>CM019183.2:48537841-49857769 GCA_009739505.2 Apolygus lucorum | reverse complement strand
TCGGTCACCTCGTTCTTCGTTCCGGGTTTGTATTTTAGTCCAGTCAAATTAGCCAAAAAAAGGGGGGGGGGGGTTGCATTAATTCCGGACAAAGCGAAACTTTATGGGTGACTTGTGGGTGCCTATGGAACATGTTTTTAGTATATTCTACTAGATTCTCCTTGTGCTAACTTTTTGGTGCCCGAAAAACCGCGATTTTTCGGCACTTGTTTCAGTTTTTTGCCTATAACTCGTACACGATGCATCCTACGGAAAATTTTACTCTCTCCCTTATTAAACAGGATGAATTTCTGCGTCGAATGACCACCTGAAACGTTAAGATCGGTTCAGCCGTTTGGCCGAAATCGATCGTTGAAGTTTGGCGATTTTTCCCAAATTGGTTGAAAAATGGGTTACGCTCAAGTTTCAAGGCCTGTACATCAAAAACGGCGTATCCAACCAAAAAATGTCACATAATCAAAGTTGTAGAGAATCAAATTTTTTGTAAGAAAAGCATCCCCTCTTCCTCCCCCCCCCTCCCACCCGCCCCTACCAAATGATAGAATAACGAAACAACTTCTGAGTAAACGAAATTATGAGTATTGAAAACGGTGTTGCAATCAAAAAATGTCATATAATCAAAGTGAAACGTCTGTTGTTCAACTTACTAAGGCACTGAGGTACTTGTAATACTAGAAAAGGCGAAAGAAAAAACATTCTCCTGGTCCTAACTTTTTGGTGCCCAAAAAACCGCGATTTTTGGCACTTGATTCAGTTTTTCGCCTATAACTCGTACACGATGCATCCTACGGAAAATGTTACTCAATCCTTTATTAAACAGGATGAATTTCTGCGTCGAATGACTACCTGAAACGTTAAGATCGGTTCAGCCGTTGGCCGAAATCGATCGTTGAATTTTGCCGCTTTTTCCCAAATTGGTTGAAAAATGGGTTACGCTCAAGTTTCAAGGCCTGTACATCAAAAACGCGGCGTATCCAACCAAAAAATGTCACATAATCAAAGTTGTAGAGAATCAAATTTTGTGTAAGAAAAGCATCCCCTCTTCCTCCCCCCTCCTCCCCCCCCTCCCACCCGCCCCTACCAAGATAGATAATAACAAACAACTTCTGAGTAAACGAAATATGAGTATTGAAAACGGTGTTGCACAAAAAATGTCATATAATCAAAGTGAACGTCTGTTGTTCGACCTAAGGCACTGAAGTACTTATAATAATAGAAAAGGCAAAAGAAAAAACATCTCCTAGATTCTCTTTTGCTCACTTTTTGGTGCCCGAAAAACCACGATTTTTCGGCAGTTGTTCCAGTTTTTCGCCTATAACTCGTACACGATGCATCCTACGGAAAATTTTACTCAATCCTTTATTAAACAGGATGAATTTCTGCGTCGACTGACCACCTTCATTTTTTAGATCGGTTCAGCCGTTTGGCCGAAATCGATCGTTGAAGTTTGGCGATGTTTCCCAAATTGGTTGATCGCCAAAACTTCAACGATCGATTTCGGCCAAACGGCTGAACCGATCTAAAAAATGAAGGTGGTCAGTCGACGCAGAAATTCATCCTGTTTAATAAAGGATTGAGTAAAATTTTCCGTAGGATGCATCGTGTACGAGTTATAGGCGAAAAACTGGAACAAGTGCCGAAAAATCGTGGTTTTTCGGGCACCAAAAAGTGAGCAAAAGGAGAATCTAGGAGATGTTTTTTCTTTTGCCTTTTCTATTATTATAAGCACTTCAGTGCCTTAGGTCGAACAACAGACGTTTCACTTTGATTATATGACATTTTTTGATTGCAACACCGTTTTCAATACTCATAATTTCGTTTACTCAGAATTGCTTTGTTATTCTATCATTTGGTAGGGGCGGTGGGAGGGGGGGGAGGAAGGGGGGATGCTTTTCTTACACAAAATTGATTCTCTACAACTTTGATTATGTGACATTTTTTGGTTGGATACGCCGTTTTTGATGTACAGGCCTTGAAACTTGAGCGTAACCCATTTTTCAACCAATTTGGGAAAAGCGGCAAAATTCAACGATCGATTTCGGCCAAACGGCTGAACCGATCTTAACGTTTCAGGTGGTCATTCGACGCAGAAATTCATCCTGTTTAATAAAGGATTGAGTAACATTTTCCGTAGGATGCATCGTGTACGAGTTATAGGCGAAAAACTGAATCAAGTGCCGAAAAACCGCGGTTTTTTGGGCACCAAAAAGTTAGGACCAGGAGAATGTTTTTCTTTCGCCTTTCTAGTATTACAAGTACCTCAGTGCCTTAGTAAGTTGAACAACAGACGTTTCACTTTGATTATATCATTTTTTTGATTGCAACACCGTTTTCAATACTCATAATTTCGTTTACTCAGAAGTTGTTTCGTTATTCTATCATTTGGTAGGGGCGGGTGGGAGGGGGGGAGGAAGAGGGGATGCTTTTCTTACACAAAATTTGATTCTCTACAACTTTGATTATGTGACATTTTTTGGTTGGATACGCCGTTTTTGATGTACAGGCCTTGAAACTTGAGCGTAACCCATTTTTCAACCAATTTGGGAAAAATCGCCAAACTTCAACGATCGATTTCGGCCAAACGGCTGAACCGATCTTAACGTTTCAGGTGGTCATTCGACGCAGAAATTCATCCTGTTTAATAAAGGAAAGAGTAAATTTTCCGTAGGATGCATCGTGTACGAGTTATAGGCAAAAAACTGAACAAGTGCCGAAAAATCGCGTTTTTTTCGGGCACCAAAAAGTTAGCACAAGGAGAATCTAGTAGAATATACTAAAAACATGTTCCATAGGCACCCACAAGTCACCCATAAAAGTTTCGCTTTGTCCGGAATTAATGCAAACCCTAACTGCTAATTTGACTGGACTATTCCCTAAATTACCCGCGTCAAACTTAAAACTTGTACCTAAATTAAGTTTTCAAGGACAGTTTTTGAAACGGGAAGACCCGTTCATTCAGTAAGTTTTTCCCATTTTTCGCCGGAAATATTGTACGATTTTTTATGATTTCAGCGGAAATAGTTTAGTTTTTCAATTCCCTAGGCTGTTGTACTAATAAATTTCGAAAATCCTTGAAAATTTGAGCACCGGTAATTTAGAAAATACTAACCCAGAACGAGGTACGAACAGCGACCGACTGAGACCCCCTTAATAAGTGAAATTCCTCTGTTCGGTGACCCCTCTGCCCACTACCTCCTTACTGCCTTATGCCCGATGTCGCTACCTGACAGCTTTTTCGCTTCCCTTCGACTTATTAAACAGCTGTATTTACCAAATAAAAACCTCATTCTTTGCAGATGAGTGATCCATACAGAAAGAAAATAAACCGTTGTGTAATAGCTTGCAGTGGTTTTTTGAGAGAGAGAGAGAGAGAGAGAGAGAGAGAAAAATATCTCAAAAATCACGTTTTCCTTTTCAGGTCAATTTCGGTTTGTGCAGTAGATCCAATAAATATTGGATCTTTTTTTCCCCAAATTCCCAAAATATCCCAATTTTGCCATATTTTCCCTCAAATTTGTAGAGTTGGGGAAATAACGAATCATCAGCATAATCGCGAACTTCTCATAAGTGTAAATAGTCATCCTCGTCCACAAAAAGACACTACTGTTGGTCTGTCAGCGATGCAATCGATAGAGGATCATCTAAAAACTAATTGGAAAAACCCCAAAGTTTCATCAAATTCGGACTTTTATTTTCAGTATTTCGAACGGTCTGAAAGTTGTTAGTCCACAAAGGAAAATTCCGAGTAAAAAATGATTTGTGTGTTTTGTGTTGTCGAGTGTGGGGCGATGGTCCTCTCGATGCGCTGATTTGTTCCTAGCCGGAATCCTACTCAATGGAGAAATTTATCCCTTACAAGCCTAGGGCTTCAGCACTCCATCTGCGGGCCTCGCGGCCGACCGTATTGAGGAGTGCGTCAAGATCTATCCATCAACCTTGGCGCCTGATAACAGACTCACCGGCAGGAGGCGGACATTTACCTAGTCAGGCCTACTGTTCTGAAGAGGTCCCTAAGGGGAGCGAGAGGTTCGGCGCCTTTATGGACAAACCTGTCCCTCGGAAGAACTGGGGCTGTAGGTAATACGATAAATGATAAGTCGGATAGACGAGGTACGAATGCATGTAGGAAGACCCCCTCAGTGTGGCTTATATACTCAAGTTAGTATGGTGAGGGGAGTGGAAAAAGGTGACGTCAACTGACGTGTTTTTTTCCTCCTTCCTCACTTCACCCATGTTGGTGATGACTCATGCCTCCTTGAGGTTTTCCTACGCGTCACTTTTATTGGAGAACTACTGACTAGAAATGTAAGACATTACAAGGGACTTTTTTGAATTTGTTCAGTTTTGTTTGAGCTACTCCATGAGAACAAAGTAACCTCATCTTCTATATAAAGGAAGCAAATGGAGCAGTATCTTCTCTGATTTTTCTTTTCATAATACCCGACAAATTCTCATGGAGAAGTCATAAGGCTACCAAGTTACTTAATCGCCCTGTTGTAATCACTTCATGCTCTATTTCGCACTGAACCACCAACTTAAATCTTCGAGAAGTTTTAAAATGAGGTTCATAAACCTCCCGTGATAATTCTGGTAGGTAGCGCTAAAAGAAAAATAAAAGTAATTACCACGAGGATGATTGAAGGAAAGTAACGAAGTCTTAAACTTTACATTTACCAACTTTTAAATAAAATAATATTATACAGCTTCTCCAATGATTAACTCGCAGTTGGTTTTTTCGTTATAGCGCTTTCCACGATTGATTAAATCCTTCCCTTTACCTGAGAATGAGGCGCTGAGAGTTTATTTTCCCTTCAGTTGAGTTTTTATCTTAACCCTCTTGAGACTTCATTAGCCGGAACTTGTATCAATTACACATTTTATTCCCATCCTTTCCGAGAAACATCATTCTCGTTTCCCCGACTCGAGCGACTCCGAAGATTAAATATAAAAAAAAAAAACTCTCCCTCTCCAGATTTTTCCTCCCTCATCTCGAGGATCAACATGGGAGAAATTGTGCATTTTTTCTTTTCCTCGAGCATATTCCAGCGTTTTCTAGAGTAAAGGTGAAGATTGATGGTGAACAAAATAGATTACTTTTTTCTTACATGAAATACCAGGAAACTTTTCAATTCTGAAGCGAATTACGTATTTCCATCTAAGTGTAGTATGATTAAGTCCAAGATCCTCGATCTACCTCGGCCAAGGTGACTTCAATTATCTCTGTGGCCGAAGAGCAATTCCACCTACAGTAATCCAGATAACTGAACCATTAGCCCGGGTGGTGGGGGAATGTGGCCAACTCAGTTGCTGATCTCCAAAGCTTAGTGGCAGAATGCTCCTGAATATGCAGGTGCCATTGAGTATGGACGTTCGAAAGCGATAGTTACAGGAGTGAGCTCCTCTTATAGACCCCAACTACCGTCGATGCATACCGTGATAAGCTGTGTCTGAACAATCATTGTCGCCGACTCACAACATTAGAAATTCAAATATAGCCCAGGCAAATTACGAAAAAGTGTAGTTAGAGGAAAAATCGTAGTAGTAGTTTGAAGTCTACCAGCTGCTAACGTAATGTCCAGTTTCCTGTCGCATCCCACCAGTACTTCCACAGGACCTTGAACAGCTGGTTAGAAAACAATTCTCCCTTCTTGATTCCAATTTTGAAAAAAACTGAAAAAAATTCGCTTTTATTATGAACTTTAAATAATAATTGTTAACTCTTTAGACAAAGAGTCTTTGTACTCGGTGCCATTACCAGAAAAGTTGCATGCGCTTAAATAAAATGAAATAAATAAAGCTCTTTTTGAATTAATTTTCGAATGCTACCTACTTTGAAACGTAAAACTGTACATTTTGATAACGGAGGAGCCGAGTCAGGAAAATCTAAGTTAGAATTTTCGCGATAAATTTCATAAGTACGAGTCTGGAATGATAATATTTATAAAGGAAATTAATTACGGTATCTGTACACACTATACATGCAAATTTCCTTCTGGTCGACGATTATAATTAATTCGCTCACAATCAAAGCGTACCGACCCAATGAATACGATAGTTTTGTTGACAGGAGGAAATATTTATGACCCAACTCCGAATGCACCAATTAACCAAATATTCTCTCGAGCTCGACCCTGTAAAAAACAAAGTTGGGAAGGGTCGCCCTACCACGACAAAAACATCACAGATGCGGCAGATGAAATATTGGCTCGCCCCGTTGTAAAAACACCGAAACTTCCTTTCTTCATTGAAACCCATGTGGAATATTGTTTTGCATTTCCCCCTCCTCCTTATAGGCTTCTCTCCGAAAGCTCGCCCATCGATTGACAAGCTCTACAGCTTTCATAACTTATTCAACAGGGGGTGGCTGGCTAAAGTGGCAAGAAGGCGCTCCACAGTGTGGAAGTTCCAGCTGGGATGCCCCCGCGAATTCTCTGCAACCGTTCAACAGAACCGCAAATTATTCGGACGAAACAACGGGGAAAAGCGTTATTGATGTGGTTGGTGGATTTGATTTGAGTGAAAATATCCATCAGAGGGTGTCATGGTTTTTAGTGGTTACCAATTGGAATGGCTTGTTATGCAAAACTGAGGTTGCAATAGTTGGAAACTGTTCAGCTCTTCTGCTCCGACTCAATTTGACTTCTAAATTGATTTTCCGCTTTTGACTCATGACTATTCTGCAACCTTGGTTGTCTACACTGATGGATGCCAGAATAGTTCTCAAGGCAGAGTGGGTGCTAGATATATATTTTATCTTTGAGGGAAGTAGAACTCATTTCAAACTTTGCCACAAATTTTGATGCAGAAATGAGGGGCACGGACAAGGCAGAGGTCACACTTTGACCCCGGAGGGTCGAAAGCGCTCTTCACTGGACGATAAGTGAACGATCAAGTCAGACAAACGAAATATTGTCGCGACTGCAAGTACACGAAATTTGGATACAGCGAGTTGGACAGGCAGAGCTACACACAGTTAATCTCAATACACGTTAATAGGTGACTGACAAGCGACCCAAAGCATTCTACAAGACTAATTCTAGACTCCGGAGTGGACAAAGCAGCTCGAACTCCCACCTCTACACAATGAATCTCGTAGAATCGCCAAGTTGTAGAGCTTGTGGGAGCGAAGAGGAAACCCACGAGCACAGTGTTGGCACATCCATATACCTACAGGAAAGAGAATTCCTTCTTCGCCAGCTACAGACACTAGTCATCAATACTTTCACCTGGACTCTGTCAATTAAATTGGTGGAAGTTTATGACATTGTTTGTGAATTCCTTCAAACTATAAATGTTAAATTATAGAAAAACTTTTACTCTGTGAAACACAAGTAAATATAAATAACTTGTAACGGCTATACAATCCAAATAAAACCAATAATATTTATTTTTAAAAAATCTTGTCATGAAGAAGACCAAGTAGCACAGACAGAGTCGATCTTCTGGATGTCCCATCTGACCATTTTGGTCGATTCAGACTACCAGGAATCTCTCAACACAAAACCCAGTCATCAACCTCAACCAGGGAAGAAGCGGGTTCTCGACTTCCCCCACATCCAACTTTGGTCAGTATTTTGGTGGTACTCTTTTTCGAGTGTCATTGTATCTTTTGTTGGACCACTCAACACGAAAGACGGCAATTTGATCGATGCTAACTTGGAGGTATCATACCCAATACCCATGGGTGCTAAGTAATTGTGCAGTTTCTGGAAATGAGAAGGACAAAATGAACAGGCCTAATAACTTTAGCCATCCCACGTCCTGCTCCAGAATTCCCACCAGCAGATTTGAAACGCACCCTTGCTCTTGATCTTCTGTACAAATGGAAGAAACCGTTCCTAGAGTACCATGGAGGGAACAGATATAAATCTCTGTTCCCCCAACTAATATGAAACCATGGTTCAGAGACGCTAAGGATGCCCTGCCTAAACGGTTCTACAAAACCATAGTTCGACTTAGAAGTGGCCACAGCTGCATAAAAGAAAATCTCTTCCGAATACATACGATACAAACATCCAATTGTATACGCTGTGCCTAAGATCCAGAGACAACGCAACATTTAATTTTGGAATGTCCAGCTCTTACATCAAACAGAGAGGAGCTCCTTAAAAAAAATTTCGAAGGAAGTAAAAAATCCCTTTAATTTGGACGTTTTTTAGCCTCAGAAAAGTTGGAAGTTTACATGAGTCTCTATGATTTTATTCAAAAGTGTAAAACTATCTAGTAATAAGTACCTAAGTACTATACATTTTTTTAAATAATCCAGTGACATTCTTTTTTGTAAATATATTATTTATTATGTTAACAATCTATTTGTAACGGCTGTAAATTTTAAAAAGTCAATAGAATAATAAACAAAAAAACGCTGCGAATCATTGCCCAAAGGTTTATTATTTTCTGTATAGATCACCCTTCTGTATAGATCACTGGTTCTCCATCAATAGCACCTACCACCATCTGTATTCTCCCTTGACCTTCCCTCTCAAATTTCAGCTTCCTACGTTCAATAGAATTGAAAATGGCTTCGGAGCTCACTCAGCTGATCAGTGATCTGAAGAGTGAAGAAGATCTTCTCGAATGCTGGAGACGCCAGGAAGAGCACTGATTAGCTGAGTGAGCTCCGAAGCCATTTTCAATCCTATTGAACGCAGGAAGCTAGAATTTGAGAGGGATGGTCAAGGGAGAATACAGATGGTGGTAGGTGCTATTGATACAGAAGGGTGATCTATACAGAAAATAATAAACCCTTTGGGCAATGATTTGCATGCAGCGTTTTTTTTTTCATCTATCAACTTTTTTACCTATCACACCATACTGCCTTCACACCTTCACAATCAAGTTTATTAGAAAGAACTAAACGCTTTACACTAGATTCGAAAAATAGAGAGCTTCATATGGAAATTTGATTACTGGTTTCTCAGGAACCAAAACTGAATACAAATCGAAGAAATGAACAGAGATCGCATTTTAGTCAGATAAGATTTGAACGGAGATAAGACCTCTTTTGTGATTCACACTCGTGATTCTGTTTTATCGAAGGAAAACCCTTAGTACTTGTAGGGACCGAACGGTTTGTCCTGCAGAGCTCCGGGTGGTCTCAAAAAATTTAAAAATTCAATACTATTTAAAATTGGTGAAAAAACTATACGTTTTATTTCGAGAGTTTTCGAGCTAGGGCACTCTTGAAAATTTCAATCCTTAATTTTCACCCCTCAGAAGTGACTGACATCAACCAAAAGCTTTGCTGCACAACTAGACCCGATATGGAGCCCATATACCATATTTGAACCAAATCGGTCCAGGGTTGCTAAGAAAAGTGCCGCGTACGGTCTACGGCGGACGGACGGAAAATTTTTTATTCGATTTTAGGATTCTACGTACCTTGAAACGTAAAACATCGAATTTTGAGGGGGGGGGGGGGGTAAATTTTTTTTCTTTTTTGCATGCTCGATTCCAAAGGCTTATTATTGAAAATAATAAACCAAAAGGCCAACAAACTTGCTAAGAGAGCCTCCGAGCAACCACCACTAAACCTGTTCTTTCCTTTGAAATATTTAATCATTAAATTATGCAAACCGAAAGAGATCCAAGAGACACCATAGAAGTTTATGTGAATCGGCTGCGCAAGAAAATAAAATAATGTGAAACCGTACTAACTGTTCTCACACCAGACTTGGTTCAGTATTTCCTCCTAATTACAGATCATGTCCCTGTTGGTACATTTAAACAGGATCGATGGAGGGACAACACCAACGTGCTCAACGTTTGACTTGAAAGTTACAATTGACGGCTAGCCCCAAGATATTTCATATTATGTTTCAGGGACCGATTGGTCATTATTTATTATACATTGAAGAATATCTACCTCGTGGGACTTTGAGGTGTCCAGTTTTGCGGAAAAAGACAGCTCGGCTAGTAGTCCGGGCAACGAAGACTAAAAAAGGGCCTGAGGTAGAAAAAATAGAACCCAAACCAAAATTTGCACAGATGTAGAGGTGGGTATCCTTATTAACATACTAAAAGTCCTGGAGGGTGGGGCACGAGCTCGAGGGGAGGGGGGTCACTAAAGGTCCCATTTTGGGGTTTTTCGTAAATATCTCGAAAACGGTGCATTTCTTGATAAAGCATGTCCTATAGTAAATTGAAGCTTATAAAATTCTCCACAACTTTGATTCCATACGTTTTATCAAAATTCCGAACCGTTACCGAGTTTTATGCATCCAAAAATGGAGGAATTTTGAAAATTCGGTTTTTAGGTCACGTTTTCTGGATAACTTTGTTGAATTTCGTCCAAACGGTTTGATCTGAGAAAAAATGTCTCTTAGAAAAAGTTGTAGAGCATTAAATTTCCTTGAAGAACATGTGGTTTATTGCCAATTTATCATTTACCGATCAAAAATTACGCCAATTTCAAAATTTTGCCAATTTGTGTCATTTTTACTCAAATGTTGCCATTCCCCTTTTTATGTGCCCTCGAACTTCAATCGTCCTTCTTTTGTCATCTGTCGTCATTTAATGCTATATATACCACGAATTAACAACCCATAATTACATATCAACAGATCGGGGGGGGGGGGGGGGGGATATGAAAATATGATGTAGAAGAAAACGAAAAAGTTTTTTATTAACTAAGTATTAAAGTAAGGTATTTACAAAATCACATGATCGTTAGGTAAGGTCAAAGTACATCAAAAAATCGTCTTCTTCGTCACTCATGTTGGTTGCTTCAGTAGGGGCGGCGTTGGTGCAGGTGCCATGGCACCCGCCACAGGCGACCGAGCAGGCAATGCCTGTTTTCCGACAAACGCATTGAGTTCCACATCCGGTTGTGCACCGACAAAACATGGAATTCAGAACTTCTTCGGGTGGTACTGGGGCGTTTTTGGTCACTGGATGGAGTCCATCCTCCTGCATGGCCCATCCGAAGCTAGTTGGTTGGTGGTAAACTGTTACCCAGCCACTGTTGGACCAGCAAAGAAATACCAAAATATTTGTTAGCAAAGCAAATAATACAGTAAGGAAGTAAGGAAGGTACAGTAAGGAAGGTTGGTATATAAGATGCAATGAATGATCTACCTGTAGATAAACACGTAGGGAGTGCTTTAGTGCTGATGCTTTGGTTGGTGGCAGGGACGTCAAATTGGGGTTTGGCCTGACGGAGGCTTTCAGGAAGGCCTGGTGTCGCAGTTCGTTGAGGTTATTGAGTTGGGGAGGAGCCTTGAACATATTGAGTAAGAGGACTTCGCCATCTCTCTCAATCTCTTGTGGTGTAGAGGAGGGGTTGTAAAAACAAGGAGCAACTTAACCTATGACGCTTTGTCAGTGCAGGTTTTTACAGCTGTCATTTTGCTCTTCCCATAAATTGCTGATGTTGTATGACAGCCTCCTCTACACCACAAGAGATTGAGAGAGATGGCGAAGTCCTCTTACTCAATATGTTCAAGGCTCCTCCCCAACTCAATAACCTCAACGAACTGCGACACCAGGCCTTCCTGAAAGCCTCCGTCAGGCCAAACCCCAATTTGACGTCCCTGCCACCAACCAAAGCATCAGCACTAAAGCACTCCCTACGTGTTTATCTAAAGGTAGATCATTCATTGCATCTTACATACCAATAACTCACTTCCTTACTGTATTAATTGCTTTGCTAACAAATATTTTGGTATTTCTTTGCTGGTCCAACAGTGGCTGGGTAACAGTTTACCACCAGCTAGCTTCGGATGGGCCATGCAGGAGGATGGACTCCATCCAGTGACCACCAACGCCCCAGTGGCACCTGAAGAAGTTCTGAATTCCATGTTTTGTCGGTGCATAACCGGATGTGGAACTCGCTGCGGTTGTCGGAAAACAGGCATTGCCTGCTCGGTCGCCTGTGGCGGGTGCCATGGCACCTGCACCAGCGCCGCCCCCACTGAAGCAACTTCCATGAGTGACGAAGAAGACGATTTCTGATGTACTTTGACCTTACCTAACGATCATGTTATTTTGTAAATACCTTAGGTACTTTAATACTTAGTTAATAAAAAACTTTTTCGTTTTTTTCTACATCATATTTTCATATACCCCCCCCCCCCCCTGATCTGTTGATATGTAATTCTGGGTTGTTAATTCGTGGTATATATAGCATTAAATGACGACAGATGACAAAAAGAAGGACGATTGAAGTTCGAGGGCACATAAAAAGGGGAACGGCAACATTTGAGTAAAAATGACACAAATTGGCAAAATTTTGAAATTGGCGTAATTTTTGATTGGTAAATGATAAATTGGAAATAAACCACATGTTCTTCAAGGAAATTTAATGCTCTACAACTTTTTCTAAGAGACATTTTTTCTCAGATCAACCGTTTGGACGAAATTCAACAAAGTTATCCAGAAAACGTGACCTAAAAACCGAATTTTCAAAATTCCTCCATTTTTGGATGCATAAAACTCGGTAACGGTTCGGAATTTTGATAAAACGTATGGAATCAAAGTTGTGGAGAATTTTATAAGCTTCAATTTACTATAGGACATGCTTTATCAAGAAATGCACCGTTTTCGAGATATTTACGAAAAACCCCAAAATGGGACCTTTAGTGACCCCCCTCCCCTCGAGCTCGTGCCCCACCCTCCAGGACTTTTAGTATGTTAATAAGGATACCCACCTCTACATCTGTGCAAATTTTGGTTTGGGTTCTATTTTTTTCTACCTCAAACCCTTCGTTGCCCGGACTATAGTACGTACACTACAACCGAGTTGATGGGAGGAGAGAGGCGTCGTCCGAGTAACCCTGGGATGCTCCATTAGGTTTACGTCCTTTCACTACTGACCCATGCTCTAATCAACACAGGACATGCTGCTCTCACTCCGCTTGACAAAGTTATTAGTTGGTCTTGAAGGGACACAACCGCGGTTCAGGGACGCCTAGATATTTATAAGAGGCACCCTATATTATAAACTATGAAGTCGCTAGAGATTAGAATTTACAAAATATAATTCGACATCAGGATTAGCTCAAGTTCCAGACGTAATAACGGTCTGTAAACGATAAAGATATTAGATCTGCTGCTGCGAGTTCATTTCGTTTATAGGTAATTTCACCGAGAATCTCTGAATCTGAGATAAAAGGAAACGCCAAACAAGCTTGAAATCGGAGCTCAAAAGGATTGAAATGAAATTAATCAGTTGGATAATGTACACATAGGAGGAGGTTCCATTTTCTTTAACCAGAAAGCTAAGGAAGGATTCCGTACAACGATCCGTGGATAGCTGAGGTGGAGCAATTCAGAATGTATTGTCACCCAACAAAACCCCGTAATTGGGATTTCCTTTCCATTGTCAACGTCGAATCACGACTTCTCACGTTTTCCACGTCGTTCTGGGGAACTTCGCCTGAATGACGATGAATATCGAAATGGGAAGTGTTAGTAGCAAGACTGTCTGTCGCTGAAGAAAACGCAACACACTAAAATCTGTACTTTTTTCGATTGTAGATTGTTATCAATTTAAGGTACCGGAATCTGTGAGTGAAGGACTCAAGGAATTCCAAGGTAAAGTGTGATTTTTCAGCCCATGTTTTGGTCAACTTTGCTCCGGGATGGCATCACTACAGTCGGCAGACTGCAAGAATTCGAGGAGCTTATTTTCTAATCCTAGGCAACACGTCAGGTATCAA
Source organism: Apolygus lucorum (assembly GCA_009739505.2). Taxonomy (NCBI): domain Eukaryota; kingdom Metazoa; phylum Arthropoda; class Insecta; order Hemiptera; family Miridae; genus Apolygus; species Apolygus lucorum. The sequence continues at coordinate 49,844,111 of CM019183.2, read as the reverse complement.
GAAGAACCAAATCCATTACATGATGCAGATGGTTCAAGGGGAGTGAACACTATTTTTGGAATGGGCAATATAATTGAAGAGAACCTTCTTTGCCAGACGATTTGCTCCGAAATGCTTCAATTGATGCGAATGTGAGATAGTACGGCATCTCTACTAGCTCCTGAATGTGTCATGAGTAACAAACAAAGTGTGTCATATTCCCTTTGATGACTTTTAATGGTCTTTTGCAACGCTTACTAAGCATAAGTATTTGAAAAGTTACGGCACTGACGAGCACCTGGCATCCTATTGTATTTCCCCATACTGAAATGTAGAACAGAAACGAAAAAATACGATAAGTAGGTAAGTAGTAATCAGTGGTCAACTCCATCACTATCGTATTGCAACAAAACACGCCAAGACGACTTGACATGTAAGTCAGGCAGATAAAATGGACTGGAAAACCAAAAATAATAAGAGGACCAGGAACATAACATTTCGGAGGCACAATCCCTAGCATTTTGAAGATGAAAACTTCAACAATATTTTAAAACGCTGCAAATCATTGCTCAAAGGTTTATTATTTTATGTATAGATCATCCTTCTGTATAGATCACTGGTTCTCCATCAATAGCACCTACCACCATCTGTATTCTCCCTTGACCTTCCCTCTCAAATTTCAGCTCCTGCGTTCAATAGGATTGAAAATGGCTTCGGAGCTCACTCAGCTGATCAGTGATCAGAAGAGTGAAGAAGATCTCCTCGAATGCTGGAGACGCCTGGAAGAGCACTTCCATTCAATAGGATTGAAAATGGCTTTCGAGCTCACTCAGCTGATCAGTGATGTGAGGAGTGAAGAAGATCTCCTCGAATGCTGGAGACGCCTGGAAGAGCACCTCCATTCAATAGGATTGAAAATGGCTTCGGAGCTCACTCAGCTGATCAGTGATGTGAGGAGTGAAGAAGATCTCCTCGAATGCTGGAGACGCCTGGAAGAGCACTTCCATTCAATAGCATTGAAAATGGCTTCGGAGCTCACTCAGCTGATCAGTGATCTGATCAATGAGCAATGATTTGCAGCGTTTTTTACCAACAAACATTGTTTTACCTACCAATTTTTTTTTACCTACCAACTATTGGTAGGTACTACCTACCACACTATAATGGCTTCACACCTTCACAATCAAGTTTATAAGAAAGAACTAAACGCTTCTCCTCGAATGCTGGAGACGCCTGGAAGAGCACTTCCATTCAATAGGATTGAAAATGGCTTTCGAGCTCACTCAGCTGATCAGTGATGTGAGGAGTGAAGAAGATCTCCTCGAATGCTGGAGACGCCTGGAAGAGCACCTCCATTCAATAGGATTGAAAATGGCTTTGGAGCTCACTCAGCTGATCAGTGATGTGAGGAGTGAAGAATATCTCCTCGAATGCTGGAGACGCCTGGAAGAGCACTTCCATTCAATAGCATTGAAAATGGCTTCGGAGCTCACTCAGCTGATCAGTGAGCAATGATTTGCAGCGTTTTTTACCTACAAACATTGTTTTACCTACCAATTTTTTTGGTTTATTATTTTCAATAATAAGCCTTTGGAATCGAGCAAGAAAAAAAAATTTTTAACCCCCCCTCAAAATTTGATGTTTTACGTTTCAAGGTACGTAGAATACGAAAATCGAATAAAAAAATTTCCGTCCGTCCGCCGTACGCCGTACGCCGTACGCCGTACGCCGTACGCCGTACGCCGTACGCCGTACGCCGTACGCGGCACTTTTCTTAGTTACCATGGACCGATTTCGATGAAATTTGGTATATGGGCTCCATTTGGGGTCTAGTTGTGCCGCGAAGCTTTTGGTTGATGTAGATCACTTCTAAGGGGTGGAAATTAAGGGTTGAAATTTTCAAGAGTGCCCTAGCTCGAAAACTCTCGAAATAAAGGTATCGTTTTTTCACTAATTTTAAATAGTACTGAATTTTTAAAAATTTTTGAGACCACCCGGAGCTCTGTAGGGCAAACCGTTCGGTCCCTACGAGTACTTGAAGCTTTTCCTTCGATAAAACAGAATTATGAGTGTGAATCGCAAAAGAGGTCTAATCTCCGTTGAAATTTTTTCTGATTAAAATGCGATCGCTGTTCATTTCTTCGATTTGTATACAGTTTTGCCTTCTGCGTAACCAACCAGTAATCAAATTTCCATAATCAAAAGTCAATGGAGAATACTGAAGGCGCCTGAGTGGTCACTGATCAGCTGAGTGAGCTCCAAGGCCATTTCCCTCTCCTGTTCAACGCAGGAACCTGAAATTTGAGAGGGCGGGTCAATTGAGAATGCTGAAGGAGCCTGAGTGGTCACTGATCAGCTGAGTGAGCTCCAAGGCCATTTCCTCTCCTGTTGAACGCAGGAACCTGAAATTTGAGAGGGCGGGTCAATTGAGAATGCTGAAGGCGCCTGAGTGGTCACTGATCAGCTGAGTTAGCTCCAAGGCCATTTCCTCTCCTGTTGAACGCAGGAACCTGAAATTTGAGAGGGCGGGTCAATGGAGAATGCTGAAGGCGCATGAGTGGTCACTGATCAGCTGAGTGAGCTCCAAAGCCATATCCTCTCCTGTTGAACGCAGGAACTTGAAATTTGAGAGGGCGGGTCAATGGAGAATGCTGAAGGCGCATGAGTGGTCACTGATCAGCTGAGTGAGCTCCAAGGCCATTTTCTCTCCTGTTGAACGCAGGAAGCTGAAATTTTAGAGGGCGGGGTCAATGGAGAATGCTGGAGGTGCCTGAGTGGTCACTGATCAGCTGAGTGAGCTCCAAGGCCATTTCCTCTCCTGTTGAACGCAGGAACCTGAAATTTGAGAGGCAGGGTCAAAGGAGAATGCTGAAGGCACCTGAGTGGTCACTGATCAGCTGAGTGAGCTCCAAGGCCATTTCCTCTCCTGTTGAACGCAGGAACCTGAAATTTGAGAGGACGGGTCAATGGAGAATGCTGAAGGCGCATGAGTGGTCACTGATCAGCTGAGTGAGCTCCAAGGCCATTTCCTCTCCTGTTGAACGCAGGAACCTGAAATTTGAGAGGGCGGGTCAATGGAGAATACAGATGGTGGTAGGTGCTATTGATGGAGAACCAGTGATCTATACAGAAGGGTGATCTATACAGAAAATAATAAACCTTTGAGCAATGATTTGCAGCGTTTTTACTAGCTTTTACCTACCACACCTACCTATTGGTAGGTACTACCTACCACACTATAATGGCTTCACACCTTCACAATCAAGTTTATTAGAAAGAACTAAACGCTTCACACTCGATTCGAAAAATAGAAAGCTTGATATGGAAATTTGATTACTGGTTACGCAGAAGGCAAAACTGAATACAACTCGAAGAAATGAACAGCGATCGCATTTTAGTCAGATAAAATTTGAACGGCGATTAGACCTCTTTTGCGATTCACACTCATGATTCTGTTTTATCGAAGGAAAACCTTGAAATACTCGTAGGGACCGAACGGTTTGTCCTACAGAGCTCCGGGTGGTCTCAAAAATTTTTAAAAATTCTGTACTATTTAAAATTGGTGAAAAGACGATACCTTTATTTCGAGAGTTTTCGAGCTAGGGCACTCTTGAAAATTTCAACCCTTAATTTTCACCCCTTAGAAGTGACCTACATCAACCAAAAGCTTCGCGGCACAACTAGACCCCAAATGGAGCCCATATACCAAATTTGAACCAAATCGGTCCAGTGTTGCTAAGAAAAGTGCCGCGTACGGCGGACGGCGTACGGCGTACGGCGGACGGACGGAAATTTTTTTATTCGATTTTCGGATTCTACGTACCTTGAAACGTAAAACATCAAATTTTGAGGGGGAGTTAAAATTTTTTTTTCTTGCTCGATTCCAAAGGCTTATTATTGAAAATAATAAACCAAAATTAGTCTTAGATATGATAACACAGAAATGAAAGTAAGCAGCACGGTGTCCAAAATGCAAGCATCTCCTTTCTTTTTTAACCTAACAAACAACACATATCGAGTAGCAGATTTGCTAAGGCTGCTATTCGCTACCAGACATACTCTTGAGAATCACTATTGCAAGATACATAATCTGATCAACTATGCAGAAGCAGTTCGGTATTATTTCATTATAGGTGAATTATTAGCTTGATTTGTATAAAGGAAAACGATAATGCATTACAACCAGAGGTGATAATTCTCCATTCCTATTAAGGCCCTTTGAAGCGATAAGGTCGGTATTATTCCATAAGAGGTGAACTATAGGATTTCTGTATTAAACTCCTTTTGTTTGTCTCAAAGGAAAATGACAATACATTACAACCAGAAGTGAAATCATACTACATCCATGAATGGAACTAATTCATTTTTGAAAACGTTCAGGTGCAAAGATGGAAACAATCACCAAAACTCATAACAATCACGGAATCGCAATACCGCATAGGGGGCCATTAGGTACGTCACAACCACAAAACGGTAAAGAATACAAACAAGGAACAATCGTTACCGTAGTTTAGGCGAGAGTTTACTCGTACACATACAAAGAAGGGTGAATCACAGTTTCATCCAGTTGTCACTGCTCTCAGACTCACAATGTCTCAGAAAAACGGAGGAAGTGACAGATAAGATTGAAGAGGAAAACTCCTGGGCCCCGTTCCTTTTCTTTACCTCGAAGAATATTATCAACCTCATTCCAACTTGAAGAAAGCGGATTTACTTACGAACTTAGCAATAATTTGATTCTGGAGTTTTCAAAATATCGAGCAGGTATTCAGTATATAAAATTCGAACCAATATTGTGATGATCGGTGATCATTGTGATGACAAATTCCCTAATTATGAAACAAAGATTACACATTGTCAGATTTTCTAAGGTTTACAAACTCCAATCAAGAAAATTGTCAAATGGATATTGCTAAGGGATGTTTATATATTAAGTAAATCAATCACATTTCATCGCCTGAGAAGCAACATCCCCTATCGACCATTTCCCAACTTTTCCGGAAAAGCAAAAAAAAACTGGTTGATTCGAGCTGTTGCCAATAACAATGTTGATAGGGGTTGTTACAATTTTCGAGTTTCCTTGACTCCTTCATCTAGTAAGAATAATTTGAAGCCAAAAACGCTATGCATAGGAATAACCTAAAATCTCATTTTCGTAAAAATGGTCGATAGAGGGTGTTGCCTGTTAAGCGACGATTTGTTCATAGGGATAATAGACTCGCATGATGAAAAATTTTCGGTTTGGACGCATTTTTGATAGAAAAAGTCTTTCAATTGCACAAAAATAATATCATCTAATATACAACTGGCTCAATAAAGCATCGACCTAAAACGCTGCAAATTATTACACAGTGGTTTATTATTTTTTATTTTTCTATATAGATCACTCGTCTGCAAAGCCACCAACCATCCAACATGAAGAAAAACATCGATGGTATTTCGGTCAGCTAAAATTTGAACGGAGTTTAGGCCTCTTTTGCTATTCACACTCGTGTTTCTGATTTATCGTACGTCCAAAACTTAAATTCTCGTAGTGAGCGAACGGTTTGTCCTACAGAGCTCTGGGTGGTCTCAAAAAATTCTAAAAATTCCATAGAATCTTAAATTGAAGGAAAAACAATACCTTTATATCAAAATTTTTTGAGTTAGGGCGTTTTTAAAATTTCAAAATTCATTTTTGAACCCTTAGAAGTGACCTACATTAACCAAAATCTTCGGGGCACAACTAGACCCCAAATGGAGCCTACATACCAAATTTCATCAAAATCGGTCAATGCTAAGTGGCAAAAGTGCCGCGTACGGCGTAAGGCGGACGGACGGCCAAATTTTTATTCGATTTTCGGATTCTACGTACCTTGAAGCGTAAACCAAATTTTGAGGGGGTGTTAAAAAAAAATTTCTTGGTCGATTCCAAAGGTTTATTATTGAAAATAATAAACCAAAATTAGGGGGTCCGTCCGCCGTACTCGGCACTTTCCTCAGTTAGCATTGACCGATTTTGATGAAATTTGGTATATGGGCTGCATTTAGGGTCTACTTGTGCCCCGAAGGTGTAGGTTGATGTAGGTCACTTCTAAATGTTGAAAAATAAGGGTTGAAATTTTGAAGGGTTGAACTTACGATAAATCAGAAACACGAGTGTGAATCGCAAAAGAGGCCTAAACTCCGTTCAAATTTTAGCTGACCGAAACGCGATCGATATTTTTCTTCATGTTAGTTGGTGATAACAATGGCAAAGCCGTGTTCATTGCAGACGAGTGATCTATTTATAAAAGTAATAAACCATTGTGTAATAATTTGCAGCGTCTTTGAGCATTAACCTTCATCCACTCGCGTTCTCTTGAGTCACACCAGCGATCGCGGGGCGGCTAATAGCCGCACGACACATTTTCCCCTATTTCAATGGTTTTTTTGGTACTTCAACACGATAACGACAAGGGTTTGGTCATTTTGTAACTGAGTTCATACATATTATTTAGAATGGAAAACTTTTAGTTTGCAGACGAGTTATCTATATAGAAAATAATAAACCTTTGTGTAATAGTTTGCAGCGTATTTCCCTTCAAATGGTCCACAAAATTCAATTTAGACGACTCCAAACGACAATGGTACTTCTGGTTCCTTTGGATGACGTTCCTGGCGAACTAATCTCCGTTGGTCATACAATGCAATATCTGTAATGCAATGCTTGCATCCCTGTTATTTCACGGTCCCCATCATGTAATTTGTCAAACACAGCCCTCATAAGATTGATAGGAATAACGAATTAACCGCTCCACCAAAAGCTCGTTTCGCTTTTCGAAATAAATGGAGTTCATTTGACAGAGGCAAATTTTTATGATTCAGGCCTCCCGAGTTTGAAATGTTTCAACACCAGCCTGCTTGCTTCCTCCAGACTACTGTACTCGTATAGTGGGAATTTCGTCAGCAATGACCAAGAAAATGAATTCAGTAATTGATACAAGTAACTCAGCTATGAATATAGTGAAGAACACACAAAAGCCGTGCTCGTTCGCCGACGCGTTTCTGGGTCCGAGACACGAACCGATCCTTGCGAGAAGATCGTCAGTTCAAATCTCGGGTGCCGGGCGCGTTTTCGACCATTTCCGGCTCGCCGACGCCTCGTCACAACCCAGAGCAGTGAGGCAATGGGAAGCCATGAGCGAAATCATCAGAAAGAATTCTGATTTTCCCTTTGGAAGACAGCAATGGCAGTCGGACGGAAATTCAACCTGAAACGGTTATTTACCTAACTTACTTACTACTACTTACTACTAGTGAGAATTTACTGCAGGACCGAAAGTAAAGTGCCTTTGTTTGGGGTTTCTATCTGATTTCCTGGTTTGCGAGGTAGTGGAAGAGAAGTCACGACTCCAATAAGCTGACTCGTTTTGAATAAATTGAGGACATGTACTACAGTATTTCGCTTTGTAGGGAGGAAGAGTTTTACTCCGTTCTTGGACACATTTTTAGGGTTGTGTGGCACAAAGACGTTTGGGAATACCGACCAAAGCTAAATTTTAATTTGCTCATCGGTTCTTCAAAGAAATAAACCTGAAGTTCTCATTAATTCAACAGGCATCCCTCAACAGGCTTGAGGAAACAATCCACCACTATCTCATTCCGAAACTCCCACGACTTACACCACTCTCTCTTTGTCGAGCTGAGGAACTCCTCGCGTATCTCCAGAGAAAAACGAAAAAAAGGAAACCTTAACCCCATCGACTCGACACGTGACTCCTTGATCCCTGGAGCAACCGACGGTTGAATTCTTTCCAAAGACGGATGCTCCATTGCCTTTCCTCTCCCTCGAGATTGAAAAAACCTCACGAGCCCAGGAAGCCCGCTCAGCGGAGTGGTTTCACGTGGTTTGAAAAACACCCCTCTGACAGCCCTGCATCTACTTGACTCCGTCTAATTTCGTCCTCTGGCACACTACCTTCAACTCTGGCGCCTGCGATTTGTTTGCGTTTTTACTATTTTCGTCTCGAGTTCATTTAATTTTTTTCTTCGGACGTGCTGTTTTTGCGGAATGTGCAAGACTTGCCAGGGAAGTAACGGGTTAATAATTCCATAGCTCGTGAGATAAGTAACCTTGCCGATCGCCTAGTGCTCAATTCTGTTTAGTTACTTCTAGTCTACAATTTGCTCCGACGACCTTGGGACTCCAACAAGCACTATGTTGTATTTCTTCAATAGACGTGTGATCAGCCCTACCTCCACATCGGGTAACCGTCTTAAGGCCTAAGGCGCACATTCTACTCTCACCCCGAGTATTCGAACCATAACAAAAACTCGGATAAGAGACCAGAAAATAGCTGAGGGTCAACCCCTGTTGAGCCCTAAAGGTATACAGGGTGTAAGCCTAACTGGTCTGCCATACAGTACCAGTCAATTCTACAACTAATTTGCAACAAAAAATTTCTCTAAGACATTTTTTCTAAACCCTTTGTTTTCGAATTATTTTAACTTTAAACTTTTTTTTCTCGTGATTTTGACCTTACGTGATTAAATCAGCCATAACACAAAAAATGCACTTTTTTTCTTGCTCAATTCCAATGGCTTATTATTGAAAATTATAAACCAAAAGAGTCGCGAAAAATTCCTTGATCCTCAGCCAAAAGACATATTATCCATGTCAACTAATGTTAATGCAATTCATGACAATTATTAGAAACTGCATTATCTTGAAAAATCTACTCACTTGAGAAAGAATTCTGAATCGTATTGATGTTTCTAAACTTGGAAAACTATCGTGAAATACTTGATAGGTACATGTCAAAGAATAGCTGCTCTGAACTATTCAAGAGTAAAATCGAGTAAATATTAAATATTGACGTTTTCATTATGAGGAAGCTACAGTGTCCATCTCGCTTGGCAGAAATGTGTATTACTTTATTGCAACAAAAGCTCTTCCTTAATGAAACTAGAACTCACAAAGAAAAGATCATTCGTTTCGATGTAAACCGGAGAACAAATTCCAAAGCTGATTCTTTAATAGCTACACGGGATGACTTTTCAAACATTGGTGATATCGTTCGTATCAAGCTCACGTTTTCCGTCACTGAATCTCGTGCTCCATCAAACAAACAATCTACCGACCTTTCAAAGAAACAAGGGGCTAAAGGGATGTCAAAAGCATTCAGGGCATTTGGTGTGTCGAGGTCTTTGAAAGGGGACGTTGATAAGGGGAGGGGGGGGGGGCTTTAGGAACCCGTTCGGATCAATGGGATCGCCAATATGGGACAGGAGACGAGCTATCAGAGAGGAAGATCTCCCCAAGTACATCATTCATTCACCGCCGGCTTCAACTCATAGGACAGTGATGAAACTCAACGGGGCTTGAAACGAACACAACCACTTACTAATACATAATACAACAGTACTACACATTTAACGATTTTCGAACATAACTTCAATGGAGATGACCCCTGAAGATCAAAACATTCGTGGGTGTTCTACCATAGCGATAGCAGAAGAGATATATCACTGGTATGTTCACGGATTTCGAGGGGATTTATTTGAAAATGCTGTTTTTTACGGGTCTCAGAGAAAATGACGGAGTTTCCCCTGAGAAATTGATCCCGCCTCATCCCTGCATGTTGTGAGCGTGTATTTTATTGGAGTTGCATCGAACAGATTTGCATCGTAGGCGATGGTGAATGCCATCCGGGGAACTCGACTGCCGAGTTGCAGTTGTTTCTTGTTCCCTCGTACGTCAGGAAACACTACCCGCTTCTTTATGGTCGTGAACAGTTACACAGTGCATAATTTACCTACCTATTGTCTAGTTAAGCGCCTACCCGGAGAGTTGGGTGTTTGTAATGAACACTCCAAAGTTGTCTTATTAAGTAGGTAGGTACCTGTGACATTGTAACTTCAACTGTTCCACTCCATTAAAGAGTAATTTATGAGCTAGCAGTTAGCAATAAATACTTATTTATAATGTTTAGTACCGTTATGATATCAAATCATCAAAATAATATTCACCAACTAGCGGGTGTTTTTACCTTTTGAATGGGAAGGTAACATTCAAAGCTCAACTCACCTGCAACAGAAAAAATAAATTATTGTTAACATAGTGCACAGATAAATTGGAAAAACTGAACATGACAATGTTGTCCACATGCACCCCAAACGGTGTAACTTTCTCTCTTTTTAGGAGTCGGTCGTCTACCAAAAATCTATGATGATGAGCCAATCATGAGATGACGTGGTGACGTGGATGATTGAGAAAATCAAACTATATAGTCTATGTACAGTGTCTACCCAGGTATTGTGGTGAGTTCTGACCAAAGTTCCTGATTTTGTCCTTACAAGGAGACCAGTTCTAGCATTTTGGTTTATTATTTTCAATAATGAACCTTTGGAATCGACCATTATCCCCGTGGGGAAACATAGTGTAAGCATTGTTTTCATATTTAACTGATCTAACTTGAAAACATTACAGTAAAAATAATGCTTCAGCTACCTTGGTAGACTCGAAAGCAAAACAAATTTGAGGTTGAAGCATGCAATTTGATGCAAAAGTTCATCAAGGGAACGTTCCTAGGCGGCTCCTATAAACTCCAGAAGCACCTGTTGCCTATTTTGCAGACGAAGCTGCAGAAGTAGCATTTAGGGCTCCGACATCAACAAGATGATGAACGATGTAACGATGTTTAAATGCATCGATATTTGAAAAACCAACCATCGATGTAAACATGTCTTGAAACATCCTTTTTTCAAAACCTTCAATAAATCGTGTTTTAGGCAGAAAATTAAATCAATGAGGGTTTCGCCCGAAGCACCGAACTGAATCATGTCAACAATAACAACTTCCTAACACCAATATTGAGGGTATCAATATTGAGCTGTGGAAACTTCTACTATAATTTGAATTTTGGAAAAGCATGTGTACTTGGAGAATGGAATAATATCTCACCAATTAGTCACAACGTTTTGTATTTGAAGAGTTATGAGAGAAAATTATCTAACTCCTCTTTTCCTGATTGTATGAAAATCGAAAAACAAGTATGAAGTCGTCTCAGACAGAGGCATAAAAAATTGAACGGCATGGGCCACCTGACCGGGAATTTAATTATTTTTATGTGATAAGAACGAAAATTAAGTAGATTGAAGATAATGTCCAGAAATATTTACAAATTTCAAACAAGGTAGGTATGGAATTTGACCTTTTTTCCCCGTTTGCGTTCTCGGTCGCCTAAATACCCTGATATATTTATAAAAATGAGGCACTTAAACTACAACCTTGTTTTGTTTTATTTGTATTTATAAAACGCTGCAAATGATTACACAAAGGTTTTTTATTTTTCTATATAGACCACTCGTCTGCAAAGAACACGGCTTTGCCGTTGTTACCACCAACCAAATTGAAGAAAAACATCGATCGCATTTCTTTTGCGTTTCTCACTCGTGTATCTGATTCATCGTAAGTCCAACCCCTAAATTCTCGTAGGGAATGAACGGTTTGTCCTACAGAGCTCCGCGTGGTACAAAAAAATTCTACAAATTCTATACTATCTTGAATTGATGGAAATACAATACTTTATATCTAAATTTTTTGAGTTAGGGCGTTTTCAAAATTTCAAACCTTATTTTGCAACCCTTAGAAGTGACCTACATCAACCAAATTCAACCCTTAGAAGTGACCTACATCAACCAAATTCTCGTAGGGAATGAACGGTTTGTCCTACAGGGCTCCGCGTGGTACAAAAAAATTCTACAAATTCTATACTATCTTGAATTGATGGAAATACAATACCTTTTATCTAAATTTTTTGAGTTAGGGCGTTTTCAAAATTTCAAACCTTATTTTTCAACCCTTAGAAGTCATAACTAGACCCCGAATGGAGCCAATATACCAAATTTCATCAAAATCGGTCAATGCTAAGTGGGGAAAGTGCCGAGTACGGCAGACGGACGGCCAAATTTTTATTCGATTTTTGGATTCTATGTACCTTGAAACGTAAACCAACAAATTTTGAGGGGGTGATAAAAAAAATGTTTCGTGGTCGATTCCAAAGGTTCACTATTGAAAATAATAAACCAATAAAAATTAGGCACAAACATCAGCTTGTTGAAAGCGATCTGGGATAACAGGGGAAAAGAAGAAACATAGATAGAATCGCGAGTAAAACATCGATGTTATGAAACCAGAAAAAAAAACCAGAGAAAAACATCGATGTCGCAGCCCTAGTAGCATTGAAACACACTAGAGAGTACATAGCTACAGGCTATTGCTAGGAGAATCAAACTAAATACAAAAGGTCCGCAGTTTTTGTATTCAGAAAATCAGACTTCTCGTCGTACTATTGTATGACCTGGGCTTACATGCTGGAAAATGATTTTACCACGTTTCACGTCACATATGACGACCATTTCGCATTACATCGTGACATTCTGTGCAGGCTGGTATTGGAAGACCCACAATACACCAATCAAACTAATTTATTCGCTTTTCGCATGGCTAATATGGTTTGTTGCTAACGGATTTGGGGTTGCTTTTAAATAACGTTTTCAGGTCATGGAAAACTCATTAAGGGCCGGTTTCACCAACAATCCATTAACTCCGTTCGACGAAAACTGCGTTTAAAGTAAACTGAGATTGATCTCCAGTCAAAATTTGTTTCGGTTTCACCAAGTTGAACGGGTTCTCAGGAACGGCGTTTTCGTTGATCTCTGGTAAACTTCTTCTTCACCATCGAAGCATCGAAAATCGTCGTACAACTCTGATCTGGAAGGTGATACGAGAGATAACGACATTGTTTTGTGACAGTTTTCCCGCAGAATCACTTTTTCGATAGTTATGACTTCATTCAATCCGCGATATTTCATCAATACGTCAACTATCCTCTTTCAGCGCTATAATTTGTGTTGTTCATGAGTTCATTATGATTGTTGGAGTTCAGATTTTCGATTGGACGTCTGCCTACTTCATCAACGTGAGTACATTTACCTACTTTTATCCCTGGTGATTCCCTCTTCCAGGCTCTCTGGGTTTTTCTACAAATGTGCCTTACTGCATGACTCCTAAACCATATAGGTACCTACTCACCGTTACTTTCAACTACTCTGAGCTACCTAGTAGACAGCTAACTGCTTAATAATGTGCGGATGCAAATTTTTGTTTCAGATTTCGGATAACAGGCTACGAACTGTGTGACGTATTTTCTGAACAAATAAGGTGAATTTCATTCTTCATGTCAAGAAAACCCATTATGACTTCAGCATTCATGAAATACTACTACGATCGGTACTTGTGTGAAATTCTATGTACGCATTTTATAAGAATGAATGAATTAAAATTATAATTATTGTATTCAATAAAACGTGATACGTATGAATTGATTTGTTCATCTGCCTACACATTTCTCCAAGTCAATCTTATGTTGCAACAAATCGGTTCTTTTTTCTCCTACCTACCTATGCTGATTATGGTGCAAACAAAAATAAATTCGTAGGTAAATAATAAGAAAAGAATTTTCGGCATAATTGTTTGAGATAGGTAATGCGTAATCAAATAATAAGAATAATCATTCAATCAAACAACTATACAAGAATATAAACGACGTAAGTAAGCAATCTTTAGTAAACACCTAACGAGAAAAAAGGAAATATGAAGAGGGGATCTTGCGAAAAAATATGTATTCACCAGATACCATATAGGTATGTAACAGTTTTATTTTCATAATGATTAACATCAGCAAAAGCAACTACTCACAATAGGTACGTAAAATGCACACAGCAACTGGGAAACGGAAATATCTGAGATGGTAACGAAACTTGTAGGCTGAAATAGCGACGTCCTGCGATGGATTTGTTAGGGACCACGATTAATGAAATGGTTCACAATTTCGTTGTCCTTTCTCACTCCCGTATGATACCTACGAGAAGGTGCGCACAAAAGCTCGTGACATGATAAAAACTCCAGCAAAACACAGACGAAAAACAGCTCGACGGAATAGGAAAAATAACAATGGCGTCCACGTCCGTCGCTTTAAACGAAGATCAAACCGATTAACCAGCCAAAATTGAGCGATCAGCGCCAAACGCCGGATGAACCGAGGAAGGCGTTGATCGCCTCTGGTGAAACCCATTTTCTCGGTTCAGTAGTTGAATCGGCCCTCGAACTCCGATCAAAATGTTGGTGAAACCGGCCCTAAAAGAAGAAGTATTGAAAGAACTGAATAGTAATTACAAAAGTGCTCGAATCCGTATCTCAATTCTTCCGATGTTATTATTGTTCTTCCGGTATTATATCGTTGTACTCATAAACCACTCGGGAAGATGTTCTTATCAAGAAATATCTTGTTCTAAAACTTGCGCTTTAATTGAAAACGAAAAATCGTCAAGAAATAATATTCTTCTTCGAAGGAAAACTTGGAACACAGAGCAACCAATTCAACTGATCTTTCAACGAGTCCAATTCCTGTAAAGAAGCAGAGAAACAGGGAAGGAAAAATAGGTAGGTTACCAACCCGTCAACGTCAAATCGAGGAATCTGGGTAAACCCATTATAAAGGGACCTTCACGTAAATCCGCTCTTTCTTTCAGATCCAATTACTCTACCTGTCGATTCCATTTCCCAAAGGAGGGGGAAAAAAAGGATTGCAAATCACGTCGGGGGCTTATCATTTCAAAGTTATCAACTAGCCACAGCTCTTGTTTGGTCGGGATTATGGAAAATGCACCGGATTATCGGCTCAAGTTATTTTTAGGTGGGTCTTCTGAAGAGTTGAAAGCGGAGGGAACAGGCAGGGTAATCAAAGGCTGCTTTGTAACAAAGGATTGTGAGAGATAGTTGTAGTTGTTGTTGTTGGTGGTTGTTGTGTTGTTGTGTTGTTGGTAGTTGTGTTGAATAACGGACTCTGCTCACGATAGAGTTGAAGGGTTCAGCATTTTTCTTTCTCTTCATATATGAGGGTAAAAGGGACCCCGATGAAACAGATTCAGTATTTTTTTCCAATCAACCTCATTATTTGTAGAAAAAAGCTGCAAATTATTACACAATGGTTTATTATTTTTCCCATCCCATTTTACCATCCAACATGAAGAAAAACATCGATCGCATTTCGGTCAGCTAAAATTTGAACGGAGATTAGGCCTCTTTTGCGATTCACACTCGTGTTTCTGATTTATCACTTGAGCACTTCCATTCAATAGGATTGAAAATGGCTCACTCAGCTGATCAGTGATCTGAAGAGTGAAGTTCTTCTCGAATGCTGGAGACGCCTGGAAGAGCACTGATCAGCTGAGTGAGCTCCGTAAAGATTTTCAATCCTATTGAACGCAGGAAGCTGAAATTTGAGAGGGAAGGTCAAGGGAGAATAGAGATGGTGGTAGGTACCTAGGTGCTATTGATGGAGAACCAGTGATCCATACAGAAGGGTGATCTATACAGGAAATAATAAACCTTTGGGCAATGATTTGCAGAGTTTTTTACCTACCAACATTTTTTTACCTACCAACTATTGTAGCTACCTATTGTACCTAACTATGTAGGTACTACCTACCACACCATACTGGCTTCACACCTTCACAATCAAGTTTATTAGAAAGAACTAAACGCTTCACACTCGATTGGAAAAATAGAAAGCTTCATATGGAAATTTGATTACTGGTTACGCAGAAGGCAAAACTGTATACAAATCGAAGAAATGAACAGCGATCGCATTTTAGTCCGATAAAATTTGAATGGAGATTAGACCTCTTTAGCGATTCACACTCGTGATTCTGTTTTATCGAAGGAAAACCTTCAAGTACTCGTAGGGACCGAACGGTTTGTCCTACAGAGCTCCGGGTGGTCTCAAAAAATTTTAATTATTCAATACTATTTCAAATTGGGGAAAAAACAATACCTTTATTTCGAGAGTTTTTGAGCTAGGGCATTCTTGAAAATTTCAACCCTCAATTTTCACCCCTTAGAAGTGACTGACCAAAAATTCAACCAAAAGCTTCGCGGCACAACTAGACCCCAAATGGAGCCCATATACCAAATTTGAACCAAATCGGTCCAGTGTTGCTAAGAAAAGTGCCGCGAGCAGACGGAAAATTTATTATTCGATTTTTGGATTCTAAGTACCTTGAAACGTAAAACATCAAATTTTGAGGTGGGATTAAAATGTATTTTTCTGGCTCGATTCCAAAGGCTTATTATTGAAAATAGTAAACCAAAATAGAAGGAGTTCGGACATAAAAAAAAAAATAGAAAAAAAATCGTCCCAAGACACACCGAAAAGAGAACCTCCTCCGTCGTGGGCCTTCGGTCCTTTGAAGTCAAAAAACGCCACCTTTCTCAAATTCTTGAAATTAGCCTGGCATAGTAGACGGTAAGCATGTCGTTGACTGACGTATAATTGATGAAACTGATGGATTTCAAAGCAAAAAGGTTAATGTGCGGATCAAGAGGTGTGGCGTTTGATGGAGTCTACGAACAGGTAATCCGTCACTGTCACGGAGACTGTGATGAATTCGAATAAGGTCATCAAGGCTAAGCAGAGTTGCACAGGTGACCCACTTCATTTCTCATGCGATTATTGATTATTTCGTTAACACGGAAGTCGAAAAAACTGTTATTAGAGTATTTTTGTACTTGTTGTTTCGTTTCAAACGTATCTGCTCCCGTACGCATGAAGTTTCCTTGACGCCTGAAGCCAACTTTTGACGTTTGAAAAAATCGGTTGTCTACGCGAGGGTGCGTAATGCGAGGATAACCTCAGACTAGGATGGAGTTGTTTTTCTTCGTCCATGGACTACCCAAGGCAGAAAACAGCAATCATAACACAACGCAACGTTGAAGGTTGAACAGAAAAGATTATTTTTTTGTACCACTACCTATCCACTTCGTCACTAATTTTGAAGTTATTTTCATTCAATTCTCATTATTGTTTCATTCACTAAGAGTTCCAATTTTGCTCCAATAGTTTCTACATCCGTTGGTAGGTGTTATTATACTTCTGTATTTATTTTACTGGTATCTATATAAATATGTGTTACAACCATGTAAAGACAAAATAAACACAATTCTTCTCAAATTCACACGATATAATATTTCTCTTCAACAACAAACTGAGAGCCAAAACAACAAAAGCAGGAAAGTAACAACAAACCGTCCTTATTCAGGTCTATCAAAAAAACCAGGGCTGCCAACATGCCCTAAAATCGATCAAAAAATCGTATTAAACAACAATATAATATTTTGTTGCATATATTATATGCAGTTCATTATTGATAACTAATAAATAAATTAATAAACTAATAAAACTCCGCCACAGTAACCTCGCCAACTTAACATATAAGTGTCACGTTAACGTTACCACAGGAGTTCACTTTTTCACCATTTCACGGAGGAGATCTGGAAAAAATTACGTGGAAAGTTAGCATCCACGACTGCTCGCGGTAGCTGCTCTTTTTCACGTTTCACTTATTGGCAACAAGGGAAGTACAAAAATACTCTAATTATTCATTATCTGTGGTTTAAGTATGCGTCGGACGTTTATGACCTCTTTCCTACTGTAATACAGACGATTCGTGTAGAATGAAGGAATAAAAACAGTAAAAGAGGCTGGTTGATGCGATAAAATCGTAATTTTAGAAGCTATTATTGATTTAGGACTATATAGAACTCTCTTTCCAATCTAAATGAGTGATTTATAAGAACAAAAAAAAACCTTCTACTGTAATAAATTCGTGTTTTCATCGTTACATAACTGATTCGTCGAATAGTGGTGGGAAATTCGTAAATCAAGTTGGTAATTTCATCTAAAATAAAGTTCTTTTGAATACATCCAACAACAAAACAATACACAAACAGAGACGAAAATGCGGGGATTCTCCCCCAGAATCAAACTGAATTCGAGTGATAAATCTCAGTCGAAACATCGATTTCAATCGAAGAGGTCACAATTTATTCGTCCGATAGACGGGCGCTCAAAATAATTACACACTTTGATATTGTCACGATCTCTCCAACTATAAATAACATGAAAAGCCACACCAAAATAGATGAATGCATTTTTTTTCAGTTCCCGAGTCAGTTCTGTTTGTAATCTGGCCGTTATCCAAACGACTTCGACGAAGATTTTGTAAGTCGTTTCGTCGTCTGGGTTTCGAACATTCTAGGTTTTTTTTCAAGTATTGATGGCCCGATTCGATGATCGAATTGAAGGATTTGAACGCCAACGAGGGGGAAAAGGCGGTTCGGATTTGGTAAACTAATTCTTCTAGTTGCCCAAATGTGCAATAAAATATGCAATCGTTTACTTGAAATTTATCAGAAAACCGAGAAGCGCCATAAATTACCAGTAGAAATGTGTATACAATTTGGTTCACAATGACCACCTGGATCTTTTAAATTTATATTTATACAAATAAATATTTCATACAAATAAATTTCTTTAGTTCAAATAACAGCGTAAAAGTGTTATTCTTGTTTATTTTTACTAGAATGTCCACTCATCGCTTAACCAATGGTGAAGACATATTGGTTGTGACTTGTGCTTAGTACAACAAAAGAGTTATTTTTGGCCGTATCCTATTTGGCCTCAACATTTTGAAACATTTCTAATGGAAAAGCATTTTGAGAGAATGAGAGATAGTTGAAGCGTTTATTCTTCAAACAATAACAAACATTTTGTACAGATTGCACTTTTATTATTATGTAATATTTCCTTTTATACTATGTATGCATTCCGTTTTCTTACTTTTCTCGCTAATTCTGCTAATCTTATGATTGTCGCAGGGTGTTGGCTCGTTTTTTTTCTTCTTCAAACATCAGTTCATTCGGATAAATATTAAATAAATAATTGTTGCTATTCAGAAATTCCTAGTATTTTAGATTTAAATTAATACAATACAGATGCAATGCAATTTTATCACAATTTCCACAAATCATTCGGCATCAACACAATAATTTATAGTTTAATTAACATATATAATACTTGATATTCATATGAGTTCGTGATATTAAGTAGTTACAAGTTGAAACCAGATTGCCAGTTTTATTTACTCAGCCATAATTAAATTCCTCCACTAGCATCCTTCAGCATCCCAGCACTTTTTTTTTAACTTTATTGTACATAGTACATTACAGTTGAGCGAAGCAAATGTGTATACCGTATAACTTGAGACTTGAAGAGTGGGTTCCACCCAGTGGTGGGCCACAACATAAACTAAATTATATATAATTTAGTTTATGATGTTATACATAACATCAATTAAATAATAAACAACATGACAGGTAATCCATGATGTAACATTTTGGTAATAATAAGTACGTAGTAACATTGTAACATAAGTAACATAATAACAATAAGTACGTAATAATGGTGGACTAGAATAGTTGTATATTTCTATATTTCAATTTCAACTCCCAGCGAGATCCGAGTGCCATTTTCTTTTGAGCATTTTATATATAATATATAATATGATATCATATAATATATGATATACATATATTATAAGTTGGACCAGTTCATTAGGGTGGGATTGAAGTCTCAGGTGGTATTTTCGATATGAAAAATGGAGAACGGCAACGACCTCAGGTATGTCCAAGTCTTTGTGCAGCGTTTTGTTGCTCACAAACCAGTCTGCTGAAGTCTTGTATCTTTTTAATATGCGAGTCCGCTGCTGACGACCAAATGGTGCACCCGTACTGCCATACCGGTCTAATAAGCAGTAGGTATATAAGCTTTTTTGAGTGCAAAGGTATAGCAGAGCTGGTTAGCAAGTGCTTGAGCATGTACATTTGGGAACGAGTCTTTTGGATTACTGATGAAATATGGGATGCCCATGTTAGCTTTGAGTCCAACCTAAGACCCAGGTAATGGGTTTGAAAGCAGATAAAGGCACTTCTTATAAACAAGATAAATCACTTCCATTCAATATGTCAATTAATTCTTTTACTGACAACCTTGAGCTGGGTAGACTGCCCCACAACGAACAATAATACCCAAGTCCCTCCCTCCACCACCTGTAAGCATTTCGGACCTCGCTCTGAACACAGTTCGCGTAACGTACTGGGATGAGTCTGCTAGGTACTTTCTGTCCCTCCCTCCGTTCTATCTAGCGTAGAGTGTACCTATGATGACGAGATTCAGCAACCGCCATTTTCATTTCTACTTTCCATTGTCCTCTTATTTTTGGTTTATTATTTTCAATAATAAGCCTTTGCAATCGAACTGGCATTATGTTTGGATATCGATTTTTTTTAAAACTATGCAAAATATATTCGATATCAGTATTTTTCTTTCGACATCACTGATATTGATCAAAAAGTATGCTAAAACTTATTCGATATCAGTGAAATCAGTATTCTTTTCGATTTTTCTTTCGATATTCTATCGATATCACTGAAATTGATGAAATAATATGCAAAAACATATTCGATAAGTACGAGTGGGTTTTCCTTCGATAAAACAGAATCATGAGTGTGAATCGCAAAAGAGGTCTAATCTCCGTTCAAATTTTATCTGACTAAAATGCGATCGTTGTTCATTTATTCGATTTTTATTCAGTTTTGCTTTCTTAGCAACCAGTAATCAAATTTTCATATGAAGATCCCTATTTTTCGAATCGAGTGTGAAGCGCAGTATAGTGAGGTAGGACCTATGGCTGGTAGGTTAAAAAAAACGCTGTAAATCATTGCCCAAAGGTTTATTATTTTCTGTGTAGATCACCCTTCTGTAGAGATCCCTCCCTACCAACCGTAGGTACCTACTACCTACTAGGGCAGTTTTGAAAATTTCTACCCCAACCACCATCGAAACGGAAATGAAGGGGTTTTGGGACAAAAAACCATCCCTGTTTCTACTAGTTTATAGGTCAGCTCCTTACGACAAGGAATGACTCCGGCCCAATTGGTGTATGGGAGAAATCTACATCTCCCTGCTGCCCTTATACGCATTCCAAACCAAATTCCTACTACAACACAACCTGATGCCTTCGAGTTGCGGGAAAAGCTGGGGAAAAGCACTACGACAGACACGCCAAGCAACCAGGCTTCAAGGAAGGAGATTGGGTTTGGGTGCACGACCCAAAAAGAATGAAAGGGTGGTCCAGAGGTGTCCAGAGCTCCAACCTCAATGGACAGGGCCTTGTGTCATCACAAAGACGCAGAATGAAGTGCTGTTTCAAGTTACAATGGGACCGTGTGGGTACTCTATGAGTTCGTAGAGACGAGTAGAACATGAACATGGACTCCTAATATCTTCAAAGCATACCGGGTATATACAGTATGTTGGTATGTTATACTAAAAATCAAAGAACCAAGAATTGTGTAAAAAAAAACTTTTCAAAAGAAATTGCAACACCAATGTTCCTTTTTTAACCATACCTTCAACGGAAAAATTTCTTTGAAAATTCGCTCATTAATTCATGCTGCATGAATGGACTTTTTTCATGATTAGTCTTGTTGATTCCAAGAAGTTGGTTTTCAGTGTGATTCCAGAGATTGTTGAGTTGACAATTGTTGAAATATGATGTCATCTAGAAAATAGTGTACTTTACAATATTAACTATGTTTGGATAGGAAGTTGCGGCTTCCGTTATTCTTGATGAGCGTTGTAATTTGTATGTACATTCAAGGCAGCGATTGATTTACTGTCCTCGATTCGAGGCTAATTTTCGTCTTTTAATCATTTTTCTACGCGCAAATAAATCCGTCCGCCCCCAGGGGTTCGAAACTTTCTTTCTGGAAAGCCAATCTCGACAAAAGAAGATCGAAAAAAACAAGCAGAACGAAATGACAAAACAGTGCCAGCCATGAAAAACCGACGCGATCGCGGCTTCCTTTCTGAAACGGAATCTCATCTTGAAAAGTCCCTTTGAAATTAAAAAGTTTCTCAAATTGTTTTCTGGTCTCAAAAGGCCAAAAGTTCAATAATCCCGCGGAACGAAGGGAACCCTTGAATTCCTCTCGTTTTTCCAAAACTTTTCCACGACTAGATCACTCAGGCGTACTAAATTGACGTCTATCAAAATAAATTTGGCTTTGTCCTGTTTCACGCTTTTTTGGTCACAATCGTCATCATTATTCCAATGCTTACACGATACGATCCGTCTACGAAGCTCTATCAGTCTCGTTTTTACGATCTGAAGAGGTTTTTTTTTTTACGTGGCAGTTTTTGAAGTTTTCATAGGTGGATAATTATTATTATGATACGTATAATACGTGCTGAGAATTTCAGGCCCGCGCGATCTGACCAACGAACTACACATGTTTTATTAGGTAGAAGAAGTCATTGGAACAGAAAATTGACGTTAAACGGAAATTTAAGTAAAATAAAATACTTTTTAATTTCGGTAGAGAGAACATTATTCTGACTTTTTGTACCAATGAAGAGGCACATGATGGCTTCTTAAGTTAAGTCTACAAAACCCACCTACAAATACTATTGCTGGTAGTGAGGAAGCAATGTGTACCATCGCTGGTAATAAGGATTCGTTGAGGTACCAAAACCTGCCTCTGAGGTAGGTTCTTGGAAACGTCAACACGTAGAAGGTAAACCCACACTGACAGGCACAAATAATCGCGCACCTGAAAGCATTTTTGATATCTCCGAAGCCGTATTTCTCCTACTCTCGTATATCAAAATCTTCAGAGCAAAAGGCGTTTTCTTCTCTTGGAAAAACCTGACCCCCCCCCCCCCCCCCAAAAAAAAAAGGTCCTTCGATTCGGAGGGAGATACTTGTCTACGATGCGGACTGCGAAGTCCTCGGCTTGGCTTGTGGCCATCAACTCTGCCGACGATAGATCATCCGCTCCCCCTTCTAGCTCATCCACTTCGCCAGCCCTTCGTACGATTACTTGAGAGATGAGAACATCCTGATCTCCTGTGGGGCAGTAGTTGAACATTTAGTCGTACGTTGCGCAACTTATCTCAATTGTATCTCGATTTTCGAATTATCTATTGAAAATTATAAGTGAAAAATCAATCAATCAAAGTAGATGACTCTCAACAATAATATCTACTGGAATTATTTCGATGGGCATTTTTCCATAGTGCTCATTACTCTCTTTATTTGGGAATCCTGCCTTCAGAATCCAATTTTACGCGTGCTTACTCCGGGGAAAAGGACCAATAAACCGATTACGTATCAGTTCATACGAAGTTCACAAAATTGGCAACTTTTATGCAGCAAACAATATGGAGGGAGGGGATCAAGAAAGCAATAAGGAGAAAAGGCAAAGCAAGATGGATTATCTGATTGAAGGCATTGAGCAAACTTGTACAAAGCAATTGGCGGGGGGGGGGGGGGCACCAAAGTCGTTTTTGGGTGAAAATCGAGATATCTTCACTGTAGGCGTTATTTTATGTCATCTTTCGTTCGCGAGTACCAGCGTAAGTCTACCATGCTTCCTATTGGCTGGGGCGGTAGTGATTATTCTGTTGACTCTCATTGCTGAAATTTTTGTTTCGAGCACAGACCGGAGAGTTTACCTACTTCCTCCCAGTGTACCAAATTGTGCTTAATCAGGCAAGTAGGTTTTCTTATGGTGGGTGAGCAGGTAAGTCTGAAAATTTGGTTGCTCGTAACCAAGTAAGTATGGAAATTAGACTGCACGTAACCAAGTAACTCGACAATTTTTTTAAAAACCATTGAATTTACCATTAAGATGTAATTTGAGGGGCAGTTCGAGCTATCATTTCGGGTTAGGATACTTTCGTGAAAAATTGGCAGGGTATCAATCATTTTGGATTCCTGAATTAGGAATACAATTTGACCAACGTTTATCTGGTCTGTATTTAGGGCCACGGTGACTCGACGGCGGGCTACTGCTCGAGCAGATGGGCCCCGTGGAACTTGGAGCTGAACTCGAACCTCATGGGGAGGCACAATCCCTCTTTTTCCATCCTTATGAGTTACGACGCGATTTTACACAGTTAGTTCAGGTGGCTAACTCTATCCCTAAATTACTACTTGAAACAACCAAAAGTAAAAATTGGAAATTTTGCCAATTTGACAAAAATTAATTCACGAGTTGATCAATCACCCGTCAGGGCTCCGATAATAGAAAGAGCGCTACAAAGATGGGAAAATTGACGCCCTTTCCTACGGTGCCGTTATTTTTACTTTTTCACGATAATTTAAGGTAGTAATGGTAATGTTAGTGACATAAGGTCAAAAACACACAAAAATTTTGAGATTAAAATAAAAAATTGGAATTAGAACAAATTTGGTAAGTAAAATTTTCGTATTTAAATTAGTTGTAAAATCTACTCCCGAGGTTTTCCGAACCTTAACGGGACACCATGTAAGTAGAGTAGACAACCATTTCAGGTTGGATATTCGTCCGACTGCCATTTCTGGCGTCGAGGACGTCATCAGCTGTCTTCCAAAGGGAGATCAGAATTTGTTCTGATGATTTCACTCAAGGCTTCCCATTGCCTCACCACCCTGGATTGTGACGAGGGGGGACTGAGCCCGGCTTGCACGAAAAGACGCTACCAAGGCGAGCCTCGAACTCACGCCCCCCCGTGGCCAGTCCAAGACTCGTCGCTAAGACACGCACGCCGTAGCGAGCACGACCACAGCTGACCCCCGAGGAACACCCTATATATTTATTTATTTATTATAAAACGGGAAGCCCATTTACATGAAGAAAAAAACGTGATACAAATAAACTTCTGATTGAGGAAAATGAATGAAAAAAGAAATATATTGTTATGTTTGCGCGTAGGCGAGTGAAGAAGACGACCTTCTCGCTGCGGCTGCTGAATTTTCTTTAGTGCCTACCCAATGGAGAGACAGTCCCTAGCCCAAGACTTCATGCACTGTCGCCCCGTCGTCTTTCGACCTACCACTAGGCGGACTGCACGGAGAGCTGCTCGCCTGTAGTCTCCGGGATTGGTTAAGACAGGCCGTTAATCAACAGGATATTTACCTAATGAACCTAGTTGAGGCGAGAAGAGCTTCAAGGTAGATTGGCTGCAGAGGTCGGCGGAGGTGAGACCAAACCGGGGTCTCTGCAGTTACTCTAGCATGAAGTGAAGGAGGCGAGGTTGATGTAAAGAACAAGTCGATCAAAAAGGGGTAGTAGACTGCATGATGGAGCATACCTGAATGAGTCTTTCATACTCTATGTATTTCGTAGAGGGGATTGAGTGGGGAAGAGTGACGTCATTCTGACATTTTCCCTTCATACGTCACCTGTCCCATGAGAGGTTACTCGCTCAGGTAGCTCTGTACATCTCCGTTTTATTGTAGAACTACTTACTGACAATTGATTGAAATCTAAACTAAAAATATGTAGTTTTTGGAGTCTATTATTCAATTTATTATTGTCGTTTGGCACATGTTTCGGCAAATACAACGTTGCCTTCATCAGCCTAAAAAATTATTTATAATTAAATTAAATAAGTTATAAACTACAACTAGGTACTTAAATTTAAAAGAACAAAAAATATATAATACATGTTTTGTAGGTATATACTCAATGTGCATTTTTACTCTACTGCATAGCAGGTTTGTCAATTTTTTATTACTGATAATTACTCTTTGTTCAACTGACCTTAATAAAACGGTTTGGGGATCATCCCTTGTGCCGTTGCTTTTTTCCTTTCATTGTTCGTTATGGAGCATACCGTTAATTTGTTAAATTTTTGATCCGTAACCCTACAAATTCATATTTCATATTTATCAAAAATAGTTGATGCTAACCAAGTAATCATTTCATTGTATTTATCATCATGAAATTAATGCCTACTACCTACCAAAGAAGTATGATTTTCCCCATTCTCTCCCTCTCTCTTCATTCCTTCACAGGCCCAACCTACGAAGAAATGTATCCGAGGTAACTAATAAAAGCTGAAATTATAGTTTAAAAATATAGATGCATTTATGTGAGGAACTTGCTTAATGGTTTTGCTTACAATTGAGTAAACGACAATAATAAATTGAATAATAGACTCCAAAAACTACATCGAAAACATGGTCACTCCATTCACCCATCAACGTAAAATAAAACATATGATGATAATATGAGGGATTTGAGTTGTGAACTTGCGTCTCCGTGCACCGCCTCGAGGGATTCCGAATGCACTCTGACGGCAGTTTTGTGAATCGGAACTTAGATAACAGTGATAACTGTTTGATTATTAATTTTTGTTGTGTCGTCCGTTTGCGATTTGTGCTGTCTTGTTTCAAATAATTCCGTCTTCTCATTGCTTTATTCATCCGGCTCGTTCTCTGATTTCTTTCTGGCTCGCTGTTCTGTGCAAGTGAAATAAGGGTCACTTATTGCTCGGCATGTCAGAGACACTTTTTGCTCGGCATGAGTCGTAGAATCTCAACTTCAGTCGTAGAATCCCAGTGTCAGTTACGTGAGTTTAACACCCCGTATAGAAAATAGTAAATCGTTGTGCGATACTTTTCACCCTTCTTACATCATGAATCTTCAGTCGAAATTTACTGAATTGATTGAATTTTTAGTCAACTAGTTTAAATGTTGTGATATTATACTTTGGAGGTCTGTCTACCTAGTCAAATCACTAAAAATAAAGACACTTTTTTTATATTGCTTGTGTATTAAATACACAAGCAATATAAAAAAAGTGATAATAATAATACAAAGTGATAATAATAATACAAATTTTGTATTATTCGTTTTCGTATTCCTACAACCTTCTAACTGTCGCTTTGCAATGTTATTGATGCGCGGGAGCAAATAAGGTTTGGTGTAGGTATTTATATTATCTTGTATCCTATAATACAAGACAGTGGATTGGATATTTTTGTCTTCAATAATTAAGTCCCTTCTAGCAGTAGCTCATTTAGGAAGAGCTCTCTGAATACATTCGATTGATCTGAATCGGTAATATGAAGTGATAACTAGGCTGTTACACCTGTATTAGAACGAGGGAAATAAAGAGACGTTGGGGTAACAGAGAAGAAATTTAGACAAACTTGGAGAAATTTCAAAA
The DNA here is from genome assembly GCA_009739505.2 of Apolygus lucorum. Classification (NCBI taxonomy): domain Eukaryota; kingdom Metazoa; phylum Arthropoda; class Insecta; order Hemiptera; family Miridae; genus Apolygus; species Apolygus lucorum. The sequence goes on along the minus strand of CM019183.2, from coordinate 49,817,208 downwards.
CATTTTGAAAAGAAGGAAATTAATATTTATGTTGCCTCAAAACAGTACTCCTTTATTGCCGTTACTTTCCACCTACTTTCTTTTTGACATCTATTTGAACCAGAATGAATCTTCGTGATTAAATATTAGGACAGGTTGTTGAGACCTTGAGTTGGGCTTTTGGTTTATTATTTTCAATAATGAACCTTTGGAATCGACCAAGAAAAAAAAATTTTTAACACCCCCTCAAAATTTGATGGTTTACGTTTCAAGGTACGTAGAATCCAAAAATCGAATAAAAATTTGGCCGTCCGTCCGCCGTACGCCGTCCGCCGTCCGCCGTACGCGGCACTTTTGCCACTTAGCATTGACCGATTTTGATGAAATTTGGTATGTAGGCTCCATTTAGGGTCTAGTTGTGCCCCGAAGCTTTTGGTTGATGTAGGTCACTTCTAAGGGTTCCAAAATCAATTTTGAAATTTTGAAAACGCCCTAACTCAAAAAATTTTGATATAAAGGTATTGTTTTTCCTTCAATTTAAGATTCTATAGAATTTTTAGAATTTTTGAGACCATGCGGAGCTCTGTAGGACAAACCGTTCGCTCCCTACGAAAATGTAAGGGTTTATATTGAAATATATATATATATAAATCAAAACACGAGTGTGAATCGCAAAAGAGGCTTAATCTCCGTTCAAATTTTAGCTGACCAAAATGCGATCGATGGTTGGTGATTTTGATTTTTTTTTTTAATATTTTTGATTTTTTTTCTTTTTTTTCTTTTTTTCTTCATATTGGATGGTTGGTGATTTTGTAGACGAGTGATCTACCTATATAAAAATAATAAACCATTGTGTAATAATTTGCAGCGTTTTTTTCTCTACCATTGATAAAATAATGATTGTACGTGGAGATATTCCAGTGTTTCGGTGCCTCATGGGAAAAATCAATAAATTTCGATTTCACCACAAAGAAAATGCTTTATCTGTTTGTTATAGAATGCAAATTGTCGTTGTGACCATTATCCCATTCATAATCCTTGAACATTAACTTACACCCTACTTCTCATCCTCGTTCCTTTACTCACACCTAGTAATTCCCGCAAATCACATGCCTATGATTTATTTTTCTATCTCATTGATCAGTAAATAATAATACAAAAATGATCAACTCTCGCAACATCATCTCCGGTCATCATCATCCACGACTTCACCATCATAATCACTATATGTTTGGCATAGCTCCGGTCAAGACATTAAAATTAGGAGAGTTTGAGTTGAGGTGAACTTTCTCGCAGCTCCGCAAGAGCGCATTCGGAATCCCTCAGGGCGGGACGCAAGTGAGTTGTGACGGGGAACTATTAGAAAAGTCAAAATCGGGATGAAGATGAAGAAGAAGATTGGCTGAACGGCGGATACGGTTCAAGGGGGAATTTAATTTTTATTATTTAGGGGTACCCTTTGATGCTGAAAACGGAACGTGGAACAAGGTGGGTTATATTAGCAGTTTATTGTGGAGAGAAAGACGAGAATTCCTTCCCATCAACCAATACAGTCTGAATTTGATTTTCATTTCCTCTTTTATCTTCTCTGTGTGTTTTTTCCAGTTCAATTTTGGTGTGACCTTCAACTCCAAATTAAACTGCTCCAAATAACTCTTAAAAACTAATAACTCAGTGTTCATCAATGTATCCCACTATCGAGTGTATACCCGGTCTTCCTTATCTATGGAAAAGGTATTAGAACGGAAAAGACTTTTCAGTCTGAATGGAATCAAGTAAGTGAAATTCCTAAAACTAACGTTGAAAGCGGTTGAATTGATTTTTACGATCCACCAACTAAAGTAATTACATAACATCAGGACGTCTAATTTGTGGGCGAGAGATGATGTCGTGTCATGACAGGCTACACAACTACTAATGGATTAGTAAACACGGGGATCAAGACGGAGTTGATGACACGTTGTGGTCTCAGTCGATGATGTTGATCCGACGCGGGCCGAAACTACTTCTTCCACTTTCTGGTTCCGTGGGCGTGTGGGCTCACATAATGGACCACCGGTGGGTCCACTTGTAGGCTTCCTCTGGCCATCATTTCCTGCTGTTTGCCAGCCCATCACTTCTCCCGAGAGACTTTAGTTCCAAAGTGCGACAAAGCTGAATTTTTTGTAACTTCAAATACGGTACAGGAATGAAGTATTTAATACCTTCCTAGTGGGAAACCCGGAATACCCTCATTATATTAAGGCAATGCATGGCCTCTAAATAATATTGATTCTCTCGCCCATCTAAATAGGCAAACAGATCGCCGACTTGCACGTGCTAGTGGTTGTGATTAGCAGATTTCGGGACTGCAGTCTCCCGGTTTTTGATGTCGCGAAAGTTTGATTGACACATATCCAGGTGTTACTGGTATCACATCATGAACTCATGTAGTGCGTGTAGCTCATCGAGATTTATCAATGCAGATTCCACCATACTCGCCCTGTATTTCATTGCGATTTAATTTTGCAGTCAACGTTCTCTCTTGAACTCTCGGCCGCAACCTGGATTTTTCTGCACAAGAAACGTTTCAAAATCAGACGACGAAATGTTTTCGACTGTGTTGACTGAAAACTTTTCAAAGATTCCTGCCTCAAAAACTCGTCAAATAAATTATACTGAAATGAACTGAGGGAAAATAAGTTGTAAGTAGATAGCTTTTGTTAGATGACAGCAAGCATAATATATTTTAGGTACCTCTTTTTCCAACAAAATGATATTTTATAAATATTTTTCATTCCCTGGGTATTGTTTTTGCACTGAATTAACCTATAAAAATCTACTGTTGCTGGATCTCGAGATTCCAGGACATCATAATATTCTTAATGGCACTGGACCACGTACGTCTACACCAATCACGTTTCGAAATATCGTGCAAAAAGGCTAAATATCGTACAAAGAGCCGAAATATCGCACGAAAAAGCTAAATATCGTACAAAGATCCGAAATATCGTATGAAGAGCCAAAATAACGTACGATGACCCTAAATATCGTACAAACAACCAAAACAACGTACGATGAGCCGAAATGTCGTGAAAAGGCTAAACATCGTACAAAGAGCCAAAATATCGTACAAAGATCCAAAATAATGTACGAGGAGCTAAAATATCGTAGAGGCTAAATATCGTACGAAGAACCAAAATAACGTACGATGAGCCGAAAGATCGTACAAAGAGGCTAAATGGCGCACAAAGAGCCAAAATAACGTAAGATGAGTCGGAATATCGTTAAAAAGTTAAATATTGTACAATGAACCGTAATATCGTAAGAAGTGCCAAAATAACGTACGATGAGCCAAAAGATCGTACAAAGAAGCTAAATGGCGCACAAACATCCAAAACAACGTAAGATGAGCCGGAATATCGTACAAACAGCAAAAATAACGTACAATGAGCCAAAATATCGTAAAAAAGCAAAATATCGTACGAAGAGCAAAAATAACGTACGATGAGCCAAAATATCGTTCAAACAGCCAAAATAACGTACGATGTGTAATATCGTGAAGAGGCTAAATATCGTACAAAGAGCCAAAATGACCTATAAAGATCCAAAGTAACGTACGAGGAGCCGAAGTATCGAAGGAGGCTAAATATCGTACAATGAGCCAAAAAACGTACAATGAGCCAAAATATCATTAAAAAAAACTAAATATTGTACAATTAACCGCAATATCGTAAGAAGAGCCAAAATAACGTACTATGAGCCAAAATATCGTAAAAAAGCAGAATATTGTACGAAGAGCAAAAATAACGTACGATGAGCCAAAATATCGTTCAAACAGCCAAAATAACGTACGATGTGTAATATCGTGAAGAGGCTAAATATCGTACAAAGAGCCAAAATGACCTATAAAGATCCAAAGTAACGTACGAGGAGCCGAAGTATCGAAGGAGGCTAAATATCGTACAATGAGCCAAAAAACGTACAATGAGCCAAAATATCATTAAAAAAAACTAAATATTGTACAATAAACCGCAATATCGTAAGAAGAGCCAAAATAACGTACTATGAGCCAAAATATCGTAAAAAAGCAGAATATTGTACGAAGAGCAAAAATAACGTACGATGAGCCAAAATATCGTTCAAACAGCCAAAATAACGTACGATGTGTAATATCGTGAAGAGGCTAAATATCGTACAAAGAGCCAAAATATCGTACAAAGATCCAAAGTAACGTACGAGGAGCCGATGTATCGAAAGAGGCTAAATATCGTACAATGAGCCAAAAAAAAGTACAATGAGCCAAAATATCATTAAAAAAACTAAATATTGTACAATAAACCGTAATATCGTAAGAAGAGCCAAAATAACATACTATGAGCCGGATGATCGTACATAGAGCCAAAATAACGTACGATGAGCCGAAATATCGTAAAAAGGCTAAATGTCATGCAAAAAGCCAAAATATCGTACAAAAATCCAAAATAATTTACGAGGTGCCAAAATATCGTACGAAGAGCCAAAATAACGTACGATGAGCCGAAATATCGTACAAACAGCCAAAATAACATAGATCAGCCGAAATATCGTAAAGAAGCTAAATAATGTACAATGAACCGTAATAACGTACGAATAGCCTAAATAACGTACGATGAGCCGTAATATCGTACGAAGATCCAAATATCGAACGTCAGGCTACAGTGAGGTGAACAATGACATCAATGGTGCAGGTAACTTTGAAAACGGGTAGGCAGACGTTTATCCCGACCAAAATCTTCTGAAATCTAAGAATTTTCACGAAATTGCTAATGATATTGGATTTGGTGGAATCAGCAGCGAGGGGGGGGGGGGGGGGGATCGAACACGCTCGACGGAGGAGGAAGTGGCGCGAAGCCGTGAACTCTCGGTCGAGTCCACGCGGAGGAGCGGCCGAATCTCACTGCCAAGGTTTGGGGAGTCCAATGACCTTGAGGCCCTGCCCCGCTCTCATGACTCACCGAAATTTACGCTCCTCCGACCGGGTTCCCTCCGGATCCTGAGGAATCTAACTCCCGGGTAACCCTAACCCTAGGGTTAGCCTGGACTTTCGTGACATTCAACAAGATGTTATGTAGAGTAGCTATAAAAAGTCTCCCAAGTGGGAGTGGCACATAGCTTCCTCGCATCCTATAGATGATCCGATGATGTGTAGTTTATCTCAGAACATCAATCTCTAAGTACCTAACTCGCACTAACCTCATAGGGGACCATTCACAGGCCACTCTGAACAATCCCTGAAAATTTCATCAAATTCAAATGACAAATGAGTAGTTTGATTCCATAAGGTAGGTATTTTATCTTAAATTCTTGACATTATGATTAGGTACTGATTAATTACTTTGGGATTAATAGCATTACTACATTGTTAAACGGATGTAACTCTGAAATATTGAATAATTATTTGAAAATATTATAGTCATGTTCTTGTTCGATATTGTAGAATATTGAACTGTTGATGTGCTTGAAGTTGCATCTTTCAAGATACGGCTTGTGGTCCTGTCATGTGCTGAGTAGAGAGCAGTGAGAGCCGCAAAACACAACTTTCGGGACCAGCAGTCAACAATTCTTTTACTTTTCTTCTTTTAGTCCTCAAATGGTTTTTCGGGACGCCCAGCTGGTTGGTTCTTAATGACTTGAGTAATTTTGTAGGAAATGGCAACTTCAAACTCTTTCCCACACAGCCATGTCGAATATTTGTTGGGAAAAACGTCTTGTTTCCTATGGAAATTTTCTCACCCCTCTCCGATTTTGACATTTTCATGTCTTTGCTTTGGCACATTAACTGAAAAATCGTCACGATAACTAATCAAGTCTTGCTCACGCGACCGATAAATAAATAAAATAGACTCACTGTGTTGCGTAGAGAACAATCAAGTTTTCTTATTTTGATGCTTGGGTACATGAACTAACAACCTTATTTCACAACCTTGTTGTGTAGTGGTTGACATGAAAATGTCCCAATGTGTTGCAGACTCGTATGCAAGCATTTTGACATTTTCATGTCTTTCATATGGCACATAAAAAAAAACGCTGCAAATCATTGCTCAAAGGTTTATTATTTTCTGTATAGATCACCTTTCTGTATAGATCACTGGTTCTCCATCAATAGCACCTACCACCATCTGTATTCTCCATTGACCCGCCCTCTCAAATTTCAGCTTTCTGCGTTCAACAGAAGAGAAAATGGCCTTGGAGCTCACTCAGCTGATCAGTGACCACTCATGCGCCTTCAGCATTCTCCATTGACCCGCCCTCTCAAATTTCAGCTTCCTGCGTTCAACAGGAGAGGAAATGGCCTTGGAGCTCACTCAGCTGATCAGTTACCACTCAGGCGCCTTCAGCATTCTCCATTGACCAGCCCTCTCAAATTTCAGGTTCCTGCGTCCAACAGGAGAGGAAATGGCCTTGGAGCTCACTCAGCTGATCAGTTACCACTCAGGCGCCTTCAGCAATCTCCATTGACCCTGCCTCTCAAATTTCAGGTTCCTGCGTTCAACAGGAGAGAAAATGGCCTTGGAGCTCACTCAGCTGATCAGTGACCACTCAGGCACCTTCAGCGATCTCCATTGACCCTGCCTCTCAAATTTCAGGTTCCTGCGTTCAACAGGAGAGAAAATGGCCTTGGAGCTCACTCAGCTGATCAGTGACCACTCAGGCACCTTCAGCAATCTCCATTGACCCGCCCTCTAAAATTTCAGCTTCCTGCGTTCAACAGGAGAGGAAATGGCCTTGGAGCTCACTCAGCTGATCAGTGACCACTCAGGCGCCTTCAGCATTCTCAATTGACTTTTGATTATGGAAATTTGATTACTGGTTACGCAGAAGGCAAAACTGTATACAAATCGAAGAAAAGAACAGCGATCGCATTTTAGTCAGAAAAAATTTCAACGGAGATTAGACCTCTTTTGCGATTCACACTCATGATTCTGTTTTATCAAAGGAAAACCTTCAAGTACTCGTAGGGACCGAACGGTTTGCCCTACAGAGCTCCGGGTGGTTTCAAAAATTTTTTTAAATTCAGTACTATTTAAAATTAGTGAAAAAACGATACCTTTATTTCGAGAGTTTTCGAGCTAGGGCACTCTTGAAAATTTCAACCCTTAATTTTCACCCCTTAGAAGTGACCTACATCAACCAAAAGCTTCGGCGCACAACTAGACCCCAAATGGAGCCCATATACCAAATTTCATCGAAATCGGTCCATGGTAACTAAGAAAAGTGCCGCGTACGGCGGACGGACGGAAATTTTTTTATTCGATTTTCGTATTCTACGTACCTTGAAACGTAAAACATCAAATTTTGAGGGGGGGTTAAAATTTTTTTTTTCTTGCTCGATTCCAAAGGCTTATTATTGAAAATAATAAACCAAAATCGTCACGAAATTAATTGCTAACGAAATTCGCTAACGAAAATTGCTAACGAAATTAGTCCCAAGTCGCCACAATGATGATTATGACCATCAGAAGTGAAGTTGTTAGGTACTTTACAGGTAGGTACTTTACAGTTTGATATTACCAGATCAGCTGAGTCGAAAATTGAGCTCCCGGATCAGCTGAGCCAAAAATCGAGCTCCCAGATCAGCTGAGTCGAAAATCGAGCTCCCAGATCAGCTGAGTCGAAAATCGAGCTCTCAGATCAGCTGAGTCAAAAATCGAGCTCCCAGATCAGCTGAGTCGAAAATCGAGCTCCCAGATCAGCTGAGTCGAAAATCGAGCTCCCAGATCAGCTGAGTCGAAAATCGAGCTCCCAGGTCAGCTGAGGCGAAAATCGAGCTCCCAGCTTTCATACTTTTCTCATCACCGCCCATTACTCAGTGTTACCGCGACAGATGAAGTTGAACCAATGGAAGAATTAAACAATGTTATTTTTGTAAAATAAATAAATATATTTTAACACAGAATGTGTTTTTGCGATGACCTACCGAAAACAAAATCGTCACGAAAAACGCTGCAAATCATTGCTCAAAGGTTTATTATTTTCTGTATAGATCACCTTTCTGTATAGATCACTGGTTCTCCATCAATAGTACCTACCACCATCTGTATTCTCCATTGACCCGCCCTCTCAAATTTCAGCTTTCTGCGTTCAACAGAAGAGAAAATGGCCTTGGAGCTCACTCAGCTGATCAGTGACCACTCATGCGCCTTCAGCATTCTCCATTGACCCGCCCTCTCAAATTTCAGCTTCCTGCGTTCAACAGGAGAGGAAATGGCCTTGGAGCTCACTCAGCTGATCAGTTACCACTCAGGCGCCTTCAGCATTCTCCATTGACCAGCCCTCTCAAATTTCAGGTTCCTGCGTCCAACAGGAGAGGAAATGGCCTTGGAGCTCACTCAGCTGATCAGTTACCACTCAGGCGCCTTCAGCAATCTCCATTGACCCTGCCTCTCAAATTTCAGGTTCCTGCGTTCAACAGGAGAGAAAATGGCCTTGGAGCTCACTCAGCTGATCAGTGACCACTCAGGCACCTTCAGCGATCTCCATTGACCCTGCCTCTCAAATTTCAGGTTCCTGCGTTCAACAGGAGAGAAAATGGCCTTGGAGCTCACTCAGCTGATCAGTGACCACTCAGGCACCTTCAGCAATCTCCATTGACCCGCCCTCTAAAATTTCAGCTTCCTGCGTTCAACAGGAGAGGAAATGGCCTTGGAGCTCACTCAGCTGATCAGTGACCACTCAGGCGCCTTCAGCATTCTCAATTGACCCGCCCTCTCAAATTTCAGGTTCCTGCGTTCAACAGGAGAGGAAATGGCCTTGGAGCTCACTCAGCTGATCAGTGACCACTCAGGCGCCTTCAGTATTCTCCATTGACTTTTGATTATGGAAATTTGATTACTGGTTACGCAGAAGGCAAAACTGTATACAAATCGAAGAAAAGAACAGCGATCGCATTTTAGTCAGAAAAAATTTCAACGGAGATTAGACCTCTTTTGCGATTCACACTCATGATTCTGTTTTATCAAAGGAAAACCTTCAAGTACTCGTAGGGACCGAACGGTTTGCCCTACAGAGCTCCGGGTGGTTTCAAAAATTTTTTTAAATTCAGTACTATTTAAAATTAGTGAAAAAACGATACCTTTATTTCGAGAGTTTTCGAGCTAGGGCACTCTTGAAAATTTCAACCCTTAATTTTCACCCCTTAGAAGTGACCTACATCAACCAAAAGCTTCGGCGCACAACTAGACCCCAAATGGAGCCCATATACCAAATTTCATCGAAATCGGACCATGGTAACTAAGAAAAGTGCCGCGTACGGCGTACGGCGTACGGCGGACGGACGGAAATTTTTTTATTCGATTTTCGTATTCTACGTACCTTGAAACGTAAAACATCAAATTTTGAGGGGGGGTTAAAATTTTTTTTTTCTTGCTCGATTCCAAAGGCTTATTATTGAAAATAATAAACCAAAAGCGACAGAAAAAACATCTGGTGATATGTTTATTGGTTGTCATGTTAATGTCAACTCCACATTTATTATTGTTGTTTTTTATTTAACGGATGACTAGTATCGCAAAAACACATTCTGTGTTCCTATGATTTCATACAGAGTATGGAAAAAGAAATAAACCGGGGGGTGCAGGGGGGCGGAGCCCTCCGCCGAGGCGCAAAGCGCCGAGTTTTATTTAACGGATGACTAGTATCGCAAAAACACATTCTGTGTTCCTATGATTTCATACAGAGTATGGAAAAAGAAATAAACCGGGGGGTGCAGGGGGGCGGAGCCCTCCGCCGAGGCGCAAAGCGCCGAGTTTTATTTAACGGATGACTAGTATCGCAAAAACACATTCTGTGTTCCTATGATTTCATACAGAGTATGGAAAAAGAAATAAACGGGGGGGTGCAGGGGGGCGGAGCCCCCCGCCGAGGCGCAAAGCGCCGAGTTTCTTTTTTGTTTTTCTGTGTTTATGGGAGGTATGTAGTTCATGTGTCGTGAGGGGAGGGGGGGGGGGGTGGCATGAAAATGTTTCAATGTGTTGCAGACTCGTATGCAAGCGTTTTAATAAAGGTGTCGCAACTTACCACAAATTGCCCAAATTTATCAATTTAGAGGCGTCATAATGTTGGCTCATTGTTACCTATTAGGTCCATCAGCTAGAGCATGTCTCAAATTTTCTTAAATATCAGTGATATTGGTAAAATATCGAAAGAAAAAGATTGATATCATTTCGAAAGTTTTGACTTGATTTTTTAGTTTTTTGAAAAGTCTATCACAGCATTTTTGATAATTTTCAAATTTAATATTTCTGAAGAATCGTCCAGATTACCTAACCCCATCACATGCCTAGTGAGGTTTTCGTGGCGATCTTCCTTCGGTTGCTATTTCCATTCCTCGACAAATTGATGGCGAGGAATCGAGATATTTAAACCTGAAAATCAACCAGTTTATTGAGTAACACGGAAAACGCATTAAATCTCAAAATAAGGTGGTTGAATACCGAAACTAGAACACTTGAAGAAACGAAAAAAAATCGGATTTCCTTGGCAACTCTTGGCCGTGGGCTACTTTAACTCCAAGATGTCAATAATTGACATTATTATCATTTTTTGGTTTATTATTTTCAATAATAAGCCTTTGGAATCGAGCAAGAAAAAAAAAATTTTAACCCCCCCTCAAAATTTGATGTTTTACGTTTCAAGGTACGTAGAATCCGAAAATCGAATAAAAAAATTTCCGTCCGTCCGCCGTACGCCGTACGCGGCACTTTTCTTAGCAACACTGGACCGATTTGGTTCAAATTTGGTATATCGGCTCCATTTGGGGTCTAGTTGTGCCGCGAAGCTTTTGGTTGATGTAGGTCACTTCTAAGGGGTGAAAATTAAGGGTTGAAATTTTCAAGAGTGCCCTAGCTCGAAAACTCTCGAAATAAAGGTATCGTTTTTTCATCAATTTTAAATAGTACAGAATTTTTAAAAAATTTTGAGACCACTCGGAGCTCTGTAGGACAAACCGTTCGGTCCCTACGAGTACTTGAAGGTTTTCCTTCGATAAAACAGAATCATGAGTGTGAATCGCAAAAGAGGTCTAATCGCCGTTCAAATTTTATCTGACTAAAATGCTATCGCTGTTCATTTCTTCGATTTGTATACAGTTTTGCCTTCTGCGTAACCAGTAATCAAATTTCCATATCAAGCTTTCTATTTTTCGAATCGAGTGTGAAGCGTTTAGTTCTTTCTAATAAACTTGATTGTGAAGGTGTGAAGCCATTATGGTGTGGTAGGTAGTACCTACCAATAGTTGGTAGGTAAAAAAAAGTTGGTAGGTAAAAAAATGTTGCTGGGTAAAAAACGCTGCAAATCATTGCTCACTGATCAGCTGAGTGAGCTCTGAAGCCATTTTCAATCCTATTGAATGGAAGTGCTCTTCCAGGTGTCTCCAGCATTCGAGGAGATCTTCTTTACTCCTCACATCACTGATCAGCTGAGTGAGCTCCGAAGCCATTTTTAATCCTATTGAATGGAAATGCTCTTCCAGGCGTCTCCAGCATTCGAGGAGATCTTCTTCACTCCTCAGATCACTGATCAGCTGAGTGAGCTCCGAATTCATTTTCAATCCTATTGAATGGAAGTGCTCTTCCAGGTGTCTCCAGCATTCGAGGAGATCTTCTTCACTCTTCAAATCACTGATCAGCTGAGTGAGCTCCGAAGCCATTTTCAATCCTATTGAACGCAAGAGCTGAAATTTGAGAGGGAAGGTCAAGGGAGAATAGAGATGGTGGTAGGTGCTATTGATGGAGAACCAGTGATCTATACAGAAGGGTGATCTATACAGAAAATAATAAACCTTTGAGCAATGATTTGCAGCGTTTTTTAAATACGTTATGGCGTATACTCATAAAGATACAGTTTCAGTCGCTATTTTTACTATTTCAGCAGGAAAAAATAGTACTTACTCCTTTCAATGGTTTCCATCATTGCCGACACCGAGCCTGGAACGATTCTGCCTACAACTAACTGCAGCGTAGACGAGAAAAGGTGGGGGTTCATAGTAGCTGATAATACGATCTTATTCGAACAGGAAACGGCGACACTTTTGATCGAAGTTTTTACAGCCATAGAAGGTTTTGACGATGTAAATCTTAACGTTTTGGGGACTGCGAACTCATAATGAACAATGACTAATATTATAAATTCCCATGTTTTGACATGACTTTTGTCCACCTAGATAGGCAATTTTGCCCACTGTGCTGCGTACGGACGGAAATTTTAACACAGAATGTGTTTTTGCGATGACCTACCGAAAAAAAATCGTCACGAGGCGCCGATAAAAAAAAGCGCCGAGTTTTAACACAGAATGTGTTTTTGCGATGACCTACCGAAAAAAAATCGTCACGAAAAAGCGACAGAAAAAACATCTGGTGATATGTTTATTGGTTGTCATGTTAATGTCAACTCCACATTTATTATTGTTGTTTTAACACAGAATGTGTTTTTGCGATGACCTACCGAAAAAAAATCGTCACGAAAAAGCGACAGAAAAAACATCTGGTGATATGTTTATTGGTTGTCATGTTAATGTCAACTCCACATTTATTATTGTTGTTTTTTATTCAACGGATGACTAGTATCGCAAAAACACATTCTGTGTTCCTATGATTTCATACAGAGTATGGAAAAAGAAATAAACCGGGGGGTGCAGGGGGGCGGAGCCCCCCGCCGAGGCGCAAAGCGCCGAGTTTTATTTAACGGATGACTAGTATCGCAAAAACACATTCTGTGTTCCTATGATTTCATACAGAGTATGGAAAAAGAAATAAACCAGGGGGTGCAGGGGGGCGGAGCCCCCCGCCGAGGCGCAAAGCGCCGAGTTTTTATTGTATTTTCGGATTCTACGTACCTTGAAACGTAAAACATCAAATTTTGAGGGTTGTCTGCCCCCAACTAGGCCTAGGTAAATGTGCTGCCTCCCTCCGGTCAGTGAGCAATCGCGCCGAGGTACGTAGCTGAGCTGAAGTCCTTAAGCACTCTTGCACATGGTCGGCGGTAAAACGCGCCGGGCATCGAGTGCTGTCCCGTCCTTTGTCTTCGTTGAGTAAGTACCAATAAAATCGACAAGCCGACGTGAAGCCATTCGCCTTCACACGCCGACACGCCGTCATAACAATTATGCTCCCAAAATTCTGACCCAAAAACTTTTTTTGTCATCATTGAAATTTAGTGACCATTGCGAGTTCTTCACTTCCTGAATGTCTTGAAATTGGCATCAGTGAAGAAAATTCTCCTACTCTCAATTGACGAAATTAGTCTGAGTTGCCGCTTCTTCTCAAGTTGAAGTGGGATTGATTGTCTCATTCACATAAAAACGAGAGAAAAATGATAATGGAAGCAATATAGTAACAAAAACAATGTATGCATTAAACCTGAAAAGAAGAAAAAAAATTTATGACATCATACTCTCAAAGTATGAGCGCGCTCCACCCAACACATCAAGAACTAAGAGCCCCCTAACTGTGAGCAGTATATCTTTTGTCCGAAGGGGGGCACTGCCCCCTTACCTAACAAAGCATCCTCGATTCACCCCCACCCTAATCTCTTAACTCAGCCTTCACATTACTACTTCCTTCATATATTTTCTCTCCTGTCTCTTCACTTAGCCAAAAGAGAACCTTGTAATCACCCTGAGATTATTAAACCTGCTCCCCTAGGGCTCGATTAATCTCGAAATTTTAATACCCCCACTTTCCTTGCCTTTCTCAGAGTAGAATTACTCGTTTAATTCAATTTCCTGCGAACGTTCAAGGTTGATGATGGCCATCTCCGCTCGGGAACTTGAACGGAGAACTTGAACGGCGAATTGAATCATCTAATTAATTTTGGCGTGTTCTCGAGTAGGTAATCCACTTTGAGGCGTAGAGATGGAAGCATTGATTGCGATGTGCTTACAGACGAATGGTCTTTTAGACTCTTGAATCTTTCAAATACAATGTAATAATGATATTACAGGAGAGAGACAACAGAGCAAATGAGAATAATGAATTGATGACAGGAAGAGGAATAAGTTCTAGTGAGAGGAAGATCCGTGCTACCTTAACGTCCTCCCACTAACAGTTGCGACTCTTGGGTAGCATCAATATTTGGATTGTTCAGTAGGAAAGGTGTTCAAGGAAAAGAAGAGTTGGAGTTGTTGATAGAATAAGTCCTGCCTTCACTCAAATTCTGCAAATTAATCTCATGTGGTTACTACTCCTACGTGATATGTCACTCAAACACGTATAACACAAGTTGAATGAGTATTAGTTGAGAGGGTAATATAATTGTTGAAAAAAAAGGAGAGTTGGAGTTCTTGTGAGAGGAAGAGCCTTTCTACTTCACCCAAATTGTGCTATTAGAGATTATTTTATTTAGAGATTATTATGAGATTATTTAATCTCATATGGTTACAATGTGATCAGACATGAAATTCAAACACGATGACACAAGTTAAGTAAGTAGCAGTTAAAAGGGTAAAGAAGTAGTTTAGAAGAGAGGAAAGTTAGAGTTAGAGAGTGTGAGAGGAAGTAGTTAGAGTAGTAGTTAGAGTGTGAGAGGAAGAGCAGTCCTACCTTCACCCGAATTCTGCTAAGTAATCTCATGTGGTTACTACTCGAATGAGACAAGTTGAATGAGTAGTAGTTGATAGGGTAAAATAATTGTTCAAAAGAAAAGAGAGTTGGAGTTTTTGTGAGAGGAAGAGCCTTTCTACTTCACCCAACTTGTGCTAAATAGTCTCATTTGGTTACTATGTGGTCTGACATGAAATTCAAACACGATGACACAAGTTAAGGGGGTCTCAGGTCGTTCGTCGTTCCTAGTTCCGGGTCAGTATTTCCCTATATTGTAGGGGCACGAACTGTAAAAGTTTTACCTAAATTTGAAATTTTCAAGGATTTCAGAAATTCATTAGTGCACGAGCCTAGGGAATTAAAAGCCTGAAACATTGCGGTTGGAATCATCAAAATCGAATAATAATTGCCAGAGAAAAACGCTGCAAATTATTACACAACGGTTTATTATTTTTATATAGATCACTCGTCTGCAGAGCCACCAACCATCCAACATTAAGAAAAACATCGATCGCATTTCGGTCAGCTAAAATTTGAACGGAGATTAGGCCTCTTTTGCGATTCACACTCGTGTTTCTGATTTATCGTACGTCCAAACTTTACATTCTCGTAGTGAGCGAACGGTTTGTCCTACAGAGCTCCGCGTGGTCTCAAAAAATTCTAACAAATCTATAGAATCTTAATTTGAAGGAAAAACAATACCTTTATATCAAAATTTTTGGAGTTAGGGCGTTTTCAAAATTTCAAAATTGATTTTGGAACCCTTAGGAGTGACCTACATCAACCAAAAGCTTCGGGGCACAACTAGACCCCAAATGGAGCCTACATACCAAATTTCATCAAAATCGGTCAATGCTAAGTGGCAAAAGTGCCGCGTACGGCGTACGGCGGACGGACGGCCAAATTTTTATTCGATTTTTGGATTCTACGTACCTTGAAACATAAACCATCAAATTTTGAGGGGGTGTCAAAAAAAATGTTCTTGGTCGATTCCAAAGGTTCATTATTGAAAATAATAAACCAAAATGAGAATAACCGTTTATTCAGTTAGGTACGTTTTTCTCATTTTTCTCTGGCAATTATGGTTTTCCCATAAATTTCTAAAATCCTTGAAAATTTCAAATTTAGGTACAATTTTTCAAGTTTTTGCCCCTACAATTTAGGGAAATACTATCTCCGAATGAGGAACGAACGGTGACCGACTGAGACCCCCTTAAGTAAGAAGTAGTGAGAGGGTAAAGTAGTAGTTTAGGTTTGTCCTACCGAGCTCCTCGTGGTCTCAAAAAACTTCTAGAATTCAATATTATCTTAAATTGGTGAAAAAACAGTACCTTTAGGTATTTCGAGAGTTTTCGAGCTAGGGCACAATTGAAAATTTCAACTCTTAGAAGTGACTGACATTAACCAAAAGCTTCGGTGCACAACTAGATCCCTAAAGAGAACTTATACCAAATTTCAATTATAAACATTTTTATTCGATTTTCGGATTCTACGTATACCTTGAAACGTAAACCATCACATTGCGGGGGGGGGGGGTAAACATTTGTTTATTGTTCAATTCCAATGGTTCAAACCAAAATGCGATAATTCGAAAGGCAATTTTCACCGAGAAAAAAATTACACATCAAGAGCTGAGGTGGTACCGATGAAGAGGTAAATTGCGTATGTAGGCCACGCAAATAACACAAATAATCCCTTTTTATACATCGTCGTACGTCTAACTAGACTCAATATTTATGTACACTCATCTCAAAGCTATCTTGATAACGTCACCAAGTCTCGGAATATTCCTTATCATAACGATTTGAGCCTCAACTAGACAAACCTGTGTGCTCACGGATGGCAACTAATCTTCACTCTGGTATTTGAGGTTTTGAAACGCACCTGAAACAAATATAAAAAAAGCTGGTAAATTCTCGATTAAATTATAAAGAGTACGAGACACAAATGTTTCCCCATAATGTTAATACAAATAATAAAGCCGATACACACGAAAGCTCCCATACCTTACGAAAAACTTGATATATGAACGTAGGAAATGCAGTAGTGTGATAATTGAATAGTGGGTATTATTTTATTCTTATACTCGTATATTCCAATGAAAAAAAAAAAACGACTTTTCATTTTCCTGAGCGGGTCAGCGGTGGAAACCCCGTCTTGGAGAGGGGTTTTGGAATATTTGATCCGCTCACTACCTGGTATACCTTGGAACGTACAGAGTTCGAGGTCTTCCGGGGTCATGGTGAGGATGGACTGAGCCCATTATGATCAACTAAACCAATATTGACGGAAGCTGTAGGAATCAATAGCGACCAATCCATGGAATCCGAATACCCCAACTGAGAGTGAATATAGATCAAATTATCGAGAAAACTCCTGCCAAGTGAACAGTCCTCACATAACATGGACGTACAGAATCCGTTGGTGTAAAAATTATTGATTGTAGTACATATTATGAAACAATATAATACATGACCTTCATGCTGTACTTATACTCGTACACAGGATGTCTATACTTAATTTGGGCATAACTTCAGGGTTAGATTCTACAAGGTGTTTCCAACAAAAATTGATGGACAACTTAAGTATAGAGATCCTGTATAATATACCTGTACAGTATCCTGTATAATAATATAGACAATTACTATTACGCGAGAGATTCAAAGGATACTCCAAGAGGGCAAATCGACACTAGCCCTTCAAATGTAATCAAAATGTGACAACAATTTTGTACTGAACCAAAATTGTTCAAAAATACCGAGGAAGCAAAATAAATTAAAGCATTTAAGAAACTTCAATAATTTATTTTATAAACGAAATTGTCCGAAATCAATAAATAAGAAAAATAAGAGAAAATTTCACTTCAGCAATTTATTTCAGCTTCATTTCCTTGGAAAATGTACCATTGAACCATTAAGCATTTATTCCCTCTCGCAAGCAACAACAGATATAAGGTGAGCACATTCCATCGGCCCAATTTGATTAATTCGCGTTATCCAAGAATTCATTAATTAAGAGACGAGAGAAAAAAAAAGCGTTTATATCTCGAGTGGAATATCACGGGTGCCACACTCGGTTGAGCTTTCAACGGTGTATTTATCGTCCCTTTATTGGGTGGATTGAATTTTTCTCCTCAATTTCCCTCTGAGGGCAAACCCTATTACTTTTCGGACGGCCAGTTTGACGCGATACATTTCTGCCGACACTTTCGCGTTTTTTCTTTTGTAGAGCTTCATTAGAGCCATGCCGAACACCCCAGAAACCTCATTGAAAGAAGAGAGCGTCAGCGTAATCTACTCCGTACCTGAAAGATCCAGACATTTCGACGAACCAACTACAGAACTACGGATGGTATGAGAGAGCTATTTACATCTGTCCACACAAGTCAACCTCAACCCTTCAGTACCCGAGAAAAACCTTCAAACTGAACATTTTTTGTACGCGAGAACTGTCCACATACTGTTGTATTGAATGAAGTACGTACACAGAAGAAGACCACCAGCATTGCTTTGGTGCCTCGAATATAAATTAACTAAGAAACGCCCTTGCCACTTGAAAATCCTTTGCATCTCCGCCAGCAGTAGAAACAGAGGAAGCGGTAGGACGATCGTGGTATAGTTTACAAGGATTCGTCCACATTTCTCAGTCTTTCAATCCACTCAATGACTATTGCCAGCACTTCGTAGGAATTTCCAAGGAATTTTATCAGGGATGTGGGCATTATTGATCCGTTTGACAGAACTCACTTATTGACGAATTTTTTGGAAGATCAAAGAACACTGTTCAGGGAAACAAAAGGACTATGCGCTGTTCAACGGAAACTTATGTCAAGCCAATATGGACATTGACTTAATCATTGGCGGAGAACCAGAGTATGGCTAACTGGAGGAACTCATGGAAATATTCGACATCATAGAGCATTTCTGCCTTGGAAGAAATAGGCTTCATATATTTGACCACGACACCACCACGCGTCCTGGGTGGCTGACTTCGGGAGCTGAGCTGACCAACACCCATTTCAACATGACCAAGATGAGAAAGAGCCTTTAATATATGCGGGATAAGCAGGATGCTTTGAGTCGGATCGCCAGCCGGGTTGGTCACCGATAAAATTTCAATTCTTTAAAACCAATGTAAACTCAATGCTGCTATACGGCAGCGAACTTAGGAAGTGATGGAAGCTGTCACCAGATTACTTCAATCTTTTGTAAACCATTAGCTGCGACTGATCCTGAGAATCTGGTGGCCTGAAAGAATTCAATGAAGATCTCTGGAGAACTACAGTTTAGCTCCCGAGTCATATTTAAATCAAGAAGAGGAAATGGATGTGTCAGCGTCGGATTAGCTGTTTTACCTAGTCCTACAATTTCTACAACTTCAACTACCACATCAGATGATCGGGAAAAATCATATTCAAGACAGGTGAAAATCGACCGAGGTGACATGTGACGTGGCAGATAGAAAACTCGGGGCAGTCGTTTAAAATTAATTATAGCAGTCAGTCAATATTCTCAAGTAATAATTGTACAATATAGGTTTTTCCTCAAAAGTTTAATAATTGTTTTGTTCATCAATAGTAGTTAATAGTAGACTTGAGTAGGAGTTTTCACGACAGGATGGGTCATACTCCGAGACTCTGACTCCCTCTGAGAATCCAGAGGGATGCCCTCCAATGGAACCCCCACGGAGAGAAGAGTTGGACTGCCAAGGGAAACCTGGCGAAGATCCGTCAGCAAGGAATTAAGCCGGGCTGACAAAACAAGGATTGAAGCAAGGAGGGCTTGCAGATGCTCCAACATGAGTTGAAAGGGATTAAGTACAGTAAGTCAAGCCAGTTTTCATCATCAATCCTCACCACTGGCTGCATGATCGCATAAGTCCCAAGTATGAACGCTGATGGTGGACTGGTACATTAGTAAACTATAATGATGAATTCTACCTTTATTATCGCAAATCTCGACTGACTGTTCATGGAAATACTTCTCATTCGACTACCTACTGCTGAATTTCAATATCAGTCGAGGAAATTTTCATAATTTCCCTACAAAATCGTGTTCTTATAATTACGGCTAAGAACTTGGTGGCGAAGGGTCGTGGCTTTCGGCTCAAACCTTCCTTATCACGATACTAAAACAGCATTATAATGTAGGCTGGAGATTAGGAAACGGCGAAAGGGTCTTTTCGACGCCCCAATAAAATCCAAGTTTATGCCCAAAGACAGGACCATAAAAGTGGGCCTGAAGACGAGGGGGGTCGCCCTAGGGTTGCCGTCGGGGACCTCTCACCTCCACGACCCCACGCTTAGCGTTCTAAGCATGACCTGAAGCTTCAAGGCTGGAATCCGTACAGATGTGACGTCACGTAATGAACGGATGGTTCCGAAATTAATGCAGATCTCACCCTCGAATATGCATAAATCACCGATCAATTTAGCAGCGTTGATCAGCGTTAAGGTGTCTGATGAGGCTCGCACTTTTAAAAATAACAACATAGACATAATTATAAAGACTTCAATAACAACAAACGGTTCACATAATAAAACAAGGCTCACATTTCTCACATTTTTCACATTTTCTCGGCGTCACGACAGAGTAAAAACACTGTATTTAAGAGGAATTCAAGACACCTATATCCGCTTGACAACCAAGCATGATCGAGCAACAACGCCGCAAGCAAAATGCTAACGTTGTAAAACGATAGGTTGATTCGCTTTAAAAACCTCAATCCTCTTATTCTGGACGATCGGTTTATTACACGGAAATTGTTAGGTGTCGTTATAATCAGCGAGAACATCTTTCAACCAAACCTAGGTCATCGGAAAACCTTACAAAAAGTTTTTCCTCACGAAATTTAAACATTCATTCGTCGTGAAGGACACCAAGAATGAGTTTAACGAGCCGAGAAAAATAATTTTTAAATTTTGCCATAAACCTTCCCACTGCAATTTCTATGAGTAAATTTCGGAAAAAGTTTCATCAAAATCCGTCCAGTAGTTTGGCTGTGAACTGATTACAATAACACGTTTGTAATATAGATGTAATAATAGAACAAGAAGAGAAGAATAAGTAAATATTTGTCAGGTAGTATATGGATGGCCCAGTATGAACCATCATTTAGAGTGTTGGACTAAACAGCTAAAGAGATTCAAGTGCCAAAAGCATAGAAACTCTATTGGGAAGGCAGGTAATGACCAAATATGAATGTGTGCTGATTCTTGGAGTAGTTACTTACTAAACACTCAAAATTCCATACTCGACAAGTTCATGAGTGTTTGTGATAAATGAAAAACACACCCAACTATATTGTGCTTAGAATGAGACCCACTACAAGTTTCTCTAGGTAGGTATGTACAAAGAGAGATCCGTACTCAATGGGGAATTCGCCTCAATTTTAGATCCTCGAATTTCAAGTCAAATCCTAAAATAGGGCCCTAGAATAACGTTTAACACCAGAAATACCCAAGGGAAAAAATTACCGTAGAAGAAAATGTTTCAAAAAACACCGCGAAAATTGAAGGAGGCTGAGGACGTCACACCCCGGGTTTCTCCCACAAAACTTACCGAATTCACACTGCTGCGCTCTGGCGAACGTAAAATAAGTCTCAGTAAATAGTGTCAAAGAATGACAACAGATTGAGTTGTAGGCGCCCTTGAGACAACATGAAATGATCCACTCAAAAGACCACTCAAATAATGTGATTCAAATAACGAAACTAACTAATATAGAAACTGAATATAAGAAAAGGTGCAGACTAATAATGCTTGATGAACTAATAGGTAGATACGTATTGTAAAAAATGTGAGTAAAATTGCTTCTTTTGGTGTGGACCACGTGAGCTATATAGCTTCATTTACTCTTCCAGAGGTACCACTACTTTCATAAAGGGCACAGATCCCCCTATGAAGTTAGATTGGTTTGAAGCCTGGCTACGTTGCAACATGGCTGCCCCCATGAACAGATTGCCGCTAAATAAAATTTCCATCTTCCTTAAATTCTCTAAATTTTTCGGATGCTTTTTCGAGCAGCACACTATGGATTTCTTCCACATCAGTGAACCCTCTTTCGAAAAAAAAAATTCAAAAAGAGTGAGGCGAATTCCCAATTTTTCTTCACCATCAAAAAGGGCCTGAATACAAATAAATAAATGAATAAATAAATAAAATACAAAAAATGTTTAATCCAGATTTTACAGAATTTTAGAAATTATAGGAAATATTATATTTTTGTGAATTAGGGGGAGGGCGGCAATAAGTTACAATAAATGATGTACGGGTTTCAACCAATTAATTTTCTCTTTCAAATAACTGAACATGTTGAGCATGTACTTACTCCAAGTAAACAGCTTTTTTACAGCGTATTATTGTGTTACAGAATCCAACAATTTTGGATGCAAAAGTCGGTTTCATCAGACATAGAGAAGATTACATAACTAAGGTATCTACTGTACCAGTTCATTCGTAGAAAAATATATTGTGGGTCAATGTGGAAGAGGAAGCCGATAAGACCCAGTTTTTCCGTTGTCTCTTTTCTTTAATCAGGCTGATAAAATAAAAGGGGCAGAAGAAAAACTGGTCCTTTCTGCTCCCACTTCCACATTGACTACAGCAGGAGTACAAAACAACTGAAAAATATATTTTTTGATCCCAAAGTCATTAACGTTAGTACTAGTTAGGTATTACCTATGTTAGAATATTCTCTGAAAACGTCAACCGTGACGTCAAAGCTTAGGATGAGCGGCCTTACTGGTGAGGGTATTGCCATAAGGTCCCACCTTGGGACCCTGGCAATAACAGGGGCTCCCCCCCCCCCCACAGTCATACCCTCTACTCCCTGCGAGTGTCCGGACCCGGTCGTAACTCAACCGTCTAACTAAATATCCGGAAGGCCTTCGCAAAAGACATTACAACTCTGCCAACGGAAATTCGCTTGTTCTATTGCGGACATTTCGAGTCCGCCTCTGACACGGACAGTGTCGCGGGGCTTCAATAAAACGGAGATTCCGCCCGCACTTAAAACTGATGAACCTTGTTCATCGTCCATCTCGCTGACTTACATTAAGGATTACGTATAAAAGGAGGCAGTCCTGCTGAACTTATACCAGCTTTGTTAATGATTAATAAAATGTGAACATCTATCGTAGGAAAAATATGTCATCGTATATAGAAAACTAAAACGTTTCAAACCCTCTACACAATAATCCTAAATGATTCATAGCCTCAGAGATCGTTCAAAACACCCGACCATTGATCAAGTGCACAATAGGAAAAGCATTGGAGGAACGAAAAGTATGATCTTCCTTGACGTTATACAAGCTTTCGAAAGGGTACGGCACCAATGTTTAATAATAATAATAATAATAATAATAATAATAATAATATTTATTGCGTCATAAATTAAATTATAGCAACACATCATAAATAGTCAATGGTATCATCAATTCAGAATATAATAATAACAAAATATGGAGACAATTTATCAATTTATGGTCAGGTAGTTGTGGACAGGTTGTTCTACATAATTTTAAAAAGTCTTCAATACAATAAATTGCTGTTTTTAGGCATTCGCGTTTCATAGCACTTTTGAATTTTTTATTGGGAGCAACTCGTACTTGTCTGGTATTGCATTATACAGCTTGGTGCCCGCGAAGTCTATGTTGTATTTTTGTGTAGAGGTTAATCTGCATCGGTCGACTTTCAGCAAATCGCGTTTTCGCGTATTACATCCGTGTTCCGCAGCAGCATACCTATTTAGATGAATATGTGCCTCCGTCAGGCTTTCGACAATGTACTTTGCTCGGACTGCCAGAATTCGGTGTTCTGGAAACAGGGGTTAACAGGACTCTCTTCGTCCTCTGCCGCTCAGGATTCGGATGGCCGTTTTTTGAGCCGGAAGATTTCATCAATTTTCTGTGAGTTTCCCCACAAGAGAAAACCGCACGAGAGACGCGAGTCGAAATATGCAAAATTTACGCTACGAGGAACCCGTAACGATACCGTGCATTTGAGTTTTCGAAGGAGGAAATTAGTTTGGGATAAATTTGACTTGAGGGCCGTTAAATGAGTATTCCACAACAGATTTTCTCGTACATTTATACCCAGTATAGTGGCGGTCTAGGGTTCGGGACTACGTAGTGTTAAACCACAAGCTAAAAAAAAAAATGCTCCCAGCACAGTATGCCGAGAGGCTGGAGTCTTAGTCCACCAACAGATAATTTCGAATCAAAAAGGAAGAAGCATATTCCGAACCCAAAAAAATCCACGCTGGAGTGCCACAAGGCAGCGAAATTGGCCCACTCAAGTACCTGCTCAATACCAACGATCTGACTGGAAGTCAAAAAATTCAATACTATTTTAAATTGGTGAAAAAACAATACCTTAATATCGAAATTTTGGAGCTAGGGCGTTGTGGAAATTTCAGCCCTTATTTTTCAACCTCTACTTTTTACCCCTTAAGTGACAGACACTAATCAAAAGCTTCGCGGCACTACTAGATAGACCTCAAATTGTGCCCATACAGGTTCCAAATTTCATCAAAATCGGTCCGTCAGAACTAAGGAAATTGCCGCGGACTACGAACGGCGGACGGACGGAAATTTTTATTCGATTTTCACGTACCTTGAAACGTAAACCAACAAATTTTGAGGAGGTAAACTTTTTTTCTTGGTTGATTCCAATGGTTCAATATTTAAAATAATAAACCAAACACAGGAACTCGTACTCAAGTTCAGAAATTAACCAGTACATTTAGGTTAATGGATCGACAGAATAAGCTTACCCTGTACAATCAAGTCCTCAAACCAGTAAGGACTTAAGGAGCAGCGTTGTGGAGGCGGTGCGCTTCAAGTAATCGCAAAATTATACAGCGGTTCCAAAATAATGAATCGAGATGCTGTGTGGGTGCATACCGGTACACCAGGAATGTTCGACAGTACTCAGAGCTGCAAGTCGATTCAGTAAACGAACTAATCAAGATACAAGCTGTTCCCCATCATCTCTGTGGAAAATACATAGTGTTACGAGTTTTTCTCGATAACGTTACCCACCCTGGCTAGGTCATCGGGGAGCTTACTGGGCGAGGCCGACTAAGGACGACGAAGGTGTGCTGATTTCGAAATAAGATTTAAAAAATGAAAATTTGGGCGCCACTCCTCGATAAACAAAATTGACACCTATCCAATTGAGGAGGTATTGGAACGGTGGGGGCAATAAAACATATGATTCTATTCTGGTATAGTCAATGAAAATTTACTAAGCTCAACTCTGGTGATCATCCATGTACAGAACGGAAAATTCCCTATTGTTCTCTACTTTCCTAGTACTAATAATATTAAAGCTACTAGGCTGCACGGATGACTGAAAGAACCGCCGATTTGAGACAAATTCTTGTAGCGAGAGGAGGCGATACAAAACGAAAAGAAAAAGATCCCTGGAAGGGGAAAAGAAAATAAAGTTAGAAAATAAAAGGAACAGACTTACTTAGTCAAGATGCATGTAAAAAAGACAGTAGTATGGAGAAGTAACATCAGCATCTCACCATGCATAGGATCTTTTAGCAAATCAATTTCTCCCAACAGCAATGCGCAGACAAGACAATTTACAAAGCAGAAGTAGTCCACAACTGAAAAGTGAATTACCAAAAAAAATAATAGAATTTATCCTCAAAAAGACAGTAAAGTAGGTACTCAGCACAATTTCATAGTATTGATGATGAAATAATTAACGAAAATAAATGGTCAAACTCTTACATCATTTCGAGTACAATTTGGTTTTAAATTGGATTAAATAGGTTGAGGTAGGTATTACTCAACAAAATTCGAAGAAATTAACAGAATCTACGGGAAACTACCCCGTGACCCAGTTTGGAGGCTATTATTAGCACACCAAGGCATGAATACAATTAATTCAGTTTATAGTTAAATTAGGTATTGGAAATGTAGTATACATTTATACATACTTGTCGTGATGAGCCCTGGGGGCCAACAGAGGTTTTTATAAATCCAAAAAATGTTCAAAAAAACCAGACAGTACACCACACGTCGTAAGAATCCTGCTACGCAGCGTCGTGGGTTTAGTTTTTAACTACGCTTCAACTGAATTGAAAAATGGTTGATCACCAGGGAGGGAAGGGAAGAGAACAAAGACGGACACGCCGGTGGCCGAGCGACTTATCGCCCAAGCGATAATGCGATTAATAGGTAAAGGTTCACAACAACAACTTGTGTTACATTTCAAAGCCAAAATCGGTTACGAAGATCAGATAATACACATACCTACTGGGGAAAAAAATTATATAATAAAATGCCATTCAGATTACAAGAAATGTGCCGAACCAAATTTATTAATTTTATCACAAATATTTTGAAGAAAAGAGGCTTTTTACTCTGTTGAGGAGTTTTTAGATTTGAATTTTGAAAATTTGACCTGCTAGCCATGTGATATTGACTCAACATGTTATTGATTTTATTTAGATTGTTTGAATAATTTATTATGTTTATTATTATCTCAGTTTATCCAGCAGAGGGATACACCGAGTACTCTTACTTGCGATGATTCTTATTATTTCATGTTTAGTTTTGTAGTATAATCAATCTGTGATCTCTTTGCCGGGCTATGATTTTGTTTGACTGTGATAATGGGAATTTCTGTGATTGTGTTTAAATGTATAATATACAAATAAACACATATTATGTGTGTGTGATTATTGTGTTGCGTGTTTCGAGCGTTGGACCGGGGTTCTTGGCCGGCTTGGGGGCGGCCCCCTTGGCGCTTTTATTGAGGTGTGCGGTTTGCCTCTGCGGTAGACCGCGCAGTTCGTAGGGCTACCTCTTCATTAATGGATTGGTAGCCCCGGGAGCCGCCATGGTGGGTGGGTCCGGGCCGGCCGGGATATCGCGCTCCACACACACCTTATTCCTGGGAGTACCCATCACACTAGTTCCTATTACACTTACTTCACGTTCTTCATCGTTTTTCATAGTTCGAGCTCTTTATTGTTGACTTTTTTGCCTAATTGTATTTGTTGTTGATACCTTGCCCTACATGTTAGAATTTGATAGTAAGTTAAGCAACAAGCTATAATAATTTGTATCGAGTTATACTATGTACATATATGTACATGTATATCATCAGTGTCTGCTAGGTCACATCCTCTCAAGTCGATGACCTCAAGATTCAAAAGAAGAAAATGTCATGAGTTGGTGCAATGATAATATCAAGTGATACTTGCCGTGAGTAGAATAAATACATGTATGGTAACTCAGCAAGGCATGCAAAGCCTATATATGATCATCCAAATGGACCAAGAGACCGAGTGAAGTATCATAGTTTTATTAGTTCAATCAAAATTTGACAACTCATACAGATAAGAGTTGTACTCCACAAATAGGATTATCTCAAAATACGAGCTGCAATCAGACATACACAAGCCAAGTCTTTTACAAGTTCCAAGTTTCCAAAACTTACGTTCCCTGAATTTTATTCAAAAACACTAGTTTAGAGGAACGTAAATTTATAATTTTTCAAAAAGGATTCCAAACTGTAAATTAGCATTACGCAAACTGTAAACTCTAATTTTCACAGCAGCAGATTTGGTGGGGGGAATAAATGACTGGAGAAAGAGTAAATGAAAAGTCGAAGACGGGCGATGGGGTATAAAATGGGAATGATTCGCCCTTCGGATACTTTCAGGACCACTCTCAAACCTGAGGGCAGGTTTTCCGTCTCTTAACGAAGTGCTCAGCAAAGTGGAAGGCCGATTGTGGTCGATCGACTGTTAACAGTCTTGTCACTCCAAGGGCTCAGGTGGGGAAAAAACGATGAACCTCTTTTCTCCTTAGCACCATCGTGGTTCTCTCGTTTAAGATTCAAGTTTTCAAATCTCGATTATCAACAAAGAGTAAAACAACAATAACGAAAACCCACTACAACAAAAATTATACCCAGTTCAAAAAGCAATAACTTGAATAGAATAACACAACAACATTAATATTTGAGACAGAATAACGCATTCCAACATCAAAGATTGTGTGGATTTTGACAAGTATGTATCGAGACTGGTGGGTCATTTTGAAAAAATTGACGGAAGCCAATACTTTCACGATTTGTCTTGTGGGATGTGGGGTGATTTGTGCTTCAAGGGTATCTCACACGGTCGCTGTACGTTTCCCTTTTCGAGTTAGTATTTCCCTCAATTACCGGCGCTCAACTTTAAAAGTTGCACCTAAATTTGAAAATTTCAAGGATTTTTGAAATAAATTACTGCATCTGCCTAGGAAATTGAAAAGCTAAAAGATTGCCGCTGGAATCAACAAAATCGATCAATAATTGCTGGCAAAAAAAAAAAACGCTGCAAACTATTACACGAAGGTTTATTATTTTTCTATATAGATGAGTGGCCTGCAAAGCTCACAACTTTTCCATTGTCACTACCTACTAACCATATTCTACCTTCACAATTACGTTTATTTTGAAGAAATAAACGCTTCACACTCAATGCGAAGAAATAGGGAATTGCGGGTGGTTAGGAAATTTGAATGAGGAATTTCACCGATTTCTGTTTGCATTTTTCCTGAATAGTTAATGGTGTGGTATAGATAGAAAATCGGGCTGATTTCAGAAAATAAGTCTCCTGTTATTTTTGGGAGACAATCAAAATTTTTAATTTCAAAACTAACCGGGAAAACAGACGTGCAGCGGGAACGCTCGCTGATTGGGCTGTTCGGATCGCCGTCTCCTCCCAGTGTTGCCCATTGGGAGCACGAAATCGTGTTTTCTAAGAGAAAAGTTATCAAACAAAAACAAAGGAAACCTAATTTTCCACATCTCGCTTTTTCTATTTTTTTCTTCAGTTTTTCGATTTCGAACTTTACTGTTTCATGAAATTTTGCATCTGGGGACTATGGATTTCTCGATCTCAGCGCTTCAAGCGGCCATAAATGAACTATTCCAGCATGACGTAATTTTCCCGGTTTTTTTAAACATTCGTATTTTCTACACTGATTTGTTTATTCGTAAATTAGGAAGTTTGGGCTGAAAGTTTGCCTTAGGGAGTTTTTAGAGGTGCTGAATCCGATTTTGGGGTCAAAAATAGGAAATTCACATGGTGAAATTCCTCATTCTGGTTGCTAAGGAGGCAAAACAGAGTACAACCCAAAAAAAGAACAACGATCGCATTTTGGTCAGCTAAAATTTCAACGGAGATTAGGCCTCTTTTGCAATTCACACACATGTTTCTGATTTATCGTAAGACCAACCCTTAAGTTCTTATAGGGAACGAACGGTTGGTCCTAAAAAGCTGTGGTTGGTCTCATTCAATTCTAAAAATGCAATACTATTTTAAATTGAAAAAAACAGTACCTTAATATGGAAACTGTTTGGGCTAGGGCGTTTTGAAAATTTCAGCCCTTATTTTTCAACCCTTAGAAGTGACCTACATCAACCAAAAGCTTCGGGGCAAAACTAGACACCAAATGGACCCCATATACCAAATTTCATCAAAATCGGTTAATGGTACCTAACTAAGGAAAGTGCCGCGTACGACAATATATATAATTTGACAATACATTGGAGTTCCATGTACCTCTGAACTTTCCGGAAGCGGAAATACATCTGTTCAATTTTCTCTTCAAATTTTTGTAGCCGACTTGCTGATTGTAAATCATGAGCTATAATTAGTCAGTTAGCAATAATAGTCAGTGACGCTCGTGCATGCGATTTTTATATTCCTCAAGGAACTTGTCTCGGTCCAGTGTACTTCATCCTGTACTTGAATAGATTGCTCAAAGTCGAGATAGATGGGGAGATTGTATCATCCGCTGACGACCTTGATTATAGGAGATTGTATCCTTCTGATCCTAGATCTTCCGTCATACTACTTGCGGTCAATAGTGCTATGATTACCGTGGGGTAGCGCTCTTCAACTGTCTACCAAAAGAAATTAGAGAAATAACTTCATTGAATGCATTTTAAAAACAATATAGGAAGCAATTTTTAATATACCTAGGGACCTATGCTCTTATTGTACTTCCAAGAATATTAATATTTTATTTTTGTTGTTGATTTATTCATTTTTGCTATGCAGAGACTCCTCCCCTCAGCACAAGCTTGGCTTGAAGAGGGGATAGCATGAAGCTATACATTATTTTCTATACTGTGATATACTTTCTGAATAAATGCTTTAAAAAAAGTATATATATTAGAACCAATCACCCTCTAAAACAGAAAAATTGGGTTAGTAGCTCTAGAGAAATAAGTTTAAGAATGTTACGTCAATGAGTTATTTTTGCATACTCTCCGCTCCTAATTGTTATCAAAATAGCATGCGATTCCGATTCATCTTACGATATTGAAAGAAGTCGGAATTATTGGAATGATCACTCTTAATCTTGAAAAAGTGATATTCTTCTGCGATGTCAACAGAATCCGTCTCGCTACTTATGACAAACGACTCGTGTACCTCCTCCATCATTCACCATCATCAATCTCAACTTCGATGGGAAAACAGCTTTTCGGGGTTGGTTTTCTTGAAAGTTTTCCTCCTGACCGATTGATTGAATCGACTTTTTTTTGGGTCGTCCTTATGAAAAAGTTTAGAACTTCCGGTTTAAAGCCGAGGGGTGAAAAACATCCGAACCGCAGGAACGAAATTTCAAAAGTAATCTGACGAGACCCATCTGATGGTTGCGGAATAGTAAGTTATCGGAATTCCAGTCGACGACAAGCAATCGAAAGATCACAATTCGAAGAGGGGCTCTCGGCACCGTAATTTCTTTCACGTCCAACCTGAGGTCAACAAGTGGAACCAATACCTTTACGAAAGTACTTGAGTTTTTTTTAAGCATAATTGAATGAAAATATCTCATCACATCTTACAATCGATTTGTAGAAAGATCTTCTTCCATGCCAAATTGGCTCAATTTGGAATGGAACTGAGAAATTTTGGTTTATTATTTTCAATAATAAACCATTGGAATCGAAAATGAAAAAAGGTTTAACTCGTGTTTAACAATTCTCAATGATCCAAAGGAAAAGAGTGTTACAAATGAAGTGGAAACCCTCACAAAACTGTGAAATTCAAAGAGATTTTTCGGTTGTTTTCAGAGTCTACACAAACTTAATTCCTTGTTTAGGCAACAGAGCTTAGGAAGTCGATGGAGTCTTAGATCATGACTTGTATTTACAAAGGAATCCCCGAGGTAAAAGCTCGTCTTTTGGACTTCTTCGAAGGAATTTGGCTTGACGGCAAAGTAAGAGTTGTATTGGCAGGGGTTTACTCTTCGGCGGAGTTCAGCCTCCTTTGTTGGCACCTCCAAATCCAATCAGCGAAGAGACCGAAGTAGAGTTGGCGTTTGGAGGTGGAGGTACATCGAAGGAACAAAGTACGAAAATATGCAGGTATCGCAGGATGAAATGGTGGATATTGGGAAACGAAGTCATAAAATATACGACTCTCATATTATGAGGGGTCTAAAATACAAGGGGCATAAGTGCGATTTTCATGAAAATCGAGTTCAATGCCGAAATGGGTAGTTATTGTAAGTAAAAGTATCGTGTTTCAAGGATATTGACCAAGAAAAAGAAGGTTTAGAATGATATGTTCTATAAACGCTGCAAATTATTACACAAAGGTTTATTAGTTTTCTATACAGATTACTCGTCTGCAAAGAACACGGTTTGCCATTCTTACCAACAACCTACTTGAAGAAAAACATCGATCGCATTTCGGTCAGCTAAAATTTGAACGGAGATTAGGCCTCTTTTGCGATTCGCACTCGTGTTTCTGATTTATCGTAAGTCCGACCCCCAAGTTCGCGTAGGGAGCGAACGGTTTGTTCTACAGGGCTCCGCGTGGTCTCGAAAAATGCTAAAAATTCTAAAAGGGGGTTAGAATTATTTGCTCGTTTCCAAAGGTTCATTATTGAAAATAATAAACCGAAATTTTACACGAAAAAAATCTCAACACCTTACCTTTTTTCCAATCAAATAAAACTGGATAAAGGATCTCACATTTTTGAAAAATCAGTAATTACATTATTTGTCCTAAAAACGAAGGATATTTCCCTTCGCTTCAGCAGACCCAAATGATCTTAAAGTAGGTGTGTAATATCGCATTAATTCTCTCCAAATATCACCCAGAGTTCACGGAAGGGTCTCCGAATAACGAGCTTCATTCACAAAAAATTGAAAGCACTCGAAATGGCTGACGAACCCTAATGAGACACTCAACCCCCACAAAGGGCCGCGAAAAACGCACAAAGCCTTCCAATTACAGATATGTAGTGTTCGTGGCTTATGTGAAATAATTAAAGAAATGGGGTGTTCTCCCTCAACCCTTCTCTAATTAATTAGGGAATTGATAGGCCGGCATTAATAAACGCTAATTGGAAGGTAGGTACTCTAAAAAATGTCATTGTTTTCAAATCATTTAGTGCTTGTGGTATTCAAAATATAGGAGGTGCATACAGGGTGTAAATGTTAAACGCACCATCGGCTAGGGATCGATTATACAACTAATTTCCAACAAAAAATGTCTCTTAGCAATTTTTTAAAAAAAGGCTACGTTTTCGAGTTATTCTAATTTTAAACTTTCTTTTTTCTCGAGTGTTGACCTTATGTTATTAACTCCTTTAATTAACTGTGAATTACTTATTAATTAAAAAAAAAATCTTAAGTAATTTGGGAAACCTTGAATTTTTTCAATCGCAAAGAAACGACGAGAACCAATATTTTTTCAAGATGCAAGAACGGTAAAAACAGCGCCAATATCTCAGCTTTTCAATGATATATTTTGAAAAATATTTTACAATCAAATTTAGGGGGGTTTGGAAGCGGGAAAACGTGCATTTTTTCAACGAAATCAGCGCTCCTGGTGGGCGGGCGCCGCAGCAGACTGCGAGGCCTGAGTGGTGATTTCCTTGAAAAAATGCACGTTTTTCCGCGTTCAAACACAAATTGCTCCCCTAAATTTGGATATAAAATATTTTTTGATTATACCATTGGAAAGCTGATATTTTGGCGCGGTTTTCACAGTTCTTGCATCTTGAAAAATTGTTGGTTCTCGTAGTTCTATTTGAGATTGAAAAATTCGAGGTTTCCCAAATTATGCAAAATTCTCTTTTCAGAGGGTTTTTTCATGTCTTAAACCTTGACTCAAAAAAAAGGTAAGGGACCTATCCGATAGGAAATTTAATGCTCTTTCCAACAGCTTCCTTAAATTGTAATTATCACAGCCAATTAAAGGAGTTATGACCGACTTAATGACGTAAAGTATAACTACTCGAAAACAAAGCCTTCTAAACAGAATACGAGACTTTTTTGTTACAAATTAGTTGTAGAATCGACTCGTACAGTATGGCAGACCAGTTAGGCTTACACCCTGTATAGTTTCATGTTATGAAACGGTCAGTATCGCTTGGCATAGTATCTAGCTGTTTCGCGAACTACGTTCTGGTACCGTGACAAATCGATCTTCTACGTCATTGGGAGTCTTCCAGATCACCATTGTCTATGTTACATTAGCATCAGCTTCATCTCGCTTGATGGGTAAATTCAACGACGATTTAGTTTATATTTACAATGTTACTTCAAAACCCTCATTTCAAAGGGCAGAAAGCTCTAGTGAGCAATCAACATTGCGTCACCTCTTATTTGTGAAAAAGTCTAGAATCGGGTAGTAAGCGGACGAGTCATGTTTATCATATGCGAGTGAGGCAAAATGATGGCGGAGAGCTAGAAGAATCACTTTAAGTTAAGTATTATACTCATATTTTACCAACTAGTGTGGATTCATTTTGTTTTCAGGTGGATTGCCTTCATAATTGAACACGACGTTAGACAGCTACGTGAACGGTTGTAGTACTGAAATGTGTTTTATAAGTTAATTATTCCATTACCCAACTCCCGGTTCTGATTTAATATTTATGTGTCTAATAATTAACTGTTTGAATAATTTGGGTCCTACATTGAACAATGGTTGTAGCAGATATTAGTTAGTTAGGTAATACGTTCTGTAGAACTTCTTGATTTGGGTGTTTTTAAACTCATTGATTATTATCTGGATGTTTTGTACATTATTTTAACCTAAATTGAGGGTTAGAGGGATAAAGTGCATGGAGGAGAATGGAGTGAAGACGGCACAGTAAAAGTCGAATGTTAATGAGTTCTTTTAGCGAATTTTCATTGAAATTGAAGGTATTGCAGCGGACTCAAAATTTTTAGAATGGACTTTGTTAAAATTAGTTTTCACTGAAATTCGTTTTAGATTATTCTAAAACGATTCCTGGACAGTTTTCCCAAAAATTATATACCTATAATAAAACTGAGTGTGTGTGTCACTCCAGATGGTAATTAGAATAGCAAACGCTATGTTCCGAAGCAGAAACTGGTACAAAACTCTCCCTAAGGGTGTCTGTGAGACCATTGGACATCTAATAAGTACATGGTTAAAAATCACTCATTTTTTTCATATATTGATATTCGAGTATTTAATTTTTTAAGTACGTTTGACGGCGATTTGTAAATGTACATTGATATTTTTGGAACATAAAATTGTATATAGCATTTTCCATTTGAATTAAGTTACTTAAACCTATTCCCAATTGAATTTAACCTTTTCCCAATACAATTAAACTTCTTTTTAAATGATTAAACCGTTTTCTGAAACAATTAAACCTTGCGGGAAAATGAGGAATTGCATGTATATGGCGAAACAGTTTAATCAAGAATTAGGAATTACAGACAAGTGAACAACGAAGGCGCGAACGAATAACGAATCAGGAAGGGTAAATGAATAATGAAGCCAGGTAAAGTTGTTAAGTGGGTCTCAGTCGGTCTCAGTTAGTATTTCCCGAAATTACCGGCGCTCAAACTTTAAGTTGTACCTAAATTTGAAATATTCAAGGATTTTTTTAATTCATTAGTTCAGCAGTCTAGGGAATTGAAAACTGAAAGATTGTCACTGGAATCATCAAAATCGAACGATAATTGCCAAAGAAAAAGGTTCATTATTGAGAATGGGAAAAACCTAATAAGAGGGGGGCGATGAGAGCCCCGGACGCACAAAAACTCACACTGCCGGCGATGAGCCTTGAACCCATGACCCCTACAAAAGTCTACCAAATTCCACCGCCCAACCACGCTCGCCTCAGCGACCTTAGCTTCACCTGGACAGAGTAGAGAATACTTCATTTTACAAAAATTTCAAGATTTTTTTTTCTTCAATCTACAAAAATTTCAAGATTTTTCCAAAATGTTCATATTTAAAAATCCTAAGTCGAATTTAAAAAATAGGCCAAAAAACGAGTTTTTAGAGTTTTTTGTGGATTTTTTTAAAAACCATAATGATATGATACGGTATATTCGGATACAGTACAAAATTTCTGATGTAAGTAAATAAAATTTCAAAAATTTAAAATTGTCCAAAAATTGTAAATATTTATAGGAATACAATTTATATGAACATATAATGAAAACCTTCGTATATCCGTTGTACCTACCAAAAAATGGATCAGCCCGGTAAGGCTGATTATTCTTTCATGTATCTAATATTTCGATTTTCTTAACCATAGCTTTAAAAATTCCTAAGATGAATTTTTTAGCAAATAATAATATTATTATGTGGTTAATTGGAACTGTATGGTTGAGTATCAGCCTGCTCCTCCGAATACAACACTTTTTCAATTAATTATTTCATCGTGTGGATCTTAATATTGTAGGAACGTTGTTGAACTGCGTGTAATATAATACAGGAACTCACTGCAATGGCGGAGCAATCCTAGTTTCCGACGTCGATAATCCTCAGCTGAGAACTTCTCCCGTCACCTTCACACCGTCGGAATAGCTTGACAAGCGGGTCAACCAAAACCGCAGTACCCCCCCCCCCCCCCCCCGCAAGTTCCTCCAACTAGGGCGTCCTATCAATTTTCGAGACAGCTTGCGGTCGGTTTTTGTGAAAGACGGGACTCCATGAGGAAAAAAAAGTCCTTCGCCTGCCGGTCTGCTGATAGATGGAAGAAATGATACCGACCTATCTTTAGTTTCAGGATAAATATTCGCCTCGAAGGCTCTTCATACAAGCGTACAATATATTGGAATTGAGCGACCAGGACTTCGATTATTTATTATAACATTACTGGGTTTTTTTTCTCATCAAGTTTAATTTGGTCAATCTAACTTTCAGATAAAATATTATATAGTATTTGGAAATCGTTCCATAGTGTTCCAAAATTTGATTCAGGTTTGTTAAGAAACTTAGAAAGAGCTGATCACCAGCTGAGACATCTAGCACAGAGTGCCCCAGACCCCCAAACCACCATCAGTCTAGTTTGGGCAACCAAACTTCCAGATACTCTCAACTTTACTGTACAAAACTTACAGTCAGCTATAGAAACATAAAGGTATAAATATACGATTCAGGATTGAACTACGAGTCTAGCTTTGAATTTAGATGTGTATTCTTTCATTCAGACTACACGACATTTCTACCCAGGAACTGAGTCCTACTCATGTGAATTTAATATGAACAAGAATGAGCTACATCTTAGTTGCAGTTATTAGCGGGAATATGGTACTGAATGATACTATTGTCATGTTACTAGTAAAATATTGAGCTTACATGGGTAATTACTGACTTGATGCTCCTTAGTTTCAAATGTTGATAAGAAAACAAGACCTTCGTTACAGAAGGTTACGGTAAACCAGGTGATGGTGAACCCGTTAGATGCACAAGATCTTAGATACACATGAGCAGGACCAAGTCCATGGGTCATAACGAAATACAGTCTGAATAAAAGAATACATAGCAAGACAACGCAATTTAACTGCAATTACAATTTAAGCTATTCTATGACAGAAACTTCTAGGTACCGATACCATTTCTGCTTTAGGTAGTTATATTTTTCATCTATGTTAAATGCAATTAAGATTTCATTTACTGTACGATGCAGTTTAATTAGAAATCCCTTCATAAAACCCCTTTATTACCGCCCAGTGTTGCCATAAGGGAACATAGAGGGCTTTTCTGTTTGGAGAGTGCTGTGCACCTTCCTGTCTCATTGAGAAGACCTGGATCCTGGGGATCCTTTTCTCCAGATTATTCTGATCACAGTTGTAATTTTTCATCTTCACCCATGATGTTGATGGATTCATCAACAACTGGAATGGGTGAATGGCCTGATTGGATGTTATCAGTATTATCGATTATTCAACCAAATACGCGGTAAATCGAAGTAGTCTGTCAAGTGTGTGTTGCACATAGCTCATTGGATGCCCGACTTTAAATTGATTGGGTGCTTGATCTGGCTAACAACTACGTACCCTACCAAATACCCATGTTAAAATCAGAAGGGCAACTATAATGTATCCAATGCCTCCTTTAGTGGTCTCTTTTGACTAATTATGAATGTGACGATGAGTTGATGAATTAATCACTTCATATTGGACGTATTCCGCATCCAATATCCCAAGAAAGTTTTGAAAAAAAAAAAAAGATCAGCTATTGTGGAGCTCAGCATTGCGATATGGCAACGTAAACCCATGAAATTCGAACAGAGGATTTTTTAAAATTATTTTTCCGTGTTCTAAAAATTTATTTGGAGTCGAAATATCAGATTAATTTTCAAAATAAATGGGGAAAAAAGTTTCGGAGTTAATGTGTAAAAGGCTCGATATTCCATAATATTAGCTCAACAACAATGGAAAGAACTATAAATTGATGGAAATTCGGAATTAAATTGAATATGCCAATACAGTGGAAATAAGGGGTTTTTCCTCCAGAACATAATGGAAACGACCACAACTCATGAAAGGTTCATCGGGGTGAAAGTATAAAGGATGCGCATACATCACATCAGTATACCGCAAGCTGAAACTTTGACGATCTCATCTGTTCGCACACTTCCATCTACTTTTGGGGTGCCTCACATGGATATCTGACTTCTCCCCGGTAGGAAAACATGAAATATCAATTCACAATAATGTTCTATAGCAGGTGGAGTAGAGAATGATACATCGCTCTTTTAACCTTTGTACATTATCAATCTTCATTGCTATCCTATAATTCGAATCGAAACAGCTTTTACCATAGAACCAACTTGCAAAGCAATTTTTCAGGTGTTCTCCGAATTTACGAAATTGAAATTATGACATCTTGTTATGAAATCATGTATGGAGTAAGTATAGAAAAAAGAGTGTGTTGGGTTTCTCTAAAATTTTCTTATGATTCAAAATCAGCTCCAAATCTCTTACATTATTACAGGTAATAACGCACTTACTGGCTAACATAGAGTAGGTCTACTCTATGTTAGCCAGTACGTGCGTCTTTTGAATTTCATACATCAAGAAAGAAATTCAAGATGTACAGGGGTGTTTGACCACTTCAATTGATGCGGTCTTTGGGCTGTCTTTCTTGAGTGTTCATGCATGATTTTTTTTTAGCTTACCGACGGTGCTATATATGCTGTCCTGTGGAGAATATTTGACTGCCTCACTGTAGCTAACCGCATTGGAGGATAGCCCTCCACAGATTGGAAAAAAATAGGACGATCCCAATGATCACAGTTGATGTAAGCTCGGTCGTACAATACTGCTGATGTTTTCCACCCACAAATCAAAAATATTTTCATATCCGGTATTTCCTTAAAAAAAGTCTGCCAAGTGGGTGTGGCACATAGCTTCCTCGTATCCATAACCCGATTGTGTAGATGCATAGTAGATCCGATGCATAGTAGTAAATCTCAACACATCAATCCTTAAGTACCTTCCACTATCACAACAATCAATCTTCAAACTCTCTAATATTGTTGGAAAATACAGAAGTTATGGCTGTTACAAGGATTTCACGTTTGCGCATGAGCAGCGGCTACTATCAGTCTGGCATTGATTAATTTCATAGGGGACCATCTACACGCCAATTCGCATAAATGAAAATTTCATCGAAATAGGTTGAAAAATGTATAGAAGTTATCGCTGTGGCAAGAATTTCACGTTTGCTCATGCGCAGCGGCTACTATCAGTCCGGGGGTAATGATTTTCATAGGGAACCATCAACACGCCAACCCGCACAATCCCTGAAAATTTCATCGAAATCGGATGAGAATTGTAGAAGTTATGGCTGTGGCAAGGAATTCATGACAGACACACAGACAGACACGGAACCAAAATTGATCAGGAAGCTCTAAAACGTGAAACGTGATCGGAAATTTTAATTTTGGAGAACTTTTTTTTCAACCTTGAAAAGTGAAAACAAAGCTTCCGCTACCTTGGTAGACTCGGAAGCAAAAAGATACTTGTTTCCTTGAAATAGACAGACTGACAGGTCCTGCTTCACGAAGACAAAACTTTCAATAGTGAGAAATAAGAAAAACTGTATTTGAACCTCCTCAGATTCTGTATCATCCTCATGTACAGTTCCAGCCTGAGTTGATTGCGACTTGTAACGAGATATTCCGTCTTTCCCATCAGCTTCGAGATCACAGGGAAACCCAAAGAGCAAAAGGGTAGTTGAGGAAGACAACCGAACGAAGCGGCTTGACGTCACGGGAGAAACGCCTGTG
The DNA here is from genome assembly GCA_009739505.2 of Apolygus lucorum. NCBI lineage: Eukaryota > Metazoa > Arthropoda > Insecta > Hemiptera > Miridae > Apolygus > Apolygus lucorum. The sequence goes on along the minus strand of CM019183.2, from coordinate 49,778,124 downwards.
GTTCCCCAGTAAGATGAGTATCCCTAATTACTGTACTGAGGTCGTAGGGAGGTGATTATCCCTCCAGCTCGACCGCCGCTATACAGCTTTGTTTGTTGTGTAGATTAACTCTTAGGCCCTCCTGTTATACCAGTGCACCAGTGGGTGGCCCGCAGGAAACCGCTCTGACCCAATTATTCTACCATTAAATTTGGCTCTCCCGGGAAACTATCAATAACTAGATGATGTTTGCTTGATACCCTCAACGACCACAGGGCCAGTCCATCAGTGCAGGGAGAGGCGACGAGCTCATCAGGAAAACTAACAGTGTCGCCCATGTGCGACATCTAGGTCAACTATATGACCATGGTACTAATCTACGATTAAACAGCACAAATTGCAACAGGATTCGAATCCTATCGTTATTCAAAACCATGACAACCATCGAGACTACGTAAAACGTTAACAAAAAACCAGGAAAATGATTATCAAGGATTTGGAGTCTCGACCCATTAGGAGAAAAGTGTTGAGTATGATAATCACACTTGTGTTTCTGATTTTGGTTTATTATTTTCAATAATGAACCTTTGGAATCGACCAAGAAAATTTGTTATAACACCCCCTCAAAATTTGTTGGTTTACGTTTCAAGGTATGTAGAATCCAAAAATCGAATAGAAATTTGGCCGTCCGTCCGTCGTACGCGGCACTTTCCCCACTTAGCATTGACCGATTTTGATGAAATTTGGTAAGTAGGCTCCATTTGGGGTCTAGATGTGCCCTGAAGATTTTGGTTGATGTAAGTCACTTCTAAGGGTTGAAAAATAAGGTTTGAAATTTTGAAAACGCCCTAACTCAAAACATTTTGTTATTAAGGTATTGTTTTTCCATCAATTTAAGATAGTATAGAATTTTTAGAATTTTTTGAGAGCACGCGGAGCCCTGTAGGACAAACCGTTCGCTCCCTACGAGAATTTAAGGGGTGGACGTACGATAAATCAGAAACACGAGTGTGAATTACAAAAGAGGCCTAATCTCCGTTCAAATTTTAGCTGACCGAAATGCGATCTATGTTTTTCTTTATGTTGGATGGTTGGTGGCTTTGCAGACGAGTGATCTATATAGAAAAATAATAAACCATTGTGTAATAATTTGCAGCGGTTTTGTTAGTCCTACCCTCAAGTTCTCATAGGGAGCGAACGATTGGCCAGCGGTTCAACCCCCATTTTTTCTCCCCCCAAAAAGTGACTGAATAACCCAAAGCTTCGGGACACAATTCAACCCAAAATGGAGCACGTATACTAATTTCAGCAAAACCAGAAAGTGCCGCCTACCTTGGATCCTATGTGCCTTGATAGATGAACCATCAAATTTTGAGGGGGGTTTAAGAAAAAGTGTCTCGCTCGATTCCAGAAATTCATTACTGAAAATACTAATCCCAACAATACTCCGCAATTTGATGTTTTCTTAAGTCAACCCGACCTCAACATATAACACTATTTGCATAAAATGGTTAAACATCGTAAATATTGTTCTAGAATGTTTCAAAATATATTAAATTTCATCAAAATGGGATAAAGGTAACTAAGAAAAGTGCCGCTTACCGCGAACGGATGGATTATTTTGTTCGATTTTCGGAATATTCGTACCTTGGACCGTAAACAATAACATTATGAGGGGTAGGGAGGTCAAAATTTAATGAAATTAATTTTAATATAATAGTGTACCATAAACGCCGTGCTGTAAAACCGATTTGGATGATGTAAGAGCAATGAAGGTTCACTCATGAAGCTTACTTCACTTACTGAAGGTTATGAAGGTTTATGCTAAAAAAAAGTGCCTAATCAACTCCCAATTTGATGATAGGGGTGGCGTCCATTGTGAATACTGCTTTATAATGGTCCTTCTCCTCCCCTATTCACTTTATGAGATTGTTTATAATTTATTTGTGTCTACAAAATATGCTCTTCAATAAATATGTCTCTTCTGAAGCGACACCACCGATACAGGGATGCACTCTATGACAATCGTCATTGAAAAGGTACGTCACGTAGAAAAAACCATACTGATGTAGGATTGGGTTGGCGGAAGAAAGGAAATCCTTGATCATCCTCTTCCTTTGTTGTATTCCTAGAATAAATACACTCGTTACATTTTCAAGCTCTACACGCCCAGTACAAACGACAAGGCAAATGAAAACGATGATGATCTGCTCTCCGTTCTCATCTTGGTTAACCCAACCGTACGAAAAAGCTCTCGTTAGAGAGAGATTTTTGTTTTCTTTGATCAAATACGTACCCGACATCAACTTCTTCTAATAAGATTGGATAAACCCATTCGCTTCGAGTACTAAGATGTTGAGATTTTCCGAAATATCAAGGATGCAGAAGGGTTTTTCCAACAGTGCTCTGTGAAGGGAAATGGATCGTCGCTAACCTAGGTAAATACAGAAGTATTGATACTCAAGTATAAACAGATATACAAGACTTGCAGAATATTACTTTCATTACTTATATTTATTATTTACTCTATACTTAGTATAGAACGTAAATAAGTCTACTATTCAATAAACAGTGAACTTAACTTTTCTTCAAAAATAGTGGGTAGTAAGTCCTCAAGTAGACCTATGATTGAACGGCATTAACCAGAAGGGAACCAACCACAAAAAATGCCAAAATGACTTAAGAATGCTTGAGAAGGGCTAAATCGGTCTACGCTTTCAGAAAAAAGGAGCTACTGTTTTGATAAGCTTTCCCACCAAAATTTGAATGAGAAAAAAAAAGTTCTTTGAATCCAGAATGTCCTTTTTCTCAAATAGAACCACACGAGTCAATTTTGATTGAAATGGTTTTTGTGGTTGGTTTCCTTCTGGCTAATGCCGTCCAATTGTCGTAGGTACCAATCAGCTCGATAATTCATTCGATAAGTAATTATTCAGGTGGAAGAAGAGTTGAGCACACGAATTAATTATTAAATTATATGAAATAGTCTAAAATGTTCAGGAGATTACGGATGACTGGTAGATTCATCTGCTGGACCTTTTGGTAATACTGCACAATCACAACAGGCTTTTCTCGATTGAAATGAATTTGGATTCCTTTTGTTCTGTTATGTCGAATGTGTGTGAAATGGTGACTCGAAATGGATGATGAGAAATTTCGTTCTTGCACTAGCGTCAAAAGGAATTCAGGAAGGAAGAAAAGACAAATTTCAAGGGAACGCACGAACATGCACGAAACGACTTTTTTTTTCAGAGTAAACTAAAAACGTCTGCCAAGTAGGTGTGGCACATAGCTTCCTCGTATCCATAACCGATTGTGTAGATCATAGTAGATTCGATGCATAGTAGGTAATCTCAAAACATCAATCTCCATCTACTCGCTAATCTGAACAGTTCTGAGAAATTTCGTCGGAATCGGATGGAAAATGTAGGAGTAATGACTGTTACAAGGAATTCACGTTTGCGCATGCGCGGCAATTACTATTAGGCTGTGGGTGATGATTTTCAAAGGGGACCATCTACACGCCAATCTGAACAATCCTAGAAAATTTCATCAAATTCGGATGAAAATTTTAAGTGTTATGGGTGTAACAAGGATTTTATGTTTGCGCATGCGCAGAGCCTACTGCTAATTCTAAGGCCTTTTCCCTAAGGCCCTTAGGGCTCCTTTCTTTTTTACCTAAGGATTTTCATTGGGGGCCATCTAAAACCTAATCCGCATAATCCCTGAAGATTTCATCGAAATCGGATAGAAAATGTAGAAGTTATGGCTGTTACAAGGAATTCACGTTCGCGCACGCGCAGCGGCCACTATCAGTCCGTGGATGATGATTTTCATAGGGGACCGTCTACAACCTAATTTGCATAATCCCTGAAAATTTCATCGAAATCGGATGACAAATGTGAAAGTTATGGCGGTTACAAGGAATTCACGTTTGCGCATGCGCTGCGGCTACTGATTTTCATAGGGGACCGTCTACACGCCGATATGAACCCTCCCTGAAAATTTCATCGAAATCGGACAATAACTTCGTATAGTTATGCCGGTTACAAGGATTTCATGACACACGGACAGAATTGTTCAGAAAGGTCTGAAACGTAAAACGCGAGTGGAAATTTTCATTTTGGAAAACTTTTTTTTCTACCTTGAAAAGTGAAAACAAAGCTTCCGCTACCTTGGTAGACTCGGAAGCAATAACAGCAATGAGAACAGAGCAAATATTTGTTACGACTATGAATTGTTTGCTCTTCTGGAACCACTTCTTCGCTAAAATTGCCACTCATTCAGTTGGTGTACCTCTATCAGATTCTATCTAAGGCCTGTAAGAAGAAGTGTTTCGATGAAATCAACGACCCGAATGATCTGAAAGTCTTTCAAAATAGAGTTATACCTTGAAGGGCATCAGACCAATCGATGCCCTTAAGAAGGAGAGTTGATCCAATTTTTTTTTTTCTCCCGGGAAGATTTGTCCAACGTTGGATGTTTCCGTTCAACCCGGCTAAACAGGTCTGCCAACATTGGGTAAAGTAAATATAGCCAATCAACTCCAATCGAACAGATGTTCCACAGCGTGAAAACCCCGGGATACCCGAAACTTTCGCTGGTGGATGTACACGACCAATCTTCACTCGCTTATAAAGTTTGTGGACAACAGAATGAAAGAACGTGGAACTGGAAAATATTTCCCAAGTTTTCCCTTATTTTCTCTTCCATATCGCTGATGATATTATTTGCATTCAGATCGATTCTATGTTGCGCATAACGTTTGAGTGGGAAGAATAATTATTTTATACCTCCTTTGAACCAACCGATTTTATACCTGCGACCACCATCGCAGTTGTTATTTTCATAATGATCACAGAAAAACGACTTTAAAGTTCGAAAGGTAGATTATTAGTGTTCCATTTAATGAAAAATATACTAAGGAGGTTTTTAGCAAATATTATTGTCGCATTATATTTTAAGAACTAACTATGAACTTTGAAAAACCATGGAAAACCTCTAATAAAAGCCCAATAGAAACCCATGACGTCATAGAAAGAGCATCAGACCCCAATAAATTGATTCTAAGACCAAATTTACTTCAAAATGATACCCTACTTCACTACTAGGTAAGGACCATTTCGAGGGGCGCAAAAATGGTGTTTGTGGGGTTGACAGGACCCCACCTGGTAGTTGAAGGATATTAATTCACATTTTTCTTTGAATAAATAAAAACTGAATTTCTTATCGTGCTGTAAATAACTCATTTGCTTGGAAATACTCAAAAATCGAAAATTCTTGACTAAAAGTAAACTGATTAAGTGAATAAACTTGTATTAAAACAGACTCCTCACCCATGTACACTCCTAGGGCCGAGCTAGAACAATGTCAATATTATCAACCATGGTGACCCTAATTATAATCGAAATACCCTCCGTACCTATTATTAATTCTCTTCTGCAGTAAATATTTGTGGTAATCTTACGATGAACTTCCTTTCACTCTCGAGAAAATCAAGTTTTAGTTCTTCCCAAGTTATGAATATTTTTAATCGCCATTATCAGCCAGAATGTTTTCTTTTATCTTGAAAAGTTGAAGAGGACTTTGCTTGTAAGATGAGTAGACGGTGGTGAAGAGCGAGTGGAGGCGCGGGTATTTTGCATTCTGCAAAAAGTAGGATGAAGGAGTATGAAGGGGAGGACTGGACTCATTTCCTGGAGCTTCATTTTTGAATGAACTCTGAAGGGCTCAAGTTTAAATTGACTGCAGTTTTGTTCGACCGTGGAGAGCTGGAGCCCCAAGTTTAGTGAGAGAGACTATGAACCTATTGTCGCTCGAGTCTTTGGAATAGACTTTTGCAGATTTCATTTGAGATCTTCTTTGGAAGACGATAGTTGGAACCTGAGAGAGCACCCCGGGGAAAAGAGGGATTTTCAAAGCCCGTTTCCCCATCTTAAGCTCGTTTGTCTGTTTGCTTTTCAATATTGAACAAAGAAAAAAATAACGAAAGATCCGCAAAAGTTGCTGCGGGGGAATCGATTGATTGAACAATGAAGCATCCTTAATAGGTCGTAATTCTGCATTTTGTACCCGAAACGCAACAAATAATGTCACAACGGATGATAATTTTAAAATGATATGATTTAATTGATTAGCAATCTGTGAAGTTATCAGATAACTTCAATAGATTCTATTGATTTGTACTGCTGAGTCGATTACCGTTAGGTACTAGTGCGGGAGTAAATATAAATTCTTCCGCTTTATACAGTATGAGGAAGTATTTTCCAAAGTTCCATTTTGGCTGTTCCCGCCTGTCAGACATTCACGTTGATAGAGTTTCATGTTACTCCCTGGGAAACCGAGTCGTTGCAATTCGACTCCGGAAAAGGCAAATCGACGGCTTCCAGGGAAAACAATTAGTAAGGCCCACGGTGCCAAAACATCACGGCACGTGGAGTCCCCTCCAAGGTAAAATCTACCGCGGCTTGATTAGCGGAAAATTTACGCCCATGAAAAGATCTGCGCCCAATCAACGAGGAGAGGTGGAAGGACTGCAGGAAAAATTACCGAAATATTCAACCACCAATATTTCTGAAGACATGCCCCCAGCTTGCAACAAAACTATTGTGTGCCGCCAGAATCGGGGTTGTGCATCAATATCCAGAATGAAGTGCTCTGCGATCCAAAAGCATCCAGTTCTGCTGCCTTACGCTGACTAACAGAGAGCGGTATCACTACAGGCTACGTCGGTCCGAGAGAACCAGCCGCCTCCAGGGAAGAAGTGGGTAGCTTCCACCTTCAACGCTCCTGCGACGAATCTCCAAAGATTACCTCGACCGGACAGGATCACCAGGTCTGTCTTAGCTCCTAAGCTTCAACCTTCCCCGAACCCGACTTCCGCCGTTACCGTCGCGAATCTGCGCCTTCCACGATTCGCTGTAATTCCGCGCGGTCAGAAGGCACGTAGTTAGGGATAGGTTAAGCTACCACCTAAGGCTCCGTTGTTTCATTTTTCACATGTCAATCTAAACTAAAATTCACAAAAGAAGAACAAACGCTCCATCTACAATAAATTCACCATAAGATCAAATCTCAACCAGTGTTCTCAATTAATATTCCACAGAGCCCGATAGGATTTAAAGACAAGTAAGGCAATCAAATTTCTGGATCTGGAGGCAATTGCCCCCAGCTCTACCCGATCTCCGGCGATATAGAGTAAGAGAACTTAGGCCGAGGCAGGGCTAGGAAATTTATAGTAAAATTCCAAAACCACGAGTAGGCCCGAAATAAGTCAGACCTAACTGCTAAAGCCGCAGAGGAGGTGATGCCTAACACCACCTATTAGAAGTGACACTGATCTGCCTTGAGTATCTTTGATTGAGAAAACTTTTCCCCCATATTCTCCAAAAACTGTTATCAATTCTACTTTCTGTGCCATCTGGATATAAATTTAGTTATTCACTAGATTCTACCAGAAAACAGTAGTAAGAGGAAGAAAATCTCATTTCATCAATCTAGAGAGCCCCTTCCCTTGTGAAAATAGCTCACCTGCCGACCACCAGGCAATCTAAGCAAATATGTAAGGAGTCACCTTGGCTGATTATATCAGACAACTTCAGGCTTTTAGACCATCTCCACGCCTCCAAAAACACCGAATTTTGACAATATTAGACCATTTCGTGCAAATTGCTCAATTGGAATTGATGCACCCAGAATAGAAATTGCTACATGATTTTCCTGTACATGATGTCACGAAACCAAAGTTATTATTATTCTACAGCTAATTTTCAACAACTTTCCCCTCAATACTTTTCTGCTCCGCCTAAAACGCAACTTTTTTTCACTTTTAACGTGGTAAGAAAACACGTGATTTTCGCAGGAATAACGTTTTTTCCCCGAAAATTCAAAGTAAACATAAAACATGGGTTAACATTGGAAACCTAATGAAATGGAGCTTGTTTTGAGTTATTGAGGAGCTCTGAGGGAGACTGTGTCACTGCAGGGACACTCACCAAAATGTTTTTTTTTTTTTTAAGTCTGCCAAGTGGGTGTGGCGCATAGCTTCCTCGTTCTCATAAACCGATTGTATAGATGATCCGAAGCATAGTAGACAACAACTTCGTATAGTTTTGCCCGTTAAAAGATTTCATGAAAGACACACAGACAGACACGGAACCAAAATTGTTCAAGAATGTACAAAACGTAAAACACGAGCGAAAATTTAGATTTTGGAGAACTTTTCAACCTTGAAAAGTGAAGCTTCCTTGGTAGACTAGGAAGCAAAAATATAAATCGACAAGTTTAAGTTGGAGGAAGAAAGACTATCCTATTGTATACTTTTTTAAGGCCAGGTCAAGAGCTCATTAAATGGGAAATTCAACGCTCTTTCCAACGGGGTAGTCATATATGAATTTGCATGAAAAATGAGAAAGTTGTGGCCATTTTAATGCCGCAAGGTCAAAAACACGTAGGGAATGAATCCAAGTAAAAATATTTGTATTTTAAGCGGAGTAAACGTATCCAACGTATCAAATTATGCTAATTATCAAAATTCCCAATGTATTACAATCTCCTAAGTATCAAAGTCTCCAACCTATCAAAATATCCAAATTATCAAAACGAAAGAAATGATGATCAATGATTCAAAATCTCCTATGAATCAAAATAATCAAAGCACTAAAATATTCAACAAAACAAAAACTATATTTTTGGCCATTTAGATTTGGAAGATTGAATAAATAAAAGTGGGGTGAGGTGGTAAGCATAGGTATGTATGCAGGTTGATCCACCTCCATAAAGGGTAGTTACGAATATTTCCCTTTCATACGAACTCTATCGGAATTCTTAATCGAGGAATGGGCAGGAGCCACTCGAGGCTCGAAGTATCTTCAGAACGTGGATCTTGCGTGTCATAACCAAACCAACAGCAGAAATTCCTAGTTCGGAAGGTAGTTTGCGTGTTCCTATTCATGACTTGCTCCGCTACCTACCGCTGTTGACGTGCACAACGCCAGTTCATTCAAACGATCCGAACGTTGTTCCCAAGCTAACTCGACATCCACTTTATGAGGTCCCGAACACGTCGAAAATTTCATAGAACAGATGCCCTACAATTAGTATAAATCCATGTTATTTCCACAAATTGACTAGGAAAGCTCTCGTTAAGAGAGCAAGGTTATACTTATTTACATACCTACCTTACTTGTCTAGATGTTCATCGTTAGATTATTCTACAATCAGATTTGAGTAATTTCAATGCTGTTAGCTACTGATGATGTGGTGGTTATATGTGATAAAAACTGTGGGAATTGTACATATTGCATCCGAGTCAACCAAGGTTGAAAAAAAAGTTCCTAAAACCCAAATTTCCATTTGTGTTTTACACTTTGCTCTACATTTTTCATCCGAATTTGATGCAATTTTCAGGGATTGTTCATATTGGCATATCGATGGTCCCCTATGGAAATCATGGCCCCTAGATTGGCAGTACCCTCTGGTTCTGTATGAGGGTAGTGCAAGGTACTTCGAGATTGATGTTTTGAGATTGGCTACAATGCATCGGATTATCTTTACAATCGGGTTATGAATACGAGGAAGCTATATGCCACGCCCACTTGGCAGTAGTTTTTAATACTCTTGAAGACCACCCAGCAACAACGAGCCAACTCCAAAATAGTTGTTTTCCGGTTTCCATAATATTATGTGCCGAGTCGCGAGAAACCACTGCAACCTGCCTACCAAGTCATAAAGAACAGTTTTTGAGTTGGCTCGTTGTTGCTGCAGGGTCTTCAATTACTTATTAGATAATAATTGAGGGAGAAACGCAACAAGATATTCTATGTTCGTAATAAATTGATAAATTATTAAAACCATTGTTTCATATTCGGCGAATGTGTCATACATTAAACGTTTCCCCACCTGCTGCACTAATACAAAGCAACCTTACCTGGGGTATTGAGATACCAATAGATCGGTCAGAATGGGTATGTTAGAGTAGAGCTGGCTAGGAGAGAAACTAAAACTGGTCAGAGAATAGCTGACATAAAATTTGGAGCCGACGTCCAGTTAAATCAGCCGTTTTTATTGCAGTGTGTCAGGACAAGCGGTTCTCCCTGAACACGACGAGTTCCCAACAATTTGTTCGCTTAAACCGGCGTTTGACCTTCCTTTGACGGCTGTTTATTCCCGCATCCATTTCAGTCGACGGATCGACGTTTATTTCACAAGCCGTCAAACGCCATTCGGACCTCCGCCATTTCGAGACGATGCGTGGCGGCCGTTGGTAGTCACGAACCGACCGTCTCTTTTTACCCACTAAGATCTCCATCTTGCGATATCCTCGCTTGTAGTGTTCGTCAGATACGATCGCGGTTCCTTTGTCCTGAGGTTACACCCGACAAAGCTGAAACATTCTGCCACTTGGATACCCACAGACGATACCTCACCCTGGCTGCACGAGTTGCAGCCAGGGTGTGTTTTCCATAGACGCAATAAGTTGTTCATAGAGTCTCCTTAAAGGCAAAATTGTGGAGAAAATAAAGATATAATCTAACGGAAGTTCTTATAGGGACGTGGATATGTCTAATGAGATGAATGGGTACTAGCCCATAAAATTAAGTAGAGAATTTATGATAATCATGACGATTTAGTTGACCCCATAACTGAATCAATCACTCCCAAAATGAAGGATGTACAGTAATCACATTGTTCAGTATCCACCTTATACAGCACCCATTTCGTATAATTTCCAGTCATACAGTAGATATCCACGACGAACCCGACGAATCTTCCTCTATAAAATTACATCATGTGATCTGGACGAGCCCTCGCTTCATAATTCAAATCCAGCGCCAGCATTATTGCTGAAAGATGTGCTCTGCGCGGCCTATTGAGAAGAAGATGGAACTCGCCGATTCACCCCTTACGATAAATGGAAGATAACTTCACCTAACGTGGCCTATTGTAGCACTTAGAGACTCATCTTAAATGACTGGGCTCCACCCTCTCCATGGACCCTTGCTCGTATTGAAGCTCAAAACTCTGAACCTGCTGTAGTGAACAGGTACGCTCTTAACCACTTTTGGACTGTTCAAACGTAACGTTCGTTTGCTGTGCCAGTCATGGAGGACACTAGCCCTATTTCATCTTTGAAGATCCCTCTTCAAGGCGGATAGGATATGGAGGAGCCCTCGCTTCGTAATTCAAACGCAGCGCCAGCATCATTGCTGAAAGATGTGCACTGCGTGGCCTATTGAGAAAAAGATGGAACTCGCCGATTCACCCCTTCGCCACTACTGTGATTAAGTAGAGAATTTATGATAATCATGACGATTTAGTTGAGCCCATAACTGAATCAATCACCCCCAAAATTAAAGAGCCCCTCTACACATCGTCATAAGCACTACTACAACACTTCTATCGCAAATCTCGAAACAACGTGACCCCTTTTGATTTACTGTGCCGTAATTATTCATTCCAGTTGTTTTAATACAAGTATTCGTTTTTGAAAATTGTTCTCCATCCAATTATACAGTCCACAACAGTCCTAAGCATCAACATGATCTTCTTTATGCAATCTCCTCCATCACAAAAACCTCTCCATCCACCTTCTATATGAGTTTGGACTGGGTCAAAACGTGATTCGGCCCATTGTGAGGGTTGATTCAACCCATTGAAAGGTTGATTCAACTCTTTGGGCCCAGTTGGTAGTTTGGGCGAGGATTGGATGTTTGGAGGTCATTCACCGGTTTTGGCGAGGGTTTTTTTCCCAGTTCCCTCCCATATTTTACTGGACAAAAAATCGTAACATTTTCGTCACAGACAAATTTTCAGAATTCACATATCTATGTCAAAGAACTATTGCTTCATGGTCAAGCAAAGGTAAGTAATGTGATATTTATTCACATTCGCATTTTCATTTTTGAGGTGAAAGTAACGATACAATTTTGCAACAATAAATCATCACATGGAGAAAAGTTAACATAGATTATTTGTATCTTCTTTGACAAGACTTTTAGGTTTTCCGCTAGAACAGAACAGGTTAATGGTTATTTTCAATTGAACATTCAGCTATTTATATATAAGCTAAGCTCAGTAAGCTAAGCTAAGCTCAGCTAAGCTGTTAAGCTCAGTTGAATGGGGAATTTGCCTCAATTTTAGATTCTGGAATTTCAAGTCAAATCCTATAATAGAGCCCTAGAATAACGTTTAACACTAGGAATAACCAAGGGGAAAAAATTACCGTAGGAGAAAATGCCTAAACAAGTGAAGCCTCTGTTACAAAACACCGCGAAAATCGAGGAATATTGTTGACGTCATACGAAAAAAAAAACGACGCAAAACAACAACTCCAACAACAGACAGAGTTCTAGCACTGCCACACAAAACGATCCAGTGAAATGGCTACTCGAATAATGTGATTTAAATCTTGAAACTAAATAAGAGAAGATGAAGACTAATAATGCTTGATAAACTAGTAGGTAGAATCGTATTGTAAAAAAGTGAGTAATATTGTTTCTTTTGGTCACTTTTGTGTCTGGGTTCTTCCTGCCAGTTTGCAGCGCACTCTTGTGCGCACTACTTGTAAGCTAAAAGTTCGTGTATGTTCCGCTTCTGTGGTAAGCGCCACAGAACCTCCTTTGAAGTCAGATTGGTAGAATATCCATTACGTTTCAAACATGGCTGCCTCTTACACATTGCCACCACATTTAAAATTTCCATCTTCCTTAAATTCTCTAAATTTTTTGGATGCGTTTTTGAGCAGCTCACTATGGTTTCATTCCATAAAAATAAACCCTCATTCGAAAAAAAAAATTTGAGGCAAATTCCTCAATGGGAAGCTCAGTGGTTATTGAAGATTGGGGGAGAATAATTGACGAGAGATTGCTAGGAGTGACTGACGGCAGTATGTATCAAACAACCTTCCAGAGAGAGTTTAGAATCTGGCCATTAATCCCGAACACTTGAGCATTCTTGATCTTCTACATTAACTGATGGATTGGTTGGAGCTTGTTTTTCTTTCTAGAGATGCAGGCGCAGTGAGCATCCATAACACTGATCTATGCAGAAAGTCGATTAAGTTTCATTAGATAGTGATAATTAGGAAGCCGAACTGTCGAAGCAACTAAGTGTGACACCATTGGCCTTCGAGAGGAAGTCTGGGGAGGTCACGGCGTTTGCAGAGCTCTACATCCAGAGCTCGACCCCAATTTCCTGGGCTTAATAGGAGAGTTAAGTTACTTCAGAGATGCTCAAGGTAGCTGTTCTACGTATTTGCAAGCACTGAGCTTGAGTCAATATTAGTCAAGTTCCTCGATATCGTTGCCAATTAGAATTAAGCTCAGTTTGCTCCATATCCTTGGCTTCAGCCTCATCTCATGAGATGATTAAGCACTCTTAAAGAACTTTAATCTTCATTTTACTCATTGTTTTTATGGTCTTCTCGCATTTTACGTTATAGCTCGAAATATTATGGTAAACTCCTAATTGTCGTTATAAAATTACACATCAGAATTGCGAACAAAAATGGTCAGTTTGTCCAATCAATTTGGTTTTTTCCACGAATGTATAGATTTACATGAGTAGCAGTTGTCGTTCCACAAGCCGTTGTTTGTTTTCTTTTCTGAACCGCCCTGATCCCAACTCTTCTCTATTGTGTCCACCGGTACCTAATCCCCTCCATGTCGTTCAATCCTCCAGTCTTCACCAAGCTCTCGTTGTGTTCTGCGACTATTCAGACCTCGGATCCTCAGCTATTCGCTATCAGCCCTACGTTTCTCTATTACTACATCCGGCTCTTGTCTTCGACGAAGAATTGGATCTACACACGCCACCCATATCCCGAGGATGAAGTGAGTTTCGAGCGACTTCTTCAGGCAACTTCGTCCTTCTCCATCCGGAGAATACAATTTTAATAATTTTCTCCATTTGCTAGCAGCTGCTGATTTGCAGGCATTGGTTGCCCCTCTACGCTACTCTCCTCTACTCTCTTCTTCTCGTCAATTTCTCCATTCTTCTCTTCGATCTCTCCCTTGGACTTCCCATCCCTTCATGATCGGGTCAGATTTTTTTAATTTACTGATAATCAAAAGAGATTTTACTGACTGTGCAGGAGCTCCTTAGGTATTATAATTATCAATTTATTCTTTCGGTAATTCTTACAGTCCGCTTTATTTAAATACAAAATTAAACTAATTCTTTACGATGGAAATCGGTTTTTTGAATTATGAATACCCTTTCTACGTAACAGTAACTGCATATAATGTTATACACACGAAAAAAACTTTTGCTCAGTGAATGTGGTAATGATTCCAAGAAAGGTAAGCTTAAGACATTTGACGCGCAGAGCTGCCTTCTAGAGCCTTACTGCCATCAAAGGAAGAGCAGTTGAAAGGTGAAACCCTTTGACACATGAATTATTGACGGGTTGATGCGATGTGACGCACAAAAAATTGACAGGGCGCATCAATTTTGTACGCCTGTACAGCTCAACGGAGGTCGAAAGAGGTTGGTGGTGAGATATGGTCTGAGCAGAAAGGCTCCGGGATTCGTGATGTTTGACATGAAAAGATTATGTTTCACGGAATTCACCCATTATTAATATCCCACACCTGCGTTTTGATGTTCAATGAAATGTCTTCAACCAAATAAGAGAGCTTTGTAGATCACACTATAAATAATCACAATGTGCCCGACGAAAAAAAGTCGTCCGTAAACGAATCTGACAGAGGTCCTATTTCTAGCGCGGACAGTCTCCAGGGTGGTCCTAATCTATACGGGGAAAATGAGAGGGCGTTTGGGAAATTTCACGAAAGCGCACTCGTCGTGGGAACATCTCACCCGATTTTTCGTATTTGCTACCTACTGATTCGAAGGTTTCAGGGATATTTTTCGAATTGAATAAAATAATCATCCGAAAACACTACTACAATTAACAGAAAATAGTCGACACTTTACGAAAAGACTAACTCGTTTGAATTTCATGCACTTTCGGATATTGCGAGCTTTTAATGATCAATTCGGGGTTTTCTGTTTGTCTGTTCAGAAGGGAGATGATAAGAAAATGGTCCAAGAATGGTGTCGTTAGGACAAATGGTAAAGAAGAAACAGTTCAAAATGGCCAACATTACAGTCAAGGTTTCCCTCAACTTAGAGTTTTGGAGATGTCACAGTATTCCTAGAAAAGTGCGACATACTTTCCGTCATATAAATAATTAAAATAAAAATAAAGCTAAATTCTAAAAAAAATAAAATTTTAAAAAATATTTGGAATGCCGTTGTTTGAAAGTAAATACTGCGTCGTACAGGACCAAATGAAGTTTCAATAAATTATAAATTAATGCGAATCTATAGAATGTTTAAAATTACTTTCTGTTCGGGGCAAATAATGAATATCTAGGTACCTACCTAGACGCTTTGATGACTGATAGGTGAGAACCTCCCTGCCATGTTCAGGAACGCTCTCGTTAGGCGCTCTACGGCTTCATCACCCTTCGTGCGTGACTCTTGCAATGAAAAAAAACCCGCTTTTCAATATTAATAAAAGTATTAACCCCGATCGGAGTTTGCCGGAATCCGATATAGTTTTCCGCGCAATTCACCCTGGAAGACACGGCGACAGCGAGGATCTCACCATCTAGGGCCCCAGGTAAAATTCGACGTCACGAGGTCAGTCCATTTTTACCAATCCTTTTATCAATTTCCCTAGAATTTGGATCACTTAGCCTGTTTTTCTATATCATTTTGGCGTTAGGTGCTTCCCAAACTTCTCATATCTCTCGTGAAAGATTTGTGAAGCCGGGTGGCCTCGGACTTATCATTTACTGCTTAATTTAGATGGTGTCTAAGTAGTAGTTAAACTAATACGGTAATTTAAAAATCATACGGTCCATTTCATCCCCAACACTATCAATTTTTTCAGATATTTAAAACCAGTTTGTTAAGAAATGAGAGAGATAATCGGTCAAACGGTCGATGATATCGAACTTTACGCTAAAATGATGACGTCCCCTGAAAGGCAGAATATCGTAAGCGACATTTTCCAATTTTGTGAGAGGATCTTTTTATTACCTTTAAATTATGTTAGGTAATTTGGAATACGTTGAACCATTTTCTGTCAATTCATGAAAAAAATTCCAAAAAAGTCTCGGTAAATTGCATTTTGGTTTATTATTTTCAATAATGAACCTTTAGAATCGACCAAGAAAAATAAATTTTTAACCCCCCCTCAAAATTTGTAGGTGGTTCCTATCAATGGTTGGTAGGTAGAAAAAGAAAACGTTGCAAATTGTTACACAAAGGTTTATTTTTTTTCCTATATAGATCAAAGGTCGCAGCTTTGCTGTAGTCAGTATTTATTCTTTTTTTTAGCTACCAACCATAGGTACCTATTAACTACGACAGTTTTACAGCTAGGGCATTATTGAAAATTTCAACGAAAGCTTCGCGGCACAAATGGAAATTAAGGGTTATTATTTTCTGTATGGATCACCCTTCTGAATAGATCCCTCCCTACCAACCATAGGTGCCTACTATGTACTAGGGCATTTTTGAAAATTTCAAACCCAACCACCAACCAAATAGAAATGAAGGGTTGAAAGTTTCATAAATGCCCTGGTACGTAGTAGGCACATATAGTTGGTAGGGAGGGATCTATACAGAAGGGTGATCCATACAGAAAATAACAAACCTTTGGGCAATAATTTGCAGTGTTTTTACTTAACTTTACATTCATGCTATCTTGATGGACCTAGAGAATAGTCGTAGATCTACGACTATTCTCCAGGTCCATCAAGATAGCATGCATGTAAAGTTAAGTAAAAAACTGCAAATTATTGCCCAAAGGTTTGTTATTTTCTGTATAGATCACCCTTCTGTATAGATCCCTTCCTACCAACTATATGTGCCTACTACGTACCAGGGCATTTATGAAAATTTCAACCGTATCTATTCAAGATTCAAACGTATCTATACGATATACTCCTTGGCAATGTTTACAATATTCCCGATGTTTCTCTGGAACGGAATTATTTGGAAAAATATCGTATCTCCTCCAACTACTCTAGAGAAATTCACACAATTAACTTTCAAATTAGGGAAATTAAATAAAATGAATATCCCTCGAAACTCCCATTTATTTATATGAATTATTATAATAAAAATATTTTACGTTCATAATTATTTTCGACGTCTCTTACGATCTGAATGAATGGCGGATACGACTTTTAACCAAATTGGTGGTTACGATTCGAAAACATTGAGGGTGTTTTGGAAGACTTTGAGTCATGCGTCGCTTACGATGATTGGACAGATAGATGCATATTTTCAAGGCGAATCCAACGGTTACAAAAACTCAAAATAGCATAAAGTAGCGCTTACGAGATTCGGTCTTTCAGGGGACGGTGTATGGAAAAGTACACTCACCACTCTCAAGTAAGGAATTAAAGCGAAGCTCACCTGAAACAGAAAATCGACCAATAAATTAAATTCTTGCCAGATGGAACAAAGTCAGACGAATCATTCATTTGTGATAAATTAATGTGGTAAATTCCTATTATTTGGTAATTGGATTGAATCTTTTTAATTTAGTTCAGTTAAGTACAACAAATATAGTTGTCAATATTTATTTAAAACGCTGGAAGATGACGAATATTATTTGATGGAGGGAGATTTAAAACGGGTACTCATATTTGGGTTCCTCCAGTCTGTCCTCCAAGCCAAGCCGTCACAGTTTGGTATCCTAGATCTAATGAGGGAATTGGACCCTAAATTTGGTTGGGCAGCGTAATTTATGTTTCCCCAAAGAAATACCGGTCCATTTCAGGCACCGCATAACGCTCTCCCCACAGCGTAGGCGGTTTTGGTGATTGCCTAAGAAGAGTTGCAACTTTCACAATAAATTTTATTCCCGCAGTCCTTCCAACTTGGGCACTAATGAAGGCGAAATGAGATTCCACGAGAACGTTTCGGCCCTCATAAATATCCCGAGTCGGAGGTTTGATTGATGAAGCGCGCTTTCATACCAATCACTCCGATACTATTTTTCATGTTCAACCTTCCCCAATATTTAGACGAGCACCGGTGAACCAACAAGGAACACTTTTTACATAACTTTTCATGTTCTTACAAAACATCATGTATTTGTTTATTTGAGGGGAAAGGATACTGAGTCAACAATTAAACTTTCATCCGGCAAATACATTGGATTGGATAATCATCAATTTCTCTTGAAATTTTGAGTTCTATTTTGAGTTATTGAACACAAGTAACTAATATAGTTATGAGCACAGAATACCATGTACTTATTTATCACTTCCATACATCGAGGGAAGCACCTAGATAGTGAAAATGTACACTGCTGGCTGCTGGTAATAACAACTAAGTGGTACATAGTTGTTGCTTTCAGATGCATCTAATTCAAAAACATCATGTTCCTTTTTTCAATTATCCAAAAGATACCGTAACCATAGATGTTTTTTTGACATAAAATCAGTCTTTTCCAAAGACGCAAGGCTGATCATGCTTTAAAAGAGAGCAGCGACATCAGAAAATATGCATTTCATATCAGCAAACATATGAATACAAAAATGTTTGGAAAAGTGAAACTGAGGGCCAAAACCAGGAATGTTGAGTAAAATAGTAATAGAAAACCTCAGAAAAGTTCTAAATCTGCATGTAACTGTGTATTCAAGATTGTGCAGCAGACACTGGTCACTGAGTTTGATCAAAATAGTTGCCGTCTTTTGTGATGGGATCCAGCATCATTGTGAATATCCAGCTCATGGGAACAATAAATGAACGTCCAAGCACCCTGAAGGTTGGAGCTCATGGAGATCATCCATTATTGGCACTCAGTCTTCCTCAGCAGTACTCTTTTGAAGTCTATATATATATCTCTTGAACCAAGATACAAAATTTCATCAAAATCATGGGAACTAAAGAAAGTGCCGCGTACGGAGGACGGACGGAAAATTTTTATTCGATTTTGGGATTCTAGGTAACGTAAACCAACAAACTTTGAGGGGGTTAAAGTTTTTTTTCTTGATCGATTCCAAAGGATCAATATTGAAAATAATTAACCAAAGAGAGTAAGAAAGAAATAGTGCAAAGAGTAGGAAAAACAGCAACACAATTTCGACTTAAAATTTAAAAATTGAAGAAAAAAACGTTTTTTAAAACAAGCTTTTATTTTATTATTTTTTGTTGATAAAATGAACTAAAAAATTGAAAATAAATTTACCTCTAACAAAATATAACATTTTATAAAGATAAAACTTTATCACATTCCTAATTTTATAAATAAAAGCTTATTGCATTGTGATAGAAAGAGGAAAAAAGAGATGCTAAATGTAACACGCTTCCATTTATAGCTGTAAAAGTAAAGTAAACAACCATTTCAGTTTGGAATTTCTTCCGACTGCCATTCCGGGCGTCGCGAACCTCATCAGCCTTCCTAAGGGAAGCTCAGAATTTGTTCTGATGATTTTGCTCATGGCTTCCCATTGCCTCACCGCCCTGAGTTGGAACGAGGGGGAACTGCGACCGGTTTACCCGAAAATATGCTCCCGAGGCGAGCCCCGAACTCACGGCCCGGTAACCGTTCCGATTCTCGCCTCCAGAAACACATGCCGTAACTCGCTCGGCCACAGCTGAACCCTCTTTTATTTATGTAATTGGGAATGTGATAAAGTTCTATGTTAACAAAATTATATATTTCTTATTGGAGGTAAATTTATTTTCAACTTTTTAGTTCACTTCATCAACAAAAACGCTGCAAATCATTGCTCAAAGGTTTATTATTTTCTGTATAGATCACCCTTCTGTATAGATCACTGGTTCTCCATCAATAGCACCTACCACCATCTGTATTCCCCATTGACCCGCCCTCTCAAATTTCAGCTTCCTGCGTTCAACAGAAGAGAAAATGGCCTTGGAGCTCACTCAGCTGATCAGTGACCACTCATGCGCCTTCAGCATTCTCCATTGACCCGCCCTCTCAAATTTCAGGTTCCTGCGTTCAACAGGAGAGGAAATGGCCTTGGAGCTCACTCAGCTGATCAGTTACCACTCAGGCGCCTTCAGCATTCTCCTTTGACCCTGCCTCTAACATTTCAGCTTCCTGCGTTCAACAGGAGAGGAAATGGCCTTGGAGCTCACTCAACTGATCAGTGACCACTCAGGCGCCTTCAGCATTCTCCATTGACCCGCCCTCTCAAATTTCAGGTTCCTGCGTCCAACAGGAGAGGAAATGGCCTTGGAGTTCACTCAGCTGATCAGTTACCACTCAGGCGCCTTCAGCAATCTCCATTGACCCTGCCTCTCAAATTTCAGGTTCCTGCGTTCAACAGGAGAGAAAATGGCCTTGGAGCTCACTCAGCTGATCAGTGACCACTCAGGCGCCTTCAGCATTCTCAATTGACCCGCCCTCTCAAATTTCAGGTTCCTGCGTTCAACAGGAGAGGAAATGGCCTTGGAGCTCACTCAGCTGATCAGTGACCACTCAGGCGCCTTCAGTATTCTCCATTGACTTTTGATTATGGAAATTTGATTACTGGTTACGCAGAAGGCAAAACTGTATGCAAATCGAAGAAATGAACAGCGATCGCATTTTAGTCAGAAAACATTTCAAGGGAGATTAGACCTCTTTTGCGATTCACACTCATGATTCTGTTTTATCGAAGGAAAACCTTCAAGTACTCGTAGGGACTGAACGGTTTGCCCTACAGAGCTCCGGGTGGTCTCAAAAATTTTTTTATATTCAGTACCTACTATTTAAAATTAGTGAAAAACGATACCTTTATTTCGAGAGTTTTCGAGCTAGGGCATTCTTGAAAATTTCAACCCTTAATTTTCACCCCTTAGAAGTGACCTACATCAACCAAAAGCTTCGCGGCACAACTAGACCCCAAATGGAGCCCATATACCAAATTTCATCGAAATCGGTCCATGGTAACTAAGAAAAGTGCCGCGTACGGCGTACGGCGTACGGTGTACGGCGTACGGCGTACGGCGGACGGACGGAAATTTTTTTATTCGATTTTCGGATTCTACGTACCTTGAAACGTAAAACATCAAATTTTGAGGGGGGGTTAAAATTTTTTTTTTCTTGCTCGATTCCAAAGGCTTATTATTGAAAATAATAAACCAAAATAAATGCTTGTTAAAAAAAGGTTTTTTTTTTCAATTTTGGTTTATTATTTTCAATAATAAGCCTTTGGAATCGAGCAAGAAAAAAAAATTTTAACCCCCCCTCAAAATTTGATGTTTTACGTTTCAAGGTACGTAGAATACGAAAATCGAATAAAAAAATTTCCGTCCGTCCGCCGTACGCCGTACGCGGAACTTTTCTTAGCAACACTGGACCGATTTGGTTCAAATTTGGTATATGGGCTCCATTTGGGGTCTAGTTGTGCCGCGAAGCTTTTGGTTGATGTAGGTCACTTCTAAGGGGTGAAAATTAAGGGTTGAAATTTTCAAGAGTGCCCTAGCTCGAAAACTCTCGAAATAAAGGTATCGTTTTTTCACCAATTTTAAATAGTATTGAATTTTTAAAAATTTTTGAGACCACCCGGAGCTCTGTAGGACAAACCGTTCGGTTCCTACGAGTACTTGAAGGTTTTCCTTCGATAAAACAGAATCATGAGTGTGAATCGCAAAAGAGGTCTAATCTCCATTCAAATTTTATCGGACTAAAATGCGATCGCTGTTCATTTCTTCGATTTGTATGCAGTTTTGCCTCCTGCGTAACCAGTAATCAAATTTCCATACGAAGCCTTCTATTTTTCCAATCGAGTGTGAAGCGTTTAGTTCTTTCTGATACACTTGATTGTGAAGGTGTGAAGCAGTATGGTGTGGTAGGTAGTACCTAGCTGATAGGTAAAAAAAAGTTGGTAGGTAAAAAAAATGTTGGTGGGTAAAAAACGCTGCAAATCATTGCTCAAAGGCTTCTTCACTCTTCAGATCACTGATCAGCTGAGTGAGCTCCAGAGCCTTTTTTTCTCCTATTGAATGGAAGTGCTCTTCCAGGCGTCTCCAGCATTCGAGGAGATCTTCTTTACTCTTCAGATCACTGATCAGCTGAGTGAGCTCCAAAACCATTTTTACTCCTATTGAATGGAACTGCTCTTCCAGGCGTCTCCAGCATTCGAGGAGATCTCCTTCACTCTTCAGATTACTGATCAGCTGAGTGAGCTCCGAAGCCATTTTTACTGGAAATGGAAGTGCTCTTCCAGGCGTCTCCAGCATTCGAGGAGATCTTCTTCACTCTTCAGATCACTGATCAGCTGAGTGAGCTCCAAAACCATTTTTACTCCTATTGAATGGAAGTGCTCTTCCAGGCGTCTCCAGCATTCGAGGAGATCTCCTTCACTCTTCAGATTACTGATCAGCTGAGTGAGCTCCGAAGCCATTTTCAATCCTATTGAATGGAAGTGCTCTTCCAGGCGTCTCCAGCATTCGAGGAGGTCTTCTTCACTCTTCAGATCACTGATCAGCTGAGTGAGCTCCGAAGTCATTTTCAATGCTATTGAGCGCAGGAAGCTGAAATTTGAGAGGGAAGGACAAGGGAGAATACAGATGGTGGTAGGTGCTATTGATGGAGAACCAGTGATCTATACAGAAGGGTGATCTATACAGAAAATAGTAAACCTTTGAGCAATGATTTGCAGCGTTTTAATCTACGACTAAAAAACTTATGAATTGTAAGATGGTCCCCTATGAATTGAAAGATGGTCTCAGAAATTGAATAATATTGCATTGTCATCTGATTTACACATGCATGCAAAATTTCAGCTCAATCGGATACCGGGAAGTGGATCAAATTTAACTTGCTAGATTTGATTAATGACAGACAACGGGAAACTAAATAAAAGCTAGTAAAAACGCTGCAAATCATTGCTCAAAGGTTTATTATTTTCTGTATAGATCACCCTTCTGTATAGATCACTGGTTCTCCATCAATAGCACCTACCACCATCTGTATTCTCCATTGACCCGCCCTCTCAAATTTCAGGTTCCTGCGTTCAACAGGAGAGGAAATGGCCTTGGAGCTCACTCAGCTGATCAGTGACCACTCATGCGCCTTCAGCATTCTCCATTGACCCGTCCTCTCAAATTTCAGGTTCCTGCGTTCAACAGGAGAGGAAATGGCCTTGGAGCTCACTCAGCTGATCAGTGACCACTCAGGTGCCTTCAGCATTCTCCTTTGACCCTGCCTCTCAAATTTCAGGTTCCTGCGTTCAACAGGAGAGGAAATGGCCTTGGAGCTCACTCAGCTGATCAGTGACCACTCAGGCACCTCCAGCATTCTCCATTGACCCGCCCTCTAAAATTTCAGCTTCCTGCGTTCAACAGGAGAGAAAATGGCCTTGGAGCTCACTCAGCTGATCAGTGACCACTCATGCGCCTTCAGCATTCTCCATTGACCCGCCCTCTCAAATTTCAAGTTCCTGCGTTCAACAGGAGAGGATATGGCTTTGGAGCTCACTCAGCTGATCAGTGACCACTCATGCGCCTTCAGCATTCTCCATTGACCCGCCCTCTCAAATTTCAGGTTCCTGCGTTCAACAGGAGAGGAAATGGCCTTGGAGCTAACTCAGCTGATCAGTGACCACTCAGGCGCCTTCAGCATTCTCAATTGACCCGCCCTCTCAAATTTCAGGTTCCTGCGTTCAACAGGAGAGGAAATGGCCTTGGAGCTCACTCAGCTGATCAGTGACCACTCAGGCTCCTTCAGCATTCTCAATTGACCCGCCCTCTCAAATTTCAGGTTCCTGCGTTGAACAGGAGAGGAAATGGCCTTGGAGCTCACTCAGCTGATCAGTGACCACTCAGGCGCCTTCAGTATTCTCCATTGACTTTTGATTATGGAAATTTGATTACTGGTTGGTTACGCAGAAGGCAAAACTGTATACAAATCGAAGAAATGAACAGCGATCGCATTTTAATCAGAAAAAATTTCAACGGAGATTAGACCTCTTTTGCGATTCACACTCATAATTCTGTTTTATCGAAGGAAAAGCTTCAAGTACTCGTAGGGACCGAACGGTTTGCCCTACAGAGCTCCGGGTGGTCTCAAAAATTTTTAAAAATTCAGTACTATTTAAAATTAGTGAAAAAACGATACCTTTATTTCGAGAGTTTTCGAGCTAGGGCACTCTTGAAAATTTCAACCCTTAATTTCCACCCCTTAGAAGTGATCTACATCAACCAAAAGCTTCGCGGCACAACTAGACCCCAAATGGAGCCCATATACCAAATTTCATCGAAATCGGTCCATGGTAACTAAGAAAAGTGCCGCGTACGGCGTACGGCGTACGGCGTACGGCGTACGGCGTACGGCGTACGGCGTACGGCGTACGGCGGACGGACGGAAATTTTTTTATTCGATTTTCGTATTCTACGTACCTTGAAACGTAAAACATCAAATTTTGAGGGGGGGTTAAAAATTTTTTTTTCTTGCTCGATTCCAAAGGCTTATTATTGAAAATAATAAACCAATACCACCCAAACATTTGGTTCATCTTCCAGCCACCATGGGAACACAATCCCCCACCAACTTTTCCCTGTAATATCAATACCAGCAACATAATGAGTTGAACGAGATACTCATTTTACGTCTTTCCTAACAACTAGAGATGACAGTGCAATCCAATAGTTTTACATCGATCTCAAACAGTTACCACCCAGTCGATTGAATAAATACTTAGTAAATTAATAACAGCATGATGACAGGAGGAAGCTTAACACCCTACCCAACGTGGAAGATACTTAAAATTGATTAGTTATGATGAACTGAATTCAAAACATGTGCACGTAAGCAATTATTGTTGTTTTATCAACTCGTGTTCTTGTTTATTCTATTGCCCTCTGCCGCTATGGAGATGAAGTTCAATGTTTGGCGACATCCTCACCAATTACGTACGTAGAATGAATGACTCACCAATAGTCAATCAAAACTCTGCGATACGCGGCTCGAATTCGTCAGTTTTAACCGACAAGGTAGAGTTGAGGTACGTATTTATGAATGTATTGTTGATAAATCGAATATCAACCGAGGTGAAAATTGTTTAGGCAGATGTTACAAGCTGCATGGTGGTTGATCTATTGTTTTTGAGCATTAATAGAATGAAAATGGGAAAACGAGACATACTTTAATATGATCAAAGGCTCGCTCTAGGAAGCTTCTTTAATCCTCAACCTGTAACGAGGTTGCTACTATGTTTAGGAG
The DNA here is from genome assembly GCA_009739505.2 of Apolygus lucorum. NCBI lineage: Eukaryota > Metazoa > Arthropoda > Insecta > Hemiptera > Miridae > Apolygus > Apolygus lucorum. The sequence goes on along the minus strand of CM019183.2, from coordinate 49,752,938 downwards.
GAATTGGCCTCATCAAGATGCCAGCTGTATTGTATAATTCGCCTGATCATCACATGGCTGTTGCTGTAGACAAAATTATATATTTTATTAAACCAGAGTTCTGAACAAGCAGTATTATTTCAGTGTTGCTCTCGTATATGGTGTCAGAAGTGAAAATCTGAGTGAAAATGAGTGGACTTTCAAGCATGATGCAGTCGATTTTGATTCTCCAAACCTTAGGAAGGACTGGAATGTGTTTAAACAGCAATTGAACTTATTTTGGCTGGGAAGGAGTTAATTTCGTCCGAGGAGAAGTAAAGGTAGTAGTAGGTATTATGATGACTCGTCTTGGTCGTAGAGGAATTGATGTGTTCAATACGCTGGGGCTGACTGAAAAATTGAGTTATGACGAGGTTATCAAAGCTTTTGATACACTGTCAAAACAAGAAAAACTCGGTGTATGAGAGATATCTCCTTAATAAAATATATAAATTTATCTACAGCAACACTCATGTCACCATCTTGATGAGGCCAATGCCTCCTAAACATAGTATCAACCTTACACAACTTTGTTGATTAATGATGTGTACACTACAGGAAGAGGTACCACGAGTCTTGTACGGTCGGTTATCCTTTTCACGAATAGAAAGCACGAAGTTCATTGTTTAAATTATCGTTGTTCAAACTAATCATTATAATGAAGTTCTACTATTGTTCCGGAAGCAATAAAACTTTGCGGAAACCATCTGAAAGTTTATCGTCGAAATTGGACTCTGATTTCGTAAAGACTTAATCATGGCATTGTTTTCAACTTTTCAAGATTGAAAAAAAAGTTGTTCAGAATTTTTGTGTATGGAGGAGAGAGATTGGGAGGGGGTAACGCCCGTGAAGGGGAGGAAGTCAGTCAGGGAGCCTGGGAGCTGAGAGGTGTGCGCGTGTGCAACCCTTAATCGTTACGTTTTCCCCTGTGTTGTGTACGACTGAGTTGTGACAGGGAATATAACTATTATTGTGGAGTTCTTCCTTCTGTAAGCTTCTCCGTATACAATATTGGCATCGAGTCTGTACACCATGCAAAAAAGGTAACATAAACACTAACTTTTATTGGAAGCATGGCTCCGAAAAAATCCAAAGTTTGGTCCAATGTTGAGGCGTTTTCGAGGACGACGTGGGTTGATTTTTCGATTTGTTAGACGAGGGGTTTCAGTTTAAAGAAATAGAACCAAGGGCGTGGATGTATAACTTACTGGTTAACCTACCAACACAACCAGCCGATCGGTTGAGTACACACCACTAAACCAATTTGAAACATAGGTTGATAGGTATTTATAAACCCTTACCTACTGCGGGTTGGAAATTTGAGTATCTGTTTACAATAAAAATCAAACTTTCCACCACGTTTACGTTTTGGACCTTCCTGAACAATTTTGGTTTCGCGTCAAGTGTCTATCATGAAATCCTTGTAACGAACTAGATTATACAAAGTTACAGTCCGATTTTGATGAAATTTTCAGAGATCATTTGGATTGGCGTGTAGATAGTCTCTTATGAAAATCATCTCCTCTACATCCATAGTAGCCTCTGTGCATGCGCAAACGTGAAAACCTTGTAACAACCTTGTAATAACTTCTACATTCTTTTACCAGAATTCGATGAATTTTTCAGGGACTGTTCAGAGTGGCGTGTAGATAGTCCAGCCAGTGTGCGATTTTTCAAGAGTTCAATTCAAGGTATTTAGAGATTGTTTTTCTATGCATCGCATCATACAAACAATCGGGTTATGAATACGATGAAACTACGTGCTACACCCGCTTGGCAGACTTTTGAAAATATCGACAGTAATAATGTAAAACCGCTTAAGTTGAAAAAACAATTTTTTTCAGGAGGCGTAAAAAAACTTCTAAATGATTTAAAAATAGAATTTTTTACGTCTCCAGAAAAATTTTGTTTTTTCAACTTACGCGGTTTTACATTGTTACTGTGGATATATTTTGAGCGCCCTTTCCCGTATTTTTCATTTATTTTCTTCGTTTATACTTTTATTTTTCAATGAACAAATTATTACAGTTTTAATTTTTAGGCAAGTATATCCATATACTTAGAATCCATGGATACTAAAAGGTAATTAAACCTGTATGATAAATGCACTCTATACGATAAATGCACATCTGAGTAGGGTAGCTAGTAGACTAAAATTAGCACCTCGTTATAAATAGGACACCTTCGGCGGCAACAGACTGGTTGGCGTCCCAATTGGGAACTCTTTGAAGATGGTGGGGAGGAGAGAGCTCAAACCTACCGCAACGGAATAAACAGAGGCTGATCTGCGTCTAAGTATACGAAACGCAGTAAGACTCGTGAGACATATGTTTTCCGGTTCATTACCTATTTTAGGGGAAAAAGGAAATGGTGCACGGAGCAGCAGGTACCGTGAAGAGAGGAGTATTTCTCAGACAAATTCAATTCCAAGTGAAAAGGCTGCAAACTATTACACAAGGCATTTTTCTGTATAGATCACTCGTCTGCAAAGAACGCGGGTTTTCCATCATTAATACAAGGTTAACAATCATGCCTATTGGTTTATTATTTTCAATAATGAACCTTTGGAATCGACCAAGATCGACCAAGTGTTACTATATGTATATTTCTAACACCAAATACTTGTTTTCCCTAATAAACTCGCTTCAAAGGCGGAGAGGGTTCACGATTAAAAAATATAAATCAAATTGCAGTAGGGAGGATGCCAAGGACTCACCCGACGCCGGTCCTAAGGGTAAGGCATGATGGGGAAGGTGGAGGTGGGAGAGTAGAATGGAAGGGAAGTACCCTTATAAAAAGACCGGACGAGGGTAGTGATGCCACTCAGCCTACTGAGATGCCCACCTCGAGTAACTCCGTGGCACTTTTCCCGCACCATGGCAAGGTTGCAGGTTGTAGTGGTTAGCCATTTCATCTTCACCTTGCATACTAAATTTGCGACTCCGACGTTTTTGAGCCTGACATCGACATCGACCTTGCAGTTTTTTGCTTTTCAATATCACGAGAGGCAAATTCATGATTTCGCTCACAAACTAAAAGGTTTCATGTTTTTTATTCAGCAGTTGGAGTATCAGTTATGGCATAATTCTTTGTATGATGGCTTCAGTTCTCATCTGTGATTCTTCTGTCTCATCGGTCTGAATCATGAGATCATGTTTCCCCGGTGTGAAAATTGCATAGTATGATGCCTGGTTTTAATAACAACATGATTAGCAGGAAGTCTCTTGTAAAATGAAACAAACTACTGTTCGGAAGGATTTATCTATCGTTGTCTCTTTGTAATACTGTAAGCTTTGTATCATTTCAACCACCCCTCGTCCTTTGAGCTCGCCTAAGAAACAACCGCATCTCCCCCCAGGTGGTGCCGAGTGGAAAACAAGCGGGTCGTATATAAAAAGGAAAACCCTGGAGCCACGACGGCCGAGTTAATAAATACCGCCCCCAACTCCAAGCGGCTCCCAGGCAGTTCGATATTGCCACTTGTGGTTGAGTAGCGATTACCTTAACCAGCCGGAACCCTGAGGCGAGTCCCCTTGTCGAGATGTCTCCCCTCCAGCCCTCTGTGAGACAGACCTGGCGAGGGAAGGGCGATGTATTTTTCATAAGCTGCCTTCCGAGAGATGATCAATTATAATGTTTCAGGGTGACGAATGTACGGTATTATCCCAGCAGCTCCATTAATCTGATCAAGTGTGAATCGAGTGATAGAAATCAGACAGTGATTCAAATGCCCATTCCAGATGCCCGGGAACATTTTTCGAAGATCATCTAGATGCTGACTGATAACGACTAGCAATCGTCAGATGAGGTCTACAATCGTGAGTTCTGTGAGCAACTCTGGGAAAAAAGGAGCTAGTGGCCTCGACATTTTTAGCACTACAAATTTTGAAAGTTTCCCCTCGCAAAATCCATTTTGGAACATTATAAAACGATTCTTCAAGAATTAATGATCCAAACTTCGGGAACTTATTCTACGACTAATGACTAATGGTTTTCACGAATGTAATCAAAAAATCTTGAAACCTAGGCGAGATTTTGTTGTGAACGCGGGCTTTTAGTTGCGATGTTTTCTTCATCGTTTCTTAAGAGAGTTTTTACAGCCCACTAACGTGCCCGTGGAACCTTTTCACAAAGCGCAGCATCCACGGGACCCGTGAACTAGTCGAAACGTTGACAATTATTGACGATCAAGCTGACAATTTTGGCAGAGTCCGTTTAGAATCCCTGAACGTGGCTGGCCCGTGACTAACCTTTCTATTTATAACTGTACATTTTTTTATTGTCAAATGTCCGTTACCAAGGAACATAACATAAACAAAGCGTGCCTCCAGCACTTCGCGTCACTTGGGAGGCCGACAACGGACCAACATCTTTTCTAACTGGCTTTACTCGCTGGGGGCTGTTAGCAACGTGATAGCTCGCTCTAGGTAGAAGTTCCCGGGCTCATTGAGCTGTCGTTGCCCTTTGGCTGCAAAAAATCTCTCCCAGAGAGTGAATGAAATGACTAATGAATCAAGAGGTGAATGAAGTGACGAGCAGTTTTGAAAAGCAGGCCCACGAAGAGTTAAATTAAAACAACAGACAACAAATTCCTAATAAAAGGAAACAGCGAAAAAAAACACGGCTAAAGTATGTTCCATGTTTCTTGAATTTTAGCCGAAGGCTCTAAGCAGTAGCCACCCGTGGGTCCAGGGGGCTTGCCCTCTGGCGAGGCCCGAGTTTTTTCCGATCTATTACTGAATTTTAATTCCTTTTTCGTGTTTTTGATTTTGATTCGCAAAAATAGACATTAATCACTTAGATTGCACGTAAATTAAATTTGGAGGATTTCAATAGATAGAGCATTGAATTCCCTTTCTGCTCACAACTCAATCAAAAATGTTTACGCTACCAAAGTGAAAATTTTGTCAAATCAACTTTCTTTTACCATATCGGTATTTTTAAACGAAATATTCAACTATTCCTAAACGTTCCTCTCATCGAAAAATCATCAGCCGTACAGCCATTACGATATTTCAAACCGTTCGTTTCCCAGACCAGTATCGTTGACAGTTGAGAGGGAGTACTGTGGAGGTTCAACCCCGCAACATCTGGTTGCTACACATAATATGTGTGAATTCGATTAGGTACAGAAACAGAATTAACTTTTTCCTTTTCATTGATTGTGTTTCTGTACCTAATCGAATTCTGTACGAAATATAAAATATTCTCTTCCGTTTCTCGCGGTTCTCCTTTATAGCTTCATAACCACAGACATAACAAAATTCAGAAAGTTTTTATTTGCAAATCCTAAAATAGGCAACACAAACGTCAATATACGAATTTAGAATATGGGCAGTGCCGATCGCAAGTGGGTGAAGGGAGCGCAGGCGAGATCCCCCCGGCGGCCAGCGTCACCCGACCGGCTCCAGGCCCCACCCACCATGATGGCCCCCGCATAAGAATACTCACGAGAGAAGCGACTGCCACGCTAGTGATCAGCCGCCCCCAATACAGGACACTCAAACGCCTCCCATTCCCTACAGGGAAAAGAGCACAAGAGAGCCGCCCCAGGGACCGACAGGGCGACCACCGAACAGGAGAGGAGAACCCAATTCACACACACATTCATTCAATAAATACATTCACACCACTAATAAAAATAATTTTAAAAAATGACAAAAAGCCGCCGCAGTCCGCACCTTAGGAACCGTATTTGGACGGTGAAGAGCTCATTTCTTAGCTCGGAAAGTTTGGCGACAGGGGCAATTTTCACGCTTCACATTCTTGGCTCGATTCTGCAATCTGCGTTTTAAACGAAACAATCACGAAAATCTACACTATCTTAAATTGATGGAAAAACAATACCTTTATATCAAAATTTGTTGAGTTAGGGTGTTTTCAAAATTTCAAAATTTATTTTTCAACCCTTAGGAGTGACCTCCATCAACCAAAATTGATGGGGCACAACTAGACCCCAAATGGAGCCAACATACCAAATTTCATCAAAATCGGTCAATGCTAAGTGGGGAAAGTGCCACGTACGGAGTACGGACGGCCAAATTTTGACATTTTATGTCTTTACTATGGCACATAAATGAAAAATCGTCACGCGGGGATCGTTTTATTCGATTTTTGGATTCTACTACCTTGAAACGTATACCAACAAATTTTGAGGGGTGTTAAAAAAAACACAAATGGTGGATACAACCACGAGAGACATTTTATGTCTTATGTTTAATAAATTGAGAGCTTTCCAATGAATGGTGAACGATTTTTGTGGGGTGGAAAATGAAGAAGTTAGTTTTCCCTAGGAACGATTGGTTGTACGTGAAAATCATCAGAAATTTCCGCGTAACGCTCCCCTCATAACGCTCCCCGCGTGACGATTTTTCATTTATGTGCCATAGTAAAGACATAAAATGTCAAAAACCACACCATAATGCCTTCACACCTTCACAATCAAGTCTATTAGAAAGAACTAAACGCTTCACACTCGATTCGAAATCATAAACTCAATTTTAAATGCTTGCATACGAGTTTGCAACACATTGGGACATTTTCATGTCAACCACTACACAACAAGGTAGTGAAGTAAGGTTGTTAGTTCATGTACCCAAGCATCAAAGTTTTCGTGACGATTTTTCAGTTCATGTGCCAAAGCAAATGTAAGGTTGTTGATTGTTCTCTACGCAAAACAGTGAGTCTATTTTATTTATTGGTCGCGTGAGCAAGATTTGCTTAGTTTTCGTGACGATTTTTCAGTTCATGTGCCAAAGCAAAGACAAGAACTCGGCGCTTTGCGCCTCGGCGGGGGGCTCCGCCCCCCTGCACCCCCCGGTTTATTTCTTTTTCCATACCCTAGCCATAGACGAGCATTCTTTCCCGACGTTCTTTCCTCTTAGTGAAATCCTGGAGGAAAGCTGACAGGATTCACAATCCTCTCGTCGCCACTAACGGCAAGACTTTCCTGCCATCATTCCTATCAAGTTATCGCGCCGTTCCATCGCGTCGGGATTCGTAATCCTGTCGAAGCCACTATCGAAAAATAGCAATCCGGCAGGATTGTTCACTGGAATCATAACCGACGGGAAAGAGGGACGTGTATGGGATTTTTCCTCTTGGGTTTGAACGGATTGGTGTCCTGAGGGGGGAAAGCGCGTCCTCTCACCCTATCCTGCAGTTTTAGAGATGGATCGCAGGAAAGTGGTAGCTGTTACTGGTATGGTTGTTGGTGTTTACTGGTGTTACTTTTTTCAATTCTTTTCTAAATGAACCTCGTATGGATTGTATTTTTGCTTTTATCATTTTGATGTCTGCTTCAGGATCGAACTTTTTCCAAACTTGAACAAGAGCTTGGTGCCCTGTATATTTTAAATTTCTGTTTCCGTAAATTTCTTTGTTTTTCAATTGCCACAGTGCTGGATGGGATCTGTACACGTCAATAAATTCTTTTATCACATGTTTTGGCACATTTCTGACATCTCCACTTTTTTCTCCTTCATCACGCTCCTGTGTCTCCATACCTGAATTAGCACGAACTAAAATACTAACATAGCACGACCCGCAAAAGTTCCTCAAGACGTGACAAGTAACCACGACGAAATGAAATGTGAAACGACGCGAATCCTGCAGGAAACAGGTAGCAACTGAGAAGAAAGCCGAGTACCCACTAACGGCATGAAAACAAAACGGATTATACCTGCCTGACCCGAGCCGACGGAAAGACCCGCCTGGCACGCTTTCCTGCTTGGTCCATACACCAGCGTTCTTTCTATACAGATTACGGCTGATTCATCATTCCTGCAAGAAAGAATGCTCGTCTATGGCTAGCTATTCTCTGTATGAAATCATAGGAACACAGAATGTGTTTTTGCGATGCTAGTCATCCGTTAAATAAAAAACAACAATAATAAATGTGGAGTCTTTGGCAATAATAAAATAAATAATTGTTAGACATTTAATTTGGTCTAAAACCCTATAAATGTTATATAAATAAATATGTAACTACAAGAAAAATACTATATAAATTGAGAGCTTTCCAACGAATGGTGAACAATTTCTGTGCAATGAACACTGCGGGAGTTCTATTTCCTTACCAACGGCTTGGTTGCACGTGAAAATCATTATAAAAGGCGCGTAACGGTTTTTTCTGTCGCTTTTTCGTGACGATTTTTTTTCGGTAGGTCATCGCAAAAACACATTCTGTGTTAAAATGTCAAAAATGTCCCTCAAATCGAATTGGACGTTTAAACGATTAAGAGTTCAAGTTTTAAGAGCCTTCTCGAGGGCGATGAGAATTTTCACAAGGATAACAAATGCTACGTAAATTTGAGTTTCCGAGTATCTGGGAAACAAAGGAAGTTACGGCGACGGTAAACAAAATTGATGCCGGTTGACAGCACAATGTAGCCGTTGTGTATGTTAAACGAGAGATTCACCGTTTACATCGTGGTTGAATGAAAGGTTATTCATTCATGAATACACGATTAATCATTGCGGGGTATCAGATCTTGGAAGCCGAGCTATTATACATCTGGAGGAGCCAGGCAATTAAACGACCGAGTGCATCATCTTTACTTACCCATCGTGGGATCGTATTTAGGAACAAATGGTGAAATTTAACGGGAGACACAAAACCTCGACTCCCCGCATGTGAGCATTAATTTTCGTCGACGACTTTATACCCGGTGATTCCGCGTAATAAGCCGACGTAAAACGAGGAGTATTTTGGAAAGTGGCTCACGAACGTCGGTCGTCCCTTCTGAAGAACCTAAAGACAGTTGCGAGCCTTAATGGGGGAAGGCGGTATTAACCAAGTAATTCCAGCGGGGGCATTGCCCCCCTTGCCCCTTCAATGTACCTCGAGACAATGGCAGCTTTCGGGCTTTCCAGTATTTTCCATACACCACCCTGAAAACTCGTCTCAGATCTAATCAGGGTAAAGCGGAGGTCGTCCTAATTTCGGTTTATTTCTGAAACGCCGCTTGAACAAAGAAGGGATTTTTGTGAGCGTACACGACATCGATCGATATTGTGGTTTTGAAAAGAATCTTCAACTCGTATAGGAATATTCCTGGAATGTCAATGTTTATATTATGTCAACGTAGGGGAAAGACACCAGTTATTGGACACTCAAGGTGAAACTCTGACTTTCGAAGCTCCTGAAAAATCGCCATTTCGCTTTTCAAAACTGCTGATTTTTTTTTTCTTTTTCTTCTCTCTACAAGAACTTTTTACTTGATTGGGGTATCAAATTTTCAAAATGAGGACAAATTTATTTTTAAATGAATAATCGTTGACTAAAAGACATGTATACCCCAATTATTGGGCACTGTGCTATTAGAAGCCTGAGAACCAGTTATTGGACACACAAATAAACAGTTTTTTTTTCTCCAGTTTTTGATCTTAAATTATTTCGTAAAGGGGTTCTAAACGATTCAATTCAATTTTGAAACATTTAAGAGACATTTAAATAGTTTTAAAATAGAAAAGTTGCTACAGCGCTTCTTGCTCAGGTCTTCGGTGAAGGAACGAAAAAAAAAGTGAAGCACAGTCAGAACATAAAACTTAAAAATAAACTTTGTCTCGCATTTTCACTGAAATTATCATTGTGGTATTAAAAAAATAATGAAATCGGCCCTTCGGGCCTCGCCAGGGGGTAAGCTCACTGGACCCCCGGATGGTTACTGCTTAGAGCCTTCAGCTAAAATTCAAGAAACATGGAACATGCTTTAGCCGTGTTTTGTTTGTTTGCTGTTTCCTTTGACTAAGAATTTGTTGTCTGTTGATTAAATTTAGCTCTTAATGGGCCTGATTTTAAAAGTGCTCGTCATTTCATTTACCTCTTGATGTCCCAAAGGTATTTTTATTATTAAGAAATCGAATACATCTAAAACGTTATTTTAATATGAACTATATACCCATATTTGAATTCAAAATCGGTGCAACCCACGAATTGAAGCAATTTATCCAAATTTGTTTTGCATTTCTTTTCAACATAACCCTTAGCCGTGAAATGCCCGCTCGGATGATATTCAGATACTCGTTACTTTATAAAGCAGTTTCAGTCACAACAAAGGTTATTATTAAGATATCGAAAAGATCTAAAGCGTCGAAGAACACCTCACAACTAAAAGCCCGCGTTCGTAACAGAATCTCGCCTAGGTTTCAAAATCCTTTGATTACATTCGTGAAAAACAAGCCAACCAACAACCAATATACTCCATGTAAACATGGAAACAACCAATATAAATCGATGTTGGTTTTTACCGCGAATGTTGTTAATAGTTCTTCTAAAACAGAGGTATATCTCAGCTTCGTCCATATTTACAGCTGTTTTGACAGTACTTAATTTACCTATACATTGAGGGCTTTTCAACGAGTGGCGAACGATTTTCGTGGGATGAAAACTAAGGGCGATACATTTCCCTAGAAACGGGTCGGTTTAAGTAAAAATCATTACAAAATCCCGCGCTACTTTCGTTCCACGGTTTCGTCACGTTTTTGCCCAGTTAGGTGATGGCTAAAGCATGTTACATAATAAAAGATTAAAGTTCAGAGAAGATCATATTGGTTGTTTCCACCTGGAGGCGATTCCACAAAGCGTCTTCAATCAAAGCCGCACTTCTAAGGATCGTATATTTTGACTTGTCATCACTTATCAGTACTACAGTATCATTTCAGTCAACACTATTTCAGCAAAATCCAGCCCTCAATCACAAACATATTGTTTAGTAATGCATGCATTCCAGGGGACGTCCCATTTGATGAGCATTAGATCAGTTTAACCAGTTGGTAAGCGATAAAACTGTTTCACTCGATGTAATTTACTTATTACTTTAGGAAAGAAATCGTGGTCTCTCCCTCCGTCCCCCCTCCCTAACCATCATCCACCATAACATTTCTAGCGGCATGGAAGCCTCGAATTTGAAGAGCATTCTAAAATCCATGATCTACGATACCCAACATGCGAATTCGAGTTTACCCCCCCCCCCCCCCCTCAGCCAATGGTGCCGGGCTGGCACCAAAGCGGAAATACGTCGTAACATTGAACTTTCAACTGTTAGTAGGCGGTCCGTCGAGGTTCACATCCGTATTCAAGGTGAAACACAAACAAACAAAAAAACACGAAATATGCGGTTTATGGTGTCCTGGCACCACGGTGGCACCACTATTAGTTCCATGGTGGTACAGAGAATAATTCATGAAAATCCGGAGGTATAATGAGAATTTTTCCTCAATTTCAGAACTTGGATACAACTATCAAGCTATAAAGGAACCGAAATATTGAAAAATCGGATATTTGGTGAATATTATCCCCCCACTCATCCCCCCCCCCTTGTGAATTTCGGTACTCTGGTGAAATCATGTACAACTCGGAAGTTATTTGAGTCAAACAAAAAAAGAAACACACAAATCGATTGGAAATTGAGGCCTGGGTAGAATACACAAGATAATGCCCAAAAACGCACGTTTTTTGAGCATTAACCCCCCCTTCCCCCCCCCTTAAAAGGCAAAATTCGAAATTCCGGCGACGTAGTGCACAACTAGATAGTTTTCCGCGTCGAACAAAAAAAGAACCAGGAAAATCGGTTGAGAACTAAGGCCTGGGCAGAGTACACAAGATTTTGTCACACACACACACACACACACACACACACACACACACAGACATACACCTATGGTTTTTTTCGCGGATTTGGATTCAGAATGGTCTAAAACGGATTGACGTGTGGTTGTTTTTTTTTTCTGTTGAGTGTTGTCCTCCTTCACCCCAGATCGATCGCATAAGGACGCCCAAGTCTTACTGTGGGACGTCCTAAAAAGTCGTCAGTCAAAGACAGTTGGGTGCTTCTACCATGAAAGCTTCATCTTCTCTAAGGGACGTAATTGTTATACTATTTGATCTCTATCTGGAATGGACCAACTGATCTGCAATTTGCTGGCCTTGAAAGCAGTGTGAGAGACGAACGAATGGGGGTGCAACTGATTTTCTTTTAAATTTTTAATCGAAAGTGGATCTCATCCTGAGAATTTTGGCACCACTTTTCAGGTTGAAAAGACCTTTTTCTATGATTTTTCAAAGTTTTGAATGTTTACGACGTCACGCGCCCCTCCCGCCTGGGCGGGACCCCCCATCACACTGTGACGTCATAAACATTCGAAACTTTGAAAAATCATAGAAAAAGGTCTTCTCACGCTAGAAGGTCGCGGTTATTGTCAAAATTCTCAGAATCAGGTCTAGTTTAGATTAAAAATAACAATAAACAGTTTTTCCGACCCATGCGCACACCCCATTCTACGATATACATTCCAAACCCTTAGAAACAACTAGAGATTTGTCTACGTCACTTCACGATATTATAAATCCGCCCTCAATTTTCGCCCCTGCTTTGTCAAAAGGACGTGAAAAGTCGTGCACATTTACCACCTCCCCTTCCAGGACGTCTTGACAGGCAACAATGCTCTGTAAATATATTTGTCAACGCTCCACGGCCGTGGGCGAGCGCCGTAACAGCTTTTTACTCCGAGATTTTCTTGCCCTCGACCGAAACCTCTTCTTCTGAGCGAAATGAACACATTTCCACTAGCAATCTACTCTTTATGGACTCTCCTCTCCACGTCGTCTGTCGTTCAATTACCTTCATCACTTGGCTTTTTCTACTCCATTTACCATAACGTCGGTCTGCTATGGAAAACGTCGGTACAGTTTATACACTTTGTGTTTGATGATATTATTCTACGAGCTCGGTGAGTAGCAAATTGGAAATATGAAGACTTTACTTTGCAGTTGCTAGACTGCTTTTGAATTGCTTCCTCAGCGTTCTATATAAACACAGGTAAAATACGAACTTAGTTTTCGTCGTTCGAAATTTCCCTTTATTCTATATTGACTTGTTTGAACCAAAGATAACAAAGTGTATGATGCTTTGTTGTCTGTAGTCTTTATTGGTGGTACGTTGTCGTTTTGAAGTTCGGAATGTGGACCTCAGCAGGTCTCTTTCCCTCTTCGTCCCTTTCATAAACATTATTGGAAGAATAACTCATGAAGGTGTATTATGGTTTCCCTATTTTGTCAATAATTATAGATAAATCCATTATTTGAGTAGATTATATAATGGAAGAGTTAAACAATTCAGTGTTGGAAGTTGATGTAAAAGCGATGTAAAACCGAAATAAATATTAACATGCGAATTCTTATCAGGCCTGTTGCTGACTTATAAAATGTATGATGGTCGTAACACGAATCCTAAAACAATAAGAAGCCTCTTCTTGATTCGTGTCTCACTACGTTGATCATAGTATTATGTGCGACCTCCAAAGAATAGCAAGAAACCTCAGTCCAAAACATTCTCTTTCGACTCCTAATTGAAAACAATCGTTCCTAGAAACCTGAAAAGTCCTTTATTTCCTTTATTTCAGAAGTTGGTTGAAAATTAAGTCAGCTCACTCCCTACCCCGACCAGCTGTGTCTCCGCCGCCCTTATAAGTAGTCGCAACCCGCATTATTCCCACATCTGTATCAAGCCACATTTGATTCGATCAAAACCATAAAGTTTCCCTGTTTAAAAAAGGTTAAGTTTTTCCACTGGCTATTTTGAATAATACCCCTTTCCTTGCTTTTTCAATCAAAGTGCCAAATAATAATTCCCAAGCAGGGAGATCTGGTGACCCAATTGCACCATATAAGGATGACTACATCTACTACATGCAAAAAATGTACAAGGAAAATACCAAAAATTTTGGAATGAAGAATAAGGCAAACCAGGAGAAGAATCTCAAATTTCCCACCCCTAAGCAGCAAATTCGCAAGCCCCTATGACAAATGGAAATTCAGCCGAATGATTATTACCATGTATAACCAAGGGAAAAGTGAACCCCCATCCACTAGACAGTTAAGCTCCTGATGATGCCTACCCGGCGAAAGTACTTGAGTATTATGTGCGACCTCCAAAGAATACTCCTAATTGAAAACAATCGTTCCTAGAAACCTGAAAAGACCTTTATTTCAGAAGTTGGTTGAAAATTAAGTCAGCTCACTCCCTACCCCGACCAGCTGTCTCTCCGCCGCCCTTATAAGTAGTTGCAACCCGCATTATTCCCACATCTGTATAAAGCCACATTTGATTCGATCAGCGTGCGGACCAAGACGTATTTTTAGCAAAAGCTAAACGGAAATGCAAACTAATGCGGTCTTCTATGAATAGAAGTGGTTCAGCAATGGGAGTGCCACCCTCGGCCATCTGTGGTAATCAACTTCCATTCAAAGCTCATTTCATCGGAACGTGACGTCCGACTAAATTGGATTGAAAGCTTCAGATACACATGGACTGGAGGCATGTATTATTGTTATCGGCTGTAAGCTTCAACGAGCGATACTCTGAATATTGAGATTCACCAAATTTAACCAAAAGACTGAAGCAAAAGAATTGAGTTTAAGGTGCAAACACAAATAACCATATTTATCATGCATAGCATATATTATGAAACGAACTCACCGTTGAAACGAAGGTCTGGAGATGGGGAATCGAAAATATGTAGACAAAACAGCGATTTGAATTTGATTAGTTTATTCAATGAATATTGAATGACTCGAATATGATTCTAAAACTGATAATAGTTAATTCAATAAGATATTGAATGACTCGAAACAAGATTGGAAATGCAAATCAAAGAGAGCAGTTTGTAAGACACGGATCAAGCTATTCACACAAGAGCCGAAAGGCTTTCGGCGAAAGCGAAGTCCGGCGATCGTCTAAAGCGTCTAAAAACAAAAGCAAGCGACTTCCAGCTGAAAACAACTTAGAACCGCGTACAATGTTACCAGCTACATGATTCGGCTTAAAGTATTCTGCATTGAAGTTACACAATTTCAAAGCTTATAAGCAAGAACATGTTATGCGAATGGGAACATTAAAATGTAAGAATATTTTCATAATAGAAAATATTCAGAAACAAAATACATTATGCTTTTTAGACGAATGCAATAATACAGCATGTGTCATGGATACTCGGCTCATGGTTACATGAGCTGTATGACGTCACAGGGAAAGATTTCCTCATTGAAGAAATCTAATTTCCAGCACTCCCTCCTCTTCAATGAGGTGAAGCCTCAACGAAGGGGAACCCTCGACCATTTCCAAATAGTATGCTCAAAATGGGTCATGCCCATTATTATTCAGAAATGCTCAAGAATAAGTGACTCATAGAAAACACACTCTGTAAAAATTGTTTTTGCCTGAACTCATATTTCAGGCAATGGTCACAACGAATATTATTGCATTTTTCTAAAACAAAAATCCAATCTATCAAAGTAAACATGTGACTCTAATGAAGATTAAATCAACAAACTTTGTCAAGGATTCGCAAACACTAGTTAATCTTCATGACTTTGAATTTACGACAAAGCAAAAATGTAAGATTGAAGCAAGTGAATTTACATTTATACAACTGCAAATGCAAATGAGATGCGAAGGAATTTACATTTATACAGATGCAAATGCAAATGAGATGCGAAAGGAATTTACATTTGAAAAGCTAATGACATGTTGAGAAATGGAATTTATCTAATTGAATAATGCGCGAAATTCAACTGAGGCTGAAGCAGAGATTCCATTTATGTCGTGGAGATGAGACGAGGAGAGTCGGAGATTCGACGTTCTCAGTTCCAAGGCTCGTCATCACCTGCTTTTTGGGGAAACAGAACACCAGATTAGAGACATGTTAATAAAGATTCTCTAAATTGCACAAATTTGTTATGTGGCAAAGCTTTAGTAAAACAATCTGCGAGTTGATCATTTGTAGAAACCCATTCTATGTTTACTCTTTTATTCTTATATAGTTCATGCACATAGTGCATACACAGCTTTACCACATGTTTCAGTGTTCTGGAATCGTTAGTCATTGCAACTGCTGTAGCCGGAGAACAGTCACATTTTAAATTCGGATAAATGTCAAGACCAATCAAGAAGTTGCAAAGGCTACGAACGTTAACTAGTCCCTTGCAGGCCTCTGACATAACAATGTACTCGGCTTCACAAGTTGAAAGAGCGACGTGGCTTTGTTTCTTAGATTTCCACGATACTAAGTCCCCAAGAATTTTGACTGAAAATCCCGTAGAGAATTTCCTGTTTAGTCCCAATGATGAGTCATAATGTGCCACAAGATCATTGGTGTTACCAGTAAACGAAATTCCATAATTCATAGTTCCTTTAAGGTACTTTAGAATTTTTAATACCCATTTTCAATCTGAAGAAGTATATCCAACCTGTTTCCGACTCATGAAATTCACGGCAAAGGAAATATCAGGTCTAGTCCAATTTTGGATATATAACAAAGAACCTATCACTTCCCTATAGGGAACACAGGGTGATGCCTCTGAGTTCTCTGTGGAGCTAATTTGTCCAGTGAGTGTGCACGTAGTTGGACTCATAGGAATCTCACTAACAGCACTGTCAAGTGGGAGAAATTTGGAAATTAAACTCTCAATAGCAGTTCTTCGGTGAATGAATAGCTCCCTCCTAGATTCGTTTCTTATTATTTCGAAAACCCAAGAACTTTTTAGGAGTACCCAAATTTTTGATTCGAATTTCTTTCTTAAGTTCCTTAATTACGTCGCAGGCCTTGTTGCTGTCATTTGAAGCTAAGAGATCTACATAAATGATAAGCAACGCATACTTCGTTCCCTGCTGCCATTTAAAAAATGCAAGTCTGAAAGGGATAGGCCTCAAATCCTAGCTGCTGCAGGATGCCACTGAATTTCTTGTACCAAAGATTTGGAGACACTTTCAAACCATACAGTGATCTTTAGAGAGCACACACATGAGTCATCTTTAGTTGCTGAGAGATTTCAACACCTTCAGGAACACTCATGTATACCGATTTCTCCAAAGATCCATGAAGAAAAGCGGTGGCAACGTCCAACTGATAGAGATGAAGACCCAGTCGATTTACAACTGACAGAAAAAGTCTGACATCTCCAAGGCGTGCGACAGGCGCAAATATTTCGGAAATTAAGTATTCATTCGAATCTGCAAAACCTTTAATTACCAGACGGCTCTTATACTTATAAGATCCATCCGGCTCAGTTTTACGTTTATGAACCCAACGAGACTTAATGACTTTAGTACCTTGAGGTAGGCTCGACTTAGGAATTAAATCCCAAGTTTCTATTTCTTCAAGTGACTAATTCATTATGAATAGCTTCTTCCCAAAACATCCTGTCTGGGCTATCCATAGCTTCTTGATATGAAGCAGATTCTCTATATTCATATTCTTTTTGTAAAGCTACTTTATCAATTTGATTTTCATTACTTGTTTCACATTGATCTGTGTTGCCTTCCATATCTAAGATTTGTTCAAGCTGTTTTGGATAATCTTTAATCCTATCACCGTACACAATAGACTCAATAAACTTAACGTCACACGAATTTACGAGAGTTTTATGTTGCTCCGAAAATATAACATAACCTGTTTCATTACACTCAAGCAAGAAACCTTTCTTCGCATTTGGGGCAAATTTAGATTTTTGACCCACGTCGACGCAGTGTACAAGGCATCCAAATCATCTTAGAAATTTAATTTTAGGAGCATACCCTCTGGCCTTTTCAAAGGGACTCATAAAATTATTAGACGGATGAGGCATTCTATTATACACAAAAGTTACATAATTTAAAGCATGGCCCCAGAATGACGGAGGCATTTTAGAGAACTTAAATTTACTCTGACCTTATGCTTAATTTCTTGATTTACTCTTTCTGCACATCTATTCTACTGTGGGGCGTGCAGTTGACTTGGATCTCAGACAATGTCTTCATTTTCTTAGTTTGAAATTCTAGACCTCGATCGGAGCGCAATCTAAAGACATTCTTGTCTTGTGAGGTGAGCGAACTAATTTCTTGTAAACATTGTTGGAATGCCAAGTGAACCTCTTTCTTATTTTTAAGAGTATAAGCAAAAGTATACCGTGAAAAGTCATTAGTAAATTTAACATATTTAAGTTCAGGCAAGAACCTTCTGGCTGCCTCCAAATATGATTTAGAAGCATGATTCAAACGCAAGTGCCAGAGGATTCCTGTCTCCTGCCATGGGCTAAGCTTATTATTTAAATTCTCATGATCGAATTTCGAAATCTCAAAATCAATATTATTAGATTTAAGTTTCTTAGATTTAGATTCAATAGGATTCTCAATTACATTTGGCTTTCCTTCAGACTTCTCTCTCATTCTCCCTCCCAGCCGAATAGGGTCCGCGACTGGTTGGCCACCTACAGTGGATGTAATGCTCCCTCCCATTTTCTCAGAAGTAGATTCTAAGTTAGAAGAATCCGTGGAACTACAAGGCTGTCCAAGAGAAGTCAGAACGGAATCGAACTTAAATCGTTTAGACTGACAAGGCAGCATCGGATTTTCTACACTCTTAGATGGGGGTGACACTAATGGAAGATCAATCCACCAAAGATTATTCTGAAAATAACCTTCTTTAATGGTTTTACCGGTAGTAGCTTGAACGAATTGGACTCTATCTTTGGAAAATAACACATTAATTCCAGCTTGGGTTATTTTTCGAATGGAGAAGAGATTTGAGGAAAGTCCCGGTGTATACAGTACATTTTGCAGTTTTAAGACTCGTTCATTATTAATAAAATGAATGTATCCACTCTGCAACACCGTGAGACCGTCTATCAACATTATTGGCACATTTAAAAATTCTATGATGTGACAATTGCTCTAAAATTAACCAAATTAGAGTGGCAGCATGTTGCTCTTCTTCACTCCCCTTAGAACCCAATATGTCCTCAGATTCTAGAACATCCAGCAGACCTATAACAGCAAAAAGCGAGTCGAATAAGAACGAAATTGTTGCCCTAGGCGTCTAGCCTGACCCAGAGGCATTCTGAAAAGCTTAGACCTTTCAATCTGCGCGGATGCCTCATACCGAACGGGACCTGCCTTTTTGGCAGAGGTAGCATTGCTGTTAACGACGGATTTTAGTCGTTGAGGCTCCGAGGATTGGGGTGGAAGAGGAACAATTAGCAGCGACATGAGAATCGGATTTGCCACAATTGTAGCAAATTTTGTTTGCTCTAAAGCACGATTCTCTAGAGTGCCCCCTCTTCTTACTATAAACACAGTAGGACTTTTTGCGAACATTTTTGGACTTGGAAATCACAATTCTGATTTTGGAGATAAATTTACCCGGATTCACGAAAGTGGTAACTTGACCACCAGTATTTGACCAGTACTTTGACCACCCTTGCCTCCTCTGCTTCCTTGATGATTTCCGAGACCCCCAGAAGAGGCAACTCTCTTTCACAGAGCACTCCTGACAGCTGATTTGGGGTCGAACCGAATGGAATCATTTACCAAAAGTTCTAGTTGAAATGTTGCTAAGGGATTGCAGACACTCTGAAACTTGTCCATAATATTTTTGGGATCTGTCAGATCCTGGACTAAGTTATGGAAGTATGGTGACAGAGATTCAATAATGAAACATCATACCTTCCATCTTGTAATCCCAACATTATTTGGTGAAAGAGCCTGAGGGGCAACTTCGGAAGGGTCTAACAAGAAGATGCAATCTTGTGTGTCGATTCAACTCACAATACTCCTCTTCCAGTATTTAAACTGTTCCTCTTAGTCAAGTCTCTTATTCAAAGAATGAAACTTGATAAAATCTATTTTTCCGAGCTCTATAGGGTTCATCACAAGGATGGAACACATGCCTATCAGAGAGCAGAGTGAACAGGTGTTTTTAAAACATGGAATAAGCAGAAGGAAGGTCCTTTTTGGCGAATATTTCTTAGTTCCCAGCTGTGGGAACGACTACTGGTGTATAAACCTCCATGTTAAAATCAGAGTCCTGAAGAGGTACTAAGGTTTCAAACATTGAATCAACAGTACTAAAATTTGGCAAAACCTGAGTCGCAGTTAGGGACGAAGCAACATTAGATGAAGGAGAAATAGCCATATAGGCTGAAACGAATGACCTACCGAAAAATACTGGGACAGTTCGGTGTACTTATTATTCAGGTCTACTAACTTAGATATAAGTTGGTTGAAACTCACTTTCATCTGCTGCTTAAGCTCCCCTAGATACCATACCAATACCTCATCAGACCACTTGGCAGCCTGAATCCGAAGTGTCTCAGGATCAGGTACATGGTGGGGCTCGTCAACCGCACCGACGTTGGCAGCGCCTTCGTCGAACATATGCCTCGCCAAGTCTTCATCAAAGGAAGATGTCGTCGGAGAGGAAGGAGTCATTTTTGCTCAATTTTGGTATCTTCTGATTCGGAGATTAGTAGGGCTCAAGAGTCACCTGTAACCCACAGAGACAGAATCAGCTTGGTACTGCACATGTCAATAGTTCATACAGGATCCAACTTATTCTATGAAGTTTCTTACTGCTACAAGAGCTTGTAGGTCCTCAGAACCCAAAAACACATAAATACTTAGTTAATACTAGTATTAAAAGGGACCTAGTGCGTTGTTGGATAATTTGCGGACCAAAACATTGTGACTCAAAAGTGATGCAAATATCCCGCACGAGTTTCTTGTAAGCTGCCGGCCGGCGTTCAGTTCTTCTGTTGGCATCTGGTTGTCGAACTATACAGATGTTTTTATTAGTAAACAAATGAATTGACATGATTTTATTGCATGAATGGTTACTTTAAGAATTTTTATTAGTTTTTATTGGTTTTAATAAATTGGTGTCATGAATCTGATTTTTAAATTTTGCCATTCAATTGTGCACTATTGGTGGCCGATATCCGATGTACGTTCGTCCCGACTAACAACAACGATCTCTGACATCAATCGGTATTGGTGTAAAACAACTTTGAGACAAAGTGACTACCTTCAGTTGCAAGTGAGCGAAAATAAAAGTTCAACGACTCAGGGGTTAAAAGATTCGAAGCCCCGATAATTATTTGCTTCACAAAGGTCAGATTCTGATTCAAAAGAAAAATAAGATAACATTCAAATTATCGATTAATCGGACCCTTGTGTAAGCGAAAAATCAAAATATTGAGTGTAAACAGCACAAAGCTACACTTTTAAAAATTATTCAGCATGCACCTATTTGTACATGAAAAACTAAAAATTCAAAAATGAATAAAACTTAGTTGAACATACTTGCAACCTACTGCTTTATTCAATCTGTGCGACAGGATGACATGAGACATAATAAACAAAAGGTCTCGATTCAGTTTTAACATGTTTGTTTACATGTGAACTAATCAAGTCCATCCCTCTTTCAGAAAGAATAAAACTCGATTGATAACAGACCCAACTACGATTTCTCAAACTAAATCCTAGGCGTCGATAAAGTTCTTTTTCTCTTGGTGGTTTCCTTTTATTAACTTGTCATCTCTCAGCGTCGAATACGTAATTCAGACACTAAATCATGTTTTTATGTAAAAGTAGTGTATACTACGATTACTAACACGATCGCACAAGTGACTATCGACTTTAACTCCGTGGGAATTCTTAGGCCCGATCCAAAAATTCCCTATCGAAATAATGGCCCATAGCATTTCCGTCGTCGCTTGTCACGACCGCTGCTGGGTACTATGAGGAACATATCTAAACACAAAACATAGTACCGGGTACCCTATTTATCGCTGAACTAAAACTGAATGTGCACTCATCAGTCTGAGGTCAATTCTGATAGAATTAATTTAAAAATATGTGCACACCTAAGACTGATTTTCGTTCAACTCGGGCTGGTTTTTAACAACTCACAAAACAAATTACCATCGCATTATTTCTTCGCTCTATTTGTTCTGTTGGGCTCAGAACAAATGAACTTCGTTTTCACAACGCTGGAGACTGAGGAACATGTTCCGATAATCTTCTTAATCGGAACACTTGACAAGTTATGTACAATTCGGAACAAGCGATCAGAGACTGGCCATATTCTCTTCGTGTACGAAACCACCAAATCACTATTAACACAACACAAAATAACTCGAAATAAATGGAACAAGCTTCCCTTAAAAGAAAGAATTTCCCTACTGCAAACGCCGTACTGCCAGAATTCTCGATCAAAACAAACGCGGAATCATCAAACCGAAAATCGAATTTGTTATCACAAATTCGATGGAAGTAAGAGAAAATAGGAAAGAGGAGAAGAAGAAGTTTCCGACACCTAAATCACATCCACCCTCTGATCCATAGATGTCCGGACATGGATTAGGGCGAAGAAAAAGAATAGGAAGATTTCGAAGACTAAATAGTATCCACCCTCCATGGAAATCCGGACATGAAGGAGGGCGGAGTTTAGCGTTATCACCCGCTGATCCATGGAAGTGGATCGGACATGAACGGGCGGTGCATAGTTGTGGGCCCAGCTGTGATCGCAGCCAATTTGAAATGCTTACGTCACAACTCGGCTCGAGCGATATTCCCGTGAGATGCGAGAAAATCCAAAATGGCGAGGAAAAGAACTTTATCGACCCTTCTGGATCGGAAATCGAACGATCGAAGTTAGAATTGGGCATTTCACTGGGATCACGGATTTAAAAACAATTCTACTCGTATTTTTACGTGGATTAGCCAGGATCCTACGATATCGTATCGGCTGTAAGCTTCAACGAGCGATACTCTGAATATTGAGATTCACCAAATTTAACCAAAAGACCTGAGTTTAAGGTGCAAACACAAATAACCATATTTATCATGCATAGCATATATTATGAAACAAACTCACCGTTGAAACGAAGGTCTGGAGATGGGGAATCGAAAATATGTAGACAAAACAGCGATTTGAATTTGATTAGTTTATTCAATGAATATTGAATGACTCGAATATGATTCTAAAACTGATAATAGTTAATTCAATAAGATATTGAATGACTCGAAACAAGATTGGAAATGCAAATCAAAGAGAGCAGTTTGTAAGACACGGATCAAGCTATTCACACAAGAGCCGAAAGGCTTTCGGCGAAAGCGAAGTCCGGCGATCGTCTAAAGCGTCTAAAAACAAAAGCAAGCGACTTCCAGCTGAAAACAACTTAGAACCGCGTACAATGTTACCAGCTACATGATTCGGCTTAAAGTATTCTGCATTGAAGTTACACAATTTCAAAGCTTATAAGCAAGAACATGTTATGCGAATGGGAACATTAAAATGTAAGAATATTTTCATAATAGAAAATATTCAGAAACAAAATACATTATGCTTTTTAGACGAATGCAATAATACAGCATGTGTCATGGATACTCGGCTCATGGTTACATGAGCTGTATGACGTCACAGGGAAAGATTTCCTCATTGAAGAAATCTAATTTCCAGCAATTGTTTTGTAATCTGAAGACATTACAATTACCATTGATTGGTGATTAATTTCTATGAATTATTGCATTAGGTTTCAACAATAGGTTATAGTTATTGGTTAGAATAGGTTGAGATAGAGTAGGTCTTTCTTGATGTATTTCCCAATTTGGGTGATTGTTAAATTTATACTCGTCAAGTTTCGAACGTTATTAAGTTGGAGTGTGCACGAAGAAGATAAACAAATTACACATGGTCTGACAAAATTTAGATATGGTCTTCAAGTCAAAGTACATATAATAGTGCGGAAGACAAACATAGGATCGACTTCCTCACTGCCTACCGAAGATGGAGAAGATTAGTATTCGAGTCCCGCTTCAACCTAAAAATGCTACAAAATTGGAAATGTAACCGCGTAACGATATACGGATTAGCAGATAGGAAGAACCAACAACAACTTAAGGATAAAAAAAAAAAACTGCAGTCATCTATTCGTCGTTTCAGATTTGACTGGTAAATTTGCTTCCTCTTCTCGACAGACTTCAAGAAATAAGGAATAAGCCTTCAATTCAGTCAGTAGGTGGAAGAAATTTAACTTCATCCCGAATTGTTGAACTACAGTTCGTCTAATTTGTCTATAGTTGTTAAATGGTCATCAGAATTTCCGTAGCAACTCGGTATGATGAATATTGTTGATGGATATCTCTTTTAGCTTAAGGTCTATGAAGAACTGGAATTAATTTCTAATTTCCCCTTTGATGGGGGAATTTTAATTTTAATTTTAAGTTTAATGAATTACGAGCCTATTTATATAATTTTGTTGATTTATCTTCCATGTCTACATCTTCCTTCGTGCATTTCAAGTATTAGCCTTCATCTAATTTATCTCTTAATGGAAAGAATAAGACCTTGACTCATCCAAGATCCATTGTTTTCTCCTTCAAGGGAGAAACAAGATGTTTTCATAGATTATTTTATTTGTTATAATTCGCCGTGAAGCGCTTAGAAGTTCAAAATTTAGTTTTGTTCCGTCAAATTATTTTTGTAGCTCCAAACATTGGGAGTAAAATCCTATAAATGGGCATTTATTAGGATTTTCATGAAAACCGTATTTTCAAGCATAGTCTTAAAATATCGACTCGGATCCAGCTCCACAACTTCCAATACGATTTATTTCCAAAAATGACTCAAATTAGGAAAATTTCCCAAAAATCTTGTGCATTGAATGATGTACTACATGACATGTAGTATTATAGTAGTATTATATGTATTATGTATAGTATTATATGTAGTATTATATAGTCTTGTAATGTCTGAACGTAATACATTGTATTACGTTCAGACATTACAAGACTATATATCTAAACTTATGGTGAATATATTTCGGCTTATGGTAAATATATCTCGAATTATGGTGAATTTGTATCTCAAATTATGGTTATCTCATCTTATGGTAAATATATCTCAACTTATGATGAATACCTGTATCTCGCATTATGATTAATATGTTCCAACTTATGGCGATCTCAACTTTTGGTAAATATAAGAAAAGTAAACAACCATCTCAGGTTGAATTTTCGTCTAAATGCCATTCATGGCGTCGCGGACGTCATCAGCTGTCTTCCAAGGGGAAGATCGGAATTGGTTCTGGTGATTTCGCTCATGGCTACTTATTGCCTAAGTGGAGCGGGGATCACCAACGGCCCAACCCGAAAAATTATCAAGGCCTGCGATACCGCCCTCGAGCGGTCACCAATCCAGGCATCTCCAGGGCTGACTGGCCCTAACTTGGTGGTCTCACGGGAACCGCTTCATTAAACCAGCTAACGGCCGTTAATAGTGACTAATCTATACTTATAGAGAATGTATTTCAACTTACGGTGAATATATCTCGACTTACGATTAATATAACTCGACTTGAAGTGAATGTATCTCAACTTATGGTGAATATAGTATATTATACATTATACCTCAACTTGTAAATATATCTCGACTTATATTCACTCGACCCACTTATTAGTACCGCAAAATTAAACTCTGAACCACCGTACATAAGTAAAACCACCCCCAAAACTATTAAGGGGATAAAATGTATGAAACTCATAGTTACCTCTCACAGCTCAACAATAATGTATTCCTATAATTCTACAGCTTCTTTTACTACACGAATTTGTCTAGTTTTATCAGATTTTTTTTCGATTTCGCTTTTTATGTTTGTGCAAACTGAAAAGTTCGCTAGACGCTATTCGACCTCGAACTCAATCACACTGCCTCACATACCTACTGGTAAGGTTCTGATAACGGGAGCCGAGTTCTCACCCTTTTACGGTTTCCTGTCTTCCGTCTTCAGCTCGTCACCGCCGTAGAAGCTGCCCGTAATCTGGTTCACAAGATCTACTTTCTGGAGCCCGCTGAGTGCTGCTCCTCTGAGCCAGATGTCAGCGCTCATTAGAGCACCGTTTACTTCTTCCAGCTTCTCCCTCCCAGGCTAGACGAACGGCACTGCCAGACAACCAGACCTTGTAATTACGGTTTACTGGCCGCTCAGTCCTCTAACATCCTTGTTATTCTTTTATGGATGAGTGGTGTGTTTTCCCCACAAATTGGATTCGATTACAATTGATAATTTTGGTACAGAGGAGCGTTGCCAGATGACTAAAACGGGAATATCGTGCAAACCTCACCGAATAATTTAAATTGTTTTGCTGTTCTACTGTCACAATCAAGTTTGAGTTCAATTATATCGCATGAATTCATTGAAATTATTGTTGGGTGAAAAAGGGGTCATACAAACCCTCCTGTGTATACAGGGTGTCCGATAAAGATGGCCAAAATTCAGGGGTCGATTCTACAAGGTATTTCCAAGGTATGTACTTCCAACAAAAAATGTCTCCTAGCAATTTTCTTTTAACCCCAAAGTTTTTTCAATTTGCAGATTTTTTTCGTATGTTGAACTTTGTATCACTAAAATGAATGTAGCTCCCTTATTTTTCGTGGAAATTCAAATCTGATTACACCGTTAAAAAGAGCATTAAATTTACCAACAGATGAGCTACAACACTCATTTTTAACCTAGTTAGATTTTTTCTAGTCCAAACTTAAAACTTCGCATATTTTGAGTTTTTTTGACGAAATTCTCAAGAGATTTTCATCCAATTTCTGTTGAGGAAACTCAATGCGGTTTTCAGCAAAAACATCCTAAAGATCTCAGCTTTTCAACGGTATAATAAAAAAATATTTAACAGTCGAACTTGGGAGAGAAATTTATGTTTGAACGTGAAAAAACATGTTTTTTTTTTTCAACGATATCGACAGTCGAGGATTCCGGGGTCCCTCCGCTGCCGCTCCTCCCAACCTCCATCCTACCCCGAATCCTCTCGTCAAAACGTCGATTTCGTTGAAAAAAATCCATGTTTTTTCGAGTTCAAACACAGACCTCCCCCGAATTCGATTGTAAAATATTTTTTGATTATACCGTTGGAAACATGAGATTTTGAGGATGTTTTTCCTGAAAAATGCATCGAATTTCCTATACAGGAAATTCGGGTCAAAATCTCTTGAGAAGTTCGTCAAAAAAACTCAAAAATTCATAGTTTCAAGTTTGGACTAGAAAAAAATCTAACTAGATACAAGGTTAAAAAGCTGTTGTAAAAAAGGTGTTGTAGCCCATATGATTGGAAATTTAATGCTCTTTTCAACGGTGTAATCAGATTTGAATTTCCACGTTAAATAAGGGAGCAATGATCATTTTAGTGAGGCAAGGTTCAACATACGAAAAAAATCTTTAAATTGAAAAAAATTGAAAAAACAAGGGGTTAAAAGGAAATTGCTATGAAACATTTTTGTTGGAAATACCTTGTAGAATCGACCCCTGAAGTTTGGCTGTATCTTTCTAGGACACCCTGAATACAACCCACCCTGGTTACGCATCCACACTATCGAAGTTATTGACTTATAATTCAATTATTGAATTCGTGCAGCAGGTCAAAAATAAAGATTTCTTCCAAAATCAAATTTCAACTCGCATTTAGCTTTTCGAAGGTTCCTGAATAACTTTGGTTCCGCGCCTGTCAGTCGATCTGTCTGTTTTGAGTTTAGGAGTAAAATCAAAATTCTAGTAAAGAGCTTTTCCACAGTTTTCACCCCAAATTCCAATGACATTTTCGGAGATGGTATAGTTGGGACTCTTGAGTGTCCCTTACAACTTTCATCGTTCTCTGATCATCAAATTCCAAATTTTTCGAATACCGTGAAAGTGAAAAAGTGAGTTTGAAATATGCACTATGCACCAATATGCACAGTCCAGTAATTGATGAGAGAAAACTATATACCACCCACTTGGTAGACATATTTCGGTAAGTTTCAATTAAAGCCCATGGTCTGCGAATGTTCTATAATATAGCGAGGAAGCAAAACCGGTGTGATATCTATGTTGTGCAAACTCCTAATTGGTAGGTAATTACATTACATTATAATATAATAATTGATAGGTAATTATATTATATTATAATATAATTACCTACCAATTAGGAGTTTGCACATCATAGATACCACACCGATTTTGCTTCCTCGCTATCAAATACAGGAGAGCTTATTATTCATGTAGCATGCTCATACAGCTGAGCTGATTCCTTTGTGGAATTATCTCAATATTGTTCGAACCAGTGATTTCAAGCACCTAGTTTCATTCGTCAACCAAAAGTGATTTGACGTCCTACTAATAGGGCTTATCGGTTATCATTACGATCACACATGTTGGAATTGTTGGAATTAAGGGTACAAGGAAATTTTCCCCGAGAGTACAATTTCCCGTAAAACGTATGTACCGTTTTCTCGGGTTGTAATAAACCGATCACCTTGATTTTTTTCAAATATTGTCGAGCATCTTATGCTCTATAACTGGTGCAAAGGATAATTTCGTACAACGCTTGAGGAAAGAAAGGCGGATTTTTGAAAAAACCATCAAAATTAGGGCTCTAACCTACCAAAACGGACCACATTTTTATCTTGTTGTCGGGAAAAATACGCCAATCCCTATGCACAGTTGGTGTATAAGATACTGACGTACAAGTAAAAAAAAAGAACAAGGAGATAAGTCCAGTATAACTCAACAAAAAGGAACATGAGTGCTAGAAAACGCGATTTTTCAGGAAACACGATTTTCTGAAATTAAACAATGTTCATCTCATGACGTCATCATACGGTTTCCTAACGCTTCCAACTTGCTCCAAGGTGACTCGATTTGATGAAAACAAAGAAGAAGAAGAAGCTAAATCTCTTGTTTCGTTGTTTACTCGTCTTTTTCTATGTTTATGTCCCGTTTTGTGCCGTGAAATCCGTTCGTTTTGTGCTGTGCTGAATCGTCTTGAAAATGCGGACGGTCCAGCGTATAGCGCCGGACTCTACTAGCGCAAACCCTGACACAGGTCGGTTTGCGTATTTATTTGACCCACTTCTCGTTCAAAATTTTTCATGATTTTTTTTTTAATTGGTCCGTGATTATATGCACATTAACAAAAAATTATTTTTAAAAAATCGAATTTTTACTCGAAAAAATTTCCTTGTGCCCTTAATTGCTAAATCAATTATTATAGTTTGCAACTCTGGTATTAATAACTAATACTCAAACGCGTTTCTGTCTACCACACCATCTTTTTTCATAATGAAGAAATAGGGTGTGCACTGTTCCAAATAACATAAATAATTAAACTTTACATTCCGTTCGTTGGGGACGATTCTCAAAGCAGGAATAATAATACGGTAGAATTTAATTATAATTTAATTCCAAAAGCACTGAATGTCTGCCTGGGGATAGACATTTATATTTTCGAATGTATTTTTACAATAAATTATTTTCGCCTCAACCAGACACGAAACCAAATTTGTTTAGGAAGCTCTGAAACACAAAATGTGAGTAAACATTTTGATTTTGGAGCAACAAATTTTATTGACCTGCAGCTCGAATACATACTTTCCTATTTTGATAGTAAAGGAGCAAAAATTTAGAAAAATAAAGATAACAATCGTTGGTAATAACCGTAACTATGTTCAATCCCAGCAGTAACAACATTGTGACTAAGTACACGACTATATGTATATTAACACTGATTAATTTGGTTTACGTCTGTTTTGTTATAATTATAAGCCAACAATAGCTCACCCTGTTATTTTGAGAAATTCGCTCATTTTTCCATGATTATCCACACCTGAGGACCCCGGATTCTATATTCAATCCAATCAACTCCACGAGCTGATTGCTTTTCAGCTCATTAGCGGCCCTTTTACGACTCATTGGACGAGCATAATTATCACACCTGAATTTGAAATTCCAACTACCGCTGGATTGTGAGTATTCAATTGGGTTATCAAAACAATGGGCGTTTTCATTGCAGCGCCATAACATTGAGCAATGTCTGCGGCATTAATAATGTAATCCACGGGGGAAGCACAGTTAATTTACTCGTAAATGATCTCTATACGGTAGGAACAAGGTATGTTTTAGTAACCACATCCTGTTGTTTCCTGAAGGTAGAGACGATATGTATCGAAGAATCCGGTCAAAAAAGTATGTCCTTCCAAAACTAATACTTTCTTATAATCATAAACTATCATCAGCCACACCTACATGACTGTAGTTTATCAACAATATCCTTCAGTTGTATATTCCCTTTTTCAAACGTTAACGCTGTTTAGCATAACATTGGCCATAGATTCTGATGGGTACTAGATCTAAAATCTGATTTTTTTAAAGAGATCACTTTACTAAGTCCACTCGTCTTTCATATCAGTCGGTTTTCAGGAGAAAAGCTTCGTTTTGAAAAGTTCCAAAAGCTACCTTTGTTCTCTCATGAGAATTTTTCGTCCGCTTCTGAGTATTTGATGTTTTTTCAGCAAATTTTTAAAGATATTTATGTCATTTTAAATTAGGAAAATTAATTAAGAAAAGTCAATTTTAATGTTTTATGTTACGATCCTTTGACAATTTTAAAACCACTTTGAGCAGAACTGAAGCTTTACGATGGAAGAGAAGGTTCAAAAAAACCCTACGAGGTCGAGAGTAACTTACAGACAGACGATGTCATAGACAAATAATCAACAATAACTTGAAATGAGAGATATCAGTAACTACATGTATTATAGGGCAGGTTTATTACATTCATAAACATTTCCATGGTTTTGTGAATTTAAAAATATCAATAAAAACTAGTTTTTAAAAAAGTTTTAGCTTTTCCACATGTAACGAAGCTCCTACTGATTGGGTCATGAAGAAATGAATGAGCCAATTCCAAATTACCCTCTAAATTTGAAAAAATCTGTCTCCTAGATCGTGTGGTATTGAAACCCATGGCATTGGAAACCTTCTAGGAGCTAACTCTCAGGAATTCTGAGAAGTTTGTCCAAGTCGGACAGTGATTTCATAAAATGTTGGCCAGGGCAGGGAACTGAACATGGTTCGAAAGGAAGACTGAACAAACATAACTCAGAAAGACAAGAAACACCAAGTGAGAGTCGAAATTATGGAGGACCTAAATTGTTTTGACTTGCTGCATCAATAATTCATCCATCCCAGTAATTTTGCTAAAGGGTTCCTGATTCATGCTGCTATCGACCTACATCGTTTTGTCTCGCTGCGCGAATACAAAGCTTTCTTCTCTTTGATAGCGAGAGTAAAGTGTAAATTCATGGCGGAACCCTACCAGAAACCATGTTTTTATAAGGTAGATACCAGAAAATCGGTGTTTTTATAGTTTTGTCGAGGCTTAGTGGGTTTATCTCCTAGCTGAAACCCATCTGCCTGATTCCGTATCTCCTCCCAACACCAGCTTGTTGCCTGAAGTCAACACAGAGGCCATTGAGAAGACCTTAACTCAAATTGATCTTTGATCCATTAAAGGGCAAAGTGACACTTTGTTGAAACTCCGCCGCTATTTCAATAGGAAACTAATTTGTGCGGAATTGATTATAAACAACCTGATACCGCTGCAGTTCACTTTATTCCCGCCATGATGAGAGAAGGGCGTTTTAACAATTTTTTCTTTTGGTCCTTAATAAATGGCGAGTATATTGGCGTATAAATCTCCTTAGTATTTTTAACGAAGGACCCCTCCCTCTTCCCGTTTCTTTATCGAGGAGAAATATGGGGTCCATCGGACGTTATCGTCCTATAGCACACTTCTCGTTATCAGGGTTCTGAGTTGATGCTAAGCCATTGAAACAGGCTGTTAGTATGGAGGGAGAAGGAACACCGTCTTTTCGGATCTAATTAATGAACAAGGCCCGAACCGCCCCGGAACTTCCCAGGCTGGAGATACCGATCGTTGATACAGTTCCACCAATGTGTACCATGGTTAGCAAGTTCCATTTACCAGTAATTTCGTGGGTAAAAATGTCGTAAAAAGGACAATTGAATCGGTGGAAGAAATAACGTTGTGTGTCGCTTAAGGTAAGCATTCAGGAACTATGAAAAAATACTGAGCTTATTATTTGACATGGATCCCCCACTCATTAAATCCAGACGATCTTTCTTCTACATAAATTGAACAAACACACATACTATTTGTATTATTTTGTTTAAACGTGAGTTACAGGATTTGGCCATTTAACCTGCGTTAAATCCTTTTACCAAACCTTTAGCCAAAATAATTCATCCTTTCTCAAGATATTTTCACCTTTTCCCAATACATTAATAATACTCAATAATAATCTTTATTGCCGTAGCACACATTATAACAATGGTAGAGCAATAGCGAAACAAAAAATTTCATGTCTTTATGTTCCCAAGTGACAACAAAACAAGTAGCATTGTTTACTACATCCATTAATAACATTAGTAAATATAAAATGTCGACATAAATACCAAGAACAAGTACGAAAGAAATGCGTGATAAATCGAGAGCTTTCCAACGAATGGGGAACAATATCTGTCCGTTTAAAACTTAAGAAGTTTCATTTCCCTAGCAAGGACTCGGTTGTAAACAGAAATCATCAGAAACCTAACCGTAACGCTTTTCCTTAACGCTTTTTTCGATTATGAGCCAAAGTAAAGACATAAAATCTGTACCTCAGAGGTCAACTATCGTATGTCCAAAATTCTCGTTTTCGAGATTTTTGTTTTGTATGTGCATTCTTTCTATTGTATTTTGTATTCTATTGTATTGGTAGGCATAAACAGATTCTACAGAATTAATTTGAGCACGATAAAGTCATCAGAATGGGCCATAGGGATCAAAATAGGTGTGCCCACAACTTCTTTTGGCTCTGCTGTAAGATCGCCAAAATGTCACTTACGATAATCGACCTCTGAGGTACAGAAATGATGTCAACAACAAGAGAGTCGACAGTAAAAAACGTCTGCCAAGTGGGTGTGGCACATAGCTTCCTCGTATCCATAACCCGATTATATAGATGATCCGATGCATAGTAGTTAATCTGAAAACACCAATCTCTAAGTACCTTCCACTACCCTCATAGGGGACCATCTACACGCTAATCTGGACAATCCTAGAAAATTTCATCAAATTCGGACGAAAAATGTAAGTGCGGTAGTGATTGGATCAAAAAATTTTTAGCTTGACTAGGATTCGAACCTGGGACTCCTGATTGGGAATCCAAAGCATTGCTAACTGACCTACCAAGGGGATGGTTGAATGGGGTTTGAGATCCTCACCTCACACGCCACTGTTACGGCTGTTACAAGGATTTTACGTTTGCGCATGCGCCGAGGCTACTGTAAATTTTAAGGCCTTGATTTTCATTCTGGACCATCTACAACCTAATCCGCGTAATCCCTGAAAATGTCATCGAAATCGGGTAGAAATTGTGGAAGTTATGTCTGTTACAAGCAATTCACGTTCGCGCATGCGCATCGGCTACTATCAATCCTGGGGTAATGATTTTCATAGGGGACCATCTAAACTCAAATTTGTAACATCCCTGAAAATTTCATTGAAATCGGATGGAAAATGTGGAAGTTACGGCCGTTACATGGAAATTCACTTTTGCGCATGCGCAGTCGCTTCTATCAGTCCGAGGATGATGATTTTCATAGGGGACCGTCTACACACCAACCCGCACAATCCCTGAGAATTTCATCGAAATCGGATGAAAAATGTAGAAGTTATGGCCGTTACAAGGAATTCACGTTTGCGCATGCGCAGTCGCTTCTATCAGTCCGAGGATGATGATTTTCATAGGGGACCGTCTACACACCAACCCGCACAATCCCTGAAAATTTCATCGAAATCGGATGGAAAATGTAGAAGTTATGGCCGTTACAAGGAATTCACGTTTGCGCATGCGCAGTCGCTTCTATCAGTCCGAGGATGATGATTTTCATAGGGGACCGTCTACACACCAACCCGCACAATCCCTGAAAATTTCATCGAAATCGGACAATAACTTCGTATAGTTATGCGCGTTACAAGGAATTCAAGACAGACACACAGACACACAGACACGGAACCAAAATTGTTCAGAAAGGTCTAAAACGCAAAACGCGAGTGAAAATTTTGATTTTGGAGAACTTTTTTTTTTCGTCCTTGAAAAGTGAAAACAAAGCTTCCGCTACCTTGGTAGACTCGGAAGCAATATACCAGTTAAGTAGCTGGTTCTGGATTGGAATTTCAACTTTTTTCCGAAAAAATGAAACCTCTAACGATAAATAGTCTATTCATTGTGTATGGAAGGAACACCCAAACCCACATTTTGCTTAAGGTTATAAGGGACTTATTTTCAATTGTTCTCTCGATCATCTCAACACGTCGGAAGTGAATTTTCTTGGTTTTACTTGGTCCGTGTCCTCTTTAACCCTAATTGGACCATGGTGTCACTAGTGTCACCAAAAACATATCAGGAATTGCACAGCTGACCCAAAGTCTCAATAGATTAACTAGATTTTAATTTTAATTTAAAAATTGATAGACAGAGCTTAATTTTTTAATCATTTTGGTTTATTATTTTCAATAATAAGCCTTTGGAATCGAGCAAGAAAAAAAAAATTTTAACCCCCCCTCAAAATTTGATGTTTTACGTTTCAAGGTACGTAGAATACGAAAATCGAATAAAAAAATTTCCGTCCGTCCGCCGTACGCCGTACGCGGCACTTTTCTTAGCAACACTGGACCGATTTGGTTCAAATTTGGTATATGGGCTCCATTTGGGGTCTAGTTGTGCCGCGAAGCTTTTGGTTGATGTAGGTCACTTCTAAGGGGTGAAAATTAAGGGTTGAAATTTTCAAGAGTGCCCTAGCTCGAAAACTCTCGAAATAAAGGTATCGTTTTTTCATCAATTTTAAATAGTATTGAATTTTTAAAAATTTTTGAGACCACCCGGAGCTCTGTAGGACAAACCGTTCGGTCCCTACGAGTACTTGAAGGTGCATACTCGATAAAACAGAATCATGAGTGTGAATCGCAAAAGAGGTCTAATCTCCATTCAAATTTTATAGGACTAAAATGCGATCACTGTTCATTTCTTCGATTTGTATACAGTTTTGCCTTCTGCGTAACCAGTAATCAAATTTCAATATGAAGCTTTCTATTTTTCCAATCGAGTGTGAAGCGTTTAGTTCTTTCTAATAAACTTGATTGTGAAGGTGTGAAGCCAGTATGGTGTGGTAGGTAGTACCTAGCTGGTAGGTAAAAAAATGTTGGTGGGTAAAAAACGCTGCAAATCATTGCTCAAAGGCTTCTTCACTCTTCAGATCACTGATCAGCTGAGTGAGCTCCGAAGCCATTTTCAATCCTATAGAATGGAAGTACTCTTCCAGGCGTCTCCAGCATTCGAGGAGATCTTCTTCACTCCTCAGATCACTGATCAGCTGAGTGAGCTCCGAAGCCATTTTCAATCCTATTGAATGGAAGTGCTCTTCCAGGCGTCTCCAGCATTCGAGGAGATCTTCTTCACTCTTCAGATCACTGATCAGCTGAGTGAGCTCCGAAGTCATTTTCAATCCTATTGAATGGAAGTGCTCTTCCAGGCGTCTCCAGCATTCGAGGAGATCTTCTTCACTCTTCAGATCACTGATCAGCTGAGTGAGCTCCAAAGCCATTTTCTATCCTATTGAATGGAAGTGCTCTTCCAGGCGTCTCCAGCATTCGAGGAGATCTTCTTCACTTCTCAGATCACTGATCAGCTGAGTGAGCTCCGAAGCCATTTTCAATCCTATTGAATGGAAGTGCTCTTCCAGGCGTCTTCAGCATTCGAGGAGATCTTCTTCACTCTTCAGATCACTGATCAGCTGAGTGAGCTCCAAAGCCATTTTCTATCCTATTGAATGGAAGTGCTCTTCCAGGCGTCTCCAGCATTCGAGGAGATCTTCTTCACTTCTCAGATCACTGATCAGCTGAGTGAGCTCCGAAGCCATTTTCAATCCTATTGAATGGAAGTGCTCTTCCAGGCGTCTTCAGCATTCGAGGAGATCTTCTTCACTCTTCAGATCACTGATCAGCTGAGTGAGCTCCGAAGCCATTTCCAATCCTATTGAATGGAAGTGCTCTTCCAGGCGTCTTCAGCATTCGAGGAGATCTTCTTCACTCTTCAGATCATCGATCAGCTGAGTGAGCTCCGAAGTCATTTTCAATCCTATTGAACGCAGGAAGCTGAATGTTGAGAGGGAAGGTCAAGGGAGAATACAGATGGTGGTAGGTGATGGAGAGCCAGTGATCTATACAGAAGGGTGATCTATACAGAAAATAATAAACCTTTGAGCAATGATTTGCAGCGTTTTTGTAAGTTATTAAAAGTCAAAAAATGGAATTCTGAAATTCTTTATCGATTTTTTTGAAAATTTCTGTCAATTGTATTTTGAGACTTTCAACAGCCCACAACAAATTCTACTGTCTATTAAATTTAAAATTTCAATTTAATTTTGGTTTCGCCGGTGATACTTTGGGACAGCTGTGGAGTTCCTGAGACGTTTTCAGTGTCACAATTGATACCATGGTCCAATTAGTGGTAAGAACCTCACTATATTTGCCCATTATGGTTTTTCCAGTAGGCAAGTATTCAAATTAATACCTGACAGAGAGGCAGCATCCTTCACTGAAAATCCTTCTTCGTAATACTCGTAGTTACTTTCTCGTTGGCCCCATAGATATTTCCTTTTTCGCACGAGCAATATTTAGTTTTCTCAGACCATAATTTCACACTTGCTCGTCGAAAAAATCCCAGCAAAAATGGATCACTTCTCCCTTCGCGTGTATTCGAACTTTTACGGATCCAGTAGACGCAGTCCCTCACATGTTTGGATCGTTCGTTTTTCCGGGAGAATTCTGACGAACTAATATCGCAACTTTTAGCGGCTGATATAAAACTCGTGATATAAAATTGATAAGTTCTCGACGAGACAAGTCACAAAGGTCTTGTTTTCTCCGAAAAAGATCTTGTTTTGGGTGTTTACAGAAGACTATCAAATTCAAGTTAAAAAAGGCCGATCTTTCCGAATTATGCTTGACAGTCATGCGAGAAACACTCTACATTGTTAATAGACACTTATTTACGCATAACTAAATTATTTATTATATAATTACGTGTTATTTTTTTATTTATATTTTGTTGTTCTTATGAATGACTACTTTGAATTTTTTTCAAATATTATTATTATTGTGTTAAAATATTTTACTTTAATTTTAATTGTTATGACTTGACTGTAATTGTTATTATGCTGTGTCTTATGGCAACCCGATTTAAGGGCAGGTCGCCAATTTTATTCCAATAAAGTGGTTGTTCTCCCTCTGGACTGAACTGACAACCATGGAAATAATGAACTTAACAACGGGAATCGACTGGTGTTCGTCAACCAGAAAAATCATTCTGCAACAAACATCGTTCGTTTACATCGCACAAGTGCTTTCTTCCAGTTGTTTTTAATGATTTCGGTGGGTAATTGTGTCAAGCATAAAGACTTATGTCTACGACCACTTTTCAAGTTGACAGCTAAAATTTAAGGGTGTTATAACAACAAATTATTACGAAATTCAAGGGAGCTATCGGGGTGTTAAGGGGGTCCCAGTTGGTAGTCGTTCGTTCCTCGTTCCGGGTTAGTATTTCCGTGAATTACAGAAAAACTTTAAAATACGTACCTAAATTTGAAATTTTTGAAATTTGTTAGTGCAGCACTCTAGAGAATTGAAAAACTAAAAGATTTGCCGCTGGAATCATCAAAAGCTAACAATTGGGAGTAAACTGTTCTTCCCACTTTGGTTTATTATTGTCAATCATAAACCTTTGGAATCGACCAAGAAAAAAATTTAACCCTCCTCAAAATTTGTTGGTTTACGTTTCAAGGTACGTATCGAAAAATCGAATAAAAATTTTGCCGTCCGCCGTACGCGGCACTTTCTTCATTTAGCATTGACCGATTATTATGAAATTTGGTATGTAGGCTCCATTTGGGGTCTAGTTGCGCCCCGAAGATTTTGGTTGATGTAGGTCACTTCTAAGGGTTGAAAAATAGGGGTCGAAATTTTGAAAACGCCCTTATTCAAAAATTGTTTATATGAATGTATAGTTTTTCCCCATAGTTGCTCCCTGCGAGAACTTGAGAGTTGGACTCACGATAAATCAGAAATACGAGAGTGAATCGCAAAAGAGGCCTAATCTCCGTTCAAATTTGAGCTGGCCCGAAAAATGCGATCGATGTTTTTCTTCAAGTTGGATGGTGGTAACAATGGCAAAGCCGTGTTCTTTGCAGACGAGTGATCTATATATAGATCACTCGTCTGCAAAGAACACGGCTTTTTCTATATATAGAAAAATAATGAAGTTTGTGTAATAATTTGCAGCGTCTTTCTCTGGCAATTATTGCTTGATTTTGATGATTCCAGCGGCAATCCTTTAGTTTTTCAATTCATTAGACTGCAGCACTTATGAATTTCAAAAATCCTTGAAAATTTCAAATTTAAGTGCGATTTTTAACGCTTGAGCGCTTGTAATTTACGGAAATACTAACCCGGAACGAGGAATAAACGACGACAACTGAGATCTTCTTACTCGGATAGGTAGGTATATTACGAGAGACTATGGAGCCATACTCACTCGGGGTTGTGTTGCTCAACTCGTATTCATAACCTAGTGAATCTACTTCACCCCAACTCTCTCCCAGATGCCAAACTTCTTCCGAACAGTACTTAACTATTCATCTCGAATTCTGACCGGGAGAGAGAAGTCTGGTATCTCAAATTCCCAGGATTGGGCTTCCACCCTCCTGCCCTTCCTTGTCGGTATTCAGGTCAGAAACTTTCAGGTGAGGGTTAACAGGAATAATGTTCCGGAATTCAGAGGAACTTTTCATGTTGTTTACCTCAGCGCAGCTCTCATAATGGGAACTGAATGCTGTATTATAGTGAGTTGGGTCAGTTTACGAATACACCTCTCATTTTCCTCAAAAATGCGTTATAACAAGTATATATGAATATGTTAGGTATCTATTTTTGCTTCAAACTTAGAATTCACTTTAATGAGGTGAATATTTTTGCCTTCCTACCTTCCGAAGGTAGCTAACCCGAAAATTCATACTAAATATTCAAAATGAAAACTTCAACTAACTTGGCAAGCAAATAAAAAAAAATCGATGGTTCAATTTCTCTGAACCAATAAAATTGCGCTACTAAGGTGTATGAAGAGCCAAATGCTGGATTCAAACCCTGTCGTCATACCAGTAGTACCGACAGGAACAGATGGAGTGGACACCACTGAAAGAAAATGTGCCACATCGCACTTCAGCAAATGGAAAGCTGATGAATTTGGCAGCAGTGACTCGAACACTGCAGCTCAAAAGGTGGCAAGGACAACTGATTGGGTTGTAGTCAAGAGAGTCCTAAAATACTTGAAAACAACTCTCACGTACGGATTGTTTACAAGAATAATCACACGAGAAGACTTGGCAGAAGGGCGCAGGGCGCTGTGATCAGCCCAACTCTCTTCACCATCCTGATTGATGATGTGGTGGACTCTATACAGGACATACCGGGTGTGCAAACCCTCCTCTATGCAGACGACTTGATCATATGGGCCACCAGTTCAAGGGTGACAGCACTTAAAAAATGTTTAAATGAAGCACTAGAGAGGCTGAGCTCGTGGGCGGGTGCGAACGAACTGGTTGTGAACCCAAGCAAGACCGAATTCCAGCTCTTTACTTTGTCCACCAAGACACATACTGTCAATTTGAAGTATGAAGGAAATGTTTTGAAGCGAACTTTTGAGGCCACATACCTAGGGATAAAACTTGACACGAAGCTCACCTGGTCCAAGCATACCGACGCTATGGCAGAGAGAGGTACACACCGTTCAGACCTTCTCAAGAGACTGGCCGGAACGAAATGGGGAGCAAGCCAGGATGTCCTCACCCTTGCCTATAAAAGCTATGTACGCCCGGTGATGGAATATGGGGTGGAGCTCACAATCACATCCTCGGGCGTGGTGAAAGATAAGCTGGAATTGGTCCAAAATAGAGCTCTCCGAGTGATAACTGGCGGCCCCTGCTCCACCCCCATAGCAGCCATGCAATTACAGACAGGGGTGGAACCCTTGAGTACACGGCGTGACCAGTTGGCCCTATCACTAATAGAGAGAGTCAAGCGAGGAGACAACCCATACTGGGCTACATTCAAACCCAGCTATCAGCGACTCGTCACCCAGCAAACGTTCGCAT
The DNA here is from genome assembly GCA_009739505.2 of Apolygus lucorum. Lineage (NCBI taxonomy): Eukaryota > Metazoa > Arthropoda > Insecta > Hemiptera > Miridae > Apolygus > Apolygus lucorum. The sequence continues at coordinate 49,713,013 of CM019183.2, read as the reverse complement.
CAAAGGCAGAGACGATTGCTACAGAACAGGACCTTGACTTCAGCTCACGTCAACCATTTCTGAGTACGTCTAGTTTGCTACCACTTATGAATGCAGAGCGATTCCTGACCCTGCTTCATCCAGGGAACAAGGATGAATTCCTGCCAGTGGAAATGAAAGCTATAGCTCTCGAAACACTAGCCACTCGATTTCCATCTCCTCCCTGGTTACATGTCTTCACTGATGGTTCTGGGGCTGGAGCCACCTGCAATGCGGGAGCAGGAGTTTACAGCAGGGAGTTCCAAATTTGCTGCCCAGTCGGTCGCCTTGCAACGAGCTTTGATGGTGAGATCAAAGGCATCCTACTAGCTTTGAAGAAAATCGCTTCAAGAGGAGACAAACTTGTTGTGATTCTGGTGGACTCCCAAGCGGCGATCTTGGCGGTGACTTCGAGCTCCTACACAGATTCCAAAGATGTGCTTGAATGCCGGCAAATGGCCCACGACGCAATCCAGCAACGAAAGGTTATTGTCTTCCAATGGGTACCCTCTCATTGTGGAATCGACGGCAACGAGCGTGCGGACGGGCTGGCTAGGAGAGGAGCTGAGATGGACCAGCCGGACCCTCCAGTGGCATTCAGTGCGTCAAAGAGGATAATAAAGTCCAAGCTCAGCCAGCAAACCAAAGAATCCTTAAGGCTGGCGTCCGAGGGTAAGCGGTGGGCTACCCTCAATGATGAGAGTCAGAGGGTTCCAGTGGGAGCGTCCAGAGATGTATCTGTCGCATGCTTTCGAATGGCTACAGGTCATGATTACCTTGGGAAGCATCTACACAGAATAGGACTGACAGATGAACCATCGTGCCCTCTATGTAACACCAACGAAGAGATGACTCCAACCCATCTCGAAACATGTCCAGCACTAGAGGAACCACGACAAGCCATAATACTGACAACTGACTGCCGGTGGAAGCGATCCGCTGCGCTATATTGGGCTGCTCGAGAGCGCATGGCACAACTGCCTGGCAGCCATTGAGCCCCGTCTCCATGGCAGCCGCGCTATGGCATAGTTAAAAAAAAAAAAAAAAAAAAAAAAAACTTGGCAGAAGGAGCTCTCAAAGTCTTGACGTGTACAGAGATGCTGATTATGCGGGCGACTCGAAATCTGAGCGTTCCACATCAGGTGTCATGAAAATTCGCTAGAGGACCAATTTCGGGGTAGAGCTAAAAGCGGATAATATGTGTTGCGTGCTCTCTTCAACTGGAGCTGAACTTGTTACTGCTTGTTTAACTGTTTTATTTATTAATATGATGTGATGACCATTAAGTCAAAATGAAAGGAGAAAATACTGTATAAGCAAAAGATATCAGACTTCAATATAAATTTTAAAAATAAATTTAGTGTGGCTTTGAACAATGTGCTATTTTGGGGAAAAAATCATAAATAAAATTTAAAAACTTTTTAAGTTATTTTAGTTTAAGTTAAAATTTTAGTTATTTAATAACATTATTGAGATGATAATGCAAAAGAGGTGAGTCAGTTACGTGAATATTGGTTGATAGTATAGGAGGGAACAAAATGAATAATTTGGGCCACAAAACTTTTACGCTAAATTGCTGAAACCACAACTCAAGATCGATAATGCGAGCACAAAGTTTTTCCTTTTCTTATTTTCCATTTCAACGCTTAGAAGTGACTGACATCAACCAAAAGCTTTGCGGCACAACTAGACCCCATATGGAGCCTACATACCAAATTTCATCAAAATCGGTCCATTTTTATTCGAGTTTTGGATTCTACGTACCTTGAAACGTAAACCAACATATTTTGAGGGTGGGGAGGGGGGGGTGGATTTTTTTTCATGGTAGATTCCAAAGGTTTATTATTGAAAATAATAAACCTAAAGTATTATTATGCCTAACATCAGGTACGTCGCCTCTTGACTCAGCAGCCGCTACGAATGTGAAGTCAAGGATCAGCACCCCTCATCATCAGGAGATGATTCTCGAATCAGTTAGCACCTCAGACGGACTCCGATTCCTTTGAAGCCCTAGTAACAGAATCTCCAATTGCTTGACGAGCATTCTCGATCACCAGAAGTCGCACCTGAGAGATACCCGCCTACAGAGAATACCTCTACTGATTAGATCAAGCCTGAAGGAGAATAAGGTCAGTATGCGCATCAACTTATATCGAACGACTACTCGATCCAATATATCGCATCAGAAAAACATACCGGTCTGAGCGCGCAAACAATCTTTCTTCGGAGAGCTTAGGTAGATCAATTTAAGTTCAAACTACTAAAATAAAGATTTTTCAATACACTTGTAATCAAATCCGAATTGAATCTCGCTTAAAACTGAACCTGTGAATTCCTCTCAACTAAATGATTCTAAATCAGTAAAAGGAAGTAAAGTCAGAGAAATCGTTTCAGGAAAATCCGCTCACATTCATGTTGACGAATTTTCACTTGTTCGCCGCTCTTACTGAGAGTGTGCGCACACCATTGTTTGTTCGGTGTTAAAAAAATTCATGGGGGACGCATCAACCCTGATGTTCTCATTATTTCAAATTTTGTACCCGGATAAAATTTTACTATAGACAGACATGGAGCCAAAGTTGTTCAAAAGCTCTGAAACGTAAAACACGAGAAGAAATTTCGATTTTGGAGGACAAACCTTTTTCAACCCTTGGTGTGTACACCACGAGTGTGTACACCCTGACAGACACGAGGGAAATTTCAGTGAAGTATGTTGACAGCAGTGAGCATCTAGAATATCCCAGGTGCTCAGTACCTCTCCCCCCTTTATAGAAGGTTCCATTTCAAACCTTTACCTGTGATCTAATCGCCACGAAAAGTACTTTGTTCCCTGGTTTCTGAAAACCACCGTGTCCATCAGACACTTTATACACAGGCAACCAAAAAACGTACGTTTTCGGGCATAATTTAGCCTCAATTTCCAACCGATTTGCAATTATTTTTAGTTCAGATGACTTCTGAGTTGCACATCATTTCACAAGAATATCGAAATTAGCATGGTGGGAAGGGGAAATAATATTCACAAAATATTAGATTTTTCAATATTTTTTTCCTGTATAGCTTACTATTTGTACCCAAACTATGAAATTGAGGGGAACATTATCAATATACCTCTGGACTTTCATGAATTAAGTATTCTTTGTGCCACCATAGAACAAATTAGTGGTGCCACCATGGTGCCAGGGCACCAGAAACCACATATTTCGTGGTTTTTTGTGTGTTTCAGCTTGAACACGGATGTGAACTTCTGCGAATTACCTACCTAGACTGGGACCGTTGCAGTGGGGGAGGGGGGGAGGGGTGTGAACTCGAAATCGCATGTTGGGTTTCCCATTGTTTTTGAAATTCTGTTCAAATTAGACTCCCATAGATTACTTAGGAGTAAGTCTAACTACTTTGTTTTAACTAATAAAATGTTGGTTTGATGAGAAATGTATTAATAACCCATCACGTGTCAAAAATAACTTCACAGTTGCGGAGGGTCTGTCAGACCCTTTATACACTGGGATCAGAGGGTTTATACACACCAGAGGTTAAACACAAAACTCCCCCATTTTCGATAGTGAAGAACCAACATATAAGGGAGATGAAATTTACATATTTGAGGAGTTTGATTCCAAAAGGTACTAAAGACCATTTTTATCGAAATTGAGTTAGCACTTCCCCAGGATTTTAGGGGGGTAGTTCTTCACAAAAATGCGATCGTTTTGGAGCAGATAACCTATTCCCTTGAAAAATGAGAGAAAATATTCCGATTCATTTCAAAAGGTACTAAATCCAGCACAATGCCGGACTCTTGTCCGTTTTGTTTCTAAAAGTATTTTATCCACTTAGTTTGATTTCAAAAATAATTTATCCACTTCGTTTGATTCCAAAAAGTACTAAAGGCCACGTTTTGTTTCAAAAACTACTATACCCATAAATCTGATATTTCAAAACTCGTTCAAAATTATTTGAATTAACTATGAATTGAACTATAATTGAACTTTGAATTAATTCACCTTTTTTACAAGAAGATGTATTATAATTTAGAAATATATAAAAAAAAAATAACATGATTGGATTTGAGCATGTTTTCAGGTCGCTATGGTTTTTCGCGTTTTTCTCACGTTTGACCAAAATGGATATAGTACCTTTTGGAATCAAGCTCCTCATTTGTCTCCTCATTATCAAAGGTAGGTAAATCTATATTCACACACCATCGTGTCAAAAACATCTCCATTAAAATTCACAAGCATTTTAGATCTTGAACAATTTTGGATCTGTAGTCAATTCCTTATCCCAGCCAAATCCGCACCAGATCATGGATCGATTTTGGTCCAAGTAGCAACCATTTTTTAAGGAACGAGAATTTCGTTTTCCCTATGTTGTGATTCGACTTAAACTATTGCGTGTTAGAACTGAATTAATCCTAATATACTGGGACTGAATATTTGGCTAGCTTTTCATTGGAAACTACCCTAGAACAAACGAAGTGGAAGGTTGATATGTTGAGGGAGGAATAAAGAGGAATCAAGTCCGACTGGCACAGATTCCGACCGTTAAACGACATTGATTAAAGCAGAAAATGATTTAATATCAGCCAAAACCGGAGGTCGCAACAGTCCAGGTGACATATGCTTGACTATAAATATGATTCCAATAGATATTGATGTTTAGCCGTGGGTAATTTGTTCTTGGGAATAACCAAAAATTCAATTTTAAGGGCTGGTATCGAAATATGAGCAATTTCTCACGTCAAAAAACACAATATTGATTGGCGAGGTCAAATTGGTACCTCTTGACCGTACTTTCCTTTTCACCTTTCAGCTGGGCGAAGGGAAGTAAGTGTCTATGGTATATCTATTGAATACCTACTCAAGTGTCGTTTAGTCAATAATAATTCACTAATAAACAGCTGTGAATTAACAGCTGTAATCGAAATTCGTAGAACTTTTACCTTAAAAAAAAAATGGGTAGAATCCGTCGAACCGCAGCTCACCCGATGTCTGACGACGACACCCGATCACCACATCGTGTTTCCACTAGGCACGATCGGACGTGAGAAACACGCGAGCCGGAGGATCCTCACGGGGGAGCACTGACACACACGGAACTGACACTCACGAGCTGACGGCACAAGACCGACTGGGGAGCCCGCGAGAGGAGGAGGCTCAGCGCCGAGGCCCCACCCCCGGCTTCGCCCCTGGACCCCCGGCAACTCAATTATAAACGCCTTTTTACACGCGATAAGTTCCAGTCATGCAGCATGAGTGAATGAGCGAATTTTCGAAGAAACATTTTAACCGATTATGAACGATTTTTGACTTCAAAAACCTCCAAAAAACGGATTTGAAGGACCATTTTTACCACCTTGGGTGTACCTCGGATCATCTTAAACTACGATTAAAATTTGATCCACGGATTCAAACCTCATTTACGAATTCAGCATCTGAAAAACTACTCCCAGACATCCGAAAATTGCGTCGTTCCATCCTCAAAAATTACTCGAAATCAGTGATGGTTGCAAATTTTTCCAAGAAGGAATGGAAAATAACAACAAGACCATTTTATTCACTCAGTGATTTGGTCAAGAGAGCTCCAAAGTACCTCCTGGGCATTGAACCCCCGTCATTCAACCCCATAACTCGGGGGTATGCCAGAATGTAAAGCTATCACCCAAGCCTATAACTATAATAGCCTATAAACTATAATTATAGGTGGTAAGCTGACCTGCGCGACTAGCTCAGGGTGTTGTGGGTTCCAAACCTTGCTTGTACTCGTATTCATTTAAAATACTCAAAAAAGGGGCGCCAATACTCTAAAGTAATAAATCCTCCTTAGATAGAGCAGGAAACTTAGGGGTTGGAAAAATGTAATTTCAATGAGAAATTTCACCATGTCAGAATTTCCTATTTTTGACCCCAAAATCGGACTCAGCACCTCGAAAAAAACCCCTAGGGCAAACTTTCAGCCCTTACTTCCTGATTTACGAATAAACAAAACAGTATAGAAAATATGAACGTTTAAAAAAACCTGGATGATGACGTCAACCTGGAATAGTTGATTTACGGCCGCTTGAAGCGCTGAGATCGTGAAATCCTATAGTCCTCATATGCAACATTTCACAAAACCAGTAAAGTTTTTCGAAATCGAAAAACTGAAGAAAAAAAATAGAAAAAGCAAGATGGGGAAAATTTGGTTTCCCCTGTTTTTGTTTGATAACTTTATAGATAACAGGATTTCGTAGTACCATCGGGTAAAATTGGGAGGAGACGGCATTCCGAACAGCCAAGCAGCGAGCGTTTCCGCTTCACGCTGAAAAGGTCCGTTTTCCCGGTTATTTTTTGAAAACATAAATTTTGATTGTCTCCCAAAAATAACAGGAGACTTATTTTCCGAAATCAACCCGATTTTTATCTATCCCACACCATTAACTATTCAGGAAAAATGCAAACAGAATTCGGTGAAATTCCTCATTTTCTTCTTTTTATTTTATTTATGCCAAACTTCCTTTTTTTATGAATGAAATGTTGAAATGAAAATGTGGAGAGCAAATTTTGTGGGGGGGGGGGGTTAAATTTTTTTTCTTGGTCGATTCCAAAGGTTTTTACCGCTAATGGTGTTTACAGTTCTTTTAAATCAGAGGTATATCTCAGCTTCGTCCATATTTACAGCTGTTTTGACAGTATATAATTTGCGCATAAATTGAGAGCTTCTCAACGAGTGGCGAACGATTTTCGTGGGATGAGAACTAACGGCGGTACATTTCCCTAGAAACGGGTCGGATGTAAGTGAAAATCGTGTAAAAATCCCGCGCTACTTTCGTTCCACGGTTTCGTCACATTTTTGCCCAGTTAGGTGATGGCTAAAGCATGTTCCATGCTAATACTGTTGGTCTCGTTTTTTTCAAGTTGCGAGGAAGAGAATTTAATGGGGGGAGGGGTGATCCATCTTAGCTGAATCAGCCTGTATAGCACATACATTCTGAAAAAGTTAAACTTAAGAAAAGTCGTGGGATGTTCCAAAACGGATTTCCATGAAGATATTTTTCAAAATTTGGCACCCTAAAAATTTTGAGGCTATTGATGCAGCTTCATTTTTTTTTTTAATTCGCTAAAACGTAAAGACGTAAAGACACGTACAAGAAACACCCAACACATCGAAGTCGGTTGGAACCTTGTCAAAGCAAGGTGTTGAGCGATCTCCACACCAGTCGCTGCCACCGGGCGATCCAATTACGAACGTCTCGAACTTCACGTGAAGGCATCGACGGGGTTTTTAGGGCACCTCTCCCCGTTGAACGTGAGAAGCACGTGAGCCCTTGACTAATACGTGAGTATACGTGAGTGTACGTGAGGAATACGTGAGTGATGAGGGTCCCCTTCGTGCAAGGATCTGAGCGAGATATTATAAAGGAGATGCTGGAGAGAAAAAACGCTATTCATTGAACCCTTACAGCGAATACCCCCTACGTGATAGAGGATTCTCTTATACATTTTTTCGAACAATTTTAAGAAAATTCTGATCAATTTTGGTTCCATATTTGTCTTTTGAACATTGGAATCAACGAAGAAACATTTTTTTTAACGCCCCCTCAATTTTTCCGTTCGTCCGCCGTACGCGGGACTTTCCTTAGGTCACATCGACCGATATTGTTGAAAAATGGTATGTGGGCCCCATTTTGGTTCTAGTTGTGCCCCGAAACTTTTGGTTGATGTCAGTCAATTTTAAAGGTTGAAAAATATGGGCTGAAATTTTTAAAACGCCCTAACTCCAAAACTTATAAATTTCTTTTGTTTATAATATTGTTATTTCATCAATTTAAAATAATATTGAATTTTTAGAATCGAATGAGACCACCCAGCACCCTGTAGGACCAACCAATCGCAGGAGAGGCCTAATCTTCGTTCAAATATTGCTGTCCAAAGTGCTACCGCTATTTGTTTCTTCGACTTGTACTCCGTTTTGTGTCCTTAGCAAAGTATTCAAATTCCCTAATGGACACAACTCCCTATTTTTCGAGTCGAGAGTTTGACTTGTACTAAGTTTAGCGTTCTTAGCAACCAGTAATCAAATTTCCTAATGAAAGGACCCACAACTCTTTATTTTATCGAATTCAGTGTGAAGCGTTTTTTTTTTCTTCAAAATGAACTTGATTGTGAAGCGAAAATATGGTAGCTAGGTAGAGACAATGGCAAATCTGCGTTCTTTGCAAGCGAGTGATCTACTAAGAAAAATAATAAACCTTTGTGTAATAATTCGCAGCGTTTTTCATGACAACGAACTTCATAATGTCTAATTTATTCTTGCCAATAGACCACCCAAATTGATAGACTTGGAGACTTGCAGACTTGAAAATGCTACTTGTATTCTCTTATTTACATTCAGATAAGACAATACTACTTACACTCATCATTAGACAATAGCTACCTACCTAACGTGTTGTGCCCTACTTCCCACTCATTATACCTACAGATCATATATGATGTCATAATAATATTGTAATATTTAATATAATAATTATAATATTATTACTATAATAATATTAATTATTAATAATAATAATTTCTTATACTATACTATAATAATAATAATTAATTATTAATAATTAATAACATTACATATTATGTAATATAATAATATAATATATTAAATTTGTTAATACATTATATTAATTTAACACATTCAATTTCCTGTATATTTCTTACCTACTTTAAATTTCTTGAAATTAAAACTACCTCAGTACGAAATAGTTGAAATGATTCGAGGCTCACTTGAACCGTAATCCTTCTATGTGTATCTATATCTTCCCTGTTGTCAACAATTCAACAGTGTATCAATGATTTTACTCATAAATATAGGCACTTATTTCTACTTACTTATTCTATTATGTTAGCACTAGTATCAGAAATCCATAATCACTGTGGATTCCTCAGAGTAGCCGTACAAACATGAAGGTAATTGAAAATTTAATCTATAAATCTATTAAACCTTTCTGTTCCAACCATACAATTTTTGAATCGATTCTACAGCTCACTTCAAGCAAAAACATGCCTCGTTGAGTATCAGGGTATCTACAAAATTACCTATTACGAAATGATGATAGTTTCATTGATATCCGCGAGGTTCCACCACCGCACTGATTTGAGAAGAGGTTTGGAGGGGTTTGGTTCCACCTGGTCCAGCCGGTTCTGGAGAGTTGGTTCCCGAGTCATTGATGGAACAAGTTGGGGGACTGTCATCCAAGAGCGCTATTTTTGTATCTTTGCGCAGAGGCACAGAGTAATGGAGACAAGTTAACAGAGAAGAAAGCCAACGTTAAAATGGTGTGCAAGTATTTTTGAGGCTGCCTCAGTGGCGCTATCTACTTTCAGCTAGGATTGAGGAACTACTACGGAAGAGGCGGGGAGGAGAGGCCACACTCTTCATACCGCTTCTTTTCAAATCCTTTCGAATGACCAGAAATTGATAACTTTTCGTTTCATCATCATTTCAATTTGCAAAAATTACTTGGAAAACCCAATCGAGGCGAAAGATATTTTCAGAGTTCCTCATGCAATTGTTGTTGTCCCTATCGCCAGTAGTTCGAATGTTGAATCGACAACTGCCACCCTTAGAAACGTTTGAAACCCAGTGTATTATTGAATATCGCCCGATTTTTTCGTACATATCGCGAATATAACTAAATGTTATCAAATTAATTACTTGGATGCGGCCGGTTACGCACCAATGAGAAAAATATGTGATAAACTAGGTGACTTGTTGTGATGAGGTTGGGAACAAACGATCGTGAACCGGCCGTGAACGCGATCTGCCTCTTTCCGCTATAACTACGTCCTGGAGCTCCACCAATCAGAACGCTTCTCGGGCTCCCACATTCAGCTTTCAGCCCAGTGCGCAGAGGCAATATCGTAACCAATGAAGTTCTACTGAGGTGCGATTATTGCTAGTTGAAAACTATAACCAATACCCCGACATGGTCTTGTGGAATACCAAGACCATTGTCAATTTTTGATAACTCCTAAGGGAGTTAATAAACGAATCATTAACCCTCAAACTATAATGTTTTGTTGGATGGAGCAGGGAGAGACTGTTTTATTTATTGGTCGCGTGAGCAAGTTATCGTGACGATTTTTCAGTTTATGTGCGAAAGCAGACATGAAAATGTCAATAGGTAACCCTATTATTGCCAGGGTAGGAAAAACTGTTTATTGTTATTTTTTATCTAAGGTAGACCTCATTCTGAGAATTTTGGTACCAACCGCGACCTTCTAGCATGTGTAAATCTTTTCCTATGAATACGTTTCGACCGTTTATGACGTCACAGTTGGCTGGGGGGTCCCGCACAGGCGAGAGGGGCGCGTGACGTCATAAACGGTCGAATCTTTGGAAAATCATAGAAACAGATCTACTCACGCAAGAAGGTCGCGGTTGTTGCCAAAATTCTCAAAATGTTGTCTACTTTCGATCAAAAATCTAAAAAAAATCAAGGCGCACCCCCCATTGATAAAGAAAAATGGAAAAACCTACTGAATAAACGGGTCATGTTTTTCACTTATTTCTCTGACAATTATTGTTCGATTTAGATGATTCAGCGGAAATATTTCAGTTTTTCAATACCCTAAGGCCGTGCAATAATGAATTTCTAAAATCCTTGAAAATTTCAAGTTTACCTACATTTTACGGGAAAAAAATAACTGAATTAACGGTTTTTTCTCATTTTTCTGTGGCAATTATTGTTCGATTTTAATGATTCCAGCGACAATATTTCAGTTTTTCAATTCCATAGAGCCGTGCACTAATGAATTTCTAAAATCCTTTAAAATTTCAAATTTAGGTACAACTGCAAGTCTTTGCGCCTTCAATTTCGCTAAATACTAAAACCGAACGGCGACAAACTGAGATCCAGTTTTCATGATTTCACTGCTCATTCTCGACTTTTTCGAACTTTATTAGTCTCTGTTGTGTCTGGCATGAAATCTTTATAACAGGCAAAACTATTCGAAGTTATAGTTCTTCGATTTCGGTTAAATATTCAGGAATTTGAGCGAATAGGGTTTCCCTATGAAAATAATCACTCTCTGACTGATGGTCACTTCTACAGTTTTCATCCTATTTCGATTATTCAAAATGCCCTTAAAACTCTGAATTTTGAGAAATTATGATCACATTTCTTTATATTTTAAATGATTTAGAACCCTGGAAATAGTCGAAATTTGACCCTGGAAAACCTGGAAAAGTCCGGCAATTTTTTTGGGGGAAATATCCGGAATTTATTTCCATTAAAGAGATACAACATTTTACGCTCTTTCCAACGGTGTAATCAGATTTAATTTAGTCTCTAAAAATCCTTGGTTCATTCCAAAGGTTCATATTGAAAATAATAAACCAAAGTTACTAAGTGGAAATGAGCTGTAGAATCGACCTGTAACCGTTTTGGTGACTTTTTTTGTAACCGGCTCAAAATGCCAGCACTTTTTTATTACTTCGAAGTTTTTGACCTTGTGGCACTAAAATGATCATAACGTCCTTATTTGCCATGGAATATTACATAGTTTTTCCAAGTTTCAGTCTGTATGGGTAGGAAACTTTATGGCCTAATGAAACTTTTGCTTCCAAGTCTGTTTTACCTTTCATTTATCTCAAGTTATGTATAGCAATGAAAATTGCATTTTTGCACTTTGGTACAAATGGTAAGAATAATAAATTGATATAGTTTAACTAGCAAAGTACCATCCTTTTTAACGGTAGGTAACTTCTAATTCTGACTTTATGGTTAAGTAACCTATTTACTCACTCTATTGAAAGTAAATATAAATTTCTACTGAATGTAAGTTTCCTGCCGCTGTAAATGTGATTGTGGGTTGAGATTTGAAGCAATAATTTTCCGAAGGAGAGAAGAAAGGGTGTTCTCGTATTTTCTGGTGAAGAGAAGAATAAAGAAGAGCTCATAACATCATTAATTGTATTCCTCATTAACCTGTGTGAAATGGGCCCAGCCATAGATTTAAGGCCATATAGATTTAAGGTCCATCATTAGTATTCTACCATCAAGAGTTCTGAGACAAATTGACATCAACAGTTGTGTTTGCCAGCTGCTTCCTGCGAAGTAAGCTCAGAATACATTTTCGAACGACCATAATATCAAGTAATTTGAAGAAATACAAATCATCATCATAAGGTTTGTTCCAGCGCCTCTCAGTTCATGAACTTTCTTACACCTAACCTGCGCACAACCCGCGCGCATGTTGAGTTCATGAACTGATGCGTTCCAGCGGCGCCGAGTTCGAGAACTTGCAAACATAAACCGCGTTCCAGCGCTTCCAATTCATGAACTTTTTGCACCTGGGTTCATGAACTTTCTGCACTCATCGAAGGCAGGGTTGTGAACTCGAACTGAAGGGTAACCTGTGCCGTTCACGTGAAACCTACTAAATTTTTCATTTGTTGACCAGTTTTCACGCTAATCACTTGGCTCCATTCTCAAACTTTCTTTTCCTTGTGCTGAGCCCCTCTTTCTCGAAGAGCGAGTTGTCTTCAGGAATGAAGTGTTTTTCTAGTAAAGTGTAAATTTTTGGAAATTACTTACTTATGTTCTAACAGAAGCCATTTTCGATCGACTCTTTCTTTTTTCACAAATACACGACTATTCCATTATCACTACAGTGAGCTTTGTCTATTTATTCGGAGTGTTTCAAGGAAGTTCACATCATCCCTCTCTTCTGCAAACTATTTACCGTAAAATGCGGTGATTGATTACTCACGTGACATGGACAAAAGTTGATTTGTTGACTACAATATTCGGTTGCTGCGTTTGAATTGAAAGCTTTTTCGAGAAAATTGAAGCTTTTTACAAGAAAATTGAATGTTTTACGCAGAGTCCGGTCACCTGTCGATCTCAAGGTGACTTCACGATTTCGGAATCATTTCCTTAGTAGTTTTTCACGCTGAATTCAATGACGATAAGTACTTCCGAATAATTTTGACTGCTAGAAAGTGAATTTTTGAAGAAATAGTGGAAGCTGATCAATGAAATGAACCTCCGAACTCCAGGTATGAACTCTGCAATGTTTTTTCTACTGAAACAATGCTGTTTGAGTCCCTTAAGATTGAATTTTAACGTAACACAAATAAGATGATGTTGCTATTGAGTAGAAAGGTGTTACTTTATGCTCAGTACCTTATCTACGAATAGTGCGTATTTTTTGAACGAAAAATGAAGGATTTCATCGAAATAACCACTATCTTGCAGTCACGAAGTATCACCATTGGATTCAGCATGAAATTACATTTAATTCCTATGCATAGGAAATTAATGATACCAAAAACTTGTCAATTCATCTTGAGATCGAGGGTGACCATGATAAACCATGTATAACACTCGATTTATTAGTAAAACACACGTTTTTTTGGCACTAAAACTTGATTTAGGTACCTACTCTTCCAATATGAATTTTAAAAAGAAAAATTGATAGACCATTGGAAAACTGACAATTTGAGCATGTTTTTTTTCGAAGAGCGCCCATCGAAATAGGCAGGGATTTAGAGTAAAAACTTTGAAGTTTGCTTTTTGACTTGATATTTTTAAACATGTTTTATTGCTAAAACATTTTTGTTTCGCACTTGTTAGCTTGGAAATGTAACGCTCATTTTAACAATATCCTCAAATTTGAGTTTACTTGGTAAATATCAGGAGTTACAACAGTTTTAATGAAGTAAGTCAGTAAACACGAAACAAATCTTTAAATTGAGAAAACTTGAAAAAACAAGGGGTTGAAACAAAAAAGTCAGGAGACATTGTTTGTTGAAAATTGAGAAGAATCGTTCAATCTTAAACTTGAAAAATCCCGCAAAAGATTGAGATGAGAAGAGGTTATTCAAGGTTTGTTGAAAGCCGAGTTCCCTGCCGAATTTCATGTTAACTACTAAAAACATTCCAGCGCACAGGTTCCTGAACCTGAAAAGTTCATGAACTCTTCAACTTTTTCGGGTTCACACACCCAGCGGGTTCATGAACTTTTTGCGCTGGAACAAACCTATAGCAAATCATTGATCAAATTGACCATGCGGCACACATTGATTTCGAATGTGATGTAGTTGATGAGAGTAGGAGAGTCTCCTGGTATTCTAGGTAAGGGTGCTCACACGTCTGTCAGTGCAGGAGACAGACTCTCCCTGCTCCATCCAACATAACATAAATGTTTGAGGATTATTGATTCGTTTATTAACTCCCTTACGAGTTGTCAAAAATTGACAATGGTCTTGGTATTTCACAAGACCATGTCGGGGTATTGGTTATAGTTTTCAACTAGCAATAATCGCACCTCAGTAGAACTTCATTGGTTACGATATTGCCTCTGCGCAAAGATACAGATAATTGCGCTCTTGGATGACAGTCCCCCAACTTGTTCCACCAATGACTCGGGAACCAACTCTCAAGAACCGGCTGGACCAGGTGGAAGGTCTCTCTTCTCAAATCTGTACGGTGGTGGAACCTCGCGGATATCATTAAAACTATCATCATTTCGTAATAGGTAATTTTGTAGATACCCTGATACTCAACGAGGCATGTTTTTGCTTGAAGTGAGCTGTAGAATCGATTCAAAAATTGTATGGTTGGAACAGAAAGGTTTACATAAATTAATTGTAACTTACATCAACGATTTATATATTTGAAGGGAACAGGGGAAAAACCCCATCATTGCAAAAAAGCTGATTTGGAGAAAATCGCAAATTAATGTTTTCATATTAATAAAATTGATATCAGGGACTTGAAAAACGCCGGGAAAATTCCTAATGTGTTCCCAATCTATCTACCAACACATCACAGGGAGGAAAAAAATGTCCCTACTACCAAACAACAATTAAAAAAAAAAAAATGTAAGTGAGCTGTTCTTCCAGCATGAAACTTTCCTTGGAATTTAGAAAATTCGATAAGCGTTATTGTTGATTAGGAAATATGGACGTGAAAAATCACCGATAATGTCAAGTAAAACTGTCAATCTTGACTAAAAACGGGTCAGGAAGGCTTCTGAGGAAGGCCAAAACAAATAAAGAAGAAAGAACTGCGCGAGTAACAGATTAATCGCAATTTAATGGAACTAAATGGGCATACAAATCATAAAACAATGCGTGAAAAATGTAGGAATCTAAAGAGCGAACACGTTCCGATCAAAAGTCACAGAAGAATCTAGAACAAAACAAACAACGTTAACGCTAACACGCAGTCGTGGAAGATGGAAGTAAAAAACAAAGGATCGCCTACATCCATGGCAGAGTACTTCTACATGGAAGTAAAATAATAATGAATTTCAAACTCAACATACTCCCACCTTGAGACGTTGGGAAAACGGCTCAACACCTAGGTTTGAAAAACAATAAACACCTAGTGGTACAATTTTAAACGAGATACGAGACATGTATACTCCAAAATTTAAACTGACTACATCATTTCAAAATTCAATATTTCAAATTAACACATGCAAGACATACAAATTAAATCAATCACAGAATTTAACTGGTAATTTCACTTTACGACCACATCGGGTCTTCACTTCACGAACAATCTTCTTTGGAAGAGAACTATCAGACGTTTTCACTTGGACTTCACTAGGGCCATCCTCTAGATTAGATTGAACGTCATCGTCGGGACCATCAGAGTTCACCTCTTCCACCTCATCAGAATCTTGCACATCTCCAGAGTCCTCTGCTAGTGGGATCTCCAGGGGGTATATCTTCTGGATTGCACGAGTCAAGATACCATCTGTAGTTCTCAACTTGACTACTCGGCAGTTACCATCAGGGCCTTCGATCAACTCCTCCACTATAGCAAGAGGCCAATCTATCCGTTTCTTGTTATCAGATCCAACAAGCACCAACTCTCCCACCATAGGCTTACGAGTTTTCTTGAAAGAGTTCGTGGAGAGTTTTAGCTGACCAAGGTACTCAGTCCTAAACCGCAAGTGTAGGTTTTGCTTGGTTTCATTGCGCCGCTGGAATCTTCTTTCGACACTAGAAGAATCAATGTGTTCAAAGTCTGGAACACCCGTTTCTCTGAGATCACTGAGAAACATTTGAGGAGTAATGGGCACAGGATCACTAGGACTATCGGAAACATAGGTGATTGGGCGAGAGTTGATGAATGCTGCACATTCACAGACAACCGTGGTTAGCTCATCTAATGTCAGACAAGCTCTCCCCAATATTTTCTTCAGGTGCACCTTCATGATTCCAACTATCCTCTCCCAAAATCCACCCCACCAAGGAGCGCTGGGTGGATTGAACCTCCATTCAATTCTATCAATAGATCCAACAGCTGCCACTTCATTCCAATTAATGGCACATAAAGTATTTGACAACCCTCTAAAATTTGTTCCATTGTCACTATAGACCAGTGTTGGTCTACCCACACGAGAAATGAATCTGCGAAATGCGAGCATGATTGCTTCTGTTGAAAGGGAAGTCACCACATCAAAATAGACAGCACGATAAATGGCACAAGTGAAGATGGCAACCCATACCTTTTCACCATTTTTCAGGTACAGAGGACCTGCAAAGTCAGTACCTGTGACTTCAAATACATGTGCATCTCTTACACGACTTTCTGGTAAAGGGGGTGTTTCAACATCAAAAGATCTAGCAATCACACGTTGGCAGTTCACACAACTCGAGGCAATCCGTTTCACAGCCTGCCGACCACGGAGGATCCAATATCTCTCACGAAGCGCGTTGAGAAGTCCCTGACCAATAACATGTCCATTGCGAATATGAGTGTCCATCATGAGTCGGTCAACCAATATGTGATTAGGAGGCAGAATATATGGCGCTCGAAAATCTTCTGAATCCTTACGTGCCCAAATTTTGGTTCGTAGTCTGATTAAACCTACAGAATCCAACTGAGGTTTCAATTTGAGCAATTTTCGATCTTTTACACCATCAAACGACTCATCCTGTATGACCCTCAGAACAACTTTCTCCGCTCGCGAAAGTTCCACGACAGTTAAAGGTCCAGAAAACTTGGACTTCCTGGAAAATCTGTTGAACAAATATCGGACAATCCATCCAACAACTCGGACAATTTGGTAGAATCGAGTGAATCTGCGAGACAATATTTCTGAATGCAATGGAGAAGAGTCCTGAACAAGAGCAGCAACTGCTGACTTCTTCCTTTCCAACATAACCTCCTCTTCATTGAACGAATCAGGCACATGCATTGGCCATTCACTTGAAGGTAGCCTTAACCATGATGGACCCTCCCACCATGAAGATTCTGCTAACTGCTTAGGACTGCAGCCCCGACTCAATAAATCAGCTGGGTTATAGATACCAGGGACATGATACCAGCTGTTGCTTTCAGATATTTTACGAATCTCCGCCACCCTGTTGAACACAAAAACATTCCACAGTTCCTGTCGACGAATCCATGCTATCACAGTTGAAGAGTCACTCCAATAAAACAAATCAGGAACAGAGAGCTCATTCTGGACACTACTTGCTAATCTAGCCCCTAGAGTCGCTGCCAACAATTCAAGTCGAGGAATTGTAGTTTTCTTGATAGGAGCCACTCGTGAACGTGCACCAACGAGATGGACAAAAACATCTTCCCTCCATTCAACACGCAGGAAAACTACTGTAGCATAAGCTGACTGGCTAGCATCACAAAACGTGTGCAATGACAACTTAGCACCCTCTGCCTTGTAGTGACTCAGACACCGTTCCAGCCTGATGACTTGAAGAAACCTCACCTCCTCAATCCACTGGACAAACTGACTCCTGATATCAGAATCCACTTCAGAATCCCAGTCTCCACCATCCTTCCATGTGCGCTGAACTAATAGTTTTGGAACCAATGTTGCTGGAGAAGTCAAACCAATAGGATCGAATATGCGTTGGGTAGCCGATAGAATTGTTCGCCGAGTCACCTTGTCTGTCTGAAACTCATGGAAAGCACCAACATTGATCGCCAATGTGTCAGCTTTCTTATCCCAAACCAAACCCAACACTGGGGTGCAGGTGCCTCTTGGAAGATTCGGGTCACTATACTCCCAACCTCGCAATTCAAAACAACCTTCCTTAAATATTGATGTGGATTGTTCGATGAAATCCGATACCTCATCCAGACTAGAGAGACTGCCCACAACATTGTCAACATAAAAACTTTGGCGTAACTGGGGAAATATATCAAGAGAATATCGTTTAATGCCCAACTTGGAGAATTCTTCAAATTTCTCCAAATGATGTTCTATAACCACTCCAAGAAGAAACGGACTGCTTGACACACCAAAAACAACTCGCTTGTGCCTAAAAATCTGAATATTGCCGTCTTCTTTTATCCATAAAAATCGCAGAAAATCTCTGTCAGTTGGAGCAACCGACAATTGCAAAAATGCCTTCTTTATATCAGCAATGATGCCAATCTTGTTCACTCGGAACCTCAACAAAATAGAAGGTATTTGTTCAATAAGATTCATCCCTGTCTCCAGACACTGATTGAGAGAAGGGAACCCCTTAGTACGACAGGATGCATCGAAAACAGGACGTATACGAGTTGTACTTCCTTCCTTGATCACAGGTCGATGTGGGAGATAGTGCCCAGCCTTCCATTCACAAAATGGCACCTTCTCTATGACGCCATCCCGAAGCCATTCACAAAAAACGTTGTCATAGTCCTCCACAGAGCCTGTGCTTTGAAGTTTCCTCACAGTTGATTCCAGTCGCTTGGTAGCAATTTCAAAATTGATGGGTAATGGTGCATGGTCCTCGACCCATGGCAGTTGCACCTCATAACGCCCATCATCCAATACCTTGACTGTCTTCAAAAAATGCTCCTTGGCTGCCAGATCTCTCTGGTGGCGTGAGGACTTCTCGACTGGATCCTCAATACCAAGAATATCCACCCTCCAGAGATCAGTAGCAGTCGCATCTGTACATAGCATAGAAATGTTTGACTGATAATTAGATTCTGTATCAGTCAACTTACCCATAAGGGTCCAACCTAAAACGGTCTCCATGGCCACCAGACCACATTTAAGAACAATCCTGCGACCCGTCCATATTTTCCCGGCAACATCAGCGCCTATCAAAACATCCACTGGCCCCTCTCCCTGATCAGAAAGCTGGATACCCCTCTGCTTCAATTCACAAAGCCAAGGTCCATGAGGAGGGCCAGGAATAGCTTGACAGATAGTCTGGGTGTCAAGGACATCAAAATTGCAGTGGTAATTATCAGATAGACTGGAGAGCCGAATTTTATAGCAATGATGCACCTGTGGAGTTGAAGAACTACCACCGAAGAGAGCATGCACCAATGTCTCCTGCCTATGCGGCTTGTATCCAACTAGATCAACGATGCGACGAGTAGCATAGGACCTTTGAGACCCACAATCAATGAGCACCCGAGCGCAAGTTCCATTATCACCCCTCAATTTAACTTTCAGAGTCTGGAGGAGAACAGGTGAATAGTTGGTTGCTGACATGTTGTTATCAACTTCAATGAGTTCAGAGCTGGGTAATTTACTATTAAGTTTTCTTTCAGGACAGAGAAGTGGATTGTGTTTTGAACCACAAATCACACATTTGACAAAAGCCTTGCATTTATTTCTACTATGCCCCTTTCGGAAACAAAGAAAACAATGCCCATTCTGCTGTATTTTCTGCTTGATGTCATCAGAGCTAAGGTCATGAGCCTTCAAACAATTCTCTGAAGCATGAGCATTGGAACAAAAAATACAACTCACTTTTTCGTTAGGAGAAGCCTTAAGATTCACTAAGCCTGCAGCAGTAGGTGTAGAAACAGTGGAATTTTCCTTACTTGAATCCTTCTTGATAGATCTCGTCTTTGTGTGGCTTACATTGGGTGAATCCGCAGCAGAAAAAGTACCCCTGGCCAGCGCTAATCGTTCCTCACTTTCGACCTCCTTGCGAAGAAACATCAACAGTTCATCCAGGCGCCCCTGGAAGCCAGGTGTATCCTCTTGATATGCTTTGGAAGTACGTACACGCTCCCAATGTCTCAGGACAGTATCTGGAAGAGAAGATTCCACCAGCGGCAGTAACATATTCGAGAAATTATCCTTCACTACACCTAATGATTCAAGGGCACGTAACTGAGTCTCTAAACGATCATACAAGCTGCTTAGCGAAAGCTTAGCACTACCAGTGGCTTGTACTAGGACTAATTTCAAAAGTTCGCGTACATAGAGTTCAACTAGCATATCAGTACGGCCAAAACGATTGGTGAGTGTCTCTATAGCTTTGGGATAATTTTGAGCAGAAGGCGGGAAGCTATCCAACAATTCCCTAGCAGGAGAACCTTCCTTGGTCAACTGTAGTAGGTACAAGAATTTCTCTTCAGGATCCAGATCCTTATCCTCGTGAATGGTCCTAAACATAGCCCAAAAACCAATCCACCCTTGTAGACTACCATCATACTTCTTAGGTTCGAGCTTGAACAACTTTAGACTACGTGATTTCTTTGTAAGCACTGTATTCTGGGAACCGTTTTCACTAGGTGGTGGTTCAACTTTGTATAGCTTCAATTTCCGTTGATTGAGGTCAAGCCATTTGTCTCTATACTCTGCTGTAGAGTCAAAGTCGGCATCTAACTCCCTTTCAGTTAAATTCAACTGGAAAATAAGTTCACTCACCTGAGAATCCACTTGAAATAGACGGTCAAACCTGTCAGCTGCAATGATGAACTTGGCGTCAAATTCATCCTCACTCGGAATTTCTGTCACTTTTCCACGTTTGTCCATTTTAAATAGTTCCATCACAGAAGCATGAGAATTCGTAGCAAGTCTCCTCAACTGCTTCCTACTCGCGCACAAGATAGAGTATTCTTTCTTCACTTCCTCAGTCATGATAAAAACCTTTCTTTCCGACACAAGGGGATGCCACAATGTCAAGTAAAACTGTCAATCTTGACTAAAAACGGGTCAGGAAGGCTTCTGAGGAAGGCCAAAACAAATAAAGAAGAAAGAACTGCGCGAGTAACAGATTAATCGCAATTTAATGGAACTAAATGGGCATACAAATCATAAAACAATGCGTGAAAAATGTAGGAATCTAAAGAGCGAACACGTTCCGATCAAAAGTCACAGAAGAATCTAGAACAAAACAAACAACGTTAACGCTAACACGCAGTCGTGGAAGATGGAAGTAAAAAACAAAGGATCGCCTACATCCATGGCAGAGTACTTCTACATGGAAGTAAAATAATAATGAATTTCAAACTCAACAGATAACTTGAAAATCAATGTAATTTAAAAATTTACAAAAAACATGGGTACAACACACAACAAGGTATACCTACAAAATTCACAAAAACAAAAACATTGGTACATTATGTACAGATCAGAATAATTTTTTTCACCTCAATACAGGAAATAGCTTACGATGAACTCTAGTGCCTGGTGCTCAGAAAAAATTGTCCTATTACTCGCCATCAGGGTCTACGTCGATAGGAGGATCGTCAATAAATTTGTCGTTGTCTTCCTCGTCATCTTCAGGGGGTTCAACCTGATTGAGAGAGCGGTAGAACTGCTTTGCCTCGTCCCGCTCCAAAAATTGAGAAAGATGAAGCAGGTCCCTAAATTTTGCTGCTTTTATGGGGAGCCTTCCATGGTAGCAATTTTGGAGTTGAACCTCCACGGATGTTTGGACGCGCTTCTTTCTGTTCGGTTGCAGTAATTTCTTCGAAGATTTCTGCAATGCAGACGAGGTGAAGGTCCCATCGTACGATGCCTTGTGAAAAATCAGATTGTTGGCTTCGCCAGAGAATTTCAGCACTCTTACTGGTCTCGTTGGGAATGGGCATTTCTCAGGGTAAAAAAAGTACGTTAAAAACGCTGTCCAGTTTTGAAACCTCACGTCCTGTCCACAGTTAATTACTTCAAACGGAGAAGGTTTTTGTCGTGCATTCTCAAAACGTCTCTCCAATAAATTGTGAGGACAACAAAGACGAACAGGTGGCGTAGACTGATGTGAACCACAGAAGGAATAACGTGAATCACAGAATTTGCAGCACCTACCCAGCCCGAAAGTACGGAGCAGAGGACATTTAAACTGCAATCTAGGGGTTCTTCCCCACAACCGCGCACAATGATGGGGTTTTTCCCCGGCACTGCCTTTCTTTGAACCCATATTTAACAGCAAGGACGTGGTTTTTCACCAGAAATGACTACATATTCTGATTCCTCACCTCAACTTCCTATAGATAGCGCCTTCACCTAGTTTTCGACGAAAATGTCGATGATGGGGTTTTTCCCCAGTAGGTACCCTTCATTTAATTTTCAATTACCTTCATGTTTGAACGGCTACTCTGAGGATTCCACAGTGATTATGGATTTCTGATACTAGTGCTAACATAATAGAATAAGTAAGTATAAAATAAGTGCCTATATTTAAGAGTAAAATCATTGATACACTGTTGTATTATTGACAACAAGGAAGATATAGAAACACATAGAAGGATTACGGTTCAAGTGAGCCTCGAATCATTTCAACTATTTCGTAACGAAAATAATAGTTCTAATTTCAAGAAATTTAAAGCAGGTAAGAAATATACAGGAAATTGAATGTGTTAAATTAATATAATGTATTAATAAATTTAATATATTAATATATTATATTACAAATTATAATATAATTATGACATCATATATGATCTGTAGGTATAATGAGTGGGAAGTAGGGCACAACACGTTAGGAAGGTAGCTATTGTCTAATGATGAGTGTAAGTAGTATTGTCTTATCTGAATGTAAATAAGAGAATACAAGTAGCATTTTCAAGTCTGCAAGTCTATCAAGTTGGGTGGTCTGTTGGCAAGAATAACTTAGACATTATGAAGTTTGTTGTAATGAAAAACGCTGCGAATTATTACACAAAGGTTTATTATTTTTCTTAGTAGATCACTCGCCTGCAATGAAAGCAGATTTGCCATTGTCTCTATCTAGCAACCATATTTTCGCTTCACAATCAAGTTTATTTTGAAGAAATAAACGCTTCACTTTGAATTCGAAAAAATGAAGAGTTGTGGGTCCTTTCATTAGGAAATTTGATTTCTGGTTGCTAAGAACGCAAAACTTAGTACAAGTCAAACTCTCGACTCGAAAAATAGGGAGTTGTGTACATTGGGGAATTTGAGGTACTTGAGTATTAAACGGAGGCCACCTAACCTATAGAAATATTTCGTACCGGATACCAAAAATAACTACATAATTGGAAAGAACACACTTTAATATATTTACAGGTGAAGTTTAGAATTATAGAATCATCACATCATTTGGATAGCTATTTGGCAGAATACATGTGGCGATCTGATGTGACTGCTAGCGGCGGCGACGCTTTCAACTCCATCCTGACCGACATTGCTGCGTTCTGGGTTGCACAACGTCAGAACCAGGCATCGGATTAATTCTAAACTTCACCTGTAAATCTATTAAAGTGTGTTCTTTCCAATTATGTAGTTATTTTTGGTATCCGGTACGAAATATTTCTGTAGGTTTGGTGGCCTCCGTTTAATACTCAAGTACCGAATTTGAATACTTTGCTAAGGACACAAAACGGAGTACAAGTCGAAGAAACAAATAGCGGTAGCATTTTGGTCAGCCAATATTTGAACTAAGATTAGGCCTCTCTTGCGATTCGCACTCGTGTTTCAGATTTATCGTAAGTCCAACCCTTAAGTTCTGAGGGAGAGCGAACGGTTGGTCCTACAGGGAGCTGGGTGGTCTTATTCGATTCTAAAAATTCAATACTATTTTAAATTGATGAAAAAACAATATTACAAACAAAAGAAATTCCGAAAGTTTTGGAGCTCGGGCGTTTTAAAAATTTCAGCCCTTATTTTTCAACCCTTAAAATTGACTGACATCAACCAAACGCTTCGGGGCAGAACTAGACCCAAAATGGGGCCCACATACCAAATTTCATCAAAATCGGTCATTGTCATTTTTCATCAAAATCGGTCATTTTTCGATTTTTGGATTCTACGTATCTAGAAACGTAATCCAACAAATTTTAAGGGGGAGGGGGGGTAAATTGTCTTTCTCGGTCGATTCCAAAGGTTCGATTTTGAGAGAAACCAAAATTGTCCACTACTATTTTGGAATAATATTCCAATCAATCAATCATATTATGATTTTCACGCTCATGTTAAAAGTTTTTCAAATTGACGACCAGCAACACGATTGAGAATTTTTCGGACGGCGTTGTTTAATCATTTTGGGCCAGAAGTCCTCCAAATTTGAGTCAAAATCGAGCAATTAAGTAATTATAATATCAGACAAACGTTTTGTAAATCACACATCATTTAAGAGTATCTGAGCACGAGAAACCGTGATATTCCAGCGCGTGAGGAAAACGTTGTGTTACTTAAATTGCTTGATTCTTTTTCACGAAATTTTAGTAATTTCCTAAGTGAAAGTTGAACGTTTTTTTTTAACAACGGCAAAAACCCAGGGTGGTACTTTGATGCCCACATTCCTATTGGTCTGATGGTTTCGCAAGAGTGGCAAAGCGATACCACTGGTTTTTAATACAACAATTTAATGACTAATTGTCAACTTTTCAATAACCTATTATGATTTTTACTATGCGGTATGATATTCTTGCTGAGTTTCTGATTGTTACTATATTGTAGAATAGAATAAAAACCTAGGTATCATTGATGTTACTGTTCTCGAGACGATATTTATAATTATGTTAACTGCTAAGAGATTATGAAATATCCTATTATGTATACTAATTAACAATTAATATGGAAAATAGTAAGTTAATTTCAAAAAAAGGTATTGAGAAACCCAGTGGACGGCCTTGGCCACCACTGAAATAAGATTTTCGTATTAATTTATATACCTCTGTAAATTTTAAAAAATAAATCTATTTATATCTATCTATCTATCTATGACGATGGAATGTACAGGGGACTATCTCGTAGCTACCCCACATAGATTGGAATAATTTAGGGTAGTTAAGTCCATGACAAAGATTTGACTTCAGAAAGACACTAAACCAAAATAGATTAGAAAGATATGGAGCACAGAATACGAGTGGTAATTTCATTCAGTAGGAACAACATTTTTGTTTGACTTGCTGCACAAAGTTTTCCCTTAACTCTTATTGTGAGGAAGCACAATAGATTAGGAGAACGTTACAGCTTTCCCACATAAAATAACTTTGACTTGGAGAATTAGTTTGTGTACAAAATGCTGCTATTCAGCAGTGGGTAACACTGATACACGTACTAAAGAAGAAAAACCTTTGATGAGTCAGGTGGGCAGCTTTCACACATACAATAACTAATATGGACGAATAGAATAAGATATTGAATGAACTGATGGAGTGAATATTTAGGGTTAGGTGTACTACTGTCAAAAATTGCCTCATAATATGCCTTCATATTATGAAACATTTATTCACGATCGTATCGATATTTTCATGAATCGAAAAGAATGTTCGAAAAGTTGTAGTTTATAATATCTCATGTCCTGTGGTTCCTGATCGGGTCGAGATGAAACGAATGAGCAATAATCCAGTGGCTTTTTCCAATTGGGGGCAAATTCGCGGACATTCGTACTAGATTCGTACAATTGATATGTGTGTGTATTTGTGGTACAGGAATAACATAAATATATGGGCCAAAGTCCGGTTGCGAAGAAAAACCGCCTTGGGGATAATCCGCACAAACTCTGTTTAATTAAACTGAAATCGGATCGTGAGTTCAGGAGTTGGGCAAGAAGTGGACCATAGGTCGACCTACCGAAATACATGGAAACAAAATTTTTCAGGCTCTAAAACACAAAACGTGACTGAGAAGATTGGGGAAACCAAATTTGTTGAACTCTTCACGAATACAAAGCTTTGACGCTAAAAACGAGGAACTGAAGAAGAGGACCAGCCCGCTCCACGCTCGATTCACGGATACTATAGCAGCCCTTGTCTAAACCATCTGCTATTCTCTATGATTTTCAGTTTCAGAGAAGGAAAAGCAGCATGTTGAGATTATTACACACTCAGTCTCTTGATTCCACATAGATCATAGGAGAAACAAAGGACCAGCTTCCAAAAAATATTTCCTACGCTTTCAGTAACATTTAACCTTTCCAGAGGCTGTAATAAAATTGTATAAAGCTGATTAGGAACCAGGAAATTAAAGTTTGAGACATTTTATGTCTTTACTATGGCACTTAAATGAAAAATCGTCACGCGGGGAGCGTTATGAGGGGAGCGTTACGCGGAAATTTCTGATGGTTACCGTACTAAAGACATAAAATGTCCCAATGTGTTGCAGACTCGTATGCAAGCGTTCTTTTTGTATTTTCTGTATTGATCACTAGCCTGCAAAGAACACAACTTTGCCATTGTGACTACCTTCCAATCATATTTTTCTTCACCATCAAGTTTAATTCGAAGAAATAAACGTCTCACACTCAATTCGAAAACTTGAAGAGTTGTGGATGCTTTCTTTAGGAAACTTCATTACTGATTGCTAAGAACGCCAAACTGAGTACAACTAGAAGAAACGAAAAAAATTTGCATTTTGGGCAGCTAACATTTGTACAGAGATTAGACTTTTTGTGCAATAAACGGCAAAATGTCAATTCTATTCTCTGGCAAACGTAACTTGAAACGTAAACCATCAAATTTTGAGGGGAAAATAAACAAAAATGAGGAAGTGTTAAAATCTGCAGTAAATAAACGTAGGTAATCTAGTCGATCCTAATCCAAAGTCAAGAACAAGTTAAAGGAGTGCAGAACTCGTGTGGTTATTACTTCTTCAACTAGATTAAGGTGGGTATCTATCCCTTATACAGCAGCTACACGAAACGCCCCACAATGGACGGTTAATTGACAGTAAAAGTAGATCTGAACAAGTGCGCTCATCAAATACACCTACCAGATCGCGTGGATGGAGAGCTAACCGATATATTTAAAACGGGTTACCTGACGTAAATACGTCGAAACAATCAATTATACTCGACCCCTAAAGACATCTTCCGTGAATGATACTGGAGACGTCACTCTCGTTTAAGTCCGGATAATTTTGTTTTTCGGTGTCCCAGAAGCCTAATTTTGATACCGGTCCCTCTGAAAAGGAAATATTTTTGAAGCCGATCACTCGTTTCTCAATATGGAATATGGAAACAAGGGACCGGGCGTTTTCAAGTCGTTAGTTGATCATACCTATTGCAACTCCTAATCAGCATTATACAACTTTATTACAGTTTGCGAAATGATTAAATGTTGCTGAAAGCATCGGCATTATTTTCAAGATTATCCCTTGTTTCTCCCATGAGCACTATGGAAATGAGGAACTACCTAGGTAGGTGTTTTCCGTTGAGAAATGGTTGCAGACTTCGATGCGTGAATACTGTTGAAATTCCGAGATAACATGCTAGGTATCTTGCATGTTTTTCCTTCTGTGAAACCATAAAGTTACACAAACGCAGATGGTTTAGAAAAGGGCTCCTACAATATCTACGAATCAAGTGGAAACTCGCAGCCTGCTGTTTTATTGGTGGATATCAATGAGGTCCTAGGCACCTGTACCTAAGCTACTACGTTGGTAGGGAGATAGAGGTGAAGCTGAGAAAACCCGTAATTTAAATTATACGTACCTACTTTCTAAAAGGTCCTACCTACTTTTAGTTGAGAGTCATTGATTTTCATTGATCTACTTTCTAGACGATAAGAGATAATACGGTAATCCTTTTTCCTACCTTTTATCCAAGTAGAAGGTCCGGTGGAAGGTCGCTGTTCTTACGTTGTTTCTTCGCTAGTTCTTCACTGACCACTCTTTCTTCTGACCACTTTCACTCGCGACCGATTAGACGAAATGCCCATAACAACGCGAAAATTATTCGACGGCCTAATCAAGAATATCGCACTGGAATCAATCACATACACCAACACTACAGCCCGACGTTAAAAAGGTGATGAAAGACTGAGCCGTTAGCCTTTCATCTCGCGGTAACCTGCCCGGTAGCCATTTTCTTTTTCGGTTCTCCTCGAGTTCGGCCTGTCGGCCATTTTCGCCCTCCCTCGGTTCTCCTCGGTTTGGCGCGTAGATCGACCGTTTTCTCATAGTAACGGCCTACTTTCCCAGGAGGTAACTGTTTTAGATTTAACCAACTTTGAAACCACTGTAGGATGATAGGAGTAATAGGACTAATTTTTTCGGTGTGAAATGGGACGATTTTTTAAAATATCTGAACATTTCTGTGTTTTTGAAGCATTTCTGCATTGTGGTAAGTACCGACTCTATGTCTGATTCTTTTTAAAACATGTTCTACCATTCCTGATTCAAATACATTTCATTTTTTTGTGTTGAAAGTGTCAAAAATTATTGAAAATAGTTTAAATACGTGGTCACTGATTTTGGTAACATTGGTCTGTATTGACGTTTTGTCGTTACAAATTGAAGGTTTGATTGTAAGCTCTAAAACGAAATGCTTTATGAGGGGGTACGAAAACGGGTTAAAACGGGTTAAACGGGTTTGAAAGTGTTCATGCATATTCAATTAAGTTTCCCCTTCAAAAATGAGACAATCGAACAATTAAGTGATGAGAGCGTAGGTAGGTACTCTTCAAGTGGGTGTAGCACATAGCCTCCCAATCATTCAGCATGGTTGGGTAGGTAATGGGAAAGGAGGTTGAGAGAACTGCAAAGTGCCTAACAAAATTTGTACTATTATAATTTAAAATTTGTAAAATATGTAATTTATAATCTTCAAAAACTAAGTACTTGTATTTAATATAAGTACTTAGTTTTTCAAGATTATACTAATTCGTTGGCATAAATGGGTCCAGCGTTACGTATTTTTCTGTAATAAAGTAATACCTATTGGAGAATGGGATTAGTCGGTAGTTACATATAGAATCAGGCCGTCGACTGAATTGGACGGATGATAATTACGTAGGTAACATTGAAATATGTCCGCTTTTGTAACAATAGAGGACAAGTACCTACGCAGTGAACTATAGTTCACAACTTCGTTTGCAAGTAGGCAATTGACTCACACGATGAAACCGAGTTGAACTAAACTAATGGCTAGTAAGTAGGTTGAGATAAAATACAGAAAGCTTCCTGTTTTTATGTTTTTGAGCACACCTTAAAGGTGAATAAGATAGAACTGTAATAATTCCATACATCACCTCATTAATAGGCCTGGTTAATTTTTACTACCCTGCATGTAATTGTATTTAAAAATTCACTTCTAGTGACGAAAAAAATTCAAGCCCCTTTCTTGTTGTGATAGTACTATAAAACAGTCCATTCAATTTGTAATCAAGTACGTCTTTTTGAATTTACAGGTTCAAACGAGATGCTGCAGAGCTCCGGATTGCGACGCTTCGAATGTTTGTGAGAAGCTTTTTCAGACCCCCTCCGATCCAGCAAGATGAAGATAGTGGTAAAACATAGATTTTCATTTTGATTATTACCAAACCAAGTTAGATGATACATTGTTTTCACTGTTGAGGGATTGAAAAAACAATTCGTATATAATATTCTACTCACAACATTGAAATTTCGAGGATTGTGTTCTTTGAAAATAAATTCATCAGTTCATGAGCTATCTTCAATGATGATAAGGGTACTGGTTCTGAGTCGACCTTGTCGACCTGAGTCACACAGTTCAGACTTCTTCAGTGATACATGCGCTATTGGACTAGGTTGGATGCGGATTGGACCTATGTCATAACTGATGATGAAGAGTCTGAGGGATCAAAGTCAGATCTGGAAACTCAGGAGTCACAATTTGATGAAAAACTGGACATTTTCAGTCTGAAGAGGGACAGACGGGTACAACAAACAGTACCTACCTGCAAAAAGTTTTTCACAAGTTGTTCGCTAAATGGTCTTCACGAGTTTTTCTTTCAAGACAAAATTAAATTTCCAGGGATTTCGGAAGAATTTTTTTTATCGTCGGAATTAGCTACGTAGTGTGATGGCATTAGAAACATCCCCCTCTGAAGGATTCGGAATTAGGAGCAGAAATAAATTTTTAAAATTGAGGTATAACCATCAGTTTGGTACATTTTGCTAGCGCATATTGCAGAAGATATATTGATTAACAATTCGAACTAGTTAAGACTTAGTTTCTTGGAATACAACGAATACAGGTTGGAATATACGGAAAAATCTCCTAAGGTGTCGGAATTCGACTGCTTTACCCTAAGGTTGTATTTTATACACCTACCAGCTGGAGAGAAGTTATCTGTACTGCTGACCTGACTTCGTCCCAGTCACTTCCAGTGGTCTTCTATGCGTCTGCAATTTCAGCGCTCAGGGTTGAATGGAGGAAAGTTATACGTCTACTGTTACACTGTAAGTAACATGACCATAGGACCAACAACAAGCAGCATGTATGTATGTACGAGCTTTGAAGTCCATCTTTTCTTTTAAAATTCGGTGTAACTTTTGTCATCCTCCTTCTTCCCAATGTTTTGTCAAACTTTCTTCAAATAAGTAACAAAACAGAGGCGAGCAAAGTTACATTGTCAGACCCCCATGAGATTCCCCATTGCATAGGAATCCTGTCTTTATACTAATTAGAGACATTACTGCCTTGCTGTAAGGAGAACGAGCCCAGCCGAAGGCCGAATTAAAATCCTGTAATCTCATCGCACCGTCTAGTATTAAAATAAGGTGCTCTCCCCCAGTTAAGAAAATATGGTTCCAGCGTTCCCGTGAAATTCGTTGGTCGAGCGGCGGGTCGGAAGGCTTTCGGGCCTAAATGAGGTTGTTGGCTGTGGAAGTAATTAAACGAGCTGCCAGCTGACACTCTCTCATTTGCGTCCACTAAGAACATACAGCTTATACCAATTGAGACAATCGGATGAATTAAGGGACCCTCTCGCCAAATGAATGTTCTTGTTGACCGTTGCCTCTTCCTTACCCAGCACAACATATTGTGGTTCTTCCCCGTTCAAGATAATTGCAGGCGATTGGCTACATCATCTCAATAAATTTCACTTTGTACATAAGAAGCTTTATGGTTACAACATTGAGTACCTGAGCACTTTAGCTTCTAATAATATCACGAATTAAATGTGGTAACGTATAGAATGGAGTTGCTGAAAATTCATCCTAGGATTTAGGTTGTATTCAGGG
This sequence comes from Apolygus lucorum, assembly GCA_009739505.2. Lineage (NCBI taxonomy): Eukaryota > Metazoa > Arthropoda > Insecta > Hemiptera > Miridae > Apolygus > Apolygus lucorum. The sequence continues at coordinate 49,681,898 of CM019183.2, read as the reverse complement.
TGTAAGCAAACCTTGCTTATACAAAGTAAGCTTATTAATAAGTTATTTAAGTTGGGATTTTGAACATAAATAAGGATAAGAATTAGGTATTATTATTAAAATTAAAAACAAACGAAATTATGAACTAATGAAGTTGCATCACAGAGGGTTATGTTTTCTGATTGAAACATATTGTTTAGAAATGCATGCCTTCCAGGGGACGTCCCTTTGGAAGGGGAGTTGAAAGTATTGCAACTAGAGAGCGATAAAACAATTGCACCGTCATAGTGGTACAAAAATAGTTCATGAAAATCTAGAGGTATATTGAAATTTTTTCTTGAATTTGAAAGCTTGGGTTCAATTAGATAGCCTTAATTGGTTCTGAAATATTGGAAATCGGTATTTTTGTATTCAAAATTTAAAAACTGCATAAATAACAAGCCAACTCCAAAATTTTCGTTTATGAGTTACCTAAAGTGGTGACGTGGTGAAGATCTGACCAAGTGGTGACGCGAGAAACTTCCATAACTCTCTAGATGGCAGGTGGTTTTGGAAATTTCTCGCGTCACCACGAATCATAAACGACTATTTTTGAGTTGGCTCTTTGTTGCTTCCGGGTCTTCAATTATAACCATTGCCATGCATTTGGCTGTTACGTGTAATCGGAAAATTATAGTATAGAGTAAAGATTACTCAACATTACTTTTCCCTGTAAAAATTAAGAGTGATTTTCGCTCGATGATTGACTCCAATTTGAGATGAGAATCACCCATTGGCTTTGCGAGAATCCTTCAAAAACCAGAAGCTTGAAAATACTGTTCAAAATGCCGATCTCAAAAACAAACTTACATCACAGGCATGCACAGGCATTGTTTCGTTGTTCTTCGGTGTTTCTTAGTTTTTCATTTTGAATTTGATTTTGCATACCTTTTTTTTCCAGTCCCCAAGTTTAACTAATTATCATTAACCAAATTATATTTATCTTACTGGTTATGCGAATTTTTAGGATAATGATATCATTTTAGTAGAAGGAATTAAAATACTCTTATTAAATTATTCAGCTATTATTACTTACTTGGTGAGTATTTCTTGCCGCTTAATATAAAGCCATATTTTGTAATATACTTCTTAATTATTATTTCCACCCTTCAAGATTACTGTAACGTCTCGTTTTGACAGCGCGGGGGCGTTTCATATCCTCCATTTTCTAGAGAAAAAAAAAACAGCGAGTATGCTTTTAGGGGAAGTAATAAACGGAATTAGAAATGATCGTCTTCCCGAGGGGAAGAAGTCATAAATTCTCGAAGCTACGCTTGCGGTAAGCTATGAACTGGGGCACTGCCTACTCACGCTTCCTTTTCTGGTTCAGGGAGCATCAGTGAGTTACTAATATGTTATCAAGGGAGTGTACGCCATGTTTCATGATTAGGAGGTTGATGGGTGATTTAAGGAACCAATTTTCAAAGAAATGAATGGGTAGAAATTAACTCCAAATCTGGAGGCAGTAGTGTTTGATTGTTCTATAAGATCGTGATGCAAATAATGTTGCTTTCTCACTGGAAGCCTAGTGTTCGTGAAGCTGGTCGAAATAATCTTTAAAGCTAGGTATACAAAATAAGGAATCGTTTTTCATGAAATTGTGAGGGTTTGTGTAGGTAAGCACCCAGACGAACCCCTTTGAGGTGGTCAGCTTATTTCCCAGAATCTTTGTTAACGAATAGTGGTTAACGATCTCCTTGAAGAGCACGAACCCATCACTATTACAGACTCATGACACAACCAGGTCTTCGATCAAACTTTGAACTTTTCTTGCGAAATTATGAAACAAATAATAAATTATTAATCATGCTAAATCGCTCAATTAATGAGCGCACCTAATGAATAACATTCCGAGCAAAATTATAATCCGAAGTTAGTCGGTGATCATCGTCTTCAAGAAAAACGTAGTAATTTATTCATTAAAGAATAGGCTATGCTTTAATTTGAAAGGAAATTACTTTGCTGAGCTTGAGAGACTCTGATATTGAAAAAGAAGGAAAACAGTTTCCTCCTGATAAGATTTTAATTTATTTTACTCTCTAATCACGATGAAGATGAACCATGAAATTCAGACTGGAAATAGACCGGTCTACAGTAATCAGGGTTCGGCTTCGAAAATAACTCGAACGTGGTAGGGAACTGATCGAATGGGTTGGTGTAAAAATAATCATAAAACTTAGGCTTGCAGAAATTAATCAATTTCCCCACCGCAAAAATTCTAGTTCAAATCTCTCTAAAATGGCTACAGCTTTCGTACAAGTACGCAACCACGAGAGACATTTTGTGTAAGCGTAACGCTCCCCTCATAACGCTCCCCGCGTGACGATTTTTCATTTATGTGCCATAGTAAAGACATAAAATGTCAAAAAAGTAATCCCAGAAAATTCGTCAGAATCGGACTATAACTTCGTAAACAAGGTTTTTTCGATGTTTAGTATACCATACCAACATACTGGATGCACAGGGTATGCTTTGAAGATGTTAGGAGTCCATATTCATGTTCTACTCGTCTCCACAAACTCATTCAGTACCCACACGGCTACCGCATTTCTGGGTACAATAGATATACGCACGTTTTCATTATATATATATAAATCTATACCTGCTTTTTTGATCATCAAAAATTTTGTGCTGAATTCGAATATATCATATATTACTATGATTTTTAAGGTGATAACCACAAAAATCTGGAAACCCTCTTTTATTGGACTATTTTTGAAATTTGTACCACTTAGGGTTGTCCAAAATTGTTGGCTGACGAACTCATCCTTTTGTTTGTTGTTACGAACATTCCAGCGTTTTTTTTTCCTTGTATTTTCTGTTAGTTGTCCCATTTAAAACTTCAGTTGAACGAAAAAAATTACAATTGACCTTGTTATGTTTTTTGCCTCGAAGCACTGCGCCTTAGATCGGATTACCCGTCTGACTTTTATGATGTAAAAAACGAAGAGTTCAAAACAGTTTTCACGCCGCTCCACAGCCCTATTTATTTCTCCAGAGCGGAATGAAATGCAGAAAGGAAGGACGGGAAAGAGTGAAAAAGAAACAAAATACAGAAAAAAACATTGCCGAAATAAAAGGATTTGGTGGAGGGGTCCATATACACGAAAAAATCCTTCGGCATCCTTTCTAATATTCGGATCTAATATTTCTATCTGGCTGCGTTTTTGGGGAGAAAATTTTTGATAGGGCGCAAAGAGATGGTGCTGTGGAAGGGAGGAGGTGAAGGCGCGCTCTTGGGAAATATAACACTTAACAGGGGTGGGCGGCTATTTAAGGAAAAGCTCTTTTCTTCGATCCTCCACCCCCCTGAACTTCCCCAAAACCACCCCCTCCCCTATTCTTGGTTTTTATAACCTTCTCTCCCTTCTTCCTTCCATACCTCACCCCACTACTTTCTCGTTCCTTATAACATCCCTGTTATTGTTAATTGAAGCAATTATGTCTGGGGGATCCTTTCTAGCCTCGACCTACCACTTTCTTCGTACTTTTTTCTCTTTTTTATTTTTTTCCCCTTTTTGTAACAACCTTAACGTAGTTAGGATTTCCATTTTTAAAAAGTGCCCGACTGTGAAAACGATGTTTTATCAAGGAGTGGAAGAGAAGTTATTCGGAGAGATTTAAAGGCCAAGCAGTAACCGAGCAATAATTAAAGTCGACGGCTGAAATTACCGCTGTTCCACCCCCTTCGCCTCAACCAAGGAAAATGGGTTAACTTTAGGTTTCCCCCTCGAAACTTTTTAGGCTATATAATCTATATTTCTCAATTCGGAGTGGTACGACTTTTTTGAAGAGAAGTTAGATTATTACAGCCCGATTATGAGTAATCTTATTGATAATTAACGATCACAGTGAAGGAGTGTGAAATTCCCCGTATTTCGAGTGTTGGGGTGGTTCTGGAATCAACTGTTGTTTAAATTTCCGATAATAAACAATTTTGCTGCCATCGACATCTCATCCCGACCTCTTCATCGACCTCTTTGTTCTGAACAGACCAGCCAGGAGGGTGCCTGCCTCGACCTTCCATCCTGCCTCCTAGCTTCCTCTTACTTCAGCGTTCTGAACGCACCCTTAAGAGTGTAAAGGGGCGTCTAACTTTGTGGAATCGGGAGTGCTATGTGTAAATGCAATTTTGGAATAAAAATTTGCCACTTGTGAGGCATGATTAAAAAAATCGTGAAAAAATGTATATTTATCGTTTCATGACACACGAATTTGAGAGACCATCTCCTGATATTTTGGTGTTTTGAAATCGGTGAAAAAGAATGATGCCTATAACAACTCAGAATAGTAATCTACTCCTTTGTTGAACCTGTTAGGTTTAAGTTTGAATAAGACTAATTTAGTTATTTATTACCTATTTATCATATACCATTTATTATTCAGAGTGGCGGCGAGTTATGGCAATATTCTATTGGTTTATTATTTTCGATAATGAACTTTTGGAATCGACCAAGAAAAAATTTTTGAAAACAATTTCTTTCCTCAAAATTTGATGGTTTACGTTTCAAGGTACGTAGAATCCAAAAATCGGATAAAAATTTGGCTGTCCGTCCGCCGTACGCGGCACTTTTCCCACTTAGCATTGACCGATTTTGATGAAATTTGGTATGTTGGCTCCATTTGGGGTCTAGTTGTGCTCCGAAGATTTTGGTTGATGTAGGTCACTTCTAAGGGTCCAAAAATGAATTTTGAAATTTTGAAAACGCCCTAACTCAAACAATTTTGATATAAAGGTATTGTTTTTCCTTCAATTTAAGATTTTTATAGAATTTTTAGAATTTTTTGAGACCACGCGGAGATTTGTAGGACAAACCGTTCGCTCCCTACGAGAATTTAAGGGTTGGACGTACGATAAATCAGAAACACGAGTGTGAATGGCAAAAGAGGCCTATTCTCCGTTCAAATTTTAGTTGACCGAAATGCGATCGATGTTTTTCTTCATGTTGGATGGTTGGTGGCTTTGCAGACGAGTGATCTATATAGAAAAATAAAAAATAATAAACCATTGTGTAATAATTTGCAGCGTTTTTTGTAGTAGGAATGGCATAAAATGCAAGGTCTTCAACTATCCATTAAAAAAATCGTCTTAGGACATACAAAACTGAGAGACCTTCTGATTTTTTAAAGCGAATTCTTAAGGGAACCTATTGCAATGATCTCAACATTTTTACTTTTTTGAGATATTTTCCTTCACTGAAATCCGTTTTGGAACCTTGGTTTTAAAAACGCTTCCTTAAGTTTTCCTTAAAGGTTTTCCGCATATATATGATTTTAACAAATATCATAATAACAAACGGAAAGACGAGTTGTTTAGCCAAGAATTTTTGACAATCCTAAGGGGTCAAAAAATGGCCAGAAAACAGCCAAAGCACGTTTTTTTAAAAAGGGTTTTGTGGAGATTATCATCATAATTATAGTAGTACAATATTATGGTATATTCGGATTCAGCACAAAATTTCTGATGTAAGCACAATTTCAAAAATTGAAAATTCTTCAAAAATTGTTAATATTTATGTATATATAATGAAAACCTGAGTACATTCGTTGTACCCAAAAATGCAATAGCCGAGTGGGCCTATGAGTTCGTGGTTACGAGTGGAACATGAATATAGATTTAACGATTCGTTCGATGTTCCACATTCACTAGGCTGAGTACTCTCTCAAATAGTTAGTATTTCGATTTTGTTAACCATGATTTAAAGATTATCCTACGAAAATTTCGTTCATTAACTCGTATAGCGTGAATCGTGTTTTTTGTAGTAGGTCTAAACTGAAACTATTGAGTTTTCAGTACGATTTATTATTTCTTGGGGTACGTCGAACAAGACACATACAATTTAGAGTCTAGTTCAAAATGTTTTTCGTACGAGGCATTGATATAAAAACTGTGTCAAATAAGAGAGATCCCCAATTAATGATCTATTGACTCTTAAGACGCACCCGGTTGAATGCAAATATGAGCAATAATACAAGGGCTTAATAGAGGGTACATGAATTACATCATGACGGACACGATGCCGGGGTTCATGTGAATCTAGGTTTGAAATAATAAACCCCAGAAGGAACTTCCTCGTAAGTCAGATTTAAATGCACTGTTAAAACTCAGAAAACTACGTCAAGAAAAATAAAGGTGAACCCCTCAACTCTAAATTTAAGACAAATTTTGGATATCTAAACCCTACAAAACTTCGGTAAACATTTCAAACTGAAGAGGTCGTCTCTCGGGATTTTGATATGAGATATGTAAATCTGGGGCAACTTTGCCAAAAATTACTGAAAATTGGGTAAAATGGCTCTTAGAAAGTTTGGTAATTTCCTCATACTTCAAGAATGGGATTTTGGTCGTACCTTTTTCAATAATATTTGCGATTAGTGGGAACAAGTATCCCTAGATCCATTCATATCTCTACAGAAACGATATTTCCTAGTATCAATCTACTGCTGCAGCTGAAGAGAGGACGTTCAAATCCATCAACCGGACGTTCGACTGAGTGAGATCGAGTTCAGCGTAAAATCCTACCGTATTTCGATTCCACTAACGAACTAAAAGCTACTACAGAGAAGAAGTAAACAGTTGGAATGGATCCTGTCACTCTATTCGGGTAAGTATTGGTTCACTAACATTTACATTGAAGAGCTAACAAACTAGACTTTAATCCTCACATTTGTATAGAGCTCCAAAAAGCCATTATCGTTAGAGGAAGGGGGAATTTGCATCGAAGCTAACGTGGGTTCGATTCTGCTTTTCTGCTTCCGACACTCACTAGAACCTTTTTGTGAGAGGATAGCATTGCATATTAATAGACTAGTCATATTGACGTTCATGGGCGTCACAGAGAACCCGAAACCCGTATTTCCAAATTACAACGACAAGCCGGAGACAATGGAGGGTTTTACCCGGCAGCTCCGACAGTATACTCGTACGAACTAGTACGTGGTGAAATTGAAACTCCGCTTGTTCAGTTTCTACTAACTATTGGTTACTGGTCGAAAGCAGAAAATGGATGAAACTGAGGAAGTTAAGCTTGTTACATGAATTTTAGGTTTAGCGCATGCGCTTTGGTCAGTAATTCATTTCTGTTCTTCCAAATTCTTCCAAACAGCTCTACTTAGTTTAGTTTTGTGGTAATCGTCACAGTTGTGTCTAACAAACAAAATTCCTTCGTCTGCATGTTTGGGCAATCAGACTTTCAGATTTTGACTGTTGAGTTCAACCAACACTTCTATCCATAAATCTCCGCCAGTAAAGCCAACATTGTTACATTTTTACTCCCCGCTTGAGTGACTTGAAGGGAAGGACGTTGTCAGCTGGATTTTTTTTTTTTTTTTGACGCCCTTAAAATACAGATGGGTCCAACTGGTTTCCGGCCGTCTAGGGCTTACGCGTTCTCTCGGCGCGTGCAGGCGTATTGGTTGCCACAGTTTCATGTATGGAACCTTAGACCGACTCCTCTATAGGTTGTATTGTGCAAGTTTGATTCGCCGTTTATTGTTCAAAACTGAAACTCAGCTCCAAATTTCAGACTAGATCGACTGACTTCATCACTATGTTGATCTTATCTTTATGACTTGTAAGCGACTCCCTTGATTCGTCAAACGAAATATTGCTGCTTTTTTGTTTTGTTTATTTGGCATTAGCTTCACACTATACAGCCATACTTTGCTGTTAGTCCAGTAAATAGAGGATCCAAAGTGGATTCTACGTACCTTGAAACGTAAAACATCAAATTTTGAGGGGTGGTAACATTTTTTTCTTGCTCGATTCCAAAGGCTTATTATTGAAAATAATAAACCGAAATTAGTCCTGCAGAAACCTAAGCAGAAAACCTTGTAAACTCGCTGTTGGGTATCAGGAAAAACGTGTATGCCTTAAAATCATCCTCATATAAGTAATTCTCTCTATACAAGCTGATAAAGCTAATGAATCCTTCAATCGATCAGTACTGGGTCACATGATAGTCGATTGCTCGCCTCAAACACACTCGGATCATTTTTTATGAAGTTTTTTGTGTCTTCTAAAAAGTTGACCACTTTGGACTTACGAGTTTTTCGGGTATATGAGCAAAATGTAGGATACGTACACTTTTTGTCTTAAATTGAACATTACGTTTATTCACACAATTGTATTGTAATGCAATGAAAACTATTCTGTTTATGACTTTTGAAAGGGTCCATGGTCATCATAACATTCTTCGGCGAACATCTGTGCCTAACCGTCAACCCATCTGGACGTAGGGTAAACAAACGGCAACTGAGCATCACAAAATAGCCTTTGACGGTGAGCCAAATATTTCTCCCATAAATAAAGTCATAACCTAGTGCTGCTGTGCGTACTCGCGCGACCGAAATAATTCGAATGGTATTTCCGTCCACTGCCTCTGGCCAGGTGAGCCGAGTAAAGTCACCGACCTTGCTTTGAGATCCGCCATCCGTCAGTGGGGAGGAACGCTTCGATTGACCTTGAACGGGTTCAAATATTTAAATTTAGATGAGAGAAGGATTTAAACCAATTTTAACGAACGAGAAATCAAGACTTACATAAAGTCTGCCAAGTGAGGTGATCAAAACCATAGAGAATGTCATCCAAAGCAAATTTGAAGGGTATTGGATCAGGTTTCCGCTTAATGGAACATGGACTTATCATTATGTTTTAGCATCATTGTTATAAATATAGCGATTTTCAATTTTATTGATAGATTTATTGATGAACAATCGTGAATTTTCTTCCTAATATGATGATTTCTTTTGGTTTATTATTTTCAATAATAAGCCTTTGGAATCGAGCAAGAAAAAAAAAAAATTTAACCCCCCCTCAAAATTTGATGTTTTACGTTTCAAGGTACGTAGAATCCGAAAATCGAATAAAAAAATTTCCGTCCGTCCGCCGTACGCCGTACGCCGTACACCGTACGCCGTACGCCGTACGCGGCACTTTTCTTAGTTACCATGGACCGATTTCGATGAAATTTGGTGTATGGGCTCCATTTGGGGTCTAGTTGTGCCGCGAAGCTTTTGGTTGATGTAGGTCACTTCTAAGGGGTGAAAATTAAGGGTTGAAATTTTCAAGAGTGCCCTAGCTCGAAAACTCTCGAAATAAAGGTATCGTTTTTTCACTAATTTTAAATAGTACTGAATTTAAAAAAATTTTTGAGACCACCCGGAGCTCTGTAGGGCAAACCGTTCAGTCCCTACGAGTACTTGAAGGTTTTCCTTCGATAAAACAGAATCATGAGTGTGAATCGCAAAAGAGGTCTAATCTCCGTTGAAATTTTTTCTGACTAAAATGCGATCGCTGTTCATTTCTTCGTTTTGTATACAGTTTTGCCTTCTGCGTAACCAGTAATCAAATTTCCATAATCAAAAGTCAATGGAGAATACTGAAGGCGCCTGAGTGGTCACTGATCAGCTGAGTGAGCTCCAAGGCCATTTCCTCTCCTGTTGAACGCAGGAACCTGAAATTTGAGAGGGCGGGTCAATTGAGAATGCTGAAGGCGCCTGAGTGGTCACTGATCAGCTGAGTGAGCTCCAAGGCCATTTCCTCTCCTGTTGAATGCAGGAAGCTGAAATTTTAGAGGGCGGGTCAATGGAGATTGCTGAAGGTGCCTGAGTCGTCACTGATCAGCTGAGTGAGCTGCAAGGCCATTTTCTCTCCTGTTGAACGCAGGAACCTGAAATTTGAGAGGCAGGGTCAATGGAGATTGCTGAAGGCGCCTGAGTGGTAACTGATCAGCTGAGTGAGCTCCAAGGCCATTTCCTCTCCTGTTGGACGCAGGAACCTGAAATTTGAGAGGGCGGGTCAATGGAGAATGCTGAAGGCGCCTGAGTGGTCACTGATCAGTTGAGTGAGCTCCAAGGCCATTTCCTCTCCTGTTGAACGCAGGAAGCTGAAATTTTAGAGGCAGGGTCAAAGGAGAATGCTGAAGGCGCCTGAGTGGTAACTGATCATCTGAGTGAGCTCCAAGGCCATTTCCTCTCCTGTTGAACGCAGGAACCTGAAATTTGAGAGAGCGGGTCAATGGAGAATGCTGAAGGCGCATGAGTGGTCACTGATCAGCTGAGTGAGCTCCAAGGCCATTTTCTCTTCTGTTGAACGCAGGAAGCTGAAATTTGAGAGGGCGGGTCAATGGAGAATACAGATGGTGGTAGGTGCTATTGATGGAGAACCAGTGATCTATACAGAAGGGTGATCTATACAGAAAATAATAAACCTTTGAGCAATGATTTGCAGCGTTTTTGGCTTGTAACCATGGGCTGGTTACAACGCACATTTTGTGCATAAGTAACTATTTTGGAGGCAGCCCCAGGAATCCTCCATAAGTAAAAATCGGACCACACGTTTTTGTTTCTACCCATTTGCTGTTGACCTGATAGGGATGATATTCATATAGAGCAGTGTAGGGGCGGCTTCACAAACATTGAACATTTATTCACAGTCGAATATTGCGGCTAAAGGGGACGACTGTTGGGCGAGAAAGATGGGGAATACCAAAATTTGTCCTCGATTATCTTCAAAATTGATTGGTTCTAGTTCCCAGTTTCCAGGCTCGAATGCGGAATTTCAGATGATGGTCCTCTACGAAATGTATCGTCCCCGTCATTTATTAATATTGATTATGCAAGGTACCCAACATTTTTTACAACATTTTAAATTGCCCAAATTCCAAGATTTTATGATGAAAAATAGTAGGCATGGTAATAATTTAGTGATGTGGGCCATCATTAACTTATTTTGTGGACATCCTCGTTTTCTAATTGAAAAAAATTTCCTATGAAAGATGGGAAAAGCTGGTAAAAGTTGTATGTTCCAAGAGCGCCATCTGTTCTCTAAAAATCACAATTAAGAGCCATCCCTTTAGCCTTCATTTGCATACTGTGTCACGTAAATTGTAGGGAACTCGTAGAACTCACGACTGTAGGGAATTGTTGGGTGATCCATTTGATGTGTTTACCAATTATATCGATCAATACCAAAATTTATGCAATTAATATCAATAAGGCCAGCCCTCTTCTGAAAATTAATCAGGTAATTAATTAGATCTTATTGAATCCGTGTGGTGGCTTGATTCTGTCATTCGGGGTATAATAGTCAAAATCCGGTACATGTTAGGTACTTACTCATATCACTGAAGTATATTTATGGCTTGGGGCTTATAATGCTATTCAGATTTTATTATTCGGAATTCTCCCATTAAAAAGTTCCTGCCTGAAAATTAAAATTAATGTCAATATCTCTTTGTTCTGAGTAATAATTGATAGTGAAATCCGAGATTTGTTTTAGATGAAACTCGAAAGACCTCGTAGATTAAAGAAAGCGTCTTGAAAAAAAAGGGTTCCTCAGAGGTGAAAAGTACGATAATTAAAACAAGAAATGGTGAAAAGAGGAGGCACGGTAAATACAGCCCCTTTATGATGGCACCTTTGTTGATAATAATCACCTGCTTTGAAATGGCATATACCTAGACATCACAGAGTAATGAGACAAGTTATACTTGGAAATCCTTACACTTGTGATAAAGAATGAAAGCAGCTTTCATGTTATTTTACTTCCACTCTACCTAACGTAGGTAAGCGTTGTTCTCGTATAATTATGTGCTTCCGATGTCAAGATTTCTTTTCTCATTTTGAACTTCAGAGCTTTATAATATGAATTGTCTTTTCTTCGGAACGAATCATTAAAAATAACGGATGTAGGATTCCTTGGGCAAGGAATTGACACTGATAAGGTGACAGATAAGGAACTAAAATTATTCTGAAAGTTTTGGAACAAAATGAGTTGTTCATCAAAACCGTGCAATGTACTAAAATCTATAATTAAACTAGTAGGTACACAGGTAGGAATAACAATCATTTGATTTTCTTTTTTGGGCTCACATCCTAGACAAAAAAAACCTAAATCAACATGAAAATGAAGTGTTGTCAAAATTCGTCCGCTTCACGGAAAAACATTGAATCATGGATATGTTTACTGTAAAACATATCCATGTTCATATGTATATGGATAATTCCTTGGTACCTGCCTCAAAATACTGGTCGCCTTCAGTTTTCATTCGAGTTAATAATAATCTAAAGTGCCAAATTTTGGTGTCGTTACGCAAATTTTAGAATGACCCCCAGCCCAAAAACATATCCATGTTAAAATGCGAGAAAAAACATTGATTGGGGGGAAGCTAGGAGGTAGTTCCCAAATACCCTCCTAATAAAATTAATATTTTGAGCTAGGTATGCTGACTACCAGGCGATGAGAACTGCAGTTTCAAGGGGTGCGGTTCATACACGCACACTCACATGCTACCAATGGTCTAGCACACAGAGGACTGTACCCGCACATTTCCTACACAGTTCATCAAATCTTACCTACCGAGTATACCAAGGTAGCGGAAGCTTTGTTTTCACTTTTCCAGTTTGAAAAAAAAAATGTTCTCCAAAATCAAAATCTCCACTCACGTTTTACGTTTTAGACATTCCTGAACAGTTTTGGTTCCGTGTCTGTCTGTCTGTGTGTCTGTCATGAAATCCTTGCTGCAGCCATAACTTCTACATTTCGCATCTGATGTCGATGAAATTTTCAGGGATTGTGCGGGTTGGCGTGTAGATGGTCCCCTATAAAAATTATCAACCCCAGACTGATAGTAGCCGCTGCGCATGCGCAAACGTGGAATCCTTGCCACGGCCGTAACTTCTACATTTCCCATCCGATTTCAATGAAATTTTCAGGAATTATTCGAATTGGGGTGGAGATGGTCCACTATGAAAATTATGGCCTCCAAAACGAAAGTATTTTGTGCGTATACGCAAACATGAAATCCTTGTAAATGCCATAACTTCTACATCCTTCTACATTAAGAGGGTCTCAGTCAGTCACCGTTCATTCCTCGTTCCGGGTTAGTATTTCACGTAATCAAAGGCGCAAAAACTTTATGTTGTACCTAAATTTGAAATTTTGAAAGATTAAAAAAATTCATTAGTGCACGGCTCTAGGGAATTGAAAAACTGAAATATTGCCGCTGGAACCATCAAAATCGAACAATAATTGCCAAATAATAGTGAGAAAACCCGTTATTTCAGTTATGTTTTTCCCTCACAATGTGGCTAAACTTGAAATTTTCAAGGATTTTAGAAATTCATTAGTGCATGGGCCTTGGGAAATGAAAAACTGAAAGGTTGCCGCCGGAATCATCAAAATCGAACAATAATTGTCAGAGAAATATGAGAAAAACCGTTTATTCAGTAGTTTTTCCCAATTTTCTTTGGCAATTATTGTTCGATTTTGATGATTTTGGCGGAAATATTTCAGTTTTTCAATTCCCTAGGGCCGTGCACTAATGAATTTCTAAAATCCTATAAATTTTCAAATTTAGGTACAACTTTTAAGTTTTGCGCCTTCAATTTGGCGAAATATTAAGAACGAACGGCGACCTTTGAGACCCCCTTAACTTTTCCCGCACCACAATCCGCGCCACGATAAGGTCGCAGCCATCACCCTGATGTTGTTGGGTTCCACAAATATTCTTCTTATATAATATTCTTAGTAGAAACTTAGGTAAGTTGAGGTATTTTATCATTGCTCTCAACTCTTGAAACACAGATCAATAATTAAATTATTCGGCAACCTAACTTGACTAGGCCTTGATCAAAGAAATCTTTTGATGGTAAATTGTTTCCTAAAGAGTTCAAATCTGGCTATATGCCACTACACTGTCTAAATCCACAGCCGTCCAAAACCAGAAGTTTTTATCCAGAGACAACCCGTATAGAAGACAGAAAACACCCCCATTATCCATAACTGTTTATGATTTACACGAAAATTACAATTACAGTCGTCCCTCATTATATGCGAATTCATTGTATGCGAATTCATTATATGCGAAGGAGTCAATGTACACCATCCCTTAATATATGCGAACAAAAAAATGCGAAAAAATGCCAAGAAGGACGTTCTTATCCAAGTTGGAAAAACAAGCACCAGGACATAAAGCTGCAAAAGAACGCGTTTCCGTCCTTTTATGTTCTAACGCGTCTGGTGATTTTTTTATTGAAGCCTTTAGTGATTCATAAATTTCAGAATCCTCGTGCTTTCAAAGGGGTGGACAAAACCAAGTTGCCCGTCGTGTGGAAGTCCAACTCAAAAGCATGGGTGACAGCTTCGCTTTTCACAGAATGGTTTCGTGATGATTTTATCCCAAGTGTCAAGGAATACCTAAAGAGAAGAAATTTGGCATTTAAAGTCCTACTCCTGATAGACAACGCCCCGGGTCACCCTGGAACTCTTAACACAATCGATTCCAACGTAAAAGTTATGTTCCTTCCTCCTAACACAAAATCACTCATTCAACCGATGGACCAAGGCATAATCGCAACCTTCAAGGCATTCTACACGCGTAGATCTTTTGAACGAATTTTCAACGCTATGGACGCGAATCCACAAAAATCAGTAGCTGCATGTTGGAAGGATTTCAACATGCTCCAGTGTGTGAAAGACATCAGCGAATCTGCTAAGGAAATCCGAAGTTACACACTGAAGGGTTGCTGGAAGAAACTGCTTCCACTTTCACCCGTTGACATGGAAGAGCCCCCTGTTACAGTTCAAGAACAAGTGGGCAAAATTGTCAGCGTCGCCCACGCTATTGGAGGTGATGGCTTTACCAACTTGACTTGTGAGGAGGTGATGACAGAGTTGATTGAATCAATTGACGAGGGGCTTGATGAGGAAGAACTTGCAGAGTTACTTAAGTCACCGCATGATCTACCTGATGGAGAAGAAGTTCCACCTGAACCAACAAACACATTCATGAACCTCAAGGCTGTAACGCAATTGCTCGAGAAGAAAGATGAATTGGTTAAGATGGTAGAGTCTGACCACGATGTTGACCGCCGAGTCCAGTTCCGTCAGGGCCTCGAGGGATTAGCAGCCCCCTACGCTGATCTCCAACGAAAGTTACGGGAAGAGGCTAAACAGAAAAAAATTACGTCCTTTTTCAAGACGTCATACAATTTCCATCTACTTACATACATATGTACCTACTACTGAAGTGTTCCATGTTCAAATAAATTTTAATTCATACTTTTTGCGGCACGCATGTACGTATCCCTTCTTATAACGCTATAATATAGCTTCAATATATGCGAATTTGATATATGCGAGGTTTTCCAGGTCCGTAACCCTCGCATATAACGAGGGACGACTACCAGGTTTATAGTTTCGCTGGTACAATTCCAAATTTTCTTGATGCAACCTCGATATTCCTTCGATGTCATGACCTCCGTCGAAAGTATTGTGCACGGAGGCCGTTGTAAGCAGGCAGGCATCCTGAGAGAAATAAAACGGGAAAGCCCTCTCGCCCTTACTCAAGGATGATTTATAGACAAGAGATCTATGAAAAGAGCTGCTGGGGGGCTCAGAAAAAGGGATTTGGGTCTGATCGTTTCGTCTTTCATCCTTTCTCTTCCTTCCCCGGAATATCCAGAACGATTGCTCCCGATATTTTCTCGAGCCCGGGAACCTCGGAGGGAAGAATGCAATGCTTGTTCCTTCCCTTTGTTCTCAGCATTTTGTCCTCTCACAATGGTATTGTTACTGAGTAGACACTAGACGAGTCAAGGCCGAAAGGGATGTTGGCTTGAATTCTCTGCTTCTGACAACCTGCTCGTACCTATTTACTTCTGTTCTGTTTCCACTTTCACTTTAATATCTGGAAATTGTGTTTAAATTTTAATCAATTTTTTTTGGTTCTCAGTGATTAAATTGTAATACGTAACAAAACTAGCCACCTCAAACTTTGAAATTGCACAAAATCGCCAAAATGCTGCAAATTATTACATAATTTTTCTGTATGAAGATCACCCGTCTGCGAAGAACATGATTTTTCCATTAATTGTACCCACCAACCATAATTAACATCGTGCATGGTTGACAATAAGTTTATTTTATCTTAAAGTACCTACCAGCAATACGCCTTAAATGCAAAATGTGCTACTTGGTTTTCAACTCGGTGACTTGAAATTATACTCTGATCAATTTTATTCACTGGCATTCACAAACCTAAATACATTTGAACTAGTTGACCAACCACCAGTAGTTATGATAAACTCCTATTTTAGCAAGTTTTTTTTTAGGAAAATTAAGCTACTGCAATGGACTCAAAATTTTTAGCATGGACTTTTTGGACTTGACTGAATATTTTTCACTGAAAACTGTTTTGAAAAATTCTAAAACGAAACGAATATTATGGTATATTCTGATTCAGCACAAAATTTTTGATATTAGTACAATTTCATAAATTAAAAATGTTAAAAATATTAATACAAATAATTTTCAAATCATTTCATTCAAATAATTTTTGATATTAGTACAATTTTATAAATTAAAGAAATTTTTAATGTTAAAAAATTGTAAATGATATTGTATAAAACATGTATATAAATAATACTCTTCAGAGTTCGTAGAGACATGAAGAACATGAATATCGACTCTTAAAATCTTCAAAACGAACCCTGTGTAATGATAGTAAGTATTGCCTCGGAATATTAGGCTTTATTCAACGAAAGAACACAGGATAATGAATTAGAAAATTTTGGAATGCAGCGTTAGGGTTGTAGTGTTGGAAATGCAACATGTGATATGGCGAGTTATAATATTTATATATTATATAATATTAGTATATAAGTATGTGAGTAGTATAGTAGTATATGAGTAGTAGTGATATAGTAGTAAGTAGTATATGAGTATATAATATGGCAATTGGTGTTTCACCTTGATCTTGGTCTGGAGATCTTGAGGATTCTGCAGGACTCGGTGTCGACGTTGAAGGTAAAATTGAAGCTTCCCCTGCAGGTGCTAAGTGTCGGTTCGAGAAAGTAATTTCTCTACCATCAGCTAGCCGCACATGCGGGTAATGGCAGAAAAATATTTCTCTCTTTCGTTGAATAAATTGTAATGATATTAAGTATTGAATAAGCTTTGGAGTATTAGGCTCTATTCAACGAAAGAACACAAGATAATGAGTTAAAAATTTTTGGAATGCAGCGTTAGGAATGTAGTTTTGGAAATGCAACATGTGATATGGCGAATTATAACACCCTGTGCATACAGTATGTTGTTAAGGTAAAAGGAAAGTATGAAAATTCAATAATTTACGAGTTTATTAGCCAAGAGCCAGAAAGCACCTTGGAACTGGGCAACACTCTTCGAGGTACTCTTCGTCTCCTTCCCTCCTAGGAAGGGAGGAATGAGATAAGCCGATAAAAGCTCTCGGCCATCAGCTAGGGGCAGCCACTCTTTTCCGCAGTCTCTCAGTGCTAACTGGTTGAAGCTTCTTGTCAAAACTCAAGTAATCTCTCGTTCTGTTCAAATCCTCCCTGGGCCAGTACGTCAGATCCGTCTCGCTGAAAAGGTTAACAAAATTCAAATATCAAAATTTTGCCCCCAGCCGAGTCTGTCAGATTTGTCTCGACGAAAAGGCCCTATTTTTAAATTCTAAATCCCCTAAAAATGGGCCTTACTAGGTTTAGACAAACACGTATAATTATTGAAAAGTTATACTTCAGAAAGTCTCGTAGAAGCTCTCGTTTCCCACGTTTGTGCTACGTAAGTACTTGTAATTCATTCAAGGGGACGTGATAAAATCCGAGTTGCACCATCCGAGCGCATCGCACAATACGGCGGAGACAGTTGTAAAACCGGGAGGATTCATATCGGAAGGTGTGTAAAACCAGACGCATTTGCATAGGGAAATCCATATGGCAGAGCTTGTTCGACCTGTCATAAACTTCTAAACGACCAGGAAACCCCTGGCAAATAGATGTCCGACCTCGGGGTGGAAATGGCAGTTTGATGCAAACCTTATATGGCTTGGAGGGCAGTGAAATTGATTTTCATAATATGTTCCGATCTATGAAAAGAGAAATTACTGGAGCTTTGATCGACAATAATTATTCTAATTCAAAACGAAGGTTTGTGAGTAACAGCCTTGGGAAGAGCAGAGAGCGAGCTCTTAATCTACTACAGGCTAAAAATTTCATCGCTTACCTATCGACTAGTACGTGGTCATTCAGACATCAAAAGACTCTTTAACTCATTGATTAAATGACGAGATAAAAGGAAACCTTGGATTTAAACGGACTTTTGGGAGTGGGTTAGGGGAGCACCGGGCTCTTCAACTCACTACACCACCTATTCCCTTCCTCAATACTATCATACTCTCTCCTTCAATCTGTCTCAACAAGCCATTGAGAGAGTTGTGAAGGGGGGGGGGTATCCAATAGGATACAATTAAAAACGTATTCGTTAACGTGACACTCTCGAAAATCATTCTTACGACTCGTAAATAAGAACTATTACAAATAGTGCTCGTTATGATAGATGGTTTGAAATGAGAAAAGCCGAAGTACTGGACTATAATGATGGCTGAGAGGACCTTGTACAGGGTGTAAGCCTAACTGGTGTGTCATACTATACGTATCAATTCTACAACTAATATTCAACATAAAATGTCTCAGCAATTTTTCGAAGGCTTTATTTTAATTTTAAACTTTTTTCGTGATTTTGACCTTACGTCATAAAATTGGTCATTACTCCTTTAATTAGCTGTGATAATTACAATTTGAGGATACCGTTGGAAAGAGCATTAAACTTCCTATCGGACAAGTCCCTTACCTTTTTTTGAGTCAAGGATTAAGAGATGAAACATATTGTTTAGTAATGCATGCATTCCAGGGGACGTCCCATTGGATAAGCATTGGATCAGTTTAACCAGTTGTTAAGTGATAAAACTGTTTCACTCGATGTAATTTATTTATTACTTTAGGCAAGAAATAGTGACCCCCCCCCCCCCAACCATTATCCACCTTAACATTTCTAGCGGCATGGGAGCCTCGAATCTGAAGAGCATTTTAAAATCCGTGATCTACGACACCCAACATGCGAATTCGAGTTCACCCCCCCCCCCCCCCACCACCACCACCACCACCCCAACGCCAACAATGGTGCCAGTCTGGCACCAAAGCGGAAATATGTCGTAACATTGAACTTTCATCTGTTAGTTTTAGTAGGCGGTCCGTCGAGGTTCACATCCGTATTCAAGGATGTGAACACAAAAAAACACGAAATAAAAAAAAGCACGAAATATGCGGTTTATGGTGTCCTGGCACCATGGTGGCACCACTATTAGTTCCATGGTGGTACAGAGAATAATTCATGAAAATCCGGAGGTATAATGAAAATTTTTCCTTAATTTCAAAGCTTGGGGACAGTTAGTAAGCGGTAAAGGAACCGAAATATTGAAAAATCGGATGTTTTGTGAATATTATCCCCCCCACTCGCCCCCTCCCCTTGCGAATTTTGGTACTCGGGTGAAATTATGTACAACTCGGGAGTTATTTGAGTCAAACAAAAAAAAAGAAACACGCAAATCGGTTGGAAATTGAGGCCAGGGCAGAGTTTACAAGATTACGCCCGCAAACGCACGTTTTTTAAGCATTAACCCCCCCTTTCCCCCCCCTTAAAAAGCAAAATTCAAAATTCCGGCGCCGTAGTGCACAACTAGATAGTTTTCCGCGTCGATGAAAAAAAGAACCACAAAAATCGGTTGAGAACTAAGGGCTGTGCAGAGTACACAAGATTATGCCCAAAAACGCACGTTTTTTGAGCATTAACCCCCCCTTTCACCCCCTTAAAAGGCAAAATTCGAAATTCCGGCGACGTAGTGCACAACTAGATAGTTTTCCGCGTCGAACAAAAAAAGAACCAGGAAAATCGGTTGAGAACTAAGGCCTGTGCAGAGTACACAAGATTTTGTTACACACACACACACACACACACACACACATACACACACACACACACACATACACACACACACACACAGACATACACCTATGGTTTTTTTCGCGGATTTGGATTCAGAATGGTCTGAAACGGATTACTGTGTGGTTATTTTTTTTTCTGTTGAGTGTTGTCCAACTTCACCCCAGATCGATCGCATAAGGACGCCCAAGTCTTTCTGTGGGACGTCCTAAAAAGCCCTCTGAAAAGAACATTTTACGTAATTTGCAAAACATGAATTTTTTTATTCGCACTACTACAACCAATATTTTTTCAAGATGCAATAAAACTGCGCCTAAATCTCGGCTTTCAAAAGGTACAATTATAAAATATTTAACAACCAAATTTAGGGGAGAAATTTGTATTTGAATGCGGAAAAACGTGCATTTTTTTTAACGAAATCAGCGCTTTTCCTCGACGATCTGAGGGGTCAGACGATGGAAGTGGGGGGCTGTAAATTATTACACAATGGTTTATTATTTTTATATATAGATCACTCGTCTGCAAAGAATACGGCTTTGCCATTGTTATCACTAACCAACATGAAGAAAAACATCAATCGCAAGTACTTATAAAAATAATAAACCAAAACTCGATGTGATGGGATCAAAAAATTTCTCGTTCGAGAGCATGATTGGCATCGCACGTGACGCAAGGGAGAGAACTGAGGGGACAGATTCTCCCTTAAATTCTTGTAGGAAGCGAACGGTTTGTCCTACAGGGCTCCGTGTGGTATCTAAAAATTCTAAAAATTCAATACATCTTAAATTAATGAAAAAAAACCTTTATATCAACATTTTTCGAACTAGTACGTTTTCAAAATTTCAACCCCTATTTTTCACCCCTTAGAAGTGACCTACATCAACCAAAAGCTTCGCGGCACAACTAGACCCCAAATGGAGCCTACATACCAAATTTCATCAAAATCGGTCAATGCTAAGTGGGGAAAGTGTCATGTACGGCGGACGGACGGAAAATTTTTTATTCGATTTTCGGATTCTACGTACCTTGAAACGTAAACCAACAAATTTTGAGAGGGGGCGGGGGAATTTTGTTTGTTGGTCGATTCCAAAGATTCATTATTGAAAATAATAAACCAAAATGCACGCTTTTCCGCGTTCAAACACAAATTTCTCCCCTATCAATCAATCAATCAATCAATCAATGTTTTTATTTGCCAGGACACAGTGTGCAAAAGCAATTGTCAAAATAATAATAATAATAATAACAAAATAGTAATAACAACACTATGTCTAGATAGGAAGAAGGAGAGCTATTTATGCGTATTTACTCTTTCCTGCCAAGAAGACCCGATAGTGAACACCATGTGTAGCAGGGAACACCGCAGCACGCGATGCGGGGCCGGGGGAAACCCCAGCCCCGCCCGGACCCGCCCACCATGGTGGCATCCCGAGTCCAAAACCAGCGAGGAATCACTGCGCAAGAGTGGGTCCCCCGGCAAGGACAGCAGAAAAAACCCACCAGGAAGGCCACCCCCGGGCGGGACAGGCACCACCCCGGCCCCCACACACACAACCAAAATATCCCCGCATTCAATAAATTAATTCCAATAGATAAAAGCTACATACTACAAATAAAATGAAGACAACAAAGTTTAAATTATATCACAGTGTAACAGAGATTTAAATTCATCACAGATATTGGTTGACTAGTTGAAAATAGATACGAGTATTTATAAAAGTCATGAATAACACGCGCGAGTACTCGGGTAACAAAATTTCCTCGGCTGTTTTTATACAAAAAATGGTTGCTAATAAAACATGAATCAGGTACATATATCACGTCAAATTCCTTGGCAGGCAGAATCAAAAAGATGAACAATAAAATTCGAATTCACAGGGAAAGGCTCAAGTCATCAAAACATGGGTTTTAGGTTGTATCACAGAGAGAAATTATGTTTACTAATGCTAACCAAATATTCGTCGAGAGAGTATGGTGCAAGATTCGATAGAAATGCAGACATTATAGTTTTAAACTTCCTCTGGGGTAGGTTACGAACATGTGAAGGGACAGCATTGAACATTTTCACCCCCCACCAGAGAGAACTATTCCTAGCCGTAGTGAGTCTGCAGGCAGGAACAACCAGATTTTCAGCATATCTTGTGTTGTATCGATGCGACGTCTTCAGGTATTTATCTGGATGTTCATGTACTTCCATAAGGCATTCAAGGATGTAAGCTGCAGGAATCGTCATGATTTTGTTCTTCCTGAATGACTGCCTACAATCCGCTTGGTAGTTTAGGCCTTCTATTGCTCTCACTGCTCTCCGTTGACAAGCAAAGATCAGCTTCGAGGCAGGAGAGTGGCCCCAACAGATGATGGCATAGACCGCTTTACTATGAAACACAGCGTGGTAGGCAACCAATACCGCTGACGAATTAAGACGCTCAGTTAGCCGTCGAAGCAAAAAGGTGATGCTGTTCAGACACCTACCCATCCTGGTGCATTGCTCCTTCCAGTTCAGTGTAGGATCTATAAACAATCCGAGGACTTTAATCTTTTCTATTCCTCTATTTAACATACTGAGGTCACGCAAACCAAAATACAGACTTTGGGTTTTAGACTCATTCACTGAAAGCTTGTTCTTACAGAACCATCTGCAAACCTCCTCAATACCAGCTTTGTTTGAGGACGTTAAGCGTGCAGCATTATTATTTTGGGTAAGTATCGAGGTGTCATCAGCAAATAGAATGATCGTTGAGTCCGTGGATTGAGGGAGGTCATTTATAAATATTATAAATAGAACGGGGCCAAGGACTGAGCCCTGAGGTACACCATATCTCACTGGGGCAATGTTTGAGTAAGAATCATTATGGTGAACCTTCTGTACTCTACAGGACAGATATGAAGCCATCAAACTCAAAGCAGAAGAGGAGAAGTTGTAGCGGTTCAACTTGGCGATTAGCAGATCATGAGGAACACAGTCGAAGGCACATCAATAACGCTGCTGAGACGTAATCACCTCTCAGGAATGACCCGAGAACGAACTCCGAAAGCTTCAAGAGAGCCTTTTTTGTAGACCGCGAGTTTCGGAAGCCAAACTGTTCGTTGCAGAACAAACCATTGTCCTCGAAATACCTGACTATCTGGACCTTCAAAACCCTTTCAAACACCTTAGAGAACACTGGTAACTTAGAAATAGGTCTGTGGTTTGATATCTGAGAGCGGTCTCCGGATTTGTACAGTGGGATAATCTCGGCTAATTTCAAAACATTGGGAAATACCCCACATCCAATGGATTCATTAATCAGATGAGTTAGAGGGTATATGATAGCAAGGGCTGCGTGTTTGATCATTTTTGATGACAGACCATATGCGTCAAAGCCCAAGGTATTTCTCAAAGAAGAGATCAGATCCATCACTTCATGAGGTTGTAGACCGGAAAAACTGAAAGGCATAGCAGTCTGTAAGTCAATTTTGAAAGAAAGAGGATCAGCATCACTCTTGGATAGATTCTCTACCAGTGAGCCCGCAACGTTCGAAAAATACTCATTGAACTCCTCTGCAGAGATAGTGGTTGAAGCTGAACGGTCAGGCCCTTTTCGATTATCATTTATTAGGTTCCACATTTTTTTTGTCGGGTTAGCGGATGAAAAGATCTCTTTTTCATTGCTTCGAGATTTCGCATCCTTTATTGCTCCTAAATTTGGTTGTAAAATATTTGTTAATCATATCATTGGAAAGCTGAGATTTAGACGCAGTTTTTATCATTCTTGCATCTTGAAAAAATACTGGTCCTCGTAGTTCAATTTGCGATTGAAAAAATTCAAGGTTTTGAATTTCAAATTACGTAAAATTCTCTTTTCAGAAGGCTTTTTCATGTCTCAAACCTTGACTTAAAAAAATGTAAGGGACCTATCCGATAGGAAATTTAATGCTCATCTTAACGGTATCCTCAAATTGTAATTATCGTAGCCAATTAAAGGAGTAATGACCGATTAAATGACGTAAGGTCAAAATCACGGAAAAAAAGTTTAAAATTAAAATAACTCGAAAACGAAGCTTTTTTTTTTTTAATTGCTAATTGTAATTTTTTCTTGAAAATTAGTTGTAGAATCGACTTGTACAGTATGGCAGACCATTTAGGCTTACACTCTGTATATTCCTGAGATGATGAAAGCGGAGAATATCTTGTTAGGCTAGGGGAGAAGAGAGGCTGGCGTCTGAAGTCTTGACTGTTGAAGTGCACACCTGTGAGGCATCAATAAACGAAGCTACGATGATTGTTTCATGGTAACAATCTTCAGGCTTGCTCAAATGTGAAATTCCTAGCCTTATAATTTTCTCTTGACCAAAATGCCTGATTTCTTGCAATCTTGGATTGGCGGTTTGGGAATTAAGTCGACTATGAATTTCACTGTGATCGGATTATTGGTAGGTTCTGGTGTTGTGTAAACATGATATCCCTATAACAAGCGTAACTTATGTATTTTCCATACATTCCAATGTAAGTTTCAGGGATTGTGTAGTTTGAATTCATGGTGGCTTACGAATTTCATTTCATCGTTATCAGTAGCCGCAGAACATGCGAAAACGTGAAATCTTTTTAACAATCATTACTTACTATAATTTCATCCTGTTTGGAGGGTTCAAGTTATTATGTTAAAACGATACGGAATGGAATTATTCAAGTGTTCATAGGGTAAGACACGCCCACAATGAAAATCTTGCCGTCTCCCTACCTCTGATACGCTTTCGGGTTCTGCGTTGTAGCTGGTAACAAAGTTGAGCGGATGGTATATCTAGGGGTTGCTTGCGGAAGACCTCGCCCCTTCAGCAATTATGATAACTGAGGGAGCGGTGGTAAACTTTTTGATGAGGGAAGCTCCGTCTCCGGGGCTTGCGCCAAGTTATCAAGTTGCCCTTACCTAATGTGTTCTCCCTCTGTTTTAATTAACAAGGAGCCGTTCTTGTCGCTGGTTTGAGTCGGATAAAAATCAAAGTGAGCCACTCTTGATCAAATCTAGATTGTATGTAATTGGTTCGTAGAACGAACCGCTGTGAGATGCTCTGTGGAGAAATTTCCTTTAATCTGGGGGTTTCGTGGACTCATCAGAAATGCGACGTGAAATTAGTTGGGCTCTAAAGTACAGCAGAGAAGTCAAGGAACGACAACCAGTTCGGATAGAACTTAGAAGAAGATCTTGGAAATATGCAGGGTGATCCAAACGTAACGATTCTACTTTGAGGTCTAATAGAAAATTTCGCTCCGATCAAAAAAATACCTACCACATAAATATCAAGTACCGTCTAAATTTAGAGGCTCTCACTCAGAGGCGTCTGGATCTCCTGCGGCCCGTCCACTACACAAGCACTCCCAGCGGCCTTCAAGCTAACTCTCTTATCTCATTCTCGCGCAATCTTTTTATTTATTTATTTTATTTTTTTTTTTCAAGTTTATTTCTAATTTGTTATAAAAATTGTTCTTACTAAATCCTAGGCTAAGTTCATTACCCAACCATAAATCGGCCCAAAAAAAAGAAGTCCAAATTTGAGTTTCAAAACTCAAAATGACAGCCCCTTATGAACAAAATAGGCAGGTACAACCTTACGATGAATAAGGAGTAGCAAGGGATGGGAGTATGAAAACGAAAGTTCTAAGAATGATTTTTAGTGGCACAATATTTTCTTATCGGTAAGCTATTTTATTTAAGCCCTTTTCCTTCACAGCCTATGTCTAAATTTCTTCAGCCTTGGACAGAAAAATAGGAACTGGAAAATATCAGGTGTAACTTTGACCCAAGTATCACATCGAATTGAAAGCCACAAAGAACTAGTGAAATCATGGAACAGAAAGGAACTGTTTCTAGCTTAGAAGTTGAATTAACTCTCTCTTAAATCTTTGAATAATTTAGAACTGTAATTTAGAAGTGTAATTAAATCATTTAAATTAAGTGTAATTAAATCATTTAGAAGAGTAATTAAATGATTGAATGTGAGACTATAAAATTGTACTAGAACTAAATGAAATTGTATATAAAAATTGTATAAGAACCAACTGAATGAAATTGTGCTGGCAATATGTATAAATAAATGCAAGGTCCAAAAAAAAAACTCTGAACAAATAACGAATTTAACTCACAGTCCTTGAACCTAGAGGTACCTAGGGTTGAGGTTTACCTAGAGTTAAGGATGAGGATTAATTATAAGAGGATCCTTTTAGCTGTATAAGCATAAGAAATGGACGCTGCAAAAATTTAGTCCCACATTGCTGAAACCTTATTAATATCTTCCACAAAAATACAAAAGTATGAAAATCTGGTAACCATAAACAGGAACGCTATAGTTTCCTACCTAGAATAACGATAACGATAACAAACCGGGTATGAAGTGGAAGTGGAGGAAAAAGTGAGAAAGAAGAGACAAGAGAGCTAGCAGGAAGGCCGCTGGGAGTGATTGGATCGAGAGGACGAGCCGTTGGAGATCCAGACGCCTCTGTCTCAGTCGGTCGCCGTTCATTCCTCGTTCCGGGTTAGTATTTCCCCTAAATTGCAAGGGCAAAACCATTAAAAAACGTAGCTAAATTTTAAATTTCCAAGGATTTCAGTAATTTATTAGTTCATCGACCTAGGGAATTGAAAAATCATCATCAAAATTGAACAATAATTCTCAGAGAAAAATGATGAAAACATTGAGTAAACGGTTTTTCTCATTTTTCTCTGGCAATTATTGTTCGGTTTTGATGATTCCAGCGGCAATTTTTCAGTTTTTCAATTCTCTAGGTCGATGAACTAATAAATTACAAAATTCCTTGAAAATGTCAAATTTAGCTACTTTTTTAAAGGTTTTGCCCTTCAATTTAGGGAAATACTAACCCGGAACAAGGAACGAACGGCGACTGACTGAGACCACCTTAATCTCAACATCTTTTTTTCCAAAAAAAAAAAAAAAAAAACACAAATTTTTTATTCCAAAATCAAAATGTCTATTTGTCATTGACGTTTTAGATCTCTCTGAACAATTCTGATTCCACAGAGAATATATGTATCGATAGAAAATGTGTAAATTTTTCAGGGGACGAAAACAAGGAACTAGATGGAGATTTATGTTAAAAGCAAGCTGGTGGAACGGGAATCGTATTTATTCCGGTAGGTATTTATCACTTAGGGGGTTTGATTCAAATCTAGCTCGACTTACGAGGTTTTACACTTTTACTATCGATGTATTATTATGTTATAATGAGACTGTTCAATCTCAAATAGCTAGAGTTTTAATAAGTCTATGTCTAATAAATATTGTAGGGGACTGAACTTTCTATTAAATTAGAGCGTCATTTCGTATAGCTACGCCCGGGACAAGGAATTGAACTCGGACAGATCAACAAACAGGGACGGAGCCAAAACGGTTTAAAAAGCTGTGAACCGCAAAATTTAAAAAAAAAAAAAAAGATTTCGGACGACTTTAAGGAAAACTGTATTTTTATTGAACAAAGCACACATTTTATGATTGAGAAAGGTTCTACAGTAGTTCTTACACTAAATCCTTTTATCCTTACACTAAAACAACAGTTTTAAAACTAAAATTAATATAATACATTCATCATTAAACTAAGGAGGGACCTCTTAAGCAGTTACTTTAGAAAACAACAAACAAATTGACATAACTCATTCATTATGGGAGTCATCGTGTTAATTCTCGTTTCCGCGGACACTTCATTTTGCTCGGTAGGTGGTAATTTATAATTTATGGTAAAACTAAGTCAAGGAAGTTACCGTTGAGTAAGGGGTAAATAAACCAGACCTGAGAGCCGACGGTGGAGAGGGGTAAAAGAAGCGAATTTTCGGACCAATCAGCCGCGAATAGGGCAAAGCAAAGTAATATATTCATGAGGTTATTTAGTACTTTGGCTCCCCCTCCTCCCCTTCTTGAAATTAGCAACTAACTTATTTTGTTGGGCGAAGCGCGAACCTCGAGAGGCGGGAAATTTATCTTCCGTCTGTTTTCGACGAAAAGGCGAGTGAGGGTTAAAACTAACTTTGTCATGCTGGATCGTCCTGAGGCTTAGAATTCCCCCCCCCCCCACCATCCCCTCAATCTCTCCCCTCTGAACATCCCCTTAGTCACCCCCACCTCATTAAAGCCACTCAGTCTTACCTATTAATCGAAGGATCTTTCTATACAGTAGAATTCTCCATAATGTTCTTTCGAAGTCTATTTTCATTCGAAAACTTATGCTGACTGTGTGGAAAGGAAATGCATGAGCGACTTGTTGATTCCGGTAATTCGAAAAAGTTCACATAGATTTCGACATTTCACAAGAAATCCTCAGTTTGTGGGCACAACTAGACCCTCAACGTAACTCATATCAAATTTCAATTTTGGCAACTGAATGGCAGAACTGGACTGAATGTACGGCGAAAGGTATTGTAAAATTACTATAGAAGACAGCTTTCTTCATATTTTCACTTCATATTATTTTGTACCACGTAAACTTTTTTCGCACTTGTATCAAAATTGACCAGTAAACTTGATCACTAAAATGTAACCCTTAATTTCCTACAAGTTCAAATAATTTGTTTTTTCGCATTTAAAAAATTAAATTCAGATGTATTTTAACAAATCTGTAGAATATTTGAGTAGAAGGTTCCTCAAAAGCCCTATTACAGTCTGAAAGCTCAAGAATGATCTCTCCAAGGGCCACACTAGCGCTATGTCTGCAGTACCTGTCTATAAACTCAATTTTGCTAGAGTAGAAGAAAGAAACTTGGAGAAATCCTTGGTGGGATGTTGGGATCTGTGCTAGGTACTTCAGCAAGTGGCGTCATGTCTGACGAGGATAACTACCTAGCAGCCTACAAGGTGAGAAATGAGGGTAGAAGGCCTTAGTACAGTCTGTGGACGCGAGAATGTTTTTAGCTTCGAATTATTTTGTTTTGACTATTACGTTTTCTTAAACAATCGATATTTAGAGTATCAAGATACCCAACGGCTGTCAGTTTTAGCTTAAAAGTGGACTAATTGTTGCTGGTAAAAATCGAACTTCCAAAAAGATACCTCAGGATATTAAGGGTTGATTCAGAGTCAAAAATATCACATGAGGTTTACTAACGGCCGTTACCTGGTTTAATGAAATGGTTTCCAAGAGATCACTGAAGTTGAGGCCGGTCGGCTTGGGAGTTTTCGACCGTATATCACTTAAATGACCATAACTACCTTAACTTACCGTGTAAATGTAGAAATATTGAATGATTAAAAAGTAATAAAATAAAAACGCTCCAAATTATTTCACAAGGGTTTACTATTTTCCTGTATAGATCACTCTTCTGCAAAGATCACAGCTTTGCCATTGTCACTATTTATTTATTTTTTACCCACCAACCAGAGGTGCCTACTACCTACTAGGGCATTTTTGAAAATGTCAACCCTTCACTTCCATTTGGTTGGTGTTTGGGATTGAAATTTTCAAAAATGCCCTAGTAGGTAACAGGTTACCTCTGGTTGGTAGGTAAAGAATAAATGAATAGTGACAATGTCAAAGCTGTGACCTTTGCTGAAGAGTGATCTATATAGAAAAATAATACACCTTTGTGAAATAATTTTTTTTTACCTACCAACCATTGGTACCTACTACCTACCACACCACACTGCCTTCACTCCTTCACAATCAAGTTTATTAGAAAGAACTAACGCTTCACACTCGATTCGAAAAATTCGGAGCTTCATATGGAAATTTGATTACTGGTTACGCAGAAGGCAAAACTGTATACAAATCGAAGAAATTTCTAGTTAGAGATGGGCAAAACGGTTCACCAAGAAGAACGGCTCTGAGCGCTCCGCTCATTCAAAAGATCCGGATCTTTTCGACGGATCAGTGGCTCTTTTTGGCTCTTTTGAGCTCGTATTTATTGTAGAGATGAAAATACGATAAAAACGCTACAAATTGTTACACAACGGTTTATTTTAGTTCTGCCCGGAAATGTTTATTCGATTATTGGATTCTACACTACCTTGAATCCTAAACCATAAATTTTGAGGGCGAGAGGGAATAATTTCTCTGTTGCTCGATTCTAATGGTTCATTATTGAAAATAATTGAAAAATGAAACAACCCAAAAAGCGCTGTTGTTCAATAAAGATGCTCAACAAATTCTTCAAAAAATCAACGAAAACCAGTAAATGAACAAGATTAAAGCAATGAATAAGTAAGATTTAAAAATAAAGTTTTTTGGTAAACTATTTATTTATATGAAGTCTGCATTTTTTATGCCTCTAATGACAAACCACAATTAAAAAAACGCTGCAAATCATTGCTCAAAGGTTTATTATTTTCTGTATAGATCACCCTTCTGTATAGATCACTGGTTCTCCATCAATAGCACCTACCACCATCTGTATTCTCCCTTGACCTTCCGTCTCAAATTTCAGCTTCCTGCGTTCAATAGGATTGAAAATGGCTTCGGAGCTCACTCAGCTGATCAGTGATCTGAAGAGTGAAGAACATCTCCTCGAATGCTGGAGACGCCTGGAAGAGCACTTCCATTCAATAGGACTATAAATGGTTTTGGAGCTCACTCAGCTGATCAGTGATCTGAAGAGTGAAGAAGATCTTCTCAAATGCTGGAGACGCCTGGAAGAGCACTTCCATTCAATAGGACTAAAAATGGCTTTGGAGCTCACTCAGCTGATCAGTGATCTGAAGAGTCAAAAAGATCTCCTCGAATGCTGGAGACGCCTGGAAAAGCACTTCCATTCAAAAGGATTGAAAATGGCTTCGGAGCTCACTCAGCTGATCAGTGATCTGAAGAGTGAAGAAGCCTTTGAGCAATGATTTGCAGCGTTTTTTATCCACCAACATTTCTTTTACCTACCAACTTTTTTTACCTACCAGCTAGGTACTACCTACCACACCATACTGGCTTCACACCTTCACAATCAAGTTTATTAGAAAGAACTAAACGCTTCACACTCGATTGGAAAAATAGAAAGCTTCATACGGAAATTTGATTACTGGTTACGCAGAAGGCAAAACTGTATACAAATCGAAGAAATGAACAGCAATCGCATTTTAGTCCGATAAAATTTGAATGGAGATTGGACCTCTTTTGCGATTCACACTCATGATTCTGTTTTATCGAAGGAAAACCTTCAAGTACTCGTAGGGACCGAACGGTTTGTCCTACAGAGCTCCGGGTGGTCTCAAAAATTTTTAAAAATTCAGTACTATTTAAAATTGGTGAAAAAACGATACCTTTATTTCGAGAGTTTTCGAGCTAGGGTACTCTTGAAAATTTCAACCCTTAATTTTCACCCCTTAGAAGTGACCTACATCAACCAAAAGCTTCGCGGCACAACTAGACCCCAAATGGAGCCCATATACCAAATTTGAACCAAATCGGTTCAGTGTTGCTAAGAAAAGTGCCGCGTACGGCGTACGGCGTACGGCGGACGGACGGAAATTTTTTTATTCGATTTTCGTATTCTACGTACCTTGAAACGTAAAACATCAAATTTTGAGGGGGGGTTAAAATTTTTTTTTTCTTGCTCGATTCCAAAGGCTTATTATTGAAAATAATAAACCAAAAAAAATCTTAGTAGGTATAACATTTTGATGTTATAGGTATTCAACAAAGGAAATTAAGGTAACCAAGTTGAAAGAGAATAAACGAACCAATAAGTACGTAAGCTTCAATATTGATAATAATGGTAAGATAAGGATGTGCTTTTGCTTGCCTTTTGAACTTGTATCAGAAAGCTGCTCACAAAAAATCATGGTGTAAAAACGCTGCAAATTATTACACAATGGTTTATTATTTTTCTATATAGATCACTCGTCTACAAAATCACCAACCATCCAATATGAAGAAAAAAAGAAAAAAAAGAAAAAAAATCAAAATCACCAACCATCGATCGCATTTCGGTCAGCTCTAATTTGAACGGAGATTAGGCCTCTTTTGCGATTCACACTCGTGTTTTGATTTTTTGATTTATATATATATATATATATATTTCAATATAAACCCTTAAATTTTCGTAGGGAGCGAACGGTTTGTCCTACAGAGCTCCGCGTGGTCTTAAAAAATTCTAAAAATTCTATAGAATCTTAAATTGATGGAAAAACAATACCTTTATATCGAAATTTTTTGAGTTAGGGCGTTTTCAAAATTTCAAAATTGATTTTGGAACCCTTAGAAGTGACCTACATCAACCAAAATCTTCGGGGCACAACTAGACCCCAATTGGAGCCTACATACCAAATTTCATCAAAATCGGTCAATGCTAAGTGGCAAAAGTGCCGCGTACGGCGGACGGACGGCCAAATTTTTATTCGATTTTTGGATTCTACGTACCTTGAAACGTAAACCATCAAATTTTGAGGGGGTGTTAACATTTTTTTTTTCTTGGTCGATTCCAAAGGTCCATTATTGAAAATAATAAACCAAAATTAAACAGGGAGAAAAGACAACGGAAAGAATCAGAAAGTGGGTCACAGAAAACACTGGAAAAATACGGTAAAGTTTACGACCAAAAATACAATAATGCATGTGGTGGTACGATACAATTCCGCAAAATTGTATTGTTTGATCGACTTACATCGTATTTTCCCTCTGAATTATCGTGCGGGTTGGCATCAGTGAGCTGACGAAAAGGAGGTCCTAATTTTCCCGAACACTGCCAATCTAAAAAAAAACCGAAGATCGAAGAGCCGCCGTTCATTTATTTTACTGGATCTCAAGAGATCCGAAGATCGAAGAACCGCGATTCATTTGTCATTTTTACTGATCCGCAGTTCACTCGCTCTTTTA
Source organism: Apolygus lucorum (assembly GCA_009739505.2). Classification (NCBI taxonomy): domain Eukaryota; kingdom Metazoa; phylum Arthropoda; class Insecta; order Hemiptera; family Miridae; genus Apolygus; species Apolygus lucorum. Next base: position 49,649,295 of record CM019183.2, on the reverse strand, counting down.
AAGAACCGATCTTCACCGAACACTACCAGCACTGAGCTCAAAAGATCCGAAGAGCCGCGGTTCTTTTTTACTGACCCGTGGTTCACTCGCTCTTCTGAAAGAGCCGGCTCAAAGATCCGGATCTTTAATGAGCGACCCATCTCTATTTCTAGTAGGTAGTAGGCACCTATGGTTGGTAGGGAGGGATCTATACAGAAGGGTGATCTATACAGAAAATAATAAACCTTTGGGCAATGATTTGCAGCGTTTTTTATTTGATTTTCGAATTCTACGTACCTTGAAACGTAAACGAACAAATTTTGAGGGGGTTTAAGATTTTTGTTTCTTGGTCGACTCCAAAGGTTCATTATTGAAAATAATAAACCAAAACATCGAAAAACTCGTTTTTATCCTATTTTTTGAAATTTGGGCCCCTTAGGGTTGCCCAAAACTCTTGGCTAGCGAAATCGTCTTTTCATTTGTTATTGTGAACATTTTGGAAAAAACTTGAAATTTCTTTTTTTTACAATCACTTCAGTTGTCTGGTCGTTAAATCGTTAAACATAAATATGATTTTTGGATAACCTCAAGGAATTGTTTAAGAATTTTTCAGAACAGTTTTCACTGAAAAATATTCGGAAAAGTTAAAGCTGAAAATTTTGAGTCCATTTCAATAGCTTAATTTTCCTAGAATATTCGCTAAATTAGGAGTTTTTTAGGGGTTTTAGAAGTGACTAACATCAAGCAAAAGCTTCGGGGGACAACTAGACCCCTAATGGAGCTCACATACCAAATTTCATCAAAATTAGTCCATGGGAAATAAGGGAAGTGCCCCGTACGCGGACGGACGGCCGAATTTTTATTCGATTTTCGGATTCTACGTAGGTACCTTGAAACGTAAACCATCAAATTTTGAGTGGGGGGTTAAAAAAATTTCTTGGTCGATTGTAATGGTTCATTATTGAAAAAAAAAATTAATTCACTCGTGTCTTTCCTTATCAAAGTCGTGATAAATTCTTCTTTCTTTCAAATGTTCACTTAAGATATCATCTAATCGAAGAGGTCTGTCATATCAAAATCCGCTTTGCACTTCAAGCGTCAAGACCCAAGTTTTGCCTCCGTTTGCAAATGAGGGTACCTACTATCTCAGCTCAGGGCTCCTCCAAACTTCGCTGGGGAAGAAGACGCTTCAGCAGACTTCCAGCATTCCCAAAGTTCCCTTGCAGGCAGCTTTGTGTACAACGGGGAGTCTAAGAATGATTGGTCGGGCGTCGTGCGAGATACGGTCGAGGGTTGATTAGCAAAGGGGAGGTTTCAAGAGGCGGCCTCATCTAGTTAGAAGTTTGATTAGATCTTAGCGTTAAGTCTTATTACGGCCACACTTTCCGTTAAACTGATTTATCTACACCTATCTGCGCAAGTTCAGCCGATCCTGTTTTATTAAGTTCTGGCTCAACGTTTCCGTAACATTTCACTGTCAGGAGGGAAATTGATGGAAATCTTGGCGTTGATGCAGCCCCGAGCTTCTTCCAGGTAAACTCTAGATGTATAGATGATGGAAGCTGAAGTTCAAACACACCCTCACTGAGTATCTACTTCGATTAAACGATTATCCTTCTGGAAGAATGTTTAATATTGAATTATAAGGTTGATAGTTACTAGCTATTCTCCATATTGCTTCCTCACTACCACAAGAAGGCAGTGCTAGTGGGCTCTATATCTCCATCTAGATTTCCAATTGACTTTTCGTTTTATAGCTTTTCCAGCAATGATTCCGGGTCTATTCATCTGTGGTAAATTCCTCGTGGGAAACATAATAAAAATTTCCACATTACAGTGGCTCAAAAACATTCATTATAAGAGTATGTTTTTTGTTCCAATTCAAAATAAATTTCTTAGTTTTGGCTTATTATTTTCAACAATGAACCATTGGAATCAACCAAGAAAAACAATTTTGAACCTTCCCCTCAAAAACGTTTCAAGGTACGTAGAATCCGAAAATCGAATAAAAAACACTGTAAATTATTAAACAAAGGTTTATCATTTTTCTATATAGATCACTCATCTGCAAAAAACTTCCAACCATAGGTACTAGTGGTGGTACTTAACTTTAATTACTTGTCTCCAGTACTCTGTGGGTACTACCTACCTATAGCGATCGCATTTTGGTCAGCTAAAATTTGAACGGAGATTAGGCCTCTTTTGCGATTCACACTCGTGTTTTTGATTAATCGTAAGTTCAGCCCTTAAGTTCTTATAAGGAGCGAACGGTTGGTCCTACAGAGCTCCGGGTGGTCTCATTCAATTCTAAAAATTCAATGCTATCTTAAATTGATGGAAAAACAATACCTTTATATCAAAATATTTTGAGCAAGGGCGTTTTTAAAAATTCTACCCTTAGAAGTGTCTGACATCAACCAAAAGCTTCGGGGCACAACTAGACCCCAAATGGAGCCCATATACCAAATTTCATCAAAATCTGTCCATGGTAACTAAGCAAAGTGCCGCTTACGACGGATGGCGTTTTCATGAACAGATTTTGATGAAATTTGGTATATGGGCTCCATTTGGGGTCGAGTTGTGCCCCGAAGCTTTTAGTTGATGTCAGTCACTTCTAAGGGGTGAAAATTAAGGGTTGAAATTTTGAAGAGCGCCCTTGCTCGAGAACCCTTGAAATAAAGATATCGTTTTTTCAATAATTTTAAATAATATTTTAGAATTTTCAGAGATCATCTGGAGCTTTGTAGGACAAACCGTTTGCTCCCTACGAGAACTTAAGGATCGAACGATAATTCAGAAACACGAGTGTGAATCGCAAGAGAGGCCTAATCTCCGTTCAAATTTTAGCTCACCAACATGCGATATCTGTTCGTTTCTTCGAGTTGGACTCAGTTTCGTGTCCTTAGCAACCAGTAAGTAATCGGATTTCCTAATAATTTGGGCAACTTCAACTCCCTGTTTCTTCGATCTGAGTGTGAAGCGTTTATTTCTTCTAAATAAACTTTATTGTGATGTAGGCAGGTGGTAAGTAGGTAGTACCTATGGTTAGTATATCGTGACAATGGCAAAGCCGTGTTCTTTGCAGAAGAGTGATCTGTATAGAAAAATGAACCTTTATGTAATAATTTGCAGCGTTTTTATGATCCAAGGAGATCGAAGGAAGACCCCAGAGATGGGATTAAATAATGGAGAAGAAACACGACAGTGGCTCGCAAATGGAATGTCAGTAAATCGGTCTTCTAAAATTTTTAATGAGGTGGTTAATCCGTCATAATAGATACGTACTTTGGATCATTTGGAACATTTCAGGATTTGTATCGGAATTTTTCCTAAACAAATTTTCAAGAAGGGCTTTTTCAGAATTTTTGCGTTCTGAAAATTGGTTCTGAATTGGTTCTACCTGGACCAATTGCAATAGCTTTCACTTTTATAGCGTAAAAGAGATCTGAACAAACATTTTTAACAGTGAAAAACTGTGAAATCTCCTCCTTCTTATCTGGGGCTAGAGGTTTGCTCAGGGTTGCTATGATTGCTCAAAAACTCCTTGGAATAGAAATATGATAGAATATGATAGAAAAAACGGCTTTTGCTGATTTTACTGTGGTTATCAGTATCTAAAAAACAATAATTACTCACTTGTGAGCCCTCACAGCTCACAGGGCTATTCTCCATCAGTCCCTCCGTTAGTCCTTTACCAACTCTCGCCAAGACATACCTCGAGCTCAGTTGTGCTATTGTGTGCCGCCAGTATTCAGAGATCCCCTGTCACCAGCCATGCATTCAACTCAGCAGACCTGAACTTTTGCCTGTGTCCGGAGAAAGAGACTCACAGTGTCCAGTTTTATACCCTCCTGCCACCATCCAGTGACTGAGTCCTGCCACGTGAGTTGTTTATCCTTTTCTTAAACTGGCCAATGGTAGGGTAGGTAGTCCCCCCCCCCCCCACTTAGAACGCCTAAGAGAAACCCCGTGTTTGCTAGCAAAGTTGTGTATAACGTAGAGTATTTTGATTTCTTATTTTCAATAACAAACCTTTGGAATAGAGCAAGAAATTTGAAACCCCCCTCAAAATTTAAACCATTTAATTTCACGTTTTAAGGTATTTAGAATCCAAAAATTGAACAAAAGTTTGTCTGTCCGTCCGCGCACTTTGCCCATTTTCCAAGTCCGAAAGGTTTCTCTTTTGCATACGAGAATGAAGCAAATGCTCTACCTCGGAGGTTTCACTCATGAGCAAAAGCTTTTACTTCTACCTTTTGCTTTGATCATTATTTACTCCAACTTTATGCATACCACCCAAAATTTGTAAAAAAATAATCCAGTGACATTATTTTTGAAAATCAATGCAATTTATTATGTTTATAAACCATTTGAAGCGGCTGTAAATTTTAAAGAAACCGATATAAGTGAATTAAAAAAAAAAACATTTATTCCACGAATGGCATCGTTTGAGATCATATCAAGAAAGGTCATTACTGCCCGCCTTCTTGGCAACGTTGAAGCTTACCTGTTGCTCGCGAGGATTGAAATCAAAATGTAAGCAATTCTTTAGGTAGATAACGTAATCGTGAAGTATCAATAAATGAAAGAAAGTGTTTATCTGCCACCAGTGAAACCACACGATTTATTCAAATCGCTTTTCCAAACCACCGACCGCAAATCGCGGATTATGAGCGCTGTTGGACATTAAATGCAATGTTAGAAGACCGAAAGAGACAATTATAATTGGCTGATCTCCCAGTGTATAGAGATATCACGACTCCGACCCCGGAAAACGATGTAGCCTCAGTGAAGGCACCATGTCTATCCCCAGTTAGCCTGCCGAGGGAAGATTCGAGAAGGGAGGCAATGAAAATAAATTAAGTTTAATCCAACCCCGTTTTTCCTCTTTCTCACTGTCCTTATCGTTTCTGTCTTCTCCCCAACATTTCCCCTTGCCCTATATTTTCTTCACTCTTTCTAGTCCTATTCTTCGCCCGGTTCGGGATTCCTCGTAAATGGATTTCCTCTTCACTGCTTCTCATTTAGAGAGAACGTCGGGTGATATTTCTCGATGGTTGAGGTGGTTTTTAGAAGGCACAATTTCTTACTCATTAGATCTTCGTCTTTGTGCAATAATCCATGACCTTATTCTATACGAATTACCCAATCAGAATTCAGAAAAGTAATCAGATGAATTCGGATTTACATCTGATTCACGAGACGAACAGAACAAAATGTGCAGTTACACCACGATTGCGTCAAATATTTTTGGATGCTAGAATTTTTAAAAGGCTGAGAATCATAATACTTTATCATATCCGTTCATTCAGATTGAAATCCGAGTTAATTCCGATCTGGAAAAAAAAACTTGCGATGGTCATACAGGATATCGACGGACATTACTAGAGATCAGATTCATATGTTTTTACATGTGCTTCATAATATGAAGCACATGTAAACATATTATGTAAACACATAAAACATATTATGTTTTTACATGTGCTTTTCTAGGCAATGTATTGGCAATATTGAAGATATAATACATATTTACAAATATCTATTAACAAACCACTTATTTTGGTTTATTATTTTCAATATTAAACCTTTGGAATCGACCAAGAAAAAAATTAATTAAAAAACCCCCTCAAAATTTGTTGGTTTACGTTTCAAGATATGTAGAATCCAAAAATCGAATAAAACGCTGCAAATTATTACACAATGGTTTATTATTTTTCTACATTGAACACTCGTCTGCAAAGCCACCAACCATCCAACATGAAGAAAAATTTGTATTATGTAGAAGAATTGTTGGTTTACTCGTGAGAAAGTACTTCACGGTCAAGTTACTGGTTTCTTACATTTTTGAGCACCATAATCAATTCCGATTTTAGGTCAGTAAGTGTGTAAGCAAAGTTGTTCGAAATCGTAAGTTAAGTATTTAGAAGAACTTAATCGGAAGGAATCGGTGGCTACAGCTTTCGTACAAGTACGCAACCACGAGAGACATTTTATGTCTTTGCGCCCCCTTTCCCCTTCGCGTAACGCTCCCCTCATAACGCTCCCCGCGTGATAGTAAAGACATAAAATGTCAAAAACATCGATCGCATTTCGGTCAGCTAAAATTTGAACGAAGATTAGGCCTCTTTTGCGATTCACGCTCGTGTTTCTGATTTATCGTACGTCCAACCCTTAAATTCTCGTAGGGAGCGAACGGTTTGTCCTACAAAGCTCCGCGTGGTCTCAAAAAACAATACCTTTATATCAAAATTTTTTGAGTTAGGGCGTTTTCACAATTTCAAAATTCATTTTTGTACCCTTAGAAGTGACCTACATCAACCAAAATCTTCGGGGCACAACTAGACCCCAAATGGAGCCTGCATACCAAATTTCATCAAAATCGGTCAATGCTAAGTGGCAAAAGTGCCGCGTACGGCGTGCGGCGGACGGACGGCCAAATTTTTATTCGATTTTTGGATTCTACGTACCTTGAAACGTAAACCATCGAATTTTGAGGGGGTGTTAAAAAAATATATTTTCTTCGTCGATTCCAAAGGTTCATTCTTGAAATTAATAAACCAAAATGGAAGTCGAATAAGTTAATAACCTGATGATTTATAAGCTTTCAAACAGAGTAACTTCCTTCTATTCTGTCGCCTGCCGACTTGTTCTCCCAATTTTCGTCATAATTCCCAGAAAACGGTAAGTTTAGCCGAAATTCCTGTTTATCCCTAATGTATGGTTGTTTCTGTGAGTGGCTAACCACAAAGGACAGGAAATATTCCAAGCATGATTCACTGAGTTCATCTCCAAAATCACTGTCCCCTGTAGGGACTACTACAGGGACTACTACAGCTATTTTAGCTGCTTTCGGAGTAGGTAAAAAGTAATCAGCCATCTGCGTGTTCCATATCAGTAAATTTTGTATTAATTTCATTTACATCTTCGTGTTTTCTTTTTCTCTCCTTCTTAATCAGTATAATAATACTTGTGGTACGATCTGAATAAATGTTCAAGTGTTTTGAGACCTGTGTTGCGGCTGATGATGGTGTCCATTGGATGGATGTTTCGTCATGTTCTCTCTGGTGTGAGATTTTTTTTTCGTAGACCCCACACTCTCTTACACTATGGAATGGTTCTCGAGTGAATTCATTCAATCCTTTCATATTTGTGTGAATCGCTAGAGGAACCGTTTTGTACAAGACTGCAGCTTCCAAATGCAATGCTGTAACTCCTCAGACGAAAGTTGATGGAGTCACTTACGTTGACAAAAAAAGAACCAAGATTACTGTAGAATGTCCTTGAATGGTTTCCTTTTAAAATTCATACATGGGCAGCGTTGATCGGTTTGATGAAATTGATGAAGATGATTGAATAGGAATTGCACTCCGTGGCTGGAAATGACAACAAGATCAAAAGAATCAGCACAATATGCACCAGTTCCACGCTCACTGAAAAGGTGGATGGAGTGCGAAAAACACAATGTAAAAAATGTAAAGTGGGACTTCATGTGCATTGCTGGTACATCTCGTTGTAAATTCTGAACATTCAATTCAATTTGAATTCCATTCTGATATCTATTTTAATTTTAGACATTCTAATGTAAGTTTGGGTGATGATGTTTTTTAAAAGATTTGAAACTAGTTCAATATGATGTTGATGTAATGCCTATATTCCCCTTCTAAAATGTACCTAAATTGCAACATTTTCAAAGTGACTGTACTTTTGGTTTATTTTGACCAAGAAGGTTGGAAAATGAAGGGCTACAGAAAAAAATCAATTTTTGGCTTCCTAGGCGTTGGAGGGTTAAGCATACAACATAAGATAGATAACAACCTCTCGTTGAGATCAGTTCCGCACAATTAATACTATTCAACAACATGAGCGATTCATAAGGGCTCCAATTATGAGCAGAGATGCCATTGAATGTAACGTGGCATCAACGGGTTAAAATGTTAATTATTCAAGGTATTTAGGCTCGAAAGCTAGAAATTAACTTGTAATCATGCAAATATATGTATATGAAGGGAAAAGCAATAGAAGCAATGCCCGCGCCCTTCTCAGCTTGATGGGTGGGTCGCAATATCATGCGAATAAATTAGGTGAGCGGGGAGACGAAGACTCAATTTTCATTTTGCTAAAAGACTTCAGGCACCTTCTACTTACTCGAGGATTTAGAATGAAAAGTGGAGATTCAATGTTGCGACATTTAAGCTGCAATTAACCTTTAATACTCAATTAGTTTAGCAAAGTAATCAAAGTTTTGCAATATTGTAACGCTGTTTTAGACATATAACAGGCACTTTTCCCAGTTGAATGAGTAGGTACTGGCATACTTCTAATTACTACATAGTTGATATAAAATCGTGATTATCAGGCAGGGACTTGTTGATAATTTTCTGAATTGACTATCATCAACATCATCAAAGAGTTGTATCCTATTATATGTATTGATGATTAATCCTTTAGGTTTATTATTTTTGCAAATTTTCAAGATAAATGAAGCTATTGCAATGGCCTTACAATTTTTAGAATGGACATTTTCGAAAAAAAATTGTTCACTGAAATCCGTTTTGGAACATTCTGAAACGATCCCTGAAGTTTTCTAAAAAATTATATGTATGTAATTGTTTAGCAAAAATTTTTTAGTTTTCGCCAAAATGTTTGTTACAACAAACAAAAGGACGAGTTCGTTAGCCAGAAATTTTGGACAACCCTACGTGGTCCAAATTTCAAAAATAGTACAAAAAAGCTGCAAATTATTACACAATGGTTTATTATTTTTCTATATAGATCACTCGTCTACAAAATCACCAACCATCCAGTATGAAGGAAAAAATAAAAAATAAAAATAAAAACACCAACCATCGATCGCATTTCGGTCAGCTCTAATTTGAACGGAGATTAGGCGTCTTTTGCGATTCACACTCGTGTTTTGTTTTATATATATATATTTCAATATACCTAAACCCTCAAATTTTTGTAGGGAGCGAAAGGTTTGTCCCACAGAGCTCCGGGTGGTCTCAACAAATTCTAAAAATTCTATAGAATCCAAAATTGAAGGAAAAACAATACCTTTATATAACAATTTTTTGAGTTAGGGCGTTTTCAAAATTTCAAAATTGATTTTGGAACCCTTAGAAGTGACCTACATCAACCAAAAGCTTCGGGGCACAACTAGACCCCAAATGGAGCCTGCATACCAAATTTCATCAAAATCGGTCAATGCTAAGTGGCAAAAGTGCCGCGTACGGCGTACGGCGGACGGACGGCCAAATTTTTATTCGATTTTTGGATTCTACGTACCTTGAAAAAAAAAATCAAAAACCATCAAATTTTGAGGGGGTGTTAAAATTTTTTTTTTTCTTGGTCGATTCCAAAGGTTCATTATTGAAAATAATAAACCAAAAACGGGGGTTTCCCGGTTTTTGTGGTTATTATTTTCACAACCATAGTAATATATGGTTTATTCGAATTCAGCAAAAAATTTCTGATACCGATGCGTTTTCCAAAAATAAAAATTGTCCAAAAATAAAAAAGTATATATATTTATACATATAATGAAAACATGCGTATGTTTGTTGTACCCAGAAATGCAGTAGCCGTGTGGGTACTTTATGAGTTCGTGGAGACGAATGGAACACGAAAAAGTACTCTTAAGATCTTCAAAGCAAACCCAGAAGCATACAGTTTGTTGGTATGGTCTACTGAAAATTGAAAAAAAACGAAGGATAGTGTAAAAAAAAACGTCTGCCAAGTGGGTGTGGCACATAGCTTCCTCGTATCCATAACCCGATTATATAGATGATCCGATGCATAGTAGTTAATCTGAAAACACCAATCTCTAAGTACCTTTCACTACCCTCATAGGGGACCATCTACACGCTAATCTGGACAATCCTAGAAAATTTCATCAAATTTGGATGAAAAATGTAAATGTTATGGCTATTACAAGGATTTTACGTATGCGCATGCGTAATGGCTACTATCAGTCCGGGGGTCCGGGGGTATCTTCATTAGGGACCATCTACAACCTAATCCGCACAATCCCTGAAAATTTCATCGAAATCGGGTAGAAAGTGTGGAAGTTATGGCCGTTACAATGAAATTCTTGTTTGCGCATGCGCAGTGGCCACTATATATCCGAAGGTAATGATTTTCATAGGGGACCATCTAAATACTAATCTGTAAGATCCCTGAAAATTTCATTGAAATTGGATGGAAAATGTAGAAGTTATGGCCGTTACAAGGAATTCACGTTTGCGCATGCGCAGTCGCTTATATCAGTCCGAGGATGATGATTTTTATAGGGGACCGTCTACAACCTAATCTGCATAATATCTGAAGATTTCATCGAAATCGAGTAAAAAATGTGGAAGTTATGGCTGTTACAAGGAAATTACCGTTTGCGCATGCGCAGTGGCTACTATCAGTCCGAAGGTAGTGATTTTCATAGGGGACCATCGAAATACTAATCTGTAACATTCCTGAAAATTTCATTGAAATCGGATGAAAAATGTGGAAGTTATGGCTGTTACAAGGAATTCACGTTTGCGCATGCGCAGTCGCTTCTATCAGTCCGAGGATGATGATTTTCATAGGGGACTGTCTACACACCAACCCGCACAATCCCTGAAAATTTCATAGAAATCGGACAATAACTTCGTATAGTTATGCGCGTTACAAGGAATTCATGACAGACAGACAGACAGACACACAGACACACAGACACGGAACCAAACTTGTTCAGAAAGGTCTAAAACGCAAAACGCGAGTGAAAATTTTGATTTTGGAGAACTTTTTTTTTTCGTCCTTGAAAAGTGAAAACAAAGCTTCCGCTACCTTGGTAGACTCGGAAGCAAAAACTTTCTGAAAGAAATTGAAACACTAGTTTCTTTTCATGACCATACCTTCAACTGAAAGATTTCCTTGTAGGTAAATTCGCTCATTATTTCATGCTGCATGAATAGACTTTTTAATACTGAGCCTTTGAAGTCGAGCAAGAAAAAAGTTAACCGCTTCACAAGACGGTCCCTCATCAATATCATTGCATACGATCATTGGTGTCCACTGTGCATGCGCCAACGTGAAATTCTTAATAACAACTTCTACAGTTTCGTGACATCCTTTCATACCTCTGTGTGCCCCTACTGGAGAGCCTGTTGGGTGACGGTTGAAGGTCTGTTTGGTTCAAATACCTTCCAGGGTTCGATGGGGTCACGAGCTGACCCGCAGTTGATGTTCGGTGGTTTGAATTGTTTGCCTGAACCCCTCTACATCCCCTAATCCCTACTTATCACCCCCTCCAGTTCATCTTCCTACGGTCTCACTCTCTTCTCGTCTTGCGCCTGATGCCACCATCTTGCTTTATACATTCTTAAAAGTATAGTCCTCGTGCTCATGATAAATCGGATTCGTGTGGAAAAACTGATACTTCTCTGTCCTCGTCGGTACTTCACCTCAGTAATCATCAGGACATCATCGGTGGAATGACTGCTGGAAGTCTGCGGGGGCTCCCAGCATCTACTTGTGCACGCTCATCAGGAACCTTTCTTACCTACTTCCTTTTGGTTTACTATTTTCGAAAATGAACCTTTGGAATCGAGCAAGAAAAAATTTTTTAAACACCCCCTCAAAATTTGTTGGTTTACGTTTCAAGGTACGTAGAATCCAAAAATCGAATAAAAATTTGGCCGACCGTCCGCCGTGGGCGGCACTTTCCGCACTTAGCATTGACCGATTTTGATGAAATTTGGTATGTAGGCTCCATTTGGGGTCTAGTTGTGCCCCGAAGATTTTGGTTGATCTAGGTCACTTCTAAGGGTTGAAAAAAAAGGTTTGAAATTTTGAAAACGCCCTAACTCAAAAAATTTTGATATAAAGGTATTGTTTTTCCATTAATTTAGGTTAGTTTAGAATTTTTGGAGACCACGAGGAGCCCTGTAGGACAAACCGTTCGTTCCCTACGAGAATTTAAGGGTCGGACTTACGATAAATCAGAAACACGAGTGTGAATCGCAAAAGAGGCCGAATCTCCGTTCAAATGTTAGCTGACCGAAATGCGATCGATGTTTTTCTTCAAGTTGGTTGGTGGTAACAATGGCAAAGCCGTGTTCCTTGTAGACGAGTGATCTATATAGAAAAATAATAAACCTTTGTGTAATAATTTGAGGCGTTTTCAATAGCTGTGATTGTCATTCATGTATTTCGGGGCTCATAATCGGACATTTCACTAGAAATATTTGTCTGGAGTCAACAGCCACAGAACCCATCGAACCTTCGTCATACAAAATTCACTGTTAGGACCTAAACTATAATAATATTATTTCATAAATCGGTAAATGAAGTCACAGTCCACTGCATCTCCCACTGAACAAGGTCAATATCCCTTTGTGTCGCATACCTCTATTTTGTCTAGCTCATCAATCTTACAGGAGTATTGTATGTTAATTAAAATACTACATTTTTACATAATTATAATTTATCTTTATATAATTTTTATGATTTTACTATGAATCCTAATTTGAAAAGGGTACTGAGCCTATTAAAGTGTATTCAAAGACTGTATTGGCCAATGGAAAAACCTTGATGTTTCCAGATGGTTGATATACACTAAAAACGTCTGCCAAGTGGGTGTGGCACATAGCTTCCTCGTATCCATAACCCGATTATATAGATGATCAGATGCATAGTAGTTAATCTCAAAACACCAATCTAGAATCAACCTAGAAGACAATCCTAGAAAATTTCATCAAATTCGGATGAGAAATTAAGTGAGTAGATGTATGTGATTGGATCAAAAAAATACTTAGCCTCGGCTGGGATTCGAACCCGGGACCCCTGGGGGACAGTTGAAGCTACGCTACGGCTGTTACAAGGAATTCACGTTTGCGCATGCGCAGTCGCTTCTATCAGTCCGGGGATGATGATTTTCATAGGGGACTATCTACAACCTAATCCACATAATCCCTGAAAATTTCATCGAAATCGAGAAGAAAATGTGGAAGTTATGGCCGTTACAAGGAAATTCACGTATGCGCATGCGCAGTGGCTACTATCAGTCCGAAGGTGATGATTTTCATAGGGGACCATCTTAATAGTAATCTGTAACATCCCTGAAAATTTCATTGAAATCGGATGGAAAATGTAGAAGTTATGGTCGTTACAAGGAATTCACGTTTGCGCATGCGCAGTCGCTTCTATCAGTCCGGGGATAATGATTTTCATAGGGGACCGTCTACACACCAACCCGCACGATCCCTGAAAATTTCATAGAAATCGGACAATAACTTCGTATAGTTATGCGCGTTACAAGGAATTCATGACAGACACACAGACAGACAGACAGACAGACAGACAGACACACAGACAGACAGACACGGAACCAAAATTGTTCAGAAAGGTCTAAAACGCAAAACGCGAGTGGAAATTTTGATTTTGGAGAACTTTTTTTTTTCATCCTTGAAAAGTGAAAACAAAGCTTCCGCTACCTTGGTAGACTCGGAAGCAAAAAAGTTAAGTAATAATTTGCAGCGTTTTTAGGACGTTCCACTGTAAGACTTAGGCTTCCTTATGCGATTAATTAAGCAAAAAATAACCACTTACGAATAGGTTTTAGACCGTTATGAATCCAAATCCGCGAAAAAAAACCATAAATGTATGTAAGACTCATTGAAACTTCATCTTATTTAAAGATTATTATTAGATTAGATTGTAATACAAAGTACGAACTTTAGAAGAGGTCCGGCAGTCAAAGCTGGGACACCTCCAAGGAACCACCTCTTCCCTTGTGAATTTTATTAAAAGTTGCATTTCGTGTAGTTTGAATTATTTTGTCTGCATAAAGTGTATTTCGTTTGGAGTGCCTTCGGAGGAGTAACTTTCATTGTAGATTCAGGTGAGATTCAAAACCCATTAATATGACATTTGTACGTACCTAATTATTAGGTTAACCTATTTTAAGCCGAGGGTAGAAATAACAGATTAATGGGACGAGGAGGATGAATTATTTTACAGAATGCCGGCCGAAATAAGGCATCATTTGCTCACTAATCGAGAGCAAAAATGCTCCAAATTTTATGATTTTAACATTTTATAGGATTTGAGAGGTCTCAGTTTTCAAAATTGATATGATTTAAACATTTAATTGTTAAAAATCTGAAAAAAAAATCTAGGTAAAATGTAAAAATCTATTTATGGACCGGAATCCGTTTCGACTCATGGCCCAGAACGCTCACTCGCCCAGGACCGAATTTGAGCCACCATAATCACGCTTTCGGCCAAAAAGCCTCTTTCAAAAAAATTTCCTAAATCTTATAGAGCTCTCGAATGTCGAAGAAAATTTTTTTTGAAAAGTTAAGGAACTGCATGAACGAGGAAAAAATTCTTTTACAAAGATTTTCCACTATTTCAATATTCAAATAAATCATTATTAGGACGATGCAAAAATGCAGCAGTGGCCGGAAATGGGTTAAGATTATTCTCATTTTTTTAAATTTTCTATTATTTGTAATTTCAGTAAAAAACAATAAAAAGACTGCATCTAACGAAGAGTTGATTTGTTTGGATCGAAGAAAAAGAGACCTATCTTACATGTGTGTCTGTGTATGTGACAAAATCTTGTGTTTTCTAACCGATTTGCGAGGTTCTCTTTTCGTTCGACGCGAAAATCTATCTAGTTGTGCACTACATCGCTGGAATTTCGAGTTTCACCTTAAAAAGTGGAAAGGGAGAGGGGTGAAGCTTTAAACATTTTTCGAAATAATCTTGTGTGCTCGACCCAGGTAAAATTTTTCGACAAATCAGTCTCTGAAGTTTGGATCATTAGTTCTGGAACCCTGTAAAGTACAAGAAGGGAAAACTGGATGGTAGAGGTTGCTTTCATCTCATTGAATCAGATCAGTCAATATCGTCATTTCAATGTTCCAAGGCCTGCTAAGGGTGATCATCAACGATGTTTAGGAGCTGAAATCCCATTTTCAGACCCCTAACCGCATTATTCGTCGTAGAAATCTCCAATTACACGCATACGGATCAAGGAGTCGAGAAGAGCGAAATGTCCGGGAGGAAAAAACAGGGGGAAATAGGGGTTTTGATCCGTTGAAATTGCATTAGAGGCCATAAAGGTTTTAGAGGGGCCGAACGGAGACTCGGTATAATGAGGTATTTACCAGAGCTCCATCTTCCTGAAGTCCTAAGACCTTTTATACTGCGGGCGTGCCCCCAACTTCCCTCAACTCTCCTTCTCTTGTTATCTCTCTCTCTCGAACCTCTTTTGCCCTTGTACTCGAGTAAATGGGGGAGCTGTCGCCTTCAGTTCCAGTTACAGTTGTTCCAATTTATTGTTCAACATGTCGACAATAACTTGGGCCTCCACCGAGAAATCTCTAATTTTAGCCTGAAACTATTTGTGGGAAGATAAATGGAGAGGTTCTTCCGCTACAATACCTACGAGTACATCCAATAATTAATTTTTCTTCCGAGTCTACCAAGGTAGACGAAGCTTTGTTTTCACTTTTACAATATTGAAAAAAACGTTCTCTAAAATCAAAATTTCCACTCGCGTTTTACGTTTCAGACCTTCCTGAACAATTTTGGTGACTGAATTTCCGTGACTGTCTGTCTGTGTGTCTGTCATCCAATCCTTGCCACAGCCATAACTTCTACAATTCTCACCCGATTTCGATGAAATTTTCAGGAATTGTGCGGATTGGCGTGTAGATGGTCCCCTATACACTTCATTGCCTCCAAACTGATAGTAGCCTATGCCTATCTGATAGTAGCCAAACTGATAGTAGCGCATGCGCAAACGTGAATTCCTTGTAACAGCCAATACTTCCACATTTTTCATCCGATTTCGATTAAATTTTCAGGGATTATGCGGATTAGGTTGTGAATGGTCCCCTATGAAAATCATTACCTCCGGACTGATACTAGCCACTGCGCATGCGCAAACGTGAATTTCTTGTAACAGCCATAACTTCCACATTTTTCATGAAATTTTCTAGGATTGTTCAGATTGGCGTGTAGTTTCCTATGAAAATCAATCTCTCCCAGACTAATAGTAGTTGCTGCGCATGCGCAAACGTTAATTCCTTGTAACAGCCATAAATTCTTCACTTTCCATCAGATTTCGACGAAATTTCCCAGGACTGTTCAGATTGGCGTGTGGATGGTCCCCTATGAGGGTAGTGGAAGGTACTTGGAGATTGATGTTTTGAGATTAGCTACTATGCATCGGATCATCTATACAATCGAGTTATTGATACGAGGAAGCTATGTGCCACACCCACTTGGCAGATTTTTTTACGGTTTTGCCTGAGCAATCAACTGAGTACAAAACTGTTCATTTATTTAAAATGAAGGTGTGTGAAGGTACTTCAGACATAACGTCACGCGTGATAAACTGCTCAGTTAAACTTAGCTGTTGATAAAGAACAATTTTTTCTCAGAAAAAACGATAATGTATATTAAAAAAATACTGGTGATGCAACCAGATTATTCTTCTCAATTGTGAAAAACAATCATAATTATGAATCTTGTTTCCATTGTGTTGGATCGCTTTCAATCCGTTATTGTCAACGGTCTAACGATCCAATTGGTTGGCATTGTTTCGAAAACCCATTTCTGCTCAAAATTCCCATTCAGCGGAGCCTGTTGATCTGTGGATGGAAATAAACGTTAATGATAGACATAAGATGAAAATGAATATACACAACTCTGTAGTTTGTAGGATAATTGATTATTAGTGAGACAATAGAGAATTGCCCATTTTCTATTTGATAAGACGTGTTTTATTACTTCTCAGTTTAACACTTTTCTTTTGGCGAAAAGACACCTGTCGAAGGAAATTGAGGTTTTGCAATAATTATGTCAAAAATTTTGTACCTATATACATTTCCTCCGCGGAAATCATACGGTACAAATTAATAACTAGATACGTGAAGAGGAAGTTGATGTCCTGTTGATTAGGAGATAATGTTGATTAATCTTGGACTGACTCATGGTCATGCATGAGTCCAATCAATATATCGTCGCTTAAGATGCATCATGGCACATCTAACATTTTGTCGAAAATGAGGTTAGAACGGTTTCTTATATGAATTTTCGCGCCTGAGTGATTGGTGGACTTAGTTTTTTGATTGCTCTACTTGAAACGCTGTAATTTCTGATTTAGTTATCATAGCACAACTAAAATCATCTGACATCTTGGCACATCTACAATCTTCAACATGGCGGAAGGCTACAGCTCAGATGATGAGCTGGGTTTTGTTTGACTACGTGAATGATTAGGGAGTTTTTCTTGAAAAATTATTTTGTAATCTATCCTCTACTAAATAAACTTCAATAAAAACAAAATACCATGTCCCAAGCTATCTGGAATGACAACTAATTCTTCGTTGAAAGTTGCAGATTTACTTGTGCTATGATGGTGTGTTCTGAGAAAGTTTGATGTGCCATGATGTTTCATGTTTTTCTAGCAGCTTTCCTATAGAAAAGTCATTGCCAATTTCAAGGGGAAGAAACGCCCTAAGTCTTCCGTTGCTGCACGATCGCCTGCATAAAATTTTTTTTAAATACCAAAAAAAACTGATTTTTATTCACGATGTATGACAAATTGTTAGGAGGAAGGCTCTAACCACAGTGAAGACACACCTTTCACTCATGACCTTCCTTATAAAAGGCAAAACAGGCCCAACTCTGGCATTCTAGTTTACCGACCAAAAAGAGACTCCCTCCAATTGGTCTTACTCTATGGCTGTATTCTCTAAATCACAAAACTGAGTTTTCTAAACTTCTCTCTTAAAGTTTTTGGGACCTTACAGCTAAAATTTAAATTCTTATAGTCCCAAATTGTAAGCCAGAAAGTAAGGCGCCAGTAAGTGTCCCGTCACTTTACAAATCTCTCTATTTAGAAATTGGAAATTAGCTAAAACTAAACTACCCATCGTAGGTCGAAAATTTAAGTGCTTGCTGTGCTTTGTACCTAATGATAGAAAAAAATCTAAAAATAGAAAAATTCCAATACCTGTGTTAGTACTACTAACGTGATATTAGGCAATCTTGGTTCTTGACTTGAGATTGTGCCTTGGGAAAACTAAAAACGTGATTTTATTGGTGGTCTACGATCCCACAAATGAAACCTTGAAACTTCTTACCTCTCTTCTGAAGATAAAGTTGCATTAAAATTGTGACTTCTCCATAACATTATACCTATTACATTTTGCTTCCGAGTCTACCAAGGTAGCAGAAGCGTTGTTTTACTTTTCATGGTTGAAAAAAAAAGTTCTCCAAAATCAGAATTTCCACTCGCGTTTTATGTTTCGAGCCTTCCTGAACAATTTTGGTTCCGTGTCTGTCTGACATAAAACTATCGAAGTTATTGTCCGATTCCGAAGAAATTTTCAGAGATTGTGCGGATTTGCAGAATTGCAATGATTTCTCTTATTTAATTCTCGAACTCGTGCTTTTACTTGGAGAAGGATGAATTTCCTAGTTTTTCAGTAAACTTCATCACTGCCAGCTACAGAGTAATGCCGTTTCACCACGAAACACAGAGAAAAAATGGTACATCATAGCACAAGTGAGAGGAAAAATTTCAACAGCAAGGCACATCTACAAGATTTTTTGACATATGATGTTTACTGTACTATTAAAATTTAATAGTAATTGCAATTCAAGCATTTAATGCAATTCAAGTTAGCAGACTGTAGATAAAGGCAGACCGATGAATAAAAATGTTAAAAACTATAAAATTTATCGACCAAATCGGTTTTTTGCTCTCCTGAAAAGTAGGCAAAAGTTAGATGTGCTATGATGCATCTTAAGCGACGATATGTAGAGTTTCAATACTTAACTAAAATCTATCTTCACTAAACACTGTCTTAATAAAATCTACAATCACTGTTTTACCTACAAACCAGGCGCGGCGGGTAGGACTCAAACATTCCCTTTTCAAAGGAATCTGATTTCCCATGGTTTGCTCGTATTGATAATGCTCTTCATACCTACCTAGGATTCATATCGGTAAACTCCACCGGTGAAAACCTACCTTGGTTGACTTCTCTGGCTAGCTGTGGTCGGCGTTGAAGTGGAAGACAATTCAGAAATACTCCTAACGGGCCGTGAACTCGTGGCCTGAGTCTGCGGAGCGGTCAGGTTCGACCTGCGCCCTTCCTGAGGTCCTCGGCGGAACCAAGCTTTGTAGGCTTGCAGAGGATTCACTCCTGCGATGTCGCCTATCTTCATGTCACGCTTCAAATAGTACCTAAAGGAACACAAGGTCGGCGGTAACCGCAAAAAAAGAAGATGCAAAACAAGATGAGAGAGGAGTCGACTGAGGGCAAAAGGACCGTCTTCTTTCGAAAGAACGAGGATGGATATTGGGAAAGACGTGCGTGGGGGCTGATAGCGGAATAACCCTCCAATTTCATTCAAGAAGTTTCTTGTACATTATCTTAACCCTTCAACTGAAGTGTGACATAGAAGCGAGGTGGAGTGTAAGAACGAGATCTGATGGATCTTTCCTTATATGAGATGGTACATGTAATGATTTATTATTGAATTTTGATCGGCTATAGCAGAAAATGGTGTGGTAAGGAGTTCGGCTTGCGGTACCAGGATATTCCTGCGTCGGAACGCTTGAGTTAGGATAGTATAAATTCTACTCAGTACATGCCCGTGGACAGCTGATCAAGATAGAATTTATAAGAGGCGTCTGGAGATCCAGCGGCTCGTCCTCGACCCAAGCGCTCCCAGCGGCCTTCCTGCTAACTCTGTTATCTCCTCTGTTTCCAGGGACCTAGTACCTATCCTACTAGAGTATCCTACTAGAGATCTTCATGTCTGTTTCTCCCTTTTTCCTCAACTCCACTTCCATCCGGGTTAGCATTAACTTTTTTTTCTTTTCGGATGGATTGCTTTTATGAAAAACATTGTTTTTGACAACAATATGAACCATTCTCGACCGAAAATTGATTTGCAAAGACAGAAAAGTCGAGAATGCTTTTTCCCGAAAACGTCCCACCGCCTTCCAAGTTTAGTTTAGCAATCGCAATTTTAATTTGATATCTCCTGGACCACTTGCTCTCTCACCTTAAAAACTTGGTGAGGATGTTGCGTATGTAGAGAGAAATGAATTCCAATTTCCCCGGGCGGCCGTCAGGGACGGAGGGGAGGGGGAAATGTGTTTGGCGATTATCAGGTTTCCGGGAAAAGTAGCAAAAATGGGTCAAGGAGGGGGTCTCTCACTTTGCAACTATTTTTCCTAAATTCCTGGGTACTTTCTCTGGGGGATAGCAAAGCCAGATTTGGTCGGGCGGCCGTCAGGGGGTGGGGGGGGGGGGGTGGGGGGATTTGATCCAGGAATCTAGGAAGAATAGATGCAAAGTGAGAGACCCACTCCTTGACCCATTTGTGCCACTTTTTCCGGAAACCTGATAATGGAGAAAAACATTTCCCCCTCCCCTCCGTCCCTGACGGCCACCCGGAGAAATTGGAATCCATTCCTCTCTACATACCCAACACCCTCACCAAGTTTCAAGGTGAGAGAGCAAGTGGTTCAGGAAATATCAAATTAAAACAGCGTTCGCCCATACTAAACTCGGAAGGCGGTGGGACTTTGACGTTTTCGGGAGAAAAACATTCTCGACTTTTCTGTCTTTGCAAATCAATTTTAGGTCGAAAATGATTCATATTGTTGTAAAAACAAAATGTTTTTCATAAAAGCAATCCATCCGAACAGAAAAAAAGTTATCGCCAGAATTTATTGGTAGGTTCCCCATCGATTTTGCTTCCGAGTCTACCAAGGCAGCGGAAGCTTTGTTTTTACTTTTCAAGAACGAAAGAAAAAGTTCTCCAAAATCAAAATTTTCACTCGCGTTTTGCGTTTTAGACCTTTCTTAACAATTTTGGTTCCGTGTCTGTCTGTCTGTGTGTCTGTCATGAATTCCTTGTAACGCGCATAACTATACAAAGTTATTGTCCGATTTCTATGAAATTTTCAGGGATTGTGCGGGTTTTTTCGTGTACATGGTCCCCTATGAAAATAATCATCCCCGGACTGTTAGAAGCGACTGCGCATGCGCAAACGTGAATTCCTTGTAACGGCCATAACTTCTACAATTTCCATCCGATTTCAATGAAATTTTCAGGGATGTTACAGACTAGTATTTGAATGGTCCCCTATGAAAATCATCACCTTCGGACAGATAGTAGCCACTGCGCATGCGCAAACGTGAATGTCCTTGTAACGTCCATAACTTCTACATTTTCCACCCGATTTCAATGAAATTTTCAGGGATTATGTGGATTGGGTTGTAGATAGTCCCCTATGAAAATCATCATCCCCGGACTGATAGAAGCGACTGCGCATGCGCAAACGTAAATTCCATGTAACAGCCGTGACTTCAACTGTCCCCCAGGGGTCGCGGGTTCGAATCCCAGCCGAGGCTAAGTATTTTTTTGATCTAATCACATACATCTACTCACTTTATTTTTCATCCGAATTTGATGAAATTTACTAGGATTGTCTAGATTAGCGTGTAGATGGTCCCCTATGAGGGTAGTGAAAGGTACTTAGAGATTGGTGTTTTGAGATTAACTACTATGCATCGGATCATCTATATAATAGGGTTATGGATACGAGGAAGCTATGTGCCACACCCACTTGGCAGACGTTTTTTTAAATCTAATCACATACATCTACTCACTTTATTTTTCATCCGAATTTGATGAAATTTACTAGGATTGTCTAGATTAGCGTGTAGATGGTCCCCTATGAGGGTAGTGGGAGGTATTTAGAGATTGGTGTTTTGAGATTAACTACTACCTATGCATCGGATCATCTATATAATCGGGTTATGGATACGAGGAAGCTATGTGCCACACCCACTTGGCAGACGTTTTTCTGTTGCTAGAATCTATTGCTAACTTCACCCCGGTTTTTTTTAGACGATTGCAATAGCTTCATTTTTTTTTGGAAAATTCGCTACAAGTGCCTTCAGTTACCGAAGAATGAAGCTTGTCATGTAAAAACAATTACCTATTTTTTTAGGTAGATACTTAGGAAAGAAAAAGGTTTTTTATTGACCTGGACTACCTACCTCCAACCATTGATGAGACCTCAACGAAGTTCATCATGCACCATTTATTATTATTATTACAAACTCAAATTGAGCGTGAGAATGAGATAAGAGAGTTAGCAGGAAGGCCGCTGTGAGCGCTTGTGTCGAGGACGAGCCGCTGGATCTCCAGACGCCTCTGAATTTATATGGGAGTTTTGATTTTACTGATTGCAAGCTCTGCTCAGTACCTGTTCCATTCGGGGGTTTCGGGGTTTTGGTTTATTATTTTCAATAATGAACCTTTGGAATCGACCAAGAAAAAAATAGTTTACCCCCCCCTTAAAATTTGTTGGTTTACGTTTCAGGTACGAAGAATCCGAAAATTGTTTCCATCCGTCCGCCGTACGCTTTCCTTAGTTCCCATGGACCGATTTTGATGAAATTTGGTATATGGGTTCCATTTGGGATCTAGTTATGCCCGAAGCTTTTGGTTGATGTCAAAATCGGTCGAAGGTACGGTTGACGGACGGAAACATTTTTTATTCGCTTTTCGGATTCTACCTCCCTTGAAAAGTGAACCATGAAATTTTGAGGGGGTTAAAAAAAATTCTTGCTCAACTCCAAAGGTTCATTATTGAAAATAGTGGTAAAAAATCTGGGTTCCAGTGGGATTTGAACCCTCGACCTTCTAGACGGCTGTCCAACTTCAGCAGTTCCTTCTTCCAGGAGACGAGCCTTCAAATCTATAGGTGATTGTAGGAATATGTTTTTATAGGAATAATTCGTCCCTATACCTGGTAAACCATGTAAGTCGAGTTTATCAAATTTTACAGGGGACACTAAAAACTGAATCATTAAGTTTTCATTCCATATACAATAAGTTTTTTCGTTCCATTCCATAAAATTGGTTGTAACAGTAGTATTTCAAAGAGCCTGAGACTAATTTCATCAAAATTTACTCCAGCGAACGAAAAAATGGACTTACATGCTTTTACCAAGCCTTTGACACCCGACTTACATGGTTTTCAATTTGATTTTTATGAAAATATACCCAGCTTGGGTTATTTTATTATTAGGAATATTATTCAATTTTTTCTCCAGGTGTCAAGGTTACACAAAATACCCAAATCGATGCAAAAGGAAAATATTTAAATGAAAATTCATAGGCGTTGACTAATACGCAGTCCAACTTTAAGGCTCCTTGAGTCAGAACGGTAGTCTTCAGTTTAAGATATTACTAGAGTTGAGCAATAAATTATTCAATATACTACCAATTCCTCAATTACCATTTCTTAAATTACAACCATTACTTATAGGAACACTTTATCTTTCACAACCGTAACTAGGTAGGTATGCATTTAATGTGAAGTGTTAGACAACTAGGTACTTTTGTTTCATTAAAACAAGGGATGAGTTAGGTATGGGTTAGAGATGAACTGGATATGGGTTGAGGATGGTATAGGGGTTAGGGATAGGTTGGAGATAAGCTAGGGACGAGTTAGGGGTGGGCTGGGTATAAGTTAGGGGTTGGGATAGGTCAGGGCTGGGTTGGGTTAGAAATGGACTAGGGATGGGTTAGGAATAGGATGTGTTAGGAATAGGTTGGAGATGGACTAGGGATGGATTGAGGATGGGTTAGGTATGAGTTAGGTTAGGGATGGGATAGGGGTTAAGGATAGGTTGGAGATGGGCTAGGGACGGGTTAGGGGTTGGGATAGGTCAAGGATGGGTTAGGGATGAGCTGGGGATGGGTTATAGATGGACTAGGGGTGGATTGAGGATGGGTTAGGGATTAGTCAGAGCTGGATTTCCTTAATTATTATCTCTTGTATCATTAATTTTACAGAGTTTCCTGTAAAACATGAGCAGACCAATAGCACACTACTAATCTCTTGTTGTTCTTTCTAACATCAGCATTACAGCTAGGTCAAACAGCCAACAAAATCAATCAATTCATCTAAAATATCCTCCTAAATAATGTAAAAATAATTTAGAAACAATGCGGAAAAACACGTGATCTTAGGTGGGTAAGTAAAAAAAAACACGTAGGTAGGTCGTGATCTTAATAGAGGTGTGTCGGTACAGCTGTACCGGGACTGTGGAACCGAGTATCAGGTTGGAACGGTTCCACGCAGTGACAAAAACTCGACCCTTACCGGTCCAGTTCCACGGATTGATAAGATATCTTGATGAAACGGCTCTGGACCGGGAAGAGAATCTTTTCTATCGGTCCAGTTCCATCCTCACCAATCAGAATGATCTGATCAATCATCTCATCAATCTGATCATTCTGATTGGTGAGGATGGAACTGGACCGGTAAGGATGTAACCGGACCGATAAGATATCATATAGAATGGTTCAATGGCTCTGGAATGGGGAGGGTTTTGGACCGGTAAGCATGGATCTTGTTCTCAGTTCTGTTCCATGTTGTACCTGGAAGCGCCCTTACTACTTCCATGGACATGGAATGGCTCTTGAGCGGAAAGTTATCTTCTGGACTGGTTAGCATGGAAGTTGTCTCCAGTATTATTAATTTATTATTGTCATGTTAAGTTCTTATTGTTTGGTAACTATTATTTATAATAAATTGCCTCTTTTGTAACACTTGTTCAAATTCCTTCCTTTTAGCGAATTGTCAAGGAAAATGATGCTATTGTATTGCAAGTTGAGATCATAAGCATGGAAGAAGGACAATAGGGATTTGACAGCCTGCTTCATCCATGTCATGTGAGTGGGATTTGATCGCCTGTATCGGTAATGGAACTGTACCGGTAATTTGGAACGGTTACATCTTTGTCACCGTAACCGTTGGAACCGTTCCAGGGAAATACCTGGACCGACACACCCCTAGATCTTAAGGTTGGCCACAGTATGGAAAATCACGAGTCTGCAGAACACAAGGAGTGGAATTTATTGCTGAAATTGAGCCTTATAAAAATGTTTCTATTTATGATCACTTTCTCCTAACTCCATTTATGAATTTTGTAAACTTTTACATGAAAACAAGAAGAAAAAAACTGAATATCTTTGATGAAAACTTGCCACCAGCGTGAGCTGCTCACTTTTATGAAGGCATACACAGGACTTACATGGGTTTCCACTAAATGGATCAAGAGGCCCTAATTTACCCGAAAAGCTCAAAACCTTATTTTCGAAAAAATACCGACTTACATGGTTTATCAGGTATAGGGACGAATATATGTTTTTCTTCATCTTTCTTGAACATTGATGAAAGTGAATTGATGTTACCTCCACAATTCTTCATCATGGGCGAACTGGTTATGTAAACACGCGCTCGATGACGTTACAGCTAGGAAATCCTTGGGTCCCAAATATTTGAACAAGTATTTTTTCACCTCCTCCGGGAGACCAATGAAACTTGCTGGCACCACAACGTCGTGATCTGACAATACTTTCCTCTTTACTTCATCAAATACTGTTCTAATAACCGATGACAACGATTTCATATCGTAAAATTTGGCGCACGCTTGATTGATTACATGAATATACCTGAAACCATAAACGAAAACACAGATAATATTCAAATTACAAAGGAAAATTTCCAGTTTAAACATTTTGTTTGACGATCCACTTCTCACAATTTTATCTTGCCAAATGAAGATCTGTAGATGTAGTGTTGAACACAACGTGAAAAACAACCTAGTAATGATGGATAATGTGAAGAGGAACTGTTTATCGTTATTTTTAATCGAAAGTAAACCTCATCCTGAGAATTTTGACACCAGCCGTTCTCTTTTTGGATGAGTAGATCTTTTTCTATGATTTTTCAAAGTTTCGAATGTTTATGACGTCACGCGCCCCTCCCGGCTGGGCGGCGCCCCCCAGCCCACTTTGATGAAAAAGGTCTTTTCACGCTAGAAAAGGCTGGTTGCGGTTGGTGTCAAAATTCTCAGAATGAGGTCTAGTTTTGATTAAAAGTAACAATAAACAGTTTATCCGACCCAGGCGCACACCCCATTCTTGACATTATGTTTAAGTAGAAACAACCAAATCCCTTAGGTTTTCAAGATTTTTAAAGAGCAAGGATAAAACAAATTTTAACAAAGTAGTTGACGAAAATCATCTCACTTTGGATTTTGTATGGCAATCGACGATTGGCTCACAATTTCAACCATTTTACTGACAGCAGTTTTCCCTACTGCCATGAATTGTATAATTGATGTGTCCCCGCAGACGGGATCAACGAGAATGGTAAACTGCATATCCACTACGATAGGCAAAGTCAAATTGATTCTGTAGGTTTTATTTGGAACCCTGCAATTGTGAAGATATAATTATTGTGAAGTAAAAATCTACCGAAATACAGTATTAGGAATAAATCACAGCCTCCATCGTCACAATGGTTTCTTACCAACCAGAAAGACATCTGCCAAGTTGGGTGACAAGTGACTTATTAAGAATTATTGTCTCAAAGAACATAATTTTGGTGCATTGTAATAACCCTTATTGTTCCACCATGTTGAGAGATCAAGTGTTTTCTAAATTGAAATCAACTCAGTTGAGATCGTTCGCGGTTTTTTGGCGATCCTGATCTCATCTCGATGGGATTCATCGGTAATCATGTTGCCAACTTTTCAACAAACCTTCAAATTTGAGCAAAACTAGACTGTACCCTGTGCGATCGTGAAAATTTAGCGTTCCAGGACAACCACATTTCTGCTTATGCCCTTAGAGTAGTTTACTCGACAGAAAAGTTAAAGCGAAAAGCTATATTGCTTCCGAGTCTACCAAGGTAGCGGAAGCTTTGTTTTCACTTTTCAAGGTTGAAAAAAAGTTGTCCAAAATCGAAATTTCTACTCGCGTTTTACGTTTCAGACCTTTCTGGACGATTTTAGTTCCGTGTCTGTCTGTCTGTGTGTCTGTCTAATAACTTCTACAATTCTTATCCGATTTCGATGAAATTTTCAGTGATTATGCCGATTAGGTTGTAGATGGTCCCCAATTGAAATAAAGGCCTTAAAATTGACAGTAGCCTCTGCGCATGCGCAAACGTAAAATCCTTGTAACAGCCATAACACTTAATTTTTCATCCGAATTTGATGCAATTTTTAAAGATTGTTCAGATTGGCGTGTGAATGGTCCCTTATGAGGGTAGTGGAAGGTACTTAGAGATTGATGTTTTGAGATTAACTACTATGCATCGGATCACCTGTACAATCGGGTTATGGATACGAGGAAGCTATGTGCCACACCCACTTGGCAGACATTTTTTTACTATATGAAACATGTGATGAAGTGGAAGGTGCAGCAATCAGATTCCAACATGATTAGTGATAATTACTTTAAAAATATAAATAAAGACGTTCATGATCCAGCAAGTTGTCAAAAGTTGGTGCACATACTGCTGCATGATCTAAACTTTGAGTTAGTACTACACCTACTTTTGGACAAAAGGTGTATAATATATAAAATTGTCCTTCGGAAAACAGTGTTTTGAAGGTTACGGAGCCATGTCAAAACCATGATGTCACTTTTCATGATGTCATTTCGTGGACATAATCTGAGCAGACTGGAATATTTCAAATAAAATAAAAAAGTAAACTTTTCTCAAAGGACAATTTTCCTTTTGGGGATAACTCAAAATGAGCCAACCTGAACGGAGGCATGTGTTTGAGGTCTCTGAGGACTCTAATGTCGAATCCCGACGTAAGGTGGCGCTCGTCGAGCCTGAAACCCTCTTCCAGGGCGATACTGAGGGCAACGCAGCAGAGCAGGTCGCACTCCAAGGGATAATCCGAGATGTCGACGCTCCCTCCGACAGTCACCAATAGCTTCCACCTGTCCATTATCGTGTTGTTTATCAAGGCTTCCAAGTGCGCGGGAAACACGTCATCTGTGGCGTACGAAGCAGATAAGTAGAGATGGCAAGTGAGTTGATGAGCGAGACCAACTCACGGAGGGAGTGTGAAGACTGACAAAATGGCTCATTGGAACTGTGAGAGCGAGAATAATATCAAAAACCGGATCGCTTGAGTTTGGGGGAATGAATCGAAAACGCAATGGGTTTGAGGGAAAATCGCAATGGTTTTGGGGGAAGGCTCAAAGGAGAAAGTGATTAGTTTGTGGGATCTTAGAAAACCTCAAAATTTGTAGTAAGTCAGCTGTATCGTAATAAATGTAATCAATACCCTAAATAAATGAAATCAGTCATCAGCAGATAGACTGGAATGTACACCCATAAATTGTCGAGCTTGGGATACATTCCATTATTGCATTGTGTGCTGCTCTTCCGAAATCAACGTGAAAAACAGCAATGTTGAAATATAATTTGCTTAGGGATTAAGTCAGGGTCTTCACATTCATCCAAAACTTGACGTAAAGTTCTTTTGTCTTCGCTGGTAAAAAGGCGTAAAGCACAAGGATATGAAATCCCTGAACGTTGACGTGCACCGTGTACAACTGGACGAATTGTTTCGGGGAGTACCTAAATGTGCCATCCACCATTACGTGCCTTGATGTCGCCAGTAGTTCGAGGTTTGATCAAGTTGTGAACATGGGAATATTGTCGAGTTCATGAAGAGGAATTTATCATCCCTTACAAAAACGTTAAGTTTTCCTCCGGACTGCATAAATGCTCTCTCTTAATTTCTTCAAATCGGATTGCTGCAAGGTATATGTGCTGGAAGAGTGTAACTATTGACGAATCATTTATTTGGCTCAGAATGGAATCGAAACAGTTCAGTCTCAACGCTCACAACAATATCGGAACGGGTTCTAATCATCTTTCACCCAAACGCAATGCTGTCCTTTAACCCAAACACATTGCTCGTCGAACGACCTTTCACTTTCCATTCCCCCAAAGCCAAGGTCCCCCAAAAAACCACCCTGTACTTACCTTTTCCATCTCCAAGTTTGAATGCGGATTTCATCGTGCGCAAGAATCTTCAGAACAACAATTCAGGTAGCTACGCTGAAGGCGATGCCTCTGTGAACAGAAGCAACTACACATTGTCACCATGGATATGTTGGAAGAAAAAACATTGAATGAAACATCGATGAAGGCTATTCATTTTCAATCAATCAATAACCACCAAGTAAATAAATAGGTACCTACCCTGTTTATACCTACCTATTTGGTACCTACTTTGTATCACATCATAAACAACATTGCAGTTAGGCAGGTATATAATATTGCTCGTAATTTGCTCACCTTTCCTGAAAAGAATCCTTTTTTCCACGATATAAACAAGCTGTAATAGAAAAATCCTAGGAACGCGTAACGTGAAACTTCAAAATCAGGTGCCTTGCAAAAAGTAGAAACGACAGAATGATAACCGTGCATGGAAGACTTTACTGACAGATGGTTTTAAACACACGTGATTGGACTGCCGAATAGATCCTTATTATGCGCAGGCGGTTAGGTAAGTTCTTCGACAACTGAAGGATTTTCACTCATTGTACCTACCTATCTATCGTTTTGTCGCGTTTTATTGCGCTGGAGTACCTACCAAAAACTCAACAGTCAAATACCAAAAAATATAACACCCGTCGGAACTGAGAAAAAAAAATCAAACTTCACAGCGTGTAGTATGAATCCCACTCGAACATCATAAACCACAAATATCTAGATATAGGAATCCCAAATGCTTCTTGCTCGGCACTTACTCTTTCCAATGCTGCTCTTCTCTACACCCCCCTTCATCCTCCAATCGCCGTCGGGTACCAGCAGGGTCTTCCCCACTATTTACATAAGTACTCTTTTAATTTATTTAGTTTTGTTCTTAGCATGCCCCCTCCGCTTCCGTCGAAATGGAGGACATCTTGAAGATCAAAGTTAGTCAATGGGGGGATTTTTTTTTTTTTTTTTAAGTTAGTTAATTTAAAGTTCAGGTAAATTTTACTGGGCACATAAGTTACTTTGAAAACTTGGACATCATTGGAAAAACTGTTTCAACTGTTTTGCCCCTTTCTTTGCTGCAATACGACTCACCATCTTATGTGCATTCTCTTGTAGCTAAACATCCCGTACAGGATCCTGACTTACCTCGTGTATCAGCTCATGAAGTAAGGGAAGTTTGTTTTCCATAAAACATCTTGTTGTCTTTGTACGATCAAATTTCATCCAACATGGTGAACGGCACTTACCTGAATTGGGGGGTCTTTCCAAAGAGGGACTTCCTCACATCCCCCTACGAGTATAATAGACCCGATATTATCCTTCAACCCTAGGACTGGCGACGGGTAACAGAGGAGTCCTCCCCACTATTTATTCTTTAGCTTATTTAGCTATTTAGCAACGCTCATGAGCGTATGAGAGTATGAATACTCTCCGCTTCCAGTAGACGATTAAGATTAACCAAAAATAATAATAATAATAATAATAATAATAATAATAAATAAATAAATAAAATAAGAGTTTTGAGGTTTAGCACTGAACTAGTAACGTGTTTTTTCACATTTCTGAATAGGTTGAACATAATTATAATTGGTGTCAAAATATAAACTTTTTTGTGGAACGTTGCTCCTCTTAGAGAGCCCTGACTGAAAGCTATCCACTCGTATGACTATTATTAAGTAGTGTACTCCAGTATTAATATTTTCCTTTGAACCTTTTGAAAAATATCGGTTTTATCTATTTGTGTAAATCCGTTTTTCAGGCCAAACTATTCGAAACCATGGTCCAGTGGTAATGGAATTTCCTGGGTTCGTGCGGATGAGCATGAGAAACACTAATTTCTTAATCTGTTATCCCGATTTTAGTAAATTGCAAAAATTAACCTTGCTCCATCTCCATTTTTTTTAGCAAATTAGTTGGGGTGGCCCAAAGATGATCTTTACGTGATGTGATGTGAAAGCAATTAATCGTCAATAAAAACGGAGAAAAAATTATATTATTGTGATTCAAACCCTACTTCATGGGATTTGCGTGTCCATAATTAATTTGTTGGATCTGTTGTGAATTTCAATTTGATACCGAAATCGAATAGCTTTGGTTCACTATAATTCTTCTACTTTTTATTTTGCATCTCATTATTTCATTCGTAGAACTGTAATACTTTAGGGTCACCTAATAATAACACCACACAATACGTGTATCTCTACAAAGAGACGGAGCAAGGTTAATTTTTGCAAAATTTCAAGCTATGAAATTTGGATTTGGGTGAGAGTTGAGAATGGAGCATTGGAATCTGAACGATATCGGGAACTAGGGGAAGCATCGAACAGGATTCAATGACCTGAGAAACTGTCGCGGGTGGGCTGTGGGAGGATGAATGCCTCAAACTCTGTTACCAACAACAATAGTCGAGCGGCGGACAACAAATTACGTGTAATCACCGCTGTAGATGACTCCTTTGGGAGGTGTGTACAATAGCGGAGGTTTCTTGTGCTTCAAAGCGCCCCTTCCTCAAAGCTTCAACCAATGCTTGCGGCTTCCCCACCGCTGCTTCTCCTTCTAACAACATTACCACCCTTCAGAGTTCGCCCTAACTCGAACGAACAATGTGGTCGATGAACGAAGTGACGAGATTTTCCTGCATATTGGTACCTTCGTGGTACAAGAGACTGGGAAAAAAGGTGTAAGAACCCTTATACATCAGCCGTCTTGAAATTCTGGCTCGTGATGAAGATGTTAGTTGAATATCAAGGAAGCTTCCACATTGGGAGTTAAAAGGCTCGGGACCTGTAATAAGTTCTGATTTGCCTACACTTGTGTCAGTTATACACCGAGAGTGATGAGTTGAACGATTCTGGGCATTCCACTTCCACTTCTAGAGCTACTCTTTAAACCTGGATCTACTTTTCGAACCTGAATCCACTCTTCAATCCTACATCTACTTTTCAAAGCCTGGGTCAACTCTTCAAACCTGGATCTACTCTCCAAACCTGGAGTTACTCTCCAAGAATGGAGCTACACTTCAAATTAGAAGCTTCTCTCCAAACATTGACCTTCCTTCAAAACCTGGATCTACTCTCCAAACCTGGAGATACTCTCCAAGAATGGAGCTACACTTCAAATTAGAAGCTTCTCTCCAAACATTGACCATCCTTCAAAGCCTGGATCTACTCTTAAAACCTGAGCAACTCTTTTAGCCTGGAAAGCTACGTTTCAATACACTCAATTTAGTCAAAATATAGGGTGTTCTCGAAAACTTCCCCCCCCCCCCCATAACTGCTAAAATCGTCCAGAAAGTCGTTAACATTTTTTGCTTCCGAGTCTACCAAGGAAGAAGCTTTGTTTTCACCTTTCAAGTTTGAAAAAAAATGTTCCCAAAATCGAAATTTCTCCTCGCGTTTTACGTTTTAGACCTTCTTAAACAATTTTGGTTCCGTGTCTGTCTGTCTGTCATGAATTTTTTGCCATAGCCATAACATCCACATTTTCATCAAAATCATTTCCCCTAGACTAATAGTAGTTGCTGCGCATGCACAAATGTGAATTCCTTGTAGCACCCATAACTTCTACATTTTCCATCCTATTTCGACGAAATTTTTCAGGATTGTTCAGATTGGAGTGTAGACGGTCCCCTATGAGTGTAGTGGAAGGTGGTGGTTGGATCATCATTGGATCATCTTTACAATTGGGTTATGGATACGAGGAAGCTTATTTTAGAGAGGAGTTTATTTTTCGTCGATAATTTGATCAAAATGCAGTCAAATTAAGAAACTAACATCACCACGTGATTCAGCGTTAAAAAAATACTTTAATATCATGTGTCACACTTGGGTACTTCGTATTTGCACATTTTGACGCAACTTTGAGCGGGTTGTACGCGATAAAAAATAAATCGGTTGAGGGGTGAAATGTTCATGAAATTTTACGTAGAATCCGAATCTGCAATAAAAAATTCATTTGAAAAAACGAAGTTGGTGTGCGTTGCGCACCGTGGTCTTGTTTGAGATCCTTAAAAAAAATCATGAAAATTCAAAAGAATCACCGCTATCTGGACGATTTTAGCAGGGGGTAACGTTTTTGGGGACACCGTGTATAATAAGATCAACTTACTCAAAATATTGATTGTCAAGGAGTAAAAAGTCTAATAGTGGATCGTTTGGTGGATTGCTCATGCCAAAAAATGATCCACACGAACAAAAAATTCGTAAAGTCTAGAAGATAGCTTGTTACCTACGAAGGGAGGTACATATTCGACTGAGTACAGGACGTCAAGAATACATTAGGTAGGTACCATTAAAGCATCGTATAAATAGGACTCCATATTAACTTATGCTGGTACTAAGAAAGTACTCAAATGGTGAAATGAGGCTAGCTCTTCCTCTCCTCTTTTTACATCCTACGCAGTAACGTCAGTACTTGCCGCCGCCAGTGGTTTATGAGATGCTGCAGTGCGTTGAGTTCAGAAAGACGATAATGACTCATATAAAAAACCACGGTTAAAAAACGCAGTTGGTTAAGTGTTAATGAAGGGTCTAATTAAGGTGGAAGTCAGAGGCAGAAGACATTAGGGGTGAGCGTAGGTAGAAGTAGGAGACTTATAGGAGTTTCTTGTCTGCCCCCGAGGGTTCATCAACGTCAGGTCGAGATGGTTATGATTGATTAGGGCGGCCCCTCGCTAAAGGCTATCAGGCGTCTTCCGAAAGTGGTGACAAACAAGTTTCAAAGTTTGTGAGGCTTCACGATACCGACGCCCGCCAGTTTATCCAGTTTATAGCGCATCATACTTGTAAAACCACTTGCCTCTAGCAGTGAGATTTTGCTTCTAAGTCTTCGAAAAGCAGGTAGATAGTTATCATCAAACAACGTTTGCTAAGTTGGATAAACAGTAAAGCTTATTTAAATAAAATGAAATGAACATAGGTAAGCCCACGAAATCATTTCGTGTAAAGAAGAAAGAACATTAAATCATGGAGTAGACCGTACATCCCTATCGATGAATTCCCTGGTGTGAAACATGATCTTTCAAATAATAAATACTAATAATTTCTGCTAATAGTTTTCTGAATTTACCAAGACCATCTGAATTTTATTTCTCGATTAGTACGAAATCTGAACGGCAAAAGATCCGATCTGCAAAGGTAGGTACAAATGGCCAAGGTGCGGGTAAGATGTTTTGTGATTTGGACATGAAGTTCGAAGCCACCACTCCTTATTGAACAATTAATTTTTTAACTAAGTATGTAATTTTCTCGAAGCTAAATAGCTACGGAAAGTGCTTCGCCAAAATTTTCAAATTTTGTGAATTCATTATTTTGCACTTATTTTTTTGACTGAGTCAACTTAAGATGTGTAACTTTGAATTCATTTGCCAATAGTGGACATTATTCATTGCTCTGCTGTATGTCCCTTACGAATGGAGATTAGAGACACGGTTTATCCGCTGCTTCATTTGTTAGGGAGGAAGAAACTTCGAGACATAAAATTCGAAACAGTGATGTTGCTTCTCTAAAAACAAACACTGACTGCAGCTGGAAACGGTGTGACCACAAGACTGAATATCTCCGGTAGAACGAAATAAGAACGAGTCTCCTCTGTTCACCTACAACACAGCCAAATGGATATTGGTGCTCGGAGGGGGTAACCAACACCATAAAACTTATTCCAAAAAGCGGAAAATTCGTATTTGGACGTCTGGAGCCCCTTCGGATGTGGCGGGAGACGGTGATTAGAAGAACCGCGACCGGTAAGAGAAGATGGAGCGATGCCAAAGGATTTGTGTCTGTCAAGCTGTGTATATAATCTGATTTAACAGCGAGAGAGACTCCGTGGATATCTTCTCGTAGTAAGATTAAGCCGCGAGTCCACTTTGGCACCATGCCACTCCCCGACTAAGGACTACTTTATAGCGTCTTCGTTTCCTTAGCGCCCCTCCCTCTCGACTTGCATAACTAAAACATTCGCCCTGCTTGGAAAACGGAAACGTTGAGTTGCTAAATTAAAACGTTCAGTTCGTTATCATTGTAGTAACGAAAAAGTGTTTGAGTGACAAATAGAATTAGGCTCGAAATATAGAAAGATGAAAATGTCGTTCATTGACCGAATTGAGAGACCTTCTTCATTTTTTAAGGTGGTCAAGAACCATTCGTTCTAGATAGGGTGTGGCAAATCTCAAGGATGGTTTATATCATATTTCTCCAAGTCCATAATTTGCGATTTCTCCAACTTTCACGTGTGAAAATCAACCCAAGGAAGGAGAAAGAGCGAGTTTTCGATAAAAACAGCCGAATTTTCGGCTGCCATTTAGAAAAATACCAGTCCATTCACAAAAAATGGATACCACCAAGTATTGAGTCGTGTGCATGGGTCGGAAAAACTGTTTATTGTTATTTTTAATCTAAACTAGACCTCATTCTGAGAATTTTGACACCAACCGCGACCTTCTAACGTGAAAAGACCTTTTTCTATGATTTTTCAAAGTTTCGAATGTTTATGACGTCATAGTTAGCTGGGGAACCCGCCCAGGGGGGAAGGACGCGTGACGTCATAACATTCGAAACTTTGAAAATCATAGAAAAAGATCTACTCATCCAAAAAGAGAACGGCTGGTGTCAACACACTAAGGATGAGGTCTACTTTCGATTGAAAATGTTTAAAAAACGCTGCAAATTATTACACAACGGTTTATTATTTTTATATAGATCACTCGTCTGCAGAGCCACCAACCATCCAACATGAAGAAAAACATCGATCGCATTTCGGTCAGCTTTAATTTGAACGGAGATTAGGCCTGTTTTGCGATTCACACTCGTGTTTCTGATTTATCGTACGTCCAAACTTTAAATTCTCGTAGTGAGCGAACGGTTTGTCCTACAGAGCTCCGGGTGGTCTCAAAAAATTCTAAAAATTCTATAGAATCTTAAATTAATGGAAAATAAATACCTATAAATACCTATAAATAAATACCTATAATAAATACCTATAAATACCTTTATATCGAAATGTTTTGAGTTAGGGCGTTTTCAAAATTTCAAAATTGATTTTGGAACCCTTAGAAGTGACCTACATCAACCAAAATCTTCGGGGCACAACTAGACCCCAAATGGAGCCTACATATCAAATTTCACGAAAATCGGTCAATGCTAAGTGGCAAAAGTGCCGCGTACGGCGGACGGACGGCCAAATTTTTATTCGATTTTTGGATTCTACGTACCTTGAAACGTAAACCATCAAATTTTGAGGGGGTGTTAGAAATTTTTTTTTCTTGGTCGATTCCAAAGGTTCATTATTGAAAATAATAAACCAAAATCAGGCGCAATTTTTCAGCGTCGAAAAATATTGAAAAACATGTGCCACACTTGGAGTTATCCAACACCTTATTTTGGTGTAATTGTGGGGTTGCGCAATTTTGAGCGTTCTAGGAGCCAGGTTGCACTCAATCAGAAAATCAAGTAAGGGGTCAAAAAATGTATGAAATTTTACTTAGAGTCTGAATCGCCAATAAAAAAGAAGGGACTTCCGATGAAAAGAAGAAGTTTGGTGCGAAAGTGTGGAAGTTGGATTCTTCGCAAAAAAATAAGGGGGCTAACTAATGACGTTTTTTTAACACCTCCTAACGACGGAGATATCACAATAGGGTTTGTATTTATTTGTCTGTATAGATCACTCGCCTGCAGAGCACACAGCTTTGCCATTATCACTACCTAAGAACCATATTCAACTTCACAATCAAGTTTTACTTGGAAGAAATGAACGCTTCACACTCAATTCGAAGAAATAGGGTGTTGCGGGTGCCTTCATTAGGAAATTTGAACACTGGTTGCTAAGGGCGCAAAGCTGAGTTCAACTCAAAAAAACGAACAGCGATCGCATTTTGGTCAGCTAAAATTTCAACGGGTACTAGACCTCTTTTGCGATTCACATTCGTGTTTCTGATTTATCGAAGACCAAGCCTTAAGAACTCGTTGGGAGCGGACGGTTGGTGCTACAGAGCTCTGGGTGGTCTCATTCGATTCTAAAAATTCAATGCTATGTTAAATTGAAGAAAAAAACATGCCTTAAAATCGACATTTTTTGAGCTAGGGCGTTTTGAACATTTTAGCCCTTATTTTTCAACACTTAGAAGTGATCTATATCAACCAAAAGCTTCGGGGCACAACTAGACTCCAAACGGAGCCCATGTACCACATTTCATCAAAATCGGACCATGGGAACGGCGGACGGACGGCCAAATTTTTATTCGATTTTGGATCCTACGTTCCTTGAAATGTAAACCAACAAATTTTAAGGTGGGGTTAAAAAAAAGTTTCTTGGTCGATCCCAAAGGTTTATTATTGAAAATAAGTACAGAATAATAACAAATTATTAGTCTGTAAGTAGAAAAGTCTGTGACTCATAGGAATTTTAGGATATTGAGAACCAGTTACGAGGAGACTCCAGTTTTTTCTTTGTCTGGTCGGAAGAGAGTTAGTAAGGGAAGACAATAGTTTAGGAATGATGTCGGTGGGTCAAAATATAAATGGAATAGGTAGCAATTAAAAAATGACCGAAATTTCAATCGCGATTTTCCACAACTTTGAGTTTGGGGTGTTACAGCATGATTCCACGATATGTGCGATATAATCAAGTACAATTTCTATAAGTTTAACTCAATGAAAACTTGATCCAAAAAACGAAACTTTCTGGACGATCGTTTTCATTTAGAAGAAATTCTATGGGCTTACTCACCAACATGAGTGCCGCGTACGGCGGACGGACGGCCAAATTTTTATTCGATTTTAGGATTATACGTACCTTGAAACGTAAACCAACAAAATTTTGAAGGGGTGTTAAACAAAATTTCTTGGTGGGTTATTATTGAAAATAATAAACCAAAAGGGTGGACCATTACCTCGTGGACACCCTGTATAGATGTGTTATTTGAATTTATAGTTAAATCGATTCCAAGAGGCCAGAACCGTCGTAGAACGAATTGCAGGTTCCATCCGAAATGAGGCTATAGGAAATGATAAGGATGTGGGGATTGATCGGTCATCTCTGGCTTTGACGTACACAAATCGCAGGAAGGGGAAGAATCAAGTCAGCAAATCATCACCAGAACGTTCTCGTGGGGCCGTCCCACTTTGACAGCCGGCTCGTCATAAAGTTGACTTGGACTCGAAAAGCGCCCAATCGCATCTCTTTAAGAGCATCTCTAGGCAAGCGAAGGAAAGCTTCCAACAATGGAATATAAAAAAACCGGTTTCTTCTTCTCAAATACCTAGTACCTACTTGTCATTATGGTTGGAAAGTAGGTTTTTGGGTAACAACAATTTCTATGGAATTATAATAACAGGTACTTACTTCTTCTTTAAAGTAAGTATGGAGTAAAACATCAGGTTTTATGATATTATTTAAATGGAATTCACATGCGCAAAATGAACTTTACAAAAGCGTTAGTTCTTCTTCTTTCCTGGCTCTACAACCCGCGAGGGGTCTGGGCCTCATGAAGTGAGTTAGTTCTGCCAGTCAAGTCTGTACAGTTGTTGTAGAGTTATATTATCTCAACATTTGTCCTAATTCTCCAGGCCTGTTCATCCGGGTCGAAGAATGCTCCAAATATTCGTCTAAGAATTTTTCTTTCGAACCTAAGAAGTTCATTCTCTTGGGCTCTGGTCATGGTCCAGTTTTCAGATCCGTAGGCCTAATCAGGGTTTTATATAGACGGATTTTCGTATTTCGGGACAAACCCGGCTCTTCAAATGAAGAACCAAAGAACCAAAGAACCAAATGGTTCACCAGTCCAGCTTCTATTACTCGTAGCAGCTAATATTCTTTTCTGGATCTCTGTCCCCATATTTTTATCTTTCATCACTAAGGACCCAAGATAAACCCGCTCAAATTCACATCCATCTACGTTATGCGAATGCGTTAGTTGGTACCACAAATTATGTCACATGATTTTCAGTTTTATGTATTTTGTACTGTTCAATATTGTAGTACCTGAAGTCCGTTTTTCGAGTTTCCAAGATGGACATTTTGCTTGTTGTATGATTGATGTCAGAAAAAAATAAAGAAGTATCGTTTGAAAAACTCCCAAATTGGAGTCGAAATTTAAATTTCTCGTGGATTTCCGATTAGAGATCTGCATGAAATATCATGAAGATTTATCTATCATTTGACGAAGAGAAGGAGTTGAGAGAGGAGTCTCATGGATTTACTATAAAGTCAGTACCTAGAAAAGGGAATCCGGTACACACAGTCAATCAAGCCCAAGTTATACTTTGTATAAACAATTAATTTTTGTCGAGAGTTCTACAGTTTTAGTTGTTGATTTTTCAATAGTAGTTTGTGGGACCTCTTTATATACTGGAGGAATAAATTTAATGAAACTTGTTGGTCTTGTCTCTTGTATTTTAATCATCTCTCACCCACCAAATTGAGCAAAAAAGTTGAGAATAAAAATGAAAATGATACCTTGACAGGTACTTACTTACGTTGGAAAAGCTAAACAATGCCGTCTTCGCAGGAAGAGTGTGGAGCTGACCTGCTGTTTCCAGGACGACGATGAAGGATGATGTCAACGCTCAAGCCATTTCACCTTCTTTTCCGTCCCCATCATCATTCAGTATCACGTATCCACTACTTCGTTGAAGCATCAGACCACGGAAAAGGTCTTCTCATTCATCCATTGTCATCCTCCTGATGCTCCCTTCTCATATTTCTTGTCGATTCAGACTGTAAGTATAAAGCCGTGGGACGCAATGTTTTAATGTACTGGTGGGTATAGTTAGGTGAGGTGGACCTATGTCCCGAAAAAATTATCAAACTTGTCTGAAAGTGTGGTGAAGTGTTTATCATATGTAATTGTGAAGTGTTAATGTAAGATATTTATCAAATTCATGGTCACAAATGACATCAGGGCGGTTTAAAAAAATATTTTAATAATTCTAGTCTCATAAAAGTTTGCGTTTTTACTGCATCCGTTTTCATTAATTGATTGTACATTCTTTCGCCCCAATTTATAATAAGATCAATTAAGTATAAATTGTTGAAAAGGCCTAAATCTCGTGTCCCAAGCTCATTAATCGTTTCTTTCATTGTTATTCTATCGAAATAAATAAGTTACTCGTATAATACATAAGTACCTAACTTATATAAAATATTTGTTTTTACCGTCTTTGATAACTTAGGTAAGGGTAGTTTCGTCATTTTGAAAATGGGTACCGAGTTTTGAGTGTTAAAACTATTGAACCTACTAATAATACTGTCCTTACAATATAGGCCCGAGTATAATTGAAGCGGCGAGTATGAGTAAACTGTAATTTTTATTTTAATCTATAGAACTGTTATGATACGCAGGAAAAATTAGTAAATTCTAACAACTAGGTGGGTAATAGGAGTAAGTGGTAGTAGTGCGTGAGCTACTAATTACTTGTACATACCTGCAGCGTGTAACTCAGGGCTGTGGTAAGCTTCGACGACGAGGATGATGATTAGGAAAAGGAAAAGGTGTGTGAATGACCTGAAATGGAGACAAGTCCGAGGAATGAAAGAATTCGCGGATATAAATGATTCAAAATGAGAAGAATGCATTTTGTATAAAATTAGGGGTAAGTAGGTACCTAATAACCTTTTTTTTTAATTGAAAAGTTAATGTTTTTTAAGGAGAGTTGCGTGCGGGCGAACAAACGGAGAAGAAGAGAGACATACGATCGTTTAAGTTAAAAACAAGGTTTTATTATTAAGTCACAATAATATTGCATTGTCATCCGATTTATATAAGTATGCAAGAAAAATTTCAGCTCAATCGGAAACCGGGAAGAGCATCAAATTTAACTTGCAAGATTTGATTACAGACCGATAGACAGACAACGGGACAGGTGAAACTAAAATTTAGTTTAGTTTTTTCTTTTATTTAATAAAAGCTTGTAAATAAGAAGGAAGGGAGCCTTCACAGGTGTTAACTCCTCAGCATAGGCGATTGGGGGAAGGAGGTATGGTGCGCAACATTACAGTCAATGCAGATGTTACCTGCCCACATAATATCTATGACCTCTTACTGTATAACATTTTTCAGATGCCATTTAGTAAAACAAAATACTCGTATTAAAAAAACAATAATTTGTACCTATAGAAATTATTATATTCTTCACATAGAATGACAAGAAATTTAAAAAGTCTGCCAAGTGGTTGTGGCACATAGCTTCCTCGTATTCATAACCCGATTATATAGATGATCCGACGCATAGTAGTTAATCTCAAAACATCAATCTCTAAATTCCTTGCACTACCCTCATACAGCCAAAGGGGGCTCTACATGTCGACCGCCACATTCTCCGAATATTGTTGGAAAATATAGAAGTTATGGCTGTAACAAGGAAATATACAGGTCTGCATATGCATATGCATTTTTTGTGGCAAAAAAAAAAAATGTCGCGAAAAATTCCTTGACCCCCAGTCTAAAGACATATCCATGTCAAAACTATACCAACTGCCCAGTCAACTTGAGAAAGATTTCTTTCTCCAATTCACCAATTCAATCTTTAACCATCTGAAAATCTATTATTGCAAAATTGAATTAACAGTAAAATATCTAGCGTATATTTCTAGAGATAAACTCAGAGCCTCTTGGAGAGGAAGGGGATTCACCACCCCTTCCTTTCATACATTCATAACACTGCAATCTAATGGGACACACATATTTGTTTGTTATAACAAAATACAGTAAAATATACTCGCAACGAACAAAAGATCTACTTGGAACCTGCAAAGAAAGTATCTTGAAAGCGTTCATCCATAGAATTTCCCGACACTCTTGGTGTATGTAAGTGATTTGAAGGTACTGTTATTGCACTCATACAGTCATCTTGAGTTGAGTTTCTGCTGGAAAGAATTCCATCGCCAGCTTTTCTTGAGAACGTTTTCTTAATGGGGATGAGATATTCCGCGGGAGGCGAAGGCCATGAATAAACTTTATACCACTCCAGGGTGCCGTTTTTAGAGGAGTAGAAAGCATTTTCTTGTCTCCCCAGGAATGTCTTCACATTGAAAAAGCTATCGAGTGCTATTTGGTACAGGTGGCCACGTGTGTTGCTCCCGTTGTGATTACTCGGTATCTTCTCTCAGCCATAAAATTCAAACGAATTTCGTCAACGAATAACTCACGAGTGTACTAAAGTTCATTTTTTTCATAAACCAGTTCAAAATGGCGAATTTTTCACAATTTAACGAAAAACTAAATTCTGAATTGAATCTTCGTAATTCATGAACCAATTCAAAACAGCGAATTTGCGATTATTGTTTCGAATTTTCACTATTTAACGGGAAAACAAAATTCTGAATAGAACTTCGTCATCCATAAACCAATTAGGAACGACGCATTTGAACTTTGAAATGAATTGATAGCACGATGTTTCGGTAGTGGCTCTGTGGCTTCATACGAGACGTTCGGGGGAGATAAGTCGTTATACTCAAGTACAAATAAGTAATATAATAATATATAGCATTTCCGAATTGAGTTAAACTTTTTCCATTTAGGTTTAGTCCTTTTTCATTTTGGTTTAAACCTTCTCTATTTGGATTTAGACCTTTTTCATTTAGATTTTAACCTTTTCCATTTGGATTTAAACCCAGAAAATTATCGTGGAGTTAGAGGTAAAAGTACCCAAGTCACAAATTCAACACGTGGGAAAATCAAATGCAGAATAATAATTATAATATTATTATGATTATTTAACTGTTGTTATTATTGGTGATCAATATCATCAAACTATGTATCCAACCTAAGAAAATAATTTATTATCATATTTACCAAACTAACTTTTGAAATTTTAATTTGATTTTCGCACAATCTTCGGTACTTTTACCTCTAACCCGACGTTATTATGCCACAACTTGAAATTTAAATCATGCTAGTGTTTTTTATGCACAAATGTAATATATTTAATAATGAACACATGTTTTTGAACACAAAAATTTCTCATGAACGGAAGTTATAAATAATTTACTTAATTATTAAGTACAGTATTTTTCTTTCATCACATCTGAAGTGGAACAGAATGTTTATGGCGCTATGCAAATGAGAATAATATTACTTACTTACTTACTATGATGGGGCTAACTACTGACGTTTTCATGGAGTTTAAATCCAAATGGAAAAGGTTTAAATCTAAATGAAAAAGGTTTAAATCTAAATGGAAAAGGTTTAAATCTAAATGGAAAAGGTCTAAATCCAAATGGAAAAGGTTTAAATCTAAGTGGAAAAGGTTTAAACCTAAATGGAAAAGGACTGAATCTAAATGGAAAAAGTTTAACTCAATGCGGAAATGCTATAGTACCTAATGATACAATATAGTAATATAATAATTAATAAGTCGTTATAGCTCTTCGATATACACTGCTGAAATGTTTGCTATATTAGAAGCTCTCATATATGTCGACGAACTTCCCTCATCTCCTCCACAGATTGTCGTACTTTCAGACTCTCAGAGCGCCCTTCGGAAACTATCAGCAATCAATCCGTCCTCACGAATATCATACATCGAGTCAGAAGTGATCAAATACATTGCAAAATTGAAGGAAAAAGGAGGAGTAGTAAGTCACCAAAATATAGCGGGTAATTCAGTAGCTTATGATAAAGCCCGCCTGGCAACTGAAATTCAAATAACAATACCTAGCCATCCTTACTGCCCCCCTAGCGACCTTCGACGCCAATTTTCACAATCCTTACTCCGAAAATTGAAGAAAGAGTTCTATGACTACCCAGCGGGCGTACGATACAAATCCCTCTTCGGCCCTCCCTCCAAACTAAATTGGATTAAGAAAACTCCTTCAAATAAAGACAAGGCCTTTCATACAACTATTCACCGACTGCGCACTGTACACTGCCGAACCAGGTCATATCTACAGCGTTTTGGACTGAGTGACACAGATACTTGTTCTGCATGTCACAGCGAGGTGGAAACTGCAGAGCACATGATACTTGAATGCACCTCATATGAGTCGCCACGGATCAATCTCTTCCAAAAAATCTCTCCCCTCACCAAACATCCCTTCAATTTGAATACCCTGCTACAAGAAGA
Organism: Apolygus lucorum; assembly: GCA_009739505.2. Taxonomy (NCBI): domain Eukaryota; kingdom Metazoa; phylum Arthropoda; class Insecta; order Hemiptera; family Miridae; genus Apolygus; species Apolygus lucorum. The sequence continues at coordinate 49,605,357 of CM019183.2, read as the reverse complement.
AAACGCAGAAGTACACGAAGCCACATGCTTCTTCCTCAAACAGACAATTTTTTTAATATGAATACAACAATCATTCCATCCTCTGTACAACATCAATATCTAACCGTTCATGTTCAACATTAATTCCTGTACAACTTGAAAAGGAAAGAAAAAAATTTAACTTCTCATAAATAATGTAATGAAGTACCTAATATTATCTTATTGCGGCTGTATGTTCCTCTAACGATGCCAATAAAAAGTGTAAAAAAAAAGTCGTTAGGTATACGGTATTTCTTTAGGAAAGATAATAGTCAACTCGGCAAAAGAACTCCTGCATTCTTTCCTTCTGCGGATTTGGTAGGTACCTACCGACTTGTTTTTTTGCCGCTTCAGAAGGCGAATATCCGTTTTCAAGCTTTGCTTACAAATATACTTTCTACTTAATTACTTATCCTGCCTTTTCGGATTAAAGCGCCCACGATCGAGGAAGAAAAAAATCTGAATTGACTCAATTAAGCGGAGCGATTAGTGTAATTGGGAAGTTCGCGTTAACTACTTGGAGAAGAGAGAACTTCATTAGCACCACCTTCATCTCTCCTTCTCGATCTCTCCCTTTTCTTTTCGATTGCCCGTGTAGAATCTCGGAGCAGTCTGTTTTTATCCCCTCCACGCATCTTCCACTTCCAGTTGGAATGATAAGTGCAAGTGGAATAATAAGTGCAAGTAAAGGCTACCACAGGTACGTCCCAAATGATCGCCTAACAGTTTACTTTCCAAAATAAATAACTTGTAAGTATAATAGATAGTATACTGAATAATATTCTATATGTACTATTAAGTATATTATACATAAATTTCCGCCGAGTGGGTGTTGCACATAGCATGCGGTTGTTGTGCAGGGGTCTTTAATGCTACGCATAGGTATATTCTACTATTCTTACGACTCTCTACTATTTTTACCGACTAGAATAGTGGAGATAATATAAAGTACATTAGATATGCACACTAGGAACGGTTCAATCCATGCTCGCTAGGAACCGTTTAGGTCCCTGAGAAGACCCCTTGCGTTATGTCACATCACCAATCAAAACCAGAGATGGGCGAATTCTTATTCATAAATACGATTATGAATACAAATCATATCTGCGATTTCATGATTATGAATACGAATACAGGTATGAATATGAATATGAATAGAATCGTATTCACACTTTGAATATGATTTTCCCCCTTATTCGTATTTTGAATACGATTTTATGATTGTTTCTATGATTTCCCTAAAAATAAATTTTAACCTAATCTATCAAAATAATAATCTATAATAGTTTTAAGCGTTAATAACGTTCGGTAAAAGTTGTAGTAAAACAAAAACTTTCAGCAAAAATCATGATTACAAAAAATTCAGTAGAAATTACGTCGTAGTTTCTATACGGTTGGTCGTGGCGACCTGGGGTTGGTCTCATTCGATTCTGCGTAAAAAAATCCTATAAGAATTGGCGAGCGTTTCGAATTTTTATTGATTATTTTGACAAAGTTAGGTCATAAATATGTCCATTGTTCGGGAAAAAATCATTAAAAAAGTATGGCTTTCAGGGAACATCGTTTTAAAAAATTCGATTTTTATGGAAATCATAGAAAAAATCATAAAATCGTATTCAAAATACGTATACGGGGGAAAAACATATTCAAAGTGTGAATACGATTGTATTTATATTCATATTCATACCTGTATTTGTATTCATAATCATAAAATCGCAGATATGATTTGTATTCATAATCGTATTTATGAATAAGAATTCGCCCATCTCTGATCAAAACCACGACTGACGACTATCCGTCGTAATCCGTATTTGCAAGAAACCTCAATTTCCTCTGAATGTCCTTTGTCTTTAAATTAGTGGGAAATTACAATTTTTTGGGATGGTGAAGGCGAGTGCCTACCTAGGTTATAGCACAATACGCCACTAGGCTTCAGTGCTTTGGGCTCCCATCACCCTGATCCGCGGATTCATCTACAATCTACCTAGGTTACCACAAAAGCTCGTTTTGACTTGAAAATCGTAGAAAATGAGATGTTGAAGAGTAATTCCCGCGAATTTCAACGCATTTCCCATATCAAATTCTAGAATTATCTAGAAAATAAAGATAATGACATTAACTTTTTTGCGTTTGGATTTTAAGAAGAGGAAAGCGTTCGTGCAGCAGGTCAACAGTATTTGTATCCTCCAAAATCGAAATTTCCACAGATACCTCAACGACTCTTGTTCCGTATTGGTCTTTCTACGGCCACGTTGGTTCTAGGGTAACTAGTCGAAATCTTGGTCGGATTTTGGTTAAACTTTCAGGGTTGATGCGGGTCATCCCTGCGGGTGAACGTGAAACAGTGAAAAATCATTCACATAATCATGAACAACTTCCCAATCCCTCATTGTTAACATAGAAAATCGATAGGTTCTTGACAATAACTACTCAATGTTATTCTACGCAAGCAACCTGTACTGCCCAACCAACTCGGAAGACTTCAATTATTAATTATTATTGATCGGTAAGTGTGAATACACTTTACGAAAATACGTTACATATATTAAATTCTGAGGAATTTAATAAATAGAAAGACTTGCCGGTACAAGGCGAAGAAGAATCGAGAAGAGCTTGGCGGACACTTGCGTCTCACGACTTATAAGTCGTAACAATTTGTAATAATTTGTAACTTTCTCCGTGGAATAAGTTCTTATAAAAGAAAAGAGAAAAATGGTGAATTGTGGACTGTTTTCCAGTGATTACTCCCAAATGTTTTACGTCACAAAAACTAACAGATTCGACTCTGTACGACGACTGTGTGACGAATGTACAATTTGTATCTATAAATACGTATGCAGTTTACCTTGACTTGGTGCTCAAGTTTAACTTCTGTTATAACATCCACTTAATCCATTCGATGAACAATGAATGACCTGTTACAGGTCTACATTTTGTAGACCACTACAGTAGTGGTTGGTCGGTCACCCAGTAGCGGACCTAGAAATCCATGAAAACGCGCCAACCCGAGGAGAACCGAAGGAAGGCGAAAACGACCGAGCGAGACTCCCGGAGAAGCCGTCCCTTCCACTTCTCCATCTCTGACGCTTGGGAGCGCTAGCTTCCCACTTCCTCCATGAACACAAATACCACATGGAGCACAAAGCCATGGATACTATACAGCATCAATTATCTATCCACCAGTGTTGCCCTAAGCTTGATAAACATATTACTTGAGTTTTGTTTCAAGTTTGCTCTCGAGAAAGCCATAACACAACCATCAATGATCAAGATCGAGCTACTATTTTACTTTTAGCTGCGCGTTTGTGTTTATCCGTTCCGTACGTTTATTCCAAATCCAGTAAAATCAAAAATAGATTCATCTTGAGGTCAAAGTAGGTCATTTTCACACAAAGAAGACAAAAATGGAAGAAGATGAATCTTTCCGTCAGTGTTCGTGTTGTTGTTTTGGCTTGGGGTCTCTCATCTCTCTTTAGACGTTTTTTTAAAGTTTGACGTTTCTAATTATAAAGTGTGGCCCCTTTTTTCTGCTGTTGCTAAACCAGTGAAAGGAGTGACTAGTCGGCTTCTGTCGGATTTCCATATCACAATGAACAGGACTGTGATTTTCCCCATAAACGCTTTCAGCGGGGAGTTTACGTTCATTCCGCTAGTGGTATGCTTATTCGTCATACTCATCTGTTTTCTAGTTTATTTATCAATATTCGGCTTTTCAAAGTGAGGTGAGTCAATTGTATTACCGTGTTTTACTTTTAAGTTGAGTCGTAATGTCCAGTAATGAGCTTGTTGCTAAGTGCGAATGCGCTCTGTACTGAGGTTCAAAAATGTCGAACGCACTTTTTACCGGACCTACGTCAGATTTCGACAAACATTCCCCCTGTTTGCTTGTATCTGCGTCTGCGTAATATTCAATCGAGACGACGAATGATAAATAGCCTTGAAAATCGGACGGTATTTCTGTAAAAAGTTTGTGCGCATCGAAGTACATTCAGAGCATCCATAAAGATTGTCAATGGGGAGTAATTGGGAGATAACGATGATGTCTGAGAGATTATGACTTCACGGTGGCCTGCATTGCGCGTGATGTGAACCTGAATGTAGTTATTTACCTTACTATAGCGGAGGACAGTTCCCAGTCGTGGGAATACTGCCTATCACCTTCATTTTGCACGGGTATGAGCTTGGAATTATGTATTGTAGTACCTTACCCTACTGATGAAGTTGGTACAAATATGTTAACAGGTATAATCGGGTAATAACTGTGTTTATGACTCTTCTTTATTTGGTATAATTATTTTTATTGTTATTACCGTATTGATCGTATTCGGAGGGAAAGAAACAAGATTTTTGCAAATTTCCTAGAAACTCGAGTCATGGGTTCGAAATCTATTTGCAAATTCTTCATCTTGATACGTTAAGGATTGAACAATAAAGTATGCGTGTTTTCTAAATGATCTGACTCTTGAGACTGTAGAAGAAAAAACATAAAGGTTTTATAATTGCTATACTTATACCGGTGCAATCGGAGTGACTTTTGTTGTTCTTAAGTTTTGGAGCATGCTTTGGTTCAAGTTTCGAAAAAATAGTCCCCCAAAACCGTCAAGAAGAAAACTTGGTTTTATAGCTGTTTTGATGTAAATGTGTTCAATTATTTCCACAATTCATCCATACCTGTCCAATAATCTACCTCCTACAGCTTTTGGCAAGATTTCATGGTTTGTTGTCTCCTAGATTGATTGATTGAATTATTTATTTTACCACTAGGGGGAAATTAGGGCCATTAGGCCCCTTCTTCCATTCCCCCCTGGCTACGAAAACCATTATTAGTTATTCATTTCCTCTATGGAAAAGTAGTAGTAAATAAAAATACTAGAAGTTCGCAGTAACTTTGACACGCTTCTGACAATCAGTGAGCCCCATTTGAATGTGGTTCTTATGTGTTTCAGTTGCTTTTGTTCGTGAAAGAAATAAGAAAAGCTTGTTGATGCGAAATAGCCACGTTACGGCCAGTTTGATCACTTCTTTCTATACAAAATAATCATGCGCAAACCTTATTCTATCTACAACCCATCTGTCGCAGCTGGACCCCTAATATTCTATCTATATTTCTAACTATTACAAGGACTACACGTTTTAACTTTTCTAATAAGAATGAAATGATATTGTAACTGCAGTCTGAAAATATCATGAGAGTCTAGCCCCAACAATCCTTGTCGGGTTTCAGCGCTACCTCCCGCCACTTCAACAAACTACCATTCCTGATTACCATAACTACTGTTATAAAGATTGTTGTCCGGTAATCGTTTTCTTTTCTCATATTTCTATAACATGAACCAGTGACGACTTGGAGATCAGCTTTGAAATTGATTGACTTTGGGCACATTTCACGACACTTGGCATCATTTTCACGTCCATAACTGTTCAGAGAGAAAACAATAAGAGAAACCAAAACGATTACGAGACAACAATCTTTAGAACGTTAGTTATGGTAATAAGGAATGGTAGTTCGTTGAAGTGGCGGGAGGTAGCGCTGAAACCCGACAAGAATTGTTGGAGGCTAGATTCTCATTAAATATCACCTGTTATCTGTAGTAACGAAACTAATAGTAAATTTTGTAATGTTGGCTCGTGAATCGCCAATATTGAAGAATTGCAAAACAGAGATGTCTTGGGTATGTTGTCTAATTCCTATAAATTAACAATAATATTGATCTTCATAATCTTATGTATTTTCAGGTTCTCGCATGCCGAAGTAACCTACAAAGACTTTCGTAGAAATCACAAACGCAAAAGAAAATTCCGCATCTTAGATTAGTCTGATGAACCAACTTTCATCGCCCCTGATACTCCAATAACTTCAAATCGCAAAAGTAATGTTGTTGAAGTAAGTTGAACCTTTTTGTACCAATTTTTAACATAGAATGTATTTTTGCAATCACCAACCAGTTGAAAACCGACATGAAATTATGCAACGAAAAAACAACATGCAATACCGATAAACTCTAGTATCTAGACTCTCCAGGACTTGAAGTTGACGATGCAATACAATAAAAACAGAAGGCGGCATCCGTAGAGGAGGTGGCAACTCCCGCTAGGCGCGCTGGTGGTAAAAGTAGTTTATCCTACGTCCAATAGAGTGCTCTGATTAAAATTACCTTGGAGAGATCACATCAACTTTTTACGACTGCCAACTTTTTTACTTTTTTCTGTTGGTGGGCGAAATGACTGGGTTTTTTGGGTCCTTTTTGTAATAGAAAAAGAAATCGGACAGAAGACATTTCATCCAACACAACATCATAATTAATTAATGTTGACAATTATCAATTACACTCGAAAAAAGTTGATTTGATCTCTCCAAGGTAATTTTAATTACCTACTCTTGGACGTAGGAGAAACTAGCCTAGAACACGGGCCAAGCCTAACGTCGGGTAGGAAATCTGAGCAAATTGCATTGCATCATGAATTTATCTTCTTGTAAAAGTGTACAAAATGGCGCCAAATAAACATATATCAATCTAAACTACTTTTACCACCAGCGCACCTAGCGGGAGTTGCCACTTCCTCTACGGATACCCGTAATTGAAACATTCTGTGTTTTTGTCATTTCAGAGCGAAGCACCGAGTTTTCATTGAGTGTTGGTCAATAATAACACAATGTTTAGAACATAGAATAACTCAGAATTCCATTTTGTTGTATCAAAGTCAGTATGTTGTGATTATTCATATCTATTTTACGATTTTTTTCTAGATGAAGAATGGGTGACCAACAAGTAGGGTACGAAGACCTGCTCAAGCCTCTCAAGGATGTCCTCCTTAAGAATTGGAGGATGTCTTTGGCTCACGTGAGTTAAAACAATTAACTCTAGATTCTTTAGGTGGAAGTAAAGTAAATTGAGTTAAGTAAACAATCATATCAGGTTGAATTTTCGTCCAACTGCTGTTTCTGGCGTCGCGGATGTTATCAGGCCAGCACGCCTTAACTTTGGTGATATCACGGGAATCGGTTTCCTTGGTCGTTGGTTTCCTTTAGGTGAATATTGATACCAGGAATGCGATGAGATGAGACGCTGCCACAGCGTAACCGAGGAATTCTACTTGAATAGCTTATGAGCCTTGATGACTTGGAAATCAGCATCCCTCATTGCTGCTACCTCAAAACATCAATCAATCCACTTTCTTAACAAAAACAAGATATTAATGTTGAATTCCAGTGAACATATTTCCTCTAGGTTGAAGTCTAAACCAATAATTACCTTTAAAAATTCCCCTTAACTATTCACCGGCTGAATAAACGGGTTTCGCCCTTTTCTCTGGTAATTATTGTTTAATTTTGATGATTCCAGCGGCAATCTATTAGTTTTTTCTATTTACTAGGTAGATGCACTAAAGAATTCAGAAAATCCTTGAAAATTTTCAATAAGGTACAACTTTGAAATTTTGAGCGCCTGTTTGTAAGAGACTAATCCAGAACGAGAAATAAACGACGACCTACTGACACCTCCCTAAGAAAAATTCTAATAATTACATTCTGTGAACAATATCCTAAATCTATTTTAAAACAACCGAAAGCCTTTAAAAACAGGCGACGCCGACATCACTAGCAAGAAAAATTGCTGAAGACGACTCCTTTTTTGCCGTTTTGGTGATGCGGGAAATTTCTCTTTCGTCAAAATGAGAGCGCTGCAACAGACAAAACTTAAAACAAAAACGCGTGAAACGGAAAAAGGTAATTTTTGCCAAATGGGGTATTTCGGTGGGTCGGAAATTCAGGTTTTTCACCTCAAATTTGGATTTAGCACTATTGAAAACCTCTATGCTCCAACCTTTTGCCCATTGATACTATAGCATGTGGTAGACAAATTAAATAAAGAGAACACACGTTTGAAAAAAAGGCAGGCCTCCATGAACGCTCACACACTATGCCGCGGGCGTGTGTGTAGTATCCAAGGCCACGAGGCGTTCGAGACCGCACGGGATTAGTGGAATGTCTTGTTCCAAGGTCAGCAAGTTAATACGTCACAACAATTTACTACGCCACATCTTCAACTTTCATTAGCTTCCCTAATTTCTTCTAAACATTTTCTCGATGAACCGATTGCGAATTACCATTATTCCTGACCCATGCTCTTTTGAGAAAAAAATTGACTGAAATACCCCATTGGAATTGCAGGTATTACAGTTAACCCCTTCAGACCCAATGGGTTGTATACAACCCATAACTTGCTTCTCTATCCTTTGCAAAACGGTTGACAAAACTCGCAAATGTGTTAGTGTCTTCAGACGCAATTCGGAAAGACGGGTTAGGGATAGGTTAGAGATAGGCTTGGGATGGGTTGAACCAATCATCTCAATGGTTCACTTGTGCCTAAATAGAGTCGAAATGCCCCAGCCAGTTCCACTCAGTATAAACCAGTATTTTCGCCGGACTGTGAAAATAAGTATAGCTTAGTTAGTTCAGTACTTAGTTTATTTAGTTTTCAGTAGTTTCTACTCCTTGATTTGTGATTTGGAATTTTTCCCAGATTATGATTTTTAGTGCCTCACTTATGTGGGCTATGAATGTCGATTTTTTCAAGCTGAAAGTTTAATTAATAAATAATTCATTTCAATCAATTGTTTATTATTCACTCACACGAATATTTTGTGATTGATGGAACCTCTCAAATTTTGGGGTATTATACAACCCACTTTATTACTCAATGACCCAATAAAAATAAAAATCTTTAAAAAATCATGAATCATCCCTAGGCTTCCCTTAATCGGTTTCAATCACCAAAATAATTATATCTTGGTCAGATTTAAATGGGAACCGGAGGGGTTAAACATTGTCGACACTCTTCATGGAAAATACCTGACTTATTGAAAATATAAAGTTTGATTTTTCTCCTTAAATACTCGTAATACCTTCCTAATGAATATATTATTATTACTAATGCACCTCCATAGTTATTGTAAACTCCTAATTATGTGGTAAATAGGAACATTTTTATTGAACAGAAAACAGTTTATCTTGTTTCTGTAACATGCTATCTCTAATGTCCCTTCCTTCGGTAATAAATGTTATTAATTTCACGTTTAAAATTTGTATTGTTACAGTCGTTTGTGTGAAGTGTGAAGTGTTTGAGACCACGAAATATCATTCCCGATGTGTAGATGAATAGAGATAAATTTCATGTTGCATGTTAGCTAATAGAGCAAATGCCTTCAGAGTGTTGTCACTCTATTATTCAAGGTACAGTTCTGTTCTATCGCGTTTGGATGGCTGGGAGAAGCGAATCTCAGAGGCTGGTTTTTGATGGGCTCTAGGTTTTTAGAACTAGTTTGATTTTTTCCTTCGCCCCTGCCATCACAAGGTTTCAAGGGTTTAGAGCCGGAAGTGGTTCACAATTCCTAGTAACCCATCAAGGGCTGTTTTTTTTTTTGTTGCTGCTCAATTTGCCTCACTGGGGGGCATCTGTACGTGTTTAAAGACGGCTAGTTTTTCCACTAGTTGTACGGAGGTTGAGCAGCAGTACTCCCCAAGTGGTGTGTGTGATGGGTAACGAAAAGGCCGACGAACTTGCCAAGAAAGGAAGTGACATGCCACCCACTGACGATCCCATCACCCACAACCAGGCAATGAACGAGGCTGGGATGAGAATCACACAAACCCGACTGAAACGGCACCGAAATGCGGCCTTACGTAAACAATGTGAATCGCTCATCGTTCAGCTTTAGGTTAGCAACCGGACATGACTTCCTCCTGAGTCATCTCCACAGAATTGGCGTTGCTCCTTCACCGGCGTGCCCCATGTGCAATACTAATGCAACAGTGGATGCCAGGCACTTGGACCATTGTCCAACAATCCCTCAACCCAGACATGATGATGAAGGAAGGCTGCCAGGAAGGAGATGGCATTAAGGCCTCCATCCGGCGTAGGATAAAAAAAATTAACCCATCAATTGCAGCCAATCGTCTGTCATCCAAACGCGCAAAAACAGTAGACTGTACATTGCTTGAAGATGAGTCTGATTTCCCTTGTCTGGCTCCCTGACACACCCTCCTACGATGCATCCCACGAATGCTCGTTCCAGTTCCCGATTTCCTTCCTCAGCAACTAAGTTCCATTCTGCCATCCAGTACCACCAGTAACCGTAAGTTTTTCTTCAGATCAAACCAACATTCTCACACTTTCAGTTCGAGCCGATGTCATGAAGAACTTTCTCGTAATTGCTATGAATTTTCTTTTCAGGTCCTGGACGAATTCATATCACAACTTCAAAATGAGGGTTTTACTACGAATTTCTCCCAAGCTGCTATTTTGCTTCAAAACTCCACCACTTTCTACTGCAAAAGAGTCGATGTGGTGTTCCGGATTATGGAAGAACTCACAGATGGCATTACTCAGTTGTAAGTAGTCGACTTAAGTTTGTGTTTTTCAGTGTTGATAAGTGTTTTGTTCTGTCTAATAACGAGTTCTTGCGTCTGAGGAGCGCAGTGTGTGTGTTCACAGATGTTAGTAAAGTGTACCTCGTGTGATACAATGTCTTCCAATGTCTAGAAGTTACGATTTACATAACATTGGAAAAAGATGTGAAAACCGATGAACTTTCGATGTAGCACATGATCTTAGTAAAGATTCCTCATTGCAATCCACAGACGCAAACCTTCATTAGGAGGATCTAGGAAGCGCCTTTCGCTCATCTGGAATACTAACGCTTTCTATCAGTTATCGTGGTAGTGATAACCGTCTCCTCGGTGAAAATTAGTTGTCATGTTTTTCTATGCAGTGATTCCATTTCCGTAGAGAGGACTTAGATTGAGGTCACAATATCAATTTCATGAGAAACTTGCTGTGCAGCAAAGATTTGCTGTTTTCTCTACGATGGTGGATGGTGAACAGCTTCATCCTATCCTGATGTACGAGGTTGAGTCGTGAACTCTGAAGGATGCGGACATCAACAGACTTGAGGCTTTTGAGATGTGGCCGACCCAGATGATGATGAGGATCCCTTAGACGGTTCGCCTACGGAATGATTACATTCTGAGGCCGAATGGTTTCTAGAGGGAACTTTTCTAACCTTCAAAAAGGGGAAGACCTTGGACAAGTAATGCTGAACCCAAAATATGAGTTGATGCAGACTATCATTATAGGGAAAATAGAAAGAAGGGGAGGGGTTGTGAGAAAGCAGGCTTCATGGCTGCTGAACATTTGCCACTGGACTGGTATCACAGGGGCCTCAGAACTCTTTCAACTCGCTAGTGATACAAAGAAACATGATCAAGTGGTAGCAAAGCTTCGTCAGCGTAGACGGCACTTCAAGAAGACGAGAGATCAGTGATCTGGATGATCACTATGCTCGCATCTCTAGGATGGAAAATAATCCACTCCAACCAATGATTAGGAAGCGATGTGTTCTAGTTCTGTGGCAGTTGCTTCCTTAATCCTTCTCGAAAATAATCAATGTATTTGTCATGCTGTAATTTCATCTTGGTATTGCAGATATCGTAATATGTCCGTGTTGTGAGTGTTTATGTTTCGATATAACATTAAGCTCATGCTGAAACAAAAATTTTAAAAGCTATCGAGCAACGTTATCCTAGAATGACCTGGAAGAGGTGGTGGGACGTTTGACGTAGTGATGTACCCTCTCAAAGTGTGTGGCTCCTTTGAGGAAACGGGCCAGAAACGGACCTGCCTGTCCTGGATTCTATACACACCTTTGTAAAGCATCCATTTCTTCTTGCATCCTAGGACCAATTAGTAGATCCATTCCAAGCGGGGATATTCTGAGTACAGGATTCTGTTCCAATAGAACAGTCTGGTCCTGAATGGGCTCCCACCAACCACTCCTCTATAAACAGTTGCATCAACTGCTCCTTGGATTGATGTTGCAAATTGAGAGCGGAGAGTGTTCATGTTCTGCCCTAGCTTTCCGTTCTCGCTGGATTCAATAAGACCGGGGTAATGAAATATCCGGCCAGTCCTTTTGTCGTAAAAATTTCCAGCGAAGGGAGAGTTGGCAATGACTCACGCTGCGCACTTTCATGGAAGAATGCTGAATCTGAAGGTCCTTAGATACACACCGGAGGACCCTCAAAAGTGGTTTACTCTTGGTGTAGTATCCATGAACCCGTTACGATGAACAGTTCTGAATTTTCACTGAACGAGCTTCGATTCGTTCCTCCTTGGGAATAAATTTACCCATCACTATGATGATGCCTAAAGTTTTTTGAAATGATCGCGGTCACAGTTCAGTATCTTCTCCTGGCCCATTGGTACTGCTTGTGACATCCCCCCCCCCCTCAAGCTCAATAGCCATCTCTTTCGAAACAGATGTCATTGGCTCTACAAAACCCATATTGGCTTGCTAAAACTCCCTACAGAGTAAAGTAGTTCTGAGAAGTTCACTCTCTGTCATCGAAGAAAATATCATTATTTCTCTCCTACCATCTTTTTCAGCATGAATTCGCCCTTAATCTTTGGTGCCCTAGTGCACTGCCTGTACTCAGTTATCCTACTTCTTGGCCCCAGTTGAAAAATCGGAACCAATCAGTACTTCAGGCATGGAATGCTTCAGGAAAAAGTTCTTGCATTTTCCTTATAAATCCGTCACGCCATTCCTTATAGATTGCCATCAGGCAGACAGTGGGCAATTCAATAAAGTTTCGTTTTAAATGCTGCACTTTATTGCTTGTGGATATGATGTCCATTCATTGAAGTAAACCGTTCTCCAAAAATTATAAAGCCAGAGAAAATAATTGGGTCTTTTTTCGGTATAGGCGTGACCTAGATCGATTGCATTCGATTTTTCACTGAAACATCGGTGGTTTTCGCATCTTCGAAATGAAAGAATGAAAATTGTTAATCGAAACTGGTGTTGCAATGAAACTTAATTCGCGCAAACAAAAATAATGGGCTCTACATGAAATAACATAGATTTGTGTAGTAAGTTGAGACATATTCCAGTTTGTTTGAATGGTCTATCCAAATTAAAATGAAAACTGTCTTTCTGTTTTCCTTTCATGTTGATCTTATCTCCTCAATAGAAAATAAAAACACCTTTCAAAGCCCCATTACATATAAGACCCTTCAAAATCACTTAATCCACCATATCTGTTAAATTTTAGGGTTAAAGAATGTAAATAAAGTTGCGGTCTAAGGTGGGTGACGGTTGTGCTCATGATTGACTTTTCAGACTCATGGTACTTGCTTCCACCAAAACTTCTGGGACTCAGCCAGGCTTGTACACTAGGTATATTCCTGTCGCATGATCTGTTGGGAAGAATGGCTTGAAATGAACACGATTTCATAGGTTGGGTCATCTCAGATGGTCCTATAAACATCATAGTTTCATTTAGTTTACTTTAAACCTTCTTCCAATCATGTCTTTCGTCCTTCCTTTCCAGCGGTCATACACCCATTTGCTAATTGTTTATCTCTGGCTTGAGCCGCTTATCATCCTTTTGAATGAAAGCCATCGAAAAATAGTTTATAAGATAAATTGGTGGTACCTGTCCACTGAAACCTCCTTCAAAATCAACCCAGCCTGCTCATCAGCGTACAGTTGCTGGATCCTAGATCAAAGTCTACACCCATGAGAACTTGTTTTTGAAATGGATCCACTGTATTTTACCTGGGGGAGTTGTTGTATCATCAAAAATTTACTTCCCTCGACTGGGGATCGATCTCCTATCTTTCTGACCAAACTATATTTACAGTCCTGAATCGGAGCTCCTACCATTGAGCCAAGGAAGTGAATGGACAGAAATGCGAAGAGGTAGCTGATCACAACATCTCTCCTCCGTTAAGGAAATCTTAGGTACTCTGTTACCTAGTCAGGGACATGAGGGCTTTTAGCTGGAATTTTACAACCCAATGAGAACGCTCTATTTTTTACTGGCTTCGGAGTTTTGTTATTATTTCTTCTTGAAGGTGATCTGCTAACCTCAACGATTGTCCGTATAGGTAGCTCGACTTGTGTCTTGGGGGAGTTGTTTTGATGACACAACAATAATTATTGTCCTCAGGGAATGCGGAGGAGCCCTTTCGGGTCTGTACTGACTGCGCCACTTTGTTGTATATTCAAAAATTAACTTCCCTCGACCGGGGATCGATCTCCAATCTTTCGGACTGAACTATATTTACATTTCTGAGTCGGAGCTTTTACCACAGAACCAAGGAAGTGACAGAAATGCGAAGAGGTAGCTGATCATAATAAGGTCGCCAACAGTAATAAAACGAGAAACGAGATGGTTATGAATATCTTTCTCAGGTATTTCTTGGCCTCAGGCGGCTCTCAGGCATACATGTAAAAGTAAAACATCGATATGCTGATAGATTGTAATCATTCAAATAATCCGATAAATATCTACCTACGTCAAATTCAAATCTTTCCTGGTATATTTTTAGCCATTCTTCCTGAACTGAATGAAATACTTACGTATTTGGATGTTTCTCGCCTGCATGAATGGATGGGATTGTGATGACACCCTGGTCAGACCTCTGTGCATGGGTGGTTATCAATTAATTCTTTGGTGGCAGTAATATTCTCAGTTCTCGCCCGTACGCAAAGACGTCTAATTTGCTGAATATATTTTTGTTTTTCTAGGTACTTTGCAATTCACTGCCACTTAACTCACCAGATATCGATTCTGTGAGTAATATTTAATTTAAATTTAAATTTTGTTTTCATTATTTTCTCATTCCACGTCCCGTCAAGTCTCATTTCGAATGGTCGATTGGCATAACGTTTATGCCACTCTTACGCTACAAATCTTGAGAACGTTTCTCAGACGATCTATCTTCTTGATTTTTGACTGAGCCTAGTGCATTCCCTACTTATCTCTGACTGTAAAGTCTGGTAGGCTAGGCAGAATAATGAATAAATTTACTTGGTTGAAAGAGACGAAATTGAGTGAAGCCTGATTCACATTGACTGAAGGGTTGAAAGCTATCCATTCTGCAATATAATTGGCTAACAGTGACCATAACGTGGCCATTTTTCAAGCCAAAAACGCGGTCGAAATTTGCCCTACATGTTTCCCGAACTGAAGCAACCACATTGCATTAAGAATCATATAAAAAAAGTTTTTATAAGTATCCATGGTGCCTCAAAAATTGGAAGAAGTTGGCTGTTTGATGTTTGTGTCTTTATAATTTCTGTCTCAGCTATCCACCATTAACTGTCCCATCCAATACTTTGCTGCCCTCATCAGAAGCTCTCACGGAGCAGTTCAATAGCTGGCCATACACGAGCAGATAATATTGACCGATCTGATCGGCCGATCTCATCTGGCAGATATTGTTAACAATTTCAGTGAGCGATGAGATCGGTTGAAGCCCATTAACGTATTTTTGTTATCGGCAACCCAGGATCTGTCGCCCGATCATATCTGATCGTTAGTGGACCAAATCTAGCAGATTTGGCTCAGACGTAGATCTGTCACCGACAGATCTGGATTATCGGTCAGGACCGAAAATTTCCAAGAATGGTGGCAGATTTGAGGTGGTTGTCGCAATAACCCCCTATATTTTTCATCTCTCGTCATGGAGTTGGTACGTTTATTCAACGACAAACGAAAATTAGCTGCTTTTGTGGGGGGTTTATTTGAACTTACCCATGAAATGGAGATGAAGGAAAAAACGCACAAGTTGGGCGAGGTCGTGGGTAAAGCGGAGAAACCAACAACTCGTTAAGGGGGGATGGCCGATCCAGTCGGACAGATATGTGTTTCACATATACAGGGTATAAGCCTAACAGGTCTGCAATACGGTACCAGTCGATTCTATAACTAATTTGCAACAAAAAATGTCTCTTAGCAATTTTTTAAAAACCCTTTGTTTTTGAGTTATTTCAACTTAAACCTTTTTTCGCGATTTTGACCTTACATCATTAAAACGGTTACAACACCTTTAATTTGCTGTGTAAATTACAATTTGAGGATACCGTTGGAAAGAGCATTAAATTCCCTATCGGATAGATGCCTTAACTTTTTTGTGAGTCAAGGTTGGAGACATGAAAACGTCCTCTAAAAAGAGAATTTTACGTAATTTTGGAAACCTCGCATTTTGTCAATCGCAATTTGAACTACGAGAACTCATATTTTTTCAAGATGCAAGAACAGTAAAAACTGCGCCAGTATCTCAGCTTTCCAACGGTATAATCAAAAAATAGTTTACAAGCAAATTTAGGGGAGAAATTTGTGTTTAAACGCGGAAAAACGTGCATTTTTTCAACGAAGTCAGCGCTCTGGCCTCCTGTTTCTGGAGGCCTCGTGGTCTACTGCGGCGCCCGCCCACCCACTTCTATCGTCCGACCCCTCAGATCTTCGAGGCGGAGCGCTGATATCGTTGAAAAAATGCACGTTTTTCGGCGTTTAAACACAAGTTTCTCCCGTAAATTTGCTTGTAAAACATTTTTTGATTATACCGTTGGAAAGCTGAGATTCTGACGCAGTTTTTACTGTTCTTGCATATTGAAAAAATATGAGTTTTTCGTAGTTCAAATTGCGATTGAAAAAATGCGAGGTTTCCAAAATTAGGTACGTAAAATTCTTCTTTTTAGAGGACGTTTTTCTGTCTCCAACCTTGACTCACAAAAAAGTTAAGGCATCTATCCGATAGTAAATTTTATGCTCTTTACAATGGTATCCTCAAATTGTAATTTAAACAGCAAATTAAAGGTGTTATGACCGTTTTAATTACGTAAGGTCAAAATCACGAAAAAAAAGTTTAAAGTTCAAATAACTTGAAAACAAAGGGTTTAAACAAAAATTGCTAAGAGACATTTTTTGTTGCAAATGAGTTATAGAATCGACTGGTACCATATGACAGACCAGTTAGGCTTACACCCTGTATATCGTTCGCAAGAAGTCTGTACGGGCAAAGGGCAGACCAAATCTGCTTCATCCACCCACATCTTCAGCCGATCTTAGTTCGTTTTCGCCCACTAACGCACGAATTTTCCCATCGATATCGCTCAGAAACCCCGGATCTGCCGCCGATAACTGCTCGTGTATGGCCAGCTAATGGGCATCTATTATTAAATTTTACTACCAATTTTCCCGCCTTTTTTTCCGGATTCCCAGCCTTCTCCAAAATGATGGAATTTCGAATTTTAGAATCCACGTTATTTCTGCAGCATTCTCCAACTTTCAAAGAAAAAAAAAATCAAAATCCGTGATTATCTATTATTTTGAAAGGCTTGTGTGGCTCAGTCAAATATCAATAATAGTGCATTATTTTGTAGGGGAAATGCAGAATGTTATCGTGAGCTCTACATTTTTGTTTTCCAACCATCCACATTTTCGACTCCATTTATTTATCATTATGAGATATCTTAACTGATAATCGCCAACATCTAGTAATGTATGTTACTAAATAGATTGAAAATATTATGAAAACGTCAAGTATAAAAATTACGATTCGGTTCCCGTTTGGTGACGAATTGAACGGTTCATGACTTCACACTGTTCCCGAACAAGAGGCATGCGATGAAATGGTCGATCGACCGATGTGGGCTTGTGCCAGTCTGATAAACCATCGAATGTGCTTGAAAACACCATAAATCTACGGTTGTCCGGAATCTAAATCTACTCGAATTGTTCAATTTGTCATTGAATGTCAGCTGACTCGTGTTCAGGTTTCCTAATGATCTACTAAGATCAGGCTCCGTTCTCGTCGTTTGGTCTGGCTAATTTACTGCTTATTTTCTGCACAAGGTGGTTCGTCATGGTCCAGCATGGATGATGGGTGGCTTAACAATGCACATAAATAACATCACCTTGCACCATCCCTACGGTGTTCCTAACATCCTCTAATTTTTCCTTCACCTAATTGTTGTCACGGAAGAATTTGATACCCTCCGGAACGCTGAGTAAATACCGAGATGGAAGATTTCTTGTTCGACCTCTTTCATGATTATTTCAACTGATACCATTGTTACTCAATTGAATCATGTTCCAACCTTTTTCTGGCTTGTTGAACATAATTTTGAACTCTTTTCAGTCCACAATACGAGAGTCATTCAATAAGTAAGGTCTCCACATTTTAAAATAGTGGAAAACGTTCAATTTTTTAAAGTGTTTTATGTTGTGTTCTAGGGTGCGGCAACTTAACTTCCTTTTTCAAAACTGAATAAAACTCATTTTATGAATCAGAAAGTTTGAAATTTGTAATTTGGTTTTTACAATGAAGTTTCACTACTAAAGTTTTGTTTTACATAGTTTTGAAGATAAAATCACTTAGGTGACGTCCCCCATTCTCAGTTCATTGAATTCTTGATTCATTGATTTCTGGCGTTTCATGACTCTTTCAAGCATACAGGCGGTATGTTGAAAATTCCTTCCTGATTTCCTTCTTTAAATCATCAAGGATCCTTGGACGGTTCGCATAAACACGGAATTTCAAAAAACATAAACACGGGATTTCGAAGAACCCCATAGAAAAAATTACAAGGGGACGAATTGGGAGATCCAGACACTGCAAATGAGATGAGAGCGTTCTGGGAATGTTCATTCAAAACAGCCATCTTGTTGTTATTGGGTGTTACGGGATTTTTTTTTTTTTTCTTAAATGTTTTTCGGGCATTTGGTTCCAACAAGGCGGTGCAACAGCACGCATCGCAAGAGCATCGATGGCTGTTTTGAGGAAACACTTCCCGGAACGCCTCATCTTAATCAAGGACGGTTTGCAGTGGCCGGGTCTCCCAATTCGTCCCCTTGTGATTTTTTCTTTATGGTTTTTTGAAATCCCGTGTCTATGTGAACCTTCCAAGGATCCTTGAAGATTTAAAGAACGAAATCAGAAAGGAATTTCCAACATGACGCCTGCAATGCTTGAAAGAGTCATGAAACGCCAGAAATCGGGACATTGCTTAGATGGGATATTTCAGTTAATTAAAAAATTTTTTTCAAAAAAGCATGGTTCAAATCAGTTTTTTTTTAACAGCCAATAACAGAATTAACAGGATAACACAGAATTAACAGGTAACAGAATTATAAAAAACAACATGCATTAACGAATCTATGGTTAGCAAGAGCATATCTGCAAGGCTAATCTATATACATAAAACCCCAACCGTACATATGTACGTCGCACGAACGTGTGGTCCCGGGTTCGATTCCAGGCCGCGACATCAACATTTTTTTTCACATAATCTACAATTTGTTTTTGCCTGCTTTTAGCAGGCTTTTCAGCTAGTCAGCAGATGAATAGAAGCAGGTTAAAGCGGTAAATTAAGCTATTTGGGGTTTTCATATGACAGTCTGATATTCATGGCATTAATGGTGAACAAAAATACACTGTTCACGTGACACTGGTCCGTGAACAGCAGCACACTGAAGAGATTTCCATCAAACTCTACCATGTATGGGCGCAAGTAATGCCTTCTTTGAGGTTCGAAGTGAGGACTTGCGAAGAGGAAGTGATGGAGGTTGTCTGGCTCGTCTAAATTGCAGATTGGGCACTCCCAGTCATTCCGGAAGGAAATGGCTTTCTTATGCCATGACAACGTGGACCATCCGCCTGACAGGCGTAGCTGCGACATCAAACTCCGCTTGCTCAACCCCATCCTCATCTTCAAATATGAGGAGTTATCCATTATGAAGCGGTACATTTCGGAGAAGGCCGAGGCGCCAATAGATGCTTAAACTTGTGACCTCAAGAGGACCGCATAATCCCGGCCTTTAGACTCCTTGTTCGTGGTGTTTAACCAAGAGGCAGTGATCTCAGAGAGTCGGACTGCGTAGCCAGTTTGTGCCAGGATGCCTGCCACATGCCTACAATGCCACATACCTGCGAGGCCCAGTTGTACCCAGTGTCCGGCCCCTGAAGGTCGTGCTGGAAGCACAAACCTGCCAGGCATCTTCTTGGCAGCCTATCCTCATCCATGGAGAGGCACTTTCTCCACCATCGCAATGCTATTGCAAGTACTCACTGACAGGAGCTTGTATCCCACTTCTTTCCTGACCATACAGTGTGGGGTTCTGGTCGAACAGCCCAAGAAGTGGTTTGTTCATAGTGGAGTTCTAGAACTTATCCAGAACTGGAGGAGTTCGGAAAAATGGCCCAGAATTTCGAACCGTCACTCCCTGACTGGGTTGCCATTGGAAAAGAGTTTCAGGCTCTTTTGGCTTGTACTCTCACTCTTTCGAGTCCCCTTTATTTTAAGAGGATTCCGCCGGCTCTCCCACCTCATAGTATGTAAATATTTTGCTGAGATCAGCACATTTCTTCATACTTTTCCACGAAATTTCACGTAAAGATGAGCGTTCCTAGGTGGTGACCGAATGATTCCATTCTGCATCTCCAGAAATGGTGTTTGGCTGTGACCTCTTCTTGTTCGCATGGACACATTGGTGAACGACTTTTCATGATATTCAACATTCTTCGGAAGTCGTAATGCCCGTTAGAATGCCTATCATTAGCCTGATTGTGGCTACGGTCGTTGGGGCGTCGTTGTTTGGCGGTGGACTTAGGACTGACTTCTGCGGGGGTCGTGGGTTCAAGGCTCATCGCCGGCAGCGTGCGTTTTTCTCCCAACCCATGGCGATGAGGCAATGGGAAGGGAAGCCATGAGCGAAATCATCAGAACAAATTTTGACCTTCCCTTTGCGAGATAGCTGATGACGTCCGCGACGCCATGGATGGCAGTCGGACGAAAATCCAACCTGAAATAGTTGTACTGTACTTACTCATTAGCCTGATGGTGTTCCAACTTATTGATGTCAACCATAAGTCCTGTTTAGCATCACATGACTGATGAGTGTACTTGTAGGGATGGTTTTGCTCGAAACATTCGAAAGAGATAGTAATTCAGTGATTTCTTGAGATTGGTTCTTGCTATTACCTCGAGTCTCTCTTCCGTGTATCTCATTAATCAAAACTTGTCTTAA
Source organism: Apolygus lucorum (assembly GCA_009739505.2). Classification (NCBI taxonomy): domain Eukaryota; kingdom Metazoa; phylum Arthropoda; class Insecta; order Hemiptera; family Miridae; genus Apolygus; species Apolygus lucorum. Next base: position 49,584,461 of record CM019183.2, on the reverse strand, counting down.
GGAGGTCTTTATCAGAAGTTATGTAAAACTTTTCAAGGAAGCGCTAGTGAGGAAAGACCCCGGGTTTCATTTCAGGCTTAAGTACTTAACTATGTTGCTTAATGGTGGCCCCGGTGATAGGTAATGGATGATGTAAATATTGCTTCAGGTACGCTGTGTCTCCGAAAACAGTTGTAAATGGTAGACGAACGCAACAACTGAAAATCGATGTTTTTGATCTTTTCATTATAGAACAGCCTGCCTCTCAGCAAAACCGTTTAAACGGCCACTTCTCCTGCAAACTGGTAGTAAATCTACTAAACGTTGATTCCTGAACTATTTTCAATTAAAACTTGTGGCCCCAGGGATGGTTCCTGCACACCAATGTTTATCCTTGATCCTGTGATTTCTCACACCTTTATCTCATCTTCAGTCCCTTATCCTTGTTCTGACCCAACCTATTTGTGAAATTCGTTTCTTACTAAAACAAAAAAAACTAAAGAAACAACCATTCAACGTGTTGAATGTTGAATCCAACACCGAATATTCGCCTACACTCGCCGAATGTTCGGCTTTGCGCGGAGTTTGCCGAATCTTGCACGCGCATCCCGTTCACACTTGCTGTGTTGGCTCTCAACCATCGACGAATATTCAGACAAGCGACTATAAAGTAGGTACCTATTCCATTATCAATGAGTAACCTTCTCTCAAAATTGTGTTGAAACTCGAAAAAAAGTCCCATTTGTGCAGCACGAGTGAATGAGCAAATTTTATTTTATTATCCGATTTTAGCCATTTTCGTTCTATGATTTTTTTCTATTTATTATACTGTATATTATAATAAATACACCACTTATCAATAGATAACTGTGATTTTTGCGTAAAAACGTTTTGGGACCCAGTTTTGTAATTTGGATTGTTGGAAGAAAAATTTTGAAAAATTGTTTTCCCAAAATTTTGAGGTCATTTCAATTACTACTTTTTTTTTCTCGAAAATTCGCCAAAATTGGAATGGGAATTATGATTGATGGAGCAGACATGTTGGATAACTCAAGAAAAGAGCTAGAATCAGGAGAATTTCATAACTTTTGTCTCGGTTGTCAAGAGAAAACTTTTGATATTTTACTCGCTCGTTGCGAAAAAAAAAAAAAAAAAACGTCTGCCAAGTGGGTGTGGCACATAGCTTCCTCGTATTCATAACCCGATTATATAGATGATCCGATGCATAGTAGTTAATCTCAAAACACCAATCTCTAAGTACCTTTCACTACCCTCATAGGGGACCATCTACACGCTACTCTGGATAATCCTAGAAAATTTCATCAAATTCGGATGAAAAATGTAAGTGAGTCACTACTCAAAAAATCCAAAAATGTGCTACGAGCGCCACACGATAAGTAGTGTAGAATTTGAGGTTGTGACGTACGCACGGCTGTTACACGGATTTTACGTTCGCGCATGCGCATCGGCTACTATAAGTCCGGGGGTGATGATTTTCATAGGGGACCATTTACAATCTAATCCGCATAATCCCTGAGAATTTCATTGAAATCGGATGAAAAATGTAGAAGTTATGGCCGTTTCAAGGAAATTCACGTTTGCGCATGCGCAGTCGCTTCTATCAGTCCGGGGATGATGATTTTCACAAGGGACCATCCAAATACTAATCTGTAAGATCTCTGAAATTTTCATTGAAATCGGATGGAAAATGTAGAAGTTATGGCCGTTACAAGGAATTCACGTTTGCGCATGCGCAGTCGCTTCTATCAGTCCGGGGATGATGATTTTCATAGGGGACCGTCTACATACCAACCCGCACAATCCCTGAAAATTTCATCGAAATCGGACAATAACTTCGTATAGTTATGCGCGTTACAAGGAAATCCGGACAGACACACAGACAGACAGACACACAGACACGGAACCAAAATTGTTCAGAAAGGTCTAAAACGCAAAACGCGAGTGAAAATTTTGATTTTGGAGAACTTTTTTTTTCATCCTTGAAAAGTGAAAACAAAGCTTCCGCTACCTTGGTAGACTCGGAAGCAAAAAAAACAAGTGGAGAAAGGATAATTCAACTGATATTCGTTTGGCCATATGTTTCACTGCAGATGACTTCAGTCCCTTTAGTTGCTGGCATTTGTCCCGCATTTACACATGCTGAAAGAGGCTGACGAATATTCGATGTTGGATCCAACACTGCGAGTGTAAACGCGGCTCAAGAAGATTGGTCCTGGCTGAGTGTCTTTGTAGATGATGTTAAACGAATCTCAAACAACTTCTGTTTGTGTTGTGCGCTGAGCAGTTTTGTGGGGTGATCAACGATTATTACTAATAGAAACCTTTTTTTGGCACTCGTCCTTTATAGCACTTTCCATTGGATTTTTATTTTTACTTTCCTTATCCTGAAAAAAAATAAGAGTGGAAAGGAAGTGGTGCTATAGATAATGATTTATTTTATGGAGTCCATGTAAGTGTCAAGTTTCTTGGTAACTTTCTGCTGGTCTACTCCTTTATGATTAAGATTCAATAGTTATTTTGGGTTTTATGGTATAGTTCAAAAACAGAATAACTCTCATTGCTGCCACACCCTTGCCCCTAGACAAGTTTGGAGTCAAAGTCACTAAATAGGGTTTTTACAGCACTACTTATTACTTATAGAAGCACAGCTTGACGTGGAAGTCGAAGTCTACAGGGTGTCCTATAAGTTATCCACCAAACTTCGGGAGTAGTTTCTACAACTAATTTGCAACAAAAAGCTCTTCTTGGAGTTTTTTTTAACCCCCTTGAAATCCGACTTTTTTGACTAAAGATTTTATCGTGTTTTCGACCTTACACCATTAAAACTGTTCATAACTCCCTTAAATTACACTCAAAAATTAAAAATAAGGGTACCGTTGGAAAGAGCGTAAATTTTCTCATAAAATGAGCCGTTGTTCAGTCGAGAAAAATTGTACGCTAGAGTAGTATATTTACCTCAAACTTAGAAATTTGTCAATTTCTTTTTTTTTAAATCTTGATGATTTTTCCTCATTATAACAAAGTATTTGTCAGAGGGGCTCAAAAGCTTAAAAACTGCTCCATTTCGTCAGCTTTCCAACGGTATAATCAAAAAATATTTTACAGTCGAATTTAAGGGAGAAATTTATGTTTTAACGTGGGAAACGTGCATTTTTTCAACGAAATCGAAGGTTTAACGGGGTGCTTTGGAGGAGCCGCGGTGGAGCAGACCTCGGAGTCCTCTCTTCAAACCGTCTATTTCGTTGAAAAAATTCACGTTTTTCCGCGTTCAAACATTAATTTCTCCGTTAATTTCGATTGTAAAATATTTTTTGATTACACCGTTGGAAAGCTTTTGAAATGGAGCAGTTTTAAAGTTTTTGAGCCCCTCTGGCAAATACCTTGTTTGAATGAGGAAAAATCATCAAAAATAAAATAATAGAAAAATTTTCAATTACCCTTGCGTTCAGTTTTTCTCTACTTTTCAACGGCTCATCTATCGAGAAATTCTACGCTCTTTCCAACGGTATCCTTATTTTAATTTTTGAGTGTAATTTAAGAGAGTTATGAACGTTTCAATGGTCTAAGGTCGAAAACCAGATAAAATCTTAAAAGTAAACGAAATCGGATTTTAAGGGGGTTAAAAAATTCCAAAAGGCATTTTTTTGTTGCAAATTAGTTGTAGAAACTATTCCTGAAGTTTGGTGGATAATTTGAGGGACATCGTGTGTATCAGCAGCCATGGTGCCATTACTGTCATTTGGTGAGAAGACCTGAGGCCTGGGTGAGCCAACTTACACGGTGTTGATGAAAACACGGTCTAGTTCGTGATCAATTAGTCGATAAATTGATGTTGAAGATCATTACACTCGAAATCGAGTGTAGAAGTGGAGTGTTTGCTAACTAACTAACCTAAACCTAAACTAACCTCTCGGCAGAAAAATTGTGATTGATTCCTATCAGTTTGACGTGACAACGTTTTCATCAACTCTGTCTCATCATTCAACTTTTCATCACGACTGATTTTGTCGGTATCCAACAGGGAATAACATCTGATCAATGGTTAGGTTTCTTCTCGTTAGCATTACTTTTTGATATTTCAATTTTTAATGGAGAATTTGTCCTGTTTTTGAAAGAAATGCTTTCCACCTTCCCTAATTAAAAGAAATAGGTTGTGTATGTGGTAGATTTGAGAATGTGTTCCAACTTGTCATCAAACACTTGTGTAAGCGAAATCCACTTTCTGTTCATCTTGGCGTAGGTCAGCTGACGCCTGGAGAGGTTTTGCTAAATGTGGGAAGCCTATGGACACTATAGGCATTGATTTCCAGTATCCATACACGAGTCCGGCGCCCACTAACTTGAGGATTTTGCTCTGTCAGGGTATTCAATCCTTCTCCGAAGTCAACTGATCTGTGCCAAGGCGTATTTGAGTAGGCCAGTTCCATAACGAGCTAAATAGATTTTTTGAAAAAAAAGAAAAGAGTTATTGGTATCTTTGGATTCAGAATGGCGTCAGCTACATCCTTGTGATGGTTCCCAATTTCAAAACGAAACAAAACCCTTCGAAAAACTTTATAAAACGTTATACTCTAATTCCAAAGTGAGCCTTAAACATCCCAGGAGTAGAACGCGCTAAGAGCCCTGAGGGTAATGGCTACTGAGCGTTGTTCAAAAGCAAAACACGCTAAAAATAAAGGGGGCTTCGTTCAATCTTATTTTTTCAGACTTTTCTACCCTTCTCTCATGAATTTATTTTATTTAATTACATTATAACCAGATTTTTTGTTTGGCAGTTTGGCTGTAAAGAGGGAAAAATTGTTTGTAGGAAAATTGTTTGTATGGTTATGATGTTTGTTAAAAACGATCTCAAGTTCCAAAACGCCCTAATTTCAAATTGAAATAACTAATTTTTCCTCATTAGAAAAATGATAAAATTTTGCTGCTGGAATTAAGTGAATTTTTGAAATTTTTATTTAAAAAACCCCATGCAGCAGTTTTTTTTTGTTTTTCTCCGTTTCGTTTGGGAGTCTTTTAGCTCGTTTTGGATTTGGCCTACTCATTTAGAGTTGATGTTGTATAAATACCTCTCACAGTTCATTGTTGCTATATGCACCTAGTAACGAGTTTAAATTTGTTTCCATCTGTACTCAAATGCGGTTTTACTTGGGGACAGGAAGAATATTTCTTTTGAAGATTCACCATTCTTGACGTTCACATAGTGTTTATTTTGCCTCTAGTATTTTCACATCAGAAACAATACAATGAGGAATTTCACCATGTCGGACATTCCTATTTTTGACCGCAAAATCGGATTCAGCACCTCGAAAAACCACCTACGACAAACTTTCAGCCCGTACTTCCTAATTTACGAATAAACAAAACAGTTTAGAAAATATGAACGTTTAAAAAACCGGGAGGATGACGTCATCCTGGAATAGTTCATTTATGGCTGCTTGAAGCGCTGAGATCGTGAAATCTATAGTCCCCAGATGCAACATTTCACAAAACCAGTAAAGTTCAAAATCGAAAAACTCGAGAAAAAAATAGAAAAAGCAAGATGGGGAAAATTAGGCTTCCCTTGTTTTTGTTTGATAACTTTCCTCTTAGATAACACGATTTTGTCGTACCATCGGGCAACACTGGGAGGAGATGGTGATCCGAACCGCCAATCAGCGAGCCTTCCCGCTTCACGTTGAAAAGATCCGTTTCCCAGTTATTTTTTGAAAACATAAATTTTAATTGTCTCCCAAAAATAACAGGAGACTTATTTTCCGAAATCAACCCGATTTTCATTTATCCCACACCATTAACTATTCAGGAAAAATGGAAACAGAATTCGGTGAAATTCCTCATTTCTAAATCTCCGTTTGTTAGACAATCATGTACCATTATTAAATGAAGACCTTATTTATTTCATTTGATTGACTTATGTGTTTCTTTAGATTTCTTCAGTTTTTCCGTGGAACGACAAGATCAACGATTTTTTATGGTTTTGAATCTCTTTGTCATTTTGCTAACTTGAATCACAGGGAATCATACTTTTGTTTTGAGCGTGAAGGTCTACTTACAGTTTACCCAAGGGGTAGGTTCCTAACCTCAATTAGCTCGTGATCGATTTGAGACTTGACATGGCTACAACCCCTGTGTTTATTGAGCGGGAACTTGCATAGGACAAGAATTTTTTTATGAGACGTTTGAGCTGGAAATTGTATGTTGTTGATAAGAGATGTATTTGGTTTTTGTACTCGGGGTACAAAAGCAAAATGCATAGGTGCTTAACCTTAAGGGGGTCTTAGTTGGTCGCCATTCCATCCTTGTTGCGGGTTGGTCTAATCTCATACGATCCAGAGCTCGATAGCATCCCCCCCCCCTCCCGGTCTGAAGATGCAACATTGCCACCCACCACTAGGAATGGCAACGATATATCGATATCTGAAATGTAGCGATAGATTACGATTGATATATCGATATATTTACATCGATGTAGAGAAAAATGAATGGATGAGGAGGGACGCCTCTACCTGTGTAAAACATCAAGTGATTTTATTCCAAATTTTGTAGGTAGGTTGACTTCAGCTCAAACATGATGTGTACATTAATGGTTTACACCTAGTGTCGCTCAGGGCTCAATTATTTGACTTTAGCCAAAAATAATGGATCCGTCTAGATTAAAACTACCTACTATACGAAGTGAAGCAGGTTTTCACTAAAATTATTTTCAATTTTGAAATACCTTCTCTACAGTTTCCCCCCAGTCAATTTATAAATCGAACATTGCGATGGCGAGGGTATTTACCTATAAATATAATATTTTATTGTATATGTTGTTAGCACCCCTGTGGATAGTTTTTCCCCAATATTTGCAACCCCGAAACCTTGTGTTACTGACATAGTGCTCTGAAACCATAAATTTTCGAATTTTTCAGTTTTCAAACTATGCATTTCGAAAATTCATAACCAGTAAAACTTTTCAAGTAGGTTAAATACTAACTTCAACCGAATTTTCCTAGTAGATCTTCCGATATGTCGATAAATGTCTTCCTAAATGATTTTTGTATTGTTTTAATACGATTAAATTCGCCTACCTACTTCAACACGTTTTTCCAAGTAAATCTTCCGATATATCGAAATATCGATACATTTTCTCCGATATATCGAAGGTATCGGTATCTTATTTTCAATATACCATTTGATCAGTTTATCGATATATTTCATTCGATATGTCATCCCTACCCACCACCCCCAGTGCCTCCCCATCCCCCAGCCTTCTCATAGCTGGTCAGTTTTCATCAACAGTTTTTCCCAGTTTTCTCAGGAAATAATCATCCAATTTGCATATTTCTTGTCGCAGTCTTCTTCTATTTTCATAATCTCTAAACCCATGCTCTTGTTTAATTCCAAAAATTATAAAATAAGTTAACAATTGTTCTTAAATTTGAAATTTTCAACGATTAGTGCCAGGGAAATTGCGGGAGAAAAGCGGGAAAACCCGTTTATTCACTGACTGAGACCCCCTTAAGCCAAACACCTTGCGATCGACTCGGATTGTACTGTTTTCACGACTTTTCTCGTAATTTCCAAGGAGTATCTTCAAATTCCGGGTTATTTCCAGACCAAACCGAAATTTAATGACGTTATTTTTAATAATAAATAAATTCACTAGTGTCATGCAAGTTCCCAAATAAAAGCTCAAGTTCATTTAAATTTCTAGTGAGAACCACCAACTTCACAATTTTTAACGTCATAATCACTTTTTTAATGGTAGGGATGCGACATCGACCCCAAAATGATGTTCCAAGCTATCGATGTTCAATAATGAACCATCAATGTCTAGAAGGTCTTGGGAAAAGTATTAACGTCCTCAGTAATGATACATTTTCGTGATGATTTTACCTTCCATTTGGACATGTTGATGGTGTCTCCTCAGTGAAATATTCCAAGCCAAGATAACCAAAGATACAGTTGTACACATGGATGATCTCTAATTTGTTTTACTGAAATGCTCTTTTCAGTCAAACTGGTGAAGATATGCTTCGATAAATTGATTGGGAAATCATCAACATCAATGTCGCATCCCTACTACTTGGCCACCAATTTTAATTTAGCTTGTGTATTTAAAGTTGTATTTGTCATTCCCTGCTGTATTGCGTAGTGAGTATTGCATGTGGTTCTTCCTGAGACGTTTGACGATGAATATTGACGTATTATTATAGTTGGCCCAACTTGAAACTCTTCTCGTAATGTTTACTTTGAGCTTAGAACAGCTTCCTTTCGGTGTTTTCTTTCTCCAAATTCCATTAAATCTTTGTAGAAAGATACCCCAATAAATAAATTCACTACATTATTCAAAACTTACAATAAATTCACTACGTATATGCCTGATTACCTTTCCCTTTGCCAATTTCCAGTCTCAGGCATGGTTACTGAAGCAGGAGCTACTCGCGGCGAAGGAAATTCTCCTTCAAAAGTCCAAGACCTGTTCCTGCTCGATTCCTAGTATCTCGAGCTAGGAGTTGAGCTACGAATGAACGAATTCAATCTAAACACGATTAATTTTATTAGTTGTGGCTCAATATAATTGCCAGTTTCCATGATTGCAATACAATGCTGCGAGGCAACACTGCAATGGAAACTACTGCAGAATTCCCCCTCGTGGTGATGGAATAAGAAGAGGAAGGTTCACTCAGGGTAAAAAAGTGTTGGAAAAACGCCCCATCTTCCTATACTGCTGTGCTGTGGCAAAGTGTGAGAGAAATAGTTTGGAAAATTGTATCAGAAGAAGCCAGCAGATGGAGTTGTTGGTGTAACATAAACTTTTAAATTATTGCGCTAACCAGCATGTTCTAAAAACGTTTTGCACTATAAGCTTGATTTGAAACCAGGTACTCAATGTACCGCTCGAACTTCCAAACTATTCATATTAGAGGGTTTTCTGCATACTGATGGCAGCTAGCTCACTGACGGGCTAATGGCTTTGTAGGAAGGAACTGAGCTAACTAGCCCATGATGTAAGATTTTGCCATTCCACATGAACGTGCTGAGACTAGCCTTACCCCGTGGTAACCTGCTGTCTAGGAAACTTCACTGCATTCTTGTTTATCTGACGTCTTCATCACCAATGTTGGCCAATTCAAATCTCCCGTACAGCTCTCTTCTCAATCTGGGTGAACAGTTGTAGGATGCGAGGAATCCCCCAAGGACCCAAATTACTTGTTTCCTTGTAATTACCCCTCTTTGGTGTAATGCAAAGAATTCTCGTAGCTCCTCCATCTAAGAAAACAGAGTATGCTCAACAATTTTACTACAACATTCATAACAATCGACAATACTAAGCAATGGGGTATTTCAGTGGGTCGGAAATTCAGGTTTTTGACCTCAAATTTGGATTCAGCACTATTAAAAACCTCTATACTCCATTTTGCCCATTGATACTATTACATGTCGTAGAAAAATTAAATAAAGAGAATGCTCATGAACGTGTGTACAATTTTCTCAAATATTGTTTATTCACGCTCTCCAGAGTTGCACCTTGCAGGCTATTAGTTTTGTTGTGCTTCCAGAGATGGCACCATTGTCGTAAGCAGCACAGATCCCCCTGTAAAGTGTCTCTTCCTCTCGTTATTCCATGGCCAGGCTATAGCCTATCAATAGAAACTGTTTGAATGCCCCAGGGGTCTCAATGTCGATTGTTTTCTCACCCACCCTTTTCATTGCAGCGGTGGCATGTCGATCCTCAAGAAAACATGCCTTGCAGTGGATAGCTCTTTGGGCACGTAGATTGGATGGGCTGCTTGGTTCCTCGTAGGAGGCATTTCCTATCCCACTTGGGGTTTCAGAAGCTACACATGGACTGATGGCTCTGTGTTTCTTCCGGTAGCCTTATTGTGCTCCCATCACCAATTCCTCCGATGATGCTAAAAATCTCTGTTTAGCGTGCTTCGGAGACTTAGAATTATTCTTGGCAAGCTATACAGCATATAATTCCACTTTTTGAAAAGTTCTAACCTTTCTGATTAAGAAAAAAACCGCCATGCTCAGAGCCCATTCATTATTAGTCTCTTACAAACTGATAAGTGTATATTGGGCAATTATGTTGGTAAAGTGTACTAAAAAATTACCAAATTTCTAAATTTTCTTCAAACAAAAGGCAAAATTTGTAATGTTCTTTCACAAAATGTTTCTTACGTTTATGGAAAAAGAATAAATTTTCAGATCACTGTTTTGGCCCAACTTATTTTCCTTTGTGCCTTCTGATTAAGTAATGAATACCGTTTACCTTTAGTCCAAATGGAGGACCAGAGCCGAGCACGTCGACAACACCTACAAGAAGGAGGCGGCCCGCACGAATGTTGGAAAACGATGATCTCGAGCTTCTAGATTTCGCCTTTTCAGGTAAATAGGATTTTGCTTCCGAGTCTACCAAGGTAGCGGAAGCTTTGTTTTCACTTTTCAAGGTCGAAAAAAAAAGTTCTCCAAAATCAAAATTTTCACTCGCGTTTTGCGTTTTAGACCTTTCTGGACAAATTTGGTTCCGTGTCTGTGTGTCTGTCTGTCTGTGTGTCTGTCATGAATTCCTTGTAACGCGCATAACTATACGAAGTTATTGTCCGATTTCAATGAAATTTTCAGGGATTGTGCGGGTTGGTGTGTAGACGGTCCCCTATGAAAATCATCATCCCCGGACTGATAGAAGCGACTGCGCATGCGCAAACGTGAATTCCTTGTAGCGGCCATAACTTCTACATTTTCCATCCGATTTCGATGAAATTTTCAGGGGTTGTGCGGGTTGGTGTGTAGACAGTCCCCTATGAAAATCATCACCTTCGGACTGATAGTAGCTACTGCGCATGCGCAAACGTGAATTTCCTTGTAAAGGCCATAACTTCCACTTTTTCTACCCGATTTCGATGAAATTTTCAGGGATTATGCGAATTGAGTTGTAGACGGTTCCCTATGAAAATCATCACCTTCGGACTGATAGTAGCCACTGAGCATGCGCAAACGTGAATTTCCTTGTAACGTCCATAATTTCTACATTTTCTATCCGATTTCAATGAAATTTTCAGGGATGTTACAGATTAGTATTTAGATGGTCCCCTATGAAAATCACCACCTTCGGACTGATAGTAGCCACTGCGCATGCGCAAACGTGAATTCCTTGTAACGGCCATAACTTCTCCATTTTCCATCCGATTTCAATGAAATTTTCAGGGATGTTACAAATTAACTTGTTTTGATGTTTTGAGATTAATTACTATGCATCGGATCATCTATACAATCGGGTTATGGATACGAGGAAGCTATGTGCCACACCCACTTGGCAGACGTTTTTTGTGTTGTGTTATAGTTGCGTCCATAGTGTCCACCCAGATAGGCACCCATTTTATGGATTCAGGGTCCAATTCGCTATAAAAATCCGAAACGGGGTGAAATGAATAAATGAATTCCTCCGTGAATGAATATCCTCCCATAGTACTTATATTCGTGTCTCCTATACATAATAGACTATTAGGGGATACTTAAATGACCTATTACGTTACATTACATCTCAATTTGTTTTTCTCTTCAATGTAGATCTAAACGTTGATTTAAATTGGCGAAGACTTACGGATCCCGCTACACCCAAGCAGATCGTTCTGAACAAAGACGTGAAGGCTGTGAAAAAACCTAACACGACGGTACCTCTGGTTGGGTCCAACGGTGTTTTCTTTGGATACAACGATGATTACAGGTAAGGCTTGATGATGTTATTGTAACCAATTCTGGTAAAATTGCTGCTGGAGTCTCCAGTTATGGTAAGAATATTTTTTATACTTTCCCTTTTTCTCCATTTTTTCGAGAGGAAATCCACCCTATGTATTCCATTCCCGAATGGAGTTCCCTCTAACGCTTATCTAGGCCTCTTAACGACGATCTTCAGATAAGCTTGGTTCCTACAAGCTGCTTGATGAGCAAAATAAGGGATACGGCTTACGGATACCCTAGTGAAAGGAGAGGAGGCAGTTCCTCATCAGTCTCCAGACAGAAAAGTCTGGGAGATATTAGAAACACTAATTTTCAAAATTTTGAGTGTACTTTCCCATTCAGTGGACCAGAGTAAAGTTCGCAATTGATTCCACCAACCGGAGGAAATCTCTTGCAGGGGTTCCTACTAATATCAATGTTGCCAACATAACCAGCACCATGTCATCAATACCAAAGAATTTCACACAAAGAAGGTGATTCATCGCCAGGTACTTGAAATGGACTGCTAATTGTGGGTGGCAATCTGACTGGGGGAATCCTTGAGTGTAGGAGGAGGAAGAGGAGAAAGACAGCTTTAACTGGGGGAAGGCAGTCATGAGCGGTACAATCTAACTGGGTGAAAACGGGATAAATTTACTCCTGTGCAATCATCATCACCTCCTACTCATGCAGGACCCGAATTGCAACCTGAAGACAACTAATGGAGCGGAACGCTTCCATTGCGATTACAATAAACAATGTTATTCTGAACATCTGAGTCCTTATCCACCTTTTAGCGAATTTTCAATAAAAATGAAGCTATTGCAATGGCCTCAACATTTTTAGAATGGACTTGTTCGAAAAATTCTTAACTGAAATCCGATTGATTGAGATTCGATGATTTGGATTCTATGTAAAATATCATGAACCGATTTTTTATTTTTTTATTTTTAGTTGCGCACAACCCGTCCAATGAGTTGTATGTTACCACGTGATGGTATCCATTTTTGGATTTTACTGGATTTTTTCGAAACAGCGGCCGAAAATTAGGTGGTTTTTAATAGAAAATCGCTCTTTTACCATTCTGATGAGTTACGACGCAATTTTCGTTAGTCCGGGTTGCTGACTCTACCCCTAAATTTGGGAGGAGGGAAACACAATAAGATTTAGGGGTAGAGAACCACCCGAACTAATTAAAATTGCGTCTAACTCCTAAGGATGGAAAAAGAGCGATTTTCTATTAAAAACCACCTAATTTTCGGCCGCCGTTTCGAGACATTCCAGTAAAATCCGAAAATGGATACCACCACGTGATTCAGCGTCGAAAATTAATGAAAAAACTTGTATCACACTTGGGGGTCTACCTTCATCTCAATTTTGGCGCAATCCAGGGGTTGCGCATGTTTGCGCGCTCACTGGACGGGTTGCGCGCAACCAAAATATCGGTTGAGGGGTCTAAAATTCATGAAATTTCACGTAGAATCCAATTCCCATTTGAGATAACAAAGTTGGTGTATGTTGCGCACAATGGGGTATTTCAGTCAATTTTTTTATATTTTTTTTTTCAAAAGAGTATGGCTCAGGAATAATGGTAATCGGGTCTGTTCGTCGAGAAAATGTTTTTAAAAAATCAGAGAAGCTAAGGAAAGTTGAAGATTTGAATGATGTGACGTAGCTAGCCAATCGTGACGTAGCTAGCCAACTGTCGTTGAAAAAAGTATCCATGCACAGAAACCCTTGGAGGACCTCTTGGATACTACAAAATACTACTCACACAGGCGCGCGGCCGTAGTCCGCGGCCTAGTGTGTGTGCATTTATAGCGGCCCGCCTTTTTCAAACGGGTGATCTCTTTAATTAATTTTTCTACCACATGTTATAGCATCATTGGGCTTGAAGTTGGAGTATAGAGGTTTTCAAGGGTGCTGAATCCAAATTTGAGGTCAAAAACCTGAATTTCCGACCCACCGAAATACCCCATTGCACACGTGTGCAATGTGCACCATGGTCATATTTGAGATCCTTGGAAAAAATCGTGAAGATTAAAAAAAAAAGTCCACTATCTGGACGATTTTAGCAGGGGGGGGGGTGAATATGGACTCCTAACATCTTCGAAGCATACCCTGTGCATACAGTATATTGGTATGGTATACTGAAAATCGAAAAACCAAGAATCAAGTAAAAAAAACTTTCTTAAAGAAATTGCAACACCATTGTTCCTTTTCTTAACCATACCTTCAACTGAAAGATTTCTTTGAAAATTCTCTCATTAATTCATGCTGCATGGATGCAAATGTATAACACCTTTCCAATTAACACCTACCTCTCCAAGGTTGCCCATTGTGATGTGTATGAAACAACTATATGAGCTCGGGATTACTGATGATGATTTTACCGTGTAAATAATACCACAAGCGAATATAGGTAGGTACTGTGCACAATTCCCCCAGTTAAGTCGCCTTTTACTCCTCGCCTTCTCTCAGTTAGATTCCCGAACTTCCACCAGTTCGATTGCGTTTCGCCCGCTCTTCCCCTGTTGAAACGCAGCCTAATTCAGGGACAAAGTAATCGTAGCTTCACCATTACAATCCAACTTATACTTCAACATGGCTCCTACTAACATCAATATTGCCAACATCACCACCATGACATCAATACCTAAGAATTTCACTCAGGGAAGTTGATTTATCACCAGGTTCTTGAAGTGGACTGCTGATTCAAGAACAGAGTAATCGTAGCTTTATTATTACAATCCAACTTATACTTCAACATGGCTCCTACTAACATCAATGTTGCCAACATAACCAGCCGCCATATCATCAATACCTAAGAATTTTACAAAGACGGTTTTTTGTATTTCTTAGAAGGCACTCGAGTTCATTCACGTGTGATTTGACATTGACTTATTGATTTCAAACCAATAAATTTTGCAGGTTGTACGGTAAAATGTGGTCTGATGGCACCATCAACGATGAGTTCGTTAACCGCAACCATGAAGTCAGCTACTGGAATGGCATCGATGTTGGTTAGTAGCTATATTGTTGTATATCACCTATTCATTCTCTGCTGCCTGCTTGCGATGTTCATTTTTGCTTCATGAAGTTCGTACTAACAGGCAAGCTGTTGGAACTGGCTACGTAAAAACGTCCCATTGAAAATTTTTATTTCTTAATTTTAAATCATGGAATTGCGCAAATTTACCCACAGGGCTCATGGCTCCCATACATCAATCATTTTAATTTACTTTCGCATTTTTGTGCTGCACGTCTGCTTTGTTCAAGTGAAATTTCGCTCGGGAGAAGTTCGGATTCTGAAGAATTTTGCTTTTTGAAATAACAACCGACCTGTAGTATTAGTTTGTCAAGTCACTGTTCGCTATCCTTGCTGATGATTTCAGAACGTGTAATAGTTTACATGCCTTGGGTTTATATTGATAAATGTAAGCTAACATCATCAATCACATCAATATACAAATTATCATAGCGTGGAACAGTACATGACCCATCTCAGTTGTTGCTTCATGGTGCCACTAAGTTCTTAATGTTGGAGTTTAATATCCCGCTTAAAATGAGTTTTGCTATTATACTGTGATTGAAATAAATTAACGATACTCAAATTCAACTTCAAACTCAAATTCTTGTCAAATTTGGAAAATGCGACTCAATGATTGAAGAAAGAAGATAATCTGGAAGAGAAGAGAAGAAATTCAATTTGTGGAAGATGAATATACTCATCAAAAAAAGAGAAACCCTCCATTTTCAGAGGTGTTGCAGTGAAATCGACTAGTATAATGGTGATGGCACTGAATCAGAGTTGTACCCGCAATTTGAAAACCTCCTAAGCTAAACACTATCATGGCCATACAGTTGTAAGGCCCTTCTTTACAAAAATATTCCACTTAAAAAAAAGTCTGCCGAGTGGGTGTGGCACATAGCTTCCTCATGTTCATAACCTGATGTATAGATGATCCGACGCATAGTAGTTAATCTCAAAACATCAATCTCTAAGTACCTTCCTCTACCCTCATAGGGGACCATCTCCACCCCACTCGCTTAATTCCTGAAAATGTCATCGTAATCAGATGGGAAATGTAGAAGTTATGGCTGTGGCAAAGATTTCACGTTTGCGCAAGCGCAGCGGCTATCAGCTACTATCAGTCCGAGGCTTTTCATAGGGGACCATCTTCACGCCTACCCGCACACTCCCCAAAAATTAATGAAATCCAGCGAGATGTGTGGAAGGTATGGCTGTGGCAAGGATTTCACGTTTGCGCATGCGCAGCGGCTACAATCAGTCCGAGGGTAATGCTTTTCATAGGGGACCATCTCCACCCCCACTCGCTTAATTCCTGAAAATGTCATCGTAATCAGATGGGAAATGTAGAAGTTATGGCTGTGGCAAGGATTTCACGTTTGAGCAAGCGCAGCGGCTACTATCAGTCCGAGGCTTTTCATAGGGGACCATCTTCACGCCTACCCGCACACTCCCCAAAAATGTCATCGAAATCCAGCGAGATGTGTGGAAGGTATGGCTGTGGCAAGGATTTTACGTTTGCGCATGCGCAGCGGCTACAATCAGTCCGAGGGTAATGCTTTTCATAGGGGACCATCTCCAGCCCAACTCTCATAATTTCTGAAAATTTCATCGTAATCAGATGGGAAATGTAGAAGTTATGGCTGTGGCAAGGATTTCATGACAGACAGACACGGAACCAAAATTGTTCAGGAAGGTCTAAAACGTAAAACGCGAGTGGAAATTTTGATTTTGGAGAACTTTGTTTTTTCAATCTTGAAAAGTGAAAATAAAGCTTCCGCTACCATGGTAGACTCTGAAGCAAAACACTTCTTAAAAAATATTCCACGTTTGCAATATTCTCGATAAACTATGAGTAAGCGGTAAGGGGGGAGTAAGGAGTTCATTTCATCTTCCAAGTCAAGAAGGAACGACCTCCATGTCCGAAGAAGGAATCCGATATTCACTACCCCGCCCTACTACTTTGTCGAAAACCCTTGCTAATCTCAATGTGACGATTTGTTTGTCGATTTCCTCAGAAGCAAACGGAGTTAGTGATAATGATTCCCATTGTGACGAACCAATGGATACTGGCGAGCCCTCGACTGGACTGTCTAACGGCCTTCTCGACGCACCGAAGGAAGAATCTTCAAAAGATGTTGACCCTTCCGTTACATACAACGCCAATGAGTGAGTACCCCACGTAATTTATGAATTTGGTGAAGTTGACCAGAAAACTAAACTTTTGAGACCTACCATTTCAAGTTTGTAATTTTTGTGAATACCTTGAAAATAATAAACCAAAACCACCAAAAAATCACTACTGCCATCTGTTTCTTCTTAGTTGAACCAGTTGGTAATTTTTTTCAACAGGATTTCTCCATGTGATTTCGTTTAGTAATACCCGTTCTCCACTAGGTTGCGTTCCGGGTACGAAACGGGTTGCAATTTCGCCTGAAATTAGTAGTTCATACAATGTATAGAAAGCGCTCGAAACGTCAACCGCTCAGGGGGTGGGATTTTGTTTACCTGCTGGTAGGTAATACGCATGGAACGTGTTAACATGAAAAGAGAGGGATCCTCATTTTCGGAGATCAGCCGTTAGACTTGATTTTATTTTTTTGACATTTTATGTCTTTACTATGGCACATAAATGAAAAATCGTCACGCACCGCGGGGAGCGTCACGCGGGGAGCGTGATGAGGGGAGCGTTACACAAAGGGGAAAGGGGGCGCAAAGACATAAAATGTCTCTTGTGGTTGCATACTTGTACGAAAGCTGTAGCCACTGATTCCTTCCGATTAAGTTCTTCTAAATACTTAACTTACGAAGTTTCTATATAGGTCACTCGTCTACAAAATCACCAACATCCATTATGAAAAAATAAATAAATAAAAAAAAACGTCTGCCAAGTGGGTGTGGCACATAGCTTCCTCGTATCCATAACCCGATTATATAGATGATCCGATACATAGTAGTTAATCTCAAAACACCAATCCCTAACTACCTTTCACTACTCTCATAGGGGACCATCTACACGCTAATCTGGACAATAATCGAAAATTTCATCAAATTCGGATGAAAAATTAAGTGAGTAGATGTATGTGATTGGATCAAAAAAAATACTTAGCCTCGGCTGGGATTGGAACCCACGACCCCTGGGGGACAGTTGAAGTTACGGCTGTTACAAGTAATTCACGTTTGCGCATGCGCAGTCGCTTCTATCAGTCCGGGGATGATGATTTTCATAGGGGACTATCTACAACCTAATCCACATAATCCCTGAAAATTTCATCGAAATCGGGTGGAAAATGTGGAAGTTATGGCCGTTACAAAGGAATTCACGTTTGCGCATGCGCAGTCGCTTCTATCAGTCCGGGGATGATGATTTTCATAGGGGACTATCTAAAACCTAATCCACATAATCCCTGAAAATTTCATCGAAATCCGGTAGAAAATGTGGAAGTTATGGCCGTTACAAGGAAATTCACGTTTGCGCATGCGCAGTGGCTACTATCAATCCGAAGGTGATGATTCTCATAGGGGACTATCTATATACTAATCTGTAATATCCCTGAAAATTTCATTGAAATCGGATGGAAAATGTAGAAGTTATGGCTGTTACAAGGAATTCACGTTTGCGCATGCGCAGTCTCTTCTATCAGTCCGGGGATGATGATTTTCATAGGGGACCGTCTACACACCAACCCGCACAATCCCTGAAAATTTCATAGAAATCGGACAATAACTTCGTATAGTTATGCGCGTTACAAGGAATTCATGACAGACACACAGACAGACAGACAGACAGACACGGAACCAAAATTGTTCAGAAAGGTCTAAAACGCAAAACGCGAGTGGAAATTTTGATTTTGGAGAACTTTTTTTTTCATCCTTGAAAAGTGAAAACATAGCTTCCGCTACCTTGGTAGACTCGGAAGCAAAATTTTTATATTTTTTAGTGTTGCCTCCGAGGACTATCCGAAGTGAGATTTCACGGTACACTTACTATTCCGGGTAAACATCATCATGAAATGGCAACTGGTTTATTCAAATCCCACCCATTTTGGTTTATCATTTTCAATAATGAACCTTTGGAATCGACCAAGAAAACTTTTTTTTTTACCCCCCTCAACATTTGTTGGTTTACGTTTCAAGGTAGGTACGTTGAATCCGAAAATCGAATAAAAAAATTTTCCGTCCGTCCGCCGTACGCGGCACTTTCCTCACTCAGCATTGACCGATTTTGATGAAATTTGGTATGTAGGCTCCATTTGGGGTCTAGATGTTCCCCGAAGCTCTTGGTTGATGTAGGTCACTTCTAAGGGTTGAAAAATAAGGGTTATGAAAACGCCCTAGCTCAAAAATTTTGATGTAAAGGTATTGTTTTTCCATCAATTTAAGATAGTATAGCATTTTTTGAGACCACGCGGAGCCCTGTAGGACAAACCGTGCACTCCCTACAAGAATGTAAGGGAGAATCTGTCCCTTCAATTCTTTCACTTGGCTCAGGTTCGATGTGACAACCTTCAACTATCTCAAGTCACATATGGGACTCGCTGGTGTAGTGGTAGCGATTTCCACCCTAGCATTCCAGGTTCGAATCGTACTCTCGTCTAGAAATTTTTTGATCCCATCACATAGATTGTCGGTTCATTATTTTTATAAGTACTTGCGATCGATGTTTTTCTTCATGTTGGTTGGTGGTAACAATGGCAAAGCCGTGTTCTTTGCAGACGAGTGATCTATATAGAAAAATAATAAACCATTGTGTAATAACTTGCAGCGTTTTTTAACAGTTGTTGTTTATTCGTAAACGAAGGAGTATGGGTTAAAGTTTATTGTAGGGGTTTTTTCGAGGTGCTGAATCCGATTATGAAGTCGAAAATTAAAAATTCCGACTTGCTGAAATTCCTCATTGTATCCCACCGATTCAAGAGGTTTAATATACCTTCTATGATTTTACGTGTGTATTTTTTTCACTCTAATTTCTTGTGGTTTTTCAGCCCTCCCCCAATGAAACAGCTCAAAGTAAAGTTGCATAAAGTGGTTGACTGTGACCCAGTGACCTTTGCATTCAAATTTCCTCTACGAGTTTTGAAGCGGCGGCGACCTTTCGAACTGCCTCTGCAGATTATTGCTGATGCGGACCGAGTAAGTTTTATCCATAGTCCTGGCTTCATTGTTAAAATACTGATTTAGCCTGGAAGTGGATTCTTTGTGCATGAGACCTCTATTCACAACATCATTTTAGACTGGTCTGCGACGGTTCAGTTGATTTTACAAGATTTAGCGGAAAAATGGCTAAGAGGCTCTCCAAACAATGTGCGGAATTTCTAAAACAATTTGCAGTACTACTCACTTTTTGGATAAAATTCTTCCAGTTTTAATTTCCTTCTAAAACGCTTCCAGGAGAGGGAGCGTCAGAAGAAACGAAAACTTCGTCAGGAGAAGAGAGCAGCCAAACTTCTCAACGGAGTGGTAAATGGTATGTTTTTTCTTATTACTGCTGGGTTAATTCATCATTTTGTGGCAAACAAGAACTATTAGGCACATGAAGATGAATTATTTTTCAACGCTTGATCAGTCGTTCTAAATTTAAGACCTAAACAGAGTCTTTCCTCTCCCTACACGCCAGTCAACTAAAAACGTAAAAAACAATAAAAACGCTGCAAATCATTGCCCAAACGTTTATTATTTTCTGTATAGATCACCCTTCTGTATAGATCCCTCCCTGCCAAAATGTTTATGAGGCAAGAGGAGGGCAATGTTATGACTAATCGAGGTAAAAGGGGTCGTAGGTGATAGTTCAGACCTTTGTGAATGCATATTTGACCTTGCTTTCCGGTTCCTTCCAAGTCGGTAACATGAGTTTTGTCCAGCTAGATTTGAATTCTGGACCACTGTGCGGCATACTTTGCGGAAAATTTTTTATTTCATTTTCGGATTCTACGTACCTTGAAACGTAAAACACGAAATTTTGAGGGGGGTTAAAATTTTTTTTCTTGCTCGATTCCAAAGGCTTATTATTGAAAATAATAAACCAAAAAACTGACAAAAGTGCAAGATTTAATGGTTTTCAGCGCACTTTGTCAGTAACCGAGGGTTTTCAGTAACTGCCTGTCATTAGGGATCCTAACTATAAAACTATAACTATAAAAATTCGTAAGTACCTCCGCGTTTGCAATGATAAATGTATAAATTGACTACTCTACATGGTCGATTCATATAAGTAATCTGAGGCACTGAATTCCAAAAATGTCTGATAAGCCATGTAGCCGCCTCTTATTAAAGTTTCTTGAAACCCTCACCAGAGAGCTCCTTTGTAGTTTTTCCAGAGTCCTAAAAACGAGTTCAAGAAAAAATCCGGAATGCCAGAACCGAGTTCTGAACTAGTCCGGAACTGTGTCCAAAAGTCACTGCAAACAGCGAATTCAGTTCCAGAACTCGGAATTCGTGCACTGCGAAGGCGTAAAGCCCTACTGCGCATGCCCGGACTGTTCTAGAACTATCCTGGAGTGCACTGCGAACGAAGCTCAGGACTCGAAAGACAATTTTTGACTGGGGCTTAGACAGTATCAATTGATAGATTTAAGCCTGCCTATTTTGCAGCAGTATGAGGCAATCATCATTTTGATCTTGGTTACCATCAATGTTTACTTATCGCTAATTGAATATTCATTCGGTTTTCGTGAAGTAATCTAGTTTTTGTCTATTGGTCTGGAGGCAATGAGGAATTTCACCGAATTCTGTTTGCATTTTTCCTGAATAGTTTATGGTGTGGGATAGATGAAAATCGGGTTGATTTCGGAAAATAAGTCTCCTGTTATTTTTGGGAGACAATTAAAATTTATGATTTCAAAAAATAACCGGGAAAACGGATCTCTTCAATGTGAAGCGGGAACGCTCGCTGATTGGCGGTTTGGATCACCATCTCCTCCCAGTGTTGCCTGATGGTACAACGAAATCGTGTTATCTAAGAGGAAAGTTATCAAATAAAAACAGGGGAAACCTAATTTTCCCCATCTTGCTTTCTCTATTTTTTTTTTTTAGTTTTCCGATTTCGAACTTTACTGGTTTTGTGAAATGTTGCATCTGGGGACTATTTCACAATCTCAGCGCTTCAAGCGGCCTTATATGAACTATTCCAGGGTGACGTCATCCTCCCGGTTTTTTTAAACGTTCATGTTTTCTACACTGTTTTGTTTATTCGTGAATTAGGAAGTAGGGGCTGAAGGTTTGCAATAGGGGGTTTTTCGAGGTGCTGAATCCGATTTTGGGGTCAAAAATAGGAAATTCTGACATGGTGAAATTCCTCATTCTACATTCCTAACATTGTGGGTAGGGTCGCTCCTGTCAGAATGAACTTCTTATCTTTCCTCCCCCCTACTTTTATCTTTCCCATCTTCGTAAGTAAGTGTCTTTGTCTCGCGCTGGTTCATTCCGCATGTCTTTCAACAAAAACTATATTTCTTGTGAATATAGTCGCTCGTTCTTGTTTGCTACCTCAACCCACTAAAATTAATAAAAATGGAGTTTAGAAAAACTTGGTCTATTTCCACAAAAATAATAAATTACAAATTTAAATTGATTTAACTTTTTAACTCATTACTTTCGTGGAACTAGACTACCTTTTTTTACTCCTTTTTTTTATTAATATTAAAATGGGTTTCTACAATCTCGACATGAGTGATTTTATTTGTGCCGCTTAAATTATCTAATAAGTAATTATTTATAATATTCAAGACATGGTACGTTAGTAAATTCATATTGCAGGTAATGACAACGACCACACGATAGACGAGGGTGTCGATCATTGCAGTGCTGAGCCTGATCCAGAAGACGTCGTTGAATTATCAGAAGGAGATAGCGAGATCTTGAAATTTAAAGAACGACGGCGGCAAAGTGTACGTTTGTGTGATTAATTCTTACTTGTATAACCATGGTTGTCTTCATACTGGCCTCCCTTCTGAAAAACCTTCACTCACCTTTAGGAAAGGGATAGTAGGGGTATTCATGGTCTGGGAGATTCGACGAGAGTCAATGCGCATGCGCTCCGGCTGATTCGACGATTCGATTTACCACGGGCTGAAGGCGTTGTGAACCGAGATTCGAAGCCGAAATGTGATCCTAGTGCTAGCGGCAGCTGTGCGAAGCAACTATCATAACATCAACAAACAGATCTTCTTGTCCTTCTTTTTGAGTTTTTCTTTTAACAACACCTTTTGCTTCCGAGTCTACCAAGGTAGCGGAAGCTTTGTTTTCACTTTTCAAGGATGAAAAAAAAAGTTCTCCAAAATCAAAATTTTCACTCGCGTTTTGCGTTTTTTTCAGACCTTTCTGAACAATTTTGGTTCCGTGTCTGTGTGTCTGTCTGTCTGTGTGTCTGTCATGAATTTCTTGTAACGCGCATAACTACACGAAGTTATTGTCCGATTTCTATGAAATTTTCAGGGATTGTGCAGGTTGGCGTGTAGACGGTCCCCTATGAAAATCACCACCTTCGGACTGATAGTAGCCTCTGCGCATGCGCAAACGTGAATTTCCTTGTAACGTCCATAACTTCTACATTTTCCATCCGATTTCAATGAAATTTTCAGGGATGATGCGGATTAGATTGTAGATGGTCCCCAATGAAGATCATCACCCCCGGACTGATAGTAGCCGCTGCGCATGCGCAAACGTGAATTCCTTGTAACGGCCATAACTTCCACATTTTCTACCCGATTTCGATGACATTTTCAGGGATTATGCGGATTAGGTTGTAGATGGTCCCCAATGAAAATCAAGGCCTTAAAATTTACATTAGCCTCTGCACATGCGCAAACGTAAAATCCCTGTAACAGCCATAACACTTACATTTTTCATCCGAATTTGATGAAATTTTCTTGGATTGTCCAGATTAGCGTGTAGATGGTCCCCTATGAGGGTAGTGAAAAGTAGAGATTGGTGTTTTGAGATTATCTACTATGCATCGGATCATCTATATAATCGGGTTATGGATACGAGGAAGCTATGTGCCACACCCACTTGGCAGACGTTTTTGTTTTATATTCCGTTTTTCCGTTCGTTCATTTCGTTCTTATTCTGTTCGAAGTGGATGTTTTTCTCGATTAAATGAGTGGAGCTGAGCCACCCAAGCGGCTAAGGAAAAACGCAACTACCTGATGGTCTGCTGGAGAAGTGGAAATGTTGCTTGCTGGCATTAAAGCGAGCATAGCACATTCTCCTTTCTAGCATCGAACATGTTGTCGAACTCATAGCCAAGATATCCACTACACTCTTCACTCGCTGCACAAGCATTAGTTCACTTGAATAATCTACTTTCCTTGTGTGTCCACAAGTTGATGTAGCAAGAAGTCTATTAACTGATCAAACTCTCGAGAAATTTGTTACAAATTCGTCCTGTAGTGGTGGGATAGCTTGCAATACCTTGTGGTTTGCAGTCTGATGCTACCTCAACTTAGCTGATCAGGCAGTTAGAAGTGGGTAATGCTTGGGATCGAATCCCAAGGTTGATTTATAAGGGAGTGTCCCCGCACACTGTGTTTACGTCCTCCCTCCCTCTTTGCAAGCAAAATACCATGGGAGACTGTGATACCCACCGTCGGGGGGCCCCACACACATAGATGTGAGTACCTGATTGCAAAGCACTACAGGTGGAGTTGGGTGTTCTAGCTCACGCTACCAACTATGCGGGTTGGTGCCAGAGTTATTGGAATGCCGCATAACTCACATGCCGGCACTACCTTGGGAGACAAGTCTACCATGGGAGTTCCTACTCACAACTATCAGGCTTGGCCATCCAATCTGGGTAATCAACCGACCACCACGAAGCCAACTTTTTCGGGGGGCAGGCAGGTGACACTGCGACAAAGTCTATGTGTCAGTTGCATCTCCCCCCCCCCCCCCCCTCCGCCCATGGTACCGATTTTGTGTCTTTAATTTACCAGTGAACTGGATACCTCAGACACCAGATCGATCGCAGGCCCGTTACAGGGAATGTGACCCTGTCCCTGCTTTACCCTCATCCCTGCTGCAGCAGGGTCCAATCAATATGGATGACTGAGGAAGGGAGACTATATGCAGTTCGTTGGTTTTAGTCGTGACCATAACCAAGCCCAAGCACTACATAAGTACCATAGCACCCGTTTGTTTCCCAGTTGGAAGTTCACATGATTGTACTTCCTGTTCCTACTGGGAAGGGCTCAAGTTGGCTCTCTGCAGGCGCTCATTCATGTACGGCCAATCCTTTCAGATTCAACAATTTATTCTGATGTGGCGCTCTCATAAGATGGGTATAACTTCATCAGCAAACATTTGTAGACTAGCTTAGCTACCATATTTGGAGAAGCGAGCAACCCATCTGGGTACCTCCTCCAAGCCATATTCCGCTCTCTGGACATCATATGGTTATATCGTGGTCAGTCTTAACAAGGTAACCAATAAGATAGGCAGGACTTCACATGCCACATCAAAACAGTGATAAGATTATTTGCTTGAACACCAACATAACCCTTCATGTTTCAACGTAAAACTCATAACGGGTGCTTCTTTCTAATTCATTGAAGAAAAAAACGTTAATGATGAACTTCAAAGGTCAGTTCCTATGTCTATACATTGCCGAAGTTGCTCCCTCTCACCTATATTTTCTTTTGATTAGATTTTACTGTTGTTTTCAGGGCCTGTTAGCAACGGAGATTGCCAAGAGGGTTGCTGGATGGCATGAAGCAGTGTTGCCAAAGATACAAGAGGCTGAAAAAAGGAGAAAATTCAACGTCCACGAGTACGGCGAACGGATACTGGATAAATTCCCTGATGATGACGAACAGTTTCGACCGTTTTCTGAAATTGTTAAAAGTCAACCCAAGCACGAAATCTGCCGTAACTTTCTATCCTGCCTCATGTTGGTGAGTGAACCCACGGAATTTCTTCTAAATAAGAAGGGTCGTCCAGAAAATTCGTTTTTTTAATCAAGTTTTTATTGAAAAAAAAAAAAAAAAAAAAAATGAGTGTAACTTACAGAAATTGTACCTGATCATATCACACATATCATTCCTAGACTGAAAAACGCTGCAAATTATTACACAAAGGTTTGTTATTTTTTCTATATAGATCACTCGTCTGCAAAGAACACGGATTTGCTATTGTTACCACCTACCAAAATGAAAAAAACATCGATCGCATTTCGGTCAGCTAAAATTTGAACGGAGATTAAGCCCCTTTTGCGATTCACACTCGTGTTTCTGATTTATCGTAAGTCCATCCCTTAAGTTCGCGTCGGGAGCGAACGGCTTGTCCTGCAGAGCTCCACGTGGTCTCTAAAAATTCTAAAAAATTCAAAACTATCTTAAATTGAAGGAAAAACAATACCTTTATATCGAAATTTTTTGAGCTAGGACGTTTCCAAAATTTCTACCCTTATTTTTCACCCCTTAGAAGTGACCTACATCAACCAAAATCTTCGGGGCACAACTAGACCCCAAATGGAGCCTTAATACGTGCCGCATACGGACGGCCAAATTTTAATTCGATTTTTGGATTCTACATACCATGAAACGTAAACCTACAAATGGGGGGGGGGGGGGGTTAATGCGGATGTGTGTGTGTAGTATTTTATTGTATCCAAGGCCACGAGACTTTCGAGACCACATGGGAATATTTGAACGTCTCGTTCCCAGGTCAGCAACTTAATACGTCACATCATTCAAATCTTCAAGCTTTCATTAGCTTCCCTAATTTCTTCTAAACATTTTCTCGACGAACAGACCCGATTACCGTTATTCCTAACCCATGCTCTTTTGAAAAAAATATTTTTTTTAAATTGACTGAAATGCCCCACTGTTTCTGATGATTTTGCTCATGGCTTCCCATTGCCTCGGGGGGGGGGGGGGGGATGAGAGCTCCGGCCGTCGGAAAACGCACACTGCCGGCGATGAGCCTTGAACCCACGACCCCCGCAAAGGTCGGTCCAAAGTCCCCCGCCAAAAAACGACCGTAGCCACACCGGACCCCCATTACCAGTATTAATGGGTAGCGACTACTCTATTCCTTCCTAGTCTTCCCTTACTACCTCTCTTCCGATCAGACAAAGAAAAAACGCTGCAAATTATTACACAAAGGTTTATTACTTTTCTATATAGATCACTCGTCTGCAAAGAACACGGCTTTGTTACCACCAACCAACATGAAGAAAAAATCGCAGTTCTGGCAGTAATCCTTCACTTTTGAATCTAAATTTTGTGTGTAAAAGAATTATCGAAATTTATTGATAACATGGTTTGATCCAATGTGTCCAAATTCTGTAACTTTAATGCAAATTCTTACCTTTTTAGGTTCAACACCAGGTGCAGGGTCTTTCATTGTAGCAAATTGTTTCGATTTATAAGCGTGAAAACCAAAGAAGGCAGCTGCGATGCGTTCTGAAAGCGTTTTATTAAATAACAATCATGATAATAACATAAATAAAGCTCATTAGTCGTGAAGCTTGATAGAATACCTTAAAGCGAGTCGAAACAAACAAGCCTTCTTTCAGCGAAGTAGTCTCTTCTAAAGCAACCGGTTGAAATGTACAAAACGAACGAAGAAATGAATTCTCTGAGAACTGAGAATAATTTAAAAGCGTTGATGCGTATCCTTGTTGACGAAGAGATCATAAAACGAGTTTTATACTCCCTGTTTCTTCGAATGGAGTGTGAAGCGTTTATTTCTTTCAAATAAACTTGATTGTGAAATAGGTTTGTAGTGTCTATGGTTGGTGGATGGTGACAATGGCAAAGCAGTGTTCTTTGCAGACCAATGATCTATACATGGTGTCCGAGAAAGATACGGCCCAACAGGGGTCGATTCTACAAGGTATTTCCAATAAACAATTTCTCCTAGAAATTTTCTTTTAACCCCCTGTTTTTTCAATTTAAAGATTTTTTTCGTATGTTGAACCTTGTTTCACTAAAATGATCATAGCTCCCTTATTTTACGCGGAAATTCAAATCTGATTACACCGTTGAAAATAGCATTAAATTTCCCCTCAGACGAGCTACAACACACATTTTTAACCTCGCATCTAGTTAGAGTTTTTCTACTCCAAACTTGAAAACTTGAGTTTTGACGAAATTCTCAAGATGTTTCGTTTTCAGCAAAAACATCATCAAAATCTCAGGTTTCCAACGGTATAATAAAAAAAGTGCACTTTGCAAGAACCCCGGGGAATTTGCCTCACAATTTTTTTTTTTTTTTCGAAAGTGGGTTCACTGATATGGAAGAAATCCCTGGTCTACTACTGGAAAACGCATCCAAAAAATTTAGAGAAAAGCAGAAAGAACCCAGACACGATAGTGACAAAAAGAAGCAATTTTACTCACTCATTTTTGGTCCCACAGTAAGACTTGGGCGTCCTTATGCGATCGATCTGGGGTGAAGTTGGACAACACTCAACAGAAAAAAAAATAACCACACAGTAATCCGTTTTAGACCATTCTGAATCCAAATCCACGAAAAAAACCATAGGAGTATGTCTGTGTGTGTGTGTGTATGTGTTTGTGACAAAATCTTGTGTCGTCTGCACAGGCCTTAGTACTCAACCGATTTTCCTGGTTCTTTTTTTGTTCGACGCAGAAAACTATCTAGTTGTGCACTACGTCGCCGGAATTTCGAATTTTGCCTTTTAAGGGGGGGAAAGGGGGGGTTGATGTTCAAAAAACGTGCGTTTTTGGGCATAATCTTGTGTCTTCTGCCCAGGCCTTAGTTCTCAACCGATTTTTGTGGTTCTTTCTTTCATCGACGCGGAAAACTATCTAGTTGTGCACAACGGCGCCGAAATTTTGCATTTTGCATTTTAAAGGGGGAAAGGGGGGTTAATGCTTGAAAAACGTGCGTTTGCGGGCATAATCCTGTAAACTCTGCCCAGGCCTCAATTTCCAACCGATTTGCGTGTTTCTTTTTTTGTTTGACTCGAATAACTTCCGAGTTGTACATGATTTTACCAGAGTACCAAAATTCGCAAGGGGAGAGGGTGAGTGGGGGGATAATATTCACAAAATATCCGATTTTTCAATATTTCGGTTCCTTTACTGCTTACTAATTGTACCCAAGCTTTGAAATTGAGGAAAAATTCTCATTATACCTCCGGATTTTCATGAATTATTCTCTGTACCACCATGGAACTAATAGTGGTGCCACCATGGTGCCATAATGCCATAAACCGCTTATTTCGTGTTTTTTTTTTTTTTGTATTTCACCTTGAATACGGATGTGAACTTCGACGGACTGCCTACTAAAACTAACAGATGAAAGTTCAATGTTACGACGTATTTCCGCTTTGGTGCCAGACTGGCACCATTGTTGGCGTTGGGGAGGTGGTGGGGGTGGGTGGGGGGTGAACTCGAATTAGCATGTTGGGTATCGTAGATCATGGATTTCAAAATGCTCTTCAGATTCGAGGCTCCCATGCCGCTAGAAATGTTAAGGTGGATAATGGTGGGGGGGGGGGGTCAGTATTTCTTGCCTAAAGTAATAAATAAATTACATCGAGTGAAACAGTTTTATCACTTAACAACTGGTTAAACTGATCTAATGCTTATCCACGGGACGTCCCCTGGAATGCATGCATTACTAAACAATATGTTTTACAATACGATTCTACCTATTAGTTTAGCAAGCATTATTAGTCTTCGCCTTCTCTTATTTAGTTTCTATATTAGTTAGTTTTGAGTGGATTGTTTCATGTGGTCACGAGGGCGCCTACGACTCTACCTGTTTGCCTCTGACACTATTTGCCGAAACTCCTTTTATGCTTCACCAAAGCACAGTTTTGTGAGGAACCCTGGCGAGTGACGTAATCGTGTTTTTTTGTCACCGCTTCTCTTGTTTAGGCAGTTTCTTGTATGGTAATTTTTTCCCTTGGGTATTCCTGGTATTGAACGTTATTCTGGACCCTATTATAGGATTTGACTTGAAATTCCAGAATCTAAAATTGAGGCAAATGGGGTAGTTGCATGATATTTTTTTTTTTTTTTTTTCTGTGTAGAGAATCTCTATTGAAGTACGTGCCTGCAAATAAAACTCCCAGAAACGCTTCCTAAAAACTTAGAGAGTCTTTCAAAGAACGGGATTTTCGGATTCGGGCGAGAAAACCTACACACGGCTTGGACACTGTGGGGTGGGGGCTACGTCACGGGTATGAAGGGGGCCAAGAAACCGCTACACCACTGTTACCCTGACGCAAGGTTATCGAGCTTTCTGTTTGTTTATGTTCGTTTGTGGTGCTTTCATACTGAATTTTGCTAGCTGCGCAATCGAAACATGTTGCATCTAAGATTTCGTTTCCTTCTGGCATTCCCTCCACTGTAACTGAAACCTTATATGGTTGTGAAGAAACGCGGTGTTCCGGTGTTACTCAAGCCACAACCTTGCAAATTTGCAAGATTCTTCTAAGTTGGACATAACCAACATCCTTTTATTTGACAATTTACAAGCACTCATTGGTACTACGTTGTAGAGGATAATAAATAAGCTACTGCAATCATTTTGATGAAGAAGTACTACACTCAAGAAAACAACTGACCTTTACTTTCTATGAAAGTTTCAACTTACCTCACATTCTTGGCTCCTCCTATTTCGGCGCTGACCAACTTGTTATTGACGTAAAAATCGTGCAACATGCCAATATTGATATACGGAATATTTCCCAGGGAAGCCACCTCAAACTCTAGTCGATGGCTCTCCTTTTTGGCATATAGACATTTTATTTCAATACTTTGGCACATAAACAAAAAAAAGTTACGGTGGGTTTTCTGATGATTTCTACTTACAACCAAGTCGTTCCTACCGAACTTTATCTTCGTCATTCGTGTTTGTAGAAAAATCGTTCACCATTCGTTGGAAAGCCCTAAATGTTTGCATAAATGATAATGCTGCCAAAACCTCTGTACTCACGGAAGAAACTGAGATATACCTACCCCTGAGTTAACACCTTCCACGCGGGTCCCAAAACGGCAATTTCATCACCAACGCGGATCCCAAACAGGGTGGTCTTCCCGACAGTGCGGGGTGCCTACCGGTAGGCACTTTTTCGCCGCACTACTGCCATCTGTTTCTTCTTAGATGAACCAGTTCGTAATTTTTTTGAACGGGATTTCTCCATGTGATTTCGCTTAGTAATACCCTTCTCCACTAGGTTGCGTTCCGGGTGCAAAATGGGTTGCAATTTCGCCCGAAATTAGTTGTTCATACAACGTATAGAAAGCGCTCGAAACGTCAGCCGCTCAGGGGGTGGGATTTTGTTTGCCTACCGGTAGGCAATCCGCGTGGAACGTGTTAAAAGAACTGTCAACAACATTCGAAAGCAGATTGGGTAGGTAGCGGGAAAAAATGAAGACATGTGTTGCAGACTCGTATGCAAGCGTTTATTAAAAGCTTCTTGAAACTTTACGGAGAACATTATCTTTTCCAAACCAATCAACTAATAAATTATGGGAAACTAAGGTATGAACTCAGACCGCACTCAACTCACCACAGAGCACTAGAAAATGTGATAACAATGTACACTGATAACGTGATTACAAGACTGTAAAAGTAACGCAAGGTTTTAGCATCAACGCAACAAGAAAAACAACCAAAATAATATTTTGGTTCAAAACTTTCAATTTAAACGACTAATTCAAACATGTAAAGCTTGAATAATATGTTTCAAAGTTTTTTTTAATCATCACCATTATTTTGCAACTATATTTCAATGTCTGACTTGAATCGTCCTCAATTGCAGTGATCTCAACGCACTCTATCGTGAGATTCTCGTTTAGGGATGACGTAAGAGAAGTGGCCCGCCAACACTAAAAAGGACGGTACTTCTTTATAGAAATACGGCTAAACTAATTGGAATTTCGAACTGAAAACTGGTGCAGAATCGTTTTTAAGTGCGCCAAATTCGAATCTGAAGTCAAAAACACGAAATTCCAACCCATGCAACTACCCCATTCCCCTTTTTATCCGATAGGAAATTCAATACTTGTTGCAACGGTATCCTCAAATTTGAATTTACACATCAAATAAAGGGAGTGAACATCTAAGGACATCTAAGGACATAAAGGGAGTGAACATCTAAGGACATCTAAGGACATAAAGGGAGTGAACATCTAAGGACATTTTTTTGTTGCAAATTAATTGAGGAATTGACTCATGCAGTTTGGCAGACCTGTTGTTTACACCACATAGAGCTTTTTAGTTTTAGTTTTTTTTCTTGGATGTTCAAAAACTTTTCGATTTTTTCAAAATGATCCCCTTATCTAGAGAGTCCCCCATCAGTGTTAATTTACGTTACTCAATGGAATACGGTGATTTTTGTTTTAGGCAAATACCTACAATGTGGAGATCCGAAAGTCGGACGACGCTCCTCTCGCCACGGACTGCCTCGAACTCAAACTCCTCTCCAAAGTGAGGCATCACGATGAAATGGACGAGCAACTCGAAAATCTGAGCTGAATTCTCATTTTAATCTATAAGATAACGATGATCTCTCGCGTATCCATTGCAAAATCCAGTCACTCGTACCTGACATCTCGAAACTAAAGTTTTTCTTTTTGAGGTTAAACCAAGTAATCAAAACCATGTATATAAACCATGTTTGTAATAACATAAGTAACACTGTACATAAAATATGCACTTACTGTACACATTGTAAAAAAAATCGTTGTTGTATGTACAAAATTCTATCGTCACATTAGGTGCAATAAGGCTAAGCTGTCCAAAGACGACTACGTCAAAGTGTTCAAGAACAGAACCTATTTTTTACCTGATACATTTTATTAAAATCAGATTTTAGAGTGGAATAAATATATATTTTTTATTTATTCAAGTTCGTGAAGTTGTTATTTTAGTTTTTGAGGATGGGTTTTTTTCGGGGGGAATGTTGAGTGTTCTGAAGAAATGTGGCAATAAATGTTTGTTGTTGTCAATTTATATCGTGATTTTTTTAAAAATGAAGACCGAGTCCAATAATTTACGTTTATGGTTTGAATAATTCACTTACGAGGTTTGTCCAGAAAATAAGTTCCGTTTTAGTCTGCAGGGTGCTAGGAGTGGAATTTGCCAAATCCGGCAGCACCGCTCAAAAGAGGGGAGCTTTGTGAATATAATAAGAGGTAATGGTCCTCAGTTGACGAAAAATAAGGTCAGGGCTGGCAGTTGAAATGGAGCCCTCCGTGGTGCGTCCTGCCACCTCGGTGCCTGTTCCTGATTGAATTTCTTTTTGCCTGTGGTGGGTTGAAATTCACTAACCGCTCTGTGTATGGAGAAGGTGCGAAGAGTGAGTCAATGGTGAGGAGATGTGTCCGTGATTTTAAGGTGGGAAGACATATGCTTGAGGATGAAAGTGAGGCAGGGCATCATTTGTGACCATTGTCGCAAATAGACAACACAATTCAGGAAGACCGCCGTTCAACCCTCGATGAACTCCATCAGAGTTTCCTAGACATCTCTTGATCCTTCATCCACGAGATCGTCTCGAAGAAACTGGAATTTTGGAAAGTTTGCGCCTCGGCCTTTGCGTTCAGCCTCACATTGCTCGTTCCAAGGCACAACTTTTGGATGAGTTTGGTTGGGTTGTTCTGACCCATCCACCTTACAGCCCCGACTTGGCCCCTAAAGATCCACCTGTTCACCAATATGGAGGAGTTGGCGGACGACCGTTTCACGAGTGACAAGGAAGTGAAAGAAGCTGTCAGTAGCTGGACTAAGGAGGTGGCAGGAAGCTCCTATCAGGAGGGTATTTCAAAGCTGATTTTGCGATATACCAAATGTATCGATGTCGCTGGGTATTATGTGGAAAAATAATAGGTACTTAATAAGTAATAATATTTGAAACTTATAGCTAGAGTAATTGAACATAATATGTTCAATTACTCTAGCTATAAGTTTCAAATATTTCCAATGAAAACTTGATTTTAAAAAAATAAACGGAACTTATTTTCTGGATATCCCTCGTACTACTATGCAAGAGATTGAGGTTAGAATGGTGGAAGGCTGCATTTGAAGGTTGAAGTCTGGCAAGTGGGTGTGGCACATAGCTTCCTCGTATCCATAACCCGATTATATAGATGATCCGATGCATAGTAGTTAATCTCAAAACACCAATCTCCAAGTACCTTTCACTACCTTCATAGGGGACCATCTACACGCTAATCTGGACAATCCTAGAAAATGTCATCAAATTCGGATGAAAAATGTGAAGTGATTGGATCAAAAAAATGCTTAGCCTCGGCTGGGATTCGAACCCACGACCCCTGGGAGACAGTTCTGTGCACTACCTCTGACCTAGTGATGCAATGTATAGGATTTGAGATTCTCACAGGGGACCATCCCTCTATGAAAAACCATTCTCTATGACTTTCATAGGGGACCATCTAAATACTGCTCTGTAACATCCCTGCAAATTTCATCAAAATCAGATGGAAAATGTAGAAGTTATGACCGTTACAAGGAATTCACGTTTGCGCATGCGCAGTCGCTTCTATCAGTCCGGGGATGATGATTTTCATAGGGGACCGTCTACACACCAACCCGCAAAATCCCTGAAAATTTCATAGAAATCGGACAATAACTTTGTATAGTTATGCCCGTTACAAGGAATTCATGACAGACACGAACCAAAATTGTTCAAGAAGGTCTAAAACGCGAGTGAAAATTTTGATTTTGGAGAACTTTTTTTTTCATCCTTGAAAAGTGAAAACAAAGCTTCCGCTACCTTGGTTGACTCGGAATCAAAAAATAAGGGAAATTTTCTCTTTCCAACTTGATTTGCAGGGAAAATGAGGGAGTTACGACCATTTTAGTGTCGCAAGGTCGAAAACAATTCAAAGAAAAAAAAAGTAGTATTGTATTGGTTAAGGGACACTCTTTATAACTCATCGAATCACTCATAACAAGGTACTCAGGATAATTGATTCATTCGTCTTTAGTAGTGGTCGGCCAGAATGGGGAAGCAGATGCAATGTTGCCAATCTTGAGCCAGGACCTTCTACTGAAGCTGGCTTAGTTGTTACCCTTCAAAACTATAGTAGGTCTTTCAAAAATAATTTATAAAAAGTGAAATATTATTTACATCAGATTATCTGGTGCCACAATAGTGACTGGCAAGTGATTTCCTTCCAAGTTTGACGTACAAATGTGATGCAACTTAGTGATAGATGTTGTTTACTCTGTGATTTTCGGTGTCGACTGAACGTTCTCCAGAACGCTTTTTGAGTTGCCTGGTACGATTTCTCATTGGTCAGTGTCCATTTCTACCTGTGGTGTCCCAGGATCCTCTTCGGGTTCGGTTTTGATGGGATCAGTCGTGTCGTCTTGCAGAACTAACATGTTCAGTCGTTCTATGTTCTCGTTTTGAGTTGAGCTCTCCACCAACCCGAGTTGCTTCACCATCGCAGCTCTCAAGTCTTCGTCTTCGATTTGGTTCAATTCTTCGGCCAATTGAATGATTTCACTTTCATTCAAAACCTGGCTGCTGCACGTCGGGTTCCCGGTGATTTCCTCGTCGTTTTTGTCAAGTTCGATCTCAGACAAGGCGGCTGGCCATAGAAAGAGAGTACTCAGCCGTTCTTTCCACCGAGCAACTGCCGCTATGGTCTCTTCATCTGCAGCACAATACAACTCCTTCAACTCTTCTTCAAGTTGCTCTTTCGGCGTATTGAGATCTTCAGGTTTGTAATCTATGTCCACCAAAATATTATAGAAACCGTCCAACGAAGTTGTACAAGGAGGAAGCAACCAATTCGCACCATCCTTGATTTCATACTCTTCCCCCTCTCTCTGCTTCACGTGATCAAACACCTCTTTGTAATACGGATCAGACTTATCAGCACTGTACCACCAATCAGTAATCTCGTGATTGAAGTACTTGTAAGGCTTGTACTTCAACAACGCGTTGGTCAGTTCACTCCCAAGCTCTCCATCACAAACATCAGACGGTTTCACAGGGCCTCCAACATAATCCGAAGTCGATCCGTAATATTCCAAGATTTTGACAGACAGGTCTGCAGGGGGTTTTGGTTTCGCCTTTTTCGTCTTCACCTTCATTTTCTTCGTAGGCACCTTAACTTTAACTTCCACGTGTTTTTTCGTTGAAGTCTTGCTCTGTTTTTTACCTTTCTCTGGTACTTTTGCGGTACGAGGTCGTTCGTTGCAAGGTTTTTCTGCAGTTTGTGCCGGTTCACAAGTTGCTTCTTTTTCTGCAATTTGAGCTTCAACAACATTTTCATTAAAAACTACTTCGTGGACAACCTTCGGAATCAAGACTTGTTTCCTTCTTTTACGATACCTCTGCTTCTTCCCAACAACCACCCCTTCCACGTCATCTTTTCGGAGCATCAAAGGACCAAACGATGTATCGAACCCAATAATAGATTTCTCATTACCCGGATCATCAGGGTCGTCGTCGTCGTCAGATTTCTTCGTTTTTTGGATCAAATTCGGCCTATCTTTCTTATCGAGCAAGTATTTGATGTTCACTTGTTTCCGGTTTTTGAAACTGGGCCTCTTCGGGCGTGAGAAATCTTCCAACTTCTTCCCCGGATTCATCGCTAATTTATTCCTCAAATGTTCGTAGCGATGTCGGATTTGCACCCTCCCTCGGCTCGGGATGTGTTGAGCGATGGTCGCCCATTTCTTTCTACCGTATTTTTCGACGAGGTTCATCAGCAGTTCGTCTTCTTCCAAAGTCCATTCTCCGTAGCGGTGCTGCAACGAGCTCTTCAGTTGAGAGAGCCTGTATCTGATTTGACTAGATAAACGGTTCAAACGACGAGCCACGTGGTTGACGTCTCCACTCGTCATTATAAGGGAATCTATTATGATTTGATCTTCTTCCTCCTCAAAATGGCCGGCTTTGTGGTTCTTCCCCACTGAAGACAAATTCCATTTGCGGTAAATCTGCGCGAGAGAACGAGTTTCAAAATAATACGATACCTTGTGCCAAAGCACTTTATCGCCGTACGTACACTCTTTCACCAATTTGATGAGAAACTCCTCCTCCGATTTAGACCATTCGCCTTCTTGCGTCTTCATCAAAACATCCACATACTCGTAGAAGCACTGGTAACCGGAACGGCCAGTCCCTAGGTCCTCGGCTATAGCATCCCAATCCTCGAAATTCCTCTCGAGCGCGCACAGTTTAAGCTTCTCCAATTCCTCTTTACTCCACTTTTTCTTGTTGATGTTTGGTCTCAAAAATGTATCCCACGCCTTCTGGCATTCATTGGGCGTATGATTCTTCTTCAAGCGGCTTGCTATGTGACACCAGTCGATGACTTTGTCAAAATCATCGTCAATTAAAGTGTTCAAACTAGCTTTTCTCAGAGAAGCGAACTTCTTCAAAATTCGTTCCTTCTGACACTTAGTTTTAGGCTTCTCCAACATCATCTTCTTGAACGCGCGTGAAGCCAAAAAGGTTTTGATGGCGTTTTCTAGCTCTTTCATGTCATATTTGTTCCACTGCATGGCTTTATGTGCGTACTTGGCCGACGAAAAGGGCAAATCTTTTTCCGGAACAATAGTGTACCCAGCAAAGTTGGTGTGATCTTTGAAGTAAGGAGCTTTGAAACTGACGATGTACTTTCCGATATCACCTTTATTATCTTCACCTTTCGCGTCATTCGCTCTCTTACAACCTTCTTTGAAAACTTGAATTTGTCTTTTGATTGACAAAAGTTTCACTTCTTTCATGAGCAAACCGCTTTGGAGGGAGTTGTTACATTCTAGAGCTTGCGATACCTGGTCGAGGATGACGTTCAGCTCTATGAGAGTCAGGTTGTCCAAGTCGACAGGATTCTGACTCGTATCTCCACCTGTGGCTTCGTCGAATCTGGACTTGGACTCTGAGGGCGCTGGCAAAGTTTTCAAGTTCTCTATTGACTGGAGAATGTCCTTCATGAGCTCAGCATCCTTGAGCTCATCTTCCCCGTCGGACTGCGATGATATTGTAACGTTGTCGTCTTCGTCGGACATTTTGACCTGAAAAATAAAAGACATATTTTGTTAAAATTCGTAGAAATATTTCGGAGTAAGGTAGGGGGGACCAATAGTCGACCATGCGCTAGTAGTTGGCCGTTTCAGGGGAGAAGCTCCAAAATAAGGGATATTTTGAGTAAGTTTTGGTGCAAACCTGCTTATAAGAAGCTACTGCAATCTAGTAAA
Source organism: Apolygus lucorum (assembly GCA_009739505.2). Taxonomy (NCBI): domain Eukaryota; kingdom Metazoa; phylum Arthropoda; class Insecta; order Hemiptera; family Miridae; genus Apolygus; species Apolygus lucorum. The sequence goes on along the minus strand of CM019183.2, from coordinate 49,546,561 downwards.
ACTTGTTATAAAATCACAGTTGAGATGCCTAACAGCTAATGGTGGACTGTGAAACAAACGCTTTCTCACATTCTCCTCCTCTAATCACCTGTTTTGCAAAGGTTGACTTCAATTTTTGCGTAAGTACAGTTTTATTCGTATTATTCAATTTGGCAACCAAATATTGATTTAGTAATATTGACAAAAATACGCTGAAATTGGTAAATTGCAGCTAAAGATCATTCGAAAGAAATTATCAGCGCACGATTAAGGAGTTCGCAGGCAAAAGGGGTTTTCTCACTTTAAAAAAGTCTGCCAAGTGGGTGTGGCTTAGCTTCCACATAGCTTCCTCGTATCCATAACCCGATTATAAAGATGATCCAATGCATAGTTGTTAATCTCTAAGTACCTTTCACTACCCTCATAGGGGACCATCTACACGCTAATCTGGACAACCCTAGAAAATTTCATCAAATTCGGATGAAAAATGTAAATGTAATGGCTGTTACAAGGATTTTACGTACGCGCATGCGCAGCAGCTACTATCAGTCCGGGGGTGATGATCTTCATTGGGGACCATCTACAACCTAATCCGCGTAATCCCTAAAAATGTCATTGAAATCGGGTAGAAAATGTGGAAGTTATGGCCGTTACAAGGAAATTCACGTTTGCGCATGCGCAGCAGCTACTATCAGTCCGGGGGTGATGATCTTCATTGGGACCATCTACAACCTAATCCGCGTAATCCCTAAAAATGTCATTGAAATCGGGTAGAAAATGTGGAAGTTATGGCCGTTACAAGGAAATTCACGTTTGCGCATGCGCAGCAGCTACTATCAGTCCGGGGGTGATGATCTTCATTGGGGACCATCTACAACCTAATCCGCGTAATCCCTAAAAATGTCATTGAAATCGGGTAGAAAATGTGGAAGTTATAGCCGTTACAAGGAAATTCACGTTTGCGCATGCGCAGCAGCTACTATCAGTCCGGGGGTGATGATCTTCATTGACGAGCATCTAAATACTAATCTGTAACATCCCTGAAAATTTCATTGAAATCGGATGGAAAATGTAGAAGTTATGGCCGTTACAAGGAATTCACGTTTGCGCATGCGCAGTCACTTCTGTAAATTTTAAGGCCTTGATTTTCATTGGGGACCATCTACAACCTAAACTGCATAATCCCTGAAAGTTTCATCGAAATCGGGCGGAAAATGTGGAAGTTATGGCGGTTAGAAGTAAATTCACGTTTGCGCATGCGCAGTGGCTACTATCAGTCCGAACGTGATGATTTTCATAGGGGACCATCTAGATACTAATCTGTAACATCCCTGAAAATTTCATTGAAATCGAACAATAACTTCGTATAGTTATGCGCGTTACAAGGATTCCATGACAGACACACAGACACGAAACCTAAATTGTTCAGAAAGGTCTAAAACGCAAAACGCGAGTGAAAATTTTGATTTTGGAGAACTTTTTTTCCGTTTTTTTTTCGCGGAACAGGCAGATTTTGAGTGTTTTTGATCGGAAAGGCATTTGATATCCAATCTGTCCAGAAGATTTGGATTGGAACGAACCTCTTCTTACAATTGGTTTCTAGATTAGGTTCAAGGTAGGTGCATTACGCTACTACACTTCACCTACTACTACATTCCTGGAGTTCTAGTACATAAAATGCATCTGGGCCTGGTAAGTATAAAGGCTTCTATAGGAAAATCCGACCCGAAGCATTCTTTCTATCGATCAATGATCCAGCGTAGTAGTATTGCTTACCTCTGGCTGTTCCTCCTCAGTCCTCTTCTGTATTTATAAATTGCTTGTTTTCTAAAACACTGAAATAATCAAGAGAAATTGAAAAAAACAGAACGTTCAGCAGGTTGACATAAGCACCGAAACCGTGAACTGATTACCAAGACTGATAAAGTAGTTTGTTTACTAACAGTGGATACTACAAAACGAAGTGATTCCTTCTCAGTGAAATGATAACAGATAAGTCTTTGTGGCTATGCGATGAAGGTTCAAGGCAGCCTATTTCAGCTTCTAACCTTATTTTCACACACCTTGCGACGAATTTTCGTGTGGGTTGGCAAGGCCTAAATATGGAACACGTGACGTCATCAAGGTGGGTCCCCCTCTCCGTAACCTTAACCTCCCACCACTTCCCTTCTCGCCATCTGTCTGTCGTTTCGTATCAACAGAACATTACGTTCGTCATTCATCTGAATCTCTTGTTTTTCTTTCGTGAAGTATTCGAAGTTGCTCAATTCCAGAGTTTTGCGGTTGTTCCTTGGACGCGAAAGTCCGATAAACTCCTCACGTCATTTAACTTGACGGGAGTTTCAGCGTAGTTTTCAACCGAAGGTACGTCGTCAAGTCGAAGCGTCTGTTTCAATATTTATTTGGATCTTTCCCCAGTTACTCTCTTGGTATTGTGAAATAACTTTATTTTTAAGTTCGCTCCCTCCTTTTTCCGATTTCGCAGATAACGTCTCGCCTTCACCACCATGGGATTAGGAGGAGGCTGCTACACTTTGATGAAATATCTGGTTTTCATCCTGAACGTCCTCTTTTGGGTGAGTGCGTCGTCTTTCCTAGATTGTTAGATTCACTTTATGACTTCTGATGTCATTATTTCATATTAAGAACCAATTCACGACAAAGGCAACCTCATTAGGTAAAGAATGTAATATTTATCTACCTAATGGTGATAACCAGGTTCCTACTTAGGTATAGATTTATGTTAGTTGTATGTTATTTACGTAGCATACACGTATGTTTGAATCTTAAAAGTTGTATTTTGTATTCGGGCCGTACAGAGGATATGGTAAATTCGTACAATTGAGGCAGGATCTGTTAAAATAATGATCTAACTTTTCCATAAAGCTGTGTTAAAGTAGGCAGGTAAGTTCAGTGGTGGATCCAGAAGTCCCCACCACCTCGAATCTGGAGAAAACACGGCTGACATCACCAGGTTATTGTTATCGTGAAGATAGTCTTTGGTAGAAAAGCTTTTAGCGTTTCACGATCATGTTCCGATCAGTCACCGGTAAGTGGTCAGTAACACGAAAGAAAATTGTTTCTTCATTACGTAGGCATACATAATTTTCTAGAAGGCCTGAAACATCAATAATGAAATCACCGTCGTGCTTGTGATAGGAAGCACATACGTATCGAACGGCACAAGCCAAGCATACAAAATCTCAGGAGCCAGCAATTTTAGGAAAGTAGCATAAACTATTTATAAAGGTCTAACTCTCCTCCACTCTTCGCAACGCCTTTGATTATCCGTAAAATCCATATCTTCTGCTGCTTCAAATTAGGGATGGGACATCGATATCGATAATATCGAAACATCGATGTTTTGCTCGTAATATCGATGTTTCGGTCCGATGATATCGATATGTCGACGAGATGGTGTGATAACATCATTTGATAAATTTGACCAACTAGGTACTGCAAGGGAACCAGACAAAATCCAATTTCAGACCAGATAACTTCATTGAATTTACTTGGAATGGGGAATTTGCCTCACATTTTTTTTTTTAATGAGGGTTTATTTTTATGGAATAAAACCATAGTGAGCTGCTCGAAAACGCATCCAAAAAATTTAGAGAATTTAAGGAAAATGGAAATTTTAAATGTGGTGGCAATGTGTAAGAGGCAGCCATGTTTGATACGTAACGGATATTCTACCAATCTGACTTCAAAGGAGGTTCTGTGGCGCTTACCACAGAAGAGGAACATACACGAACTTTTAGCTTACAAGTAGTGCGCACAAGAGTGCGCCGCGAACTGGCAAGAAGAACCCAGACACAAAAGTGACCAAAAGAAACAATATTACTCACTTTTTTACAATACGATTCTACCTACTAGTTTATCAAGCATTATTAGTCTTCATCTTCTCTTATTTAGTTTCAAGATTTGAATCACATTATTCGAGTAGCCATTTCACTGGATCGTTTTGTGTGGCAGTGCTAGAACTCTGTCTGTTGTCGGTGTTGTTTTCGCGTCGTTTTTTTTTTTCGTATGAAGTCAACAATATTCCTCGATTTTCGCGGTGTTTTGTAACAGAGGCTTCACTTGTTTAGGCATTTTCTCCTATGGTAATTTTTTCCCCTTGGTTATTCCGAGTGTTAAACGTTATTCTAGGGCCCTATTATAGGATTTGGCTTGAAATTTCAGAATCTAAAATTGAGGCGAATTCCCCATTTGAAGAAATCTCCTACCTTTTAATTGTTGTGATCAGCTACCTCTTCGCATTTCTGTCCATTCACTTCCTTAGCTCAAGCGGTAGCGAGCTCGGACTCGGAAGTGTAAATATAGTTTGGTCGGAACGAGGTCAACACAATTATCACTTTATATAACAATATAATTACTGGAAAACAATAGAAAAAAGTCTCTTTATGCTTGAAACAATAATGGAAATAGAGAAGGTATGGGATATCGAAATGAACTGCACAAAAATCGGATAATTTATCACGAATGAAAATTATAATGAAGTAGGTTATCCAGTAAAATAAAAGCACGTCAAAAGAAAAAATATCCACATCGTGAATTGATCATCATGAATGGTTGACAGATAAATTAAATTTCCCGCTTTTTAAAAACATCGATTTTTCTCCTAACGATGTCATCGACATCGATGTTTTCTGTTCGAAGTCCCATCCCTACTTCAAATAGGCAGTTCTTAAATAATTTTGGACTTGAGGGTGCAGATAAAACATCTTCCATGAAAAAAATATTCGGAAGATTTGAACCCAAACAACAAAAGTTAACATTTCTAATTATTTTCGAATTTATGTGAATTGTAATTAAATTCTAGAGTCCCCAGATTGTGGCAATAACCTACCTAGTACTCTATATTTTATAGATAGTGTGATGGTGATTAATGTAATGTTGAATTGTACTTTTATAGTAAAAGTGCTGAGAAATGAAGTGATATTTGGTAGCTACCTACTATTTTATTCTTAATTAACATTGTTCATAAGGTTGTTTATAAGTTCTTACTACTTGTTTCAGAATCAATGTTGAGATTGGTGGTACCGATTTATTGTTGGTGATTATCAATAGTTAAAGGCTAGCTCCATTCTTGTGCTGGCCTGAGCGGTTACGGCCACCAGATAGCCACAGTTCTCCCCGTCGACCCTTTAAATATTCACAGGGCTGTTTGATCAGCTTCGGATCGATCGGCGTTTTCAACTGCCACATTATAGAGGGAGCCAGGTGTGGTTTTTCTGACCCACCTGCCAGCTCTTATGATGTAATACTTCCCTTTGGCAGGGGGGGCTCAGCCCCCTCGTCTATATTTCAACGGATCTTCTGTAGGTCGTTAATCCAGCGAATGTTTTCCATTTGGAAGAAACACAACTTGGTTGGAATTGACTTGATTTATTTCCTGTAACTTCTAACAGGCTAATGTATGGCTGTATACACCGCTTCCTAGTCGTGGTTGTTCTCTCCTACAGGGTGTAACACCTGTGTTCCTGCCATAGCCCAGGGATTGATTCTACAACTAATTTGTGACTTTTTTTACCCACTTAAAATCCGACTTTTTCCACTTTTAAGATTTTTTTCGTGTTTTCGACCTTGAATCATTAAAATGATAATAACTCCTTCAATTTACTAGATAAACTCAAATTTTACGATACCATTTGAAAGAGCGTTAAATTTCCTATTACCTTAATGAAGAACCAAAGTTTTTCAAATAGGCGAAATGGGTGAAAATGAACTTAAAGATGAAAAGTTGTGAAATCTTGAAAATCTCAACTTTCCAGCGTGTAAATGCTTGCCTATGGGTCTTAAAATTGACCCAAAAGCTCAGCTTTCCAACGGGAGGGTCAGAATTGTTTCCAATATTTTTATTAGTGGAGAAAACCGCGCTTGAATGAGAAAAAACGTGATTTTTTCAACGAAATCGACGGTTTGACGGGAGGATTCAGGGGGTCTCCTCCGCCGCCACTCCTCTCATTCTCCACCCAACCCCGATTCCTCCCGTCAAACGTCGATTTCGTTGAAATAAAAAATTTCACGTTTTTCTCATTCAAGCGTTAATATTCAACAAAACTGGACTAAATTTGAAGGATGTAATACATCCTTTGAGCCCTGAGGAAGGCGATAAATCCACCGAAAGCGCGGCATAAGAGGAGTTTTGTTTCCATTCCCAAACGGTTGACTGATAATCAGGGGAGTACGTTGCTCAAATTTAGTCCAGTTTGGTTGAATATTAACGCTTTCACGGAACTATTTAAAAAAATGTTGTCAAGGAATATTGCTAACTTCAGTCCGGTACAATAATGAAGTGAGCTACCTGGTTAATTTGTAACCCTAATTTGAAAACCCCTTCAAAAATGTAAGACGATCATCTATATACATAAAACGCCAACCGTACGTACGTACGTATGCCACCCGAACGTGGGGGTCCCGGGTTCGATCCCAGGCCGCGACATCAAATTTTTTTTTTACATATCTACAATTTTTTGCCTGCTTTTAGCAGGCTTTTCAGCTTTTTTAAGATAAAATACGTACAAAAATATCGTGATACACCGTTTGCCTACTTTCATTGAAGTCAAGAAATCTTTTCATCCCCTATTTTCAAAGACTCGGAGACGTCCCATGAGTCATGTAATTAACCTTACAAATCTGTGAGGCATCCTGGATGGACCCTCACCCACCCACCAGGGCGGCTCCGTGGGCTGCCTCTAATACCAGCCAGGCAACTTTAACGTATTAAACGTTCTAGAATAGACTAGGCTAACAGTCCAATCGGACCGCCTGACGAGAGCCCACACGTATTACTTGATCGACTCATATTTCTCCTTAATTTCGCCAGGTATCAGGACTAGCCTTGATCGGAATCTCAATATGGATGTTCACCGATCCTATGTACATCAACTCTCAGGACCAGCTCAACTACAACATCGGCGTTTTCCTCCTACTCGCTATCGGCATCCTGCTTTTCGTCGTGGGCTTCCTCGGCTGCCTTGGTATCGTCAGGAGCTCTAAAGTCCTTCTCGTGCTGGTGAGTGATTGTTATTTGTAACACTTATTACAATAATTTTTTGGCGACAAATTTTGACTTGGGTGTGGATAATACTATAATTCTTGCATGTAGGTACCAGAGAAGTACCTACCGTTCCTTCTAAATGTATTAAACCTTAACAGATGGTAAAATGTGGCTAAGTCGGTCTGTTGAGCCCAACCCACCCTGGAGTGCAAGGAATAAAGTACTTGATCGAACTTTCTGGCAATTGCGCTATCTCGATTTGTCAGTACCTTACCCATGGAAACATCAGTACCTTATTCATTGAATTTCATTGAATTCATTGAATTTGTGTGTTTAAAGTACCAACTCAATTACTTAAATATGGGAATTCTCTCATGGTAAGTACATCTACAAGATGAAAACTGGTGAGAAAAACACTGCATAGGTATTATATTGTTCTTAGCGGATGACCTGTGTTGTGATCTACGAACACGTAATTTAAACATCTTTTTTTTACCTAAGAGAGCCTATTTGCTATTTCTAACGGTGAATACCATGTGCACCAAATCCCTTTTTCACCTATCTCTATTTTGTCCAGACCACACTCACCTGAGTAGTCGGCTGTGACCGGGCGAGCTACGGCATGTGTCTCTGGAGACGAGACTCGGACCGGTTGCAGGGGCCGTGAGTTCGAGGCTCGCCTCGGGGGCATATATTCGGGCAGGTCGGTCGCAGTTTCCCCTCGTCCCAACCCATGGCGGTGAGGCCAATGGGAAGCCATGAGCGAAATCATCAGAACAAATTCTGATCTTCCCTTAGGAAGACAGCTGATGAATGACACCAGGAATGGCAGTCGGACGAAAATCCAACCTGAAATGGTTATTTACTTACTCACTTGAGTTTATATGGTACTCGTGAATTTCAGACCAAACCTTCGACTTGTTCACGACACTACTTCAAACCTCCTTAAAACGATCATTTAATGGTTTCGAGCCGGGTTTGATTTACTCTTTCTGACCTACGTCGTTTTAACGGTTATGGGCGGTCGAAAAGCTCATTCACAAACTCCAAATTCTCAATATCATTTTTCATTAGAGTTATTTCTAAATCAAGTTTGAATTTTGCCATTTTTACTAAATTCACTGTGGAACATAGGGTCATAATTCGAGTCTTTACGACCTGATTTTAGTATACAAATTCGAATTGCTAGCTTCGAAACTGAAAATGAAAGAACATAATCGGTGAAGCTCTCAATAATTTCAGAAACTGAACATTTCGCAATAGCGCGTTCACACTTCAGACAAACGATGCAGCGCACATTTCTCATCACACAAGCCCTCCTACTCCTCCTCTATAAGAAGCGAGGAAACAACAAATCTTCCAATTATTATGGTTCCACGAAATATGAAGAACTGTTTTATTCGTCTCCGTAAACAAATTACGACGTCCGTTTCGTCTGTTACGAGTCTTAATTATTTGTACTTTTCCTCCCGAGTGACCAGAAGTTCCACTTTTTTTTTCACATCCGACTATTTCGAGCCGATCACTCATGTCTTTTCCCTCATTACTTAACGAGCCACGGAAAGTCAGAGACTCTATTAATAGCCCTGGATGATGTCGGGATGTTTATTTTTAACTCCTTGACACCGAGGGCAGCTGATTCTCAGAAAAAAAACACGAGTTGATGTTGGAAGCTGCTTCTGCTTGCCCTTACGTAAACAGTTTATGGTTTACTGTTAATTAATTTGATCCATTTCTGAACTGCTGCAGGATTCGACGTGACAAACTCAAATCACACAAACTGCTCCATCTAAATTCTAATTTCGATTTTTGAAAATAAATAAAACTCACTTGGCAGAGAATGAGAATAGAAGATGGGAATTTTTCAAGTTTTGATCTTGAATTCAGAATTAATTGAGATGGGTAGTTCTTGAACCTAATTCAAGGGTTTCATTCCATAAACGGTTACACCTCTGTGAAAACGCTAGTTTTTTTTTTTTTTTTTTTTTTTTGAGGACTCAAGTCAATTTTCCATTTTACACTTAATGGATCCAGTTCCATCCATAATAGTTCCTCACATTATTCAACTCAAAATACGAGGACGGACCCAAAAGTAACAGGAATCGAGCTGGAGACGAAAGACAGGTGTGATTGGCTGGTTGGCAGGTGGGGGGTTTGAAAGGGTCACATCTCACGATTCAGTGTGCGAAGTTGGGACGCTGTGAGTTTAACGGTTCGTCATTGAGATTTTTTCTAGTGAAACAACTTTTTCCGTTTTCCGTGAAATTTTGTTTTCTGTTAGGAAACACCCAACACCCGCCGGCTGAAACTCTCGTAAAGCTTAAAATTGCTTAAGGGGATGCTCCATTAAGCAAGACACGTGTCTACGAGTGGTTTCAACGTCTTACAAATTGGCAAATGAGGATTGAAGACCAATCTCGTTCTGGCCGCCCTTCAACGTCAAGGACTGACGACAACGTTGATAAAATTAACATGATGATTCGCGAAGACCGCTGTCGAACGGTTGATCAATTGGTTGAGATGTCTGGGATGTCTTGGAGTTTAATCCAGAGAATTTTATCGGAGAATTTGTGCATGAGAAGGTGTACCGGCTTATAAATTAGAGAAATAAGTTATGACGCTGGTACAATTGTTGAACTCGAACTGAACTGAAATTTTATTATATACAAAAAAGTAACTAAGATGGAATTTGTCATGTGGTGCGTAACAATAAAAAATGAAGATGAACCAAAACAATAAAAATCAAATATTATGCACTTACAAAGAGTTGCAGCCAAATTTGTCCCACGCCTTTTCACAGACGAGCAAAGCCCCCGCACTCATTGCCCTGTCTGTGAAGCAGTTTCCTACGAAAAATGGCATGACACCGATTGTTTACCTCCCCTATTCACCCCCCGCGACTTTTTTTTGTTCCCCCGACTCAAAAGGGACTTGAAAGGAAAACGGTTTTCGGCCGTGGAAGATGTGAAACAAAAATAGCTGGATGGCGTCAAGCTCATTCCATTATATGAATTCCAAAAATGTTTTGAACAATAAAAGACGCGATTAGAAAAGTGTGTTGCAGTCAATGGTAATTACTTTGAAGGTGATCAAAATTTGGTGTGAAAATATTGCGAAATGAAGTAGTTATGACGAAATTCCGGTTACTTTAGGGTCCCCCCTCGTACATTTATACTCTGATCTCAAAATTGAAAGTTTTACGTTCCCAGCTGGGCGAGGGAGGAGGGAAATTTGTCTCTGAAGCGACGTTCCAAAGTAATATGTATCAGGAGAAAAAATTAAATTAAATTAAAATAAAATTGAGATGGAACGCATAGTGTAGCTTCATCCAAAAATTTAAGCAAGTCTTATACAGATTCTTTTCCACTGCCAACTGTCTCCTGGGATGTCACGCTTAATGGGGTATTTCAGTCAATTAAAAAAAAAAAAAATTTCAAAAGAGTATGGCTCAGGAATAACGGTAATCGGGCCTGTTCATCGAGAAAATATTTTTTAAAAATCAGAGAAGCTAAGGAAAGTTGAATATTTGAATGGTGTGACGTAGCTAGCCGAAACTGTCTTTGAAAAAAGTATCCATGCACAGAGAAGAGATTGGAATGTTCTCACTGGTAGCAGGTTCAAATTGAGGCTCCAGAACGTTGATCTTCCTCTTCTTTTCCATCATATTTAAAACGAAAGAAAGAAAAGAAATTGTGGGCGATACACTAGCTGAAAATTCGAAGTCGAAACCACAAATGAAGCGAACAGAAAACAACCAATTACAGACGGCAGAGGTAGGTAACGCTAACGATTGAACTGTAAAGTAACGCTATCCGAAATGAGATTCTCTTGGATACTACAAAATACTACTCAATGTGCGCGCGGCGTAGTGTGTGTGCATTAATGGCGGCCCGCCTTTATTTCAAACGTGCGATCTCTTTAGTTAATTTTTCTACCACATGTTATAAGTAGTACTTAGTATCATTGGGCTAAAAGTTGGAGTACATAGGTTGAATGCTGAATCCAAATTTGAGGTCAAAAACCTGAATTTCCGACCCACCAAAATACCCCATTGTAACCGTTACAGATGTGTCACTGGATCATTTGCAATGGTGACGAATATTTTGTGGGATGGTCTTCTCAGTACCCTCGAAAAACTTATACCTACCAACGTTCACCTCCATATTACCGCTGTGTTGCATTTACACTGAAGGACTTTGTTTTGGTTCTGCTGTATGATATCGTTGTTAGTTTGAGCAGTGCCTCCACACAAGTGCACTCCATATGTTGAGGTCAAACTGCTTGTGGTCTTGATTGTGCACTGTTAATTTGTTGTCGATCGAGATCTTTAGGTGACCCATTAGCTAGAAAGTTTTCTGAATTTGAGTACTGATGCCGCCTTCTTGTTCTTGACGTGAGCCTTCCACCGCTGTTTAGCATTTTAGGATAATACCCAGGTATTTGAATTTATTGGCTTGTGGTGTTGTTTTGCTGTTAGGGAGACCCGGAATATGGCCGAACTTGCGATTGGTGAATTCGACATGAACTGATTTTGTATCATTCGTCTTAATCCTCCATTTTGATGTCTAGTCTTGAAGTTGCTTAGATTCGTTTAGCGTAACATTCTTTGACACGCGAGTGGCGTCATCCGCTCAATCCCCCTTGGTGGATATACCAGGAGGTGCTTGTCTGTTCCTTGTTTCTAAGGAATTTGTGAGTCACTTCAATACTCTAGGCGGACTGCTGCTAGGGCAGCTTGAAGTTATAAATCGGGAATGGACAACTGCTTAACTGGAGCTACTCGGACTTTGGTAACGCACAGCTTGATGTACGTCCTATGGATGGTAAGTGTGGGAATGCATTACACAGCAGCATACTACAAGTTCACACGCCTCGCACATCCAGTTGAATCTCCCTTGCAATTGCCAAGTTCTTGTCATCAAACCGAGGGATTCACATGAGGGATTGATATTTTTTCTTGGCAAGGGAAGCGAATACTTGGAAAAGATTAACTATTCTCACCAGCCACAATATAAATTATGTCTTACAATAGTTGGGGATGAGGAGTCCAAATTTGAAAAAATCATAGTCAAGGAAGTCAAAAAATAAATATATTTATTAAAAAAATTAAATTCGAAATCTTAAATTCTAATGTAAAAAATCAATTATACTAAGATATTTATGTGTATCAACCTACTTAATACCTAAATTAATGTATAACCACCATCACATATAAAAAATTAGTTTTTTTTTCACGAAACTAAACTTCAAGGTCGAGATTTTTCGGAGTTTTGCCCAGAACTTGCCGCCTCCAGCGGATAAAAAGCATCGGAAGGCTTCGAAGCAAAATTAATGGGTGAGAGGCTGCTGCACAAGCACTCTCTGCGTCTATTTATTCCAATCCTTGTCTAGCTTGTCTCCAATATTTCCTTGTCACTCTCAGCACTGATTGAGAACAGAAAAGAAATTTAAAAATCCATTTCGAGAGAGAAATTCGAAATTAATTTTTTCGTGACAGATTTTGAGAATAGAATGAATGACTCGCCAAAAAATTCATCAATGACAACTGCAGTTGATTATCTGCCAACGGACGTATCAAACTATAAAATATTGATTCTTCCATACAACCTCCACTTTATAATTTCTTTATAATAACATGGTAGTGCTTAATAAGTTACTAAGTAAGGAGTCGACTGGTATTTCATACTCATCCTGGAGTCTACCCGAGTAGAATTTATTCTTTGGGCAAGAGGGCTTTCGTGTATCTTGTTACCTATCTTCCCGTTCTCGTATCTCCTCGTCAGAATAAATAACGTCAGGACAGAAAAATCGGTCTACCTTAAAATAGGTTTGACCCTAACAAACGATGGCTTTGACCCAGATGTGTTTATATATAAACTGAACTGGCAATATTTACCCAAGCGGATTTCGGGACTTTCTACTCCTCCAAGTCTGGACCCTGCCGTTTGGAAAACTGCCTAATGTGACCGACACGGTGATGGAGGTCCTCCCATCGGTGACACAACCAAATCGAGCTGCTAGAGGTCATGGGTGAGTCTGTCTATGTTTGGGAGCTTCAAACTTGGTGTTTGAGTTGAAATGCAAATTTTCTTTTGCTCCGTTCTATCATCAACTGTCTACGTAGACAGGTATCTCACACCTAATGGTAATTATTATTGTCATCTCCTTTTATAATGACAAATAAAACTATAGTGTTCTTTGAACAAAAATGCTGTGGGTGAAAATTCATCGGTTTAAGTGGTTCAGTTCGTAATGCAAACTATTGTATCTCTGTTCGGGCTATCAGGTACTTTTGGGAATTGGTAGAGTAGGTAGGTGGGTTGACTGTGATTAGATTGAACGAGGATGGACAGGTGACCTTTCATCCTCATGAGTCAGCCTGCTGCAGCAATCATATTTGTGGTGTAAACCTGGGTTGATCTATCTCTTCACCCCCTTCACAATCGTTCCCTGGGCTCAGCTAATCAGTGTTCAGTTCTCTGCCATGGAATTAGGAGAGGGAGGATCGTTTCATTGGCAGATCTTTGCCGCCTGTAGTGGTCCCATCTCTGAAAGCATATAATAAATAGCCTTTTTGGGTGATAATAGCCTTATCATATCTCAACATCATCGAGAGAGAGTTTGAGCTTTGTGAGTGCTTGGGTTCAAATCTATGTTGAATGTAAAACTTTTTCAAAGGTTCTCATTTGCAAAGAGTACAGCAGAGGTAGGGGGTGGGGCGTTTTACCAGCAAGCTTTTTAATCTCAAGCGATCCCTCTTCTCCTTATTCTGTCTCTGCCATCCAGTGCGATTCTGTCTGCTCCTGCAACGTCCAGGGCGCAAAGCCATTTCCTCCACGAGGCACCAAGCGCAACTTGCAGCGCCCAAAGTCAGATCCATTCCAAAAAGTTTGGTGCGATCCGGTACCATTCAGATATCTGGTACCAGGACTCACGTCATCTTTCCCTCTTCATCGAAGGATGGAGGAAGCAGCTAAAGCCTTGATCGCAGCCTGGCTGTCCGAGAGAATGCGGACGTGTACACCACAGGAGGTTAGGGGCCACTCCTTCATCTCCAACCTTTTAGACCACCTTAACACTTTGAAATGTTAGTTTTTACGATGCATAACCAAGAGACGGTGTTGAGGCGTCCGTTGTTTATTTACAGGCCTCCGTCTGCACTGGGGGATGGATGTTAATTATATTCAATTTTGAATATTATATATTGATTTTTCCTCGTATTGTTCTGGGCATACAATAAATTATTCTTTCTGTTTCAGTTTTCATGTGTTCTCTTGCTCATACTTGTGGCTGAGATATCTGCAGCGGCTTGGGCGTACGTAAACAGGGAGCCTTTGAAAACTCACATCGAACAAAGCGTCCAATACACCGTTGAGAAGGAATACGGAGTCGATAATGCCAGGACTGAAGCGTTTGACGTCATTCAATCTGAGGTGAGTGGCGCCACTAAGTCCTTTGAATTTGGTATACATTATGTTGGCGTTATCAGGATAATAATTAATTTGTTTACTTCTATGTTTGAAGCAAATACAGCGCTTCAATTTAAATTGTTGTCTATTTTGAGTGATTGCTCTGTGCTGATCTGGCTTTTTGGAGTCAGCTGATTCCAGTGAAGCCCCTGCAATAGCTTGGTGCTGAGGAGAACAGGGAAAGCTTCGAATTGGGAAAGCTTTCCCCGGTTAGAATTTCGAATATTCCACTCCGGAACTAACTCTGAGGTGTTCAGGCGGGATAAGGACAGATGTTATGAACTTTGGACTCTGTTAATAAACAGCTGATAACCGCGATAATGCCTGAAGGGGCCTGTAAAATTGGTGGACATGACCTAGCGTCTAAGTTTTTATTAAAAAAACAGTGTCGAGAAGAACGTTGTTTATTTCCACAAAAATAATGAGTTACAAGTTAAATCGATTTTGACGGTTTGGTCATCATCAATAACAAACAATAACTGAAGGTACGTCACAGATAGCATAGAGAATGGGAGGGATTCTTCTTGACACTTCGGGTTTCAATCGCCTCGAAGTTACTTTTCTGCAATACAGCTTATTTTTACCATCTAATTGTGTGTTCATGACCAAATACAAATAAACGAATGCCCATACTGACGTGCGATGTTATCAAACTCAGAAAATTTGGACTGCTGGGGTGACAGTCTGGTATAATTATTATTAATATAATTTCAATTCATATTATAATAACTGGGTCTGTTCGGAGAGGCAGTCCGGAACCAAACTGGAACTGAAAAGGGGAGGGGATAAAGGCGAATGGACTCCTCCGGGCTCCTCCAAACCCCTCCGAAATGTTCAGGACTCCCTCTCCGAACAGACCATAAATAGTATTGAGGCTAGCGTAGGATGGTAAAAAACGGAGTTAAGAATAATGTTGTATATTTCCACGAAAATAATGAGTTATAAAGTTAAATCGATTTTGACGGTTAGGTCATCATCAACTACAAACAATGACTAGTAGGACGGTACATAAGTTGTAAGCTTTTGATCGTTCAGTAGGATATAATTTTTGAATATTCTTTAACTGGTAATGTGTCCTATGAAATTTCACGTTGAGTCAGAATCCGCGTGCAGTATGGAGGTCTTGGTCTGAAAAATAGCCGGTTTTTGAGCTTGTGTGCAAATTGAGAAAAATAAGTTGGTGATGACAGCTTTAACACTTTGTATTTGTTGAGGGGATACACAAGCTTCACAAACTATTGAGCACTGAGAGATGACGTCCTATTTAGATGCAAATTGAACAAATTGGTTCTACAGTTTTCAATTCAAGTCTATATTAACTTCGACTATTCTAACATTATTTGTGATTGCTTCATAGTTGAAATGCTGCGGAGCCTACAACTGGAACGATTGGTTGAAGAACAAGGCTCTGAACAAAGAAGACGGGCTCGACCTCAGTTCTAAAATCAAGGAATACCAAATACCTGAATCCTGCTGCCGCGAACAGCCTGCTGGCCCTGGATGCATCCGCAAGTTCACCGCCGCCAAGTCCGAAACTTTCCCGTACCTCGAAGATAAAGTCCAAGGAATTAACTCAGAGGTAAGTTCTTATTATTAGTCTCTACCCTTAGGTGAAGATTTCTTGAGTCAGAGATATCTGAGGTTACGTAGAAAGAGCCGGTTGACTGTTGTATGCCAAAGAGGCAGGAACCTGGGTGGAGCTATCTGAAGAAGGTTTCTGTTGGATTTGGACAAAAAAGCAGAGGCTAAACCTTGTGGTAAACCTATTTGTCTAATTCAAAACCTTTGGCTCTGCTCTCTATGAGCAAAGCCAGCACCCTACTTCGTCTTTCGTTTTTCTCACGACCTCCTGAAGTGGACATGTTGAGCATGATTGTGCTGTTAAGGGTGGAGTCTAAAACCGGGTCCAACTTGCAACATTCGGCCTCTCCAAACCTTGCTCTGATCCTCGCTCCGAGCCTGCTCCACTCTTCTGTCCCGAACATCGCAGCGCTCCGAACCTTGCTCACCCCACTCCAAACATTTCTTTGATGCAAGATGAAAAACCGCCAACGAAGCTATCGGACTGCGCTCCGATCCTCATTCCTTTGAAGTTTTGCCGCCCCAAACACGCCAGAGGATCGGAGCAAGGTTCGGAGCGGCTGAATGTTGCAAGTGTGGATGCTGCTTTACAGAGCATCCCCCAGAGATAACGTTTCTCACTTTGTCTAGGTGGTAGTCTTGTGAAATTAAATGAACCACATTTTTAGGCTTGTGTTATGCTGTGTCTAGGGTTTCATGTCTTCAACTTTAGGCTTAAGAAATGGCAGGCTGGAAACTTTACCTAATCGCATCTGGAGCGTCTGGCCGGCGAGCTCTCCTTTAGTAACCCTCTTGTCCCGATCTCTGGCTTCAGTTGTATCCAACCTCCTTGGTTGTATCTAATCGTTGTCAATGGTCAACACTATTGAACTTGAAATTGAAAAATGTGTTGTTTGATTAGTTTTGGTTCGTTCTGCGCACAAGACAGGGAGTATGTAAATACGAAGAAGATATGTATATTTTAAATACGACGACCAGCCTGTAAATCAAATACAGACTCATTTTGCTTGTTTGTAATGACTCATACACTCAAACATGTTAGTTCTCCAAGAAAGGAAACAAGGGAAACCCTGAGTGACTCATCGTGCCAGGTAGGTAGAGTGAGGTACAGGGGACAAACACGTCAGTTGACGTCACCCTCCTCCACTCTCCCTTTACCTTGTTAAAGTAGTATAAAAGGAGGACTCAGGGCTTCATTCATTCATGAATTCGTCTTCTAACAATCGACTTGATTATTTCTCGTTCTACCTCGCCATTTCTTGGAAGCTCAAAGTTCCTCGGAGGTCTCGGTAAGCACATCGCGCCGGCCTCCGCTCCCATTTCACCTAGTAGTTGTCTGCCCCCAACTAGGACCTAGGTAAATGTACTGCCTCCCTCCGGTCGGCGAGCAATCGCGCCGAGGATCGCAGCTGAGCTGAAATCCTCAAGCACTCCTGCATGCGGTAGGCGATAACGCGCCGGGCAGAAAGTGCTGTCCCATCCTTCACCTTCGTTGAGTTGGAACCAATAGAAATCGACAAGCCGACGTGAAGACCATCGCCTTCACACGCCGACATAACACATTTATATACAAATTTTTTGAGTTAGGGCGTTTTCAAAATTTCAAAATTCATATTTCAACCCTTAACAGTGACCTACATCAACCAAAATCTTCGGGGCACAACTAGACCCCAATTGGAGCCTACATACCAAATTTCATCAAAATCGGTCAATGCTAAGTAGGGAAAGTGCCGCCCACGGCGGACGGACGGACGGCCAAATTTGTATTCGATTTTTGGATTCTACGTACCTTGAAACATAAACCAACAAAATTTGTTGGTTTATGTTTCAAGGTACGTAGAATCCAAAATTTAATTTTGAGGGGGGTTTAAACAATTTTTTTCTTGGTCGATTCCAAAGGTTCATTATTAAAAATAATAAACCTAAAATGAAACTAGATTCTAATTTAAAAATTATGACACTAACTGTTCACTTCCACTATAGAAAGTACAACAGTCCCACTTCTTTTTGAGCTGTTGTATTTTTCAAGTCAATTTATTTGTTGGAAGAAATTGACTGGGAAAACCAATCAGATCTAAATTCACCTAATAAGTCATTTTGACGGTGTTTTCTTCTTTCCCTTTTAATAACCAATCCCCAATTAAACCATATTTTCGGAAAATTTGCCACTTTACTACAATTTATTATTACCCGCAGGGTTGCGCTCGTAAGTTTATTGACGTCGTCGAAAGCTACAGCCCGTGGATGATCATCGTTGGCTCTATTCTCGTCGCGACGCAAGTCCTCGGCCTCATCTTCTCGCTCGTCATTTGCTGCTCCATCGAAAAGCCTCATTACCGAGCCATCAACACTCGAAACAAATTGTAAACGTTCTCTCAGGTAAGTACGAGTACATGCCTGTAAACAATTTGCACCACCTAAAATTGTACGCTCAGTAAGTTCAGAGTCAGGATTTCGAATCTCCTTTACGTACATCTTCGGATGTTATGTCGTTTTGCCGTAAACTGTCGTATTTCATTCCTTTGACTATAATATTAATTGACCGCTTATTTTTCTCCTAGTTCATAGTTAAAACAGGTGGAAAGCCAGCTTATGAGAGGTAGATTCGAAACTAGCCGAATCAGACTAATGAATAATGATGGAGCTGACAAATATTGTTATTCAGGGGTTTGTAAGGTCGCGAAATCCGAATTGAAGGTCAAATTTACCGAATAGTGCTTAAACATCTAACTGTTGGGGTGCCTACCGCACTCAGCCTTGCCAACTTAGCTTTTCCTGTTACATATTCTCACAGCTGACTACAGAATGTAAACGAGTGCCCTCTTAGGGGGAAATCTAGCTCTTCTATTTTCCAATTTTTACTTCATAGTTCAATTTTTATGTTTTGGACGAAACTTTTAGTATTTATTTGAGATATCCCTGAAATAAGGTCACTAATAGAAACACTACTGTCTTCGTTTTAAAATAGTTGACGAATTATCCAACTTGTTGTTGAAGTTCAGTAGTTTTTCTAGTTAGAAACCCAAAAATTTAGGTATGATAATCTTGCTTGAATTTATCATTAATTACATATGAACTAATGCGGTTTCATCAATATGGTGATAGGACAACTAGACCTCGACTTCTTTGGTTTGATGATGAATACCCACAAGTCTCAACAAGGAAACTTGCTGTAGCTCCTCGTGTGAGGAATGATTTAAGGATTGAATTTGTTTAACCCTCGTCTAACAGAAATGGGTGTGAGGCAGTTGGCAACACTGCCCACCGTGAAACCCAGCAAGTTGCCAATTCGGTAAAAATTCTGTCTCATTTTAAGGATTCAGAAACCCTTTTCCCACCTCAGTGATGTTCTTAGCTCCGAAGTATTGTGCCTTTTGAATTACTGTTTACTTGATTTGTGGACTCCCTCTTATCCAGTGCTTGATGCACTTCCTCCAGTCTATCGCTTTCAATCTGTCCAATGTCTACTCCTTTGTGGTCTAGTAAAAATACAAGTTCAACGCACTTGATACAGTTTTTGATGTGAATATTCGTATGCCCCAAAAAGTGCCGATAAATTCATTTGAGGAGAACTCATGCAAACAAACATGTAAAGACTTAGTGGCTCAGTAGATACCTCAAGGAAGTATGTTTAAACAGATCCCTTCTTCCGACCACTACTCCATGGTTGTAGAAGGTCGTGTTAGTAGAGAATTGGCAACGTCGCACATCACCTTGCCGCTAGGCCAGTAACACATCCCTATTCACGTTTATTCTCGGTTTATTTCAGATATCCGAGTTGCTTTAGACAAATTACCGCCCCCCAAATTAACAGCGCCTACTTAACTGTCGTAAAGATGATGGCAATTCAAAAAATATGTTGTACATGGATGTAGGAATGTTTTACTAAAGTATAAACTTCATTTGAGGAGTTTTCTTTCAAACGGGTTTATATCTACTTGGAATTTTTAGTAGAAAATTGAGGAAAACTAATTTCATGGAGCAGAAAGTTGTCTAGGGTTCCCAAATTTTCCAAATAGTTTGACCAAATCTCGAAATTTTGGCATGCGTTTTGAGGAAGACGTGGCCACTTCTTATTTGGATATTGTGAAGGTCCTTGGACCTCCCCACTACCGCCTCCAACTGGGATGTGGTGGGGTTATCAACCTAAAACGAGTTTTTGGTAGTGTGAACAAAAATCTCATTTTAATTTTCTTTTATTGGTTTACCCATTATTTTCAATAATCAACCTTCCGAATCTAGCAAGAAAAAATACTCTAACGCCCCTCAAAATTTTATGGTTTACGTCTCGAGGTACGTAGAATCTGGAAACCGATTTAAAAAAAAGTGTTTATTGAAAACAACGGGATGGATATTAGCCGTTTTGTCGGCAAACCCGATTTTTTCGCAAGCTTTTAAAACTGGATATAAACCGTTTCAGAAGGAATACAACTCGTGAGGTTATAGACGTTATACCAAAGATTCAGAATCCGTGAAAACAACAAAACGTGTAGAAAATGGATGTACTAGAGCCCATTTGATAGAAAACTCTTCATTTCATTATGAAGTTGCTTGAAAAGGTTATAATGGTCATAAAAGTAGCTCCCGTGATGTGAGACTGGAAATCTTTAAAGTCATCGACAATCCGTATTTTCATTCGTTTTACGACGTTCAAAGATTCCAATTAGGTGTTTATTTATTTTTTGAATTTTTATGTTCAGATTCGCGTTTCAAAATAAGTCATTTCCGAAAATCCTAACTGATTCAAAATATCTGAACGCTGAAGCATGTGCAGCGTTGCCAAATATTGTGCTACAGCCTTCTACTGAAGCTGTGGTTACCCTCAAGGTCACCTCCGCTGCGCCATCTATCGGCACTTCGAAAGCCTGAGTACTTAAAATGGAATAAGCGGTCCACGAATGCGTGGTAAAAGGTTCCCCTGAATATTCAACTATCTATTGAAGGTATATATTTCGGTAACCAATTGGAACTATTATTTTCATTGATTACCATCGAAAATATAACTAGGGATTCAAATTCTAACTCTGAAACGAGACTAAATCAATAATACAACTCTCCCACTCATTATTCATGATTCGTTTTGTCGTAAAACTTAATTACTTATTATCTAAGTGAGTGTCGCCTCTATCAACATTGTGAACCTCATTATTTAGATTTCGCACGCCATTTTCCATTCCATTCTTCGATTCATCTCCAACTTAACTTGAAAATTTCATGAGTTTTACGCTTTTCGTAATAAACCTTTCATCCGAATTGTTTTTCAACAATGATCTTGTAAGTTTCATTTTTGTAACTATTTATTGACGTTTTTTTTTCCTAAAATTTTAAAACTTTATTTTCTAATCTCAGAGCCTTTTTTAAATTGTTATTTTATAAGAAGTTTAATCGAATTTTTTCTTTTTTATAAAAATTCGTAGATTTTGTAAAATGTTTTGATCTAAATCGTTTATATTGTCGAATTTTAACGTTAATAATTTGTAATGAATACAAATTGATGCCTCAATGTTCTTTATGGCAGTATGATCGCAGGTGGGTGTAAGTTTGTATTCTCACAATCATACTTGGTACCTTCTGCTGTAGAATTCATCAATTTCAGTAACTTTTTAACTTTCTTGAAAGTGTCCTTCATTGTCGTATTTAAATCTGCTCATTATTCGATGAAAAATGTCCACCCGTCTTCGATTAATTCGATTCCTGTTGGATTTCATCTGGAAACCTAATTGTTTTTGACATAAAAGTACCTGAATCGAGGTCTGACAAAATTACCACTGCCTAGTTTTAGAACATTCATCAGAGTGTAAAGTAACTCGTACGGATAAAATTTGGTATTTTCCAAAAACCTGACTCATGTGCCTCATTTCAAAATGTGTAGACTGGAAAAAGTAGGAAACTATATCGAATGCACAAAAACTTAACTACAAACGCACCAAAATAGATCGGTTCATTAATGTATGACTTATTCTTGTATTTATAGAAAATAGATCGCATTGTTCATATTTTATGATATGAAACACTATTAATCAATGTATTTTGGAAATCGATGTTGTTCAATTCTACGTGGAGCTGTCTTTAGTATTTTAACGCAAACTTCTCTTAACGGCTTTAAGTGTTGTGTATATCATTATTCGGTGTTTAGAATTTAGAGGTTTTTTAAAGAAGGAGTGTTAGCTGTAAGGAGAGTGACATAACCGGGGAAAATACAATTTATTGTTGCTTATGTCCTGTGTGGAGAAAATTATGGAACATGTTGTAACATCATTGGCTAGTACTTAACCAGAGGAACAACAATTTGGAGAATCTATGATTTGTACAAAACTCAAAATTTCTTCTATAGAAGGATATCTAAAACTATATACTAGTTATAGTTTTGATTCCATTTCGTCAGGATAGTATGGAACATAAAAATGCGTTCATCGTGGTTGGAGAATTCAGAATAATTCAAATAATCAGGGTTTAACATCTTCAATGGAGGTCTTAAATTCGTGCCAACCCTGCCTCCCTGAACATTTTGGCTTTTAATTCAGTGTAGGCGCTTTTTAAAAAAAATCTTGGACAGGATGAAGTTGGGCACTGATATCTGGCTGGTCTGGTTGATAGCTCCTACTGAAGACAACAAGATACAAAATTAAGGTGGGGAAAATTCAGGCACCCTCTCCCCTGGGAAGATGGAATGGAGGGGTCGTCCATATTGGGGGTTGAGTAGGTGTGACAGGACCATCTAGGGGAAGAAACTGGTGGAACGGCCTGAGCGCTATCTAGGGACGTTTATATGAACCTTCCTTCTTTCCCTGGCAAGATGGATCCATCTCCGTTATCAACTGGAGTTTGGTTTGACTGGTCAGGTTGTTAACACTGACATCTGGTGACCAATTTTTGAACTAAAACTGTGGTGACGTTGGTGAGTGACGCAGATCCATTTTGTCGATTTCATTTGTGTGTTGGCCATTTTGCTTCAATTGAGCTGTGTGGTGTTTGAGAAATTCGCATTTCAAAGTATTTAAAGTATTTATTCTATTTAAATTTAAGAGAATTAACCGGATTCTGTAGGATCTGTAGATCCCTGTCCGGCCAGAAATTTGCCATCAATGAAAAAGATCAATCTGTTTGAGGCATCAATAAAGAAGGCATTCAGTATGAAATGAAAATTTATGTACTCGTGGGTAGACAAAATTATTTTTTAAAGCATTCTAATATTTAGGAACGAATTAGAAACACAGCACACGATAAGATACATCACATAGGCCGACTGATAAGAGATAACCTTGGTTTTCGAGCTCTGCAAGGTTCATCTTATCTTCGCTAGACAGTGCCCAGGCTGTTCCACCACTTTCTTTCCCTAGATGCTCCTAGGTATAACTGCCATGGACAGATATGACCGCCTTGGCTGTCCTTTCACACAGAAGGTGTTAAAGCTACATTTTGGGAGGAGAAAGACCCTGATAGGAGATTGCGGGAAGGTATGACAATCATTATTTGATCATCAGAATTTAAAATTTAACTACAGCCTCACCACCAACTAAGTAAACCTGCGAAACTTATTCATACATGTGGCGCTCCCAGTGGCGATCACTGGAATACACAAGTTATCAACCATTGACTAAAGCAACTAGATCTTAATTTTTTTTATTGCACTGGGAATAAGTTACTGCAATAAATAATCTTTAAAACATACCTTCATGTACAAAAGGAAACCTCACAATTATTGAAAAAGTCACAGTTTTCCTAAGATTGTCCTAATTGGAACCTGTACCGGTGTTTTCTGGTATCAGTCCACCACTTTTCAAGATTTTACAGTACAATTTGACTTATTTGACCTTTCCCGTCTGTTCGTGTCACTCTGCTTATAGTATTTCGAATCAACGAAAAGTTGCTGTACTCTTAA
Organism: Apolygus lucorum; assembly: GCA_009739505.2. NCBI lineage: Eukaryota > Metazoa > Arthropoda > Insecta > Hemiptera > Miridae > Apolygus > Apolygus lucorum. The sequence continues at coordinate 49,522,644 of CM019183.2, read as the reverse complement.
TAAAATAAGACTAAAATTTTCATGAATATCAAAAATGTGTAGCTTATAAAAAAAATGTAATTTTTATGTATGAATCTTCTTTGTCATCTCAAAACGTTTGAATATTTTATTGCACTTCTCTACTGTTCAATCATCGTTCATTGTCCTCATTTTGATCTTACGGGACAACCCTCGGACATCCCTCATCAATGCCCTGATTTTTTAATCTGTGTGTTATCATCCAAATCTCATAATTCGATCTGATATTGTACCTGACTTATTGGGCTGAACCCGTCTGTATCGTATTCGACATTCGTGGTACATATTTATGTGTCATTTCCTTGAGTATCGGTGTATACAAAAATTGTACCACCTAGGTAATAATATTACCTATTACCAACATATTATGTTGTGGTTTTTGGCTTTTTCTCTTTTCTAAGTAAGAGGGGGTTTTTCAACAATAGAAGTCCCATGTGGTTTCCAATCACTTTTGTTAGTGAAGAGCTTTCAACTCGTCGTTATCAATCTAACAGCAAGAGGGCGCGACTTCTGTTTGGTGAACGTTAGCCACTACATACTGGAGATGACTAACAAAATGGAGGTTTGTTGTCACCTGGCAACAATTTGACTACTGGAGATGACTAACAAACCTCCATTTTGTTAGTAATCTCCAGTAGTGGCTACTTGTTCACCACACAGATGTCGTGTTCTCTTGCTGTTGGATTGAGTAAGTTAGTAAACAACCATTTCAGGTTGGATTTTCGTCCGACTGCCATTCCTGGCGTCACGGACGTCATCAGCTGACTTCCAATGGGAAGATCAGAATTTGTTCCAATGATTTCGCTCATGGCTTCCCATTGCCTCACCGCCCTGTGTTGGGACGAGGGGGGCGATGAGAGCCTTAGTCGCCTAAAAACGCACGCTGCCGGCGATGAGCCTTGTACCCACGACCCCCCGCAGAAGTCAGTCCAAAGTCCACTCCCAAACAACGACGCCCCAACGACCGGACTCCAGCTGTTAGATTGATAATGACAACCAGGAGGGTTTCCCCCGTTAGGAAATCTTAGAAACTCCGAAGCCAGTCAAAAATACGCGTTCTCAGTGGGTTGTAAAAACGCAGGCCCTGACTAGGTAACGGAGTACCTAACTAATATTTCATAACGGGAATTTTTTTTCCTCTTCCTATCCCTCTCATGTATTTGGAGCACACGAGTTCCTCATTTAAAAAAAAAAACATTGTTTGTAATATGCACCTACTATTATATTTTAATTACCTTTTATATTTCAATTGACGCATTCATGTCCTTGTAGACAAAGAATAAAGATATATCTATCTATCTATCTTGTTGAAAGCTCTCCACTAATAATGATAGGATACCACATGGGACTTTTATTGGCGAAAAAAACCCCTCTTACCACCAGGTATTGAGTACCTTTTCATTTACTTACCTGAAGGAAATCATCATTCATTCAGAAATCTCATTTGAATCAAAGTTCTACAAGTATTTTCCCTCAAACTTCCTCATTTATCGAGTGTTATGAAGTTTCTTTGTATTTTAACCATTAGGTATTTCATTCACACGTTCAACATTCCATGATTTAATTATTCCTTTGACCGTGGATGTAGTACCTTAATGATCCGCTTGATGAGTTATCACTAATTCCTTTTCATTGCATATTTCACGTAGAGCTAGAAATTTCGAATTACTCGTGTTCCCGAGTTGTATTTTAGTTCTTCGATTAATTTCACTACCGCGTGAAATAAGACTTGTTTCTAATCCAAAATGCCAATCGAAACCTGTGCCTTTGAAATCAAATTTTTAAAATGAGATGGCGTGATTTTCCGCCGTACGTCGGGAGTTCAAGTAGGTATTAATGTAATAGGTATTCCTATAATTTTTACTCATAGTTGCACACTTTTATGTGTATTTACTTACTATTAACTAATAGCAACCCTTACTAAATATTTTAAAATATTTATTGTATTTTTGTACTTGGATTATATTAATTTATGAAATGGATGTTTAGTCATGCTTTAAATGTATTAAAATTACTAGTTCAACTTGTAAGTTTGTATTTTTCAATTCCTTCCTGATGGTTCAATTTATGGAATTACTGAAATCAATGCGAGTATAATTAATTATGTGGGAACGTGAACAATAATAACTAAATCAAAAGGTAAAAAAAGGTCCAATAATCACTCATTGCTGTAATCATTTAAAATTCCTAAAGACTGTTTCTTTGATGAGGATGGCAAAAAATATTGTACAGACCAAAAGCAAGCAAAGTAGAAGAGTAACCTTTCTACTCAATAAAAACATGAAATTTCTAGCTGATTGATGTTTTTATTGAATAGAAAGTCCTTCCTGCTCACTACCATATCCACGAATAATGCGTTGGTATTTTATGTACGAAAAACGAAGGGTTTCTTCGAAAAATCCACTTTCTAGCACTCGTAATTATTCGGAAGTATCACCATTGGATTCAGCGTAGAAAATTACAAAGGAAATGATACCAAACTCGTCAAGTCATCTTCAAATTACACTGAATACCTAGTTCTCATAGAATGCCCCAAAACAAGGACTTACCTTTCACTTTACCACTTGATGTCTATTTGAAGTCCTGAAGATGATATTTACGTAGCGAAAATGCGCTTGACTAATAAAGAAATTACATACACTATAACCTCGAAGCTGGTCTGGGAATGCCTGAATACCCTCAAAACTGTGGCCCAGGACAACCAGGTCACCCTACTCTGGATTCCTGGATATGAGGTTAATGAAACTGCTGATCGTCTTGCGAAAAGAGGCTCAGAGTCCCTGCCAATTGGGCCGGAATCATTCCTGGGAACCACCAAAAGCTGCTCACAGAATGTGGTTAACAACTGGGAAAGAAATGAGCGAGTAGAATACTGCCGTCCAAAGGAAGAACGTCCTAAGTCCATTTTTTCACTTTTTGAGATAGGAACATGATCTTGTAGAGCTCGATCAGACGCATCTTTTGAGCTAGGTTAGAACGTCGTAAGTCGATGGGAAAGTAGAGAAAAATCACTTTGTCCTAAGTCCATTTCCCGAGTTTTGCTAGTCATCCCAGGCTAAAATGTCCTAAGTAAGGCGTACCAGGCTAAAATGTCCTTAGAGGAAAAAAATTCATGGACATAGGACAGTATAGTTTAGTAGAAGTGGACCATAGGACGCTAAAGCTTTGTACGAATCATTTAGTTCTGTGACCTGGACTTGCTTAAACAGTCCTAGTTTTGAAGAAAAACAGTACCTACCTACGTTGTTCACTCGATGATGTCAGTTTAGCGACAGTTAGTAGCACTGCTTCAGTCACTCTCAGCGGTAACAACACAGCAAGGTTTTCTGATCTCTGTGTAGCATTCGATTGAGACTGAACAGATAGACTTTAAATAAAACGAAGAACTGTGATTTTCTAGTTGTCTACAGTCAAAACAAGAGTTTATTCCTAATATCCAATGAATATATTATACTGCATTTCAATTGTGTAATGAATGAAACTTTTTGAAAATAAAAATTTGGTTTTGGAGCTAATACTGATTTTGCTTCCGAGTCTACCAAGGTAGCGGAAGCTTTGTTTTCACTTTTCAAGGATGAAAAAAAAAAAGTTCTCCAAAATCAAAATTTTCACTCGCGTTTTGCGTTTTAGAACTTTCTGAACAATTTTGGTTCCGTGTCTGTGTGTCTGTCTGTATGTCTGTCATGAATTCCTTGTAACGCGCATAACTATACGAAGTTATTGTCCGATTTCGATGAAATTTTCAGGGATTGTGCGGGTTGGTGTGTAGACGGTCCCCTATGAAAATCATCATCCCCGGACTGATAGAAGCGACTGCGCATGCGCAAACGTGAATTCCTTGTAGCGGCCACAACTTCTACATTTTTCATCCGATTTCAATGAAATTTTCAGGGATGTTACAGATTAGTATTTAAATGGTCCCCTATGAAAATCGCCACCTCCGGACTGATAGTAGCCACTGCGCATGCGCAAACGTGAATTCCTTGTAGCGGCCATAACGTCCACATTTTCAACCCGATTTCAATGAAATTTTCAGGGATGTTACAGATTAGTATTTAGATGGTCCCCTATGAAAATCACCACCTCTGGACTGATAGTAGCCATTGCGCATGCGCAAACGTGAATTCCTTGTAGCGGTCATAACTTCTACATTTTCCATCCGATTTCAATGAAATTTTCAGACCTAGATGGTCCCCTATGAAAATCATCATCCCCGGACTGATAAAAGCGACTGCGCATTTTTTTGATCTAATCACATACACCTACTCACTTAATTTTTCATCCGAAGTTGATGAAATTCTCTAGGATTGTCCAGATTAGCGTGTAGATGGTCCCCTATTAGGGTAGTGGAAGGTACTTAGAGATTCGTGTTTTGAGATTAACTACTACCTTTGCATCGGATCATCTATACAATCGGGTTATGGATACGAGGAAGCTATGTGCCACACCCACTTGTTTTATGTTTATTTCGATAACCCATTATCATTATATTAAAAATTATCACTCAAAATGTTTATCTCAGAAACCCGAAACTCAAAAATGTTTATTTCAGAAACCCATTATCATTATAAAAAAATTATCACTCAAAATACCACGGACTTAGGACATTTTAGCCTTGCATCAAGCAGAGTCAAGCTGTCCTAAGTCCTAGGTTGCTAGGCTAAAGAGTCCTATGTCCTTCCATTGGGCATAAATGACCCAATAATTACCCTAATCATATTATTTCTGTGCTTGTCAATGGAGTACAAAATAAAGGAACAAATTTGTGAGTGCTTCGTGAAAAAAAAAAATTTTATCTGCAACGAGACGAATGGCGCAGGCAACTTCACAAAACCTCGTTTTTCTCGAAATGCAAAAAATGGACTTAGGACGTTCTTCCTTTGGACGGCAGAATACTGGCAGAACCTCCCAGGCCTGAGACAGGCAAAACTCACAAGTTCTCTAAGAAACGGGCTAAAGAACTTATAGCTATGCCTAAGAAGGACGTCAGAATTCTTGTGGGTCTGCTAACAGGTCACTGCCCACTTCGCTATCACCTAAAGAAGATAGGCAAACTAACAACGGACATCTGCCGCTTCTGCGACATGGAAACGGAAGATGCCGAACACATCATGTGCCACTGTGGAGCACTGGGTCGAGCTAGATACACAATCCTCGGAAGTGTTGTCTTAGCTCTTGACACCATCTCTAAGGTGGCATACACCGATCTTCTCTGCTTTGCCAAAAAGTGGGGAGAAGGGGTGTTCAGTAAACCCTTCTTAGTGGGCTAACATAGCTTGGAGGCACTCCACAATAGATCTTGTTGGTCGCAGTGGAAGGAGTTTGTATATCAACTCATCTAAGACCTCCTACTCTATATAAAGAATAAAAAGTAAAAAAATTATAAGGATATTGCCGCATTATATCCTCCCTCAAGCTACCCACTTCAAGAGGAGCATGGTTCAGGGAGTCCTGGGTAACCAAAGGCCCTGCCTGCCATTTAAAGTCTGGGGAGCATCTCAAGTATTTAGAAGAAATCCTGGTTTGATCCGGTCCACTGAGATGGTTCGCTCACAATGAGGTGTCTTCAACATGAAAACTTTCACCAAAGGTAATTTCAGCAGGAGAATCGTACTCATTCGGGATTACATCCAGTGACGCCTCGGTGCTTGCGACTTTAAAAAACGCTGCAAATCATTGCTCAAAGGTTTATTATTTTCTGTATAGATCATCCTTCTGTATAGATCACTGGTTCTCCATCAATAGCACCTACCACCATCTGTATTCTCCCTTGACCTTCCCTCTCAAATTTCAGCTCCTGCGTTCAATAGGATTGAAAATGGCTTCGGAGCTCACTCAGCTGATCAGTGATCAGAAGAGTGAAGAAGATCTCCTCGAATGCTGGAGACGCCTGGAAGAGCACTTCCATTCAATAGGATTGAAAATGGCTTCGGAGCTCACTCAGCTGATCAGTGATCAGAAGAGTGAAGAAGATCTCCTCGAATGCTGGAGACGCCTGGAAGAGCACTTCCATTCAATAGGATTGAAAATGGCTTTCGAGCTCACTCAGCTGATCAGTGATGTGAGGAGTGAAGAAGATCTCCTCGAATGCTGGAGACGCCTGGAAGAGCACCTCCATTCAATAGGATTGAAAATGGCTTTGGAGCTCACTCAGCTGATCAGTGATGTGAGGAGTGAAGAAGATATCCTCGAATGCTGGAGACGCCTGGAAGAGCACTTCCATTCAATAGCATTGAAAATGGCTTCGGAGCTCACTCAGCTGATCAGTGAGCAATGATTTGCAGCGTTTTTTACCTACAAACATTGTTTTACCTACCAATTTTTTTTTTTTACCTACCACACCTACCTATTGGTAGGTACTACCTACCACACTATAATGGCTTCACACCTTCACAATCAAGTTTATTAGAAAGAACTTAACGCTTCGCACTCGATTCGAAAAATAGAAAGCTTGATATGGAAATTTGATTACTGGTTACGCAGAAGGCAAAACTGTATACAAATCGAAGAAATGAACAGCGATCGCATTTTAGTCAGATAAAATTTGAACGGCGATTAGACCTCTTTTGCGATTCACACTCATGATTCTGTTTTATCGAAGGAAAACCTTCAAATACTCGTAGGGACCGAACGGTTTGTCCTACAGAGCTCCGGGTGGTCTCAAAAATTTTTAAAAATTCTGTACTATTTAAAATTGGTGAAAAAACGATACCTTTATTTCGAGAGTTTTCGAGCTAGGGCACTCTTGAAATTTTCAACCCTTAATTTTCACCCCTTAGAAGTGACCTACATCAACCAAAAGCTTCGCGGCACAACTAGACCCCAAATGGAGCCCATATACCAAATTTGAACCAAATCGGTCCAGTGTTGCTAAGAAAAGTGCCGCGTACGGCGGACGGCGTACGGCGGACGGACGGAAATTTTTTTATTCGATTTTCGGATTCTACGTACCTTTGTGAGCTGCCGCTCAGCAGCTCACTGTTCCCCCTGACAGGCCACAGAGGCCAGTAAGCCCTGACCCCCCTTGAGAGCAAACCCCCAGGCCACAGAGGCCTGTAAGCCCTGAAAACCCTTGGACAGGAACACAGGCCGCAGAGGCCACTAAGCCCTGAAGGAGAAGAAGAGAGAAGACCCCAAAGGCCACACATCAAATGGGGCGTGGCCCCTTCAAAGTGCCCTCCCACCACCTTGGGCACAAACAACACAATCACACAAATAGTCAAGCCACTGGATGAAGACATGCAATTCTACCAACCAACATTTGGTGGAGTTAAGTTGAACAACCTGGAGGGGAGGAGAAAGAAAGGCCATTGTCATACTTGGAGAGCTTCATTCCCTGATGCGCCGCCTAGCCAGCAAGTCTCTGAAGTGTACCCCCTTACCTTTGAAGCTCTCTCCCCGTACCGTAACGCTTGAACGTCACCGTACCGTATCGTCCTCCTGCCTCCCCAGTCAAGTAAAAGATAGGTTGTAACCAGTGAGTGGTGCCATCCGATACTGTGATTGTCTGTCCTGCCTCCCCTGGAACCGTGTCGCCGTGGTGTCGCGCGCGTGTCTTCAGTCCTGTCCCGGCTACCCCCCTGAACTCTCATCTCGCCTCTCATCGTGACCAGGACTCGCCCCGGTAACCCTGCAGCACGTGAGTGTAACTGTGATAATCTATCTCAAATTGGCCAATTTAGGTAGAAGGTGGAACGAAGTGAAACTCAGTTTAGTCACTATTGTATATTTATCTAAGAGGATCTCGAACTGGAACGATAAGCGTAACTCTAAGAGAACATCTAAGTCAGCTTGTAAAACGTACCGTAACCTTAGTAAAACTAGTAAAAACCACATTCTTGTTCATAATAGTTCAGCCCATCAGGCAGTGTCGGGTCGTTGGCCCCGTATCGTATCTCGAGTCAATCTTATTAAAATCACTTTTCTAATTCATTCTTTTCTTTCAACTCACCCTGGTTCTGGTTCTGACTTGTAACGGGTATCGGTGATAGGTAGTTAAATTCATTGCAAAAACACAGTAACGTCAGTAAAATCATTTTATTCAACAACCGATACACCTTAAATGGTAAATAATACAGGTAAAACAAAGGTATCATAACAGTATCGTCAAGGTGTGTCGCAGAGCCTCATCTCCCAAGCCGCCTCGGACGGAGCTACCACGACCCACCAAAGTTAAGTATAACATCAATTCTTAGCCTAAGTGTGTCGCTCTTCTACCTTTCAGTGACCCGTTACACCCCCAATTTAAATAGGAACATCTTAACTTCTCCCCTCCCGATCGACTGGTACTCTAACCCCACAGGCTTACAAATTGGTGGCAGCGGTACGGATTCCTGCAAGCGTGAACCCGGAACTATATCGGACTCGTAACTTTCACTCCTCGAGTCCGGTGTATTGACGGATCGCGCGTGGTGGCGCCCTGCACGAACCCACAAAACAAATATTTGTGCCTGGAGTATCGGCCGATCCACTTTCAAATAGTTCAAAACAAGTCAGAACCCAGGGTAGTAGGTAGGTAGGACGCCTCGTAACGGTAATTCCGAAAAGTAGGTCGCACCTCACCACTATACCTGCATTCCAACGAACCGTATCGTCATACGGGAACAAACAACAACTAACACCGAACCACTAGACAGTAACTGTGACAGAGAACCGAACCGTATCGACTGTGCTGTGTTTACCCATTTTTCCGCGTCCTTACAAGTGAAACATGGTGCTCTCGGACGTCGAGGATGAGGAGGAACAGCAACCCTTCAACAGTAAGGAAGCGGTCGACACACTGACCGAGACAATGAAACAAATGAACGTATTGCTCAAGAGGTATCACGAGACAACCCAAGATGGTGACAAGGACGGTATTCCACGTTCACTACTGTTAGAACTGGAACCGTGGGACCCAGATACACCGGGGTCGCTGAGTGTCGGGTCGTTTTTTGCAAATTTCGACACCGTAACCAGTGGGTTGTCTCAAAAGCAAAAAATGAGACTCTTGAGAACCAAGACAAGAGGTACTGCGAAGCAGTTTTTGATCGACAGAGACGATACCCTCGACTATGACAATGCCTACGAAGTGATACGGGACGAGATGACGAACTGGTTCATGCGCGAGAACCCTCAACATGCGGCAGCCCTGCTCTGGACCATCAAGAGGAACAACCCAGAAACGCTTCGGCAGTTCGCCGATCGCATCAGGGGACTGGCTCGATGCGCCGTATTGGAGGAAGGAACGCACCTCGACCGTCATGAAAAACGGGAGTGGGTCGAGCGGAAGACTTTGAGCGCCTTCGTGAGGGGTGTCGGAAAGAAGATGAGCACATTCCTCGTAACCAACCGTCCCACATCACTCCGCATCGCCCTGGAACGGGCGGAAGAACTTGAAAACACCTTGACAGAGACGGAAGAAACGGAGGAACGATGGGATCTCGCGGCTGTATCGGGAGAATTGAGGTGCTATAACTGTGGTGGAACCAACCACTTCACCGCTCGATGCCCCAGAAAGGACCAACCGGTACCCCGACGGGAACAGCGTGTTGGTGATGACCGCCGGAACAGGTGGAACAGTGACGAACAACGACCAAGAACTGATGAACGACCCGCGCCTCGATACCCCTGTATCTTTTGCGCCGCGATGGAACATTTCCCCGTGGATTGCCCTAAGAGTCCGCAACGAACCATATTTTGCAATTTTTGCGGGTGTCGGGAACATCTAGAAGAGAACTGCCCCGAGAAACGGAAACTACTGCCCGTATCGCAACCAATCGCCGACCCGAAACACGTAAACGAGCTCAACCGTTACAAACAGGAACCGGCTGGACTCCATGTAACGGCCGTGGAACGACCGATGATACGAACCCTAAAAGTGGAAGTGGGCCTCGGAAACGAGACCCGTAACATGCTAATAGATACCGGAGCCGCCTTATCGGTACTGGCGAGACCTGTATCGGGAATTCCAATGGTACCAACCAAGGTCATGGCATGGGGGGCGGATGGGGCTCTACTACCTTTCGCTGGGGAACAGTGTATCGACACCCGTATCGGCAAATACCAATTTAAACATAATTTCCTCGTGTTTGCCCGGAAGGGCGCGACCCTTGATTTACTGGGTCTTGATGTCTTGAGACGGGTACCAATGACGTTCACAACCGGACCGACGATGGGAATGAGAACGGAAAATGAAGCGGAATGGAGGAACATGGACCCCCTTTATTGCGAGTTGGGAAATATCGGGATGGTGTCGCAGCTCGGGAGGAGGGAGGAAACTGGGTCACCGCGTCTGAGCCTTCGTGAAAGCGCCGACACAGTCCTCCCCAGCACCTTTCGAGTTGTGATGACCCCCCCCTCACCCCCGCATCACGGAGGTTCGCAGGAGAGCCCCATCGTGACCTTCGAGGAACGCTTCACAATGGAACCCGCCCTTGAAACCCCGGACAACGAGACCTTGACCCAACAAGAGGAGTGGAACCGAGGTGTAACGTCGGAAGTGACCGCCGCGCTGTGTGCGAGCCATGACGTCGACCCTGTATCGCCCGCGAAGACAAAGTGTGAATTGATGACTGTAACGGCGGGTGAATCGCTAGGTGTAGCGTCGGGTGTAACACCACTACTATACCGAGACGAAGAGACCGGAACACTAGGTGGATCGCCGGGTGTGTCGCCGGGTGTATCGCCCCAAATACACCAAGAGGAGGTGACAGGAACACCAGGTGTGTCGCCGGGTGTATCGCCGGGTGTAACGGCGGGTGTATCGCCCCCAATATTTCAAGGGGAAGTGACAGGAACACCAGGTGTGTCGCCGGGTGTATCGCCGGGTGTAACGGCGGGTGTATCGCCCCCAATATTTCAAGGGGAAGTGACAGGAACACCAGGTGTGTCGCCGGGTGTATCGCCGGGTGTAACGGCAGGTGTATCGCCCTCCATGTTTCAAAGGGAAGTGACAGGAACACCGGGTGTGTCGCCGGGTGTATCGCCGGGTGTAACGGCAGGTGTATCGCCCTCCATGTTTCAAAGGGAAGTGACAGGAACACCGGGTGTGTCGCCGGGTGTATCGCCGGGTGTAACGGCAGGTGTATCGCCCCCAATAATTCAAGGGGAAGTGACAGGAACACCGGGTGTGTCGCCAGGTGTATCGCCGGGTGTAACGGCAGGTGTATCGCCCCCAATATTTCAGGGGGAAGTGACAGGAACACCGGGTGCGTCGCCGGGTGTATCGCCGGGTGTATCGACGGGTGGAACGACACAAGAATCCCAAACCAAAATACAGAATTGGAACTACAACTTGAATAGCTGCGGTTACCAGTTTGGTGACAGTAACGCATTGGAAGCAGAACCCATACCCGAATGTGAATTGGACGAGGAAGAAGACTTCCCGGAAACACAAATGACAGTGGCTACCATGCAAGCTGGACGACCGTCACTAACGTCAGACCAGAGCGCCCCCGAGGTGTCGGGAGGAAGACAGCAAAGGACTCTAGAGGCCTCGACGAGCGACGATAATATCGTTCACGATTTGGCAACCCCAAACGACATAGAAACCGAGATGGAGGACTGGGAGATGATACCAACGGATCAGTGGGACGAACCACAACCGGAGTTGGAAATAACCATCGAAGCCAAGCTAGCTCATTTATCGGGCACAGATCGTGAAGCAGCGAGAGGGACTCTCCTGAATTTTCGTGACCTATTTCAGCCGCCAACCAGTGAAGGATGCAGTCTCGAGGTCTATCACGAAATCACGACTACGCAACCCGAAGTGACCGCTCAGAAGCCCTATCCCATACCGCACGCGCTCCGAGACGTGGTAGAAAAACAATTGAAAGACATGCTGGAAGCTGGAGTCATCAGTGCCTCTACCAGCCCATGGTGCGCTCCAGTTCTCCTTGTCAAGAAGAAGACACCACCGGGCGAGGAGCAAAAGTGGAGGTTTTGTACTGATTTTAGGCAATTGAACAAAATCACGAAGGGGGATGCGTATCCAATACCTCGCCTGCAGGAGACCCTAGCTCTGTTGGGTGGTTGTCAGTGGTTCACGACGATTGATCTCCTATCCGGATACCATCAGATACCCGTGCACCCCGATGCGAAAGAAAAAACAGCGTTCTCAGTCCTGGGGAGACACTTCGAGTATGACAAAATGCCCTTCGGGCTGAAAAATGCTCCCGCGACCTTTCAAAGGGTCATGAACAATGTTTTGGATGGATTGTTGGGAAGGAACTGTTTGGTATACCTGGACGACGTGATCATTTTCTCCGCGACGCTGAAAGAACACCTTGAGCGACTTCAGGAAGTCTTCGAACGCTTACAGGATGCCCGGTTGCAAGTGAACTTGGCAAAGTGCGAATTCCTGAAAACGGAGGTACGCTTCCTCGGTCATCGCGTCACCACAGGAGGAATCTACACCGAACCCGAGAAAACCCAAGCTGTCCGTGAATTCCCAGTCCCGACGTCCTCCTTAAAACTTCAGTCCTTCTTAGGACTAGCCGGATTTTATCGACGATTTATACCGAATTTTGCAGAAATCACGACACCGCTAACTGATCTCTTGAAAAAGACGAATCCATTCGAGTGGAACCAGGTGCACCAGACCGCCTTTGACGAACTCAAGCAGCGCCTTACCGAAGAACCTGTATTGGCATACCCGGACCTCACCAAACCGTTCGTCTTAGCCACGGACGCGTCAGGAACGGCCCTCGGAGCGGTTCTGTCTCAAGAGCACGACGGAGAAGAAAAACCCGTAGCGTACGCAAGCCGCAAGCTCAACCCCGCCGAGACCCGCTATTCCGTGACAGAACGAGAATTGCTCGCAGTAGTGTGGGCCGTAAGGCATTTTCAAGAGTACCTACTGGGACATTCCTTCGAGTTGCAAACGGATCACATGGCCCTCACAGCTGCTATGAGACTAAGGGATCCCACCTCCCGTATTGGTCGCTGGGTTTTGCGCTTGGCGGAATACAATTTTATACCAAGATACCGCCCAGGAACCGCCATGAAGCACGCAGATGGTTTAAGTAGGATGGACGTAGCCGCGCTGACACTGGAATTCCCGAAGAGTTTGATGATTGCGGCGCAGAATATTGATTCGTGGGTCCAAGCTACTGCGATCCTTGAAAAGGGAGGGAAGACGCGGCGGAACGACGGAGTGCTAGAGACACAGGTTCGACTAGAAGGAAAGGACGAGTGGGTACCACTCATGCCCGTGTCCTTGAGGGAATGGCTCCTTGACAGGTGTCACCGGAACGAGTGGTCGGGGCACCCTGGAGCGGAAACGACAGAAAAGCTAGTTCGGAGATTGGGATTTTGGCCACACTTGTCAAGGGATGTGAAGGAGTATGTGAAGAGATGCGGGACGTGTCAACGACGTAACACGCCGACTGGTCTTCGACACCCGATCCAGAAACCCCTCCTACCCGATAGGCCAGGACAGATTGTAGGGATAGATTTCGTAGGACCAGTCACGTCCGGAACTACCCAAAAATACATTCTGACAGCCATCGATCATTTTACGAAGTACGCCGAAGCCTACCCCGTACCTGATTGTACCGCCGGCACCGTAGCACGCGTTCTTGCAACCCGCTACATCCCCGTTCATGGTGTACCCGAACGATTGATCTCAGACAGAGGAACCGCTTTCACGGCAAAGTCGACGAAAGAATTGTGTAATAAATGGGGGATACGGCAAGTTTTTACAACGGCGTATCACCCCGAAGGTAATGGCGTTTGTGAACGCTTCCACAAGACTCTCGCCAACATCCTCTCCAAGATCATCGGACGAACCACCGCATGGGAGTCAGCGTTACCCATTGCCCTCGCCGCCTACAGATCCCTACCACACAAAAGCACGGGTTTCTCTCCGAACTTCCTAACTTTTGGAAGGGAAATGAGATTACCCAATGAGACCTTCCAAAGCATCAAAGGCCCACAAGAAGAGACCACTAGACTCAAACATTTACAGATAGCCAGAAACGCAGCAGTCCAATGTCTTCACAACGCATGGAAACGAAGGAGTAACATCATCAACGCACGCTTGGCAGCCAGATCGTTTCAACCTGGAGACCGAGTATACTTGAAGGAAATGCAACCGCCATCTGGAGCAGCTCGTAAACTATGGAGCCCATGGTCAGGACCTTGGGTCGTCACCCTGAAACATTCTGAAGTCACATACGACATCCGAGACATCGCAGACATAAAACGTCAGACGGTGCATATCAACAGACTGAAGCCCGCTTTCGCGGCTGGAATCCCAGACGACGCGTTTATGGAACACCTGACCGAACTGGAGCGGGAACAACCCATAGTTCCACTGCCCCAAACCGACGACCCAAGAAAGGAGACAACTGAAGACCCCAATTTGATGGAGTGGGTTACAGAGGAACCCTATAACCAAAGCACCCAAACTATAGACTCACCTGATACCACAGCAATCATCACGGAAACTGAGCAGAGCCCCGCTGGACCCTCAGGTTCCACGACCAGAGAAACGCCAGGAAGCTCCGCCACATCCCCGCCAACAGTAACAACCCCACATCAGCCTGAGATCTGGGACCAAACCACTGAGTCCCCTGACACACCACCGAGCGAAAGGAACGGACGACCCGTAGCCTCACCATCACAGCAGCTAGCCACAACCAGCCGCCAGACCAATGATGACACGGTGAACCGTCCCGAGCCGAGGTACTCACTGCGACCCCGAGTACCGGTGAATTACAGCCAGATCAATACGGGGAAGTGATGACTTACTGACTAACTACGACTACGACTATGACTAACACTTACCTGACATGGAACGAACACATACACATAAACATCTGAAACATAAACACACACATACATTAATAAGATTGAACTCGAAAAGGACCCTTCAGGTCAACCAGTTAAACAGGACCCTTCAGGTCAAACCATTTAACTAGGACCCTTCAGGTCAACTCCCCAAGCCCATAGACCCGGAAAACCCATTTGTAGACCCTTCAGGTCTAATCATGCGTAACAAGTCAAAATTTCAAACTGAGACTCACCGTGCTTTCAAGCCTGGATTGAGCCAAAACTGCGCTGGTTCGCACTGAAGTAAATGCCGTACAATTTCAAGGGGCAAAATACTATTAGGGGCAACTTGTGGTTTCTAGGATGACGCATCAACACCTAAGGGATCCCCGAGTTCAAAAGGGACCACCACCGCCGGATGAAGATATCGCCCTTCTCCATCGATACCTCGACAAAGAAGAAGCGCGTCTCGCCGCCCTACCGCGTACCGTCCTAAACACCACGGAGCCCCCATACAATCCCCGTTTTGTGATGCCCACTCTGGCAACCCTTATAAAGTTCATGTTGCGCACTGAAGAACAACGGGCGAAAACCATCCTCGCGGAGGCCGCCCTGGTTTCGGTCACCGAAATAACCGAACTTCTTCCAACTTACCATCGTATCGCCCAGGAACGGGATACCCTGCTCGAGAAGCAAGACGAGTGGTTGGAGGAGAAGCGTCTCCTTCTGCAGGCACTGGTGGAACATGAACAGCTCGACACCGTGCCGGTACAGACAGCTGCGGAGCCACCCGCGGCGATGACCGAGCTGCCTGAGACCCAACCAGCAGCAACACAGGAGGACCCCACCACCCTGCCTTCTTCAACCAAGGAGGACGCAACTGCCGCCCCAACAACCGCCCCAGAGAAGAAGGATAGAGCGGCACCCAAGAAAAAGAGCGTAGCCACCTCGTCGTCCTCCTCCTCTTCTTCGTCATCCTCCTCGTCGTCGTCCTCCTCAGACTCTTCCTCGTCGGCTTCGTCTGAACCAAACCAGCAGCGAAACAAACGCCGAGTTAAAAAGAAGACCAGACGGGAGCGAGACCGATCCCCATCAGTTGATCCTCAACCATCGGCATCCCCAGAGCAGGCCCCAACACCGGAGGAAATAACGGTGACCGTCACGATACCATCACCAGTGACCCACCTTGAGGAGTCCCAACATGAAGAGGCAACCGAACCAGCACTAGAGGATCAAGACCAAGAATTTGCCACGTGGATGTCAACACCACTCCAGACACCGCAGATCCACCTCAAACGATGCGAGACTCCCAGAACCGTCTCACCCTTGGTCCTCCGACTGAACAGGTCGTCGGCCCCAAAAGGACCAAGGAAGTGTCCGGTCTGCACGCGCCCATGCCAGCAAGTGCTGAAATTTAGATGCATGGCGTGCAAGACCTTTTGGCAGAGGCTGAAGAAGTCACACATCGCACAGAGGGAACTACCTACCTGCCCGGATAGCCACCAAGTCAAACGCCAACCCTCAAGCTGCCCTGGATGCCGTCGTTATAAGTATGAGGCGGGGCTGCGACGAGCGTACCCCTCGCTACCCCTGCCCATACCCAGCGTCATCGAGGACGACGCTGGCTCCCGGAGCGGTGGGGGATGTGAGCTGCCGCTCAGCAGCTCACTGTTCCCCCTGACAGGCCACAGAGGCCAGTAAGCCCTGACCCCCCTTGAGAGCAAACCCCCAGGCCACAGAGGCCTGTAAGCCCTGAAAACCCTTGGACAGGAACACAGGCCGCAGAGGCCACTAAGCCCTGAAGGAGAAGAAGAGAGAAGACCCCAAAGGCCACACATCAAATGGGGCGTGGCCCCTTCAAAGTGCCCTCCCACCACCTTGGGCACAAACAACACAATCACACAAATAGTCAAGCCACTGGATGAAGACATGCAATTCTACCAACCAACATTTGGTGGAGTTAAGTTGGACAACCTGGAGGGGAGGAGAAAGAAAGGCCATTGTCATACTTGGAGAGCTTCATTCCCTGATGCGCCGCCTAGCCAGCAAGTCTCTGAAGTGTACCCCCTTACCTTTGAAGCTCTCTCCCCGTACCGTAACGCTTGAACGTCACCGTACCGTATCGTCCTCCTGCCTCCCCAGTCAAGTAAAAGATAGGTTGTAACCAGTGAGTGGTGCCATCCGATACTGTGATTGTCTGTCCTGCCTCCCCTGGAACCGTGTCGCCGTGGTGTCGCGCGCGTGTCTTCAGTCCTGTCCCGGCTACCCCCCTGAACTCTCATCTCGCCTCTCATCGTGACCAGGACTCGCCCCGGTAACCCTGCAGCACGTGAGTGTAACTGTGATAATCTATCTCAAATTGGCCAATTTAGGTAGAAGGTGGAACGAAGTGAAACTCAGTTTAGTCACTATTGTATATTTATCTAAGAGGATCTCGAACTGGAACGATAAGCGTAACTCTAAGAGAACATCTAAGTCAGCTTGTAAAACGTACCGTAACCTTAGTAAAACTAGTAAAAACCACATTCTTGTTCATAATAGTTCAGCCCATCAGGCAGTGTCGGGTCGTTGGCCCCGTATCGTATCTCGAGTCAATCTTATTAAAATCACTTTTCTAATTCATTCTTTTCTTTCAACTCACCCTGGTTCTGGTTCTGACTTGTAACGGGTATCGGTGATAGGTAGTTAAATTCATTGCAAAAACACAGTAACGTCAGTAAAATCATTTTATTCAACAACCGATACACCTTAAATGGTAAATAATACAGGTAAAACAAAGGTATCATAACAGTATCGTCAAGGTGTGTCGCAGAGCCTCATCTCCCAAGCCGCCTCGGACGGAGCTACCACGACCCACCAAAGTTAAGTATAACATCAATTCTTAGCCTAAGTGTGTCGCTCTTCTACCTTTCAGTGACCCGTTACACCCCCAATTTAAATAGGAACATCTTAACTTCTCCCCTCCCGATCGACTGGTACTCTAACCCCACAGGCTTACACCTTGAAACGTAAAACATCAAATTTTGAGGGGGGGTTAAAATTTTTTTTTTCTTGCTCGATTCCAAAGGCTTATTATTGAAAATAATAAACCAAAATAATTGAATAAAAACTACTCATCTCAGAAAAGTGCGGTTGGTGTCTAAGTTTTTAGAATCAAATCCAATTTCATTTAATAAATGTAAACTGAACATCATAGAAGGCTCTTAGGCACTGGAGTGAAGCAATAAGCGAAAATGGTGAACAAATGTACCTTTTCAAGTTGAAAGTTGCAGGAAAATTTATCGGAGTTTACCTCCTTTATAAAGTAGATAGGTAGAAATAACTTCTCTTGAGGTTGAAATAATCGAAACAAAAAAAGTTGTTAGCGTTTTCAAGGGAGAAATAAGGAAGGAATAAAAAGCGATTGGAGGAGCTCTCCCGTTCAGACTGTAAACGATAAGTCTTGCTTTTCCAACACATTACCCTCCAGGATGGAGGAAAAAAGATTCCTCTGCCCAACAAACAACATCGGGTTTCTGAATAAACAGGACCATAATTGTCAATTTATCCCGGAACGGGGAGGGGAGGCACGTTTATCACTCGACCGTTTTCTCGGTAATTGCGGCTCCTTTTCCACGAGATAAGTCCAGATGGGGGGAAGGAGAGTCGTTCTGCAGGGGAAAAAGAGTTCCCTTTGGCCGGCCACCCATAAATCCAGCCTCACCGCAGGATGTATATGGGGTTCCAGGACTCCGCCCACTGCAGGCCCTCTGCCAGGGTTTGGAAAGCCATCTCTTTGATTGGATCGTCATTTTGAGTTTAAATCTGTAGAAGAGGTGGTCGAGATACTGGGTGGAGCCTTTGTTTTGTTTCTTTTGTTTCACCATGGACTAGATGGTTCAAGACAGGATTGGTCAGGAAATTCTACACAACGCAGACATCACAACATTTCGCAGACGTCAGGGAAAAAACGCAGCAAATTATTACACAAAGGTTTATTATTTTCCTATACAAATCACTCGTCTGCAAAGAACACGGCTTTGCCATTGCTTCCACCAACCAACTTGAAGAAAAACATCGATCGCATTTCGGGCAGCTAACATTTGAACGGAGATTCGGCCTCCTTTGCGATTCGCACTCGTGTTTCTGATTTATCGTAATTCCAACCCTTAAATTGCCGTAGGGAGCGAACGGTTTGTCCTACAGGGCTCCGCGTGGTCTCTGAAAGTTCTATACTATATTAAATTGATGGAAAAACAATAACTTTATGTCAAAATTTTTTGAGTTAGGGCGTTTTCAAAATTTCAAAATTGATTTTGGAACCCTTAAAAGTAACCTACATCAACCAAAATCTTCGGGGCACAACTAGACCCCAAATGGAGCCTACATACCAAATTTCATCAAAATCGGTCAATGCTAGGTGGGGAAAGTGCCGCGGACGGCCAAATTTTTATTCGATTTTTGGATTCTATGTAGGTACCTTGAAACGTAAACCAACAAATTTTGAGGGGGTGTTTGTTACATTTTTTTCTTGGTCGATTCCAAAGGTTCATTATTGAAAATAATAAACCGAAACAGAAAATGTCTTAGGCCAAACCATTTTGTAATGATTTGCAGATCTTTTTTCAGCGAATCTCGAAGGAAATGAAACTATTGCAATGGACTCAATATTTTTAGCACGGAATAGTAAACATTTACACACACTGAAACACGTTTTGAATTTCCAAAAGCATTCCTGAAGATTTTTCAAATAGGTACGTGTTGTTATCCTGAACGATATCTTCAGCAATTATTAGGCAAAATATTAAATAAAGACCAGGTAAAAACAAGCTTTCGAAAACGTCTTGTCTCTCGAGCGAACCAACTAGTTTCGATCTTCTTACTCGCCTTTTTCTCTCGTTTGAAGGTAAAAATAAGTTTTTGAAGACGTCTTGTCTCTCGAGTGAACCAACTAGTTTCGATGGTGTCGATCTTCGGGGATTTCGAACTAATCCTGGAACTAATTTCGACCTTCTTTCTCGATTGAAGGTTAAAACAAGCTTTTGAAGACGTCTTGTCTCTCGAGTGAACCAACTAGTTCCGAGGATTTCGACATTCTTCTTCTCGACTTTTTCACTTGTTTGAAGGTGAAAACAAGCCTTTGTATCATATTGGCGCGACTGGCATTTTTTGATCCAACCGGACCCTTTAACTTCTCTGAGCTTCAATCTGATTGGATACCTAACTCTTTCACTATCTTGAACTACGCTTTCTGGTAACTTGAACCTTTAGTTCCAGATGATAACGTCAGCTAAGTAGCATCTAAAAAATTGAAATTGGTGCCATAAATTTCGAAATAACAAAAGAAAGAGGTCCAATAACAATCTAAGGGGTCCAAGGTCCCAAAAATAGTGTTCAAAAACGTGTTTTTCCGAAAATTATTGTCTTAAACTTAATAACATTTTTAATGATAAACTTTTTTTAAATAATAAACTGAGGGGTTGATTGTATAAATTTACCAATTCGTGCTATGTGTCACACCTACAAGGGTGACTACTCTCGTATAGCTAATATTTCGATTTCCTCTACTCTTTACAAGATTTATAGCTTAGAGCATTCGAAGCATCGACGATGTTTTTGAAAATTCGCTCATTTACTCAAGCTGCATGGATTGTCCTTTTCTTGGAAAATTTTCGACCCTGTTTTTGGAAACGATTGAGCCCCAACCAGAACGCACCTCTGCATCAATTGAGATCATCCGTTCTCGGCGACTCTTCGAATTTGGATCAGTACCTGCAGATCTGCATCTTGTGCAGCTGAGGGTGTAAGGAAGAACGCCAAAGAAGAACACTGCAACTATGATTATCTAATATATTTCTTCTTGACCCATTATAAATTGATTTGGTGAACATCTATGGTTAAAATTACATAAACAATACAATTTTATAATTCATACCATATCATAAATTTCCTCACAGGAATTTCTTTAATTTATACATATTTTTATCTTTGAGGGGGCAATTTATTATTTTACAAAGCAAGACGAAACCCTCGTTTCTTAAGGAAAACGTCTTAAATTTATACACCTCGGAAATCCATTCCGTTTTTTTATAAATATACTAATCATAATATGTACATGGTTTGAATACTCCTTTTCTAAGTAGTTTTTAATAGTCAATTGTAAAAACATGTATTTACAATGGGAGTTAAGTACATTTAAAGTGTAGGTGAGTAATACATAGTAAGGATAGCTTGTTTACATGTAAATCGTGGTTGAATAAACGTAAAGAAGCCTATTTATACGGTCAAGCAAAATATAAACGCGGAGTAAGTACCGAGCAGGGCTTATTATAGTCGTTATCGTGGTGAATCTACTTTGATGAAAACAATCCAGGAATTCTCCTTTAGATTGAAAGAATTTTCAGTGCCCCTTGTCTTCAGAAAACAATGAACTAAGGGATTGAAACGCCGACGAAAGCAGCCATTTTTGGGTTTCTACGAGTAAGGAAAGTAGAGGAGTTTATCGATTGTGAACCCAGAAGTTGTGATCACTATCGGTTTACGCTCACAATAGATATCAAAATAAGCTAGTAAGTAGGTGTGATCAAGTAATGCACCTAATTTTAAAGAATTGGGACTCAATTATTTAAATAAAAATCCTCTCCTTTCATTTTAAAAACCTGAAAGTGTTTTTGCCCACCAAATGGAAAACAGCAATCAGAACGATTGCTTAGAATGGAGAAATATCTTTAATAAAATATTAATTAAAAAAAAAAAATAATAATAATGGTTGACACGAAAAATATGTTTAAAATCAAAACTCAAATGTAGGCTCCTCAGACATGTGACATTGATGATTGAAATTACACAAAGAGTTTGCTCAATCAAAGTGACTAAGGATGGCTACGTTCTCGTCGAATGAATTTGTGCGCAGAACTTCTAGATAGCCTAAAACCTGTCCAGGTACTTGCTGAGTTTCCACGTGAACTTTAAACTCCACAAATTGGGTCGTGTTGGTAAGGTGGGGTTGGGGTTGGGGTGAGTTGGGCTGTTGTTTGGGTTGAGTTGGTATAGAATAGCCACAAGTTCAGACATGAGTTCCAGCGAACTTGGGTGGTGATACCACAGAGCACTTCCATCGAGATTCCCAGGTCGAGCAACTCCGTGGTACCCCACCTATACAGACGAACATAAAAGGACTTCCTTAACAAATTATAGTTTTTTTTTAATAAACTTCCCTCAAAGACAAATTGTCTTTTATGACGGAGGAGGCACGCCATAAATGAAAATAAATAAATAAAATAAATATAATGGGGAGGACGCCCAGGACTCAACCGACGCCGGCCCTAGGGATGAGCGAAGATGAGGAAGGTGGGGGTGGGAGAGAGGGATGAAGGGAAGTGCCTCCATAAAACGACCACCAGTTCAAATACGAGCCGAGCAGGACACGGGTGGTGATACCACGGAGTACGCCTACCGAGATGCCCAACTCACGCAACTCCATGGCACTTTTCCCGCACCACACCCCGCGCCACAACAAGGTTGCAGCCATCACCCTGATGTTGTTGGGTGCCACTCCTTTTAGCTCCGACACCGCTTGCCGTAAATCATCTCTATCATACTTTCTTATCTTAGCCCGCCAAGTCTGCTCCACGTCCAAGCTGCCATTGACAACTTGGACATCCAGGATAATGCAAGACTGGTCGGGCTTGACGGCAAAGATGTCGGGCTTCTTACCCTGGTCACTTGGCATGTGGTACAATCTCTCTCTCTCAACATTCCAGCCGCTAGATGACAAAGCACCTGCTATCTGCTTGGCGACCGCATCATGACGTAGAATGCGGCCCCCATGAGTCCGAGGACACTGCTGCACTACATGATAAAGATGTTCATTATAGATGTATCTATGCATGTGTGTCAACACGACTCAAACTGTGGAGTTTAAAGTTCACGTGAAAGCTCAGCCAGTACCCGAGCAGGTTTCAGGCTATCCAGAACTTCTGACCATGAACTCCTTCCTGAGAAAGTGGCCATCCTTAGAATCTTTGATCAATTAAACTGAAAAAAAGTTCCAAAATCGGCTTATTATTACTTGCGAAGAATGGAAATATAGGAGTAATCCAACAATAATTGTTTAATTTATTTTGCATGTTTTCAGTAAGTTGCTATGCTTGCCTGGAGGAGACGCCACTGGTTATTAGTGCCAACCACTCTACGAATAAAAAAACAACCCCCCCCCCCCCCCGGCGATTCAGTTTCAATTTTATATTAAAAACGCAAAGCACCTGCTACAATATTACCTTCCACTTAAGAATCGTTGTAGTGCCTATGAAGAAGAAAATCTATTTACAAAATACCACCAAATACACAAATGGGTCATTTTTTTCACTTTAAAATGTAAAATATTGCACTGACGATAACAGGAAACACTTGTATTTTTTTGTTGATCACTTATTTACAAGACAAAAGTACATTTATAAATACAGCACCGCCGATCTCAAGAAAAATGTATTATTAATTTTGTACAATATAAAAAGAAGGTTTAATTTGCGCGAAATGAGCAAATGAAAGAAACCAATTTCGATTGGGTTGAAAGGAGAATTGCAAGGGTCCACCACCATATTTCTCCACTTTGGAACCAACTGAACTTTCCAGTAGGTGGAGGACCTACCGTTCCTTCCGAATTCGAATAAATTTTGGGTACTTACTCGTCAGTTTTCGATGTCACAAAGTAATAGTATTGGAAATATGGTGTTGATTGTCAATTCGAGCAGGTTTCGAAAAATAATTAATATTTACTCTGCAGCAACGACGAGGCAACTCCAAAATTACGTTGTTGGATGGAGTGACCATGTTGTTGAAAGGTAATGTTGGAGTCTATAGTTCAATTTTTATTTGGAACATGTTTTGGCGAACCATCGTCACCTTCACCCTAAAATGTTTACAAATAAGTGAATAAAATGAATTATACGTTAAGTACAAATAAAATTATAAACTTATAAATATGTAATCTAACTCTATACTGCATAGCAGCATTAGAACTGGCTTTAATTTAGAATAGCTTTATAGAACTGGCCTGGGGCTCTTCTATCCATTGCATTATCCATCTTATGTTCCCCTTCTCTTTTCATTTCATCATACGTCTTTGCAATGGTCTTGCAGAGGTGATACCAGTTGATAGGTTCTGAAATTGTTTTTTAGGAGTAGAAACGTTTTTTGGAATATGATTTACACTAAGTGTAGCAAATAGAAAATTGTTCTTCTATTTCTTTCTTTAAAATGCTCAAGATAACAAATTTTTCTACTTGCTTCCCAAAGGCCCAATTTTACCAAAAATTGTTCTAACGAGTTTAGCTCAACGCGTTTATAGTTAATCTCGAGGAATAAACCCGGCAAGATGGCAGGTGTGTTTCACCAACCCAAATCAACGTTAAACTTCGTTGGAGATAGTGGAGTTTAGCTTGAAATGTCAAGCGGGACAATGAAAGTCAGTCATCATGACGTATTACAAGGACAATGGGACAACCCCTCACTCGCTTGCTATCAAGTTTTTTCACGGGTCTTGGAAATTCGAAAGTGGACAATGGGGTATTTTTTAATTTTTTTTTTTAAATCAAAAGAGTATGGCTCAGGAATGACAGTAATCGGGTCTGTTTGTCGAGAAATGTTTTGAAAAAATCAGAGAAGCTAAGGAAAGTTGAAGATTTGAACGGTGTGATGTAGCTACCCAATCGTGACGTAGCTAGCCAACTGTCTTTGAAAAAGTATCCATGCACAGAGAAGCGATGAAACCCTTGGAGGACCTCTTGGATACTACAAAATACTACTCACACGCATGCAGCATAGGTGTGTGTGCGTTAAGGGAGGCCCGCCTTTTTCAAACGTGTGATCTCTTTAATTAATTTGTCTACCACATGTTATAGTATCATTGGGCTTAAAGTTAGAGTATACAGGTTTTCAAGGGTGCTAAATCCAAATTTTAGGTCAAAAACCTGAATTTCCGACCCACCGAAATACCACATTGATAGATGAATACTTATCGATTACTTCTTCTTCTTCTTCTCTCTAAGTGGTGGTCACGGGGATAGCCTCGGGTTACCAACTTCTGATATACTTCCTCTTTCTATATCCACCTTAGCTATTTGAAATAATAATTGCTTGTCCATTGTTCCATGGATCATAAGAGAGCTTTGAGGAAAACACTCGCCGCTTCGCGTCGCGCCAGGGAGGCAAGCCCCCCTGGACCCCCGGATGCTATCTACTTAAAGCCTACAGCCAGGGGCGTTGGGTGACCTCCGAAAATGGTGGGGCACCAAACCAGAAAATATACAAACTTGACCATAGGATCACACATACCAACTTTTGCGTCAAACAGAGGACCCATTGGGGAAGAAACACACCTCAACTTCGTTCGTTATTAAAATATTTGGGGATAAATTTTAGTAAAATAAATATGTATACGTATGTGTGACTTCCTATGGTGATAGTCGAGCATTACCAACAACTTTTTCATGGAACAAGAAGTTGTCTGATACGAAATGGGTAGATTTAAATCTTTCCCCGCTCTTAGCAAGTCATAAATGTGCGGTGTTAGCAAGCCTGGGCACATTTAAGGGAAGGTATAAGATAGGTAAAAGGTAACTTATCTGTCTGACGTTCCATTGCAAATCTAGGATGAACTGTGAAAACGTAGGTAGGTTCTCCCAAATAACACAGCTAATATAGATATGAAGCGAACTCATCAGAGAGTTTTGAGGAAATGAACTTTCTACTGGGGATTTTTTTTCTACTTTGGGGAGAACACTTTTCGAAGCGAGTTTTTTCAACTTTGAGGTGAAATTCAAGCTTACAGAGAGTTTTGCCGGGGCTAGACCCTGAGTGGCCTTATGGACGCCACGCCCCTGCCTACAGCGTAAATTATAAAATGGAACATGTTTTAGCCAAATTTAGTCCAGAACCTTTAGTCGCAGGTAGGTATAATACAAAAGATATATTACCTAGCAACATATCTAAAATGCATTGAAAAGCTCGGCGCTTCGAAAACTGGAGTGTTGAAAAGGCGTGTGACGGTCCTGCATCCCCCTCCAGCGAAACTTTTTTCTGGTAATTACCCCATGGCTAAAACATGTTCCACGTTAAAACTTTCTGCTAGGGAATTTTTTTCTTCTTTGGGAATAACACTTTTCAAAGGGAGTTTTTTACCTTTTAGGGAAAAATCTAGCTTACAGAGAGGGAAATCTTTCCGGGGCTAGACCCTGAGTGGCCTCATGGAGGCAGGTCATGACTAGCACTGATAAGAAAGAAAATACAACAGGGATGAGCCCCAGGCCAGTTCTATAAATGCTGAAGAAATGTTCTATAAATGCATCGCCGAAATATGTTCCAATAAAAACTTGAAAAGCATACTCCATCATTGTCTTTAAAAGTGTATCTTTATCATTATCTGATCAGAACTCAGTTCTGGAAGTTCCTTGCGGCGCCATTAGACGGAGCAAATACATTGGAAGTTCGACTCCAGTGTTGACTCATAAACAACAATTTTGGAGTTGGCTCGTAGTTGCCGCAGGGTCTTCAAATTGTGAAATTAGGTCTGTTTAGGTTCCACACGTGTGAGCCATTTTCAAAAATACCTGTCCCTTGTGGTAATGAAGTTCATTACCTTTCATTATTCAGTATGTTGAAGGCGGTGACGGTTCGAATTGGGATGAGCGAAAACTTTCATAGAAACATCTTGTGAAATTTAAGAATACAACTTCAAGAAGATGAATTAATTTGAGTGCGTTTGAATGTCCGACCAATTCGCACCTTCCTTTTGTTTCAAAGCCTTTTTCAATGTCTTTATCAATACAACTCATGTTCGAGATCTTGTTAAAGAGAAATTTTATTCTCATAGGAACCACACTGTAGGACTATTGTATTTACAGGTAAGTACGTTTATACTAAAAGCCAAATAATTACATTGTTTTATCGTGAAATTATGGAACATTTTCGAAAAATGACTGATGTAGGGCTTCGACATTGGGGAAGCTAAATTTATGCAAGAAAAAAAGGAAGTTATTAAATTTGTGAAAATTACATTTGGAGTACCTATAATCTATAATGAATTTTTAAAACAATAGAAAGTATGTCAAGTGGGTGTGGCACATAGCTTCCTCGTATCCATAACCCGATTGTATTATAGCTAATCTGGAAACATCAATCTCTGAGTACTTCGCACTACCCTCATCGGGGACCATCGACACTCAAACCCACTAAATTCCTGAATTTTTTTAAAAATTTGGATGAAAAATGTGAAAATTATGGCTGTGGCGTGGAATTTACTTTTGAATATGCGCAGAGGCAATTATCGATCCGGGAGCTATGGTTTCATAGGGAACATATCGATACCTATCGAGTAAAAAGGTCCAAAAACGAAGTTTTGAGAAAAACGCAAAAGAAGTTATCACCAGTGCACAATTCCTAAAATAATGGCTTATTATACCAAACTCTTTAATTTCTTCAAGAAATTTTCGAGCTGTAATCGTCAAGAAGGTCAATAATAATTTTGTTTAATTTGAGTTTTTCTGAAGTTGAAAAAAAGATGATGAATGGCTTATAGATATTATAAACGAAACAAACACTCATCGAGAAGCAGCCTTGGATGTGTAAGTAGCTTCTTCATAGTATCAAGCTCGAGGGACCACTATTGCTATTGATTGGAGCTGTAAGGAGGATAATTTTGCCCATTACGATGAGGAAAATGCCTAGTTGAAGGGTTTTCTTTCAAATCCACTTGGAAGTTTCTCAGGGAAATTGAGAAAAAAAAAAAATTCATGGCAAATTGTCTAGGGTTTCCAAATAAGTACGAGTAGTAGTTTGTTCATGGAACAGATAAAGTAGTTTGTTCATGGAACAGCCGATTGTAAGCTCAAATTTCGAAATTCTGGAATGCGTTTTGAGGGAGACCCTTTCTAATTTAGATATGAGCCCATTTGATAAAAAAACGAGTTTTTGGTTTGGATTTAATATTAATTGCTTTTAAATAGTCAAAAACAAAACATTGAAAAATTGTTCTTTTTTAAAGGAAGAAATGCTTGCATACGAGTCTGCAACACATTGGGACATTTTCATGTCAACCACTACACAACAAGGTAGTGAAGTAAGGTTGTTAGTTCGTGTACCCAAGCATCAAAATAAGAAAACAGTTGATTGTTCTCTACGCAACACAGTGAGTCTATTTTATTTATTGGTCGCGTGAGCAAGACTTGCTTAGTTTTCGTGACGATTTTTCAGTTTATGTGCCAAAGCAGACATGAAAATGTCAAAAATTAAAATTTGGAAGATGGGTGGACATAACACCTTTGTGCTTTAAGGTACTTATCGATATTATCATCGAAATCGGACGATAACTTCGTAAAGGTTCGCCTACTACAAGGATTTCATGACGGACAGACACGGAACCAAAACTGTTCAGGAAGGCCTGGAACGTAAAACGCAAGTGGAAATTTTGATGGATTTTTTTTTTTTTCATAGGGGACCATCTACATTCCATTCAGCACAATCCCAGAAAATTTAATCGAATTCGGATGAAAAATGAAGAAACTACGGCTGTCGCGAGGATTTTTCGTTTGCGCATGCGCAGATGCTACTTTCAGTCCAGGGAAGATGATTTTCATCTGCACCCCGCAGAATTTCCGAACATTTCATCGAAATCGGGCAATAACTTTGTATAGTTTTGCCAATTACAAGGATTTCATGACAGACACAGAACCAAACCTGACGTGGAAGGCCTGAAACGTAAAACGCAAGTAAAAATTTCGATTTTGAAAATCCTTAAAATTCTTGAAATTTTGAATTTTTGTTCAACTTCGAAAGTGAAAACCATGTTTCCGCTACCTTGGTAGACTCGGAAGCAAAATTGAAATTGAGAAAAATGTCGACAGAAAATTAACAAACGACTCGATAAAAACATCGATAATCGATTGCATCCCTAGGGTACATAAGGAATTGGTGTTTTGATGATCCCCAGGATTCTGATCATCCATCTGATCGAGTGATGGATAGAGGATGCTATGTGCCAAACCTATTTGGGAAGTTTTCCAGCTCATGTTTTCATCATCACCAAAATGAATCTTCGTCGACCAAACCGAACACAAATAGGTAAGGAAAGTAAGTTTGAAAATGGCGATAGGAACGTTCGTTTGTTTAAAAAATAATGAATTTTGTTGACTGGAGGATTTTCCTTAGTAGATGTGGTGCTGCACGAGGGTGCTGTTAGCGTTGTTGTCGAGGCGCGGGCTGCCGCCGTCCGAGACGCCCCCGGTCGGCGCCCCCATCAGGATTTTGGCCGAGTGCTCTTGCGCTTTGGCTCTGAGGCAGGCTATACTGTTGTTGCGGAACTGCTCCTGGTCCTCCTTGACGACTCCCTGCGGCGACTGCACCGCCCCCGAGCCGCCTCCGCTGCCGCCTCCGCCGCTCTCGCTGTCGTCTTCCCGCTCGGAGCCGCCGCCGGAGGTCGTCGTGTCGTCTTTGAGGGTGTCCGCCGCTTCCAAGGACTTTCTGTGCATCCCTGCGAACAGTGGGAAGTCAAAATGAGTATCGTAAATTTTTACCTACCCTAATTAATTTTGGTTTCCTATTTTCAATAATGACTTTTTTTCTTTGGAGTTGAGCAAATTTGATGTTTTACTCATCAAGCTGAATAGAATCCAAAACGCTGCAAACTACTACACAAAGGTGTATTCTATATAGACCAACATGAAGAAAAACATTGATCGCATTTCGGTCAACTAAAATTTGAACGGAGATTAGGCCTCTTTTGCGATTCACACTCGTGTTTCTGATTCATCGTGAGTCCAACGGTTGGTCCTACAGGGCTCCGCACATTAAGCTTTTAGACTGCTGCACTAATGAATTTCAAAAATCCTTAAAATATTCAAATTTAGGTACAACTTTTTACTTATTTTGATTTATTATTTTCAATAATAAACCTTTGGAATTGAACAAGAAATTTTTTTTTAACCCTCCCTAAAAATTTGTTGGTTTATGTTTCAAAGTACGTAGAATCCAAAACAAATAAAAATTTGGCCGTCCGTCCGCCGTACGCGGCACTTTCCCCACTTCGCATTGACCGATCTTGATGAAATTTGGTATGTAGGCTCCATTTGGGGTCTAGTTGTGCCCCGAAGATTTTGTTTGATTTAGGTCACTTCTAAGAGTCAAAAAATGAATTTTGAAATTTTGAGAACGCCCTAACTCAAAAAATTTCCATATAAAGGTATTGTTTTTTCATCAATTTATGATAGTATAGAATTTTTAGAATTTTTTGAGACCACGCGGAGCCCTGAAGGACAAACCGTTCGGTACCTACGCGAACTTAACGGTTGAACTTACAATAAATCAGAAACACGAGTGTGAATCGCAAAAGAGGCCTAATCCCCGTTCAAATTTTAGCTGACTGAAATGCGATCGATGTTTTTCTTCATGTTGGATGGTTGGTGGCTTTGCAGACGAGTGATCTATGTAGAAAAATAATAAACCATTGTGTAATAATTTGCAGCGTTTTACTATTCAAGGTAGAAAAAAAAGTTCTCCAAAATAAGAATTTTTACTACCGTTTTACGTTTTTGACCTTCCTGAATTTTTTTTTGACTTTATTATTTAATATTAGCCATACAATTGGTATTTATAACAATTACATAATTACATGAACAGTATGAACATAAATATCTATATGTAGATTGATTTCGTGCTTAAATGTATATATTACACTGGATTGTACATTCATAAATGCATTTATATATTTCAATGTCATTGAGTGATAATAAGTGGAATAGGTTGAACGGTTGGTTGGCCAGCTTTGATAATGTGTTGAACATGACTTCTCTTTCGCAATAGAACATCGGGCAGTTCATTATTACATGTTCCATTGATCCCACATGTGACTCACAGTACCGGCATTGAGGATTTTCTCTTAGATTAAATCGATGAAGATATTCGTCGCAAACACCATGGTTTGATCTTAACCGGACTATTAATCGGCACAAAGATTTTCCCACTCCTCTCCGTAAAAACCACGGCGACGAGGGTACTTCTGACTGCAGGGACATAATATGTCCCTACCGAGATCTGTATAGCACAATTAATCAACATTGGAGACAGACATGGAACGGAAACTACAAATCTTCGACAAAAGGTCTGTCTGTCTGTCTGTCTGTCTCCAATGTTGATTAATTGTGCTATACAGATCTCGGTAGGGTACACCAATGTTAATAAATTCGCCTTCTCAAGCTCCTCGTTTCGCCAATTTGTCGACGTTCTGATTACTTATTATACCAGCGTGAGCTTTCACCCATACAAATTCAATTTTAATGTTACGAAGATTGCACTTATGTACGTTCCTCATAATCTCGGTTGTAATTGGATGATCTGCCCGTTTTAGACTAGGCGCTTTCATGAGGGATATGAAGCTCATACTGTCAGTAAAAATGATCCATTGAGTATCATTCAAGTTGG
Organism: Apolygus lucorum; assembly: GCA_009739505.2. Taxonomy (NCBI): domain Eukaryota; kingdom Metazoa; phylum Arthropoda; class Insecta; order Hemiptera; family Miridae; genus Apolygus; species Apolygus lucorum. Next base: position 49,491,420 of record CM019183.2, on the reverse strand, counting down.
TTGTTGTTATATTTGTCGTTGCTAAGTAATATTGCCGTTATTTCTGCTGTGTAGCTTGATGCTTTTCCATTCAGTTTGAACATTTTTTCAATTCCAGTATGAAGTAGGCCTACATAGTACGCAAATCCAACTAAATTTCCACTTTTTGAACCATCAGTGAATACCCAGTTACAGTTTGGCCACTTTGATCGTGCATATTCAATGAACGTTTGGTTGAGTTCTCTACCCATACAGGGTGTCTACACTTTCGATGGGCATAACTTCAGGGTTCGATTCTACAAGGTATTTCCAACAAAAAATGTCTCCTAGCAATTTTCTTTCAACCCACTCAAAATCCTATTTTTTTCACTTTAAAGTTTTTTTTTCGCGTTTTTGACCTCACGGCACTGATATGGTCATAACTTCCCTTATTTATCCTGAAAACTCAAATCTGACTACACCGTTAGCAAGAACGTTAAATTACCAAGCTACCTAGAGCAAAATCAAAAATTTTTAGCTATAGAATAGTATCAAAAAACGTCTGCCAAGTGGGTGTGGCACATAGCTTCCTCGTATCCATAACCCGATTATATAGATGATCCGATGCATAGTAGTTAATCTCAAAACACCAATCTCTAAGTACCTTTCACTACCCTCATAGGGGACCATCTACACGCTAATCTGGACAATCCTAGAAAATTTCATCAAATTCGGATGAAAAATGTAAATGTTATGGTTGTTACAAGGATTATACGTTTGCGCATGCGCAGAGGCTTCTGTAAATTTTAAGGCCTTGATTTTCATTGGAGACCATCTACAACCTAATCAGCGTAATCCCTGAAAATTTCATCGAAATCGGGTAGAAAATGTGGAAGTTATGGCCGTTTCAAGGAATTCACGTTTGCGCATGCGCAGTCGCTTCTATCAGTCCGGGGATGATGATTTTCATAAGGGACCGTCTACACACCAACCCGCACAATCCCTGAGAATTTCATTGAAATCGGACGAAAAATGTAGAAGTTATGGCCGTTACAAGGAATGCACGTTTGCGCATGCGCAGTCGCTTCTATCAGTCCGGGGATGATGATTTTCATAGAGGACCGTCTACACACCAACCCGCACAATCCCTGAAAATTTCATTGAAATCGGACGGAAAATGTAGAAGTTATGGCCGTTTCAAGGAATTCACGTTTGCGCATGCGCAGTCGCTTCTATCAGTCCGGGGATGATGATTTTAATAGGGGACCGTCTACACACCAACCCGCACAATCCCTGAAAATTTCATTGAAATCGGACAATAACTTCGTATAGTTATGCGCGTTACAAGGAAATCATGACAGACACACAGACAGACAGACAGACAGACACACAGACACACAGACACACAGACACACAGACACACAGACACACAGACACACAGACACTGAACCAAAATTGTTCAGAAAGGTCTAAAACGCAAAACGCGAGTGGAAATTTTGATTTTGGAGAAATTTTTTTTTTCGTCCTTGAAAAGTGAAAACAAAGCTTCCGCTACCTTGGTAGACTCGGAAGCAAAATCAAGTCAAAAAGCGAACTTTAAAATTTTTTTTGTAACTTGACTTTCTTCGACCAACGTTTTCACTCAAAATCCCTGCCCATTTTGATAGGCGCTCTTCGGAGAAAACATGCTCAAATCGTCAGCTTTCCAACGGTCTATCAATTTTTCTGTTCAATATTCAAAAAGAAAGAGTAAATGAAGTTTGAATGTCAAAAAACGTGTGTTTTACAAGCAAATCCAGTGTTTCAAGCCGGTTTATGGCCCCCCCTCGATCTCAAAATGGCTTGACGATTTTGGTATCATTTTCTATGTAATTATTTACGCTGAATCCAATAGTGATACTTCCGAATGATTCCGACTGCTAGAAAGTGGATTTTTCGAAGAAAACCTTGGGTTTTCGTACATAAAATACGCATTATTCGTAGATATGGTAGTGAGCATAAAGTAATACCTTTCTACTGTACAAAAACTTCAATCAGCTAGAAACTCGGTGTTTTTATTGAGTAGAAAGTTGTTACATCATGCTCACTACCATAATCACCACACCACAACTACCACAATCATAATTTAAAGTCGGGAGTTGAACTATTCTAAGTGACACTAGCATTTCTGTTAATTTTATTCGAAATCTGGGCGGAAGTGGATTAACATACATGCATGATGAGTCGATATGTTCGCCAATAAAACTCTCAACCAATGGAGGGCTTACTCGCCTCGACATTCGTTCGTTGAAGAGGTTATCGATTGTCAGATTTGTAATATATCCGAGTACAGGACTTTGAAGTGCTGCTTTAATATATATCGGTCTGCGATCTTCTATATTCGAGAGGTAGTTCTCCAGATTCAGCCAGAAGAACATTAGTTGGAGTGGTATTTAGAAATCCGATACACCTTCTTAAGGATTTGTACTGCAATCGGGATACTTTTTTAAGATGTGTTTTACAAGCTTGACCGTAAAAAATGCATCCATAGTCAATAATTGATCGAATGGTGGCTCGACATAACATTAATGAAACTTCGGGATCCGATCCCCATTTCATATGCGTTAGCGGTTTTAGTATATTAAAATATCTTTCAATCCTGTTCAATACGTGATCAATATGTTTTTTCCAAGTAAGGTTCTTGTCTAGAAATTTCATGTCTGACTCTATCTTGTATGCATTGCTTCCCTACATAACGTTATTGCCAATTGTGATTTTACGTTTTCTTGTAAATGGAATATTGGAATTTTTACGTTTTCTTCCTGAATTTTGTTTTCGTGTCTGTGTGGCTGTCATGAAATCCTTGTAACGGGCATTACTATACGAAGTTATTGCCAAATTTTGATGAAATTTTGAAGGGATTATGTGGATTGACGTGTAGATGGTCCCATATGAAAATCATCACCCTCTGACTGATAGTAGCCACTGCGCATGCGCAAACGATTTCCGCGTCGGACAAGAAAAGATCCACGCAAATCAGTGAGAAATTAACCAGAGTACTCGAGATTTCAACACAATACGTACACACATGGACATATCCATGGTTTTGGTTGAATATTTTCAATAATGAGGAAATATTTGGAACCGTGCTAGGCAAAAAGTGCACCCCCCTTCCCCCGTCAAAATTTGATGATTCACGTAAACCTTTTTTCTGTAAAACAATTTTGATAAAATTTGGTATATTGTCACCACTCGGGGTCTTATAGGGAGGGGTCTTATATATTACATATATCGCTATATCGTTGCCATCCCTTAGTTCAGGTGATGTACGGAAGGGATCTCCATTTGCCGGAAAATCTTGTGCGCCCCCCTCATCAGCCTAAACCTTTGGATACTCCCTATGCATTGAAACTCCGGGCACAACTCGACCAGGTACGGAATTTTGCTAGACAGGAGGCTCAACTGAAGATGTGAACTCAAAAAGAGATCTTCGACCGCCTTGCGAGGAAGGCACAATCATCAGGAAAATGACTGAGTCTGGGTGTACGAGCCTAAACGCATCAGAGGTCTCTCTCCAAAACTTCAGCCAATGTGGACCGGACCTTGGGTGATACAGAAAAGCAATAATGATGTACTTTTCGATGTACAGATGGGGAGGAAAATCCGTCGATTGCATGCGAATCGCTTGGCCAAAGCAGAACTCTGACCTGAAGACAGGTCTCGAGAGACAGGAGGGAGCAGTGTAGAGTAACTACAGTACCTGGACACATGTTTTGTTACAATTTAAGGAAACTGCGCTTTTGCTTTGATATCTCATATGATAGAACGTGAAGGAGGAGGACCTGGGTGAATTTCATATATGATAGAACGTGGACTTCTCCACTGCATTACCATCTCGTTCAAACGTGATACAAGCCACTTGCTGCACATGATGTTTTTTTAAATATAATTTTATTTTATGTTTTTGATGATTTTATAAATTTTATTTGACGTCAGCATAAATTTCTCATTAGGTATCCCTACTATATTTCAGAAATGGTTCCTAACCACTTCACTTATGTGGACAGAGATGGAACCAAAAGAATCTAATTACATAAAACCCCAACCGTTTGTACATGCATGTATGTATGCATGTCGCCGATCGCGAGGAGTTAGAGTGGTCGTGGGAGATGTCACATGAAGCCGAAGCCACCTTGTCAAAAATTGTCTACTTATTGTTTAGTCTTCAACTATTCTTGTCTATAGTCTGGCCAATGATAAGAGAAAAATTTATTGCTGCCTGCAGGCCTTTTTTAAAATTACGTACATACAAATTATCATAATAAATGCTTTGAAAAAATGTCTCATGTATAATATATCACTAGATTTTTGTCTATAATCCTACTAAGTTTCTAAATAGGTGATAGAAACTCCAAATGAGCATTTATGCTTTCTTATAGCATTATAAATGTGATTTTTAAATAGCATTATGCGAGAAAACCTATTTGGTCACATGTATTTCTTTCAACCATTTTGCTCGCATTATATCACATATGAAATCATCGTCTCGGCTGCTTAACCACGTTCTATCATATAGGTATGATAAGGGCATAAATTAGGGATTATCGGTCAAACTATGTAATTTAGGGACTTTTCCTTGTCACTTTCGTTTTCAGAGGGCCGAAATACATGAAATTCTTTTTTTTAAAGAAAATCGGAAATTGTGTGCAGTTAAGGGTTAATGAGTTGTTATAGTGAAAAAGTGGTTGTGTTTTTGATCTGAAACGAAAATTACACTCGTCCTATTTTTGTGCCAATCAGTGGTTTTCTTCCACAGTATAATGAATAAGAGATGGAAATGAGAACGGAGTTCCCATCCATTTCATCCATCTGAGATATTCGGTTCACGACTGTCACGCTTCTATTGTGATCCTACCTGTCTCTTCCCACCTGCACTCCCTCGTCCTGCTCACAGGAAACCCTCTCGTCGTTTTCCCACAAACTTCCGGCATTTAGCTAATTATCAAACCGAGCCACAACCGCCCTCTACCGCTCTAAACTAGAACTCTACACAAAAAGAAAAACCTCCACCGACTAGACTACATTACAAAGACTAAAAACCCTATTCAGCCGAAGGGGTCACAACATTTATCACGTTTCTTCGTTTTTAGTGATTTTCGACGGGTTTCGATTTGTTTTGACGTACCGTGATAAAATAGTGACACCTTGACGATCGAAATTTTGAACTTAGAGCCTACGTACCGTTGATGTACATCTCCCCTTGGGCTTTAGCAGCTACCGGGCACGCCACATGAAATCAAAAACAACAAAAATTAGCCGAAAAACGGGGAGTTTTCTCTTTTTTTGTATTTCAAAATGAGAAAAATCGAAAAAAAATAAAAAGCCCCCGAAAAAGCAAGGATTTTTGTCCGGTTTTGGAAATGACACGAAAAAATTAACTGGTGGTACCCCGGAGATTCTTGTAACCGCTTAGTATAGCAGCTTATGGAAATCGACCCGAAATATCAACTAATGTCAACTTTATTGAGATTAGGGTTCAACAAAAACTTCTCCCCTTTCACCAAATTTTCGAAAAAAAAAGATTTCTTATTCAGGGTCAAAGGAAGAGTCAAGGTTTGAACATCCAACCAACGTCGAAGATAATGTCAAAATCAGGAACACAACTTATGTATTATGTGGAAGATGTTCGAAAAATGTACTGTTTTAAAACTAAAGTTAAAATGAAAAAATTAAATTAAAATAAAATCCACATATAGTGGTAGCCATTACGTTGCAGTACTGCTGGGTGAGGGGAGGACAAATAAGGCTGGTCCTCGTTTTATAGTTTTACTCTCTAGTACTTTCGCCTGGTGGCATCTTCAGGAGCTTAGCTGACTAGTGGATGGGGTTCACATTTCCCTTGGTTATTCTTAGTAAAAATCATTTGGCTTGATTTCCAGTTATGGTAGGGGCTGGTGAACTTGCTGCTTAGGGATAGTAATTTTGAGATTCTTCTCCAGTATGCTTTTTTCTTCCTTGCAAGATATTTATTATTATCCATTCACCTTTTTTGCATGTAGAGGTTTTATCCATTCTTATATGGTCCAAGTGGTCACTATGTCTCCCTGCTTGGTAAGTGTTATTAGGCAGTAGAATTGCAGATAGCTTTGAAAAGGGTTTTTTTTTTTTTTGTTTAAATTAGCCACTAGAGATATAACCTGTTTTCAAACTAGTAGACTAGTAGACAAAAAAGTCTACTAGTTTGAAAACAGGTTATATCTCTAGTGGCTAATTTAAACAAAAAAAAAAAAAAAAACCCTTTTCAAAGCTATCTGCAATTCTACTGCCTAATAACACTTACCAAGCAGGGAGACATAGTGACCACTTGGACCATATAAGAATGGATAAAACCTCTACATGCAAAAAAGGTGAATGGATAATAATAAATATCTTGCAAGGAAGAAAAAAGCATACTGGAGAAGAATCTCAAAATTACTATCCCTAAGCAGCAAGTTCACCAGCCCCTACCATAACTGGAAATCAAGCCAAATGATTTTTACTAAGAATAACCAAGGGAAATGTGAACCCCATCCACTAGTCAGCTAAGCTCCTGAAGATGCCACCAGGCGAAAGTACTAGAGAGTAAAACTATAAAACGAGGACCAGCCTTATTTGTCCTCCCCTCACCCAGCAGTACTTAAAATAAAATAATATGTAGCCTTTTCTGGGTTTCACATTATCTTCGACGTTCAACCCTTAACTCTTCCTCTGACGCTGAAGATGAAAATAAAATTTCCGAAAATTTGGTGGAAAGAGAAGTTTTTGTTGAACCCTGATCTCAATAAAGTTTGCAGCTCAGAATAGCAGTAGAGAAGAAGGTATCAGAGGATGTAACTGAAGTTCAGTAACCTACCTGTCATAAAACGTTACTAACCGACGTTCCAGCCACATTCTACAACGGTATTTCCTATCTCATCGCGATTCTTACCATTCTCTACCTTTTCTCATCCGTCTGGAAACTTACACGCGTCATCTTCTTACCTTCAACCCACCTCCGAAGATCCAAACAGTCGTCCACAGTAAAACAGCGGTAGGATCGATTTTTGGGTTTTGATATGGTTGGAGTGGTAATTTTGAGTTCTATTTGCAAAATTCGGAAACATTGATTAGGAAACATAATCCCCAAAAATACCTACGGTGTTTTGGATTTTGCAAGGTTTTCCAACGATAAAAACCGTATTAAAAAAACAGATTCTTCCATCGATAAAAGTACGTCCTTCCTCTACAGTGTTTATTTGTTGTAACAATGTTATTTAGGAATAGATCGATGGAAGGTGCGATTTTTTCCGTTGGAAAATTAAATCTCATAGTTTTTAACTCGTAGAGCTGTACTTTTTTTTTCAACGTTGTAATGTGCACCAAAAGCTTCAAGAGAGGCCGTTCATAGTTAGCACTTACATAATAGTCAATTTTTTACATATTCAATTCAACTTTTTAGAAATTTAACTCATCCCAACCCTTCTTATGAGAAAAAAAACATCTTTCGTATTACCCTTCGGGTGGTAAGGAAAGTAAAAACAACTCTTCTAGCTTGTAGTACATTGCTGAGTCGGATGACGATTTCAGTTTCTCTTTATATAAAAACGCTGAAAATTATTAAACAATGGTTTATTATTTTTCTGTATAGATCACTCCTCTGCAAAGAACACGGCTTTGCCATTGTTACCACCAACCAACTTTAAGAAAAACATGGATCGCATTTCAGTCAGCTAAACTTTGAATGAGATTAGGCCTCTTTTGCGATTCACACTCGTGTTTCTGATTTATCGTAAGTCCAACCCTTAAATTCTCGTAGGGAGCGAACGGTTTGCCCTACAGAGCACCGCGTGGTCTCTAAAAATTCTAAAAATTCAATACTATCTCAAATTGACGGAAAAACAATACATTTACATCTAAATTTTTTGAGTTTTCAAAATTTCAACCCTTAGAAGTGACCTACATCAACCAAAATCTTCTAAAGTTATACGACCTCCAGTGGGAACAGTGTAAGGAGCAAAATTGAAAGCTGAAAGCCCTTGATAAGCTTCAAGAAGAAAAACAGCTCCAACTTCTGCAAGAAATGCAAGCCCAACGGGAAAAACGCTGCAAATTATTACACATTGGTTTAAATTTTTTTATTTTTCTATATAGATCACTCGTCTGCAAAGCCACCAACCATCCAACATGAAGAAAAGCATCGATCGCATTTCGGTCAGCTAAAATTTGAACGGAGATTAGGCCTCTTTTGCGATTCACACTCGTGTTTCTGATTTATCGTACGTCCAACCCTCAAATTCTCGCAGGGAGCGAACGGTTTGTCCTACAGAGCTCCGGATGGTCTCAAATATTTTTAAAATTCAATACTATCTTAAATTGATGGATAAACAACACCTTTATATGGACATTTTTTGAGTTAGGGCGTTTTCAAAATTTCAAAATTCATTTTTTGACCCTTAGAAGTGACTTATATCTACTAAAATCTTCGGGGCACAACTAGATCCTATATACCAAACTATACTCCTATATACCTGGAGCCTATATACCAAATTTCATCAAGATCGGTCAATGCTAAGTGGGGAAAGTGCCGCGTCCGGCGGACGGACGGCCAAATTTTTATTCGATTTTTGGATTCTACGTACCTTGAAACGTAAACCATCAAATTTTGAGGGGGTGGTAAAAATTTTTTTGTCTTGGTCGATTCCAAAAATTGCTGATGGAAATTGAAACTCGAAGTCAAGGAGGTTCTCGTCACTTGTCCAGGCGTTCTGATCGAAAATCTCATGTGGAGGAAAAGGGCAGACTGATTTTGAACAGAGTCCAGGTGCAAGCCCTAGTTGAACCTCACCCAAAAACAAAACCTAATTCAACCGTTATACAGCCTAAAAAAAACACGTCACGGAACCACAGAAACCTCATTGTCAACATGAACTCCAAAATGTTGGAGCCAGGAATGGAGAAGAATTTAGCGGGGAATTTCCCCATGCTCATGAAGAAATTAATAAGAAAAATGACATGGACGACTACGTGAACTGTTTACCATCTGAGGAGGAAGACAACTGAGGAGGTATGCGATATTATGAAGGTGCATGCTCGAGGAGTACTTGTCATGTGCACTTGGATGACCAATTCAGCATCATTGTGTGAGACTATTCCACCTGAACTACGTGGTGCGTCCAGATCAGCTACATGCAAAATCCTTGGAATGACTTGGAATCATAAAGATGACAATTTTGAATTTGTTCATTTGTTGACTTGGAATCATAAAGATGACAATTTTGAATTTGTTCATTCGTTCAAAAAGATGACAATTTTGAATTTGTTCATTTGTTCATTTTGAATTTGTTCATTTGTTCATTTGTTCATTTGTTCATAGAGGATCGAGGCAGCTCGCATGAGCCAAGAAGGGCCTAAGAGGGAGGTTTTGTGGTGGGTAAAGTCCCTATTTGACCCTCTAGGGATGGTGCGTCATGTCTCACTGCCTGCAGGAAGAATATTTAAGGATGTTTGGAAAAAGAAATTACCTTGGGATGGTAGAGGCTAAGGTGAACTCTTCCAAAGATCGGGCGACTGGTTGGAACGGAATAGGTGTCTGTCTGTGTGTGTGACAAAATCTTGTGTCGTCTGCACAGCCCTTAGTTTTCAACCGATTTCGTGGTTATTTTTTTATTCGACGCGGAAAACTATCTAGTTATGCACTACGTCACCGAAATTTCGAATTTTGCCTTTTAAGGGGGGGAGGGGGGTTAATGCTTAGAAAACTTGGGTTTGCGGGTATAATCTTGTGTATTCTGCCCAGGCCTCAATTTCCAACCGATTTTCATGTTTTCTTTTTTATTCGAGGCGGAAATTTATCTAGTAGTGCACTACGTCGCCAGAATTTCGAATTTTGCCTTTTAAAGGGGTGTAAAGGGGGGTTGATGCTTAAAAAACATCTGTTTGCGGGCATAATCTTGTAAACTCTGCCCAGGCCTCGATTTCCTACCGATTTGCGTGTTTCTTTTTTGTTTGACTCAGAAATTTTCCAAATTACACACTATTTCACCAGGGTATCAAAATGAATCACATCGAGTGAAAAAGTTGTATCTCTTACCAACTGGTTTAAATTGATCTGCCGCTTATCCAATGGGACGTGCCCTGGAATGCATGCATTACTTAACAATATGTTTTTTAAGAATGTTCAATACTCGAGAACGTTCTCCTATGAAAATTATCTTCCTTCTGAGACTACCAAGGGAACGGAAGCATCGTTTTCACTTTTCAAGGTCGAAGAAAAAGGTATCGAGATCGAAATTTCCACTCGCGCAAGCAGCAACTCAGCAGCATCTTCTGAAAGGTAATTTGAATCAGATCTGTCCCTAAGCAGCAACATTCCCGTGACCCGCTCTTAAAATCCAAAAGAATATGTCATAACCTATGAACCACGGATCCTAGACTAGATCCGTAGTCTAGTATCCGTGCTATGAACTATATTCAGCAAGGCATCCTGACTTTTGAGAAAATCAAATAAATGACGTGTGACATGATTTTGGGCATCCATACGCTGCTCCTTCTTAAAAACAAATCCCACCCCTCCTTCTCTAACAATATCCCTACATTCCTGGGAGAGGCATCACTGAACATGCGATTGAAAAACGCTGCAAATTATTACACAATGGTTTATTATTTTTCTATATTGATCACTCGTCTGCAAAGCCACCAACCATCCAACATGAAGAACAAAATCGATTACATTTTGGTCAGCTTTAATTTGAACGGAGATTAGGCCTCTTTTGCGATTCACACTCGTGTTTCTGATTTATCGTACGCCCAACCCTTAAATTCTCGTAGGGAGCGAACGGTTTGTCCTATAGAGCTCCGCGTGGTCTCAAAAAATTCTAAAAATTCTATAGAATCTTAAATTGAAGGAAAAACAATACCTTTATATAAAAATTTTTTTGAGTTAGGGCGTTTTCAAAATTCATTTTTGAACCCTTAGAAGTGACCTACATCAACCAAAATCTTCAGGGCACAACTAGACCCCAAAGGGAGCCTACGTACCAAATTTCATCAAAATCGGTCAATGCTAAGTGGGGAAAGTGCCGCTACGGCGGACGGACGGCCAAATTTTTATTCGATTTTTGGATTCTACGTACCTTGAAACGTAAACCATCAAATTTTGAGGGGGTGTTAAACATTTTTTTCTTAGTCGATTCCAAAGGTTCATTTTTGAAAATAATAAACCAAAAACTCATGAAATTCATAAAATTGACAACTTGGTAGTAACTCCCGAATTTAGGTTTAACGCTAAGCACTCTATGTGGTATCCAAAAAACAAGTTTGGCGAAAAAAATAGTCGTGATGGAATTTTTTGAGTATTTTTTTCGGTTTTAGCATGCAAAAACCCACGGGGGACGGTGAAGAAATCGCATGCAGACCTGAGTAATCAGAGACACATCTTCCGGATACGGAATTATGTTGTTAGCAGTTGAATTGAAGAGGCAAAGGGTGATGACTGGAGCAGTGCCGAATACTGGTGCAGTTACGGTACTTGTGAATCTCGAGGAGGAATGTTGTCTTGTGGGTGCGGAGAGGTTTTGTTGTGAAAACCCAGGAAACCCGGGGAGCTCCTCACTTTTACTCCCCCGCCATAACTCGCTCCCTCCGATATGTAAATAGGCGGAGGTGAGAGGTTACGGCGGGGCGAGGGGGCGGTAAGGAGTCGATCGTCTGGCGCGGCGGGGGAGGGCGAAGGGAGTCGGCCATTTTGGCACCACCCTCGCGCATACAGCGCCCTTTGTTCTCGCCCCCGCGACCTCCTCCGCCACCGCCGCCCTTCTCGATATCAATTAAACGAGGGTTTCCCCTCCTCTCCACCGCCAACGTTGAGGGGCGGAGAGGGCAAGAGGGGAAGTGATGACTCTCCAAATGGATTGTTTTTGCGGTTTCTGTGGAAAAAATAAGGAGGGGGAGGTGATGAGGAGGTTCTTAGCATTAACCCCATCCACCAGTACCCGGCACCCCCCAGTATCAGGCACCTCCGCGGGGAATACATACCCCCTCCTCACGCCGCACCACACTACCGTCACTTCACATCACCTCCTTACCGACCGAGACATTTTTGTCTCCTATTGTTCAGATCCTCAGACCAGGCTATTACTCTAACAATCTCTTCAAACTACCAACAGTAATATCCATAATAGCGCTTCCTTCCCACACTCTTCTCCACGTAAGAGAAGGAAACCTGCACTCAGAGCAGAAGAATCTCCCTAGGGATGTCCGATACTTCCAAAGTATCGATATAATATCGTATCGATACATCTAGAAAGTATCAGCAAGTATCGATATTTTGAAGTACTTATCGATACTTTTCGATACTTTCACAAATTTGGTGGAAATGTCGTTTGAGTTTCTATCCATCAGTGTGACATCCCTCCATCGCGAGGATAATAATTAATATAGAATGAACAAAACAATAAATCACTCATTTTTTTTTTATTCAATACTTTTTTTGGTTGAGGCACTTGTTTTCGTATTGGAGTTGGTTGGGTTAAGATTTTGGTGGTTCTTCCTAGATGATGGAGGACAGATAGTTATCATAGAGAGCTGGAGATGGAGGTACATCATCTTTGTGGGTCATTTTCCTGGAAAGGTACAATCGGTATCCCAAGATTTCAGAAAACTTAAAGTTCGACTCAAGTTCTGCCAAAAATCAGGGATTAACCTCACACCATACTGATTGAATTTCGACGAAAGAACACACAGTGGGACGCTTAATTAATTAATCAAAAACGCTTGCATACGAGTCTGCAACACATTGAAACATTTTCATGCCCCCCCCCCTCCCCTCCCGAGACATCTGGGAGCTCGAATTTCGACTCAGCTGATCTGGGAGCTCGATTTTCGACTCAGCTGATCTGGGAGCTCGATTTTCGACTCAGCTGATCTGGGAGCTCGATTTTCGACTCAGCTGATCTGGGAGCTCGATTTTCGACTCAGCTGATCTGGGAGCTCGATTTTCGACTCAGCTGATCTGGGAGCTCAATTTTCGACTCAGCTGATCTGGGAGCTCGATTTTTGGCTCAGCTGATCTGGGAGCTCGATTTTTGGCTCAGCTGATCTGGGAGCTCAATTTTCGACTCAGCTGATCCGGTAATATCAAACTGTAAAGTACCTACCTAACTGTAAAGTACCTACCTGTAAAGTACCTAACAACTTCACTTCTGATGGTCATAATCATCATTGTGGCGACTTGGGACAAATTTCGTCGCATCAAATTTCGTGACGATTTTTTTTTTATGTGCCATATGAAAGACATGAAAATGTCAAAATTAAAGAAGAAAACCTATCGAAAGAAACCTATGGGCGTGGTTTCCGCGTAAAGGAGAATACTCGGAACCCCATCTCCATGAGGAGCGAGAACTGGGAGTTATTCCAAAAATTGAACCAGGGCGGGACAGGTGTAGAAAAGGGTTAAACCAACGTGGAACACGGTTTTTCTGATAGCAACCTAGAAACCTCCGAAAGTAAACAAGTAATCTCAATTTATCGGTTTTCGAGCCAAAACTTGGTACCAGGGGATTTTTACGGTTGCTGAATACAGTTTTGAGGTCCAAAAATGTAAAGTTTTTAAATTGCAACGGAAAATTCAAATTAAATTGTTAACAATTTGAAAGAAGTCTTTCATCTCTCCAAAAGCCACCATCACCAGATGCATTTTCATCGGCAGATGAAAGACACAAAAAAAGACGCAAAATTTCTGGGTGGCACTTAGGTTTTTCAGCTTTTCCCCCGTTCTAGTGCTGTTCTGCTGAAAAAGTAACCATATCGCTGGAACCAACTCTGTAGAAACAAGAACTAGAGGCCAAAAAGAAAAAATAATATCGATTTCTTACCGTTCACAGAGGGCAGATGAAAGACAGACGGTGACTGTGACACCACGTTTTTTCAACTGAAACCACTTGTGCACGCCTCCACACAGAAGGAATACGTTTCCCGCCGCTTTCTTTGATAACCTAACGACTAACCTCACCTCTTACAGTGGTAGTAAAACCGCGGGAAACGATAAAAAGCCGCCAAAATACGAAAACACAAAAAAGGCAGATTAAAGACAAAAACCTCCGGACAAGCACATTTTATCCTCCTGCTCGCTTTATTTGCTTCTGAAAAAATCTGCAAATCCATTTTTTTCATGTCCAGGTATATGCAATAAAGAATCACTACAAATTCAGACCGCTGCTTTTATAGATGAGTCATAGTGTTCAAGCAAAGTTGACTACCTAGGGGTCTGGACATGGCAGATTACTGGACATTTAGCAGTTTAAACTTTAATTTCTATATTTTAGCGTGAATAAGTGCATATTTTATTGATTGCCCGAAGTAGAACAAAGTTGATAGTTTATGGAGAATTTTTTTTAAACACCTAAATCATAAATGGGCATTCAGAATCTTCTCTGGACAACGATTCGCCCTTTCTGGGAAAATGACCCATGTACATCGATACTTTATCCACCTTGTTTGTGGATAAAGGTGAGGGGTGGGGGGTGGGGGAGACCACTTTGCTTAAAATGCTAAATAAATTATATCGAGTGAAACAGTTTTATCGCTGACCAACTAGTTTAAATTGGCCTAATGCTTATCCAATGGGACGTCCCCTGGAATGCATGCATAACTTAACAATATGTTTTTAATTTGTCAAATTTCTATTTTTGACAGCTCATTCTTATATCATCATTTACGCGATTCAAAGCGAGTTGCATACTTACCTGCATTTATTCATTTACTTCCATATTTCATTTATAGATTTTATTTTATTTTTTGCCAACATCCTGAGTTCCATGATGATCCCATCCCTCTGACATGCGCACCTTGCCCCACTTTATTTTCGTTGCGGAAGAAAATGCTACTTATATCTGCTGTATTCTGGGTACTGACGGTTTCCTATCCCGTTTATATTTAGTTTTCGGTGTATCTCCGTTTACAATATTACGCTGTGTCAGTCCAAAGGTAAACTCTCAAATTAATTCATTAACTCTTAACAAATCCGTAATTTGGTAGCTAACACTTACTCAGTGGCAATTGTGTGGTTGTTAAAGGCACTTACATTCCATTCAAGTTCATATCTTGAACCCTCCATGTCCTTAGGGAATTGGTAGATGGTCCACTTTCGTTGGTAGGTAACCTACTTCCGGCTAACCCTTATACGAAGTACCTTCTCACCTACTTGATCAAAAACAAGGAATTTTCCTGTTACTGTTCATCATAATTCGTTGGGCCTCCACACTGTTGAGAATCACAATATTCAAAAGATTTCTCTGGGTTTTATTTTGGAAATAACTAAACATCGGAGCCAATATTAATCTATAGAATACAGTTGAACAGATATTTGGATTGCATCGATGGTATCTAAAAAACAATCTCTCAGAAAACGTCAAAAATCTCTGTTTTGAACCCTTTAGAGTAGTCCAAACTGGACAAAGAACATTTTTTTTTTCTTCGGGTGAAGGCTCAGTACCCCTCAGTAATAAGTTGTTCAGTTTCAATGCCATATCAAGATCGATCCTCTGCTACGCCTCAGAGGTTTGGGGATTTGCACAGTTTGAGGCTGTAGAGAAAGTTTTGAAATTCTTTGTGAAAAAACTTTTACATCTACCTCAGTTTACACCTGATTATAATATTATGGGATCTAAATTAGTTTCTAACATGACCATATTATGGTCATGTTAGAAACTAATTTAGATCCCATTTTCTGCCATACACTGCGCCTTCATTTCAGACACGTACTTAAGGTCCTGAAGATGAATTGCAACAGGCTACCGAAAAAGATATTACAGGAGGTAGTCAATGCTCGAGTATTTTGGTACGCAGACTGGTGCAACCTTTTCTCTAAGTACGTTGGTGAGAGGACGTGGGTGGACCTTAGCTCGAGCGATTTGGGTGATATCTTGAGTGGTCTAGTTGAAAAAGTGGCAAAATACGAGCGAAATTCTCTTTTGAACCGTGTTGATATCACTGAGAGATTCGACCTCTATCGGCATCTCCAAAGAACAGTGGTGTGCGCAGATATGACTGATCAGAGAGGTTCTAATTTGGATTTGAGGACGTTGCGCTGGGTTTTTAAGCTTAGAGGGGAACTTCTTAGTTTAAATGGTGCTCCATTGAGCAACAAGAGGAGGCCATTATGTTCAATGCGTAATTTGGGAGAGAGGGAGGATTTGTATAACTTTTTGGGAGTATGTCCGATACTTGGTGATTTCAGGTGAATTGTTTATTCAAAGAGTAATCTTTCATGAGAAGAGATTCTCTGTATACTGAATAGTAGTGGGGAGTGGGATAAAGTGGCCAAGTACTGTTCTTTAGCTTGGAGACATAGAAAGTTTATGATTTCGGAGTTTAATAATGATTAGAGCAGAGTTGTATTATGATCAGGAGGAAGCTGAGAGAGTTTTTGGGAGTTCAGGGATCAAAATAGTAACGGGCCATCGGTACCTAGGTGGATACATAGGATAAGAAAGTAAAAAGCAGGAGTATCTAGAGGACAAAATACATCGATGGGTAGGGATGATTGAAAAATTGTCATCTGCTGGGGAGAAGCAGCCACAAGCGGCTCACGTAGCTTTTTGCAAGTCACTGCAAGCACAATGGCAGTTTGTGCAACGAGCAGTGCAAGGTGGAGAAGATGCATACCAAAAGTTGAAAGACTATATACGAAACACCTTTTTTTGGTGGAGCGGTTTCAGGAGATGAATGTGACTTATTCGCCCTACCTGTTGCAAAGGGAGGCATGGCCTGGACTGATCCAGTTGGTTCGGCAGCGCTAAGCTTCGATACGTCGAAGGAGGGTGCGTCATTCTTGGAGAGAGTGATCAGAACTGGCCTTTGCTTTGATATTAATGCACATCTAACCCGACTAGAAGAAGCAAAACGGAAAGCAATCGAGAAAAGAAAGCATGCAGAAGATATCCAGTTAAGCTCAGTTCTGGGAAACTTCACAGAAGAAAGACGGAGAAGCATTGGTCGAGCAGTACTCAAAACGACCAAAGTCAAAGTTTCTGGCTGGCTGTCAGCACTCCCACTGAAGAAACACAACTATGACCTGTCACAGAGTGAATTTTGAGATGCTCTAGCAGTGCGGTATAAGCGAACACCAGTGAACTTACCCAATTCTTGTGACGGTTGTGGAAGCAGAGGGTTCACGATAGAGCCTAAGCTGCAACCCTAAGCTGCAAGAAAGGAGGCCTGATTTCACGGCGGCATAATGAAGTTAGGGATGTTCTTGGTGAACTAATGACGTCGGCATGGGGGAACTGTTGTAAGGAACCCATCATTGCAGAACCAACTCAGATGCAACCTGGCCTTAGAGGGGACTTAGCATGTCGGGGGGTTTGGGAGGAACAGAGGGAAGCATTGTTTGATATCCGTGTAGTTGACACAGATGCTCCCTCATATGTCTCTCGACCCGTCGTAGCCGTCCTTTCAGGAGCAGAAGAAGAAAAGAAGCGAAAATACCTGAGTGCCTGCGAGGAACGTCGGGCTTCATTCACACCTCTGGTGTGTTCAGTTGATGGAGTTTTTGCCCCTGAAATGGTAGCCTTTGTGAAGGTCTTAGCAGAAAGGCTATCAGACAAATGGAGTCGACCACAGGGTGCAGTCCGAGGATGGCTGAGAGCTAGACTAGCGTTCTCTGTGCTACGAGCCACTTCAATGTGCATCAGGGGCTCGAGGAAGAGATGGCGGAGTGCTGAAGAACTTTTAGGGTATAGCGACGGAGCAGCTCTTCAATTGGGTCTCGCTCAGTAACTGGTCTTCCCTTCCTCCGACCAATCAAAATCATTTTTGTACGGTTCTAAAGTATCCACAAAGGAAATGTTCAATAAAGATTTTAAGTCATCTTAAAGAGTTGTATTATGTGATTGGTATTTTTTCTTTTTTCTTATATTTCGCACTTCAGTGCTTAAACGAATATATGATGTACTTCTTGACGTAGTATGACGAACTTCGAGCAGACGTTTACATTGCTCTATAAGCTTGAGTTTTTTTTAAAGTGTATTTTATTAATTTTTCTCAATAAAGCTTTTCTTCTTCTTCATTTCTTTTTTCTTATGTTGTAATGGACATGTTAAGAAATGTTAGGATGTTAGGAAAATGTAAATGAATGAAAATGTTAATGAATGTTAGGAAATGTTCAGATTTACAAAAATTCTCTTTTTCGGTAAAAAGTGAAGATACGAGCTCTATGCCTGATGCCATCGGTATAAAAATGTATTGTACTCACCGAGTAGCCATGGCGCAACGCACTCGTTCTCCTTGGCGGACTTGAGGATGGTTTCCGGAAGAGGGAGTGAGTGTCGGACCATGGCCCCGTAGAGGCCGTACTCCGCCATGATGGTGCTCCTGCCCCAGCATTTCTCAGTCTTCCTCCATTTGGCTCTCCTGTTTTGGAACCAGACCTGCACAGAAGAACGAGGAAGGAACTTAGATAGGTCAGAATTATGACCTCAGGCCTCTGAGGGTGGGAAATTGCAATTTTTGACCGAAAATGGTGCGCCTGATTTAAAAAAAAAAATGCAATCCAAAGTAGACCTCATCCTGAGAATTTTGACTTCAGCTGTTCTCTTTTTGGATGAGTAGATCTTTTTCTATGATTTTTCAAAGTTTCGAATGCCTATGAAGGGGCGTGTCTCTCCAGCCTACTGTGACGTCATAAACATTCGAAACTTTGAAAAACCATAGAAAAAGGTCTCACGCTAGAAGGTCGCGGCTGGTGTCAAAATTCTCAGAATGAGGTCTAGTTTAGATTAAAAATAACAATAAACAGTTTTTCCGACCCATGCGCACACCCCACTAGGCAGAGTCAAAAACTCTAGTGTCAAATTACAGCTCGACAGTTTACCAGGTTTGGGCAATGAAATAGAGGAAGCCGATCATCTGCCATAAATAAATTTACATAAATTCAATAATTTTGGTGTGAGGATAACTAGTGAGATGATCTGTTTTGATTTTTTGACCGACTCCATGAGTATTCTTTTATGGGGACAACACGAATTTCTGCCCAGGACATACACTGTATAGGTCCTGTAGGACTGTATAGGTCCTAGTCATGTGCGTCATGGAAGAATATTACTATACTTCTTCCATGATGTGCGTCTTCCCCCTCTCATCAGTCAAAATATACTCGTACTCACTCAGTTCAGTATAATTATACTCCAGTTCACTCAAAGGGAAGATCAGGATGTCCCTATGGAGAGAGATTGATTCTTGTTTTGAAGTAGTTCTAAGTCGGTCAAAAAACACAAGGGGTTTTTAAAAAATAACTTTGTTTTATTGTAACATACATTGTTACAGTTACAGTTTTGGACATGAATATACACGTTACAGTTGTGGACATGAATATTTAACAACTTAACAATAATAAATTCACATGGTTCGTCACATGGTTGGAGGTGTAAACCCAATGGAGAGGAAGTAAAACGTTTATTTGACATACATAATTACAAAATAATACTGAATTTACGTGTAGTATAAACATTACGGCATGGTTTTTTTTAGGACGTCCCACTTGGGCGTCCTTATGCGATCGATCTGGGGTAAAGTTGCACAACACTCAAAAGAAAAAGAAAATAACCACACAGTAATCCGTTTGAGACCATTCTGAATCCAAATCTGCGGAAAAACAATAGGTGTATGTCTGTGTGTGTGTGTGTGTGTGTGTGACAAAATCTGCCAGCCATCAATTTCCAACCGATTTTCGTGGTTCTTTTTTTGTTCGTCGCGGGAAACTATCTAGTTGTGCACTACGTCGCCGGAATTTCGAATTTTGCCTTTAAAAGGGGGGAAAGGGGGTTAATGCTCAAAAACGTGCGTTTGCGGGCATAATCTTGTAAAATTTGCCCAGGCCTCAATTTCCTACCGATTAGTGTTTCTTTTTTTGTTCGACTCGGAAATCTTCCAAATTGCACACTATTTCACCAGAATATCAAAATTAGCATGGGGAGGGATAATAGTGGGGGTGATAATATTGAGAAAATATCCGATTTTTCAAAATTTCGGTTCTTTTATAGCTTATTAATAAATTGTACCCAAGCTTGGAGATTGAGGAAAAATTCTCATCAAAGCTCCGGATTTTCATGAATTATTCTCTTTCCCACCATTGAACTAATAGTGGTGCCACCATGGTGCCAGGAAACCAAAAAACCGCTTATTTCGTGGTTTTTGAAAAACACGGAAACACGGTTGTTTTTTTTTATCTTGAATACGGAAATGAACTTTGACGGACTGCCTACCAAAATAAATATATGGAAAGTTCAACTTTACGAAGTATTACTGCTTTGGTGCCAGACTGGCACCAGTGGGGGTGAACTCGAATTAACATCTTGGGTATCGTAGATCATGGATTTCAAAATACTCTTCAAATTCGAGGCTCCCGCTAGATATGTTGTGGTGGATAATGGTGGGGGGCACTATTTCTTGCTTAATATGCTTAATAACTGGTATTAATTGACCTAATGCTTATCCAAAGGGACGTCCCCTGGAATGCATGCAATTAACAATATGTTTAACTCTGCCGTAGGATCGGGAATTTCCTTTCCTTCAATCACAGGTACAACTTACATGAAAAGAAAATGATGATCTGCATGACGTTGTTCAGAGGAACAAATAAATGTCCAAGTATCATTTAAAAAAATAAAAATAAAATATTATTGAGTTGTTGCGTTGAAAGGTGTCAATTTATTATGAACAAAATAAAATAAAATAGCTCAGAAATTTAATTGCTCTGCTTGAATTGTATAACATTTATTCCGTGAACCTATCAATATTCCTTTCGAATACATCCTTCTTCTATTATTGATGTTGAATAGCTAACCTGAGTTTCATCAGTACAAAACCGTTCAAACACGTGAGACAGTATCGAAGTGGAAAACGGGTTATTGTTTAAATTCTCGAGGCCACTGGATCAAATAAGGTTATTACCCGGAAGGTGATTATAGTAGATTAAGCTTCAACCTTCAAGGTGACTCTCGGGCGTGAAGGAAAAGAGGAGACGAAGTGTGAAAATATTGATCAACGTTGAAAAAGCTATTAGGTGGACGACGAGGGGATTTGAGAAACCTAGCATGAGTGCGGGAGAGAAGGGTTAGTAATATTCCTCTCACTAATATTACGCTTCATAGAGATTCGGCCCTCGTTGACCCAGCTAATGTGGCGTAGTGAGTTTGACCAGAAGACCGAGCTGGTATCGAATGGTAGAAGGATTTTCAGTTCAAAGGAGTTCCTCCTGGTAGTCGAAACAAGGTGCCACAATATTAGTAATACTCCAGGGGAAGAATGTCACCTGCTTCTATCTTTACAAGAATCGAAGTTCCTGTGCATTTCACAGTTTCCTCGCACACTACCTTAAAATGGAAGGCATGTGCAAGTTATTATCGCAATAAAATTAATAACTTGAAAAATTTAGCTTGAGATGATTTCTGCATAAATTAGTTCAATGGTGCAAATTATCCAAAGGAGAAGGAAGAAGAAAGGGCAAGGATTTAGTATTTGCTTCTTTCCCAAATATTTTGATATTAGCAAAATCTGAAGTATGTTGTATTTCAACCAAGCACCTAGATACTCCAGAGGTTGTTCTTTTATTTATATATCCATGGGGGTTGACACCTGATTCATCTATACATATTTACTTTGTTGACACTCAGTACAGCTAAGTTGGTATAATATCTGGTATTCATAGCTCCATTCTCATTATCTTTGGTCTTTCTTAGTAAGTTGTGACGGAGCACCAGTTACTCTGTCACCTGATTCGTGATTCGATGGAGCGATTCTTCCGCCACTCAGGGATAGCTCCCTAGTCTAATTCCAGACACCGATCTGTAAGTACATTACTTTCATACTAGATCACTTCCCTTACCCTCGTGATTCAAATCCGAAGATCTAATAGGTAAACTCTATTGATACTTCATCTCCCCTCACATGTAGGTACAAGACTCATTGATTATAGGATAATATATCTATCCTATTCATTCATATCCTTTCATTCATCGTCCCTAGTCCTAGGTTGATCTCCAACAAGGAGTAGGTATTCAAACGAAACGTATAGTTCTCTAGGGGTAGAATACAGCAACGATTAAATTATTCTCATTAATTAATCAGATTCTCCAGATCCCCTAGAACAATACTGTTTCAAAGTGTTTAGACCAACAAGTGGGCAGTAAGCTATTTGTTATTTATTTTATCCCTAGAAGTGTTATTTATATTATTTCGGGAGTGACTAGATGAACTGGATCCCCGGTCAATCGACCCCAGAGCTCTTAATCCTTAGTCCTGCAGCCAACGAGGATCGACGCCCCTCTCCGTCGTCACTAGTGACGACACGACGTCGACTCCTCTCGTCAGTTCCTGCTTCAATAGCACTGTTATACTAACTAACGTCTTCCAAAGCTCATCAATCTATATACCTTTTATTTTTCTAACAGTCTCTCGCGTGAGCTATATACCCGGTACTGAATCGACTTAAGGGGGTCTCAGTCGGTAGCCGTTCGTTCCTCGTTCCGGATCAGTATTTCACGACATTGAAGGCGCGAAAAATTGTGCCTAAATTCAAAATTTTGAAGGATTTTAGAAATTCATTAGTGCACGGCCCTAGGGAATTGAAAAAATGAAAGATTGCCGCTAGAATCATCAAAATCGAACAATAATTGCCAAAGAAAACGCTGCAAATTATTACACAATGGTTTATTATTTTTCTATATAGATCACTCGTCTGCAAAGCCACCAACCATCCAACATGAAGAAAAACATCGATCGCATTTCGGTCAGCTAAAATTTGAACGGAGATTAGGCCTCTTTTGCGATTCACACTCGTGTTTCTGATTTATCGTACGTCCAACACTTAAATTATCGTAGGGAGCGAACGGTTTATCCTAAAGAGCTCCGCGTAGTCTCAAAAAATTCTAAACATTTTATAGAATCTTAAATTGAAGGAAAAACAATACCTTTATATACAAATTTTTGAGTTAGGGCGTTTTCAAAATTCATTTTTGAACCCTACATCAACCAAAATCTCCGGGGCATAACTAAACCCCAAATGGAGCCTACATACCAAATTTCATCAAAATCGGTCAATGATAAGTGGGGAAAGTGCGGCGTACGGCGGACGGACGGCCAAATTTTCATCCGATTTTTGGATTCTACGTAGGTACCTACCTTGAAACGTAAAACATCAAATTTAGAGGGGGTGTTATAAAATTTTTCTTCTTGGTCGATTCCAAAGGTTCATTATTGAAAATAATAAACCAAAATGGAAAAAAACTACTGAATTAACGGTTTTTTTTCCATGCTTTCCCCACATTTAACTGGCATTTGTTGTTCGATTTTGATGATTCCAGCTGCAAAATTTCAGTTTTTCAATTCCGCCCTAGGGCCGTGCACTAATGAATTTCTAAAATCCTTCATCATTTCAAATTTAGGTATAACTTTTCAAGTTTTTGCGCCTTGAATTTCGTTAAATACTGACTCGTAACGAGGAACGAACGGCGATCGACTGAGACACTCGATTCAGTAACATTTTGGAAAATCCACATCGGCGGAATCAAAATTTCGCTCGATTCATCCTAATAGGCGGACTCTCCTCTGGGTTATCTACCATCTTACCCTTCTACAATCGAAAGCTGCTGGCTGGCTGGATCCTGGAACTTGAGATCAGGATTTACCTATTTTATTTCCCCCATTCGACGAGAGTTTCACACCCGGATAATTGGAGTCTCCTCGAAGATCCTTTAATTCACTTTCAAAGGACAATTTATCTTACTTGTTTGAATTTAAAAGAATTTAAATTATTTTAAGGTAACAATTATACCTGTTCTGATGAAGGAGCTCCTTAGGTAGGGGTTGTATAACTTCCGATATCTACCACTTTTAATTATTTCATTTTACATCAATAAATTCTTGTAGTACCAATAGGAACTTTGACTTTTACTTTCAATCCAAAAACTCCGCACCATTCAAAGGTGGTCGTCAGAATAATTGACACCTACCAAAATACCGTAGATAATTTTCTGTGGCGATCAATCAGAAAGTTCTTAATTTTATTGTTATACTTCCATGTTACTCGATCATTCCTCATTCATTCAGTATCAATATCAGGAGTCTGAAACTGGTGCTTTTGCTCTACAAAGAGAAAATATTGTAGCCCTGAAAGTTTGGAGGGAACCAAGAATCATTAGAGCGATTCCTTGTGTTGCAGTACCAATAGTTGATTCACTCTGACGGGATCTGTGTAATTCAGTTACGTTGCAAGGGCATCGTCTATTATAGCCCTGGTAATATAATTGTGGTCGGAGTAACATCGTGAAGCGAACCCCTTTGGCGCAGTGGGATTGTGACTTGAGGCCACGGAGGTGGGAAGGCTGTTGGCAGGTCAAGGGATCGAGTCTAATCAGGGAAGCCCCGATCCGCTGATTGATCAAGGGGCTCAGGGCTCATGACGGGCTGCCTTCCTCCGTCCCTTTGATTGGCTGAAACTAATGCGACCAAAGCGCCCCCCCCCCTCACGGTCGTCCTACGGCCGCTGTGGTCACTTGCTCTGATACCCAACGTCACTAACTGACTAATAGGTGGTACGTAACATGTTCCTCAAATGTTCATCGAAATCAACTAATCGAGAGAACTGTTAGTGAGACATTGCCATACTATAAGCTCTAGAGGTAGTTTACCCATTATTCTATTACTATTGTTAGGTTTATACATAATTATTAATTAAAACACTCGTCATCAAGCTATTCATTATTGAAATAATAATTCACAGTGAAATCTAATGTCTGAAATTTGTCACTATTTAAACATCTTCATGGTAGCAGGATAAAACTTCACCAATCTGTGCAGTGGAACAGCTCTCAACTTTAGAGATGACATTCTTCAAAATAAATCGATTTAAATCGTATCGATCTTTTAGAAAAGATTTTTAAAACTGCAAATTATTATACAAAGGTTTATTATTTTCCTATATCATCACTCAGATCACTCGTCTGCAAAAACACAGCTTTGCCATTGTTACCATCAACCAACATGAAGAAAACCATCGATCGTATTTCGGTCAGCTAAAATTTGAACGGAGATTAGGCCTCTTCTGCGATTCACACCCGTGTTTCTGATTTAAAAGGAAATCCAACCCTTAAATTCTCGTAGGGAGCGAACAATTTGTCCTACAGGGCTCCGCGTGGTCTCGAAAAATTCTAAAAATTCAATACTATCTTAAATTGAAGGGAAAAAATACCTTCATATCACAATTTTTTGAGTAAAGGGGTTTTCAAAATTTCAACCCTTACGTCGGACGGCGGACGGACGGCCAATTTTTTATTCAATTTTTAGATTCTACGTACCTTAAAATGTAAACAAACAAATTTTGAGGGGTTAAAAAAAATTTTTCTTGGTCGATTCCAAAGGTTTATTATTGAAAATAATAAACCTAAATCGATGTTTTTAAGAATCGATACTCTTCAAGCAAAAGTCATACTTGAGTAATAATTACCAAAACTAGAGCTAACTTTTGATGCCTATGTATATACATAGTCAAGTTTCCTATATTTTATAGCCTGGAACCTATTGTATAAAAGTCAAGTTTCTAATAACCAACAACGTGTAACTTTCATATTGATATTTTTGACAATTTATGTCACGAAAAAGCTTTATACCTACTGCGTAAATGACAACCAACTAATTTTTCATTCATTTCATAAACCTTCCATCAATAATTATAGAGGATAAATTAATGAGGATTGTAGACGTCATGTACTAATTGAGTTCCACCATGATAGGTTTTGGTGGTGGTGGTGATGTTTCCCATATTTTTCGTCATTAGGATGTGATAACCGAAAACTTGGAGAAACATTTGATTGTACAAGTTAATGGGTTTGATGATTGAAATAAAAGTTAAGTTGTAATTATGGAATTTGAGTAAATAAAAGTTTTTGCAGTAATTTTGAATTTCATTTATTTACATCCATTTCTTTCTTTTTTTACGTACATAACTGTGCAGGAAACAATAATTCTATCATTCCTTTACTTTTCCGGGCATATTTTAAGGTTTTTTCGGTCATATTACGGTCATATTTGGGGCATGTATTGGTCATATTTCCAGATTTTATTGGTCATATCCTGCCGAGCTCTAGTGATAAGCAATGATCTTCATAAATTTTCCTTCCCCACTGTGGTTGTGAAGGTTATTGGTTGTAGTGATTGTTATTGGCGATAAATTATTTCCCTCAACCAGCTGATGTAAAGATTCGGACCAATTCTTGAAATTTTGGATCGAGTCTCCGATTAGGAAACAAATCTAAAAATATTGAGTTTTTACGAAATACTTTTTTTTTTTAAGAATCGACACTTTTTTGCCATTCCTACTCAGCTTCACATCATCCCCAACTTGATGAATCATCCGATCTGTTGTGGTATTTCTGGAGGTTTTCAATTGCAGCTACTTGATCTCTATTCGAGTCGTCTTTGTAGATTATAATCTTCGCGTTTTGCTATGATGTTGTGGATAACACAAGGCCCTTGACGATAGTTATTTTATTATCTATTATTGAACTAAAATGTGATCACCTACTTGCAGGAGGGAACAGTTTTTGAATGACTTCGGTCAAAGCTGGCTTTCATAGTTTCAGGTTTGCTCGCTGCTCATTAGTGAAGGGCGTCTCTTGAATCATATCTGTTACGCCGTTAGAAGAATCATCTGATGGATGCAGTTAAATTTTCCCGTACACCTTATAACATGGCGAGCAGCTTATTCCAGATAAGTACGAACGTTTCAGTAGCTTCCAGGCATGCCTTCCAGCCACCCTTGAAAACAGTATAAATTGCCAAAAACTGCTTCACAGCGCGGATTTTCCTCTCAGCCAAGACATTACCAGCTGGACGATACGGTGCAGTGTGGATGAACCTGATACCTTCGTCCTGTGCAAATTTTTCAAATAACTTGAGTGTAAACTGGGGACCATTGTCAGTAAGAACAGTCTTTACTTTGTCTATTATGGGAAGGTCTCGAAGAAATTTGATTACAGTAGCAGATGCTTCATTCATACTTTTCGTGAACGTGAATCGGCTATGCCCATCCATAGCTATAAGGAACGATTTGGTGCTGTTTAGTCCTACCGACTGCGCCATATTGTTAGCTTAATCTCTAATTACCAACATAAAACTCTCATCATCAAACTATTCATTAATTAGAAATAGGTAATAATCATTCACACAGAAATCTATTCACAGAATGCTTATTATTTCGAGGATAAAGTGGCAACATGACCTAACTCATTTTTCCTAAATTTTCAGGAGACACCAAAAACCGATTTATTTTTTTAAATAATGTAATGAGGAGTTTTTATCGGAAATAATGACACATCCGTTACTGGTTCCCGTTTATGCAAACTGAACACTTACATTCTTCACCATTGCATCATTTCAACAATCTCTTGCAATAATTTCCTAGGGGACCATCTATACCTAGATAATCCCTGAAATTTTCATCAAAATCGGACAGTAACATTTTATAGTATCACCCTTTTTAAGGAATTGCGGATAGACAGACACAAAACCAAAATTGTTCAGAAATTTAGATTTTGTAAAACTTATTATTTCTTTTACCTTGATAAGTCAAAACAATGCTTCCGCTATCTTGGTGTAACTCTGAAGCAAGTTGGCTTTAATACTCGGAGTGGAAGTTTGAAGGAGACAAATCAACACTTTTCCTTCTTCTTTAGCACTCTTTCTCTTTCCTCCTTCTTTGGAATTAATGGGGGGATTTAATTTAAAAATTAATGACAATCGTGAGGCATGAACTTCTTCAAGAACTGCAAGTGCAGGCCATTATACTTGTTTGTTGATATTTGGAGCCAATTGGTGTAGGGTTTGGGCCGAAAATTGTTGAATCTAGAAACACTCTTAACTCAATGCGGCCCAAAATGAGGTAGGTCATGTGGCCATTTCACCCTCGATTTGTAAAATCTGTCGCTATTTAAACATCTCCATGGTAACAAGATATAACTCCACTAGTCTGTATTGGAATAGCTCTCAGCTCGTTACAACTACTGGATTCAAAATGCGATCTAACGAGAGAAAACGACGAGAAACTCCTAACAGCTAATCCAAACGTGATTGTATCTGACGAGTAGGACTTTCAGACTTAATACGAGTACATCCGAGTAGATCTACTATCTAGATAACTTAGGCAGGGCAAAAATCGTAGCGAATTTAGCATTTGAACTTAGGGTACATGAACGAGTAGAATAGGATTGTTTACAGAAGTATTCACAATATCAATCCTCTACCTTCCACATGTTCGGATTTTCGATAGCCAATCGTTAGGTACTCAACAATGCAGGTAGCAACTATCATAATAGTTTGTAACATACAAAATACTGACAGATCAAGTCATTATAAAACATTGAAATTGAAATGGAAAACCTTGAATTTGACTCTGAAACGCTGTAGTAACCTGATTGTTTGATGAATTGCCAAAGAAGATTTTGGTTTATTATTTTCAATAATGAACCTTTGGAATCGACCAAGAAAAAAAAAATTTTAACACCCCCTCAAAATTTGATGGTTTACGTTTCAAGGTACGTAGAATCCAAAAATCGAATAAAAATTTGGCCGTCCGTCCGCCGTACGCCGTCCGCCGTACGCCGTCCGCCGTACGCGGCACTTTTGCCACTTAGCATTGACCGATTTTGATGAAATTTGGTATGTAGGCTCCTTTTGGGGTCTAGTTGTGCCCCGAAGCTTTTGGTTGAGGTAGGTCAATTCTAAGGGTTCCAAAATCAATTTTGAAATTTTGAAAACGCCCTAACTCAAAAAATTTTGATATAAAGGTATTGTTTTTCCTTCAATTTAAGATTCTATAGAATTTTTAGAATTTTTTGAGACCACGCGGAGCTCTGTAGCACAAACCGTTCGCTTCCTACGAAAATTTAAGTGTTTATTTTGAAATATATATATATATAAATCAAAACACGAGTGTGAATCGCAAAAGAGGCCTAATCTCCGTTCAAATTAGAGCTGATCAAAATGTAATCGATAATTGGTGATTTTGATTTTTTTAAAAATTTTTTTTGATTTTTTTTTTTTTTCCTTCATATTGGATGGTTGGTGATTTTGTAGACGAGTGATCTATATAGAAAAATAATAAACCATTGTGTAATAATTTGCAGCGTTTTCACGTACAGTATCGAGGTTTTATGATGATCTTCTGGCGTACATGTAACTTATTTATATAAGTGGAATACGTTCCTTTCCAAGCCAACTTTGTTTTTACACTCCTGTAAAATTAGTTTATATTGAGTTGTGTCGCTTTTCTTGCGGGTGAGCGACATTATATCAGCTGCCTAAGGGATTGCTGAAAGCAGGTCGTGGCAGAATTGGTCATCAAAGGAGTGTTTCCATCCTTTAGAACGAGAAGCTGGAGCCGATTAGCGGTTAGATGGCTAATTGGAACGAAACGTGCCCGAGAAGCCTCGAAAACGACGAGGGAGACCGACGACAACGTTGAGAATCAAATCCATCGGAAAACCGCCTAATTGGAAGAGTATGAGAGACAAAATAGCTCACAGAGGATAACTAACTGGATGTAACTGAACGGAGCCCTGAGGAAACTCAATCGGTGGGAAAGCTCCAGGAGGGGTGGGCTGTAGCGTGCCGGGGGTGGCAAGTAACGAGGTAAGGACGCCACGTGGACGGCAAACTCTCATTAGCCGGACGTCCCGCTGCGAGGCGCTGTCGTCGCTTCCCTAATTTTCGCTTTCTTTTTTTTTTCCCCGAGTTTGTAACAGCGCGGGGGCGGGTTATTGTAAATTGTAACGAATCGAAGGGTTTTTCTGACCCTCGCAGAAGTACCGAATGGGGTTGTTGTTGAAGGGGAGACCCTAATGAATATTGGAGTAGTGCGCACAATCCTGTCACAAACATTGTATTTAACGTGGGGTACCAAAAGAGTGGATTAGACCGATCTGATCAGTAACTTGTTGAATGAACATTGAGGTACAAAAACGCATAATGCAACGTGAAAGGTACATGAACGAACATAATATACAAGGTCTCAACTAAGATGGATCACCCCTTAAATTTTTCAACAAAAAAATATATTGTTTAGTAATGTTTGCATTCCAAGGAACGTCCCATTGGATAAGTATTAGGTCAATTTAAACCAGATCAATTATTTAAAGTATTGGATAAATTTAAACCATTTTAATTTAATCATGTAGGTAAATAAACATGCACTTTTATTTACCTTTCAATGGGGGGTGCGCCTGATTTTTTTTTTAATTTTTGATAAAGTAGACCTCATCCTGAGAATTTTGGCACCACCCGTTCTGTTTTTGGATGAGTAGATCTTTTTCTAAGATTTTTCAAAGTTTCGAATGTTTATGACCTCACGCGCCCTTGGTTGGTGTCAAAATTCTCAGAATGAGATCTAGTTTAGATTAAAAATAACAATAAACAGTTTTTCCGACTTGCACAAAACTGTTTCACTCGATAAAATTTAGTTAGTGGCCCCCCCCCCCCTCCCACATAATTCTAGCGGCATGCGGGCCTCGAATCTGAACACCATTTTAAAATCCATGATCTACGATACCCAATATGCGAACTCGTTTTCACCCCACCACCAGCCCTTCACCAAAGTTGAAATACTTCGCACCCTATAACTATCATCTATTAGTTTGTCAGGCAGTCCGTAGAAGTTATATCCGTATTCAAGGTGAAACGGCAAAACCTACGAAATATGCGGTTTATGGTGTCCTGGGACCATAATGGCACCACTTATCAGTTCCATGGTGGCACAAAGAATAATTCATGAAAATCCAGTTAAAACGTTGGCTGCGGGAGCCCATTCACGAGTTTTGCCGTGTCCTGAAACGTTTTTTCGAGCAAATCAGCGCCTAATGCAGGTTTTCCATTGCTTCTGCGCATTATTATGACCAAACAAAATAAATCGCATTTTTTCGACAAACTAATTTTTTTTGCTTACTTGTCCAGGAGAGGAATTTGGCTCGGCGCCTGCAGAATCAATGAGTAATGCGCGTACAGACTAGACCCGCACAGCGCCAACCTCTGCAGATAACACCGAAAGTACTGACACGAAAACACTGAAAGTTTCTCCGTATTCCTCCGAAGTTCAAAGACATAGAAACGATTTACCCGGGGGGGGGGGGGGGTTTATTTACTCGGCAGGTGTTGAGGAGCAAAACCACTTAAGGAATTTCTTTGAATGCCTCACAGACGAAAATATTCAAGAAAATCGATTCTTCACCTTCGAATAATTGGTAATTGGGAAATATCCCATCGATCTTGAAACTGAAGATACTTATCCGTTCAATTCATCATAGATTATAATATTAAAATCGAAATTAGGCTAAGGAGCAATCGAAAACCAAGTCATGTCAGATGTTATTCATGATTACCTGTCCTTCTCCTACTCACAAGCAGAAACGATTTGATGAACTGTCCATCGACCCCCACCTGACGTGTTAAGCCAACTGGATAGATTTCCGCGGCGAAAAAAAAAGAAATAAACACAGTTACGAGAAACAAATAAAGAAAAAAAAGAAAAGAAAAAATAAATAAATGAACACGGTTATGTTGTTCACGAACATGTAGAAAGTACCAACATGCCCGCACGTAGGGTATCGTAGATCACAGAAAAAAGAAACACGAAAATCGGTTGCAAATTGAGACCTGGGCAGAGTACACAAGATTATGCCCCAAAACGCACTTTTTCAAAGCTTTATCCCTCTTCCTTTTCACTCCCTCAAAAGGCAAAATTCAAAATTTCGGCGAGGTAGTGCTTAACTAGATCGATATCCGCGATCGAAGAAAAGAACCATAAATATTGAAAACAATAAACCATAATCGGTTGAAAACTAAGCCTGGGTAGAGTAGATACATAAGATTTTGACACATACACACACAGACATTCACCTATGGTTTTTTTTTCTCGCGAATTTGGATTCAGAATGATCTAAAATGGATAGTATGTGGTTATTTTTTTTCTGTTTTTTTTTCCACCCCTGATTAATCGCATAAGGACGCCCAATTCTTACTGTGGGACGTCCTAAAAACGATAATCGGTAATCTTCTAAATTTTTTACGAAGAATTGAACCATGATAATATATTTGAGTACTGCGCAATTGACACCAACTCTGTTTTTTTTTTTCAAATAGGAACCCCTATTATTTATTGCAAATTTAGATTATACGTGAAATTTCACGAGTATTCACCCATCATTTGATTTTTTTTATTGCGCGCAACCCGGCTCCTAGAATGCTCAAAATTCCTCCAAAATTACGTTTTTGGAGAACCCCAAGTATGGCAAAAACCTCGTGGGGTTGAGCACTGTTGAGCAGTGCTCATAATTCTCAAGGTTGGTCGATTCCAAAGATTAATAAACCAAAAATTATGTTCAGGTCGGTAATAAATAAATAAATAAATAAGGATTTTGAATAATGAACATTAACATATCTCAATGTGTCATTGAATCACCTGATGGCAAATAAGGAAAACGGGAGGATTAACTACTTTCCAGTTTGATAGTGCTCAGAGTAGCCTACTCTATGAGTCCTGATGATTTCAATTTTCTGGAGAGTTGACTATACTCGTAGATATGATTGCTGCACCGAGTACCGAGGATTCTAGTCACATTTTATAGACACAAACCATAGTTGACGATATCACGGATTTCAGAGATACGAGGGACGTCTATATATTTGAAATGTACGAGTACAATCAGTTTTCCTTGATGAAGGTGAATTGATAAGTCGTTCATAGAGAAGCATTTCATTTTCTGCTGATACCACAAACGTATAAAAGAGTTTATTGAGAGAACTCTTTCCAGCGTTCTGCCAACCACAAAGTCCACACAGCTGTTACCTACTATAAGCAAATCAAACCCATCTTCAGCCGAGTTCATTAGCCCACGAAATTCCCTCCGAGAGGGAAGCTACGTCCTTTGTGAAGCTGGTAGGAGAATCCCTCACCCTCGTAGGGCCGTAACGTGACAACCCCGAAATTAACATCTCGCCGTCATCCCCCCTCAAAAGGCCTCCAATGAATGAGTTGATTTCTAATTGAATTTGTTAATTTAAGTCGAGTTTCCCTCCGCTCAGAACGCCAACTCGAGGCGTAATAGGTTTTTGTCTCCCTTCCACATCCATCGCGAGCGAGACAAATCTTATAATCTCGTTTCCTCCCTCAATAAGACACGCTGAGCGCAATTCAGGTGTCGCTTACTCTCAAGTAACGCCCAATGATCGTCACTCACCCCCCCACTATTCTCGACTCATCTGGGTTTTAGTGTTATGGTAACTGGCTTGAACACAGTCAACTGAGAGTACTTGGTATGAGTCCTTACTGTTCGTTATTCTACATTTCTATCACCGAGAAGATTTTGCGATATTTTACCAAGATCTAGACTACCTGAGAGTCGGACAGGGAGCTGTTGAAAACAGGATTCTCAGGTCTGTGAGTAATTCCCCAAAAAATTGTCACGATTTGTCCAGAACCACACCTAAACTCCTAAAGCACGTCCTAAGGCACTCCATGAAGAAGGCCCATAGTCCACTGAGGAGGTGTCTCAAAGAAGTTGCTCCATCCACAGCGCTCATATCATGGGTACTTGGAATTGGCAGATCGACGAAGTGTTTCCTTATCTTGAGAATGTTCGGAAGACAAATGGAAAAATCTCGGCGTCTGCATCCCCGGGTTGGTCCGCTCAAGGCCTGACTGCTAAAAGTGGTAAACATGGTACATGCTTCATCCACCAATCCTAAACCGAATTTACCTCACCCAGCTGATCAGGGAGGAACACATTCGTGATTCTAATTCTGCAGTCTCAGAGAGGCTACCTATGAAATTTCAGGTTCGTGAGGCCACTGGGAGCAAATTTAGTTCACTCAGCTGATCAAGGAGGAGCAAAGTTTATCATTCGAACTCAGAAGCCTCGGAGAAGCATCCTTCGAAATTTCCAAACTTACGTAACGTTTTTCGAGTAACTCCAAGGCTTAAGCATGTTCCAAACTAAAACCCCAAAAAACCCTTTTGTAATGAGAAAATTTTCTGAAAATTTACTTCCTGAACTTTTCAAGATGATTTTAAGTAGAGCTAATTCTTCCTATTCACAACTCTCTTTTGGTTTATTATTTTCAATAATGAACCTTTGGAATCGACCAAGAAAAAAAAAGTCTGCCAAGTGGGTGTGGCACATAGCTTCCTCGTGTCCATAACCCGATTGTATAGATGATCCGATGAATAGTAGTTAATCTCAAAACACCAATCTCTAAGTACCTTTCACTACCCTCATAGGGGACCATCTACACGCTAATCTGGACAATCATAGAAAATTTCATCAAATTCGGATGAAAAAATAAGTGAGTAGAAGTATGTGATTGGATCAAAAAAATACTTAGCCTCGGCTGGGATTCGAACCCGCGATCCCTGGAGCACAAATCAAGACTCTGTCCTCTGAGCTATTGAAGCCTTGTCATGTATAAGATTTGAGATTCTCACAGGAGACCATCCCTCTATGAATGAATCCCTCTATGAAAAACAATTCTCTATGATTTTCATAGGATACCATCTAAACACTACTACTGTAACATCCCTGAAAATTTCATTGAAATCGGATGGAAAATGTAGAAGTCATGGACGTTACGAGGAAATTCACGTTTGTGCATGCGCAGTGGCTACTATCAGTCCGAAGGTGGTGATTTTCATAGGGGACCATTTAAATACTAATCTGTAACATCCCTGAAAATTTCATTGAAATCGGATAGAAAATGTAGAAGTTATGGCCGTTACGAGGAATTCACGTTTGCGCATGCGCAGTAGCTACTATCAGTCGGAAGGTGATGATTTTCATAGGGGACCATCTAAGTACTAATCTGTAACATCCCTGAAAATTTCATTGAAATAGGATGGAAAGTGTAGAAGTTATGGCCATTACAAGGAATTCACGTTTGCGCATGCGCAGTCGCTTCTATCAGTCCGAGGATGATGATTTTCATAGGGGACCGGCTACACACCAACCCGAACAATCCCTGAAAATTTCATCGAAATCGGACAATAACTTCATATAGTTATGCGCGTTACAAGGAATTGATGACAGACGGACAGACACACAGACACACGGACACACAGACACACAGACAGACAGACACGGAACCAAAATTGTTCAGAAAGGTCTAAAACGCAAAACGCGAGTGAAAATTTTGATTTTGGAGAACTTTTTTTTTTCGTGCTTGAAAAGTGAAAACAAAGCTTCCGCTACCTTGGTAGACTCGGAAGCAAAAATTTTAACACCCCCTCAAAATTTGATGGTTTACGTTTCAAGGTACGTAGAATCCAAAAATCAAATAAAAATTTGGCCGTCCGTCCGCCGTACGCCGTACGTGGCACTTTTGCCACTTAGCATTGACCGATTTTGATGAAATTTGGTATGTAGGCTCCTTTGGGGTCTAGTTGTGCCCCGAAGCTTTTGGTTGATGTAGGTCACTTCTAAGGGTTCCAAAATCAATTTTGAAATTTTGAAAACGCCCTAACTCAAAAAATTTTGATATAAAGGTATTGTTTTTCCTTCAATTTAAGATTCTACAGAATTTTTAGAATTTTTTGAGACCACCCGGAGCTCTGTAGGACAAACCGTTCGCTCCCTACGAACATTTAAGGGTTTATATTGAAATATATATATATAAATAAATCAAAACACGAGTGTGAATCGCAAAAGAGGCCTAATCTCCGTTCAAATTAGAGCTGACCAAAATGCGATCAATGGTTAGTGATTTTGATTTTTTTTTAATTTTTTTTTTTTTTTTTTTTGTTATTATTTTTTTTTCTTTTTTCTTCATTTTGGATGGTTGGTGATTTTGTAGACGAGTGATCTATATAGAAAAATAATAAACCATTGTGTAATAATTTGCAGCGTTTTTTTTTGTAGGTTTTTGGAGATAATTTTGACAATTTTTGATTTCTTTTGATAATTCTTCCAATTTACAACTCTCTTTTTTGGTTTATTATTTTCAATAATGAACCTTTGGAATCGACCAAGAAAAAAAAATTTTAACACCCCCTCAAAATTTGATGGTTTACGTTTCAAGGTACGTAGAATCCAAAAATCGAATAAAAATTTGGCCGTCCGTCCGCCGTACGCGGCACTTTTGCCACTTAGCATTGACCGATTTTGATGAAATTTGGTATGTAGGCTCCATTTGGGGTCTAGTTGTGCCCCGAAGATTTTGGTTGATGTAGGTCACTTCTAAGGGTTCCAAAATCAATTTTGAAATTTTGAAAACGCCCTAACTCAAAAAATTTTGATATGAAGGTATTGTTTTTCCTTCAATTTAAGATTCTATAGAATTTTTAGAATTTTTTGAGACCACCCGGAGCTCTGTAGGACAAACCGTTCGCTCCCTACGAGAATTTAAGTGTTTTACGTACAAGAAATCAGAAACACGAGTGTGAATCGCAGAAGAGGCCTAATCTCCGTTCAAATTTTAGCTGACCGAAATGCGATCGATGATTTTCATCATGTTGGATGGTTGGTGGCTTTGCAGACTAGTGATCTATATAGAAAAATAATAAACCATTGTGTAATAATTTGCAGCGTTTTTTTGAGAGTTTTTGCCACTAACGTGCCGTTGAACTTTTTCACAAAGCGCAATTTCCACGGAACCCGTGAATTTGTCGAAACGTTGACAATTGGTGACGATCAAGCTGCCAATTTTGGCGGAGTCCGTTTAGAATCCCTGTTTTCATTGCCAGTTGTCATCAATTTGGCATCCGTTACCAAGGCCACATAACATAAACAAAGCGTGCCTCCAGCACTTCCTCATTGAGGAATTTCACCATGTCGGAATTTCCTATTTTTGACCCCAAAATCGGATTCAGCACCTCGAAAAACCTCCTAAGGCAAACTTTCAGCTCGGACTTCCTAATTTACGAATAAACAAAACAGTTTAGAAAATACGAATGTTTGAAAAACGCGGGAAAATTACGTCATCCTGGAATAGTTCATTTATGGCCGCTTGAAGCGCTGAGATCGAGAAATCTATAGTCCCCGGATGCAAAATTTCAGGAAACAGTAAAGTTCGAAATAGAAAAAGCAAGATGGGGAAAATTAGGTTTCCCCTGTTTTTGTTTGATAACTTTTCTCTTAGAAAACACGATTTCGTCGTCCCAATGGGCAACACTGGGAGGAGACGGCGATCCGAACAGCCCAATCAGCGAGCGTTCCCACTGCACGTCCGTTTTCCCGGTTAGTTTTGAAATCAAAAATTTTGATTGTCTCCCAAAAATAACAGGAGACTTATTTTCCGAAATCAGCCCGATTTTCATCTATCCCACACCATTAACTATTCAGGAAAAATACAAACAGAATTCGGTGAAATTCCTCATTGGGACTCCAATGACAGTGGACCAACATCTTTTCCAGCTAGCTTTACTCGCTGGGGGCGGTTTGCAACGTGATTGCGCGCTTTAGGTAGACGTCAAAACCTCTCTATTACCTACCTTCCTCCAAACTGTGGAACATTTTAAATACGTAAAAAATTGAATGATTTTGGGGGTTCTTTGTGTCTTTAATCGTTTTGACAATTAAACATGATTCAGAATGTGATAGTGTCACTTGATTATTTGATTTTATAATACCAAATAGTTGATCCTTGTTAACCGATAAATTCAGAAATAAAGTTTTCACCTATTGATCTCATTATGTCGAAATACCCCAATCCCCCATAGTCCGCAGATAGGCTTCCAGATGTACCTATTTTATTAGGTGGCCAAGTAGACTGGGGGGTTGTAAGAGATACTAGCACGATGCTTACAATAAATTATACATTTTGTTGAAGTTGAGATTTTTTTGACTTGGATATGTCTTTTGGCTGGGGCTTTACTAATACTCCACTTTTCATATCTCATGTTAGAAGGTAAGAAAATTGTTGGAATGAATCCTGGTTCACAAAAAATGCCTACAACTTAGTTTGACACAAGTTTTGCGCTATCCGGGTGTTGGTAGAAATGGAGAACAAGGAAACAGGGAGGACGTACAGGAGGGCTGAGGCTCGTTATCAACTTCCAAGGGAGAACTAAACTCCAAGTTGACCTCTTGCCGTGGGAGAAGTAATTAACGAACTACTTCACCCCCTTCGAGTGGGGACTCCTGAGAGGGAAGGGGGTAGTTCGCTAACCAGAAGTTTAATCATCGCAAGTTAAGATTAATGTGTTAAAATAGGCGATCGGTGATTAATGATTAGTGATTTTGTCATCAGGTCGTTAGTTGAAGGTTGTCGTGTTTCATGGCCCTCGACGACAGTTAGGCTCTCCGAAGGGGAGCCCTTCAGACGATCTAACTCCATCATCCTCACTTCATCATCATCCTCGTGCATTAAGGTCTCAGAGCCACCTAAAATACCAAAACTCTGAAGGAAGACAAAATTCCATCACCAATAACGATACCTTAAAGCACAAAGACGCTTGTCCAAAAACGGAGTTTTGAGAAAAAACAAACAAAACAAAAAAAAAAGCAAAAGAAGTTTTCACTAGTCCACAATTTCTAAAATAATGGCTTATTACCCCAAATTCTTCAATTTCTTCAAGAAATTTTCGAGCTATAATCGTCGGGAAAGTCAATAATAGTTTTGTTGAATTTGAGTTTTTCCTGGAAAAAAAAGTGACAAAAAGTATATGAACAACGTGAAAATTAACCACTGGATCGTGAGAAGTTGACGTTTCAGGAACGGACGTCTATCAGACCCATGGAGTTGAACAGCAAATGTTAACGAGAGAAATGGTTGTAATCCGCCCAAACTTTGAAGATGTACCACGATTTGGCATCATTCTGCCAAGAATGAAGAATTTACCACTCCCCAATAGCTCAATTAATAGGTTTGCATGCAGGAAGACACCCAAAATCACATTTATTAATTTTTCATTTGATTTATAATCCTGGAAGAACTACCTACCACATACTACTTCACAATCAAGTTTATTAGGAAATGCTTGCATACGAGTCTGCAACACATTGGGACATTTTCATGTCAACCCCTACACAACAAGGTAGTAAAGTAAGGTTGTTAGTTCATGTACCCAAGCATCAAAATAAGAAAACAGTTGATTGTTCTCTACGCAACACAGTGAGTCTATTTTATTTATTGGTCGCGTGAGCAAGATTTGCTTAGTTTTCGTGACGATTTTTCAGTTCATGTGCCAAAGCAAAGACATGAAAATGTCAAAAAACGCTGCAAATTATTACTTCTGCAAAGAACACTGCTTTACCATCGTCACTACCTACCAACCATATTTTCACTGCACTAACAAATTTATTTTGAAGAAATGAAATTCTTCCAAAATTCGCTTCAAAATCAATTTGAAGAAAGGTGTTTTCTTCGAACCTTCACACTTATTAGGAAATTTGATTACTGGTTTTCAACGACGCAAAACTGAGCTCTACTCGAAGAAACAAACTACGATCGCATTTTATTCATCTAAAATTTTAGCCTCTTTTGCGATTCACACATTTGTTTCTGACTCTTCGTAAGTCAAACACTTAGGTTCTTATTGGGAGCGAACGGTTGGTCCTACAGAGCTCTGGGTGGTCTCATTCGATTCTAAAAATGCAATAATATTTTAAATTGATGAAATAACAATACCTTTATTTTTAATGTTTTTGAGCTAGGGGGTTTAGAAAATTGCAACCCTTATTTTTCACCCCTTAGGGGTGATTAACATCATACAAAAGCTTCGGGGCACAACTAGACCCCAAATGGAGCCTACATACCAAATTCCCTCAAAATCAGTCAATGGGAACTAAGGAAAGTGCCGCGGACGGCGGACTGACGGCAAAATTTTTATTCGATTCTAGGATTCCACGTACCTTGCAACGTAAACCTAGGGAAATCTGCTCCAGGACACATCACCGGTGGACAGATGGAGCAAGACTGATATGAAAATGACGTAAATATCATGATATGTAAATTAGGACTCACAAGCACCTTGAATGGAAGTATAAAAGTCAAGTTCTCTTTATATCACACCCGTATTTCAGGTTCCTAAGATTCCATTTCGTAAATACGTTGCCAACGTACTGTATAAATATCACCATCCTTCGAAATAAAACCCCGCTAAATCTATGATGGCTCTTAAACCGCGAATGTTGTTTATAGTTCTTCTAACTCAGGGGTATATCTCAGTTTCTTCCATAATTACAGCGGCTTCGGCAGTATATAATTTATGCATTGAGGGCTTTCTAACGAATGATGAACGATTTTTCTACGACCACAAATGAAGAAGATAAAGTTCCGTAGCAACGACTTGGTTGTAAGTGGAAATCATTGCAAAATTTCCGGACACATCGCCGTCTCCAAGAAACGTGACTCTTTTTGCCAGTTGGCTCAAGGCTAAAGCATGTTCCATGCTAATGCAAAACAACATTTCCTGAGTTTTGGAGAATCTTGTTCGTTCACAAAAAATCTCCATGGGTTTTTTAGTTTATCATTTTCAATAATGAACCATTGGAATCGACCACAGGGTGTCCAGCGATTCCCCGAAAACAATTACCTGAGTTTTCCAGATTTTCCAGGGTTTCATCAAGGACCTACCAAGGAGCATTTACTGTGCTCTTAAGGATTTCGTTGCATGATCGGTTTGAGTTTCATGCATACGACTTCATGCATTCGAAATTTAGATTGATTTTTTCTTTGTATTTCTTTAAGTGCACCTTCCAGCGGAGCTTGGCGTCGGTCTCTGAGTACGGGATATTTGAGGCTGACCAAACTTCACTTTGAGCATATCGTTGTACCGTCAGCCGTTCGCCATAGCTACTCATTTGCCCATGAATAATCGATCATAGGGAACAGAGCTCGACGGTCCACATCGCAATTAACCCTTTGCGCTCGTCGCTCCGACCGTACGCCGTTTTCCATCTGAAGTTCGTGCGCCTTCCCCGTGCACAGGGCTATTAAGCGGTCGATCGCAACCTGCACGCCGAACCGTGCAAAACAGTTATCGACTGATGCGAACGTTTGGCACCTTCAACTCGTATCATACGATCGAGAGAACACAGTTGATAATTGCACTGCGTAGCTCGGAAAACGCAGCCAGAATTGTAAGAGCGAGATCGTAACTTCGGCCCGCTCAGTTTCACTCAGGAATATGGGAACCGCTGTGGAAATTTCACCGGCGTCGCTTCCGCTTAAATGGCTCAAAATTTGTGCGTGAAACGGACCAGCATTCGACTGTAGGCTGCATCGAAGTTCTTCATGCAAAATGCAACCTACGATGACCCGATGCTACACGATTGCTGTTTAAATCAACGTACGAAGGTTGCCCATGTACAATGTCATGTTTGCAAATGTTTTTTTCTCCCCTGAAAATGTTATCGAAATAAATGTGTAAATATAACATAACATTAACCCCTGGTGTGTACGAAGTGTCTGACAGACACGAGGGAAATTTCAATGAAGCATGTTGACAGCAGTGAGCATCGAAAATATCCCAGGTGCTCAGTACCCCCCCTCCCATCTTTATAGAAGGTTCCATTTCAAACCTTCAGATGCGATTTAACCGCCACGAAAAGTACTTTGTTCCCTAGTTTCTGAAAACCACCGTGTCCCTCAGACACTTTATACACAAGCAACCGCAAAACGTACGTTTTTGAGCATAATTTTACCTCAATTTCCAACCGATTTGCCAATTTTGGTTTATTATTTTCAATAATGAACCTTTGGAATCGACCAAGAAAAAAAAAATTTTAACACCCCCTCAAAATTTGATGGTTTACGTTTCAAGGTACGTAGAATCCAAAAATCGAATAAAAATTTGGCCGTCCGTCCGCCGTCCGCCGTACGCGGCACTTTTGCCACTTAGCATCGACCGATTTTGATGAAATTTGGTATGTAGGCTCCATTTGGGGTCTAGTTGTGCCCCGAAGCTTTTGGTTGATGTAGGTCACTTCTAAAGGTTCTAAAATCAATTTTGAAATTTTGAAAACGCCCTAACTCAAAAAGTTTTGATATAAAGGTATTCTTTTTCCTTCAATTTAAGATTCTATAGAATTTTTAGAATTTTTTGAGACCTCGCGGAGCTCTGTAGGACAATCCGTTCGCTCACTACGAAAATTTAAGGGTTTATATTGAAATATATATATATAAATCAAAACACGATTGTGAATCGCAAAAGAGGCCTAATCTCCGTTCAAATTAGAGCTGACCAAAATGCAATCAATGGTTGGTGATTTTATTTTTTTTTTTTTGATTTTTTTTTGATATTTTTTTTTGATATAGGTACTTATTTTTTTTTTCTCTCTTCATATTGGATGGTTGGTGATTTTGTAGACGAGTGATCTATATAGAAAAATAATAAACCATTGTGTAATAATTTGCAGCGTTTTTTTTGTTCAGATGACTTCGAATGACCAGAATATCGAACGAGAACTAGCATGGGGAGGAGGCGATTGGGGGGATGATATGCACAAAACATCCGTTTTTTCAATATTTTAGTTCCTGTATAGCTTACTATTAGCACCTAAACTATGAAATTGAGGGGACATTATCAATTATAGCTCTGTATTTTTATTAATTAAGTACTCTTTGTGCCATCAAGGAACAAATCAGTGGCGCCACTATGGTGCCAGGACTATAGAAACCGCATGTTTCGTGTGTTTTTTTTTGTGTGTGTTTCACCTCTAACACGGATGTGAACTTCTGCGACCGTTGCAGGATCATGGGGGGTGGGTGAACTCGAATTCGCATGTTTGGGTATCGTAGATCATATTTTCTGAAATTCTGTCCAAATTGGACTCCTTGAGGCCTCATAGAATACTTGGGAGTAACTCTAATTAGTTTGTTTGACTAATAAAATGTTGGTTTGACAAGAAATATATTAATTAGATAACCTATCATGTGTCTCAAAAAGAACTTTACAGTTGCTGCGTGTCTGTCAGACCCTTCATACACTGGGAGTCCATCAGTGGGTTTATACACACGAGGGGTTAAGTAACAGAACAAAAATGTTTTTAAAAGTTGAAATATAAATTCAAGACGGAGAAAATACATTAAAAACGCAGCAAATTATTTCACAAAGGTTTATTATTTTTCTGTATAAATCACTCGTCTGCAAAGAACACCTAATTTTTTTTAAAATTATTTTATTTACTTATTTTTATCAACTATAGGTATTACTACCTACCCATCTACTTCACAATCAAGTTAATTTGAAAGAAATAAACGCTTCAAACGAAATTCGAAAAATAGGGAGTTGGAGTACCTTCATATGGAAATTCGAATATACTGGTAGCTAAGGACACAAAATTGAGTCAACTCGAAGAAACGAACAGCGATCGCATTTTGGTCTGATACAATTTCAACGGAATTTACCAACCTAGTCCTCTTTTGCGATTCAGAGCTCAGGGTGGTCTCAATCGTTTTCAAAAATTCAATACTATTTCAATATGGCGAAAAAAACCTTTATTTCAATAATCATATTAAAAATTTCGGTGACGGCGCAGTTAGTGCTGAAACCCCCGTTTTGATTGGCTGAATTCTGGTAACACCGACCAGCAGGTCTTATTAACCTAAAAATATTTACAAAACAACATCAAAAAATAAAAAAGAAAATACAATTTTTCCTTGAATTGATCAAATTACGACCATCCATTTACGTCCACGTTCGTCACTCTCTAGAGTAGAGACGAAAGCCATTATTTTTCACACCAGCTGGACCAGTAGTTCGAGATAACCAGTGTTGCCATTCGTACGAGGAAACTCGTATTCGGATGAGCAGAGACGTACGAGTATTTTACGAAATTTATACGAGTTTTTCGGCTGGTTCATTACCGTCCTTAGCGCTTGAGGTTTCGTACCTTTTTTTGATTAAGATCCGCTTGAATGTCAAGTATGTCTCCTTTAACGTTGTTAGACGCTCGCTCCGGTCCCGTAGAACCCAATGCCATCGATGCGCAAGAGTAATTACATTGTTTCAAAGTTTGAAGCTTTCTAGGATTATTGGGAAAAGCGATGATGAACCTCAAGATGCTTTCTAACAATTCTTGATAAATACCAAATTTGTGATGATGTGGTACAATTTCTTGCACACTTAGGTAGATCATCATTGAATTAGAA
This sequence comes from Apolygus lucorum, assembly GCA_009739505.2. Taxonomy (NCBI): domain Eukaryota; kingdom Metazoa; phylum Arthropoda; class Insecta; order Hemiptera; family Miridae; genus Apolygus; species Apolygus lucorum. The sequence goes on along the minus strand of CM019183.2, from coordinate 49,447,341 downwards.
ATGTATTGATAGTGTTCATGGATTATCCTTAGTAGACCTGCAACCTAAAGTATGTTGTCGAAATTGGACAAATAACCCGTTTTCAACAGAGGCACGAAAGCTCTTCGAACTGGTTGGGTGTCATGGGTCAACAACCTCCCGCCCCAGGGCAGTTTCCACGGCGCTGGCCCAAGGAGTTTAGTTCGGTCGGGTGGTCTTGGATACACGTACGCCTTGTAAAGGTTAATGAAGCTGAAACCACCACTTTGGGAAGGAAATGGACTCTTGGACGCCTCCACCTTCCATTCCGCCTCACGATGTCAAGCCGTTTGTTCGAGATGTGCATTCAGTTAACTGGCTACTTTTCCCTTCAAAGAGTGGCCAAATTCGGCCGGGTCGGTGATCGATGGGAAAACAGGATGGTGTACTGGCTCATCCTGGATCCTCTTTGGAGTTGTTGCAACTTAAAACAAGTTACGTATCTTGAAATGTATTGGACTTTAGGGCTCACCCGCTGTTCAGAGAAGCAATACCTGTTGGTACGGTATTTTTTTGTTTTTTGTTGTTACTGGGACAGGGCAAGCTCTTAGTCACTTAGACCATAAGTTTGATCTATTGTGACAGGATTCCCTTTTCACTCAAGTGCCCGTTTGAAAACGTCTTCTTTCACAAAGTGAAGAAATTTTTCGGGCGTTTCCCGAGCAATTTCGGCCGGGACAACAGTACCGTTACCGAAATGCCGGAATCTGGTAGATGTTACAGCAGGACACTCACAGAGGATGTGCTCTGCTGTTTCGACTCCTTCGCAGCAGAGCAGACATTCAAATGTCCTGGCCTTGCCCATCTTGTTGAGATAGTATTTCAGGGGGCAGTGGCCAGTCAGGAGACCCACTATGGTGCGAAGGTCCTTCCTACTTAGTGACAGCAGAGCTTTTGCTCTTTTTTTAGAGATGGTGATTAGCTGCTTGGCTTGGCTTGCTTGCTTTGGAGTGTTGCGCCATTATGCAGCTCTCTTGCTGTCCTCCCATTTTTGGACCTGTTGAGTAATGAAGCTCTTAGTAACCCCGAGTAGGGGTTCAGGACCAATACATTGGGATTCCGATCCTTGGTAAGCGAGTCGATCAGCTTCTTCATTGCCATCTACTCCTTCATGGCCAGGGACCCAGAGCAAAGTTAACTTATTGCCGCAGCCTTCATGGAGTCCTGACAATCCCAGGTTAGCTTTGATGTTGTTGAGTAGGCTGCAATGGCCTTTTTGGCTGCCTGGCTATCAGACATTATGTAAATTCTCCCACCTTTGAGTCGTTTTTTGGCTATCTCTTTCGCGCATATTTCTATGGCATGGGTTTCAGCCTGATAAATGGTCGCTGTTGTTCCTATGGGTTTAGTTAGGCTGAAATTTGGTACGGTATACTATAGACACAAATCTTGTTGGAATGAACAGGGTGTGGCAGAGGCTGGATGAGATAGTTGGGTTAATGTGTTTGTTGCAGAGATGATGTCTGATTATCAGGGTAGTGAGTTTCACTACAATACTAAGAGCGGTTTCCTTGTTTAAGTCCAGGTCGAAGTTCTTCAGTAGGTCGGAAGATTTTGGGAAATGGTGCCTTTGATTCTACTTCAATGGATTTCAGCTTCATTATTGACCCTTAAAGCGCCCACCAGTCTACCTGAAATGAGAGAAAAGAATCTCCATGGGTTTGAAACTGAAGGTAATGGCAGCTCCCAAGAACTGTAGAGAACACGCAGTTGACCAGTCATACCATACGTCTCGCCAAGTTACTTCATCACCATATTATGGAGGATCAGTTCTCATACTTCAAAATGTGACGCCATTGATGTCTGCATCCGTTACCCTCCAACAACGGCTTATGTTGGAGTTTCTCAGAGATAAGGTATGTGCTGTTATTTTAAAAGGACTCGAGGTATAGCCATCCAGTAACGTTCATGCGGCGTTATGTCGAGCACTTTCAGGATGCACCATGACAGTATAAGCCAGCGTACATGAACAGTTTGACAACTACCTAATGTTTCACTTATATCATGATTAGGTACATCCTCCTCTCGCACCAAATAACTCTTGTATCATCGAACTTATTGAAGGTGGAGAATCTGGATAAATGTTATTCAAGCCAAAAGGCCTCCTTTATTGTAGGTATAGAATCTGGATTAATGTTCATCATAACCACAACAACGCCAAAAGTCCTCCACCCTTGTGAGGTTCTTGATAAGCGCCAGAGTCCACATAATGTGGAGAAGCCCAGATGCCACAACAGCGGCTACTCCTTCAAGCTCTAGAGGAGGGCTGTGCTACAGTCTTACACATTCCTGTAGCATTGGATACACATGACATGAGCAGATGTTCCGTGATTATATCACAAAAAATGTAGATCTACTCAATAAAATGTTGATTTACCATTTTTTATGGTTACCTACTCATTTTACTGTTTATCATTCTATCTATATCGTGCTGTAGGTTAGCAGTTTCAATTTTAATGCTAGTTAATGATTTCAATACTGTTTCTATCAATTCTTTGGGACATAAATAATTTTCACTGGTTTCTATAAATTTTATAGTTCAGTAATAGTTTCTTGTAGTTTCTGCAGCTAATCATCCAACTTCTGGTTTGTTCCTCCTTTCTTGACTTTTCTTCTTAGTGAGAATGTACTGCCTCCTAGTTGCCTCACAGTTACATACTGATAAAGATTGTTTGCTTTAATCAACAGTTTGATGGACCTGAAGCTGTCTATCGCCACTTCGTGGGATTATCCATTAATAGGTAGCTATAGGGGAATGACTATTGAATGGGCACATAATTTTCCGAAATTATTCAGTTTTTTGTACCTGCCTAAATCTTCATATGTTAATTTCCAAGACCTATTGTTTTCCCATTAAGGGAGAAATTCAAATCTCTCTAGTGAACAATTTTTGACACAAATATATATCTTATCGCTGGAGTCCATCCCAAATTTTGGCCGCAAAAGCAATTATGGTATGTTACCTAGCTTCACAGCCGATTATTATGCAGTGAGAGTAGTTAGACTTCCACTCGGGTGGGAAGTCTAGGCGCTATTGAGACGGCTTTGAATGTTTGACCATTAAGAAGTTCAATCATGCAGTTCTCTGGTTAAGAAAATTGAAATGGCCTTAGAATGTTGAACTGAATAATTTTCCTGTTCTTGGACTTGGAATTAGACTGAAACATGGTTTAAAAGTTCTCTCTGTTGTTCTTTGAACATTGCGATGAGAGCAGTTCAACTTTCATCCTTTGTGTCTATTGGTTGAAAAGTAATGCAAACCTTACTTGATTGGTGTTTAGATCGATTTTTCCGACCTTCGCCAACTGAAATGGCCTTAGATTGCTGAACTGAATAATTTCAAGCAGTTTTTGTGAATTACAGAACAGAAGAGATATATTTGTATTTGTGTTGTAACTATGAATATGAAACATCAGGAATATTGTTATTGATAGAATAGTGGAGAGTAATTACCTACTGTTGCTGAACTCACAGCATCGTTACGGCCATCCTTATCGTAATAGCGACAATGTCAGAGGCTCGATCCAAATTGTTACCCAAGTATACCCAGAGAGTTTATAAACGTCGAAAGCTCGGCAGTAGTTGTTTGAGTTCAGACCCCATTTCCAATATACGACAATTCAAGATAAATTATGTGATGTATCGAGAAACCACGATCTTCATTTGTTACTTGTATCGCCTCCCACGGTGTCCTTCACAGTAACAGTTGTTCGAATGATTCGATTACAGAGATAATGAAATCAAGCACCTTACGCCACACAATCTCCGCTGCAGTTTCAATAACGCACCACCGCTCATCATGGGACCAACCGCACAGAAATTATGGCTTTCCCTAGACCCTCGCTCTGCGCCAACCCTCAAAAAAACGTTATGTTGATTCTCCAGCGAGCAATCAATCCACGCGCCATTAACTCCCCGGTTAGTTTTCGGAAGAGGGTTCGGAAACATGTTACCCCTTTTCCCATTGTGACGGGGGAGGCAAGTCTTTTCACATTTGTCTCACTTAGGCTCATAACACTAACATTTGTTCGGGGAGAATCCCGGAGTTAATTTATTTATGTTATTAAATCACCCGGGCGCACTGGGCCCTTTCTAGGGGAGGACGATTTGTCATGTCACGGGCGTTGATCGGGTACAAAATGAAAACAGCGATTTCAAACCACTCAAGCCGCTCTAATATTTGTTCACTATCACTTTAGCACGTGAAACGTCCCTTCTCACCCTTTCTTCTTCATTCACTGGTTAAGACTAGCAAATCACTCGCACCCTTTATGCCCCCTAACAGTCCATTATCGATCGTAATTTGTAATTTATCACTGTGTACTTAATCGACTGGTGTGGAGGAGCTGAGACTACACTTCGCTTTTTGTCATAACCAACGTAGAGAGGAGCTGAAGATTAATAATCAACGTAGAAGCAGAAACGTTGATACTGCCGTGACACGTTAAAACACTTGAGAAAATTTTGAAAAAAAATGAGGTTTAAAATCAAAATGGTTTGGTCATTTTGTATAGAGGAAAAACAGACAACTTCATCTGCAAAACATAGCCTGTACACTCTATGAGTTCGGAGAGACAAATACAGGGTGTCCAAGTAACTATGCTCCCCCCATTTATTTTCTTTAATTGTGTGAGAAAAAACGTCTGCCAAGTTGGGTGGGCAGTATAGCTTCCTCACTCATTGTAACATGGACGTATAGAATCAGTTGGCGAAAAAATTATGATTCTTTATTTAGCGGTCCACCGTCTAGGACCTAACCCACACAATCCCTGAAAATTTCATCGAAATTGGTTGAATAGTTGCGGAGTTTTGGTTGTAACAATAAATTTAAAGTTCGCGCATGCACAGCGGCTATCGCTTCACCAATTTGATTGAAACTTATAGGGTGTCTCTTAGAAGTTAGTCCCTAACTAACCTCCAAATTTGAGCAAAATCGGTTCATTAGAAACCGAGAAACCGAGGTTCCAGGAAATTCACGTTTGCGCATGCGCACTCGCTCCTATTGGTCCGAAGGTGCTGAAATTTATAGGGGACCGTCTAGGACCTAACCCGCACAATCCCTGAAAATTTCATCAAAATCGGACGACAGGTTAGTATAGTTTTGCCCGGGACAAGGATTGACCACAGACAGACCGACAGACAGACAGACCGACAGACAGACAGACAGACACGGAACCAAAATTGTTCAGAAAGCTCTAAAACGAAAAAAGCAAGTGGAAATTTTGATTTTGGAGGACATTTTTTTTTTTCACTTCTTTCACGAATACAAAGCTTCCCTACCTTCGGTAGTGAGGAAGCAAAAAATCGGACAAAGGCTATTCTTCATAATTTTTTGCGTAGAATCCAAAAATGACAAAATTGAGCAGCACAAAATTGCGCAATCGTGCGCAACCATGATCAACTTTGTTTTTTCAAATGGGAACCCCCATTTTTCATTGCAGATTCGAATTCTACGTCAAATTTTATGAACATTTTATTTCGACAACTTTTTTTTTGGACGCGCACAACCCGCTCAGCGAGCACTCAAAGATACGCAACCCAGAGATTGCGCCATAGTTGAGATGAATGTAAACCTCAAGTGTGGCACATCACTTAGCACTGTTTTTCCACGCTGAATCGCGTGGTGGTGTTCCTTTCTTGATTTGATTTCATTTTACCTCATTTACAGCCAAAAAAGTCAATTTTTGAGTAGGAAATCATCGAATTTCCGTGGAATCTTTTCCGAGTATCGTTTCCTTCACGAATTATTTCTCCTCTGACACAATTTTATAAATGTTACAGTTTATTTACACTTCATTGGGTTTGATTCATTACCCTTCATAAGAAAATCGATGATTTCCACCTCGAAAAGTGACATATTCGGCTGTTGATGCGGTAAGATGAATTCAAATCAAGTAAGGGATATCACCACGCGATTCAGCGTGGAAAAACGGTGCTAAGTGATGTGTCACACTTGAGGTTTACCTTCATCTCAACTTTGGCGCAATCCCTGGGTTGCGCATCTTAGAGCGCTCGCTGAGCGGGTTGTGCGCGTCCAAAAAAAAGTTGTCGAAGTAAAATGTTCATAAAATTTGACGTAGAATTCGAATCTGCAATAAAAAATGGGGGTTCCCATTTGAAAAAACAAAGTTGATCATGGTTGCGCACGATTTCGCAATTGCGTGCTGCGCAATTTTGTCATTTTTGGATTTTACGCAAAAAATTATGAATAATAGCGTTTGTCTGATTTTTTTTTTTCTCACACAATTAGAGAAAATAAGTGGGGGGAGCGTAGTTACTTGGACACCCTATAGAACATGTATACGGACCAGTAACATTTTCAAAACATAACCTGGTATGTTGGTAAGTATGTTATACTGAAAAACGAAAAAAAACTACAATACACGTGTGGATACTCTATGAGTTTGGAGAGACAAATAGAACATGGATATAGACCTGTAACATCTTCAAAACATACCCTCAACATGTGCATACAGTATGGAGGTATACCTAGTATACTGAAAATAGAAGAAACATCAATATACGTGTGGGTACTCTATGAGTTCGGCGAGAGACAAAAATAGAACATGAATATAGACCAGTAACATCTTCAAAATATATTCCGAGTATTACGGTATGTTTGGTTTGGTATAATAAAACTAGAAAAAAACAACAATACACGTGTGGGTACTCCATGAGTGCGGAGAGGCAAATGGAACATGGATATAGACCAGTAACATCTTAGACCAAAAACATACCCTGAGCATGTGCATACAGTATGAAGGTATAGTATACCGAAAATAGAAAAACCAATAACACACTCGTTGGACATTATGGTACAACGATGGTCTGGAATTCCATGAGTTCGGGGTGACGGAGATAGTATTTTTCGAGGTTTTTGAGAAATTTTTACCCAAGAGGTTGATAGTAATAATTTAACGAATAGTTCTATGTGCCACACCTACAAAGCTACTCTGTCATATAACTAATATTTCAATTTTCTTAACCATAGCTTTGAATTGGGCTTTGAAAATTTCCTAATTAATTCACGTCGCATGAATGGAATTATATTTTATTTGTTCAAATAGGTTTGTCGTTCGTTTTAGTTGGAAAATCTAGCCACAGTAGCTTTCATGTAAAATGAAAGCAGACCCCACATCACATCTTTTATTAATCACCGAAATTGAGCAGAACTGATCGAAATAACCAGTTTTCATCGGGGATGGAGCCAATAAGACCTGGAGAGAGAAAACCGGGGTTTTTCCTCGTTGTTTCAATTCGGGGTCGGTCGAAGCGTGCGACGAAAAGGGGAGGGGAGGGTGGGGGTCGGTAGTCAAGGCAACAGGAGGGAGGCAAAAGAGGGGGTAAATGCCTCCCTGCCGTCGTAATTGGCTGAACACCCGATGACGTCAGAACTCGTTCCGGGAGAGCCAATAATTGGCCAATACCTGAGCACTGGGGTTGAAGGAGGTTTTGATGAGAACAAGACCACACCCACTCTTCACCGTCTTTTGTTTTTCGACGATTTCCTTCTTTTCCCGGCTTTTGGTTTATTTTGGTCAAAATATTCTCCTCCCATTTTGGTTAATTATTTTCAATAATGAAACTTTGGAATCGACCAATACAAGAAAGAAAATTTTTAACCCCATCAAAATTTGTTGATTTACGTTTCAAAGTACGTAGAATCCGAAAATCGAATAAAACGCTGCATATTATTACACAAAGGTTTATCATTTTCTGTATTGATCACTTGCCTGCAAAGAACACAGCTTTGCCATTGCCACTACCTACCAACCATACTGTTGCTTCACAACCAAGTTTATTTGGAAGAAATAAACATTTAATAAAATTAAAGAAATATAAATTAGAAAATAAAATGTATATTACTTGTTATTTAGGTAGCAATAAGATTGTTATTTTTAGTTGTAAAATACGGCCACCCTTGCTTAGATGTAAAATGATACCAGTCCCCACATCATACCTTTTATTGATCACCGAAATTGAACTGACCGATTAAGGTTCAATAAAATGTTGGCTTTTATATTTGTAATATTTTTATGTTCTTGATAAAATGTTTGTTATCCAAATTTCAAAACAGCTCTTCGATTTATTCAAATGTATAGGGAGATCCTATTGTTGTAAAAATTCAAATTTAGATGGGATTTCAACAAAAAAATAAAATAAAAAAAATACATTCCAGCAAAACCATCCTTTACCAACTACAATTTTTATTATTAGCAAGTTTGAAATTAAATATATGTAATTAAATGTTAACAATTTTGTAGCTTCTGGGTAACATGGCGATGAAAACAAGAGTGTATAGAAATTTAAACCATCCTTTATGTTATTAGTCACTTGTTTGAATGTTTCTGTGAGGTACCCTCATAATTTTCAAATGATTCAACTCCCCTATCTACAATTTATTCCAAAGTCCAAAAAGAGGATTTTTTGGTGGAAATTCCAAGTTTGGTTATCAATTAATAAAATTGTTATTTCTCAACCAAAACAACTTATTCTTGTATCGGCATAAGTATTCGTGAAATGTTTTGTAACGAATACAAAGGATTAAAAAGGTACAAAGACATATTCAAGAGAAATATTAGTCAGTGAAGTCAGTGTAACTCGCAACCGAGAATGGTATATTTTTGAAAAAAATATTACTAACTTATAACTTATCACAAAAAAATATTAGTCACAACGAAAAACCTCGATGATAGATGGAGAATTCGAATAAAAAATAGTTGAAACAATAATAAATATTTTATTGTTGGAAAATTCAAAAAACCTCTAAAACCGTACCATTTTCACCCCGTTTTACGGTAGGTATTTTTAATTTTTGGAGAATCTTCAATTTTTGAAAGGCCACCGATATCAGAAATGTTGTGCTGAATCCGAATCTCTGAATTTTAGAGATTGTGCGGGTTGACGTGGTCCCCTGTGAATATCATTATCATCGGATTTATAGTAGCCTCCGCGGATGCCCAAACGTAAGAATTATGGGTACGAGGAACCCATGTGCCACACCCACTTGGCAGAGGTTTTTTCCTTGTTCGATTCCAAAGAATCATTATTGGAAATAATAAACCAAAATAGTGTGACCAAATATTGACACTGGCGTAATGAGCATGATTACAGGTATCCAATGAGGCCAGTGTTCCGGGATTTGATCTTCAGGCCAAAGTAACGGGTCGCTGAAGATGTTGACGTGCGACGTGAGGGAGGACTACTCGATGTTACCTGTTGGCGGCACTTGAGACTCTCGGGCGCCATCCGAGACGAGACCACTCGAGGGTTTTTTTTCTTTTTCAATAGCTTCACGATGTGGACGCACATCCAGTAGAAATGATTTTCCAAGCTCCTCGAGGGTTTGTGAAAGATAGGCCAACATTCCTTCCGATAAAATAAACATCATATACTCCTCCAACTGTTTACGTTCGGGAAGTCCATAAAAATATACCACTCTTCTTCCAAACTATGCAAGTAGGTACTGCAGGTCATAAAATTCGAACATGAGATTAGTGATTTTTGTATTCTCCAACCAATCTGAGTGAACTCCCACATTTTCTTCAAATAATTAAAATAAGAACGTCTGTAGTAGGTGTGACACTTATACTTTGTATACAGGGTGTCTACAAAACAGGTCGCATTCCTTCAAGAGGTCGATTTTACAACTAATTTCCAACCAAAAAATGTCTTTTAGCAAATGTTTTTTTTAGAGACTTTTTTCCGAGTTATTTCAATTTTGAAGTTTTTTTGTCGTGATTTTTACATTATGTCACTAAATTGGTGACAATTCTTTTAATTTGCTGTGATAATAACAATTTGAGGATACAGTCCCATCTCCTTAATAGCAAATAAAATTCTTCCTGTTGAATTTTACGGGGAATAAAGCAACCTAAAAAGTGAACTTAGTAACTTTTCGAAACCATTCCGTTTTTCAATTCCCATGATGAACTATTGACGGTAAGCCTAAAAACTGCGCCAGAATCTCAGCTTTCCAATGGTATAATCAAAAAATATTTTACAATCGAATGTAAGGGAGAAATTCGTGTTTGAACGCGGAAAAACGTGCACTTTTTTCAACGTGCAGTTTGGCGGGAGGACTCAGTGCTTTGGAGGAGCCACGGCGGTAAAGACCCCGGAGTTCACCCGTCAAACTGCACGTTGAAAAAACGCTGCAAATTATTACACAATGGTTTATTATTTTTCTATATAGATCACTCGTCTACAAAATCACCAACCATCCAATATGGGGGAAAAAAAAAAAATCAAAATCACCAACCATCGATCGCATTTCGGTCAGCTCTAATTTGAACGGAGATTAGGCCTCTTTTGCGATTCACACTCGTGTTTTGATTTATATATATATGTATTTCAATATAAACCCTTAAAGTTTTGTAGGGAGCGAACGGTTTGTCCTACAGAGCTCCGGGTGGTCTCAAAAAATTCTAAAAATTCTATAGAATCCAAAATTGAAGGAAAAACAATACCTTTATATCAAAAGTTTTTGAGTTAGGGCGTTTTCAAAATTTCAAAATTGATTTTGGAACCCTTAGAAGTGACCTACATCAACCAAAAGCTTCGGGGCACAACTAGACCCCAATTGGAGCCTACATACCAAATTTCATCAAAATCGGTCAATGCTAAGTGGCAAAAGTGCCGCGTACGGCGTACGGTGGACGGACGGCCAAATTTTTATTCGATTTTTGGATTCTACGTACCTTGAAACGTAAACCATCAAATTTTGAGGGGGTGTTAACATTTTTTTTTTCTTGGTCGATTCCAAAGGTTCATTATTGAAAATAATAAACCAAAAAGCACGTGGTTCCGCGTTCAAACACAAATTTCACCCTTAAATTCGATTGTAAAATATTTTTTGATTATACCATTGGAAAGCCGAGATTCTGGCGCAGGTTTACCCGCAATAGTTCCTTATCTCGAATTATTTGGAAATTATGGGCGTACAAAAACGGAAAGTTTTCGAAAAGTTACTAAGTTCACTTTTTAGGTCACTTTATTCCCCGTAATATTCAACTGAAAAAAATTTATTTGGTATTAAAGAGACAGGAAATTTTGTGCTCTTTCCAACGGTATCCTCACATTGTAATTATCACAGCAAATTAAAGGAGTTATCACCAATTTAATGACATAAGGTCAAAACACAAAAAGAAACTTTAAAATTGAAATAACTCGGAAAAGAAGCCTTTAAAAAAAATTGTTGGGACACTTATTGTTGGAAATTAGTTGTAGAATCGACATTTTAAAAGAATGAGACCTGTTTTGTAGACACCCTGTATATTCAGCAATTGTACAGAGGTGTGTGCGCTGAAATTGATAATTGATCATCCAGTCACAACGATAAACTATAGAAACTTGATGAGAACTGTAGAACTGTGTTTGCTTGTGGCGGAGATTTCACTTAGATGTAGTTGATGAAAGGGACCTCAAGATGCCAATCTCCCTAGAAGAACATTAATGCCAAACTAATAGGTGCTTACTCAATGCGCTCTTTTAAATTTCATAAGAATGATACAATATTAATAGCTTCCGAGTCTACAAGATAGCGGAAGCATTGTTTTCTGAGGAGGATATTTTCTTCAACTAGATACCAAACAAGTGATACATTCCTACATTGATTTTAGGGAAGATAAGACAAGAGTGACAAAAGATGCAGACAAATGATTTAAAAAAAATGGATACTGATGTGACAACAGATCAAGACCCACAGTTCGAAAGTCAGCTCATGACTGAACTTTGGTCCAAGATGGGCACTCAACGCATTCGAACTGCACACCACCCTCAGGCAGACAGGATGGTTGAACGCTGGGACCGAACTCTTAAGGAAAGGATCAGGTGTTTGAACACAAGAAACTGGGTGAAGAGCCTGCCAAAAATCCTAATTGGCTTAAGAAGCACAGTGCACGCAAATTTGGGAGCATCTTCGGCTGAGTTGGTTTTTGGTACAAATATAAAGCGAGTTCTTTGAGGAACCTGGACAGGTGGGGCCATCGACGTAAGTCAAATTACTCAAGGCCCACATGGGAAGACAAGTGATGCCTCCAACAATGACATAGATGCCAAGAATTTACGTTCCCAAGGATCTACATACAGGAAGTCACGTTTTTCTGCGGGGGGATCGACCTAAGACGTCTTTGTAAAGACCATATGAGGGACCTTTCAAAGTCTTTAAGCAGAATGAGATGACTTTCGAAATTGAGAGTGGAAATAGAGTTTTATCAGTTTCTACACACAGGTTGAAACAAGCGTTCATTTCAGTTTTGAGAAGGGAAGGGGAATCCTGTAGTGGTTACACTACAGTTTTGAATATTGTTACTAGGAGTCTAGAATTCTTGTTGATGTTACGAAATAAATTCTTCATTCTTTCGTGTTCTATAATTCAAGTCTTCTGAAGCTATCGTAAAATAGTTGTAATTACTAGAAACACCAAATATACCTATTATTTTTAGCTTCAAAGAGGTTATAGCGCAGTAAAATACAGTACCCATCCATTCTTCTTTCTCACCACTTCTACCTCTCACGATTTTCCCTTTTTAAAAATTGCTTTCAAGTTCTCCCAAAGTTGCTCCCTAGTCAGAAAATTAATAAGTTTACTGTTGTTCAGTGCCCAGCAGCATTTATTTAGGCTAAAATTCCGAATTTTTCTTCTGATCTACCATCGGGTCAAGCAGCACAGAGGCGACTCCGTACGTCGGTGTCACTCTTTTTCCCAAGAAAATCCCATGTACGATTTCGCTACTAATGTTTCATGTAAATTGTTAAAATTGCGGGTGCTTTCACGACCAACTTGAATGCACTTCGTAGAATGGAGTTTCCTCCTACTATTTGTCGTAAAGGCTCAAATGAAACCCAATTGGTTTTGTAATTCGATCGAGCGAGGTGTTGAAAACCACATCGCAATTCGGAAACCAATTTCCTTCGTTGTCACAAGACGCAGAAGGGGGCCTTTGGAAGGTATCGATTTCAAAGCAAACTTGACCATCGAGTGGCCGATGTGCGACCGAAAAAGCGATTCATTTGGAGTACGCCAACACACCCCCTGCTGGGTGTAGACTTACGAACACTTGCGACACTTCACATTGTTGCACATCTGCGTGAGGACACGCATCTGCGTCACCACAGCGGGGAGCGAGGTGTGGGCAGCACTGACCCCACTCAACGTGGACAAACATTGTGATTGTTGGCATAGATGATAGGTCACAGGTTTCGTCGAATACAAGAATCAATAAACTCGAATGATGTTGAGACTTGAGTGAGTAATCAGGATAATGAGTCTTGTTGAAGACAGTTGTTCACGAAAAATATATCGATATCCTAATCTTCAACTACCTTTATAGGCCCAACAACTTAATCGCTAATTGAAGGGCGCTGGGGAAGAACGACTTAAGTCCAGTCAGATGGAATTTGAGGAAAATCAAATTCAAAGTTCATGGATTCACTGGATACCTTCAAGGCTCAGATGATGATTCATAATGAGTTTGATACGGAGTCATTTGTCAAATAGCACTACAACATGGTTAGACATGATTCATTATTATGTATGTATTATATACTCATCATTATAATCATTTATCATCCATCATGTCAGAAGATGGCCAAACTATTATCCTTCTTCGGTCAATGAAAAATATGGCGACAACTTTGGCCTAGAATTGGAGTCTTCAATTTGTCTCAGGTAACTCAAGAAACTCATCCTGATGAAAATATCATTCATTGTGAGGTGGTTGATGAACCCAATGAGTCGTAGAGTACTCATCTTGTTGGAACTCTACGTTAAACGGGTAGGTACCTATTTCGAATGATCGAATTTGCCTTTTCAGCTCATCTAGATAATACGTATTCGTCTTACATTTGCAAAGATCTTCCAATTTCGCTTGACCCTTTGAGCAGAAAACGGTTTTCTAAGTTTCCAAACGTTTCATCTTAATCCCACGAAACGAAAATCGCGTTCAGAAAGCAATTTTCCAAACGGACTGAACCACTCCGTTCATCAAGCTTAACTAAAACTCTTTACCAACAAGGACGCTCTCAAACTGGAAAATGCTTCTTTAGCTTATATCTAATGCGATCCTTTAAAAGGAAATCTTGCTGGCTTCAGTCATCTTCGGATCCCTAATCATAATTATCTCTTCCCAAGGCCCTTTTCTACATAAAAAGGCTTCAACCGCTCTCCGGGAGAGGGCGCGGAGAGGATTATAACTCTGGGAAGCAGGATCCTGAGAATGAAGATGTTGCAATTTCCCTGGAAAAACTACCATGGGGTCGAAAAACTCCCGTGAATGGGTCCTAACAAGATAAACCGGAGCTATTAAGTTGCCTTTCCCCCTTACAGCTCTTTCCCTCAATACCAACCTTAAAAAAGAAAAGGCTTTCCTCCAGGCTTGAGTTAACTTCTTTCATCCCCCTCGACAAATAAGGTTAGACCTATCTCTCTTTTCTTGTTCTGGTCGTTTTTTCACCCTTATTCCGTCTCTGTTCCCTCTTCTGGTGGTTGAAGGTCTCTATTAAACCGAATCTTTCCACCCTCTTTTTCGGGAGCCTTTAACGACTCTTTCACAGCGAAGTCTTGTCTTCATCCTTTTTTCCTTATGAACCAGTTAGCTCAGCCGAGAGAGGGAGATCTCGCTCACAAGCCTCCACAAATCTGCTAATGGTCAATCCTGCGCCTTTTAGCGGTTGATGAGGCTCTAAGGAAGAAAAGAAAGAGAGAAATCCGAAATGCTGAGGGAACCGTCAAAAAGCAGTCTCCTAAGAGTCGTCCCTCCGAGCAGAACTTAATTCGGCCACAACCGCGTTCTGGAGGAAAATACGGTTTATTCTTTTTCATTTTCGTGATTGCCGGGAAAATGAGAGGCCCTTGAAATGGCGAAGGCATCTCGAAAAAACGTCCATTTTGAAGGCGACAAAAACTCGAGAATGGCCAAGTTTTCAAATGATCTAAGATTATTTGATGGAGTGGGATGAAGAGTCGACAAATGGAAAAGCACTTCATGGATTCATTACAGCAATGCCGCAACAAGAGAGATCTCATTAGGAGATTCGTTCATTCCTTAATTTTTATTATCTAAGAGTTCCTGAGAGCTGCTAGGCAGTTGAGGCATTTGGAAGGGATACCACAAGTACTTGTGGATGATAATTCAGTCAACTCCAGCCATTCGATGCCTTGCTGACCAGTAAGGCACTTTTTTCAGCCTCGATACATGTTACTGTTCAGAGTGGGAAGGAGAAAATCTGCATCCTTTCGTCTATCATTACATAGGGAGCGAACGGTTGTTCCTTGAATGTGTGGGTGGTCTCATTCGACTCTAAAATTCAATACTATTTCAAATTGATGAAAAAACAGTACCTTCTTATCAAGTTTCTATACATTTCGTACTTTACATCCATTTCCCAAAGCTCAGTTAATTTCCAACTTATCTCTTCATGCTTATTTGATACCAAATTGAAGAAATTTAGGTTCTTTCAATTCCATGTTCCTTCAAACGTAACTCAGAATGGTAGGAAACAACACTCCATATTGGCGGAGTGAATGACAGGCTCGTCACTAGAGGTGTGTAAGACAAGGTCATTTGGCGGATTCGAATCCCAAACGGTCACTCTTTACAGAGACCAGGTCTTTTGAATCCGTTCACCCGTTCATTACGTTCACACACTAGACAAACAACCAACCGGTCAGAAGTCACAAAAACGAGCGAGTCGGAATAGATTATTAGAGTAGGTGATTTGAATGAATCGAATGAGCTAAAAGACAAAAACGAATGAAAGATCGATTTGAATAGTATGAATCAGTTTCTGAGTGTTTTTGGTCTTTCAGTTTTGTCGTTTTAGTCCACAGTTCATTCGAACGTTATTCTTCAATTGGATGATGGAAGGTTTTGCTTAGAAAACCACTTCCATCTACTTCTTTCCGTTGATACTTCCATGTCATTTTCACACATCATGATCCATGTACAATTGATGTGCAATTAATTTGTTTTTTTGGCCTTCTGCTGTTGTTCTCAGAATTTTTCCGGAAAACTCGATGGGTGGCGTGATAAACGAATGACCTTGTTCATTTTGACAACCCGTTCAGTTCAGACTAGGTCGTTTTGAAGATAAGGTCTTTTCAATACGTTTGTTCCTGACCGACGTACCTCTACTCGTCACATTCCTTTTACGGGAGTTCTGGTGACCAATTACAGCCTAATTTTTCTTGGTAAGGCTGTTATTAAATTAATGACATTACCGTTATATGGTATTAACTATTCAAACTCAAGAGGCTATCAATTTCTCCCTTAGAGGGAAAAACAATAGATCATGAATATGTCCATTGTTGTAGGTGTAATTTGAAAATTAAAATGATGACATAAAATACACACAAAATAACTAATTGAAATAATACTTTTTAATTGTACTTCTTTATAAATAAACAGTTTTTCTAAATAAGAAAAAACTCACCGATTGCACGTAATATAATATATTACGTAATATAATATATTATATTGCAGTATTCTAGAGAACCTTCCTTCATAGCTACAGATATGTAGCTATCCGTTTACTGGTATCTGCGTTGCATTTTTTTGCGGCAAAAAAAAATTCCTTGACCCCCAGCCAAAAGACACATCCATGTCAAAGGTTTCGAGCTATATCGTTGAGCTTTCGTTTTGAACATTTCATCCCCTATTTTCCACCTCTAAGAAGGGACTAACATCAACAAAAAGCGTCGGGGCAGACCCCAAATGGAGCCCATATCGATACCTTAAAGCACAAAAACGCTTCCATCCATATTCCAAATCTTCTATTTTTTTAGTTTCAGAAAAACTCAAATTCAAAAAATTATTATTGACCTTTTTGACGATTATACCTAGCTTGAAAATTTGTTAAAGAGTTAAAGAGCTTAGTGTAGTAAGCCATTATTTTAGGAGTTGTGCACTGGTGAACACTTCTTTTGCGTTTTTCTGAAAACTCCGTTCTTGGACACAGCTCCTTTGTGCTCTAAGGTATCGATACACCAAATTACATCAAAATCGGTCCATGGTAACTAAGGAATTGTTTTCTTCGATTTTCGGATTCTACATACCTCGATTCGTAAACCATCAAATTTTGAGGGAAGCGCTAAATTTTGGTTTATTACTTTTTTACGTATCAAAGTACGTAGAATCTGAAAATCAAATTCAAAATTTTCCGTCCGTCCGCCGTTCTTGATCAATACCACTGGTTTATTATTGAAAAGTATTGAAAATAACAAACCAAAATAGGTTTTGATACTGCAGTGATGTTGCAAAGGCAAACATCACCTACTTCATAATGAATTTCGAAGGACTCAAAGCTATGAGCTCGGAAATTGATACAAAATTGTTTGCAGTTCCCAACTGAAGTTGCATGTCTAGAAATTGATAGAAGTACTCAGGTGCCAAATTATGGACTTGCGTTCGACACATTGTACCTTGGTGAAGCCATAATTAATTATGATGGATTCGACATTTTGAGGGTCAGAAATGGTAATTATGGAACTTTTGTAGTTTTGGGAGGCACGTAGCTTCTGATTATGTATCGCCTGGTACCGCCATTGTTCTGTCAAGTGGGAGCGGTCCCATCCGCATTCAGCCAATTACAGCAGTCACCCAAGTAGAGTAATAATAGCAAAGAAATTAGTCGTTAGGAAACCGAACGAGGTAGCGGGGGCACCTAGTTAGAGCCCGGTCGAGGAAAAACGCCAAGTCACCCCAGTGGGCCCCGGGGGCCGTGGGCTGGGACTGATGCCTCATTACCATGTCAACTCCAGTTCGGGGGCCCACGGACCCGGGGCCCCAATTAGCACCACCAGGGAAGCCCCCAACCTTTTGTTATTTTGAAATCATGAAACGTCCTCGTTCGCTCCTCACCCTGCTTCGCCAAGCACAAAGGAGGTATAGACAGTTAGATGTATAGGTAACTACCCAATGAGTCAGGGAATATCTCTGGTGAGAAAAATAAAAAACTACCCGATCGGCTACCGAACCATTCTCGATGTTCGGAGATGGATAAAAAATAATATTTATCGTGACGGACTTTCGAAACGATTCTTCGATAACACAATTCACAGTGAGAGCTCAATAGAAGCCTTATAGTCAGTTTTGGAGAAATTTCAAAATTTAACAATACAATAGTTGTATACAATATACAATAGTTGTATTCAGTCGCTTGCAGCGTATTGAGGGACGTCTCAAGTCCCGAGGGACATGCAGTATCAAGCTTTTGCCTTTCAAGGCGATTTTCGTAAGAAATTGCAATAGACTCTAAAATTTGATTTTTTTTCAAATCCGTTTTGGAACATTTTAAAACGATTTCTGAAGTTTTTCCAATTTTTGATATAGACGAAACTTCAAGGATAGATTTTGCAACTAATTGGCAACAACTTTTGTCCTTCAAAACTTTATTTCATTCAAAGATACTTTCATGTTTTTGACCTATTGTCATAACTAATGGTGGCCAAACAATGTACAGGGTCATGAAAATTGGAAAAACTTCAGGAATCGTTTTAGAATGTTTCAAAATAGAAATGTTCCAAAGAGAATTTCAGAGAGAAAAACAATTTTTTACAAAAATTTGTTAAAAGCTATTCAGGTCTGTAAGCTCTTCAAATTCGACGCTCCCATGCCGCTAGAAACGTTATGGTGGATAAGGGTGAGGGGGGGGGGGGGGCAGAACCACTATTTTCGTAAAATAGTAAATGCATTGCATAGAGTGAAACAGTTTTATCGCTTACCAGCTGGTTTAAATTGACCTAATGCTTATCCAATGGGGCGTCCCCTGGAATGCATGCATTACTTAACAATATGTTTCTTTTCAACATGCTCTTTCCACTTTAATTATTTGTCAAGGGTCATTCCGAAATATTTCTCAGTGTTCGCTATCGGAATTGCTAGTCCATTTAAGCAGTATTGGCAGGGAGTTGATTCTTTTGTATGTGAATTTGATGTGGGTAGATTTAAGTCGCTCAGCTTTAGTCGCCATTTTTTGGTCCGTTCACTGACATTGTTAACAATATGCTGTAGCTTTGTCGTTGCTTCTTCAACGGTTTCACCCACTGCTAGCAGGGCAGTGTCGTCTGCAGAAGTTGCAATAGTAGAGTCCTCGTTGCTTGGGACGTCATTTGTGTAGAGAAGATACAGTAACGGCTCAAGCACACTTCCTTGGGACACCCCAAGACATAAATGTCTACGTTTACTCGTTGTCGCAGATAAATTATTTTATTTCTTGACAGTTAAGCTGTTTTGCGTATTTTTTATCGCCTTGAAAGGCTTGATCCAACGTGTCATCAGGGCGTCTCTAAATTAAGGTAATTCGGTACGGATTTGAAAAAAACTTGAAACAGCTGCAAGCGACTGAATAAAACAGTTGTATTCAACTGCAGTTACTGCAGTATTCAATTATTGACGTAAAAAATTGAAATTTCCCAAAAAATGGAGAACGGCGATACCAAAGCTGTTATTTTTTCAAACATGAGTAAACTATCCAAAACCTTTTAAAGTCTGTGGCCCCATCCCACCGCTAAAACTCTTCAATGGACCAGTAACCATCTAGGCTGCGAAACCTCGTGAAATGCAGCACCTTGCACAATGCTTGGTGAACGAGAATGCCCAATATTTCCACCGAAGACTTTTCTTTTATTTCTGACAACATCGACAGGAGACGACAATGAGGAATTTCTGGACGTATGACTAATCGATGAGCGATTATTCAACGTAAATAAAACATCATAACCCGTTTTCTTGAAAAAAAAAAATCAGTTTTTCCCATGACTACTATATTTTGACTGGTTTTTTTTTTTTCATTGAAATGTGTTTTTCACATTAAATTACTATTTGGAGTTGAGAATTATTCATATTACACTTGGAAGTTTAAAATTTTAATCCTGCTGAATTGTCAAGAAGAGAAACTGATCGCGATTTCCCGCTTTAATTAGATGTTTGCTTAAAAATTTTACACTCATTTGGTTCCCTTGGACATCTCTACGTAAACACGCTGCTAATTCGAAGGAGGTTTAGCGATACTCCCGCTGCGTATCTCAATCACTAGCGCTTTCTCACTCAGAATGAACCTTTGGAAACGAGCAAATTATTATCCGAGTCAGGTCGATGGTGAACCACTTAAGGGGATGGGACAATGAGTAACTATGTGCGAAATTATCAGAACCAATTCTGATCTTCTTAAGAAGACATCATAGTCGGAAGAAAATTTGACCAGAAATGTTTGTTTTTCTTACTTTTACTTTACTACAAGAGGTTGAAAATATTGTGAATATTAGCTTCTAAGGGGTCGACGGGTGATTTGGTCAATCAGATTCATACAGAGCAACCCATCAGTTTGAGTTGGTACAAACTAGTCGAACAAATATCTGTTATTTGATTTAAGGAGAGCCGATTCAAACAGGACTGCGCAACCCCTTCTATAGATAGATATATAGATGAACCACGAGTACCCCTAGGGGTAGTCGAGGGGGTGGAAGGAATTCACCAACCAAGTCGAACAGGAGGAAATTCTTGACGTCAATCCCTCCTATGCTCGAGGGAAAATACAAGATGAAAGAGAGACGTCTGGGTCATTGTAACATCTAGCTCAAAGAGGTGATGCACAGATAAAGTCTCCAAACAGTACCACCTGGGTCCGGACACTTGCATGCTGCATTATGCAGCGTTAACTGTATTTTCAGCTGATTCATTTCCAACTATTTACCAAGTATGAGGGAAAATAGAGCGATTAGGTAGGTGTGTGAGTGTAGTCTGTCATGTGGATGTGTCTGTTAGCTCATAGCATACTTTCTCATGTAATCTTCACCTTGATTGGGCGAATGACCTGATTGGAGGTCGTCAGAACTACCTGCCAAGTATGAGGGATAAAAGAGCAATCAGGTGATGTGAATATAGTCTGCTAAGTGGGTGTGGCACATAGCTCATAGCATACTCACAAAAGTAATCTCCAATTTGATTGGGCGAATGACCTGATTGGAGGCCCTCAGAACTGCCTGCCAAGTATGAGTTAAACTGGAGCAATTAGGTGATGTGAGTATAGCCTGCCATGTGGGTGTGGCATTTAGCTAATAGCATACTCACAAATGTAATCTTCAAATTGATTGGGGGAATGTCCTGATGGGAGGACGTCAGTCGAAAGCACTGTGAGAAAAGAATAGCTGGAGACTCATAGATTTCACGAAGATCGGCTAACTCGCTCTCCTGAAGAATGTGGCCCTTCTCCTATTCTGCTGAACTCGATGATCATACGTCTTGATATTTTCCTGATACAACGTGTTCTACTTTAATCATTCAATAGCAAAGTTTTGCATTGAATAAAACCTAATCTTCCAAAAGTTTTTCTTATTATAATCAGCAACTAATTTCACAGCGTAGGACACCCTGCTGTGTAGTTCCTCCATGGTTTGTATAACTGGCTTATTTCTCGGGACCAACTTCATTTACTCAATTGACCGTAAACTACACCGAAACTCGTAATTCCAGCCGTTTTCATTAATGCTTTGTACCCCGGAAAAGGGGGTTTATTGTATCAAATTAAATTCGGACAAACCCCGCTCGCCCGCTGCTCCGCAAACACGAGTAAAATGGGTGTTTCTCTCTCTCTCTCGGTTGGAAATCGCAATTAACCTGGGAAGGTTAAAGGAAAAGCCTAAGAGGTAGTAGAATGAATAAATTAAGGAGTCCCCTGCTCTGTAGTGGAGGCTGAGGGAAGTCCCATAAGCCCGGTAGAAAGTTTTCCCTCGCCTTCTATTATATATACCTCTGGAGAGAGTTTCCTTAGGTGCTCGTCCCACCCACTCTCGGAAGATCTCTCAAGCTCTGGAAAACGAAGTCTGTTCTCTAATGAACCTTGTAATTATCCTATCCTTTCCCCCTTTCCCTCCTCTTTCCCCCGAGAGTTGCCTACGTTAATATATAAATTCTCAAATGACTAATAGGAGCCTTTCGCAAAAAGGCTTTTCCACGAAGGCTGGGGTTCCCTTTTAACGAATTTTCCCCCCTCTCCGCCATCCCTACACTGTTCCTTACTCGGAAAATTAATAATTAAATTATAACAAAGGGGGCAGGGTTGGGGGTCTGGGGGCGGCCCTACCGGCAGGACGGGTTTCGTAGTATAATGACGGGCAACTCCTCCATTTTCTACTTAACAAGCACCCAAGCTATCCGCTCACTCCTTCGTTAGACTTTCCATCTTCACCCTCCTTTTTCCTTCACCCTTTCTTTTTTTTATTAAAAAAATCTTTTTTGCCACTTTTACCCCCTCTCAGCCTTTTTCCACTTTCTTAATGGAATAATTGAGATGACAACAGAAGGTGGAAAAGTGGGGAAGAGGGCGGAGTGGCGTTAATTTTCTCAAGAGTCACTTGCCAAAAAGGGGCTTCGGGCGTTTCTTTAAACTTTCATCAAGTGACCTTAAAAGTCCGTTTTTTCGGGAGAGTTTTCCCGGGTTCGGAGATCTTGTTGTCCATTTTGAATTGATGATAGTTGGAACACAAACATTTATTTTTATTGGAATTTGTCAGGAAACTACTGGTATTGAGACTAAATTATGTGAAAAAAATCAATAAATAACGCTTCGAATTGACACACAACGGGTTTGACTAAGTCATAGAAAATTTCAAGATATTGTGAGAGTTCTATAATTGAAATGGAATGTAAATATCATAGAACAGACTTGCCTGAGGAAGGCAAACTAGTTCCAAAATCAACTTGTAAACAATGTTTGTTGATATTGAATGCCTGATTGGCTGCCTCGCTGAGAACTGATTCCAGTTCAGCAGCATCTGGGCTAAGACAAACGAAGAATCGTAATGGAGTACTCAGACAATCATCAGTGTGACATGAGATGGCAGCTCTTTCCAGCATCAGCATTGCTGGAGAAAACCTAGTTGCTGTAATGAATAGCAACTAGAGCGGTATTGCGGTGCGTTTCAAAGTCTTGCTGATGATCTGATACCAACTTGGAAAACAAACCTCATATAGTTTTATTCTGTTCTCACCTCTCTACTGGACCCTTATTTCCTAACTCCTACAGCAGGGTGTTTAATAGGTATTGGTGAAATTTACGGACTTCGAAAGAAGACCTGAATTGGAGAGGCCTGGTAAATTACAGTAAAACGACTTGTATTATTTTAGTCCAATTCTTCCTCTCATGAGAATGAGCAGCTTCATTAAAACTTTTCTCACAACCTTCACACAATCACCAGTGAAAAAATTTAAACGTATTACATTCATCGGATTCAATCAATTTCTGTTGTAGTTTACAATTCAAGAGTGTGTAGCAGTTTTCTTCTTTGGTTCTACTGTCCATTTTTAACCGTGGCAGGCTCTACAAAGCTCCCTCAGACCACTCGATCCATAGTCATCGTCTTCCGTAATCGTACTCCATCAGGCTCACATCATTGTCAACCCCAGCCAGCCACTTGATTTTCGGTCGATCTCGTCATCTTCGGCGGCATGTGTCTTCACAGAATATGAACTTCAGTGAATGCGCCATTCGGATTACAGGATCTCAGTCTGCATGACTTTATGATACATGAGGCAGGAGTAATTTATTTTTACAGCTTCGCATTAAACCGAAGCCTCGATCTCTTCTTCTGCATATTGGGCACATCACTTGAATGGACGTGAAACTATCCATTCGAATCCTTGTGAGGGTACCGGTTCGTGTAAAATGCGAAGTTTTCAGGGCAGCTGCTCGGTCAGTCTTGTGTTATGGTGCCCAGGTCTGGGGCTTCAAGCAGTATCAGGTGGTCGAGCGGGTCTTCAAGTACTTCGTTAAATGAATATTCCATCTGCCTCGAAATACCCCGGACTATGTGCTCTATTTGGAAACAGGCGTACCCCCTCTCTTCGTTTTCACACTCAGTTTGCACTGCAAATACCTCTCGCGAGTGATGAAGATGCCTGTATGTCGATTCCCTCGGGTGGTGGCCTCTGAGATTGTACGGGCGGGCCTGTTTTGGTTTGGTGAGCTGAAAGGATTGAGCGAACAGCATGATGTCCCATTTAGCGGAGGCTTCGAAGATTGCAATGAGTGGAGGATGCAATTAGAAAGGTTACAGGAGAAAGTGATGTCCTCATGCATGGAAACCGCAAAAACAAGGGCACTTGCTTCATCGAACCGATTTTATAGGTTTTTGGACCTTAACGTGCGGTGTATCGACCTGACGGTGGATGATCAGAGGGCGTCAATGTTTGTCCTACGTTGGGTTTGCAGGGTTCGTGCAGACGTGCTCGATCTCAATTGCCGGCCTCACGCTCCTGGTGACAGTCAAAATGTAATTTGCTCTCTCTGTAATACGGGTGATCCCGAGGATCTTGAGCATTTTTTGGCTACGTGCCCGGTTCTTGCGGGATTTCGAATGAATGCCTTTGGAGTAGCAAGTCTGTCTCGCGAATCGCTATTGCGCATTCTGAATGGAGCAAATTGGATCCAACTTGCGAAGTATTGCCAGTCAGCATGGGCCTTTAGAGCTGAATTGATTCGAGAATTTAATTGGGACAACGCGTTTTAAATTATATGTAAAGTTGTGTTTATAGTATATAAATGAATAAATACAACTAATAAATTTATTATTAAACATTTGTAAACCAAATATTATACGTACATGAACGATACTCTAACAGACGGGCATAGCCCATTGTCATAACTCATGTACCTAAGTCGTTATTTTGTCTGTAAATATTCTTGTAATAATTTTGTAATAAATACATGTTCTCTCTCTCTCTCTCTCTCTCTATCCATTCGAATCTATTTAGCAGTTCAAGTCATACTCCGTTAAAGACCATGTCTCTGCGGTACCTACAGGTTAGGAAAAAAACGCAGCAAAGCCCCATTACCATGTACAAAGTAATCTTGGTGACACGAGGGAGAAGCCGAGACCTGAGAAGGCTGATCATATCAAAGTCCTGTTAGCACCTATGAATTGTAGTTTTAACTCAGTGGGCTTGTCATTTTTGCCTGTCGCGGATGAACCAACATACTGACAGTTTCAAATCGGTGTCCATACTGACACTTTCATATCGGTGCCCTAAGTTGTGTAGTAGGTTTGACACATTGATTACTACTCCCCGTCCCGCCTTTAGGTTCAATATTTTCAATAATAAACCTTTGGAATCGAACAAGAAAAAAAATTCAACCCACCCTCAAAATTTGTTGGTTTACGTTTCAAGGTCCGTAGAATCCAAAAATCGAATAAAAATTTGGCCGTCCATTCGCCGCCCGCAGCTTTCCTTAGTTCCCATGGACCGATTTTGATGAAATTTGGTATATGGGGGGCCTAGTTGTGTCCCAAAGTTTTTGGTTGATGTCAATCACTTCTAAGGGTTGAAAAATAAGGGCTGAAATTTTCAAAACGCCCTAGCTCAAGAAACTTTGATATTAAGGTATTGTTTTTTCTTCAGTTTAAAATAGTATTGAATTCCTAGAATATAATGAGACCACCCAGAGCTCTGTAGGTCCTATGACAACTTAAGGGTTGGTCCTAAGATAAATCAGAAACACGAATGTGAATCGCAAAAGAGGCCTAATCTCCGTTAAAATTTGAGCTGACCAAAATTGTTGATCTGTTCGAACTGATTATTACAGAAGATCTTCGGTTGGCAATAACTAAGAAAATGAACAACATTATTTGAAAACAATCCACTACACACACTATAAATGTGTTTTGTAGGTATACAGTAAAAATAAACACAATTTTGAAAAATCTCAAATTGTTTTTAATATTTTTTTTTAAAAAGAAAGCTCCTATTTGTGGCGATTGTTGAGGTTTCATAGAATCATCAAGATGTCTCAAGGGCAATATTTTTCTTTCGTTCCTTTTTATCCGTCTTTCTCATGAAAAAGAACGGCCTGAGAACGATGTGGGAAGTTGAGGGGGGAGTGTTGGGGTCTTTTGAAGCCTTTTCTACTCTGTCCCTCCTGTATCCACCAAGCCCTTCCCCATTTCTTGTTAATGGCGTCGCCATTTTGGCCTCAACAACACAAACAACTCCCACTACCTCCCCCTCTTCTATATAGTGCTCTTTTTCCCTACTGGAGTAATCACGTTATCATCGGAGCCTAATGATGTAGCCCTGATATCCCTTCTCCCTTTCCTTTTTTTTATGCTCTTTCTCGGTTATACCTCCTTTCCTTCCATACCGACCCTCCCCAGTTTAATCCGTGAGTTAGAGGGGGTATTAAGAAATCTTGTTGCCCTCTTTCTCAGTAAAAAAAGTTTTCTCCGATGTAAAAGATTGTTCTTCTACCCCCACCACCGAAAAACCCTAAATACGTTTTAACAATGTTACCGCCACGATCCCCATTATCTCCTCCCTCCACGAGAAAGAGATATCAAGCCTTTCGAACCGGAGGGAAGCTATTTGGAACGAATTACTTCACAATGTTTGCTGCTGATGGCTTAACGCAATTTTCTTCGACTAAATAACTCGGAAAAGACCATTAGCGCCTAACTTTCTCCAAGAACTGATAGGTCGAGGCAGGGACTCGAGTATAATATTATAAGTAATTGCTTCTAGAGGGTGAAACTCGTTTTTCAGGGGTAAGTGATCGAATTTACTGTTAATCGTCTCGTTTTTCGGAACAAACAACATCTTGGGGAGTTGCCGGATTCAGATCACTAATGGCTCGAGAGAAATACGAGTTGGGTGCCAGGATGAAATTCATAATGGTCCCTTTGCGTACAAGAATGCGAGCATCTCATTACCACCATTCCATCCTTTCATTAATTTCTCGTTCAAAAGTACTTCTTTTCTTTTATATAAGTACCTGAAAAGCATATAAAGCGACACGATTACTGTGGATTACAAAATCCCCGAATTATCCAACTTTTTCAGGCTCCTTGCATCTTTCCGGATTCTTCGACCAACCAGTTCAATCAAAATTTTCTCGAACAATTTTCATGAAAATGATAGCGAAGTTCAGGTTTAACGAGCTGAAATTCCTTTTAAGGAAAAGTTTCCGGGTGTGGGCGATGACGGTAACATACGTAGCTATCGGGTAACTTCTGGAAGTGTTTGGAAGTGGTAGATCATCTGTGTGAGTAACAAACAAAAGACCACTAGATCGTTAATGTTATGATCAAGAATCGAACCAATAAACGTGTTTTTGTCATCAAAGATATCTCGATTTAGTCATAATATTCGACTGTGGTGATTTTATTATCACTCCAATAATTGATAAATTATTCTCATAATTTATTCTTCTGATTTATTACATAACATCCTAGAAAACAACGGAAAGCGAAAGGAAGTAAGTCAGAGAAGTTAAATTGTATGACCGACAATGAAACTTCTCTTTCGTCTTTCTACAGCACTGAAATTTCGTTCATAGCCTCTTGGAGACTACCAAAAGTGATGGGAAGTAAATCAAAGAAGTCATATCAGTTGTGTGAACGACAATGAAAACTTCTCTTCTGTCCTCATAGAGCCTTGAAATTTGATTTTCAGCTTCTTGGAGACCACTAAAAGTGATAGGAAGTATCTCTAAGAAGTCTAAGAAGAGAGCGATAAAGCAAACTTCTTTCTCGTTCGTTCTAAACTGAAGACATTTAGTACGCAGTTGCTTGATGACCTCAAGAAGTCGTTGCGAGGGGGTTGAGTCAGCTGGGTGAACCTCCAGAAAGCTGAACTTCAATACAAATCTTGGTGCACCGTAAGAGTAGATTTTGAATACTGTTGAGGACTCTAGTTTATACTCTGTTGAAAAGTGTGAATTTAAATAAATTGGTAAACCTTTGAATATGACTTCGAATTTGAAATTTACGTCTTCTTTCTTTCTTGGCACTACGGTCCTTGGAGGACCAGGGCATTCTCAACTATATCCTTCCAGTCCCTTCTATCCTATGCTCTGCGCCTCCAACCTCGGATCTTGGAGGTAGCTCTCTAGAGGTTTTCATGTACATGGACTTAGTTTCGTTAATTTGTAGTCCTCTCAGTTTGGCCATGCGTTCAAATTCTTCCATTGCTCCGGCGAGACTTGAGGCATTTCTTGCAAAGATGTCAACATCACCTGCGTACGCCAGGTGTTGAGTAAGCCTATTAAAGATTGTTCCTCCTGGATTTGTTCGGACGCCTCTTATCACTGATTCCATTGTAAAGTTGAATAAGGTCGTTGCGAGTGGATCTCCTTGTCGCAGTCCGACGCTCACAGAAAACTCTTTTCCTAGGAGGCTCATTACCTTCACCCTTCCCTTGGCGTTCTTCATGGTGATGCCAATAAGTCTCTGTGTGGTGGCTCCACGCTGTCATTTCCCCCTCATTTTGAAATTTACTTGGGAAAGGGAAAAATAGGTAGCACTTATGATGGATATGTCGTCTGGCCCGAAACCGCTAAATGATTGTGGAATGTAGAGGTAAGGCAGTAAGTTAGCAAGACAGAGATTGGCGAATCATGAAACGCTCCAATACCACGTCTCAGAGCAGAGGAGACATTTGATGCAGGAGAAGCGAGAGATGTTAGGTTGGTCTAAATCGATCAATTCTTGACTGTACAAGTTCCTAGATACCTACAAATTACCTACCGAATATCGTAATATGGATAGGAAAATGCTCAGAATAGGAGACAAATTAGTATACATATACAACATGACGATTTAGTATACTTTTGCTCATGAAAAGCATAAGTATACTAAATCAGGTCGGGATTAAAACTAAAGAAAAAACATGGATTTGGAACGATTAAAAAGGATAATATCCTTTTTCCATAATATATTCATATTATGAATTGTATTAATTTATGAAGTTTCACAATCGTAATCGACCTTCCAATACTGTAGATGTTTTCGCTGTTGGTTTGATGTAGTCGCAGAATGAATGTAACTATTTCTGACCAAATACTGCCGTCAATTCTTTATAACAAGATTAGGTTATGCAATCTATGTAATCTAGGTCGAATAGTGGAGAAGTTGTAAGGAATGCAAAAGATAATCCATGACTGATGTTAGATCTTTAGAAAAGTTTAAAAATCATCCTCAGTTCGCTTTGTAGACGAAATTATGTACCTAGGCACCTGCAAATATCATTGCGAAGGGAGTAAAATGCTTAGCAAAGGAGAAATTTGACTCAAGAGAAGCGTGGGGTTAGGTAACGGTGTTCCCGATGAAAGGTTCCCGAAGGATAAGCTAATAGGACTCCCCGCCCCTTCTGTACCATCTTCCGACAGGAACTCCCTTTTGTACGGCGGGCCAGTTGCCCCTGGCAACGGCAAATCGGATCGGGCAGGCTCTGATGTGATTCCCGGGGTAGGTGAAGCGGCTAAGAGGATACCCTCCTCCCCTCGTCGGCCACTTTCCGCCAATCTCCTTTCGGCCAATTCACCGTTGTCCCAGATTATCATGTTACTGTTCCCACCACACGTTAACCCTTTGTTCCTCCAGGTCGGACCCTTCGCGTTCACCTAATCCAACGATTGTTATTGGTAATATTCCTAATTCCTAAAACTGCTGAGGCGAAAATGGATGAATCGATGCACTGACGAAATATCCATTAAACTGAGCTGTTGAGTTTTCAATAGTTTGATGAACCACAGTGCTTCGCTTACTATACCAAAATGTAAAAAACCCATTATCGTGGGTAAATGGGTCAGAAAACAGTATTGGTAAAGGGAGTACCGAACGTAGCTCAGATTATACTCAGAAATGCATGTTAGCGCCCAAGAATGTTTTATCTTACTATTTTAGATTGGGCGATCTATCACAACACTTTACTATTTTGGTTTATTATTTTCAATAATGAACCTTTGGAATCGACCAAGAAAAAATTTTTTTTAACACCCCCTCAAAATTTGATGGTTTACGTTTCAAGGTACGTAGAATCCAAAAATCGAATAAAAATTTGGTCGTCCGTCCGCCGTCCGCCGTACGCGGCACTTTTGCCACTTAGCATTGACCGATTTTGATGAAATTTGGTATGTAGGCTCCATTTGGGGTCTAGTTGTGCCCCGAAGCTTTTGGTTGATGTTGGTCACTTCTAAGGGTTCCAAAATCAATTTTGAAATTTTGAAAACGCCCTAACTCAAAAAATTTTGATATAAAGGTACTGTTTTTCCTTCAATTTAAGATTCTATAGAATTTTTAGAATTTTTTGAGACCACGCGGAGCTCTGTAGGACAAACCGTTCGCTCCCTACGAAAATTTAAGGGTTTATATTGAAATATATATATATATATATATATATTTATAAATCAAAACACGAATGTGAATCGCAAAAGAGGCCTAATCTCCGTTCACATTAGAGCTGACCGAAATGCGATCAATGGTTAGTGATTTTGATTTTTTTTTTTTCTTCATATTGGACGGTTGGTGTGATTTTGTAGACGAGCGATCTATATAGAAAAATAATAAACCATTGTGTAATAATTTGCAGCGTTTTTACATTGATCTTAAAACTACTTTGGTCCAAAAATTTGGAAATTACTCTACTTATCTATATCTATTACTTACTTATTTTCACGTTTTCGTTTTTTGCATCATTTTTCCTCCTTTTAAACTCAGCTATTCCTTTTAACTTCAGCAATTTGCATTTAATTTTTGAAATTTAGAATTTTTTAAATCGAAAAAATTGCCGCAAACTACATCAAAATCGACAGTACCTGACGAACCCTAAAGACCCAAACGGAAGTGTGGGAGCACTGTATGGGGTCCAACGAGCAAAACATAAGTTCAATAAAGACAGCAAAACTGATATATACGCTTCCTGATATATCAGCAACTCTGCATCGACAGAAATCAGAAAATAATTAATCAACTTCGAACGGCTATAATACCACATCATCCAAAACAGACGAAGGAGCAACTTTCATGGGACCCAAATAGTGAATATTTGGTGAACGAATATGTGGTGGATGAATATTTGACGCTCGCTGTAGCTGCTAAGGAGATAATATACCTCAGGACCTTCCTCGCTGAGGAACGACAATCAAGGAGCTCAATCCATCGCCAGATATCCTACGCAACACATTCGAACCAAACATATTGATTTACGACACCACATCATCCGACAGTGCGTTGAGGGTGCGTCATGAAATTGAAATACACGCCAACTGATTCCAAGGTTGAGGATGTGTTGCGGTTGACGAAAGGGGTGACTGTACCAAAACACACGAAATCTACATCAGCAATGGGAATGACAAATTCAGTTGCTGGAGCTTGATATTTTTCTATGAGGTTTCTACAATGTTTTGCGTTTAAAATTTTCCTGAATATTTAACCGTCCGATTTGTATTATTATGTTCATGTTTAACCAACCAATTTGTGTCATTTATCTAAATACAATCTCCAGATCGGGACAAATAAATAATTATTTTAGTCCTTGACCCATACGAAGAAGAACAGATCTCTCGTTTACAAGTTAGATTGATAAAATGTGAACAAAACTTCAATTTTTTGATTCACTTAGCTTATTATTAACACCGCAATCTATGAAGATTCCTCTTATTATAATATTGTTGTGTTAGTACTCTGATCTACTACGTATGTGCACAGATTTGGAAAGGCGGTGAACACACAGTCGTGTTCCCACAAGTACTATACATCTGACATCAATGATGTCACTTCACGATTAATTAATTTTCATCAAACTATCGGAATAATTGAAATATCACTCACCTGTATCCTGTCTTCGGGCAGGTCTGTCTTGAGGGACAACATCTCGCGGGCGTAGACGTCGGGGTAGTGCGCTTCTTTGAACGCTTTCTCCAGCTCTTCCAATTGGTAACTCGTGAAAATCGTCCTGGAACAGTTTAGCGTAATTTCGGATACTCCTTTCAATTCTTCCAAGTTGCAGAGGCGACATTTTAATGTTAAAATTAATATGTAAATCTAACATCAATGAATTAGTGAAATATTTGATATGGCTCACAACACCCAAGTTGTGATTCGTTTAAATATTTTTCTATAAGAAATTTAAAAAAAAGTTTTTTTATTTCTTATCTATTTGCATTAAAAATGTATTTTGATGTAAATAAAACGTAATAAACTCTTCCAAGACAATACATCTAATACATAAAATCGCCGATCGTCAGGAAAACCGAGTTCGAATCCAGGCCATGACATCAAAATTTATTTCTGATTAATAAATTACCAAAGTGTTTATGCAATTTTGTTGTTGACATTTTATGTCACGGTATTAAGGTTTCCTTTTCCCATAACTAGGATTTGTATTTGCCTGCTTTTTAGCAGGTCTTTTAGCTAGTTATACTTCATATAACACACAGTATACCTTCAGTAAAATGACTCAAGAGAAGTCATGTTTTGTACACCTCTACACTATTATGTATGTACTATACTTTAATGTTGATTTAACTATAAAATCATCCAGTAGATCGACAGCCACACTACAATAGCCTGCTAGCGCAATAACGTCGGGAGAAGGAAAACACGATGTATTTTTTATATTTTGAACTGAATATTTTGAAGTTTTATGTTTTAGACTTATTGAACGCTAAAAACAAAAATAAAACGTGTCAGACAATTTTTTTTTTTT
Organism: Apolygus lucorum; assembly: GCA_009739505.2. Classification (NCBI taxonomy): domain Eukaryota; kingdom Metazoa; phylum Arthropoda; class Insecta; order Hemiptera; family Miridae; genus Apolygus; species Apolygus lucorum. The sequence continues at coordinate 49,414,846 of CM019183.2, read as the reverse complement.
AACTTTTCAAAAACATGTTTTTGAACCCAATTTTATTATTTACAGGAATTTGAGTTTGCTCTCGTTGGAGAATAGGAAGTATTGTAATACCCGATATAAAGTATAGCACTAATAAATCATCAAACTTATTATAACACAAATGTAGTTACGAAGGCCAATATAAACTTGTTGTTACCTCGCCTTTATGCAATGGTTGGTAGTCAACAATAGATAACAACAGAATTGTTCAACAACAGATGGGTGATCTTTACATTATTATTGAGAAAGTATTAAAAAAATAATTTAAAACTCTTAATAATGGTAACGCTTTTTTGCGGAAATATCGTTTGGGGAGATTCGGATTGACCCCAGCGATAAGACATGATTTATGTCAAAAGTTAACTTACTGCAAAGTAATAGAATAAGTTATGTCCTAGACGTCCTCTTCAGTAAGACTTCTTCTGCTAAGAAATATTTTTCGGATGGACTGATTCGGACATAAATTTTTCCTGGCAAATGAATTCTAAAAGTAGACTATTTCAGTATTGTGCGTTATCAAAGGAATTCTTTGTCTCGTTTTTCTTAGGAATTCCAGTAAGGAAGTACAAGGAACACAGTAAGTATGGCTTTAAAGTTATTACTGGTTTCTTCGAACAAACATTTTCAAGTAAAAGAGGTGATAATGTTTCCAGTTCCTCCCAAATACAAATGAGACGTTCAACTACTCATTCTAGGGTCTAAGTAAAACCGCTGCAGTTACGATTGACGATACCAGCAATTGAAAATACATCGACACGATAACTAGGCTTTTCATTCGCGAGCCGTCATTGGTGGAATTATCAAGGAACCACCAAATAAATATCAAATAATGACTGTTGGTAAAACATCCAACTTCCATAGGAATGATCGAGCAGATATTTGGTAGTAAATACAAAGCAATCAGGGTTGAAAATACAGTGTTTTTTCAATAAATATAAGAACCTTTTTTTGACAGTTTAAAATCTACTTTTTCTTTGAAACAACATTTTAATAACCTGCATATGAAGCACTATGGCAGCTTGTGTGTACCTATTCGAAAAATTCCCACAAACCTGAGCTTCGGGTGCTGAAAAATAGGTTAAGCACCCAAATTTATTTTTAAAAAGATAGACAATTTTTACTACAATTCTAGTAATAAACTCAAGACATGCGTAGGTAATTGACTGAAAATGAAAATTAATTTCGAAAAAACCCTGATCACCTAAATGCAGATACTATAAAAGTAAAATAAAAAAAGTTCTACTTTTGAGAATAATTTTAGGCTTTAGGCTGGTGACATCTAACTTGTCATTCTCACTACCAACTAATGGAAATTGAAATCTATTGTGTACCTTCGTAACTATCATGATTTTTGTTACTTATTTCGCATGAGGTCATTGTCATTTTCCTCCTACTGGTTTATTATGAAACAACTCACAAAGGGCATGTTTACAACAGTATTAAACACTTTTAAAACAACCCGTTTTTCAAAAATTTGTTTACAACAGTGTTTAAAACATTTATTTAAAACGACCGTTTAGAACAGTAATAAATAAAAACTAAATTTGTTGGGATCAGAAAATTTTAATTTTAATTGCACTAGGTACGTAGGACAGTTGTTCCATGACACACAAAACTCGAAATCTTTTTTCAAGTAGTTTTATATTATGAAAATTATACGTTTTCATTAGAAAAAACAGAAGCATAATGAATTATAAGCACAGATTCAGAAGTTAAAAATGCGAAAACTCGCTCATGATATGACTCATAAAATATCTCTTATATCGGACAACTAACCAGCAAAATTATATGAAAGGCACCATTTGTGAATCTAAAAGATTTGAATGCAGATTGGAACTCTTCTTTTGTAATTACATCATTAATCGAAGTAAATGTATCCGACTAGGGGTTGGTTCAATTATTCTATTTACATTCCTAAGAAAAGTTGCGTAACTCGGCTCACCTATGTCTCCTCTTCTTCTTCTTTTTGGAGGAACCGAACCCCGTCAGCGCGTCAGTCGAAAACTCTTTGGCGGAATCCTGGTGGAGGTGTGTCAGATCTGCAACACAAACCAAAAGAACCGTTGAAGTTTTTGATTTAAATAAATTAGGAGATTGGTCCATCAAAATTGTATTCAGGTGAATCTATCGTTGTGAGTATACGTTTCAACTTACAGGTACAACAGTTTACGGGTTCCCAATTCAAAATTAGATTAGGTTGAAAACTGCAATATAGTAGAGAGACGATGAGTAGACTAGCAAAAGAAACTAGCCATGGTTTCAGTCCCATCGGTCCTCATTTGTAATGTCCAGTAATATTATTAGATCAACTCTACAAATTTCCAACTTCAAATTTATCGTCGTAATTTAATGCATAGGTGTCTTTTTCACGTTTCCTAAGTATCGCCCTTTGTTTTTGAAACGAGTCAACAACCTCAAGTTAACGAGAAGTGACCGTTCGAAACTGACTTTTCCACAAATCGCTGTTTGTACAAACCATCCACACACTGTTAAAATCTGAGTAGTTTCAATTGTGACCAGAAACATACAGCAACCCAAGAATCTGAAGATTGAAAGTGATATTGTTAACAAGGAAAGACTGATAGGTACCATGATATTGTTAGATCGGCGATTATGTGGTTGAGGCTTGTGGTCCTTCTTCGATTTTTGAAAATCTGTGCATCATTGGAAAGTACACTGTCCACAGCTAAGTCTCAGTAAGTAAGTATCTTTTCTGGACTCGTAATTTATTAAGTTAAATACACACAGTTCACTTATGACCTCGAATAAAAGGTCAAAACTTGAAAAATTGAAAAGGTTACTAGTTAATCCAAGTTTAAGTTAAATACACAAAGAATAGGCTCCCATAAATGACCGGAATAGGCTCACTTCTACAAAAAAAAAAAGTCTGCCAAGTGGGTGTGGCACATAGCTTCCTCGTATCCATAACCCGATTATATAGATGATCCGATGCATAGTAGCTAATCTCGAAATACCAATCTTAAAGTTCCTTTTACTACCCTCATAGGGAACCATCTACACGCTACTCTGGTCAATCCTAGAAAATTTTATCAAATTCGGATGAAACATGTAAATGTTATGGCTGTTACAAGGATTTTACGTATGCGCATGCGCAGAGGCTTCTGTACATTTTAAGGCCTTGATTTTCATTGGGGACCATCTACAACCTAATCCGCGTTATCCCCTAAAATGTCATCGAAATCGGGTAGAAAATGTGGAAGTTATGGCTGTTACGAGGAATTCACGTTTGCGCATGCGCAGTGGCTACTATCAGTCCGGGGGTGATGATTTTCATAGGGGACCATCTAAATAATAATCTGTAACATCCCTGAAAATTTCATTGAAATCGGATGGAAAATGTAGAAGTTATGGCCGTTACAAGGAATTTACGTTTGCGCATGCGCAGTCGCTTCTATCAGTCCGAGGATGATGATTTTCATAGGGGACCGTCTACACACAAACCCGCACAATTCCTAAAAATTTCATAGAAATCGGACAATAACTTCGTATAGTTATGCGCGTTACAAGGAATTCGACAGACAGACAGACAGACAGACACGGAACCAAAATTGTTCAGAAAGGTCTAAAACGCAAAACGCGAGTGAAAATTTTGATTTTGGAGAACTTTTTTTTTCGTACTTGAAAAGTGAAAACAAAGCTTCCGCTACCTTGGTAGACTCGGAAGCAAAAATTACTTGAAAATTCAACTCCGCCAGTGAGAGCAAAATACTTATAAATAATTTAATAATTTTGAAATATATAAATAATGAAGTAGAAGTTTTTGGTATACTCACTGAATTAGGTGAATCAAAAAAATACTCTCTTTATAAAAATGTATAATGAAATATTTCATTTAAAGGCATATCAAGCCGGTTTTACATCCTAACGGAAGCGTCATTGGAGGTGAATTGTGGATGATGGGAATCACAGTTAAGACCCGAAGGGGAACATTCTCACACAACTGCCTTGGAATCATAATTTGGCACACAAGGAAGATTTTGACAACTTGCTCATGTTTGGCAGTGGCGAATAGTACAGGACACGTTCATCCTTGTATGAATCATTCACTTCTTAACTTATTAATTGCAATATATTGGTGAAATGATCTAGATTAAAATGAAAAAATCGACATCAAGTTTTGCGACAAAGATTTAAAGAAATACTATAGATAGTAGTTTAGTTTAAAATTGTATCTCTAGAAAGAGCAAAGGTGACAACCCGAGAATTGCTAGGAAAATTGGGTGGTCAACAAACTACGAGATTGTAGAAAATTTGAGAAAACGGCAGAAGGGAGGATTCAAAGTCTGTTGTAATTCCGTTTATGAAGAAACATCACAGAATAAGAATATAAGTATAATATACCAGGTATTAAAAGCACGACGTGAATCTTGGGTCCAAGAAATACCTCCTGACAGTAACAGAACAAAGCACCTTCACAATAATCCACCTACATGAAAGGAAATATTATTATTATTATTATTATTATTTTCCTATTCAGTATTATGGTTGCGAAAAGGTTATTCAAAAGACCATTAAAAAAAGGATGTGGGTAGACACCCTATAGATGAAAATGTGGAATCACTTCAAAATAATGTACTCAGATTTCAAAAAAAGTGCGTAAAGAACGAAATAACCAAGCAGCCTGTACTTACGGTAAATACGCTTATCTTAGTAAGAATGAATAGGAATTAATTTTGTAGATTCTGAGTCCCAAACGTCAGCTTACTGGAACCCAGCCTACCTTGGGTTGGGAGAGATTAGTAGCTACAGTAAACGCATCAGGCTTTCAAAGCACTGCAGGTCGCAGACGACATTACCATTGCCCTGGACGTCCGATCTGGCAATACTTATCACACAGAGGTTTGATGACCCCAGAGCGTTTGCAAGAGAAATGGACGTGGATTTGCCGTCAGCAGATTGCTTGGAGAGTGATGGTAAGGATGATAGTTGTGAAAGAAAACGTTATGATCTCAATTTAATATTTTGGTAGGTGCATCAAGCAAGCTAGATCGTTAATGATAGTATACAGGTAGACAGGAACTGATAGATAATTTATGATATTCAACTCAACAGAAGTGTAAGGGAACTAATGCATCATACCATATTATCAGGGATCAACCAAGCTGAAAACAGGGTAAAGAGCACACAAATCACTAAATCTGTGTGTCTTCACCTGATCATGAAACATCAATAATCAGTTCAAGAAGCTGATTAATCGTCACTACGGTTGTTTTTTCAGAGTCATTATTCGAGAAAACATTCTCGAGTTGGTCACCGAAGATGTGCACGGAAGAATTATTTTGGACGATTAAGCAAGTACAGTGGAGGGAGCAGAAGTGCAGCACATACATCACTAAAGGCGAATTTCAAGCTTTGGTTCTCGAGGATGTTCAAATCATCAAATGGCATGACTGTGAACTCATGGTCTGCAATACGTACCCAGAACTCTGCGATATTTCGTTCGAGTCAATAGGTGAGATTGGATTCCTTAATGGAGCATTTACTGTGCCTATGTTGTAGGGGAACAAGTCTGCAACTATTGTTTAAGTATCCACCTACTTACATATTTGGTGTTCTATCATTCTGAAGCAGTGAATTTGGGCCCAAATGTTTGAGAGAAACTCCGATCAATCCTTGCATCCACAAACACAGTCACCCAATATCCTCTTTCGCAAACTGGACACTGAGCTCGTTGAGAGTGAAGGAAGTATGTGAAAATGAGTTAAACGAACCCTGTAGGAATCTCTTGCTCATGTAGTACAGGTACAAGGTTGCATTAAAACATCCATCAAAAGCTTTACAGAATGAAAAATTGAATCATCGACTTTGGTGCCCCCACAATTTCATGGACCTGCAACTCCACCTCAAATCTCCATCCAAGAAAAATCAGTTGGGAAAGTTGATATTTTGATAAAATTATGTTTTATAAGAAGAATAATGTGTATTTTTTCTAGGAATTTGATCTGACCAAGAAAAGAAAAATTCAATTTGTGAGATCCAATAAAATGTTTGCAGGTATCCTGTGCACGACGAGACCTCCTTCCTCCACCAGCTGCCTACCTCTGGGATCACCTCTGATCTGCGACCAGGCCGTGCTCGGACTCTACTCAAGACCTCATGGAAGCAAATCGTCCTGCGACCAAACTCTACCCTTCCTCATGTACACGTCGCTGTCAACAATCACGACCGATCACCACCTTTTTCTGAATTGGTTCGATCAAAGGCGGATATGTGATTTGTACAAACAATGCCATGAAATAAGCGGGAGTATCGCGATTGTAGCTCGTAGTATTGTAGGTCACGCAATTTTAACAATTTTGATGCAATGGCGATATATTGCATATAAGACCTAACGATGCTCATTAAAGTTATCATCATTTTATGTAAATCAAAGGGTTGATGAATTTCTCTTGCCTATTTACTCCCCTTATTCCCTGAAAAATGTGTTTGATTTTCTTTCTTTTTTTTGAGAATATTTTAATCCAAACTTTTTTCTTGTCAACAAATGGACAGAACTCCATAAAACCATGGAGAAGTTCAGCTCTACAGTTACATAATTATAAATAAATAAGCATGGGAAGTCATACAAGTATTGTAGGTACATAATCATAACGAAGGGTGACGTAAAACTTCACCAGTACCCTAGGGTTCATGACGATTTGAAATTTTCTAGTCTCTCTTAAGGCTGTGGGTCGAGGCTAAAAATTGACTTTGCTCCGGGTCCCTGGCCACGAGGAAGTTGACGGCAATGAAGAAGCCGATCGCCTTGCCAAAACGGAGATAGGAGCCCCTTTCTTTTGGCCCTGAACCCCTGGTAGTGGTAAATTATTACTCATATTATTATCACCAAGTATTATTACCCTACTACAGGTATAGAAATGGGGATAAAAAAAAGAGCTGCTAAAGTAGAGGAAAGCAAAGCTACTGATTACAAAAAGATCAAGAAAAGAACTAAAGCTCTGCTATCATTTAGAAGCATACAGATCATCGCACCTTCTTACAGACCACTGTCCTTTTTGAGTAATACATCATCTCGACAAAAAGCGTAAAGCCTGGATAGTTGTAAGTGGACCCTGCTGCGAAAGATTCGAGACTGCAGAGCACAACATAAATATTGTGTGAGGACATGTATTAGATTCCTGCATTTTGGTAAGAGTAAGAGTACTAGTCCAGGCCAAAACTGCTTAGGAAACGCCTGCAAAAACTCTTTCGAATTTCGGAAGAAGCGGGTACTTGACTGAATACCGAACTTTATCACTACAGATCAACCATGGTCTACGGAGCTAAGAGCCCATTACCAGAAAAAGAAAACAATGGCGGTTTGTGTCATTACCATGGTACGACTATACGTTGTTTATGCTACAGAACGGCTTATATGTGATACTCCTTTCATGTACATCAGTACCACAATCGCGTATGTGCTCAATTTGTTAATTTTGGTTCTACGGTGCTTCTACCGAATCAAAGGCCTCTGTCACATCTAATAAGAACTCTCTAGTACCAACTTACTGTCAACAACTTCCTGTAATAATTTGAATGTTCATGCATGTCAACCTCGGGCGGGATCGTAAGAGGGACATCAAATAAATAAGTAAATCCTAAGTGAATGTGAAATGTCAAGTCTTTTGAGTGCAATAAGAAACCGAAAAGAAACCACAAAATACAGGTTGGGGTTTCATCCGATGCGGTGAAAAGAGTAAACAAGAATTTCCCCTCTCTCCAGCGACAAGGGACCAGTAAATAGTTGACAAAATGGTGAGTCGTAAAAGTGAGGAAATAACACACCGTCAGGGTATAAAAGGACTTATCAACCGTGGAGATATACTCACAAAAAACAATTGGAAGGGGAAATGCATATATTTTTCGACTCCCCTCGTTTCAAAGGCCTCGAACGCGGTTCGAACGTACGACCTCATGGTTAGTCGTAAAAAGTTGGTGTTCTCATCTTAAAGGAAGATCAATACCAGGCACAACCATGTTTGGTTTATGTAGATGTGTTTGTGCAGAAGTGTCTGGAAGTTGTAAAGTTATGTAATAGTAGATATCTAGTATCACATTCAATAGGGGCTTATCTTCGAACTTGTACTTAAAAGGCCTCAACATACTTTGAACTTTATAGCTCAACACAGATAAAAATTTAAATTTAGTTATTATTTTATTGAGGTGGTTGGAATACACTAAGAAATGGTCGAAGAAGAAGTTCCACCAGAAAAACTTCCTGTCCTCATCAGAATTACTATGAACACTTGGAAAAATCAATAGTTTCTTATACTTACATTATGTTTTGAATCTACTTCAATCACTATTAAATCTACACTTCAGCTGAGGTAAGTCGGTTTAGGTATAGTTTCCATATTCGTGTTCGAATGGTGAACAGTCCAGTGTTTTCAATTCTGACTCAATTCTCGAGGGTTTTCCCTCGATCTGTCACATTATTATAATTAATTCGAAACATACGAGAAGATTTTTGCCCATTATACGGATAAAAAGCCTTTGAAAACGACCACATTTTGGCTTTTAAATAATGTTTGAAATTGATGGAGAAGCAAGATTTGTTCGGAGAAACTAAAAAATGAACAGACAGGATTATCATAACTGAACACAAAATAAAAAGACCAAGAGAAAAAAGTGTCTTTGCTGCACATTATTCGTTGAAGATCAATGAGAATATAATGATGAATTCAAACTTCTTACAGCTTATCAGGATAAGATCAACTTTGCCACAATTCTACTGCAGTTTGATGAAGAAACCTCTGTTTCAAAGTCATTTGTGGTGATTTGGAGCATGATCAAGGGTACGATTAGCTGAACGTTAGAAACTACAATAAATGGTTTTTACTATAATTATGAACTAGATAAAGCTCGTCTTCAATGGGATGTTGGCTGTAAAATGTCAGCTTGATCGGGTGCTAATCAGGAGACACTTTAGTACAATAAGCAAAATAGTTGGACTCAGAAAACCCAATCAAACATCAATTTTATAGAGCATTCAGTAAAGAAGAAGGTTTTCTAAGTTGATGTGAAGGGGAGCAGCTAAGCTTGTTGTTTGATGTCAGAAGTCCCAAAGAGACTGAAATTTCACATCTCGTAGGGCAACCGGGTAAGGATGGAGTTCACACAGCTAATTTGGGAGGAGCCTAATTTGTCATTGTGAGAATTTAGCTTCATGCGACCAACAGGGGCTAATTTAGCTTATCCAGCTCTGATGATCAGAAAGGTGTTCAGCATGTTATTCATACATATTAGTCTCAGGGAGGCTCCCTCTGAAATTTCTGCATCGTAAGGGCTCTAACAGGTTTTCTAAGCGTCCAATACAATCACGTTGACCAACAACAGCCATATTGAAAAAGTAATCAACCGTCAAGAAGGTGTGTTTCGTTGAGGCTGAAGGTGTTGCTACTAAGTTCCTGCCTAAGTTTTACAGGCATCCTTGAATAAATGCCTCATTCCGCTCACCATTATTTCAATATAGCCTCAACAAGTACAATAAATCCATTTTTTCACTCCTTTTCAACCATTAAATTACAACAGCCCAACACATCATGTACAGTTCACATCTTTTGAGATAGAGATTTTGGTAACAAAATTTGGAGAGCTACACTTCCCTCAACACTTTTTAACATACAACTTGTACAACATCAACCGTCCAATGTCGAAAATTGGTAGAATATTTGCAATATTTGCAAAAATTTGACATTAGTTTGGTTGTATAATCAGGTACCTGTCTTTCAGGAACCGTGAGACATGTCATGCGGATTGTACACCTCCAGCGAGAGGGTTCCTCAAGTAGCAGCCTGTGGGGCCATAAAACGTGTAACGGTCTCGAAAAGGGGGTGACACAGCGGAAAACCCTCCCAGAACCTTCAGTATATTCCTTCTGAATGAATTTACAATAGCCGGAAACACTTCTCTATGATGGCAATGATGAGGGACTCGGCGGGCGTGAGGTTTTCCAGGGATGATTGGCAGGACTGCTCAGTCACTGACTCGCTTGCCACCTTGTCGTTCAGGTGGCTTGTTTCTCTCCTTTTCCGTTCCAAAATCCGTTATGAGAGTATTATAATTTATGAGTTATGAGTTTAAACAACCAGAAGTAGTTCAACATCGTGGGTTTGCTAGTTGGCGAATTTCTTCTGACCACGTTTGGGATGTGAAGAGAAAATTATAAAAACGTAACTTTCATTCTTTCTCGGGTAGTTCAACAATTTGGTGGAATATTCTTCTCTTATTGATCCATTTCGGTAGTGAATCAGTATATCAGTGGTATTTACGATTTTCGTAAGGATTTCGTAAGGATGAAAGACCTGTAAGCTGCTGTTTCTTCAGCCACTCGCCAGTCAATCTTGTTAAAAACCGTATTAATGCCAGATTTCATAGTTTGAGCTTTGGATCAAATAAGAAACATTCTGAATATGATAATCAACAGTGTAAAATTGTTTGGGCAGCATATAGTTGTAACTATATACATTTTTTCAACCTTGAGACTCATTAACTATGCATTAAGCCACAATGTGGATAATGTCATTATCTGACTTTGAACGTTCAAGTAATTTTTCAAGCTGTTTTATTTTGGTCCACATTAGCGAATGCATCATCAGGGGAGGAATCAATCAATTAGTACATAGTCGAATCAGCCACATTAGTCAATAACCAAACACCTTGCTGGGCGTATACTTTTTCTTAATAATTACTCATGATATCTTTGGATTTTTTTTTAAACAAAAAGTCGATCAAATTATTCTAATTTATTTGAATGACGTACAAAGCTTTTCGACTAAATTTTAAAAGATTCACGTTCGCGGATCATTGCTCTTGAACTTATGGGGGGGGGGGCCGATCGGAGACTTAACCGCACGTTTCCTTTCGTATAGTTCTACCCAAAAAAGGGGTTTACCAGGGACAGAGTGACCGACAAACACGGTTATGAACACTAAAACAAGACTATTGGAGAACTCCAAAAAATTCGAAAAAATTCTCACCGATTCTAAAATTGATATTTGATGCCAAAGAATTGGGTAGTTGCATGTAAAACAAACAATGAAAACAGATAACAAAAAATAAGAAAACTGGAAAAAAGTACACTACAAAAAAGTCACGAAGTAGAAGTTTGAGGCTCTTATCTCCTTAAAAAATTCCAGCTGCATTATCTAACTTCATCTTGCGCAAAAACTAAGAAGGTGAAAACACGTAAACATTGCTCAGCTAACCCCACAATTTCCCTTACGGATTCCCCCTGGCTACTAGATTAATTGCCTGACGCTCAACCAGAATTGGAGACAGATGGCGTACATACTAATCTCCAGACGAGTGGGTTCTCACTATACCATCAACCCCATAAGGACACAAGAGGGCATTTTGTCTCGAAATGAAGCCCCCAAGATAAGTCTGGTAGACCCGACTCGACAAGAGGATTTGCTCAAGCTTATCCCAGGACGACAGACCCCTTTTTTCGACAGAATTAATTCGTTACAACTGTGTGCCGTTACAGTGAATGTTTTCACCCCTTCAGAAATTCCCTAAGGTTTTGCCTCGCTCGAAAACTACCCCTAAAACCGCCCTTACGCTCTCCAGTTCTCCACCCTCTAGACAGGAGTTTTTCAATCATTCAAGAACTCCTTCTCCCCCGGGGAGGTTCTCGGGTCTGGTAAATAATTTCTGTTCAACAAGTGTTTACTGTTTCTTATTAGTTTGGGCGAGGGGACGTTTGGTAGAGGGAAGCCTGAATGAAACGAGGATGAGTATTGTGTGCCCACCCCAGGTTCTAACGCCGGTGTCATTATTATGGAAATCATCTCCATACAATAGAACGATCGAATAGTTTCCAGAAAGTGAGTGTCTACATTTGGACATGTATGAGTTGATGTACGAATGATTTAATTTTACGAAATATTGGGTCAATAGAAAAAATTTTTCCCGTTTTTCCTTCCTCACTACCGAAGGTAGGGAAGCTTTGTTGACTAGGAAATTGCGCGTATCCATGAACCAGTGGTCGATGGAGGAGTCATGGAGTTACGTACCCAAATAGAAGACTAAAGGCATAACGAGTCAGTAACAATCGACCAGGATGCTGTAGTAAAGTTGTGTATCTACTTCTTGTTCTTCTTTATAAACACTCATAACACTTCGTTATTTGGTTGAAAATTTTATTCACAAACTCTAACTCTTTTCTTTCTCGCTTCAATGCAATATGGCAATTAAATTGGGAAAATCATAATCATGGTAGTGATCATTGATGAACAAAACTTTGTAGGTAAATTCGTGCGTTCACGACAGATGCCTCTACTTGAATCGAATTTCCAGAGCACAACGTCTTCACGGAACCACAGATTAGTTGATGAATCAGTGAGATTGCACGGCAGTAGATTGATAGATTGATTTTTTTAATTTATCGGCCAGGGAATGCCTGGAGGCCCTCTCTTCCAGCATCTCTGGAGCAAAAATAACAAATAGGAGAGAGAGAGAGAGAGAGAGAGAGAGAGAGAGAGAGAGAGAGAGAGAGAGAAGATATCTCAACCAAGAGAAAGCTCTCAACCAAGATTTCTCTATAGATCAGCGCCTCTATCCAAAATGTATTCAAAGTATACGGATCTCCCTCATCTAGTAACCTCACAACTTCTGATCCCTAGTTCACCAAAGTACCTCATTTGGAGTTCAAAAATCGACATAAAAAGTGAAAGGAGTCCTCCGCTTCCTCATGATTGTGTAATCATTGAGCACTTTGCCTGCTGAGTCCCCTTATTCCAAAGTCTACTATTCGACTTCAAAAGTAGTTCAACCACTTTTTTTTTTTTTTTTTTTTTTTTTTTTTTTTTTTTTTTTCGGCAGGTAGGTGAGAAAATCTTTAAGATCCACAGGTGGAGTTGGATCTCGTAAGATACCCTGAAGGATCCGCGACTTCAAGGTTATGTGGGATTCAAACCCACTAAAAAAACACCTCCTTTTCTCCCACGTTGGATGATCAGCCTGGAACAGTTCAACCACTTTTGGATTTATCCCTTTGCCCCGAGGGATATAATCACGCTTCAGTGAGCAAAAAAGGTAATAAAACCAGAGCTTTGCGACAGCTCCTCGGAAGTTTGCACCTCCTCCAATCTCAGCCACTAACAGCTCTTGACCAAAATCCCCAACATCGAACTCCTCCATGTTCACACCCTCGAGGGCTCATACCATCCATTCTTCCATTCTTTGAAACAGAACGTTTTCATTCTCCTGGGCAGCAGAGCTAACACATCACGCATCTTTGTCTTGAATGCACGTCATATAAACCTCATATGACAGCCCTCCGGAGGTGCCAATTCCTTTGCTGCCAAGAACAGGAATTTGAAATCACGTGCCGAGAATATTCATCTATGCCGAATGGGCTGCCAAAACAGCACAAACAGCTATTCTGAGCTTCAGCATCGCAATTACTCGTAATAACTCCACAGTATTGCATAGCAATACGATTGCACATAGCAAAATAAGTAGACCCTACTTCAACTTAGGGTGGGGTTACAAACCTGATTTCTTGGTAGTAACACTAAGAGGAGCTATCATTATTAGTACCAAGGAGTCCTCTGAATGACAAGGAAAATCACTTGCTGACATCAGTGTTCCCAAATTTCAAGAATACAAAATATAAGTTCAGATGAAGGTAGCAACTTCTCTATCCTATATGCAGTAGAGTCAAATGAATGTAATTGGGTCAACCATTAGCAGCAAGAGGTTTCTATGCCAGGGCAGCAAAGGAATTGGCACCTCTGGAGCGCTAAGAATATGCCCTGCATTCAAGGCGAAGATGCGTGATTGCGATGATAAATGAGGCCCGTGTGACTTGGAGCTGAACTCTAACTTTATGAGGAATTATTTGTATAGTTAGGTTCGAAAACAATTTTTACTCGAGTTTAAATTAGCTGTAAGTTTGGTGAGACGCAGGTGCCATCTCTTTTCCCAGAACAGTACTAAATCCCCATCCCATTTAGCCTTAAGGGGGTCTCAGTCGGTCGACGTTCGTTCCTCTTTCCGGGTCAGTTTTTGGCCAAATCGAAGGGGCAAAAACTTTAAAAGTAGTACGTAAATTGGGAATTTTAAAGGATTTAAAAAATTCATTAGTGCACGGCCCGACGGAATTGAATAACTGAAATATTGCCGCTGGAATCATCAAAATCGAACAATAATTGCCAGAGAAAACGTTTCAAATTATTACACAATGGTTTATCATTTTTTATTTTTCTATATAGATCACTCGTCTGCAAAGCCACCATCCAACATGAAGAAAAACATCGATCGCATTTCGGTCAGCTTTAATTTGAACGGAGATTAGGCCCCTTTTGCGATTCACACTCGTGTTTCTGATTTATCGTACGTCCAAACTTCAAATTCTCGTCGTGAGCGAACGGTTTGTCCTAGAGAGCTCCGAGTGGTCTCAAAAAATTCTATAGAATCTTAAATTGAAGGAAAAATTATACCTTTATATCAAAATTTTTTGAGTTAGGGCGTTTTCAAAATTTCAAAATTGATTTTGGAACCCTTAGAAGTGACCTACCTCAACCAAAATCTTTGGGGCACAACTAGACCCCAGAAGGAGCCTACATACTAAATTTCATCAAAATCGGTCAATGCTAAGTGGCAAAAGTGCCGCGTACGGCGTACGGCGGACGGACGGCCAAATTTTTATTCGATTTTTGGATTCTACGTACCTTGAAACGTAAACCATCAAATTTTGAGGGGGTGTTAATTTTTTTTTTCTTGGTCGATTCCAAAGGTTCATTATTGAAAATAATAAACCAAAATGGGAAAAATACTGAATAAACGGTTTAAAGTCCTCATCTGTAATAAAGTCTCTTCCTCTTGCTCATGTAAATGGAAACCATAATTTGTTCACCCATCTTGGTTTATTATGTTCACCCAAATGAAACAATGTTCTATTTTATTGTTGGTAGAAACACATTTGGATGTCACGGAATGCAACCTATTTCGAGGCATCACCGTATACCCCAGGGACGAGGATCAATTCATGATTGAGCTGATGGGGTCTCCCCGAGTTCTCATTTGGTAACAGGCACTCAACAGGATAAGCCTCCGTTGGAGATCGTTCCGCCAGATCGATCTCCAGCCTTCTGAAACGGAGTGATTTTCCATCGCATCTGTTCCCCTTATCGGCGGATGTGTGTGAAATGCCCCTAAATTCCTGTCCCCATGGTGTAACAATCGATAATTGACATTAAGCGGCTCCCATCATTATATGTGGGGCTTACGGACGCTATGAACAGTTGTGGCTCACTACCTGCTTATGGCACGAGGAGGTTCAGGAAAAATTATAGAAAGCTTATCTATTAGGCACCGAAATGTTAAGAAATGTCATAAATCATTGAGTAATTGTTATCTGTCACCGAAAACCGATCGATCGAGTAAATGAAAGAACAATCCTAGTTTTGATAAAAGAGCCAAATCTGGAGCAAAAGATCCCTAACCTGGTGTCACTATTAACAATCTAATAGATAACAGATACAATTCTTTAGAAAATTGAAATTTAGTAGCATTTAGGGCTAGTTGGAAAGTAGAAGGTAATAAATACTCTTTGTGAGACCTCTTTAGGCCTAAGCAAACTTCTTCAATTCTTCAGTGGGCTAAAATTCTTTTTGGAACTGTTCATCAGGGAACTCAAACTCTCCGTGGGACTCTACCAATCATCAGGAATTACATCAAGACCTTAATTGAATTATTCGATTTTTTTTTTGTATTTAACTAGCTCATCTTATGTATGACGTCATGGCATCTATTACTTCTTCCCTGACTCGAGGTTCATACCTACCAAACACGTTGCCTCACGTTCACCATGAACTGGAGAACAATTTTCTGTGTCAGCGTTACATTATTTGTTATTCTCAATAATGTACTTTTGGAATCGAGCAAAACAAAACTCGAGCCTCGCCAGGGGGAGGATGGTTACTGCTAAGAACCTTCAGCTGAATTTCAATAAACATGGAACATGCTTCAGCCGTGTTTTGTTAGTTTGCTGTTTCCTTTTACTAGGAATTTGTTGTCTGTTTTTTAATTTAGCTCTTTATGGGCCTGCTTTTCAAATTGCTCGTCATTCCATTCACCTCTTGATGTCCTAAATGTATTTTTATTATTAAGAACTCGGCGTTTTGCGCCTCGGCGGGGGGCTCCGCCCCCCTGCACCCCCCGGTTTATTTCTTTATCCATACTCTGTATGAAATCATAGGAACACAGAATGTGTTTTTGCGATGCTAGTCATCCGTTAAATAAAAAACAACAATAATAAATGTGGAGTCTTTGGCAATAATAAAATAAATAATTGTTAGACATTTAATTTGGTCTAAAACCCTATAAATGTTATATAAATAAATATGTAACTACAAGAAAAATACTATATAAATTGAGAGCTTTCCAACGAATGGTGAACAATTTCTGTGCAATGAACACTGCGGGAGTTCTATTTCCTTACCAACGGCTTGGTTTGCACGTGAAAATCATTATAAAAGGCGCGTAACGGTTTTTTCTGTCGCTTTTTCGTGACGATTTTTTTTCGGTAGGTCATCGCAAAAACACATTCTGTGTTAAAACATCTAAAACGCCGAAGAACACATCGCGACTAGAAGCCTAGGTTTCAAGATCCTTTGATTACATTCGTAAAAACCAAGCCAACCAACAACATCAATATAATCCACTAAATCGATGTTGGTTTTTACCGTTAATGTTGTTTACACTTCTTTCAAATCAGAGGTACATCTCAGCTTCGTACATATTTACAGCTCTTTTGGTGATATATAATTTACGCATAAATTGAGGGCTTTTCGCCTGTAAGTGAAATTTATTACAAAATCCCGCGCTACTTTCGTTCTATGGTTTCGTCATGTTTTTGCCCAGTTAAGTGATGGCTAAAGCATGCTCCATGATAAATCCCCCCCCCCCCCTCTAAATTGTGTGGTTTACGTATCAAAGTATGTAGAATCCGAAAATCGAATAAAAAATCTAACTTTCCACAGTTACTACGTCAATTGTTTGGGAATGAGGTCAACTGGAATTCAACTCTTTCTTTGCCGAGCTTTCGGTAAATGTATTACCTTCTTCAGGGCTCGAAGGACGTTTTATTTGGTGAGCATACCAAGCGTCCACATGTAAAGAGATGGTGGAGACGACTCCATAGAGATGACCTAATTATTGTTATTGTGTCCATAATTATTGTGTTTATAAGACCAAAATTCATTGGTATTTAATGAAGAAATGAACCAAACTTCACACGCTCTACATGCTGTGATACTCTTTATATTCAATTAAGTTATTATATTTGTCTAATTGTTCCCCGAATGCTGATGTTTGGTTCACTTCTTCATTCAATACCATAGAATTTTGGTCTTCAATAATTATGGCGACGTCTCCACCATCTCTTTTCATGTTGACGCTAAATAAAACGTCCTTCGAGCCCTGAAGAAGGTAATCCATTTACCGAAAGCTCGGCAAAGAAGGAGTTGAATTCCAGTTGACTCCATTCCCAATCAATCGACATAGTGTATGTAGCATCCATGATGTACCAAGACAATTGGCGACATGGTGTTCTACAACAAAAGGCCCATACGCCAAGATCATGGTGGATATTAGGGAGAGACGGTGAACATATGCGTAGAAATAGACGAGATTTTATTGTAATCAAAGCGGAAGAAAATAACAGTAATCAAGCCTCAAATAATTCACCACCAACACCCACAAAACGTTATTCACTTCGCTTCCAAGACACTATTCCACGAATACAACGGTACGGAGTAGATGAACAAAATAAATAGGTAAATGGAGAACGAAAGAAATATAATGAAATTGACGGAGTAAATTGATTTTAAATTGACTAGGTGAAGAGGTTATGAATGAGAAGGGTTAAATATGTTGAAGGTTACGACTTCCAAGGTTGTTTGAGGAAGTTTATTTACGATAATGGTTACGAGCAATCTCTTATCTCTATTGTATGCGTTTGTTACATGGACTTACGTTCATGGAGATTAATAAACTAGAATGATAGATTGATAAACCCTGTTGAGAGTTATCCCTCATGGGCGTGGTCTCTGCCACTTTCGTAATACGAGGTACCTACCTACCTCAGTTCTATTTAAGTTAACATTTTTGTAATATGAAGAATTGTATTCATTTTTATTTCATCCAAACAAGAAAGGATGTAGCATCCATGATGTACCAAGACAATAAAGACACTCCATCTTGACCGTGTGAATTCGTTAACAGCTACCTAATACTCTAAATGCAAATTGACAGTTAAGTCAAGTTTTGTACAGTATATTCTGTTGGGTTGATCTACATAATTTGCTGTTCTACAGTTACCATGACGGCTTTTGATGGAGTTTGGTATATGGGCTCCTTTCGGTCTAGTTTTGCCGCGAAGCTTTTGATTTTGTCAGTCACTTATAAGTTTGAAAAATAGGGGTTGTAATTTTCAAATCGGAATCTTTTCACTCAATTTTTCGGAAACCTGAAGGGGTTGCGCTCACCTATTGTCAAGTAAGTGGGGCTAGGTATAATCAGATCTCAGAGTGGCGTAGAATTTCACGCAATGTGCTCGAAAAAAAGGCGAGACTTCATTGTCAAAAACCCCGACAAATCGGAAGGACATCCTCGTTCGGTAAGGATAAGTAGGGGCTCGTGTCTGTTGGTATCAGATGATGAGACACAAAGCTACCTGAAATCTCCTATCGGCTCCCCATTGATGGGGGGACCTCCTTTATGACCCCCAGACAGGCGACCGGGGTGGGAAAAAGACAGCCGATTGTGCGATGGTGTAAAATTGTGACAGGGGACTGACGAGGAGAGCCAACACACAGCAAATGGGTAGTCCTGTGGCCAACAATTGGTGGGAGACGACCCACTCGGTGTCCGGTTTCAGGCTCTATTCCCAGTCTTTTGACATCTAGGGTAACCCGAGTACGTTTTTCAGGGCGGAAGCTCGGTTTAAAGATCTCTTTTTCGTTTTTTTCTTCTTATTTAGGTATGGAACATCTGACCAGTCTATTTTGTGCTAGGTCAAGTCTATGGGAAATCTCCGGGTGATTAGTTGAATTTGAATAATTGCAGAAAGGTAATGCGGGCAAACTATGAGTGCATCTCACTTTTGGTGTTGAGTAATTTCGCGTTTCGGTGTTTTGACATGGATTGTCTGTTAGCTTGGGGTCTGTGAAAAAAAGTCCATTCATGCAGTAAGAGTTAATGAGCGAATCTTCCAAGCAACGTTCAAAACTAAGGTTAATAAAATCGAAATATTTGCTATGTGCCATAGTTGTCAGCCTTGTGGAAGTGGCACATAGCACGGATCGTTAAAATTATACAATTACCTCTTGGTTGAATATTTTTTAAAAACCTAAAAAAAAAATTCTTTTCACCGAGCTCATAGAGTACCCACACGATTATTGTTTTTTTATATTTTCAATAAACTATACCAACATACTGTATGCACAGGGTATGTTAGAAAGATGTTAGAAGTCCATATTCATGTTCTACTCGCCTCCACGAACATTGACCAGTACCCGAGACTTTTACGATCAAGTCAATCTAATGACGACTCCATACAGAAGAATAGAAGCAAGAAGTATTGGGCTGCCAGGAAGGAGATGGCACTGATGACTCCATCCGGCAAAGGATAAAAAAAAATTCATGAGACGCAGATGAGGTACGAAATTGAATTAAATTCAATACCAATAAATTTATTGGTATAAACATGGATTAGGGAGAGTTGTTAACATCACTAGTTACTTTGAAAAGATCCTCGTATAGTCGGTTGAGGTTTTGACTCATCGTTAGTCATCGAGTCACCCTCACAAACTGCTAACTTATTATTTTCCTCCCCACAAAGTAACCTCCCGAAATGTCTTTCAACCGGTTTCTCCCCCACATTTATTAAATAATTACTAGTTATAATTGATTTTCCCCTTCCCTCCGCCTTCCGAACCTCGTTATCCTCTCATACGGCGTTTAAATCGATTAGCCACGACCTGTTGGGTGACTTAGCAACACCTCAAGGCTCCTCCAACGTTCCCTTTGTGCTGTCCAAACACGGGAACAGAAAGTAATTTCACCTCAGCTTTTAAGCCCTGATTTTGACGGGTGAATTCCAGCGGTGAATGAAAACTCTTCTATGACACCACCTTTTATCGGTGAAATTGTGACACCGGTGTCAGTATTGATCGAGACCGTTCACAAACAATGAAGGCAGGCGCTTGTCCAGTATAATGAGCACATAGTTAACTATTTGATGAATTTACCTCCTACCGTGAATATTTTGGTGACTACTAGTTTTTCCTTGGTGCACAGTACAGGGTTTCTGGACCAAAATTCATACGCAATCAACCTCTTGGTTGAAAATTTAGGGAAACCATTTAAAAAAACATTAAAAAATACTCTCCTTATCACCATAAACTGGAGTACCCACACGTAAATGGTTAATTCCCCCTTTTTTCTGTGTACCATGTAAACATACTGGGCTCAGGGTCAGTTTATAAATTCTGTAGTTCATATTTGTGCTCACCTCGTCATGACGTGTCACTCCGAACTCGCTGAGTAGGTACCCACACGATTATTCTTGTTTTTTTCGATTTTCAGTGTCCCATTCCAATATAACAGGTATATGCACAGAGTATGTATTGAAACGGCGGCTTTTTGGTCTACAGTTGTTGTTATTTGTTATTAAATATTTAAAATGTATTGAAGATGTTAGATTCCATATTCATGTTCCACTCGTCCCCACGAACTCATAGCATTTTAACCCTAATTGGACCATGGTGTCACTAGTGTCACCGAAAACGTCTTATGAATTCCACAGCTGTCCCAAAGTGTCACCAGATTAATTAGATTTAAATTGCAATTTGAAAATTAATGGATTTAGCAGAATCGTTTAATCATTTTTTGTAAGTTTTTAAAATCAAAAAATTATGATATTTATGTCTAAATTTTGAAAATTTATTCATCGATTTCTTTGAAAATTTGTTTAATGACTCAACTCTGAGACTTCCATTAGCCCACAAAAATTCTCTTGTGACACTTTGCGGAGTTCCTGAGATGTTTTTGGTGACACTAGTGATACCGTGGTCCAATTAGGGTTAAAATAACAATTTACGCATGGGTACTCCATGAGTTCGGAGTGACAAGGAGGGTATTTTCAGGTTTTAAAAATGTTTAACGATTTATGAAAATTCCGAGTCAAATAAATCTTTTTTCCAAACTATTTCAATCTTTTTACAAACCAAAAGAATCTTTTCCCAAACCAAATTAAACTTTTTTCAAATAACAAAAGTTGATGATCCGATGCATAGTAGTTAATCTCGAAACATCAATCTTTAAGTACCTTCCACTATCACAACAATCAATCTGCGCAATCTCTGAATATTGTTGGAAAATGTAGAAGTTATGGCTGTTACAAGGATTTCACGTTTGCGCATGAGCACAAAATACTTTCAATTTGGGGGCCATGAAATTCATTGAGGACCATCTCCAACCCAACTCTCATAATTCCTGAAAATTCCAACGAAATCGGATGAGAATGACAGACACACAGACGGACAGACACGGAACCAAAAATGTTCAGGAAGGTCTAAAACGTAAAACATGAGTGAAAATTTTGATTTTAGAGAACTTTTTTTTTCGTCCTTGAAAAGTGAAAACGAAGCTTCCGCGACCTTGGTAGACTCTGAAGCAAAATCCTTTCGCAAAAATAAGCCCAGGCGTTGTAAAAAAAACTTGAGAAGTAAATGCGAAGAATTCACGATTTTTCTGTCCAATATCTTCGAAAGCTCCCGAAAGGCTCGGAGTAGGGCGCGGAGTAGGGCTCGGTATTTTGCATATTTGCATATTTTTTTTTGCGATATGCCCAAGCTGTAAGGAGCCCAAATATGCCATATTCAAGCCATTTTGTCGCTCCAAATTTAAATTTATCGTGCACATATTTGCATATATTCTCAGTTTTTGCTATAAGTGCATATAATGGGCATTTCTCGATAAAAGCCATATTTTTCAGTTTTGTCAGCTATTTCCTCTAATGAGGAGGCGTTATCATTGCCCGGAAAAACAGGTGAAACCGTTCGAGAAAAATTAGAGTGTGTACTCAAACGAAGTCCTGGCTGGAAAACTGTCGTTGTGTTGGCGAAAGTGTTGGAAGGCGACTCACTCAACACCAGCAATTGGTCATACGCTCCTCAAGAAGTGGTGTCTTTCAAATATCTACCAATTGTCTCAGCAGATGTGGAGCGGTCATTTTCCCGTTTGAAACTATTATTGCACGATTTGAGAAAATCTTTTACAACTGAAAATTTGGAAAAGCACTTGGTAGTACAAGCTAACATATTTCAACAATTAAATGTTTTGTCTAAAAACTGAGTAAAACTATTGTAAAAATTGTATAAAATGATTTTGTATAAAAATGTACATACAAAAAAATTGAATACAAGTAAGTATGTACTTGTATACAACTTACAGCAAGACTTTGTTTCCCACTTATTATTCAATTGTTCAACTATCTTGCGCATATTTTGAAGGCATATTTTCGGATTTTTTCGCGCATATGTACAAATGCATATATTGGGCATCTACGTGCATATTTTGAGGTTTCATTTCGCATGTATTGCCGAGCTCTACTGATGAGTATTCCTTCCTAATGCCATTTCTCTCTAATCGTCGCTTCCCACTGCTATTTCATTGAAAATTTACACGAATTTTAATGAATTTCCGAAATAATGTTCTGATCGTATACTTACTTGGTGAGATTTTGGTACTTTACGGAAATATATTGTTACGTTGTGGAAGAGGATTAATTTGATTTGGAAAAGTTTAATTGCCACACCCCAAGGCTGACTTACTCCGTCATATAGTTAATATTTCGATTTTCTTAATCACAGC
This sequence comes from Apolygus lucorum, assembly GCA_009739505.2. Taxonomy (NCBI): domain Eukaryota; kingdom Metazoa; phylum Arthropoda; class Insecta; order Hemiptera; family Miridae; genus Apolygus; species Apolygus lucorum. Next base: position 49,391,941 of record CM019183.2, on the reverse strand, counting down.
AGCTGTGAAGATTTCTTCAAAAATTCGCTCTTCAACTCATACTGCAAGAATGGATTTTTTATTCATTTTAGCATCCCAAAAAGACTCCCACAATGGATTTTTTTTATTCTTTATTGCTTCCGAATCTACCAAGGTAGCGGAAGCTTTGTTTTTTTCCTTTCAAGGTTGAAAAAAAAGTTCTCCGAAACCGAAATTTCCACTCGCGTTTTACTTTTCGGGCCTTTCTGAACAATTTTGGTTCCGTGTTTGTCTGTCTGTATGTCTGCCATGAAATCCTTGTAACCGGCATAACTATACGAAGTTACTTATTGTCCGATTTTGATGAAATTTTCAGGGATTGTGCGGGTTGGCGTGTAGACGGTCCCCTATGAAAATCTAGGCCTTAAAATTGACAGTATCCTCTACGCATGCGCAAACGTAAAATCCTAATTTTCTATCCGAATTTGATGAAATTTTCTTGGATTGTTCAGATTGTCGAGTAGATGGTCCCCTATGAAAATCATCTCCCCCAGACTGATAGTAGTTGCTGCGCATGCGCAAAAGTGAATTCCTTGTAACAGCCATAACTTCTACATTTTGCATCTGATTTCGACAAAATTTCTCAGGATTGTTGAGATTAGCATGTTGATGGTCCCCTATGAGGGTAGCGGAAGGCACTTAGAGATTGATGTTTTGAGATTAACTACTATGCATCGGATCATCTGTACAATCGGGTGATGAATAAGAGGAAGCTATGTGCCACACCCACTTGGCAGACTTTTTTTATTCTTCTTAGTATCCCAGAATTACAGCAAGAATTGATTTTTCCTTAATTCTTTTTAATATCCCAGAAATAATCAAAATCACAAAATTGTCGCAATTAACCTTTTTGCGATTTTGAGAAATTTGGTGCTTCTTTAATTTGGAATTAGTGGGAAGGTTCCAAAAAAAACCTATCGTCGGGGTGGTGGTTGAGTGGAAGTTTTGAAAACGACCTCGGAAAGCTCTCCGAAACCAATTTCCCGTCGTACAAACGTAAACCGATTTAAAGAGGCCAATGTGACGTATTAACGGAGCGCCGTGGGAGGGGAGGTAGCGGAGCGTCCGCGCGACCATGAAAGCCACTATAAATACCGACTGCCGACCCCCGCATTCCGACCCTCGTAATGAAAGGGTTAGCGAATTAGTGAATAGGGTAATAAAAACCCGCCCCCGGAGCTCCGTAAGCCGCTCTCCGGAGCTCCGCGGAGGCTCCCCCGACCCGTTGCTAATGGCTTTCAGGAATTTTCTAATAAACTCCCAAAGCTCACGAAAACCGCCCGCCTCGCCCGCTTTCCCTCTCCCTAATTTCCACAGGGCGGGGAGGAGTTAGATAGCAACGGGTGCGTTATCAGTTAGGAGCCCTCCCTTCGGTTTTCCTATGATTGCCCATCAACTTTCTGTAGCCTCCCTCAAGCGGATTATTCAATTCAGAATGAAGAAGGGAGGTCCCCCATGAAATAATAATATTATATATATAATTATTATATTTTCCTTCTGAAGAACCTCTTGAAATGTGATTCAAATATCGACAGAAAGTCTCATTTCATTTTCAAGAAGGTACTTAACCCTTCCTTCCTAGTGTGAATTTCTATATGGTCATTGCTAGTGTTACGCCTCTCGAGCGTAACGTGCATTGGGAGTCAGAAAGGGGGCAAATTTTATGTACACCGTGTGTTTTGGCCACTTAAATCCAAAACTATAAAACTAAATGTATGGCTACTTAATTACAATTCTTAATACAAGTACCTACTTAAATTAACTTGAAAACTAAAACTTAATTCTAACTCATAACTAATTAATCTTTGTAAAACTAAAATTTATAACTAAAATGCTAATAACTACTTAAATTGTCAATGTTAATAATAAAATGTAGGTAGGTACTTACCTGTAAATGAGTAAATAGGCCTGAAAGACAACAATAAGAGTGTTGTGTAGTGTAGTGCCCTCAAGAGGTCAATTATCTCCCCTGGGGATTAACTTTATCTCAAGGCCACCAGCTACTTTTCTTATCTGCCTGCAAGATCCAACCTGCAGGACCTTCACTCTTCACTTCTGCCTAATAATCAGTTACAAGCCAACCTTCTTTGAAATACAGTCTCCTGCTCAACAAAAATTAATTAACAATTCTCTGTTTGAGAGTACCAGTGCTGCAGCTCAGCTTGAAAATTGTCTGTTTGAGAAATCTTGTTTCTGTTTGAGAAACTCTGTTGAAGTGCTGACTTCAAGCAAGTTTGAACTACCTATCTGGATCCACTTCAACTACCCATCAACACCACCACTCCAGCTCACCATCTGGAACTACTTAAAAGGACATTCTGCAGAAAATAAACCCTTTGTGGTAAATTTTAATATTACTTTTCAATTGCCAGAGCTCAGTAGGTAGGGGATACACTTGTTTTTTTTTTTCTCTTTTTTTTTCTAATAAACTTTTTTGGTTTTGGATGTGGGAAGATAAGGTGTACTTATTTCCCCTTCTTCTACAGCTAACACCGTGCGATTGCTGGTAAAAGTGATCAAGTGCATTTTTTGTTGTTGTTGAGAAAATGAGGTTTCGGCCTCTCTGGATACTATTAAACATTATTTCCACCTGAGAATTGAAGAAAACCCCGATTTAGTAAACGCCAATGAGGAAAAAAATGTTATTGCTGAGGATTTTTCGGACGACATTTCTTTGTAAGATGCAATATGCCTCTCAGATTTAAATGAGGTGCAAAAAAATCTTGAAAATGGTACAATAATGAACTTCATCCAGATGGGACTACTAGTTCCTACCTGTCGCATCGTCCGCAGAAAACTAGAATCAATAGTGCTTTCAGTGATGAATTAACATTGTCATGTGGAGTACCACAGGGGACCGTATTAGGACCAATTCTATTTCCATTGTATATTAATGAATTATTGAATTTAAAAATAGATGGCTCAATGTTGGGTTTCGCCGACGACACAGCAGTTTTTAGGACGTCCCACAGTAAGACGTGGGCGTCCTTATGCGATCGATCTGGGGTAAAGTTGGACAACACTCAACAGAAAAAAAAAATAACCACACAGTAATCCGTTTTAGACCATTCTGAATCCAAATCCGCGAAAAAAACCATAGGTGTATGTCTGTGTGTGTGTGTGTGTGTGTGTGTATGTGTGTGTGTGTGTGTGTGTGTGTGTGTGTGTAACAAAATCTTGTGTACTCTGCCCAGGCCTTAGTTCTCAACCGATTTTCCTGGTTCTTTTTTTGTTCGACGCGGAAAACTATCTAGTTGTGCACTACGTCGCCGGAATTTCGAATTTTGTCTTTTAAGGAGGGGAAAGGGGGGGTTAATGCTCAAAAAACGTGTGTTTTTGGGCATAATCTTGTGTGCTCTGCCCAGGCCTTACTTCTCAACCGATTTTCGTGGTTCTTTTTTTCTTCGACGCGGAAAACTATCTAGTTGTGCACTACGGCGCCGGAATTTCGAATTTCGTCTTTTAAGGGGGGGGAAGGGGGGGTTAATGCTTAAAAAACGTGCGTTTGCGGGCCTAATCTTATAAACTCTGTCCAGGCCTCAATTTCCAACCGATTTGTGTGTTTCTTTTTCTGTTTGACTAAAATAACTTCCGAGTAGTACATGATTTCACCAGAGTACCAAAATTTGCAAGAGGAGGGGATGGGTGGGGGATAATATTCACAAAATATCCAATTTTTCAACATTTCGGTTCCTTTACTGCTTGCTAATTGTATCCGAGCTTTGAAATTGAGGGAAAATTCTCATTATACCTTAGGATTTGCATGAATTACTTTCTGTACCACCATGGAAATAAAAGTGGTGCCACCATGGTGCCAGGGCACCATAAACCTCATATTTCTTGGGTTTTTTGGTGTTGGTGTTTGGGGTTTTTTTTTTTGTGTTTCACCTTGAACACGGATGTGAATTTCGACGGACTGCCTACCAAAACTATTAGATGAAAGTTCAATGTTACGACGTATTTCCGCTTTGGTGCCAGACTGGCACCATTGGTGGTTGTGGGGGGGGGGGGGGTGAACTCGAATTCGCATGTTGGGTGTCGTAGATCATGGATTTTAAAATGCTCTTTAGATTCGAGGCTCTCATGCCGCTAGAAGTGTTATGGTTTATAATGGTGGGGGGGGGGGGTGTCAATATTTCTTCCCTAAAGTAATAAATAAATTACATCGAGAGAAATAGTCTTATCGCTTAACAACTGGTTAAACTGATCCAATACTTATCCAATGGGACGTCCCCTGGAATGCATGCATTACTAAACAATATGTTATTTTATGGGAAAGATCTTCCAGAGTTAATCTATACAATTAATTACAATTTATTTCTTGTCAAGACCTGGATGAATAAAAATTGTTTGGCTCTCAACGTAGATGAAACCTCGCTAATTCGGTTTTCTTTTTCTGACCGTGATTGCCCTAGTAATTCTGGGGTGGCTTTTCATAACTTTTCTTGTTTTCACAATTCCAAACCATGTCCTGGTAATTTCCTACCATAGGCTGAAAAATGTAAATACCTGGGAGTCATATTTGATCGTAACCTTAAATCCACTTTTCATATTGATGGTTTGGTTTCTAATTTGAGAAAATTATTTTACGTTTTTCAAGGTATCCCGAAATTTCCTGTCCATTGTGCAGTTGAGAACTATTTATTTCGGCTTAGTTTTTTCTTTATTGACGTACGGTATTGTTGTATGGGGAAGTGCGGGCAAGACTAGACTAAGATCCTTGCAAGTTACACATAATTTCATACTTAAGACAGCCATTCGGAAGAGTTCACAATACCCCACTGTGCTGCTTCATCATGAACTTGATCTGCTCAATGTAAGACAATTGTTCTTATTTCAATCGTGCTTGCTGGTCTATAAAACTGGTATTCTGCCTGAACATAGAGGCTGTGTCTCCCATACACGCAATGCAGCGTCATCAAATATTCAGCTGCCTAAGTATAAAACCGAACGAGCGAAAAAGAATTCTTATTATAAAGTTTTACAGTTTCTTTACGCTTGTAAGATTAATCCTGACATGTCGAGTTGTCTTGTCAGTTTTAAGAGACAAATCCTGACCAAGATAAAGTAGTTTCATTAATGTATAGAGTTTCCGTTTTAGGACAGTTTTTTCATCATTGCAGTTGCTAACTATTTGTTTGCCTAAATATTTTTGGCTGAGATCTGCTCCACCAGCCGCCAAAAGCTCTTAAGAACTTATTTGGTTGGTGGGCAGAAGGAAATTCACTTATTGGTTTATTATTTTCAATAATGAACCTTTGGAATCGACCAAGAAAAAAAAAAATTTAACACCCCCTCAAAATTTGATGGTTTACGTTTCAAGGTACGTAGAATCCAAAAATCGAATAAAAATTTGGCCGTCCGTCCGCCGTACGCCGTCCGCCGTACGCGGCACTTTTGCCACTTAGCATTCACCGATTTTGATGAAATTTGGTATGTAGGCTCCATTTGGGGTCTAGTTGTGCCCCGAAGCTTTTGGTTGATGTAGGTCACTTCTAAGGGTTCCAAAATCAATTTTGAAATTTTGAAAACGCCCTAACTCAAAAAATTTTGATATAAAGGTATTGTTTTTCCTTCAATTTAAGATTCTATAGAATTTTTAGAATTTTTTGAGACCACGCAGAGCTCTGTAGGACAAACTGTTCGCTCCCTACGAAAATTTAAGGGTTTATATTGAAATATATATATATATAAATCAAAACACGAGTGTGAATCGCAAAAGAGGCCTAATCTCCGTTCAAATTAGAGCTGACCAAAATGCAATCGATGGTTGGTGATTTTGATTTTTTTTCCCCCTTCATATTGGATGGGTGGTGATTTTGTAGACGAGTGATCTATATAGAAAAATAATAAACCATTGTGTAATAATTTGCAGCGTTTTTTCGTAGGTATGCCATTCTAGATGTAAATACCTTCTTTCTGTCAATAAACTCACATTCTATAGTAGGAAGTAGGTACCTATGGTTCGTAAGGAGGGATCTATACAGAAGGGTGATCTGTAAAGAAAATAATAAACCTTTGTGTAATAATTTGCAGCGTTTTTTTTTCGTCCCGAAGTACCAAAACGTCATTTTTACGTGGTGTACCAACGACGCATCTGCTCCTAAGTGTACCGTTCTAGGGTAAACAATGAAACAAAACGGATTCCAATGGAAAAAATAACATCTGCCAAGTGGGTGAGGCACATAGCTTCCTCGTGTCCATAACCCAATTGTGTGGATGTCCCAATGCCTAGTAGTCTCTAAACATCAATCTCTAAATACTTTCCGCTACCCTCATAGGGGACCATCTACAGTCAACCCGCAAAATCTCTGAATATTGTTGGAAAATGTAGAAGTTATGATAGAAAAAAAGGAAATACACGTTCGCGCATGCGCAGAGGCTATGTCATCAAAATCGGATGAGAAAGGTAGAAGTTAGGGCTGTGGCAAGGATTTCATGACACACAGACAGACACGGAACCAAAACTGTTCAAAAAGGTGGAAATTTTGATTTTGGAGAACATTTTTTTTTTCAACCTTGAAAAGTGAAAACAATGCTTCCGCTACCTTGGTAGACTCGGAAGCAAAATCAAAACATTCATGCTAAAAAAATTTAATCTATTGCAATATTCCTCGAAAATTCGCTAATATTTTCAGTATTTTATTAAAGTAAACGTTTTGATGCCTCCCCGATAGCTTAATTTTCTTTGAAAGTTAGCTGTAACGCGAGGGGGCGGCCGGATTGTGGTGGGGGGAGGATGGAGGGAGGGGGCAGGTTTAATTGAATCCGTTCGGCTGGTGAGTTAAGTGGGTGACAATCAATAGGGTCTAATCCTCCTCGCAATTCTCTAACTCGGAACCCTCCTCCCCCCCTCTTCAGGAACCCTCTCAACAGTCCTTTCTGACCCCCCTCGAATCCCCCCCCCCAGCACTTTCGGGGTCGTCGAGTCCCACCAATCAATCTTCGACCAGAAGGCAATCATGTTAGGTCGCGGGTCATTGGTCGCACGCGGTGACGACGGGGGAGGTCGACAACGTTCCCGAGCGCTTTCCCGGGAAGGTCGACAACTGACGTCACTCGTGATCATTCTAATCACCCCCACCTCCCCCCCTCTGATCAACTAATTACCGGTTAATCAATCGCTAATCCCTCACCTCCTGTCATCTAATCGCTAATCCGTTCGAATTAACTGCTAATCCTTATAATTGAATAGCCGATATGAGGTCATCCCTGACCCTCATCTCACTGATTATTTCAACTCCGGTTAAACAGAACCAATAAAAGTAGTCAGAAAACAATTGGAAAAACATTGGCTTTTATTAATGGAATAATAATTAAATAACAATATATTAAATTGTTTCTTGTTTATTTTTATTGGTTTTTATCATATTTTTGGTTTATTATTTATGAACCTTTGGAATCGACCAAGAAATTTTTTTTTTAACAACCCCTCAAAATTTGATGGTTTACGTTTCAAGGTACGTAGAATCCAAAACGCTGCAAATTATTACACAATGGTTTATTATTTTTCTATATAGATCACTCGTCTACAAAATCACCAACCATCCAAAAAAGAAAAAAAAAATAATAAAATGAAAAAAATAATCAATAAAAAAAAAACCAAAATCACCAACCATTGATCGCATTTTGGTCAGCTCTAATTTGAACGGAGATTAGGCCTCTTTTGCGATTCACACTCGTGTTTTGATTTATATATATATATATATTTCAATATAAACCCTTAAATTTTCGTAGGGAGCGAACGGTTTGTCCTACAGAGCTCCGTGTGGTCTCAAAAAATTCTAAAAATTCTATAGAATCTTAAATTGAAGGAAAAACAATACCTTTACATCAAAATTTTTTGAGTTAGGGCGTTTTCAAAATTTCAAAATTGATTTTGGAACCCTTAGAAGTGACCTACATCAACCAAAAGCTTCGGGGCACAACTAGACCCCAAATGGAGCCTACATACCAAATTTCATCAAAATCGGTCAATGCTAAGTGGCAAAAGTGCCGCGTACGGCGGACGGCGTACGGCGGACGGACGGCCAAATTTTTATTCGATTTTGGTTTATTATTTTCAATAATGAACCTTTGGAATCGACCAAGAAAAAAAAATTTTAACACCCCCTCAAAATTTGATGGTTTACGTTTCAAGGTACGTAGAATCCAAAAATCGAATAAAAATTTGGCCGTCCGTCCGCCGTCCGCCGTACGCGGCACTTTTGCCACTTAGCATTGACCGATTTTGATGAAATTTGGTATGTAGGCACCATTTGGGGTCTAGTTGTGCCCCGAAGATTTTGGTTGATGTAGGTCACTTCTAAGGGTTCCAAAATCAATTTTGAAATTTTGAAAACGCCCTAACTCAAAAAATTTTGATATAAAGGTATTTTTTTCCTTCAATTTGAGATTCTATAGAATTTTTAGAATTTTTTGAGACCACCCGGAGCTCTGTAGGACAAACCGTTTGCTCACTACGAGACTTTAAAGTTTGGACGCACGATAAATCAGAAACACGATTGTGAATCGCAAAAGAGGCCTAATCTCCGTTCAAATTAAAGCTGACCGAAATGCGATCGATGTTTTTCTTCATGTTGGATGGTTGGTGGCTTTGCAGACGAGTGATCTATATAGAAAAATAATAAACCATTGTGTAATAATTTGCAGCGTTTTGGATTCCACGTACCTTGAAACGTAAACCATCAAATTTTGAGGGGGTGTTAAAATTTTTTTTTCTTGGTCGATTCCAAAGGTTCATTATTGAAAATAATAAACCAAAATCGGATAAAAATTTCACCGTCCGCCCGCCGTACGCGGCACTTTTGCCACTTAGCATTGACCGATTTTGATGAAATTTGGTATGTAGGCTCCATTTGGGGTGCAGTTGTGCCCCAAAGAGTTTGGTTGATGTAGGTCACTTCTAAGGGTTGAAAAATAAGGTTTGAAAGTTTGAAAACGCCCTAACACAAAAATGCCGATATAAAGATATTGTTTTTCCATCAATTTAAGATAGTATAGAATTTTAAAAAAATTTTTGAGACCACGCGGAGCCCTGTAGGACAAACCGTTCGCTCACTACGAGAATTTAAAGTTTGGACGTACGATAAATCAGACACGAGTGTGAATCGCAAAAGAGGCCTAATCTCCGTTCAAATGTTAGCTGACCGAAATGCGATCGAAGTTTTTCTTCAAGTTGGTTGGTGGTAACAATGGCAAAGCAGTGTTCCTTGCAGACGAGTGATCTATAATGAAAAATAATAAAACTTCGAGTAATTATTCGCAGGGTTTTTTGTTTAGAACCCGATTTTCAGATTTTTTGAGTCTATTAGACAAAATATACACTCAGTTATATTGTTTTATATGTTCCTAATTATATATAGCATTTCCATGCCAAATGAAACCTTTCCCATGTCAAATGAAACTTTTGTCCAAACATAGTGTATTTCTGTAAAGTAAACAATCGTAGATGAATGATATATACTACATTTGTATATACATATATATATGAATGATATATATATATTTGTAATATTACAAATTTCAGAAATTCAGTCTTAGAGGTTCAATCAGTCAATGTAAGTATTGGTGACTCCCCTTATTTATCGGTTTCTCCGTGTGGGCGTGGCGAGTAGGTAGGTACCCACTCACATTCAACAGTCAGAAATTTCTCAAACTTGTTTCCTATTCTACTAAGGTGAAATCTACTTCAATAATCCTATGTCTAAAATTCATTGAATTTTTATTTTGGCAACTTCTTTGTACGATAGGTACAATTGCATCGATCTGAAATTTGCAGAGTATCTACCTATCTAGGTAGGTACCTCATTTCACTCACTTTCTCAATAGGTTTCATTTGATTTGGAAAAAGTTTCATTTTGTTTGGAAAAGGTTTCATTTGGTTTGGAAATGCTAGGTATATAATGGATCATATCTTTGAAAATTGCACAAAATATGGAGAGAAGAGGATTCAGGAAGAAATAACGAGAATGACGGAAAGACGTGTGAGGGGCGGGAGGGGGTGGAGGTGGAGGTGGAGGAGGGGAAAGTTTGGGGACCGAAACGAAGCGCTTCCCGTAGCATGAGATCGGTGAAGAGGGAACACATGTCTACAACCCGCCGCCCCCACATGTCGCGGGAGCCCTCTTCCGTCGTCATGGCGACGCTCGTTCGGCCTCCCGGCGTCTCCCCCCCCCTCTGCCACCCCCGTCCAGCCGCCTCCTCTCGAACACTCCGCAACCGCCTCCGAACCTTCCTCCTCCGAATCGTTAAGTTTTCCACCCCCGCGGAGCCACTTTGCAATGAAAATAATGCGAGGACTCCGCAGTTCAACGCACGACCACCTTCCTGTCTGACATGCGAGGCACTACTTTCCTCACCACCACAAGCAACTCTGGATTAGTAATTAGTTCATTTATTTTTAATAATATGGGCATGGCCCAAAACAACATTATGACTAGAAACATAATCACAAAACGTATGTCAAGTGGGTGTGGCACATAGAGATGGCAACGATATATAGCATTTCCAAGCCAAATGAAATCTTTTCCAATCCAAATGAAACTTTTTCCAAACAGTGTATTTTTGTAAAGTAAACAATCGTAGATGAATAATATATTACAAAATTTCAGAAATTCAGTCTTAGAGGTTCAATGATAGTATTGGTGACTCCCCTTATTTATCGGTTTCTCCGTGTGGGCGTGGCGAGTAGGTACCCACTCACATTCAACAGTCAGAAATTTCTCAAACTTACTTGTTTCCTATTCTACTAAGGTGAAATCTACTTCGATAATCCTATGTCTAAAATTCATTGAATTTTCATTTTGGCAACTTCTTTGTACGATAGGTACAATTGCATCGATCTGAAATTTGCAGAGTATCTACCTATCTAGGTACCTCATTTCACTCATTTTCTCAATAGGTTTCATTTGATTTGGAAAAATTTTCATTTGGTTTGGAAAAGGTTTCATTCGACTTGGAAAAGGTTTCATTTGGCTTGGAAATAATTTGATCATAATATCGATATATTTCATTCGATATGCCATCCCTAGAGGCACATAGCATCCTCGTATCCATAACCCGTATAGATGATCCGATGCATAGTAGTTAATCTCAAAACGTCAATCACTAAGTACCTTCCGCTACCCTCATAGGGGACCATCTACAAGTCAACCCGCACAATATCTGAAGATTTCACCGAAATCTGATGGAAAATGTGCAAGTTATGGCTGTTAGAAGGATTTTACGTTTGCGCATGCGCAGAGGAGGCCGTGATTTTCGAAGGGGACCATCTACACGCCAATCTGAACAATACTTGAACATGTCATAAAATTCGGATGAGAAGTATAGATGTTATGGTTATTACAAGGAAATTCACGTTTGCGCATGCGCGAGAGGAATGTTTTTAATAGGGAACCACCTACACCCCAATCCGCATAATCACAGAAAATTTCATCGAAGTCTGGTGGAAAATGTAGAAGTTATGGCTGTGGCAAGGAAAAACCGATATACACACCGATATACACTGAATATCAGAGATAGGCGAATTCTTATTCATAAACACGATTATTAATACAAATCATATCTGCGATTTTTTGATTATGAATACGAATACAGGTATGAATATTAATATAAATACGAATACAATTGTATTCACACTTTGAATACGATTCCCCCCGTATTCGTATTTTGATTACAATTTTATAATTTTTTCCATAATTTTCCTAAAAATCGATTTGTTTTTAACCGATTTTTCCTGAAAATCATACATTTTTTATGATTTTCTCCCGAACTCTGGACATATTTATGACCTAACATTGTCAAAATAATCAATCAAAATTCGAAACGCTCACAAATTCGTATAGGATTTTTCACGCATAATCGAATGAGACCAACACCAGGTAGCTACGACAAACTGAATAGAAAGTACGACAAAATTTCTGGTAAAAATACTAATTTTTTCATGATTTTCGGGGCAAATGGTAAAAAAAAAATTTAATTTTTAGGGAAATCATAGAAAAAATCATAGAATCGTGATCAAAACACGAATTCGGGGGAAAATCGTATTCAAAGTGTGAATACGATTGTATTCGTATTCACAATCATAAAATCGCAGATATGATTTGTATTCATAATCGTATTTATGAATAAGAATTCGCCCGTCTCTGCTGAATATTGAGCTAATAATAAATTAGATATTCACCGCTGCAGTCCTCCTTTATAAATGTCTCTTGAACTTCACTTACCTGAAACAAAAAGAAAAGAAGATTTTAGTCAAACAGTTGCTCTTCAGAATTAACTTAGCACTTTATACGATGAGTTTCTACGAGTCAGATCGACTTCAGCTCGAGTAATCAAAAACACTATAAACACCTGAATTACTCTGTCATTTCAGTTCTAATTTGTCCCACACTCAAACTTTTAAGGAGGTCGCCGTTCGTTCCTCGTTCGGGGTCAGTATTTCACGAAACCGAAGGCACAAAAACTTGAAAAGTTGTACCTAAATTTGAAGTTTTAAAAGATTTAAGAAATTTATTTGTGGACGGCGCTAGAGAATTGAAAAACTGAAATGTTTCCGCCGGAATCATCAAAATCGAACAATAATTGCCAAAGAAAAATTGGAAAAACTACTGAATTAACGGGGTTTTCCGTGTTTTTCCCATTTTTCTCTTTGAAAAAATTAGGTTTTTGCTCCTTCAATTTCGTGAAATACTGACCCGGAACAAGGAATGAACGGCGACCGATTGAGACCTCCTTAAGGATACTTGAGTACAAGCAGCAAAATTACTGCTTAATGATTGAATCAAATTTGGAAGAAAATACAGAATCGACCAATTTCTCTATAGTGGAGGGAATTTGCTACTCCTATTAGCGCAATCATTCTTGCACCACGAAATTCTCATCCCCGTAGGTACTCACTTTGCGTGGGAAAGTCATACTGCCCACCCATTTGGCAGACATTTTCACTTAAACATGAACTAGCATATTTTGGGGTCAATCTAAAGGTGTGCCTCACTTGAGCACTTAGTCTTATTTGTGCCGAGTGAGATATTTAACCGTTCTTTCCTGTTGTCTGACTTGGTTTCTGAGGGTAGTGACTTGGAGCAATTTCTCAATAGATGACGCCAAAATCACATAAACATCAAAACTTGCATTCACCTCACGGCCACTAAAATAGATTTTATCAAGATCACCATAATCACATTCAGATCGGGAAATATTGGAAAATAATTATGAACGGTCTCAGTCGGTCGCCGTTCGTTCCTCGTTCCGGATTAGAAATTCCCTAAACTACAAGCGCTCAAACTTTAAAAATTGTATCTAAATTTGAAATTTTCAAGGATTTTCGTTATTCATTAGTGTAGCAGTCTAGGGGATTGAAAAATTAAAAGATTGCGGGAAAACCCGTTTATTTAGTTAGGATTTCCCCATTTTGGTTTACCTATTATTTTCGAGAATGAAAATTGCAAAGCCTTGTTCTTTGCAGACGAGTGATTTATATAGAAAAAAATAAACCTTTTTGTAATAATTTGCAGCATTTTCTCTGGCAATTATAGTTCGATTTTGATGTAGCAGCAATCTTTTAGTTTCTAAATTCACTGGACTCCTGCACTAATACATTTTGAAAATCCTTGAAAATTTCAAATTTAGGTACAACTTTAAAAGTTTGAGCGCTTGTAATTTAGGGAAATACTAACCCTAAACGCGCGACCGACTGAGACTGACGGTGTGATTTGCACCGTAGATAACAATTCTTGCCTCCCCCACGAAAATTCAAAATTTCTTTCGTAGTATTCGGTATTCTCGCCAGGACACGGAACGGTAATGTCCTTGTACACCCCCCCCCCTTTTCCTGCAATCTCAAGATATGCTGAACAGTTGACAGTGCGTATTGAACACTATGACAGAGCTGGGATAAGACGATATTTCTGAACATTATAAATTTTGAGATCAGAAACTAGCATAATTCTTATTCACCATGATTCCCCATTAGCACAAAACGGTGCGTCATTTTATAAATCCTTAATAATTCTATTGACGTTTCTTGGTATCGCGTGATTTTATTTACTCTACTACCACTGTACCTACTTTCTTGATTGAATGGGATTATTCAAATCGAGTCACCCACTCAACAACAAAAAAGTGTTGTCGACACAGGAGTCGATGTATGATTAGGTGACTTGTGTAAAAAGTGACGTAATTACGGTGTTTTCTCAAGGAAAGAAGGTTGGGACGTTTAGGTACCTACCTGGACAGGTAGAGGAGGTTTTCTATAGAAGGGCCTTTTTTTACATTTTTTTATTGATAGAAGAAAAAGAGTAGGAGGCTGATATGCACGGAAACTAGTGTTATTCTTGCTAACTAGTCAGTTATAAGAACGTCAAGAGGTAGAGAAGTATGAGAAGTGTCTGACGAGAAAATTTCCGAAGGCGTCAGAACGGAAAAAGTTTGGTTACTTCAGACTTGGCGCCGGGCCCTTGTTGGTTTAGGACGAGAAGCCTCCCGGGCTTGCATTGGGGAGGGATAACTAATTTATTATTGTTGCATTAACTCTTGAAAAGGTCCACCTGGATGAGAAGTAGGTAGTTTTTAAACGAACCGCCCACCCGCCTCCACAGAGGAGGTTTAGCTGCCGCCTCATTCCTTCTCGATGGAGGGGCGACGGGGGAAGTGTTGAAAGTCGAAATTCGAACCAGGTGGCTCCTTTCAGCGTCAATCAGTCGGATTTGAGGATAGGCCACTTCGGTTTCTACCGCTGTGATGTCTACATTTTCTAGTCTCGACACGACTTTTAATTGTAACTACCAACTAGATACCGATGATTTGTAACTTGCTTCTTCAGTTGAAAAGATGATATTTTCACTCAATAGTGAGAGATAAAAATTAAACTGGTGACACTCATTGCCAGTAATCCAGGCCTTGGAGGGGACCGCGGTGTCTCCAAAGGCACAAATTGGAAGGAGCAATCTTTAGAAAGGTACTTTTTTTAAATTAATAAGATATTGCAGTAAGTCTGATATTTTTGGACTGCCAAATGATTTTTTTTAGAATTGCTCCATGAAAATTTATTTAAAAATAATTTAGAACGAACAAAAGTTCATTGTTTCTTCACATACTTATTTGAATTATCTATTGTAAAGTTTATGATGGTTCCCTAGAACGACAGAACACACTAATATTGCTCCTATAAGACTTATTCAACACTTTTTTTAATAATTGTCATTTGAATCCGCAACAGAGAGTGAACAAGATGGGCATCAGAGTTGAAGATGGAGGTGGAAGAAAGGGATGAAGGGAAGAACCCTTATAAATGGAACATGCTTCAGCCGTGTTTTATTTGTTTGCGGTTTTCTTTTACTATGAATTTGTTGTCTGTTTTACTATGAATATGAGGATACGTAATGAATATGAGGACTCACAAGCACTTTAAATGGAAGTATAAAATAATATTAATAATATTATAATATAATATTATTATATTATAAATATCTAACATATTATGTTAGATAACATAATAATATTATGTTATCTGATATTACGTTATCTGATATCTGTTATTATGTTATTTGAGACATATTATGTTATCTGATAGTTACACCCGTGTTTCAGGTTCCTTAGATTCCATTTCGTGTATACGTTGCCAACGTACTACATAAATAACACCTTCCTTCGAAATAAAACCCCAATAAATCTACGATGGCTCTTAACGCGAGTGTTGTATACAGTTCTTTCAACTCAGGGGTATATTTCAGTTTTTTCCATAATTACATCGGTTTTGGCAATTTAATATACGGCATATATTATATCGATACCTTAAAGTACAAAGGGGCTACGTCCAAAAACGGAGTTTTGAGAAAAACGCAAAAGAAGTAGGTAATCACCAGTGCACAATTCTTAAAATAATGGCTTATTACACCAAATTCTTTATTTCATTCAAGAAATTTTCGAGCCATAATCGTCAAGAAGGTCAATAATAGTTTTGTTAAATTTGAGTTTTTCTGAAGTTGAAAAAAAAATTAAAATGTGGAAGATGGATGGACATAGCACTTTTGTGCTTTAAGGTATCGATATGCTCCTGCTCAACATTAGAGCACCACCATCAATTTCTTCGTTTGACCCCTTATTTTTTCCCTTAACAAGTTTTTAACCATTTGCACACATTGTTTGCAAACACAGAAGGAAAAAAGCATCCAAAAAAGGCACGAGAGAATGAATGAATGAATAACGTCTTTATTATACAATCTGGCGAGATTTGGTCGCTGAGCGACCACTCTTACACCTAACCAGAACATAAAATAGGTACAAAACTGAAATTACGTCTACGTACTACGGCTAATTAGAAGGTAAAACAATGACAGTACAAAGCTGAAAAAGTGTTTGAAATGACAATATAGTAGGTATAAGCAGAATCGCGTGAAGAAGAGAGAGAGAGAGAGAGAGAGAGAGAGAGAGAGAGAGAGAGAGAGAGAGAGAGAGAGAGAGAGAGAGAGAGAGAGAGAGAGAGAGAGAGAGAGAGAGAGAGAGAGAGAGAGAGAGAGAATTGAATTGAATTGAAAACGACTTTATTTATAATTCTGGCGAGATTAGGTCGTACTCGACCTCTCTTACACCTAACCAGAAGTTAGTAATACATTAGGCGTTTCACATTGAGTGTCGTACAAGATAAAAATAAATATAAACTTCTAACTGACAATACATCTTCTCTATGAATCTATAAATTATCATCTTTTGATTTTTTCTCTTTTGAGAGAGAGAGAGAGAGAGAGTGGAAGCGTATTTATTCACTAAATATTAGGGTATGCTGCACATCTCACAGTTTATTATTGTTATTTGCATTAGAATTAATAATTATACTGATTGTTGCACTTAAAATTATAACTAATATCTTTCATATTACGTGTGCTAGTACAGGACTCTTTGTATGTTCTTCGCTTATAATGCTAGTCAATGACCGTCGCAGGGGGTGTTCGCGTTACTTTGTTAGTGTTCCATTCTTATAAACATAAAATATTGCGTGAACATACTTTACATTGAAGTAAATAAAAGTCTGCATGCTATTTGGCTTTGGCAACGTATTAAACATCATGTTAAAGTTCAATATTGGAATCATTGTTAACTTCATAACTTTACAACATTTTAAATTTTTTACTGTTATTATTTTTTATATTTTACATATATTTTTTAACTTTAATTTTTTATTTACTTGGTTGATTTTTTCAAATTTAATTTCTTTCAGACTTTTGAAAAATTACTGACTTTATTTCACCAGTTTTATTTCCGAAGTTTGTTCGTAATTAAATTCCGTCGCCAGAAACTTTCTGTAAGTAGTGGCTTCTCTCGTGAACTTCACCGTAAATTCTCATCCTCTCTCGTCACCATTGAGAATTTGTTTGATTTCTGACTCCGTTAGGGTGATTTTAGGTCCCAAACATGCTCTATCGGATTCATTTATGGGCTTCTTGGTGGCCAGTCCAGGATACAAAATGTATAAGGGAAGAAGGAAAGAGACAAAGGAAAAATGGATGGTGGTGCTCTAATATTGAGCAAGAGTGTAATTTATGAATAAACTTTGGGCTTTCCAACGAATGGTAAACTAATTACCTACGAACACGAATGACGAGATTCCGTAGCAACGACTTGGTTGTAAGTGGAAATCATTGCAAAATTTCGTGACACATCGCCGTCTCCCAACCGCGTGACTCTTTTGGCCAGTTACCTCAAGGCTAAATCATGTTCCATGCCAATAAATAATAACGAACAACGAATTGTATTTGAAACAATGACACAGTGATCCATAATGATAAACTATAATGAGCAAAATAGGAACAACAGGTGTTAAACAGTGAGAAATTAATTGACATTGTTGAGAAAAATATTTTCTTGAGAATATTGATTGCGTCGATATTTTGTGGCACTGAAGTACTGGTATTTGTGGCACCCATCACTAATTCAGAAAACCAAAATATAGGAGCAATTTGAAAAGATCTAGTGTTGACTAGAAGCTATGGAAGCTCTCAATGAGCCACTGCTTATTTTCTACGAGAATCGATGTTCTCTGTTTTGATCCCAGAAATGGTCATTTGCCCCACTTGGTTGGCCTGAACGACGATTATGTGAATGAATAAATGATTCTCCATGACCCTACAATCATAGATTAACCAGCACTTAGTAATTCCAGTCGTGTAACATCGTTCTGGAAAAATTGAGTCATTTAAGAAAATTACTGGTGACGGTTCCCACGATTTTTTTTTCTCTCCTACCAGCTTGTATAGCGTCAATTTTTTGAAAAGGCTCCTTCAAAATCACCCGACCAGGAGAAGGCAAAAAAATGAATACGAACTCCACGAGGTGCCGTTGAACGAGCAAGTCACCGTGAGCAGGGAGAACTTTCAGGTTGGGAGAACATGACATAATTAGTCAGTCAGTTTCGGGTTGTTCAATCCGCGAGTATGTGTGTGTTTTGTATACGCGAAGGTATTGAGAGTGTATGAGTCAGCGAACTTGGTTTGGTTCATGGAAAGCCGGGCGTTTTGTGACGTACAGAGTGGGAGTGAAGGATTTGAAAATTTTTTTTCTCTTTTTTCATGTGGAAATCGAGTTGGATGAGGTCAGACGAGACGTCCGTTGGAAAGTTCACGACTTCATACGAAGACGGCCGTGTTATGAGTCATTTTGCTCTGAAACGGGTTACAAGGCTCTCTTCTTCTCATTTCGAGCGTTTTCTCAATTGAAAATATTTGATGCAGTTTAGAGCATTCCAAACTACTCTTCTCGATAGATACTAGAAATTGAAATATAAAAACGCTGCAAATTGTTACACAAAGGTATAATATCTTTCTGCATAGATCACTCGCCAGCAAAGAACACAGCTTTGCCACTGCCACCACTTACCAACCATATTTTTGCGCAAGCTTCACTATCAAGTTTATTCTGAAACATATTGTTTAGTAATGCATGCATTCCAGGGGACGTCCCATTGGAGAAGTATTGGATCAGGTTAACCAGTTGTAACATTTTCATGTTCGAAGAATAAAAGTGAAAGTAAATATTTTCAATTCGAAGAAACCCAGAAATTTGAACGTAGATTATAAATTTCGGTCAGTGAACAATCCTTTGCGATTCACACTCGTGTTTCTGATTTATTTATTGGGATTACCCCAATTTTTTTTTGTACTGTATAGATAACTAACCTGCGCAGATTGTCGAATTATTCATTCGTAGATTTCACGGTCAAGAATAGAGATGGGCGAAACGGTTACATTAGCGCATTAGGTTCCACCGTTACCGCTCTGGGTGGGTAATAGGTTCCAATAACCTGTTATTTATTAATAGGTTATCTCAGGGACCTTCTCAGAAGCTCATTCCGACATACCATTCCAAGGTATCGTTTCTTTTCGTTCCCGACCTACGTTCGTTTGTTTATCATGTTATATTGTTATTCCATTCCGAAGTATCATTCCGTTGATCTCTAGTTTTCGTTTCCTACCTAAGTTGGGGTCTCTATCAAGTTATTCCCGACATATTTACGTGTTAGTGTATTTTCATTCTTTTTCGATTTAAAAACCCATGCTATTGTTCTGGCTCCACACATTTTGGAGCCTTCCCTGGAACGTTATTTAGTAAAAGGATTATTTTGGTAATAGGTTCCAAGCGGAATTAACGAAACCCGGTAAAAGGTTATTTTTAACTGTTACGCTAAATACCGCCCATCTATAGTCAAGAAGGTGTTTTTTGTAAATTTTTTCATGCCGTTGTTCCGAAAATTTTCAATCCCTTAAGTTCCGCTTTTGATTTTCGCAGAGTTAGTTGCTTCTGTTTTTGCCTCATTATGACTGTTATTGATACTGTCCCTATTTGTTAATATTGGATAGTTTATAATCAATTTGACGATTGTTGTAAACTCCCAAAAAACTACGTTGTGATTTATACTATGTACAAATATGTGCCGACAGTATGAAAATAAAAACATATCTACAAGAAATCAAGTGCCTATCATTTCTAGGGTACAATATCAAGTGAAAATTAAAAGGAAGCGAAAAGGTTAAGAATTTATCTCCCCATGAAGGAACTTCAATCCATGGGGTTTGAAAGACAATTGAAGTGAATTTTGGTTCATCATTTTCAATAATAAGCCTTTGGAATCGAGCAAGGAAAAATGTCCAACCCCCCCCCCCCCCCACAAATTTTATGTTTTACGTTTCAAGGTACGTAGAATCCGAAAATCGAATAAAAAAATTTCCGTCCGTTGGTTCAAATTTGGTATGTGGACTCCATTTGGGGTCTAGTTGTGCCGCGAAGCTTTTGGTTGATGTCAGTCACTTCTAAGGGGTGAAAATTGAGGGTTGAAATTTTCATGAGTGCCCTAGCTCGAAAACTCTCGAAATAAAGGTATCGTTTTTTTCACTCATTTTAGATAGTATTAAATTTTTTAAAATTTTTGAGACCACCCGGAGCTCTTTAGGACAATCCGTTCGCTCCCCACGAGTACTTGAGGGTTTTCCTTCGATAAAACAGAATCACGAGTGTGAATGACAAAAGAGTTCTAATCGCCGTTCAAATTTTATCTGACTAAAGTGCGATCGCTGTTCAGTTCTTCGATTTGTATTGAGTTTTGTTTTCTGAGCAACCAGTAATCAAATTTCCATATGAAGCTCATCTCTCTACCTCCCTTCGTACTAATCCTATTCAACAAGGAGTTCGCTTGTACAATCGACTACCTGATCGGATTCGGGCATTACCGGCTGATCGATCTGGAAAGAGCGTTAAAGAGGTATTGATTGAGGCCGAATTGTATACTGTTTTGGATTTTTTCAAGTTGGAATTTTGACACTGCTTATTTGTTTTGGTTGTTATTTATATGACAATCGTGTTTTATGTTCCCTTAATTAGTATTCTGACTATTGTAATGCCATCTAGTGCTTGGTTCTACAATAAAAAAAACATTTTGTCTTTGAGGTGTTGATAAAGGAGGTGATACTGAGCGCTCGCTGGTCCGATCCTCAAAACTCCGAGTATTGGTTTACCGAGTATAGGTTTCAATAATGAACCTTTAGAATCGACCAAGAAAATTTTTTTTAACAACCCCTCAAAATTT
Organism: Apolygus lucorum; assembly: GCA_009739505.2. Classification (NCBI taxonomy): domain Eukaryota; kingdom Metazoa; phylum Arthropoda; class Insecta; order Hemiptera; family Miridae; genus Apolygus; species Apolygus lucorum. Next base: position 49,370,847 of record CM019183.2, on the reverse strand, counting down.
GATGGTTTACATTTCCAAAATCAGAATCCAAAAATCGAATAAAAATGTGGCGTCCATCCGCCGTACGCGGCACTTTCCTCACTTAGCATTGACCGATTTTGATGAAATTTTTTATGTAGGCTCCATTTGGGGTCTAGTTGTGCCCCGAAGATTTTGGTTGATGTAGGTCACTTCTAAGGGTTCAAAAATGAATTTTGAAATTTTTAAAACGTCCTAACTCAAAAAATTTTAATATAAAGGTATTGTTTTTCCTTCAAGTCAAGATTCTATAGAATTTTTAGAATTTTTTGAGACCATGCGGAGCTTTGTAGGACAAACCGTACGCTCCCTAGGAGAATTTAAGGGTTTGACGTACGATAAATCAGAAACACGAGTGTGAATCGCAAAAGAGGCCTAATCTCCGTTCAAATGTAAGCTGACCGAAATGCGATCGATGTTTTTCTTCATGTTGGATGGTTGGTGGCTTTGCAGACGAGTGATCAATATAGAAAAATAATAAACCACTGTGTAATAATTTGCAGCGTTTTTTGTTACCTCCCAGTACACGACAGACTCCGCAAGCTCTGGGAACAAGGAGGGGTCGAACGGCTCAGCATTCGGATCCAAAATTGATTCTATACTCCATCAAGATCTTCTAACTATACTTTTTTCGATATTGAATAAGCAAAATACGCAACACTTATTTTCCACTCACTTCCAATATAAGAGTTACTTCACACTAACCATTTCTGATGCGATTTATCTACTCGACTCTTTTTCTCGGTTGGAACGAATCGTACTTTTTTATTCCAGCTTTTAAAGCTCCCTATTACACCATACAGACCAATTTGGATTGAAGTATCGATCCGAAATAGGAGGTTCCGTCACTACATTTATGACGATGGAGGGGAGTTGAGGGAACTTGTTGCCTCTCGACGCCCGATGATTTGAAAAGTGACAGATTGGATTAGCACCGCATCTGCTGCCACTCGACACCTCTAAACTGATTTTGAGTTCGACGGCGATGGCTGCTCTGTGAAGAAATCAACAATGATGAGCTTCCAGGCGGAGGCACCCTTCATATAGCGGTTTATAACTTGCAAAATATCACTTCGGTACAAAAGATCCCCGAGGTCGATCCGAAGCGAAGGCACACATCCTGGGATACCGATAGGACGTAATTCCGTTCCGCGATTAAAACTCTTATAAAAATCATGAAGCAATTTAAAACAATTTTAAGGTCAGTAACATAGTTGAGCGAGGAAGAAACGTGAATGATAAATGAGCTGATTGGAACACTTAACAAAAACGGAGTTGAGTAGAACGTTGTCTATTTCCACGAAAATAATGAGTTACAAGTTAATCGATTTCGACGGTTTGGTCATCAACAGTAACAAACAATAACGTAAAGTAAAGTTATTGTTTGTTACTGTTGATGACCTAACCGTCGAAATCGATTTAACTTGTAACTCATTATTTTCGTGGAAATAGACAACGTTCTACTCAACTCCGTTTTTATTAAAATGGTTTTCCACAATCTCATCGCGAGTGATTTTGTTCGAACACTTAACCCTGAAATGGAAATGTGACGTAAATTTTATGTCTCGCGCCTGTACAATGGAGTAGGTGACGGCAGGAGGGGGGGGGGGGATGTTCCCTCTGATGTCCTCTAGGTTAGGCTTCACCTGCGAGTCCGTCTGTTTGCCCTTTACTGGGAAGAAACCAAAACCCTGCACGGGAAAATTACTTCCTTTTTTCCAATAAGGTACGTAGGATGAAGTAAAACTTATTCCTCGTCTCCGATCAATCCCCTTTGGATGAAGTAATTTTGGTTTATTATCTTCAATAATGAACCTTTGGAATCGAACAAGGAAAGTTTTTTTTTTTAACACCCCCTCAAAATTTGTTGGTTTTTGGTTTATTATTTTCAATAATAAGCCTTTGGAATCGAGCAAGAAAAAAAAATTTTTAACCCCCCTCAAAATTTGATGTTTTACGTTTCAAGGTACGTAGAATACGAAAATCGAATAAAAAAATTTCCGTCCGTCCGCCGTACGCCGTACGCCGTCCGCCGTACGCCGTCCGCCGTCCGCCGTACGCGGCACTTTTCTTAGCAACACTGGACCGATTTGGTTCAAATTTGGTATATGGGCTCCATTTGGGGTCTAGTTGTGCCGCGAAGCTTTTGGTTGATGTAGGTCACTTCTAAGGGGTGAAAATTAAGGGTTGAAATTTTCAAGAGTGCCCTAGCTCGAAAACTCTCGAAATAAAGGTATCGTTTTTTCACCAATTTTAAATAGTATTGAATTTTTAAAAATTTTTGAGACCATCCGGAGCTCTGTAGGACAAACCGTTCGGTCCCTACGAGTATTTGCAGGTTTTCCTTCGATAAAACAGAATTATGAGTGTGAATCGCAAAAGAGGTCTAATCGCCGTTCAAATTTTATCTGACTAAAATGCGATCGCTGTTCATTTCTTCGATTTGTATACAGTTTTGCCTTCTGCGTAACCAGTAATCAAATTTTCATATCAAGCTATACTTATCAATACTTTCTATTTTTCGAATCGAGTGTGAAGCGTTTAGTTCTTCCTAATAAACTTGATTGTGAAGGTGTGAAGCCATTATAGTGTGGTAGGTAGTACCTACCAATAGTTGGTAGGTAAAAAAAAGTTGGTAGGTAAAACAATGTTTGTAGGTAAAAAACGCTGCAAATCATTGCTCACTGATCAGATCACTGATCAGCTGAGTGAGCTCCGAAGCCATTTTCAATCCTATTGAATGGAAGTGCTCTTCCAGGCGTCTCCAGCATTCGAGGATATCTTCTTCACTCCTCACATCACTGATCAGCTGAGTGAGCTCCAAAGCCATTTTCAATCCTATTGAATGGAAGTGCTCTTCCAGGCGTCTCCAGCATTCGAGGATATCTTCTTCACTCCTCACATCACTGATCAGCTGAGTGAGCTCCAAAGCCATTTTCAATCCTATTGAATGGAAGTGCTCTTCCAGGCGTCTCCAGCATTCGAGGATATCTTCTTCACTCTTCAGATCACAGATCAGCTGAGTGAGCTCCGAAGCCATTTTCAATCCTATTGAATGGAAGTGCTCTTCCAGGCGTCTCCAGCATTCGAGGATATCTTCTTCACTCCTCACATCACTGATCAGCTGAGTGAGCTCCAAAGCCATTTTCAATCCTATTGAATGGAAGTGCTCTTCCAGGCGTCTCCAGCATTCGAGGATATCTTCTTCACTCCTCACATCACTGATCAGCTGAGTGAGCTCCGAAGCCATTTTCAATCCTATTGAATGGAAGTGCTCTTCCAGGCGTCTCCAGCATTCGAGGATATCTTCTTCACTCCTCACATCACTGATCAGCTGAGTGAGCTCCGAAGCCATTTTCAATCCTATTGAATGGAAGTGCTCTTCCAGGCGTCTCCAGCATTCGAGGATATCTTCTTCACTCCTCACATCACTGATCAGCTGAGTGAGCTCCAAAGCCATTTTCAATCCTATTGAATGGAAGTGCTCTTCCAGGCGTCTCCAGCATTCGAGGAGATCTTCTTCACTCTTCAGATCACTGATCAGCTGAGTGAGCTCCGAAGCCATTTTCAATCCTATTGAATGGAAGTGCTCTTCCAGGCGTCTCCAGCATTCGAGGATATCTTCTTCACTCTTCAGATCACAGATCAGCTGAGTGAGCTCCGAAGCCATTTTCAATCCTATTGAATGGAAGTGCTCTTCCAGGCGTCTCCAGCATTCGAGGATATCTTCTTCACTCCTCACATCACTGATCAGCTGAGTGAGCTCCAAAGCCATTTTCAATCCTATTGAATGGAAGTGCTCTTCCAGGCGTCTCCAGCATTCGAGGAGATCTTCTTCACTCTTCAGATCACAGATCAGCTGAGTGAGCTCCGAAGCCATTTTCAATCCTATTGAACGCAGGAGCGTAAATTTGAGAGGGAAGGTCAAGGGAGAATACAGATGGTGGTAGGTGCTATTGATGGAGAACCAGTGATCTATACAGAAGGATGATCTATACACAAAATAATAAACCTTTGAGCAATGATTTGCAGCGTTTTTCGTTTCAAGGTACGTAGAATCCGAAAATCGAATAAAACGCTGCAAATTATTACACAATGGTTTATTATTTTTCCATATAGATCACTCGTCTGCAAAGCCACCAACATGAAGAAAAACATCGATCGCATTTCGGTCAGCTAAAATTTGAACGGAGATGAGGCTTCTTTTGCGATTCACACTCGTGTTTCTGATTTATCGTACGTAAAACCTTTAAATTCTCGTAGTGAGCAAACAATTTGTCCTACAAAGCTCCGGGTGGTCTCAAAAAATTCTAAGAATTCTATAGAATCTTAAATTGAAGGAAAAACAATACCTTTATATCAAAATTTTTTGAGTAAGGGCGTTTTCAAAATTTCAAAATTCATTCTTGAACCCTTAGAAGTGACCTACATCAACCAAAATCTTCGGGGCACAACTAGACCCCAAATGGAGCCTACATACCAAATTTCATCAAAATCGGTCAATGCTAAGTGGTAAAAGTACGGCGAACGGACGGCCAAATTTTTATTCGATTTTTGGATTCTACGTACCTTGAAACGTAAACCATCAAATTTTGAGGGGGTGTTAAAATTTTTTTTCTTGGTCGATTCCAAAGGTTCATTATTGAAAATAATAAACCAAAATTTGGCCGACCGTTCGCCGTACTTTCCCTACTTAGCATTGACCGATTTTGATGAAATTTGGTACGTGGGCTCCATTTGGGGTCTAGTTGTGCCCCGAAGATTTTGGTTGATGTAGGTCACTTCTAAGGGTTGGAAAATAAATTTTGAAATTTTGAAAACACCCTAACTCAAAAAATTTTGATATAAAGGTATTGTTTTTCCTTCAATTTAAGAATCTATAGAATTTTTAAAATTTTTTGAGACCACGCGCAGCCCTGTAGGACAAACCGTTTGCTCCCTACGAGAATTTAAGGGTTGGACGTACGATAAATCAGAAACACGAGTGTGAATCGCAAAAGCGGCCGAATCTCTGTTCAAATTATAGCTGACCGAAATGCGATAGATGTTTTTCTTCATGTTGGATGGTTGGTGGCTTCGCAGACGAGTGTTCTATACAGAAAAATAATAAACCATTGTGTAATAATTTGCAGCGTTTTAATGAGGAATTTCACCATGTTGGAATTTCCTATTTTTGACCCCAAAATCGGATTCAGCATCTCGAAAAAACCCCTACGGCAAACTTTCAGCCCGAACTTCCTAATTTACGAATAAACAAAACAGTGTAGAAAATACAAACTTTAAAAAAAAACCGGGAAGATGGCGTCATCCTGGAATAGTTAATTTACGGCCGCTTGAAGCACTGAGATCGAGAAATCTAAGTCCACAGATGCAACATTTCACAAAACAGTGAAGTTCAAAATCGAAAAACTGAATAAAAAAATAAAAAAAGCAAGATGGGGAAAATTAGGTTTCCCCTGTTTTTGTTTGATAACTTCCCTCTTAGATAACACGATTTTGTTGTACCATCAGGCAACACTGGGAGGAGACGGCGATCCGAACATCCAATCAGCGAGCTTTCCCGCTTCACGTTGAAGAGGTCCGTTTTCCCGGTTATTTTTTGAAATCATACATTTTGATTGTCTCCCAAAAATAACAGGAGACTTATTTTCCGAAATCAGCCCGATTTTCATCTATCCCACACCATCAACTATTCAGGAAAAATGCAAACAGAATTCGGTGAATTCTCATACATTCATGATTCCATTACACACCCTTGTTTAGGATTAAAGTTTGCTTCTTTTTCTATTGCAGCCCATTTTCTATAACTAAATTTCCATTTGACCGATTGGTTACTCCGCAGTTGCTATCATTCATGTTCATTATGTACAAGGATTAATTATTTTGACATTCATTTATTTTATTTAAAAAACTGGGATACGAATGGATGTTTGTAAAAATATTTTCAAGTAGGTACTTCGAGGTTGGTTACCAAACATGAGTGCCACCTACCTACTTCACAATCAAGTTTATTTAGAAGATATAAACGCTTCACACTCAGTTAGAAGAAATTGGAAGTTGGAATGCTCCATTAGGAAATGTGATTTCTGCTCAGTAGGTACGCAAAACTGAGTACAACTGAAGAAACAAACCGTGATTGCATTTTGGTCAGCTAAATTTCAACGGAGATTAGGCCTCAAAAACCGTTATTTCAGTTATGTTTTTCCCATAAATTCTAGCTAAACTTGAAATTTTCAAGGATTTTAGAAATTCATTAGTGCATGGAGCTTGGGAATTTAAAAACTGAAAGATTGCCGCTGGAATCATCAAAATCGAACAATAATTGCCAGAGAAATATGGGAAAAACCGTTTATTCAGTAGTTATTCCCATTTTTCTTTGGTAACTATAGTTTGATTTTGATGATTCCGGCGCAAACTTTCAGCTTTATAATTCCCTAGGGCCGTGCACTAATGCCTTTCTAAAATCCTTTAAAATTTCCAATTCAAGTACAACTTTTCAACGTTTGCCCCTTCGATTTGGCTAAATACTAAACACGATCGGCGACCGACTGATACCACCTTAATACGCTTATTCTAGAAAGGCTAAATCCTAACACAATCCCCGGAGCTGCTAATAATTTTCTCGGTCCCGAGCAGAAAACCGTGATAAACTTATACCAACCCCCAGTCCTCTGCGGGTTACGTAACCCAGGTTCGATTGTCTCGAAAAATAATCGATTATACAAGTTTCCTTGTATGTCGTACTTGGCTAGAATAACTAGAAGCAATGATGAAGAAATTAATGATGACACATGCACCCATTGTGGTGGAGAAGGAACTATAGAGCACATTGTGATGCAGTGCGATCAGTACTCTGTCTCTAGAGACGTTTTGTTTAAGAAGTTGTATGTATTGTTGGAAACACCGTTTAATTATAAATGTATATTAAGAGAAGGAAATGTAAATATTTTTAAATTATTGTTAGAATTTTTAGAAGAAAATAGTATTAAAATATAAATTTAGTCGATAATATGATTAATATATAATTTTTATAGATACCTAACGTTTATGTGAATTATGTTTTTATTATGGCTGAAAGTTAAATACTTACCATGCCAATATAGAAGAAAAAAAAGAGTTTCCTTAACGCAATATTTCTCACCCGGGTTACGTAACGTTATGGTAAACTTCAACCTTGGGGTTAATTATCTGTCTACTTGCCTTGAGTGGAGAGGGGTTCACCAACCGCCTAACCCGAAAACTTATCAAGACCTGCGATACGACCAATTCAGACAGACTGGCCTCTAACTTGATCTCACGAGAACCGGTTCATTTATGGTGGATATTGCCCTCAAATATATGAAAGAAGGTACCCAAGATCTGTTATCAAACCTCGAAGGTTAATTACTACATTGAAATAATAAGCTGTTTTGTAATAATTTGTAGAATTTTTTCTATGTGCAGACAATTTTGATTTGAAAACAGAAAAAAAATTGTCAATAGTTAGGTGTCTAGTTTGAGTTCCTGAGATTATGATCTTTTAAAATAGAATCGAATAGTTACAGAATTATGGAAAATTGCATTTTGGAAAGGAAAGTTGATCAATTGTATTCATGTTGGTGGATATTAGGCACTAATTTGTCCCTTCAGGGGGGGTAATTGGGTGTGGGAGGAGGGGGAAGTGCTGAAAGCTGGTGAGGGGAGGGGGAAGAGATAAATATCGGGTGTTACTTCAGAAAAGCAAAAAGGGGCTCAACGGGTGAGTTCAGACCCGTTGAAAAATAAGGGTGGCGACGGGTTTCGGGGTTGACTGCGAGGAGGAGGGGTAACAACTCAATTATCCGTTGTTGTCGAAACTGGGAGGGGCTGGAGTTCCCCCCGCCAACCCTCCCACCCGCTCCTTTCAGAGCCCATGGCGGGGAAGTAATATGGAGGTCACCCCCCACTCCGCCGGTACCCGCTCTGTCACCCCACTCCACTTTCCCCGCTTAAGTGGCTGACGGGAGGGGGGAGGTGAATTTTTTATTTTCCAAACAATCCGCGCGGTTGTTCGGGAGCGCTGGTGTCGCGACGCGTCGACCCCCTTGTGGTCTCATCTTACTTCCTGTTCACATTCTGTTGTTGTTTTGCCCTCTTTAGTCTTCGTTATCATAATCTCAATGGGCTTCATTTAAAAATCCTTTTCGTCTTGACAGTCGATGTCTACGTGGAAATAACTCCATGAAAGCTTTCCTGAATGAATCCTGGCTGAATTAAAGGGTGGAGGGGGGGGGGGTTCAATTCCCCGTTAAAAACAACCAAAATAGATATATTTATTTCTCTGTCAAATTGATTGGGAATGAAGTCCTCAGAAATAAAATTCCTCCTTCGCCGAGCTTTTTATCAAATTGAATTTATCACCTTCTGTCGCGGATAGCGATACATTTTGATTTGTTTATTATTTTTATTTACTTCTTGTAACCTAATGCGCCACTTCAGTTCGATCCCTACTAAATATGTTCCGGCCAGTTCGTTTTTCCCATATAATCTAAATAGCCTAAATTCATTTTCTTACACTTTCAATGTATTACGTAAAATACTGTGTATGAATTGACTTGAATTTTTTCTCTTTTATTCAAGTGAACACCTTCCTCAGGGCTCGGAGGATCTTTTTCCGAGTGAAAATCACTTCAGCGTCAATTATTAATCAAGTGGTTGATGCCAGTAGTCAAATGAATTAAAATTAAATTGTCAAAATAATTAAATCAATCAATTATCAACCAAGCAGTTGAAAATTTGTAGCTATCGCAGGTAAAATGGAAAATAGGGAGGGGGGGATTTAAAACATCACTTCCAGCTGAAAATAAATAGTAAAACGCTGTATACTCGTAGATAACTCGTTTGTAAAGAACACGGCATTGCCATTGTTACCACCAACCGACTTGAAGAAAATGAGTCCTTTAAAGGAAACGCTTGCATTCGAGTCTGCAACACATTGAAACGTTTTCATGCCCCCCCCCCTCCCCCCCCGAGACATCTGGGAGCTCGATTTTCGACTCAGCTGATCTGGGAGCTCGATTTTCGACTCAGCTGATCTGGGAGCTCGATTTTCGACTCAGCTGATCTGGGAGCTCGATTTTCGACTCAGCTGATCTGGGAGCTCGATTTTCGACTCAGCTGATCTGGGAGCTCGATTTTCGACTCAGCTGATCTGGGAGCTCGATTTTCGACTCAGCTGATCTGGGAGCTCGATTTTTGGCTCAGCTGATCTCGGAGCTCAATTTTCGACTCAGCTGATCTGGTAATATCAAACTGTAAAGTACCTAACTAACTGTAAAGTACCTACCTGTGAAGTACCTAACAACTTCACTTCTGATGGTCATAATCATCATTGTGGCGACTTGGGACAAATTTTGTCGCAACAAATTTCGTGACGATTTTGCTTCCTCACTACCGAAGGTAGGGAAGCTTTGTATTCGTGAAAGAAGTGAAAAAAAAATGTCCTCCAAAATCAAAATTTCCACTTGCTTTTTGCGTTTTAGAGCTTCCCGAACAATTTTGGTTCCGTGTCTGTCTGTCTGTCTGTCGGTCTGTCGGTCTGTCTGTCTGTCTGTGGTCAATCCTTGTCCCGGGCAAAACTATACTAACCTGTGGTCCGATTTTGATGAAATTTTCAGGGATTGTGCGGGTTAGGTCCTAGACGGTCCCCTATAAATTTCAGCACCTTCGGATCAGCTGAGTGAGCTCCAAGGCCATTTTCTCTCCTGTTGAACGCAGGAAGCTGAAATTTGAGAGGCAGGGTCAATGGAGAATGCTGAAGGTGCCTGAGTGGTCACTGATCAGCTGAGTGAGCTCCAAGGCCATTTCCTCTCCTGTTTTTCGCCAACTGATTCTATACGTCCATGTTACAATGAGTGAGGAAGCTATACTGCCCACCCAACTTGGCAGACGTTTTTTTTTTATGTGCCATATGAAAGACATGAAAATGTCAAAAACATCGATCGCATTTGAACGGAGATTAGGCCTCTTTTGCGATTCACACTCGTGTTTCTGATTTATCGAACGTCCAACCCTTAAACTCTCGTAGGGAGCGAACGGTTCCTACAGGGCTCCGCGTGGTCTCTAACAATTCAATACTATCCTAAATTGATGAAAAAACAATAGGATTATATCAAATTTTTTTATTTAGGGTGTTTTCAAAATTTCAACCCTTAAAAGTGATCTACATCAACCAAGAGCTTCAGGTCACAACTAAATCCCAAATGGAGCCCATATACCAAATTTCATATAACAGGGGAAGACGGTGTTAGAATTTTTTTTCTAATTGTTGAAAAATAGTAATAAACCAAAATTGTGGGGATCCTCAATTTGGAGAGAACGTCGTTAATTACACACCCCATGGGTTTTGGTTTATTATTTTCAATAATAAACCTTTGGAATCGACAAAAAAAAAAAAAAAAAATTAAACCCCCTCAAAATGTGTTGGTTCACGTTTCAAGGTACGTAGAATCCGAAAATCGAATAAAAAATGTTCTATCCGTCCGCCGTACGCCGTTCGCGGCTCTTTTCTTAGTTACCCTGGACCGATTTAGATGAAATTTGGTGTAAGGGCTCCATTTGGGATCTAGTTGAGCCGCGAAGCTTTTGGTTGATGTCAGTCACTTCTAAGGGGTGAAAATTAAGGTTTGAAATTTTCAAATGTGCGTTAGCTCAAAAACTCTCGAAATAAAGGTATCGTTTTTTCACCAATTCAAGATAGTATTGAATTAAAAAAAGTTTTGAGACCACTCGGAGCACTGAAGGACAAATCGCTCCCTACGAGAACTTAAGGGTTTTCCTTCGATAAAACAGAATCACGAGTGTGAATCACCAAAGAGGTCTAATCTTCGTTCAAATTCTATCTGACTAAAGTGCAATCGCTGTTCATTTCTTAGATTAGTATTGCTATAGATGTTTTGCTTCCTTAGCAACCAGTAATCAACTTTCCCATATGAGACTCCCTATTTAGTTAGGTGGTAGGTACCTATAGTTGGTATGTAAAAGATTCCAATGGTTCATTATTGAAAATAATAAACCAAAATAAATAAATAGTGACTATGGCAAAGCTGTGATCTTTGCACATGAGTTATCTTTACAGGAAAATAAAGAACCTTTGTGAAATGATTTGCAGCGTTTTTACTTCACATTTTTTATACCTGGAAATCATGTTTTAAATTCCCTTCCCCCCTTTTTTTCATTTTACCAGCTATCAGCTTCGTATTCATTTCCCACCAGTTATGGTGGCATCTTTAACTACCTGGTTGACAATTGAAGGTGATAAATTTACCGAAAGCTCGGCAAAGGTGGAGTTTCATTCCTGAGGGCCTCATTCCTCAATTTGACTGAAAATTGTTGGTTGGGTCGATCATCATAATTATTTGTTGAAGATGTTTATTTGCCACAAAAAAATATTAAAAATAAACAGTTTTTACTGCTCAACAATGGAAAAAAGGTCTGCCAAGTGGGTGTGACACGTAGCTTCCTCGTATCCATAACCCGATTTCATAGAAGATCCGATGCATATCAGGTAATCTCAAAGTACCTTGCACTACCCTCAAAGGGAAACATCTACACTCTAACCAGAAAAAAACCCAAAAACTACTTACTACTTGTTACTTGACTACTAGTACTAAAGTGGTAGTTTTGTTATTGAAGCACTATTAAGGAACACGTTTGGAAAATTGTTATTTTCTTCTAGGTTGAGGGAAATCAGTGTAGCAATGTCGCAGTGACCAAATTCGGTCCAGCAGTCGAGCTACTAGTGTTCTAGTGTTATTCTCTTCTCCTCTACAGCATCCAAGAGCTTAACCTACAGGGTACAAATTACCCCCCTGTGATGCAAGAGCTTGTTCTAGGTAGGGATCTTCACGCATATCTATATTTTTATAATACATAAATAAGATAATACATTTATAAATAACTTCAAGTACATATTTACGACCCAGAGAGCACTTGGTGGAAGGTACCATTACCCAGCTGTGACACAGTGACAACAGGATCTGAACAGCAGCCATTTACTTTCGACAGGTTGTAGCCTGGTGTGATGGTGCAATGTATTTCTCAATGTTTTTAACAGTATAAATTTGCAATAAAGTCCATGAAGTTTTCCATCCAACGAAAAAACCGAGTATGAGTGATTTTCATCCAGCTGTGACCAGAATTTTCACCTTTAATGGGGTGAGGGTACCCTTCCTCCTACATAATATGTAGCCTCACCAATGAGTGGTCATCTTATATTACAAGATGACCACTCATTGGTGAGGCTTTGTCTCATTGACAGCTACACACCAACTAACAAATGAAATTTCTGAGACACCATTTCTTGGACGCAAAACCACATAAATAATGTTCATAATTAATTTATCATTTTTAGGTAAATCAAAAGAGAATTTTTGTAAAAAGGCTATGACTAGAGGAATTCGATTGACTGAATTTTTTAGCTGAATGTACGATCTTGGATGCAAACTTTAGATTGTAACTCACCTTTTGTTTCTGAGTTTGAACTAATTAATAATTTTTACAATGACGTCGATTTTGATGGGTTCCAGCTTGAAGCCAGGAAAGCTCTGAATTTCCTCATTTGAAAAAAAAACCTTAATTAGGTCGAGCAATTAGGGGAATTCGAGATTTTCTTTAGTCGACCCCACAGCCCACCGAACGGGCTTTTCCCAGCTGAAGTGGCCCATTTTTCGTCCAATAATTAAATAATTAATAAAAAAGGGACTTGTTTTTCTAGAGGGTGAAAATTCACAATTCGGATACGCGGGTTGGTGAAGGACAACCAATAGAAATCAAATATTCTAGAATCATTTTTCAACCAAATTATGGCACCGACTAAGCCATTATTCCTACCGCAATGTTTTCGAAATATCAATCAATTGGAAGACAGTTGTCTTAGAACGGTTTATGAGTACCCAAGACGAATAAAGTCACTCGCGACGAGATTGTGGAAAACCATTTTAATAAAAAACGGAGTTTGGAAGAACGTTGTCTATTTCCACGAAAATAATGAGTTACAAGTTGAATCGATTTCGACGGTTAGGTCATCAACAGTAAAAAACAATAACTGAAGGTACATTTATTTGAAGGTTTTTTATGAGTACCCAAGACCCAACACTGATCAAGTTTTCGAAGAGAATGTAGTCGTATCTACTCGTACATACTCATTACGTATCTCGATATAGTTTGTTATGAGGTAAGATTGGAGGTTCTTCCTATCTGGGAGTAAATTTTTCTGAACTTGAGCGTATTTTTGTACTTCCCGTGATGCCAAAACGCGAAACGTGAAAAGAGCAGCTAGCGCGAGTACTCGTAGATGCTAACTTTCCACGTCATTTTTTTCAGATCTCCGTGAAATCGTGAAAAGTGAACTCCTGTGGTGACGTTAACGTGACGCTCATTTATTAAGTTGGCAAGGTTACTTTGTTGGGTTTTTACTCCTAGTCTATTTCAAATTTTGTTCCCCTTTCATATAGGATATTGTTTGTTTTTGATGTTCCTAGTATCATGATGGAAGTTGTGGGTAAATGGATGGAGCTTATGGCAGAGTGCATTGTACTGAGTATCGAGTACTGAGGAGGAACTTGAGCAAATATTCAATGTTTATTTTAGGTCTCTGCTAGAGAAAAAGCACCCCATTTCAGAAATTCTACGTTCGGGCGTTTTCAACTGAGGACCATGGCAAAAGAGGAAGTTTCAACTTTCGGTTCAAACACCAGGATGAACCAAAACTGACTTGAAGATTCAACATAATCACTTGGACAATCTAATGCTCCCTTACAGATCAAATTTTCCAAAGTTTTTATCATACAATTCAATCAATATTTTTTGATTTCTTATAAATATCATAAGAAATCCATAATATATTATTTTTATTTTTTAAACATTTATTATTTATTTTTATTACCAGTAATATTACATTATACATATTTATCAATAACCAACTGCATATCAGTAATACCAGTAAAATATAGATACCAAAAAATAGATATGTACCAGTAAAAAAAAGGGCTACAGAGCTCCGGGTGGTCTCAAAAAATTTTAAAAATTCTATAGAATCTTAAATTGAAGGAAAAAAAATACCTTTATATCGAAATCTTTGAGTTAGGGCGTTTTCAAAATTTCAAAATTCATTTTTCAACCCTTAGTCGTAACCTACATCAACCAAAATCTTCGGGGCACAACTAGACCCCAAATGGAGCCCACATACCAAATTTCATCAAAATCGGTCAATGCTAAGTGGCAAAAGTGCCGCGTACGGCGGACGGACGGCCAAATTTTTATTCAATTTTTGGATTCTACGTACCTTGAAACGTAAACCATCAAATTTTGAGGGGGTGTTAAAACATTTTTTTCTTGGTCGATTCCTAAGGTTCATTAGGTGTTGAAAATAATAAACCAAAATTGGAATCCACAGTAAATGAAACACTAATGAGAATTGAATTGAAATAACTTCATAATTAATGACTAAGTGGGTAGGTAGTTGTGCAAACAAATCTTTTCTTTCGTTATGATTGCTATTTTCTGCCTTGAGTAGTACGTGGAAGAAGAAAATAACCCCATCTACTCTGAGGTTATCCTCTGAGGTTTCCTCCTTTAGGATTTAATCCTAAAGGAGAAAGAATTAAAATCTAAAAAGAAGGAAGAATTTAGGATAAAAGAGTATTTTTGTACTTGCCGTTTCGTTTCACACGTATCTACTCCCACACGCAAAAACTTCCTTGACGCCAAATGCCAACTTTTGGCGTTAGAAAAAATCGGTTGTCTACGCGAGGGTGTGCTACGTGAGGATAACCTCAGAGTAGATGGGGTTATTAACGCAAAACATAAAGTAGATGGGGTTAACGCAAAACATAAATTTTATGTTTTGCGTTGATTGTTGTCCTGTCTTTCTTCATTGTGTTTCCTTCTTCTTCATTTGTGTTTGGGTTGAAGAAGGACAAGACAACAATCAACGCAAAACATAAATAACCACAAAAAAATTCGATTTGCTTTTGAAGAGGAAGGGGGGGGGGGGAATTGGGTTTATCTTTTGCTTCCAAGTCTACCAAGGTATCTTTGTTACATTTTTCAAGGTTGAAAAAAAAAAACGTCTGCCAAGTGGGTGTGGCACATAGCTTCCTCGTATCCATAACCCGATTATATAGATGATCCGATGCGTAGTAGTTAATCTCAAAACACCAATCTCTAAGTTCCTTCCACTACCCTCATAGGGGACCATCTACACGCTAATCTGGACAATCCTAGAAAATTTCATCAAATTCGGATGAAAAATTAAGTGATTAGATGTATGTGATTGGATCAAAAAAATACTCAGCCTCGGCTGGGATTCGAACCCGCGACCCCTGGAGGACAGATGAAGTTACGGCTGTTACAAGGAATTCACATTTGCGCATGCGCAGTCGCTTCTATCAGTCCAGGGATGATGATTTTCATAGGGGACCATCTACAACCTAATCCACATAATCCCTGAAAATTTCATCGAAATCGGGTGGAAAATGTGGAAGTTATGGCCGTTACAAGGAAATTCACCTTTGCGCATGCGCAGTGGCTACTATAGGTCCGAAGTTGGTGATTTTCATAGGGGACCATCTAAATACTAATCTGTAACATCCCTGAAAATTTCATTGAAATCGGATGGAAAATGTAGAAGTTATGGCCGTTACAAGGAATTCACGTTTGCGCATGCGCAGTCGCTTCTATCAGTTCGGGGATGATGATTTTCATAGGGGACCGTCTACACACCAACCCGCACAATCCCTGGATATTTCATCGAAGTCGGACAATAACTTCGTATAGTTATGCGCGTTACAAGGAATTGATGACAGACGGACAGACACACAGACAGACAGACACGGAACCAAAATTGTTCAGAAAGGTCTAAAACGCAAAACGCGAGTGAAAATTTTGATTTTGGAGAACTTTTTTTTTCGTCCTTGAAAAGTGAAAACAAAGCTTCCGCTACCTTGGTAGACTCGGAAGCAAAATTGTTCTCCAAAATCAAAATTTCCACTCACGTTTTACGTTTTAGACCTTCCTGAACAATTTTGGTTCCGTGTCTGTCATGAAATCCTTGCCACAGCCATAAAGTTTACATTTTCCAACCGATTAGGAAGAAATTTTCAGGGATTATGCGGGTTGGCGTGTAGATGGTCCCCTGTGAAAAACATCACCCCCGGACTGCTAGTAGCCACCGCGCATGCGCAAACGTGAAATCCTTGACACAGCCTCAACTTGTACATTTCCCAACCGATTTCGATGGAATTTTCTCGGATTGTGCGGGTTAGCGTGTAGATGGTCCTCTATGAAAGTATTGGTGTATCATGGCCCACAATGGGGTATTTCGGTCAATTTTTTTTATTTTTTTTTTCAAAAGAGTAAGGCTCAGGAATAACGGTAATCGGGTCTGTTCGTCGAAAAAATGTTTTTAAAAAATCAGAGAAGCTAAGGAAAGTTGAAGATTTGAATGGTGTGACGTAGCTAGCCAATCGTGACGTAGCTAGCCAACTCGCTTTGAAAAAAGTATCCATGCACAGAAACCCTTGGAAGAGGTCTTGGATACTACAAAATATCACTCACACACGCGCGCGGCGTAGTCCTTGCCTAGTGGGGTTGCTATCGCTGTACCCCCCGGAATTGTACCCCCCGAGCATTGAGCCCCCGTCATTGTTCCCCCGGAGTGGAATCGATTTGGGAAGGTTTTACTGTACCCCCCGGAATTGTACCCCCCGAGCATTGAGCCCCCGATCATTCTACCCCTGAGCTCCTTATCAGTTGGATACTATAACGCACTTCCATACAACCACCCGGCAAAGTACCCCACCTCATTGATGTCGCAATCAATGTTAGTGCTTCGATTCTTGAATCTCAATAATCGATTCTCTATAAATTGATGTATGATTCACATTTACGCAAATTAATCCGTAATTACCTATAATAAATTGTATTATTCCAATTCGGAATGAAACCTTTCTTGAAATGGTGGATATTAAATATTGTAATTATTTTAATTTTAAAAAAGTGATTTTTTTTTTGTAATGAATATTCTTTCAAACAAGTTAAACTTTCAAAAATGAAGTTCTATCCACATTTAAAGGTAGATTACGACGAGACTTATTTTGATAAATACGAGATGAAAAATTATCAAAAAGATAGAATCAAAATTCAAGCACTCTAATCTCAAAGGAAAATTGTTTATAAGGGAAAAAGAATGAACGATTGTTTATGGATGTTTAGTAACTTGATATTCATGAATCCACACAACGCTGTAATTGGCGGTAAATTCAAATTTTGTTCTTAGTTTACCATAAATATTGGGCTTGAGCATTGTAACGTGAATCCACATTATACTTGGTACTTGATGGGCATTTTACTGGGGTGGAGATATGAATAAGTATTGTATGTAAAAATCTGTTGGTCAGGTTTTATTTCACTAAGTACTTACCTGCACAAAAATCATCAGCCTTAACTGTGACCTACATTTTTGTACCAACGTTTTGAAGCAATTAGGTAAACTGAACAAATCCAAACTACTTGAGATGGTTTTCCCTACGTTTGTTAAAAATCGAATTTAAAAGAGAAAATAAAAATCTGATTCCAAAATACTGCCGTTCAAAGGAGAAAAGCAGTAACTCGATTTTTTCACATTTTCAGCTCAATCTCCACCTTTTGGTAGGTTTTTCAATGGTGAAAAACAGTCTCCTATGAAAATTTAAGAAGTTATTACCATTAGTAGGTAGACTGCCTTCTAATAATAATGGGTGGTACATGGGTAAAAGACAGTTTGCCTTGAGCAATCCAAAAAACAGCAATACGGTCTCTTTAACTGAAACAAGGTGGTTTTCCGTTGCTTTGATCAGGCAATCGGAAGAGAAGTAGGTACAACAGTTTGGTTGATAGAATTGTGTTTCCCCATTGTCAGCTACCTCTTACTGCTAGCTCGGATACTGCTCTCGAAGCGCTGTTTTTCACCATTGGATTGATCACAGATCCGGCCCCAAATGTCGCCCAAAAAACTGTTTTCTTCCGATGCATCTGGTGAACATTTTGAAATGCCAGCTTTCGTCGTTTTCTCGTCATAATATGTTGAGTTTTAAATATATAACAGCGAATATATTGTGAGCCGTAGCTCACGAAAGTGACACAGCAATAAAGCGGCCGAGCAACCACCACCCTAGCTCCCTTCCCGCCTCTCGGATCAGCAGGATGGAGCGGGCTTGTACCGTCCCCGCTCCAGGGCGCCACCACCATCTCAGGCGCCCACCACCAGAAGCGCTCACGTCGGATTGACGTCATCGGCCGCCAATCACAAGCCGCCACGGAGCCCCGCTCAGACGCCTGTTGATGGAGGGTGGGGGCCTCCGGAATCAAAAGAACTAGTCACTGCGTGGAGCGGCCATAACGTCCCCGTCTTTGAAGCTATCAATCCGCGCTCCTCTGCATCAAGTTAGATACGAATATCGAACCCCCTTTATGCAAGTAGTGATTGGATTCCCCTCGATACCAGTCCGCCGAGTTAGCCTAGTTGCCCACGAGTCTGCGTATACGAGCCAACCCCTTCCTCCAACGGTAATCTGTGTGGCAAAAACCGTTCGGACCAATTCCCCCAGAGATCTTCTCATCGCACCACCTTTGGATTTCCTTCGGGCCCCACCGCTGTGAGTGTAAAAACTAATCTATACATTGGCCAATGTAATTGTGTTCAAACTGTGTAGAAATAACAAGTAGAGTCAAGTCAAGAACATTTAGAATTTCAGTCAGTCAGTCGAGTAAATTATCAAGTTGTGTAAATTTAGTAGAGTCATTCGTCAAGTCATTTGTAAAGTCGAAATAAGAAGGAAAATTGAAAGAACGCACGAAATATTTGTAAAACCATTTATTGATCGTAAATTGTATTTTCATTGCCAACAACATTTTAACGTAGAGTCATCTTGCCACTTAATTACATTAAAGACGTTCCTATTAGCTTGTAAAATTGCATTTCTTATTCACTACCTTTATTTCCGTAACAGACAGGTTTTACGTGTGACCACACCCTTTTCGTGCGATCACATCATTTTAGTGCGTCGCACCTTTTTAGTGCGTGCGCCGTTCACCGTGCCATTTTTCGTGCACTTGAAATTCCCTTCAGGAAGTCAGTTTCAGTCCTTCAGACCAAGAACATATTTAATCAGATAACAGCATTAGACCCTTCAGGTAATATTTTGATTGTAAGAGCCTTCAGCTACCTCCGAACCGCTACAGCTGTCTAACAGGTAATTATTTCAGTTTTATCATTTTAATAATAGTAAATTCAATTGCCTATCACTTGTGTCAATATAGCCTCTCAACCTATATTTGGGTCAGTTTCAAAAGGGCTTACTCGAGAATCCTCAATTCAACAGTGAAGCCCAAGCTTACAATATGGTTCGTAAAACATGTTATGAGGTGCGAAAATGGTCGTTGCGTGCAAAAAACTAAAAGTGATGAAAATAGTGTTCATCGAAGCGAGAGAATTTGCGTCCAACGGAGGTTGACATGTGGTGACAGCGTTGTTGAGAATCAGTACCTAATGAGTTCCCCGCAGAGATTTTCCCAATTAAAGAGCCAGGTTAGTAAACCTACGTGTACCTACGTTTGATGAAATATATCATGAACAGTGTATGCATCACTTGTTTGAAATCCCACTCATCACCAAGCTCTTTATGTACCTACCTAGGTACCTATTTGGGCGGGGTGGTCATAATGACAAAAGTATCTATCTGACACAAATCGATGTTCACTATAGGGTTAAGTAACTATCAAGGTTACAGATTTTTTCGCACTGTGCCTGTTTCATATACTTTTGTCATTATGACCACCCCTCCCAAATAGATATCAAAAGAGCTTGGTGATTCTGAGATGGGTGGAATTTCAAATAGGTTAGGCAACTCTGTGGAGAGAGTCGTTCAGTGATATTGGATCAATTATGGAGTTTAATCACCAACCTATTATTTTATTCTAACTCGAATTTTTAGATGGTGAGACAGGAATCAGTGACAATGAAATTCAAACTTTTGGAGAGGGAGAAAACGTTGAGTAGACGTACGTTGGAAGAGCAAGAGTGCCTGCTGAATGAAGATAAGCCCAAATGAGACCATCAAGACCAACATGGGAAGGAAGAGGGCGGAAACGGAAAAGACGAGAAAACAAGTTGAGGGGGCAGCCGGAGTTGGCGGAAGGTTCACATGGACGTAAAGAACAGAATGATAACCTTCCTCCTGGAAGCCTCTGAAATGATAACCTCTCTGGTTATATTGCTCTTGGAATTTTCAAATTGCCCACATGCTCATTAATTTTAACGAATGCCAGCTGAACAATGTTTGTAGAAAATGCACAGTTGGGATTCTGCAATAATTCTGGGAATACATTACCACAATGTATCAATCGCGTCGATTGCATCATAACAATCGATTGTTTGCTACTATCGACAGCTGGCCACCACTAGTGCAACCTCCACTCGTGGTTATCATTCCTGACCACTGCGCTGGTGCGCAGAATACACGGAAGAAGGACGACGGTATAAAAATTCCTTCTGCCGACGGGTTCCATCAAGATGGCAGCCACCATTCTCAACCGGGGAAAATCAGCCAATCAGATTGTGATATTTCTTTCCGTCTTTTCTGTTTCCGCCCTCTTCCATCCATGTGAATCCAGCTTCTAAGTACCAATCATAATGCCCCAACGCGTAACTGCATCAACCACGCCCATGTGAACCCAGTTTTAATGCCACTTTAAGACCGAGATTTCATTGAGGCGTTCATATCTTTCAGATATTGAGACAGTTCCTGACGAGTACTCCCTTTGGACAAACACTGAGATTCAATACTTCTCATTCGTTTTGGATGACCACAATGTCTTCTAATATTGTAGACATTACTTTGGTACTAGACACTGGTGAATAGATCGACAATGTCCCCATTTTCAATACGGCAGGTCCGCCTAGTTGTCCTCATTCACTCGAGTGCCAGGAGGAAGATTGAGATTAGTGTATTTTTTCAATAGTTTGATCTCATGTCTTACAACATAAGTCTGAAGAACTACTTCGTTACCTCTAACAAATTTATGTTTTTCATACATACTAATATTATTATTTTCCTCTAAAATAAAGTTTAAGATCTCAACAAACTGTTTTCCATTTATAAAAACCTCGTTTTTCTATCCATCAAAATTATTAACTTTTACTCTTCTATTTATTTGTAATTGAATCGAGATTGCAGCGTGCATTCTTCTTTGGAACTAGCAGGTAATTTTTGAAGACTAATGATTTAGTTTTTGGTATCAATACAAAAGCTAAATTTTTTCTTTGATCTGGCAATATAACTTTTTGAGCAATTATAACATGCAAAAGGAGAAAACGTTAAGCAAAAACTGCTGTAAGTAAACTCATGGTTCGACAACGGAATTTTTTTAAAAATGAATGTTGAAAGGGTTTGAAAGAACTCGTTCCTACCAACTGCGCCAATGTAAGGGACCACCCACTTACATAACACATATTTCATAGAAAATAACGTCTTGCATCACTCAAAAACCGGCTTTAATAATTATATTTCTCTCCTACCTCCTGTTTTTGACTACAAAAAATACTAAATAATAACAAACTGGTGCAGCATTTCATTTAGTGAGGTAGTTGACATGGAAGTTTAGTGACACCCACCACTGCGCGCATGCAGATTGGGGGTTCAGGAGTCAGTTGTACTTCGAATGTTGATCTAGATCAGTGGTTCCCAAACTGGGGGGCGCGCCCCCCTGGGGGGGGGGGGGGCGTGGAGAAAGTCCAGGGGGGGCGTGGCACCCAAATGAAATAAATTTAAAAAAATTACAAAAATAATTTCCTCAGATTTTTGAAATAAGGTCTTTCCAAGTTTCACCTTCCTTAAATTGAAAATGTATCTGTGTTACAATGTGAAATTTTGTGTCAGTAATTATATTCGTTTTTCATGTAATAGGTACTTGTTTTAATTTTCACCATACGTACAATTATTGAATCTTTCCATTCTGCGTTACCGCATTCAACAGTGATCGAAAAATCTACCTACTCACCATATCAAGTAGGCACATACCTGTACATGTAGGAGTTGGTATGTACGGTACCGTGGAAATAGGGTATTGAAAAATGGAAAGCTGATATGTGTAGGGGGGCGTGGGGGGTCTCCAAATAACCAGAGGGGGGCGTGGGGGGTCTCCAAATAACCAGAGGGGGGGCGTGGTACAAAAAAGTTTGGGAACCCCTGATCTAGATGATGTTCACCAGCTCACCCGAGTCGTTTCATACCTGTACTTTTCAGTCAATACATTCTCGTTCAACTTACCAGTGGTGTTCAGTGTATTCTTTTCTATACTTCAGTAGTTGCATAAGTTTTTACGTTCCTCACTAATTTACAATTTTGTCCACCATGTTAACAATAATGTCGTGATGGTGTTTTCAGTTGTATTAATTGGTCAAGAATAGAAAATCCTCATTGGAAACACGTACAGTAGCAAATTAATTAAGGAGTAGAGCGGTATTGGTTGGCTCTATCTTACACTTATACCTTATTTCAAATATTTTGTCATCTTTGATGTCCGATCATGAAGTAGGTAGCGAAAAAAAAAATGGGTGGAAAGCATTTTCCACCCATTTGGGTCTTCAGGGAGGTGAAAATGGGAAGGAGCCAAGTCAGAGGAATATAGAGGGTGGTTCACAATGTCCCAACCAAATAATTCCAACATCTCTTGGAGGGCTGGTGTTGTCTTGCAACAAGCACACCTCCTTTGTCAACAGCTTTTTAAGGGCTTTGCAGTATCGAATAAATTGCATTAATTATCTCCCCCAAGGGCAGAAAATGAACCAGAATGATTCCTTCCAAAATTCAAAATGGAAGGCCTCCTACTCCTCTGATCATTGTGAACATTTTTGTTCTGTCTTCACTCAACTCACAACACCACTTGAAAACATTGGGTTTTCCGACTATTTGGCGGATACCTACCATGATTTTTCACCAAAAGTAATATAATTACAATAGGATTCGACTTATTTTCTTGCTGTTATTTATCTTTGATTTGCTTCTTGCAATTCATAGTAAAGAGATTTAGCAGATAAATTAATGTGTTCTGAATATTTAACCCTTTAGCGTTCCTTGATACAACTGTTGTACCAAGGTAGAAGCAGTTTGAATTCTGGCGTGTTTTTCGTTCTATTCCTTCTCAATAGGGTGCAGCATCATGAGAAAAATGGTAGCATCTCTTAGCTCCGAGTAGATCTCGAGATATTGCAAAAGTGGGTGTTTTGTGGTACAACTGTTGTACCAAGGAACGCGAACGACGAAGTTTTTTTGCTGTTGTTTTTTATTCAAACCAAAAAATTACGCGGTGATGTCCACACGGATGAATTTCGTCTTCTATTCGAGGAACGTTATTTTTCTATAGCTATTCAAGTATCCATAATGAAAGCATAACACTGGAATCGCGTACTCGCAACGATGTTATTGAAGTTTTTCGGGGCGGGCGCCCCATGATTTCTCACTGGAGATTGGACGCGTCGCATACCAACGCAACAAGTCCTATTGAAATGTTGTTTGCTGTCGAATTTGTCATCAGTTTTATATTGATTGAAAGCAAGATCATCCAGAATAAACTCAAATTATGGTCATTCCCTGATTACCTTTTACTGGTACAAATGTTGTACCAAGGAACATCATGGCCGAAAAGTGCACCCCATGATTTCTCCCTGGAGATTGGACGCGTCGCATGCCAACGCAACAAGTCCTATTGAAATGTTGTTTGCTGTCGAATTTGTCATCTGTTTTATATTGATTGAAAGTAATATCATCCAGAATAAACTAAATTATGATCATTCCCTGATTACCTTTTACTGGTACAAATGTTGTACCAAGGAACATCATGGCCGAAAAGTGTACCTGGTGGTCCTTGGTACACATGCTGTACCATGCCATTTTATGGCGCGTGAACCATTTTTTTCGCAAAAAAAGGCTGAAATATTGTTAATAGATCCATGAAGACCCGACTAGATCAGAAAAAAAAAAAATTTTCCCATGACGCCCGAGTTTTGCCCGCTAAGGGGTTAATAAGTTATTAGTGTTGCATTAGTTCGTTGGAAAAGATAGGAACAGTTGAGTAGAAAATTGACACACAATTTTTTTGCACCTCTGAAAACACTTTTCTTTCAGCTTTATTTCATCAATTTAGGTAAGTAGGTAACAAAATCATGAAAATCACAAAAGAAGCACAAACTACAAATCCAGTAAACCACAAAAGCCACAATAATTACAAAATTTAGGGTCGGTCTTCCTAAATAAAATTGGAGTCAACTAATCTTGTAATAATTTGATTTTTATTAAATTCAAACTTTATTGGTGCCACTTGGGTTTTTGCGCGCCTAGCGGTGAATCAAGGAAATATGGCATTAAATGTATGGAGTAAGTTCCACTAGTTAAAAAAAAATACAATTATTCTATCTATTAATCTACGTACCATATTGGAGAGCCCGTCGTAACCAGGAGGACTCCTGTACTCGACTTGTTGGTTTCGATGGGTTCTCCAATATGGTACCTACAAGGAAATATGTTTTTTTTTTTTTTTTTTTCAATAGTCATTTTACATGTTAATAAAGTGAGCTCAGCTCCGATTCTTTAACCCTGCACAACAGGACTTACATCTGAACGGAGCTTGTTGGTTTCTTATGCTATTTTATGTGCTGAATCTGAATCCGAGGTCTGGTTTTTTATGTTTGACTCCTTTTTCCACAATAATATTTATCAGGTTTTCACTTTTTTAGGTCTTCCCACAGTAAGACTTGGGCGTCCTTATCCAATTAATCTGGGGTGAGTAGGACAACACTCATCAGGAAAAAGTCTGCCAAGGGGGTGTGGGGCATAGCTTCCTCGTATCCATAACCCGATTGTTTAGATGATCCAATGCATTGTAGCTAATTAGCTACAATGAGATTAATCTTAAAACCCTAGTAGTGTACCAACTACACGACATACAGCAAAATATCTGAATATTTCTTCGAATTTGGATGGAAAATGTGGAAGTTAAAACTATCAGTCTGGGGGTGGTGATTGTTTTAGGGGACCATCTACACGCAAACCAACACAATCGTTGAAAATTTAATCAAAATTGAATAATAACTTTGCATGGTTTTGCTAGTTACAAGGATTCCATGAGACACAGAACCAAAATTTTTCAGGAAGGTCTGAAATGTAAAACGCGAATGCAAATTTTAATTTTGGAGAACATTTTTTTGTCCGCTGCCTTGGTAAGCAGCGTAAGAAGTGAGCAGCAAGGTAAGAGGTAAGAAGCAAAACGGACCTCAGATTCGGATTCAGCACTACGTAAAAAACTTACGAAAAGTATGTTTTATACGTATGTTTACATACAAACATACCTACAAATTTTGTAAAGTTGTATCTACAACCTGTCTTGTAGACTTGGCTTGGTAACTTGGAGTAAAATATATGACATAGCTCTACCAGGATGTTCCTGAAGGTTCATCGTCGGAATCTATCCAATCGATTGTCAGTAGACTGAAATGATCTTTTTCTTGCCGAGACATTTCTTGTTATCCTCTTCCGAGATGACTGGCTGATAAGAGTCCTCCTGATATGCCCTTGGACCATGAACGCTCATCCTCTTTTCATGGATCCAATGTAAATAGATTTTCCGTTAGTTCCGCAGCATTCCTCGGTACTCAACGATTGTCTGCAAGAAAATTATGCTACCATCAGAGAATGTCAATGAGGAGAAAAAATCAATCTGTCTCGCAGCACTGAATTTGTTTGAATGAAAAATGTTTGTCTATTTAGTATTTAATTCAGTAGTTGAAATATCGTTTGTCAGGCAGATAAAATTTAGCTCGGGTGCATGGAAAATCCATCAAACATAGCAGGTAGGTAGTAGCTACGTCAAATCCCGCCTGACAGGTGGGATATGATTAGGAAAGGAACTTACCTATTTGTCATGAAGTTAACGGGCAGAAGCGAAAATCCTTCCTCACAACCTCTGGTACCTAGCTGAAGCACTTGGGATGTTCACAGTACTCTTCTCCACAACTTGTCTCTTCTCTTCTTGTCTAGCGGCATACCGTAAAATTGTCAGGAGCTATCCGCCTGACAGGATATAGTTGGAAGGATTGTTTGAGTTTCACGAAGTTGGGTAGTCGACGTTAGAGTAGGAACGAGTTGGTTTACATACATTAACGGTATGACATACCTACCGACTTTATTTACTTAATACGTTACATTGTAGAGTATTAAAGTAAATAAAGTTGTATTGAGTTGTATTGTGTAAATTGAGTGAACACAATCACCCCTGAAGACAGTTTTACCAACATGTTTTGGTAAACTACGTACATGTTTGCCAGAGATGGACAGTTTTTAGGACAGAAGGAGCCTAATACTATTGATTAACATTTAGTTTCAAAATTATTTAATTATCTCCGTTTTATATTATAGACACTACATTGCCAATTTTAAAGAGAACAACATTTGAATTTACCGCCACTTAACAGGCGTTGATTTTCGATCCATGAAAAGGAATTTATTATTCTACTTCCATGTTCAATCGTTTGTAACCGGATGATCGATTAAAACAACATCGGTAAGATAGATACTATCGATTGTCACACCAATGTGGTGGAGTACATTGCCGGGGGTTTGTATGGAGGTGCTTTATAGTATCCAACTGATAAGGAGCTCAGGGGTAGAATGACCGGGGGCTCAATGCTCGGGGGGTACAATGCTTGGGGGGTACAGTGAAACCGTCCCAAATGGATTCCACTCCGGGGGTACAATGACGGGGGCTCAATGCTCGGGGGGTACAATTACGGGGGGTACAAATGAGCACACCCTGCCTAGTGTGTGTGCATTTATAGCGGCCCGCCTTTTTCAAACGTGTGATCTCTTTAATTAATTTTTCTACCACATGTTATAGTATCATTGGGCTTAAAGTTGTAGTATATAGGTTTTCAAGGGTGCTGAATCCAAATTTGAGGTCAAAAACCTGAATTTCCGACCCACCGAAATACCCCATTGAAAGTATTTTGTGCGCATACGCAAACGTGAAATCCTTGTCTCTGCCGTAATTTCTACATTTTCTAACAATATTCAGGGTTTATGCGGATTGGGGTGTAGTGCATTCACCCTCATTTGTTTTAAGATTTTTTTTTTTCGGGTGTGGGGAAACTCTTTAAGAGCGAAGGGGAAGTTCAACTCAACAATGTTGGACTCCCCATCATGGGCATACCAACTAAAACCCCACTCCCTCTGCTCAGGACTCACTTGTACAGTATTACTTCAGGGTGAGCACTTTTTTTGTGCCAAAAGGCTACTCCTACTTCTGCTCTCCAGTCTGATCTCTCCATCAATTCTATTCCTCATCTTATTCCCCTCATCATCCATCCAGCTTTTTTGCTTTGAGGACTGATGTGACAAATACTGCCATTGCATCCCACCTCGACTTGTTCCTAATCATCTCATGTATTATTGTCTGTGGAAGCAACGTTCCGATGTCCTCTTCCGCACTCCTCCTCATATCCTCCCATTGTGGGCATGTGAAGAAGGTGTGGCAGACATCATCCTCTTCTATCCCATGAAGTAAAGTTGTGATATATTATTCTTCTTCCTCTTCTTTATAAACACTCATAACACTTCGTTATTTGGTTGAACATTTTTATTCGTATACTCTGAACTTTTAATCTTAGTCGTGAAAACACAATGACAACCAATTTATTTAATCACATGAAAACTAATTTAGGGCCAAAATTATCGCAAGAAGAAATTAAAACTTAAAATTTGAGTATTAAATTTTGATGCCAAAAATTATTTGAATATATTGAAGTATCGTTTTCGCGACATCCCACAGTATCTGCACTCTGGGTCAGTGGCTTTCCCGATCTTTATTAAGGAGGAGCGGAAGTATCCAAGCCCCGAAGGGAATTAAGTCAGGTAATAGTTCACCTCACCGTCTCTCCAACCAAAAATTAATAAAAAATAAGTTTGACAGAGCAGTTTTTAGTTTTAACCCGATTAGTCCTGCAAAAATCTAACAGAAAACCTTGTAAGTCCGCTGTAGGGTATGAGGAAAAACTAGTATGTCTTAAAATCGGCCTAATTCTCTCTATTCAAGCTGTTTAAGCCATTGATTCCTTCAATTGATCGATACTGAGTCGCAAGATGGTCGATTGCTCACCTCAAACTCATTTGGATCATTTTTATGAAGTTTTTTTGTGTCTCCTGAAAAGGTGACCACTTCGGACTTGAAAGGTTTCCCAGGTATATGAGTGATATTATCGCAGTTTGGAGGAGGACTTCGTTGACTGGACATGAGGCATCCGTGCGTGAGACGAGTGTAGCCTATACACAACCTTGTCAAAACCTCTTTTCGCGAGTGGACCATTGTTCCATCTGCTTTCCTCTTTGTTCGGGAAGACTTGATTTATTAGCGTTCTGAAGAGGTCTGTCGTTTTCAACAACGTCGTTCAATCAACTCTTCACTTCTTCCTTATTTTTTGTGAGAAAACTATACTGTCTACTAATTTGGTACCTATTTCTTTCAGGTCGATTACAATATAAGGTCGATAGTAAAAAGCCACTGGCACTTTCGGAATGTCGAAGGGAGTGGAAAGGTTACAGCGAGAACTCGGACAATTCGGGCGTTTGTTTTAGTGACGGAGTTGCCCTGACTCGGGGAACAATGGGACCACACAGAGAGGACGTACACTGTCTCCACCTCTTGTTCAATTAGTCGCTTCTTCACTTGTTACTCCACCAATCGTACGGGAAGGCCCCGGCATTCTATTACCATCTCATTAACTTCATTTTCTCTCTCTACTTCTATTCTTCGGCGTGTGGGTTTTACCGGTTCTCACGACCCAGTCCAGGAAATTCACATGGATGGATGGAATGCGAGACGACGCTGTTCCTCGCGTCTTCTATTATGTTTTCATCTCCACCTTTGAAATTCAAGGTTCTGAGGAGATGAGATACACGGGAGAAATGCGAGTAAGAAGATACCTACTTACTTTTTATCAGTGAAGAAAAAGCTAACTAACCTCCACAGATTTTTTTCTTTTCAAAAGTATCGAAAAAATTCGATTTTTATTAATTAATTAGAAGCTTTTATTTAGTTTCACCTGTCCGTTTCTGTCACTTGTGTTTTGTGTTTTTTCACCTGTCAGTCTGTCATTAATCAAATCTTGCAAGTTGAATTTGATCCACTTCCCGGTATCCGATTGAGCTGAAATTTTGCAAGCATGTGTGAATCGCATGACAATGCAATATTATTAACTTTCTGAGACCATCTTTCAATTCGCAGGGGACCATCCTCCATCTAATACATAAAACCTCAATCGTACGTGAACGTTGCCGATCGGGAGGGGGAAGAATCAGAGGCGGGAGGAGTCAAAGGAGTCGGGGTTGGGAAGAGTCAGAGTCCGTGTAATACAATAGGAAACTAGGAAATTTCAACATATGATTAATTAATGAATTGATGATTAATTAATGGTCGTGATTGATGGTCATTGATTAATGGTCATGATTAATTAATGAATTGAATATTGGATTCATTGAAACAGTATTTTGAAGTGAAATGTCACTCTGCTATCGATGGGCCCTCTCCTTCTAGTTAGTTCTATATTTATTATACTCATGTAGAGCTCGTCGAGAGCTCTTTGCCGATACAATAAACTCAAAACCCGATTTTTCGGATTTGACACCCTCCTATTGAGGTGCGATATCCCTATCATCTCTCACTCCTTGGTATATTTTTTAAAGAATAGTTCCAGACTATTTCCCACAGAAACGAACTAAAATGTTAATGATAGTCTAAATGTCTAAAGAAATAGCGACGATTTCTCAAAATTCCCCTTTTTTGCTAACTGGTAGACCGATCGGATTTGGGAAAACGGGGAGTAAAACGCACATCATTCGATTCCCCCGAATGGGTGTGTGATGACAACATTACTGACTACGTTTTTGGGGGGTTTTGTTTTGGACAAAACGCGGAAGTGGTGCGTAGGCGGGCTGTAAAACATCGGTTTATCGATCAGCGTCGGTCGCGGGGGTGGAAGCTCGAGAAGGCAGGGGATGTGATGTTACCGCCTGCACCCCAAACATGTCTCAAGCGCTTCCTGACAATAAGAGCACTTCCTCCGTATAAACGCCTTTTCCACCGTCTTATTTCTATGATCTGACTTAAGGTCAAATTTCTATAGTCTGACTCAAGTAAGAAAAAAAAAAATATTATTCTTTATTCAATTTTGAGAAATTTGATATTTAATAATTAATTGTTCCATATACGGCACCCTAAGATAATTGAGGTCAAAGTTGGCCATCTCATGGCTGCGCTCCCGCTCTACACAAGAGAGACCGCGCCTTCCACAACAACAACTGTAGTACAAGTAACTTGTAAACTTTAGTAGGTAACTCGGAAACTATAAAAAACCGGCGATAAACAAACTGTAACACTGAAAAACCTTTACCTTATTCTTCTTCTATTTGTTCTTATACAGCCAAGTTAGAATGCCACCAAGCTCGAAAATTGTTCTTTTTCAGAAAAACGCGTTTTTCTCTAAACAACATTTTCTGCTGCTTACGTGCACGTTCTGCGGTATCCAATCAATCGATTTTGATTCTTTTTTTTGTGTTGTTCGTAGGTTGCTAACAAGTCGATAGACGATTGGGTTTTGGAAAATTTTGATTTGAAGAGTTTGAGGTTAACAAAATGTTACCTACCAAAAACCAGATTTTTATTTTTCGAGAAAAAAATAAAACTATAGAAAATCAAAAAGCCCTCGTCTGTTGATAGAGCTTAGTAAGATGAACAAATTTTTAAAAAATATGAATTTGGACGAGTAATTACCGAGAAAAGTGCACGAAAACAGGTGAAAGAGCCCAACTTTAGGTACTTATAGCGAAGTTCCTAAATGATAAGTTATGATTTTTTTACAAAGGTAGTTTTGTTCATAAAAATCTAAACTGTCGACTTATTGACCATTATCAATTTTTTATTACGATTTAAGCAAGCGTTTGGAAAAAACGCTGTTTTTTTGGGCTGACTCCCCTTAAGGGTATTAATCTTTTTTAAAAAATTTAAAAGAAATTGAAGTCTTGGCGATGCGATGGGTACAGAATCATAAACTTCTCAGATCCAATTTTTAGAGACTCAAACCTCGAGTGGTGTGTTGGAGTCGTCCATGACACGCTCTAGAAATGGGCAATACAGCACTTGGGAGCACTATTAGGGTGTGCGCCTGGGTAGGAAAAACTGTTTATTGTTATTTTTAATCTAAGGTAGACCTCATTCTGAAAATTTTGGTACCAACCGCGACCTATGTACCAAACGTGACCTGTGTAAATCTTGTCCTATGAATTTTTAAAGTTTCGACCGTTTATGACGTCACAGTGGGCTGGGGGGTCCCGCCCAGGCGAGAGGGGCGCGTGACGTCATAAACGGTCGAAACTTTGAAAAATCATAGAAACAGATCTACTCACGCTAGAAGGTCGCGGTTGGTGCCAAAATTCTCAGGATGTAGTCTACTTTCGATTAAAATTCTAAAAAAAAAAATCAAGGCGCATTCCCCATTGAGGAATGTATTCATCACTGGACGCCTTCCCAGGATCTTTTGATTTTGTTGGGTACCAGTGAGGAAGCTTGAGGCTCACAAATAAGGACAGGAATACGTCTTTACTCCTGTGGAGATGGTTTTTTTCAATCCTAAGCCAGAGTCAGGGCACCAGTGACTCCTTGCAGCCCAGTACAATTCGAAAGTTTTCAACCAATTGGAGTCATCGGAAGTTAGAGAACTTGTTCAATTCTCCAAAGAAGTACAGGTCGGGAGAAAGTAATTCATGTAAGTAGGAGTCTGGCACAGCTTAGAGAGGACTCAATGCCTATGCGCGATGGAGGTGGCCTCCGAAATGCTCGTGATCTGTAAAATGAGCTTCTGATCACTAAACCTTCAACATCATCTTTTTCCCATCGCCTCAACCGCCTGATGGTCCATAGTTTGTTCACGCAGTTTTTTCTTGATTGGGAACTTGGCAGAGTGTACAATTAGCGGAAAAGGTCGCAGCATTTGTGAATCGTTGTATGGTTAGCATTTTGATCCCTCCTTAGCTAGTGCATCTGCGCCCTCATTACCCAGGATGCCTTATTGGGATGGAATTCATTGGAGGGTCATAGTGACTCTTGGTATATTGACTCCCTTAAGCAAGAGCCTTGCCTCAAAGGTATCTCATGAAAGAGAATCACTGTCTATAAACTGTGGAACCTTGTGGTTTCCAAGAGATGGGATCATTTTGATTGCTGAAAGAGGCAAGGAGGATTTCTCCATAAAAACTGGTATTCGGTGTTCCCACTGGAGCAGCAAATTTTTGCTCGACACAGTACACCCAAGCCCCCGCTTATTCTTGCTCCAATGGCGGAACCATGGTTAAGATGTGGAACCACTTTGGCTAAGGAAATCTAGAGTGGATCGTCTCCAGTCTCGTCTACAGTGGATGCCAGAGCTCTCAGTGGAGATGGTCAGCATAGCCCTTTGCGTGAACATAGCAGCTACAGTATTGGTACTACGGGTTAGGAGGAAGTATGCACCACAACAACAGTTTACAGATTCTCAAACATTGACTTCTTGCTGCTGCGGTGGAGACGTTAGATCCTTTGACAAGTTCTAGAAGTCGTGATCAACTGCTTGGGGTTGACTAAGTTGCGGAGATTTGAGATACATTATATCCATATTTCGAACCGTAGAGTAATGAAACTCTTATTAACGTCAAGTAGAGTTTCAGGGCCAAAACAATGTGAATCCGATCCTTGTTTAGCAAGGCGATCAGCTTCTTCATTGGCCAGGAACCCAGAGCAAAGTCAGCTTATTGCCACGAGTCGCAGCCTGAATAGAGTTTAAACAATCCAAGGTTAGACTTGATGTAACACTTAAGCATGCACTGGCTATAGGATATTATGTGAATTCTCGATCCATTGAGTTGTTTCCTGGCAATTTACGGTGCGCATATTTCTATGGTAAGTAAAGTAAGTAAAGTAAAGTAAACAACCATTTCAGGTTGGATTTTCTGCCATTCCTGGCGTCGCAGACGTCATCAGCTGTCTTCCAAAGGGAAGATCAGAATTTGTTCTGATGATTTCGCTCATGGCTTCCCATTGACCTCACCGCCCTGGGTTGGGACGGGGGGGGGGGGAGGGGGGCGATGAGAGCCCCGGTCGCCGAAAAACGCACGCTGCCGGCGATGAGATTTAAACCCACGATCCCCGCAGAGGTCGGTCCAAAGTCCACCACCAATCAACGACGCCCCAACGACCGTAGCCACACCGCTGACCCAAGCATATTTCTATGGAAGATGAATGATGCCTTTCGCTCCAAGGAGTTTAAGTAGACAGAAATTTGGCTTTCTGATCCCTGAGCCTGGTACACGGACAGATCTGTGAACCAGGGAATATTAGAATTCAATATATTGGGTGTGCCCGATTTTTCAGCATCCAACATCATTGATCATTCTAAGGGATGGGTCAAAGTTTATCCTTTCTAACTTGTTGTCGACAACTGACATGGTTAATGGATCGGTGAGGACCTCGCCAAGTATCCAAGTGACTCCCACAGCGAAGAGGGAGATTGAGTCTTTCCGAATGTAGCATTCCAATAGCCCCCTGGTAGGCTGTCTTTCGAACAAAAACGTCATGGGCAACAGTCCGGAATTTCGCTTTCCAGGTATCCAAACAGCGATTTCTTCCACAGATCAATTTCCCCACAGCAACACCATAAAAAGACTTCGTTCGATGAAAATAAGACCGATACAGCTCTGGAAAAAGTATAAGACTTTTCCCCGTACCGAATGAAGACCACCGAAGAAAGAGGCCCACTTAAGTTGATTATACGTCGGGTGAGGGCAGTATAGCCTCTGCTGACAATAGTGGTGTTAGCAATCAAGGAATTCCCTCCTTTTAAGCTTCCTCTCCAGGCCCATTGAGAGAAGATTTTTACCTTTTTATACGGTTAAAGATTTATCCTCTTTCATTCCGATTCAGCCCGATTAGAAGATACTTTCCCGGATAAGGGTCAGGAGACTAAATGGAAAGAGAGGGTCGCCCTTAGACGTTCAATACATCATTACTTACTTCGTTGTATATCTCATTTCCTGGAGGGCCCCCAGAGTTTCAAGAAAAGAGGTTTCTTTCGCCGTACATCCGTTGCAATGAACCTTTTTCCTCAACCTTTTTCTCCGCGTAATTTCCCGTAAAGGGTCAAATAGATTTGATATCCACCATCGTATTTTCTCAATAAAAGGATCGTATTTTTTTTATATTTTCCTCAGCACCAGAGGAGTACTACCTTCATTCCAAGATTATAACTCCCTGAACTTAAAAAATCTTCTAATTGTGCAAATGTTTCGAAATTGGTCAAAATTGTTCAAAATGCTCTAAAACGTGAAACATTTGAGGCAAATTTGAATTTTGAGGATCACATTTTTAGTAAGTCAAAAAATGTAGGTCTTTCAAAATGAAAATTTCCACTCGTAATCAGCGTTTCAGAATTGTCTGAACAACTTTGGTTCCGTTTCTGCTTGTCGCTCACCAGGACAAGCCTCTTGGGGCATAACTACCGGAAATCTCAGTCCGATTATGATTAAATTTTCGGGGGAATGTCCCCCAAGCATGGTCCCCCGGATGGATAACAGCGAAACTCGAAATCCTTCTAACGACCATAAATTTTACAATTTCAGTAAAATTGTAAAGATGAATTAAATAAATTTTCAGGGATTGTGTAGGCAGGAATTGGAATGCTTCCTATGAATTTCACTGCGATCGGATCGTAATAGGCTCGTTGTATACTCAAACGTTCGATATTAAGGTATTATTTTTTCATCAACGTAAAATAGAATTGAATTTTTAGAATCGAATGAGACCACCCAGAGCTCTGCAGGACCAACCGTTCGATTCCTATGAGAACTAAAGTTTTGGACTTAAGATAAATCAGAAACACGAGTGTGGATTGCAAAAGAGGCCTAATCTCGGTTCAAATTTTAGCTGATCAAAATGCAATCGTTGTTCGTTTCATTGAATAAGTTTCGTGTTTACACAGTTGCGCGGTCAAGTTCCTTGAGTCAAATTTCGGAATGGAGGCCCCCTCAACTCTTGGATAGCGAAGTTATTGCTATAGTACTTCAATGAAAAAGTTGTAATAAAAAATAATAATTTTTATTATTACGAAAACTATTATAAAATAAATAGTTTTAATGGAAAAGCCGCGTTCTATGCAGACACCCTTCTGTGCAGTAAATTATTAAACCATTGTTCAATCAATTGCAGTGTTTTTAAATGTTCAGACCTAATCCTGTCGGTATTACATTACATACTTTATTTTGTTGACTAATGAGATAAAGAATTTTTTCAAACATTTTGCAAACCTGTTTTATGGCTTTGGGACTAGTGCGTCAGCAACAGCATATACCCCTAAAAGGATCGAAGTTTTGATTATCGCACATACATTAGATCATCTAAGCAATCCCTTGGCCACACCCTTGGCAGAATTGTTGTCCATTATTGTTTTCAATTCATACCTAATTTTTATTGTCCAATCTTCGTAATCTCTTTTCTAGCGCTCAGCGTTACACTGAGGACCCTTCAATACTTCACCAACACCCGAAAACAGTTGCTTTTGAAGTGACAAAAACCTGAAATCGCCCGAGGTGACAAAAGGCACCCACTCCAGCCTTGCCTACGGTGGCCACATGACGCTGGGGCTACCTCTTCAACCACGTCAGTTGAACTGTGGAGCTCCTAACTAGCTCTCATTGTCACCAATCCATCCGTTTCCGCCCCAGGAGGTTATCTTCGGGGAGTCACTGGTTGTCTGAGGACTGAGGCCCACGGAAATGAGTTGCAACTCATCCTTCGATCAGCCTTAACTTACTAAGGTGTAGATGTAGAACTGGAACTAGGTTCATAAGAAAACTCGTTAATCATCATTTATAACAAAAAAGCGCTTTTAGCACAATCTTCTGCAAAATATTTTGCTAGCTTTCTAGTAAGATAATTCTTTTTTCCAATTTCATTGTATTTTAGCCAGGTTTTTGTTGGGTCTGTAGTGAAACAATTGGACGAATAGGATTGATTGCCTTCTTCATTTCTTTCAACAATAGCTTACGAGTGGCGATGGTGCTCATTTTGGTAGAAAGTTTATTTTTTGAGAATCGTGGCATTTTAATTGGTTTTCTCTCTCTTAGTAAGATTCCTCTGTATGATTTTGCAAGTTTCAGTACTATTCAAGAGGTTAATAATTTTGTCTATGTAATACATAGAACAGAATACTATTCTGTTCGATTTACAGCATCTGTTCGATTGATTTATCGGTTTTTATGAAGACAGTGGCAGGTAGAGATTTACAAAAATGATTATATTTAATATACGATTCAGTGCCTTTTAGGACCCTTAGATCTGTAGTGGACAAGTGTACGAAGGTTCGTATTCATGTTGACACAAAGCTGACCGAACCTCGATTTGAAACTCTGCAACGCACTTTGCAGAAGCTAGGTAAGTACTTTCCTGCAAATAAACGGTCGACAATCCCATCACCAATTATATAACTAGCTGTATACTCGTATGTTGAGGGGATCCTGAAGAGGGTCTGCTGATGGGTATCGACTTTTGAATAATGCATTGCCTATGTGGTTTCGGTGTCCGGTCACTAAGCGATTATTTTAGGAATTGTCCACAAGGGAAAACTTATTTTGCGTTTTTCTCAAAACTCCGTTTTTGGGAAAAACGCCTTTGTGCTCCAAACGCTGTGTATCGATATAGAGATGATGAATTGTTAGGGTGACTATGGGATGGATCAAGGTAAGTAGACCTCTACTCACCCTGGGGATGGATATAAGCCTGAGTTTCAACTCTCTTTCCTTGGATTTGAAAGTGCTGTGATTTTAGTTATTTCTACCTACAATTGTCAGGATCGTATCCTTGTTGGTGGAATCTGTAATTTACGGGATTTATAAGGTCAGAATAACATTGAAAATTTCAGGTCGTTTCATGTATCAATTACACAATTTTTATTTCCTTCAATAGACATCATATTTCTAGGTCTCATTTGAATTGTTTGCTTACCGGATTTTATTGCTGCTTTTTGGTTTATTATTTTCAATAATAAGCCTTTAGGATCGAGCAAGAAAAAATTTTAACCCCCCTCAAAATTTGATGTCAGTCACATCTAAGGGGTGAAAATTAAGGGTTGAAATTTTCAAGAGTGCCCTAGCTCGAAAACTCTCGAAATAAACGTATCCGTTTTTACCAATTTTAAATAGTATTGAATTTTAAAAAAAATTTGAGACCACCCGGAGCTCTGCAGGACAAGCCGTTCGCTCCCTGCGAGTACTTAAGGGTTTTCCTTCGATGAAACAGAATCACGAGTGTGAATCACAAAAGAGGTCTAATCTCCGTTCAAATTTTATCTGACTAAAATCCGATCAGTTTTGCTTTTTGAGCAACCAGTAATCAAATTTCCATATGAAGCTGTCTATTTTTTTTTTTTTTTTTTTTTTTTTTTTGATCGTGAAGGTGTGAAGGCAGTATGGTGAGGTAGGTAGTACCTACCAATGCTTGGTAGGTAAAAAAATGTTAATAGGTAAAAAAAAAACGCTTCAAATCATTGGCCAAAGGTTTATTATTTTATGTATAGATCCCACCCTACTAACCATAGGGTAGTACTACGTACTAGGGTGTTTTTGAAAATTTCAACCCTTCATTCCCATTTGGTTGGTGGTTGGGTTTGAAATTTTCAAAAATGCCCTAGTAGGTAGCAGGTACCTGCGGTTGGTAGGGAGGGATCTATACAGAAGGGTGATCTATACAGAAAATAATAAACCTTTGGGCAATGATTTACAGCGTTTTGATACTCGAACGTTTTCCAGAACATAAGATATGACATTTAGAACAGCCTGGGTAACAGTACTGGAAACCGGTGATCATTTTGATATATGTAGGTACCTATAGATCCTCTTATTTTCAGATTCGTGAATTCGCGAAGGCTTTATTCGACGGTTAATGGATCGTTCGTGAGAACCCGTGTTCTTTAGAAGCCATTGTTACCCCGTTTTGAATCACTTACACCCTGGTGAAGTCGAGAGCCCGTATGTTATGATCATCCCGTCTCCAGCCAAACACTTTTTCAACCCCCGTCCACTTGACTCATCTCATACAACCTGCATGTGTCGAAAAAGTCAAACAAAATAATTCATCTTCCCAGTATCTGATCAAACTTGAGTTCCTATGAACAGAATGAGGGTGCCTCCAGAGAGTGGTTATTGACTGCGGCGCTGATTATGAACCCCTCTAAAATGCAATAGGACACCAGTCATTCTCGAAGGGTTTCTTCAGCAGAAAATCATAACCTCCTGTAATTGCACAAGGGCCATAAATTTCAGTTTTGGCCGGATTTGTCATGACTGAAGTTGACTTTCAACAGAAAAGAACTTAATATATGAGAAAAGAAGCCAGGGAGACGGCAAAATAAAAGGCTCGATGTAGGCATAAGGCACAGTGTATAGACAACAGGCAGTGGAGTTTACGCCACCAGCCGCTAAACATGCATACCTTGCTCATCATCTCCCTGATATCCGATGGGCTGGATCGGTCCCCCTCATAGTTAGAGGACTCATTTTGCATTTGATAAGCCATACCAATTCTCAGCAGTCGTGGGACGTGGGGTGGATGCGGAACCGAAATGAACATGGTCCATGCTCTGAATAGCAAGCGCTCGTTGAGGCCAGATCAGGGACGTTGATACAAGCTTGGACGAGCAGGCTACTGGAGGTCTTACGTCTGGTCAGCCTATACCAGTTGGTGACATCAGGATGATGGGGTTTGGATGGCGTCTTCTTAAGTTAATAAAGCTTAAAGTCTCTTCCTATAATATATAGATATAATATAAGAGCTCCAGGAGTTTGCTAAGTTAATATTCCCTGGCAGAAAGGTGGGACATACCTCAATACAACGTAATGGAGACTGTCAAGACAAAATAGCAATTGGGTACGATATGAGCTGTCTCCCTTAGGCTCCTAAGTCCACTACGCTCTGCGGCCATGGAAGACCTTCTACTAGAGTTGCCTATGTCAGCTGGTGCTTCCCCAATTACCAACCAAGTGATGGAGATTCCAAATGATCAGAAATCGCTCTAAACTCCGGATGGTGAGGAGGCGTCGTTGGGACTGGGAAAACAGGGTTCAGATACCTCTTTCGAGAGGGGAGTAGAAACAGAGGTTTCTCTAAAACTGCGTTATAGAATCAGTAAGACATTCAGCCTGCTAGTTGAGTGCAGCTACAAGTTATTGTTGAAAATGTATGTAGTATATGAATATATGATTGATTGATTGATTGATTAGGCTTTTAATTTACACAACCAGGGATGGATAGGACCAAGTGGCTCTTATTCCGTCCCTGGCAAAAAAGAATTAACAATTCCTCGCTACTTAATCACAATTACATTGTTGTTATTTTCAAAAATTAAATGTATTTTCTTCTCAATAAATAATTACATCTATTTTAAATAATATCTTCAGTTTCTATTAACATTTCAATTATCTATATGAATTCGTTACGTTCCTGAACTCATCATCATTTCAAAAATAAATTTATTGTCCCTTGATCAAAAGTTAATTGTCTTTTTCTAACACATCACTTCCAAAAACACACCACTCCTTTTTTTCTTACAAAAAAAAAAATTGGTTGCCTGTAAAGTCGGTATACGGGCGAAAGTTTTATTACGTGACAACGACTTTGAGTGGTAAAATAATTTTAATGTTAATATTCATTCGTATAGTAGGAAGAAGGATAATATTATTATTATAATAAATTTTTTTATTATAATAATAATAACAGGAGAGAAAATGGCCTCGGAGGTCACTCAGCTGATCAGTGACCACTCAGGCGCCTTCAGCATTCTCCATTGACCCTGCTTCTCAAATTTCAGCTTCCTGCGTTCAACAGGAGAGAAAATGGCCTTGGAGCTCACTCAGCTGATCAGTCACCCTTCAGGCGCCTTCAGCATTCTCCATTGACCCTGCTTCTCAAATTTTAGCTTCCTGCGTTCAACAGGAGAGAAAATGGCCTTGGAGCTCACTCAGCTGATCAGTCACCCTTCAGGCGCCTTCAGCATTCTCCATTGACCCTGCTTCTCAAATTTCAGCTTCCTGCGTTCAACAGGAGAGAAAATGGCCTTGGAGCTCACTCAGCTGATCAGTCACCCTTCAGGCGCCTTCAGCATTCTCCATTGACCCTGCTTCTCAAATTTTAGCTTCCTGCGTTCAACAGGAGAGAAAATGGCCTTGGAGCTCACTCAGCTGATCAGTGACCACTCAGGCGCCTTCAGCATTCTCCATTGACCCTGCCTCTCAAATTTCAGCTTCCTGCGATGAAAATGAGAGAAAATGGCTTTGGAACTCATTCACCCTCTCACTCGCTCTCATTGTGAGCGCATAACGTGAGCGGAGCGTAACGCAGTTTCTTTAAGTGTCACCCGGCAAACCAATTTATAAGACGTTGTCACGTCAAAATGTCATTTTTAAATGTAATCTAAATGCATATGTAATGTATATGTAAATGTTTTAAATGTAAATGTAATACAATCCAATGTTAATAAACTTATCTTGCTATTCAGTCAATTTGTAAAAACCAACAAGTCAAACTGATCTTTTTATATATGAATATTGTCAATCAATATCAAGGTGAATTTGGTTTCATCTAATGCCATCGATATGAAATGCACCTGATAAATTACATTTCCAGCGTCATGAGGAGTGCTAACGAGAGATTGTGCGTCAATCATCACTCGGCTGATCTAATATGCCCTTAATTTACTTTCCACTGAGAAGCCTGACAAAATTACCGGACTTTCAGATGTGCTGGAGATAAGTTTAGCTTAGTAGCGTCCACAGTTCATTGGCTACCTTCCGGTCAATTCAAGTGGTCCGCCAAGGGATCTACGTACCGATTTTCTGTTCTCCACTATGAATAAAGGAGATTTGTGCACCATCGCTCACCAGCTGATCGGATTTTTTCGTTTATTCCCAATCATCAAAGGGTATCTGTCAAATTTTAGCTCCACGGGATGAAAAGGAGTGATTTTAGAGTGACCTCGATACTTAGAGACTTTGCCCATCTTCATTCGACCTGTTTCAAATAGATAAAACAATGTGAAACTAGCAATGATAGCCTATTCTATCTATATGGTCCCTATCTTGGGTTGAAGGGGAATTGAGATACGACTGAGAGACGTGGGAATTCACGTGATACAAAACCGGGAACGGGAAAATGGAGGAAATCACCCCGAAAGGAAATATTCATTATGAGGCGGAAATGACCGTTTTCCGATCACCTGGGAAATCCGTCACCCCAGAAGCGCCCCTCGACATTTGCGGTATTACCCCCCCCCCCCCCCCAATATTCTACCTACAACTCGCTTCCCTCTAAAACGCCTTCAACCCTTCCAGTTCGACACTAACACAACCTTCACCCCTCAGCCCGAAAAACCTCTTCTTATCGATCCTTTCAGCTCCTTAACTTTAAAATCTCTTTTTTTATTTCTTTTCCGAGCCTTCAACCTTTTCCTACACCCTCTATTCTTAACACTCTCCCACCTTTCCAAAGTCCTCTCTCAGAAAAAGGTTTTCACCCGTAATTTCCGTTCACATGACGTTATTTTCTTCCTTCCCATTCCCCCCTCCCACCACCCATGCCATTTTACCGCAACTACGTCCCATTTTTTTTTTCAACCACCATTTTTTCACTCCTGCCAACTTCAAGAGCTCTTGTAATTTGCAGTCACTCACACGTCGTAGAAGCATCGTCAAGATTTTTCTCTATTGAAAAAAAAAAAAAAAAAAAATCTCATAGCTCCTTCACGATTCGCATTCTACTTTGGCGGTGACATTTTGCGTACCTCTGATGAAAT
Source organism: Apolygus lucorum (assembly GCA_009739505.2). Lineage (NCBI taxonomy): Eukaryota > Metazoa > Arthropoda > Insecta > Hemiptera > Miridae > Apolygus > Apolygus lucorum. Next base: position 49,328,861 of record CM019183.2, on the reverse strand, counting down.
CGGTACAGAAGACCAGTGTAGTGAGTTGACGAAACATGTATGAAATATGCACGACCCATTCTGGAGAAGAACACAGAGTCTTGTAAAGAATGAATCAAACTTCATCATTTATTCGATTTGACTACTTATATAGGCCAAATTCCATTTCAAAAACGCAACAGGTTTTTCGCAATTCAAAATTCAAGTTTAAAGTGAGTCGGTTTTGCTGCATTTGGGATATTTTGGCGTACTTTTTTACCGAAAGTATCCTGTAAAAACTTGTTTTGTGTCTTAAGAGTTATTATATATTAATATTTGTACGGAGAAAGCTCATACGTTGAAAATACGACGAGAAGAAGAAGAAGAAAACATGTTTATTGAATAATATAAACAAAAACAAAAGTCGGTCTAACAAACTATAAAACATGACAGGCATGGACGTGACGTCCGTCTGCCGAGTGGTGAGAGACTTTTTTGAGGTCGTTATGAGCTGTTGTTACTATATTCTTTAAATTTATTACTAAACCCTTCACTACTTACTCCCAATTAAATTCTTCTACTAGTTTGGATCGATAATTCCAACATTTTTGGCCGAACTGGGCCACTATTAGCCAATAATTACTTCTATTCAGCAGCCGAACAATGCTTCGAGTGTCCAGCTGATCCGCTCCCAAGAAGAACACCCGAAACTCGGACATCACAGGGCACTCTCCAAGAAAGTGGATGATGTCTTCGTTGGTCCTCATATTACAGAGAGAGCAGGTTCGGCGAAAGCTCTCTGATCTCCGGTACGTACCGTCGTTGAGAGCAAGAAGTGCACCTCTAAAACTCAACACCGAACCCACAAGAAATGCCCACAGGCTTGCGCACAGGGGGTATATAGGGTGTAAGCCTTTTGGCCCCACGCTTGATGGCAGCTGAATTTAAATGAAGCCAACAAGCGGTGATGGGCGTTTGGGGGTCGTGTTGGTTGATAAAAATCAACGAACACGAGCACCAAACGTTTGCACACGAGTTCGGGGGGTTTGATTTGAAGTTAATTTGGCTGAAATAAAATATCGAAAAACACTTAGAATTTAAAATGGTAGCAAATGATATTTACCTGTGGCGACAAAGCGTGACGACGTCGGCGACTGCGTGGCGATCGTCGTACAGCAAAACTTGAAAGCCTGAAGGGCGAAATAAAGATAAAACAGGTACACAAGTGTGTCCTTTTGCCAGAGGGGCTGACGGTTGTCCTGAAGGGACCTAATACCAATTGAGGTGTGTCGTTGCACTCTCCTCTAACCTTTTACTGAACCAGGTATACTCAGAAGAAGAACTACAAAGTACAACTAGCAGGTGGATTTATTAGAAATTAGGAACGGCAATTGACTTCCCCACAAGTGTGGCGATAAGGAGCTGAAGGCTTTCAAGTAGATATTTACAAATTACAGTATGGTTTCCAGTTTTCAACAAAGTACATTCAAATTTCAATCTCATTTATCAGTTTCCATGCATAGGTCATCAATCCAAAAAATCAGGTAAGTATTCGTTAAGGTTTGTTCAAATGTTTTCAATCTACTAATGTTCTCAAAATTATCAATGTTCTTTAAATGTTCAATGTTCTCAAATTTACTAAATGTTGTTTTACTAATGTCTTTTGCTCTTACTCTAGCACAGTTGCATAAATAATTGGCCAATATATGTATGCTAAAGGTTTCAACACTCACTGTCGGGCCCGAAGGTATCCTTGAATGGGTGTGGCGGCTTGAATATTCCGTGGCGATCGTAGCGCGGAGTCGTGGCGATCGTGGCGGTTTGAAGGGGGGGGGTACGGGAGGAAGATTCGTCAGGATGGGACGTACTCGCTGTCACTGACTTTGAACGCTGTTGGACTGGGTATGACGCGATCGTCGTTGGCGGGGAGCTCAGGTGGAGTCCTCCCCCCTCCGCCCCGCCTGAAGATGGTAGTGGGGACGGCTGGTTGAGTGGGGGAGAGACCGTTGGGTCCCTCCCAGCTGAGGGGGGAGGGACGCGCGGGGTGGCGTTCGGCGTCGAGTGTCTTGCTTCCACCTGAGCTGATGACGTCACCTACGAGGCTGACCGAAGGGGGCTAATGGTGCCCAGCTCCCGCTTCACTGGGAATTGGGCCCAGAGAGCGAGAGCTCACACCCCCCGCCTCCCTGGGAGCCAGCGTCGTCGGAGATGACGCTGGGGATTTCCAGGGGTGCGAGAGGGCGCGCCTTCTTAATGGCCAGCTCGTAGGCGCGCCGGCGGCATCCCTTGCAGCTGTCTGGCCGTCTCCTGCTGGTGTGGTCCTGGCTGCAGGTTGGGAGCGGCTTGCCCTGCCGGTGGTAGCTCTTCATGCGCTGCCAAAATTCTTTGCAGGCTGGGCAGCGGAAGCTGAAGAGCTTCGCCACCGGCTTGGTGCAGACGGGGCAGGATGGCTTCGGCTTCCTGCTGATCTTCAGCATGATGCGCGGGTGTGTCGAGGTGGTGGTTTTGCGTCTGCCGCTCTTTGGTGCTGCCCGAGATGTTGTGGGCTGGGGTTCAGGTGGTGGTGAACCCGCAGCTGACGAGTCTGAGGGGGCGAAGATGCCGGTCCGGCTGCTGGGTCTCGATGGAAGGGCTGGGGATGTCGGCAGAGAAGCGAACGGTGATGCTCTTGGTGAAGCGTGTCTCTCAGGTGGTGGGAGAGACAGCGGGCTAAATATCGGTGACGGTGATGGGGGTTGGTCTGTGGAGGGGGCCAAATCCCCCACAGGCTCCGCAGACCTCGCCGCAGGTGCCTCTGCGGGCGCCTGCGGGGTCGCCTCAGGTGCTGCTGTCCTTGCCGCAGGTGGCTCAGCAACCACCTGTGCTTGGACCCGCTCCACTTTCTGCCAGGCGGTGTTTCGATCGAGGGTTAGCAGCTGTCTTTCCTCCAGCCATATCTGCTGCCGCTTCAGTAGAATATCACGTTCGTGGGCGATGCGTTTGTAGGTAGGCATCCATTTAGCTATTTCTAGGGCAGAGAGGAGAGCAGCTTTTCCTGTTATGCTTCGCGCCGTTGGGGTATCCGCACACATAGTGAAACGAATGAAGTTGGTTAGCGTTTCAAGGGAAGGGAAGGGATCCGCGACGGGTTCCTTAGTTTCCACAAATCCTTCGGAGAGCTTCTTGAATCCTTCGTTTGCTGTCTCCACTCGCTTTCTCATGAGGAGCACTGCCGGGTCGGGCGATCTTGGGCCTCCCTCTAACACCCAATCCTCCACCTGCTGCTGTGCCATACTCTAGAACAATCGGAAACAAAAACCCTATTGTGACATCCTGATCTAGGAAAAGTGACTTCAAGATTCTACGTACTTCATCTACTTCAATTTTCCTAGCTGGCCATAATTCAGGACAACTGGCAGAGGTAAGGTTTGGTTGATCTGAAGGATCCAAGTGTAATGTGGTGATCTGAAGGATCCAAGGGAAATGTTGTGATCTGAAGGATCCAAGTGAAATGTTGTGATCTGAAGGATCCAAGTGTCGTGTTATGTCCTAACGTGTGTGTGTATGTTCGTACATGTCTCCCTATTAGTCAGTTAGTTAGTCTTTTTCCCTAAGTGGAGTTGTCGATAATCGATCGAAGCATCTCGTTTTCGGAACGGGTAGCGAGAGGTCGATTCATTGGCGTCTCCACGGGGTTTCTTTGGTGGTGGATTTTCTTCAGCTTCTTCAAACTCTTCTGTGGACGATTCGGAAACGGTGGATGGTGCAGGTAAGTCGACTACTGGGATTTCCACTGGACTTCTTGGGGGTTGTTCATCGTGGCGACTTTCGTTGCGATCGCTGTGGCGGTCGCTGTGGCGGTCGGTGTGGCGATCGTCGTGGCGATCGATCTCGTCCCGCAACGTCTCGTTCCCGAGGTGAGTACTTCCTTCTTGCGTTTCTTGTTCGGCGTAGCGATCAAATTGGTGATCCGCATCAGCCGCCCTTTGTGTGTCCGAAGGGGAACTTAGTCGGGTCGATGCCTCGTTTTGGGGTGTCCTCGATGAATTCCCTATTTGGCTGGTGATAGGTGGAATCATGGTGGTGGTTTTTGCAGTGGTCGACCATCCATACTCTTCAATAAACTCTCTTTCTGCTTCAGGTGTCATCTCTTCCTGGTGTGTCGATGTCGTGGCGCCATGCGTGTCGGGTCTGATCCGTTCGGGGTCAACGAAGACTTCGTCCGGAACACCTAACTCGAATGCAGGCTTCAAACGGTTGATGTGGACAGTCTGGCGGCGGATGTCCGGTAAGTCTCTTATCTCGTACGTCACATCCGAGTACTTTTTCACGACTATCCAGGGTCCGCTCCAGGGACTCCAAAATTTCTTAACAACCCCTGGGGGTGCTTGCATGTCCTTGAGGTACACGGCGTCACCGCCTTCGAATGAGCGTAGCGTTCGACGGCTGTTGATGGCGTCGCTTCGTTTTCGCCACGCTTCATGAAGGCTCTGTTGAGTGGCTTCTCGGGCTATTCTCAGATTTTTCAGTGTGGTGGGTTCGTCGGGACGTGGCTTCAGACTTTGTAGCGATTCGTTCGGCAACCGGAGTTCTCGGCCGAAGGTCAAGAAGTTCGGGCTGAACCCTGTGCTCTTGTGTGGGGTTGCGCGGTAAGCCGCGAGTGCAACGGGTAACATGCTCTCCCAATCCTTCGTTCTTTTCGAGATTTTAGCGATGATATTGGCGAGGGTACGGTGAAATCTCTCGCAGACGCCGTTGCTCTCGGGGTGATACGCCGTTGTGAAAATCTGTCTGATACCCCATTGATCACACAGCGCCCTGGTTGATCCGGCCGTAAAAGCGGTTCCGCGGTCCGAGACCAACCGTTCCGGAACGCCATGAGTGGGTATATATTTTCTTGCGAGGTTTCGTGCCACTGTCGTGGCGGTGCAGTCCGTAGTGACATACGCTTCCGCATATTTTGTGAAATGGTCTATGACCGTCATCAGATATTTTGTAGTTTTTCCTCCCGCAATTGGTCCGACAAAATCAATCCCAACAATTTGTCCGGGGCGCTCGGGGAGTAAAGGTTTCTGGATTGGATTTCGGAGACCGGGCGGGGTGTTGCGTCGTGAACATGTTTCGCATCGTTGTATGTTTTCGCGAACGTCTTTAGCTAACCCAGGCCAAGTTCCGAGTTTCCGTACTATCTTTTCCGTCACCTCCGCTCCGGGATGTCCGGCCCATTCATTTTTGTGACATCTATCGATGAGCCATTCCCGAAGTGAGGAGGGGATGAGCGGCACCCATTCATGTTGTCCGTCGTATCGGACGCGTGTCTCCCATATGCCATTAGTTTTGCGTAGGTCCTCTCTGTGGCGGTCTAAAGTGATCGATTGAATCCAATTGTCGAGGTCTTGAGCGGCGATCATAAGCTCTCGCGGAAACTCGAGAGTGACTACAGCTATGTCTCCGCGGCTCAATCCGTCGGCATGACCCATTTGTGTTCCTGGTCGGTAGCGGGGTGTGAAGTCGTACTCTGCCAATCTGAGTACCCATCGTCCGATGCGCGAAGTCGGGTCACGGAGGTGCATAGCGGCGGTGAGGGCCATATGGTCGGTTTGGAGTTCGAAGGTCTGTCCGAGGAGGTATTCCTGGAAGTGTCGAACCGCCCAAACGACCGCTAGGAGCTCCCGTTCGGTGACCGAGTACCTGGTTTCGGCCGGGTTTAATTTGCGACTCGCATACGCCACGGGCCTCTCTTCCCCATTAAAGCTTTGTGAGAGGACGGCTCCCAAGGCGAAGCCGGATGCATCGGTTGCGAGGATAAACGGTTTAGTCAGGTCAGGATAGGCGAGTATGGGTTCGCTGGTCAACTTTTCTTTGAGGTCGTCGAACGCTCTTTGTTGTCGGGTTGTCCACTCAAAAGGCTGGGTTTTCTTCAACAACTCGGTCAAGGGCACCACGATTTCCGAAAAGTTCGGGATGAACCGTCGGTAGAAACTGGCGAGACCTAAAAAGGACTGAAGTTTTACCACGGAGGTCGGTACGGGGAATTCCTTGATCGCTTTCGTCTTCTCCGGCTCAGTGAGGATCCCTTCTGTTGTTATTCGATGTCCCAAAAAGCGAACTTCATTTTTGAGGAATTCGCACTTCGCGAGGTTGACTTGAAGTCGAGCCTCGGACAGTCGATCGAAAACTTGTGCGAGTTTCTCAAGATGCTCTTCTCGTGTGGCTGAGAAAACAATTACATCATCCAAATATACAAGACAATTGTTGCCCAGAATTCCGTCTAAGGCGTCATTCATTACGCGCTGAAACGTGGCGGGAGCGTTTTTGAGCCCGAAGGGCATTTTTTCGTAATGGAAATGTCTTCCGAGGACCGAAAAAGCAGTTTTTTCTTTGGAGTCAGCGTGGACCGGGATCTGATGGTAACCCGCGATGAGATCGATTGTTGAGAACCATTTACATTGTCCGAGCATTGCGAGCGTCTCCTGCAAACGTGGGAGGGGGTAAGCGTCTCCTTTGGTTATCTTGTTCAATTGACGAAAGTCGGTACAGAATCTCCAAAGCTGCTTTTCCCCCGGCGGCGTCTTCTTTTTTACTAATAAGACGGGCGCGCACCACGGGCTGGTAGATGGGCTAATCACTCCGGATTCCAACATATCCTTATTTGCGTTTCGACCACCTCCCGGAGCGCGTGAGGAACGGGGTAAGGTTTTTGTTGAGTCACGGTGGGTTGGGTGAGAATAATCTCGTGGGACACGTTGAGGTTGCATCCCGCCCCCGTCGGTGGCTTAAACAAGTCCCGGTAAGTATTCAACAACTCCTTCGTTGGCTCAGCGTCCGGCGTAGTTAAATGTTGCAGTTTTTGTTCAAGGACGGTCTCAAATTGTGGTAAAGGCGGATCCCATTGATCGGTCGGAACTTCTCCCCATTCTTCCTCATCCGACGTTTCTTGAAGAGAATTAATCACGCCCTCTTTTTCATCGTTTTGAACAATTGGTGGATCATCTCTTGGGCGTTTTCGCTCGGGTGGGTTCATCTCGCGTAATATCATATCAAGATGTTGATCAATTGCAGGTTCAATCTGGGAGGTTGTTGAAATTTCCGAAAAGTTAATTTCATTTTTATTTTCAGGTGTGGCGAGGACCGTGTCGAATGTGGCGATGGTATGCTCATTTGGTGTGGCGACGACCATATCGGGTGTGGCGACGACCATGGCGACATTGGTATTTGTGTGTCGCTCGGGTGTGGCGACGACCGTGTTCGGTGTGGCGATGACCACATCTGGTGTGGCGACAACCACCCCCGGTGTGGCGATGGTATGCCGAGTCGGTGTGCCGATGATCTCATTCATCATGGTGTCGGTGTGCCGATTTGGTGTGCCGATATCTGTGTCATTTGTGGCGTTGGTGTGCCGATATGGTGTGTCGACGACCCTATTTACAAATAAATCGGGTGTCGTGGCGGTCAGATGGTTTACTGTGGCGGTGGACTCGTCGATGGTGCGTACCGCTCGATCAACGGCCGCGTCGATGTACCGATCAAGAGATGAATCGTCAAATGTATCGGAACTCGTACCGGAACGTGGGTGGACGGTCGGTAGCGGCGTGGCGACGCATTCTGCATCGCGTACTACTCCCGGTATCTCGAAACGGACTCTTCTGGCTTCATCCGTATCGCGTTCCTCCTCGTCCGGTGCGGAAACCGAATCCAATTTTTCGTGGCGAGTCGCATGATCGTACAAATCGGCGGGTGTGTCGATTGGTGTGGTGACTCCTCGGAAGTGTCTACTCCAAAATTTCATTCCACCGGATCCGCTGCTGTTGTTAGCGGAGGTCGTAGGTGTGCTCGTCGCGCCGGTACGTGTGTCGAGAACAGAGGTATCGCGTTCTACGACGTTGAATGTGGCTGTTGCCGCCGAAAGGGTACTAGGGAGAGGTGTGCTTGTGTCGCGATTGTGAATACGATCATCAAGCAACCCGGTTTCCCGCCCCTCCGGCCGCAACACCACACCCACACTGTACGGCTCATCTAGCATCTCGACGGGCGTAAAAGGTCTTATTTTCCCTTCCGGTGTGTGGTACTTCATAGTCGGTCCCGTGGTGAAAGTAATCGGCACTCTTCTTAGCACATCTAATCCCAACAAATCGAGTGTGGCGCATTTACGTGCGAACACCAAAAAAGTATGCTCGAACGTGCACCCACCGATACGGGTTACGAGATGTTGTTCTCCCGAGAAATGCAAGGGCATCCCGTCCGCGCCCCACGCGACAGCTCGTGTCGGGTACAATTTTATTCCCTTGACGGGAGTTGATAAAACCGAAAGTGCGGCGCCCGTGTCGACAATCATGTCTCTTTCCTCGGGGCCCAAACCTACGGTAATTTTCAGGGTGCGTGACATCGGGGCTTCAACTGCGGGGATGTGGTCCTCTTCTGCGGGCTTCTTGTACCGAGCTATCTCCATCGTGTGTGCGGGGGCCGCTATTGGTTGTGAAACAGGGAGCAAACGCTTCTTTCTGAAACAATCGGCCTCTAGGTGTTCTCTCACGCCACAAAAGTCGCAAAAAATGGTCTTCTGCGGACTAAAGGGACAGTTCACGGGGAAATGTGCGCGGTCGGCACAAAACATACAAGGATAGCGCGGGCTTGGCTTCTCCTCGTTTCGTGGCTCGCTTGGCTTCTCCCGGCGATAGTCCTCTTCTTTGTGGCGATTGTGTCGTGGTGTATGGTCATCTTTCCGAGGGCATCGTGCTGCGAAATGGTCGTGGCTTCCGCAGCTATAACATCGACGGTCGTTTGTGACGGCCGCGAGGTCCCATCTTTCCTCAATGTCAGTGGTATCATCAAGGGTTTCTTCAAGTTCTTCTGCCTTACTCAACGCATCTTGAATATTTCGTGGTCGGTTGGTTATCAATAGGGCACTCATGTTCTTACCGACGCCGCGAATGAAGGCGTCCTTTGTCTTCTTTTCGACCCATTCGTTGCGTTCGTGGCGGCGTAAGCGCGTCCCCTCTTCCATGATGGCACATCTTGCTATCCCGCGCACGCGATCGGCGAATTGACGGAGCGTTTCGGTTGTGTTGCGTTTAACCGTCCACAATAATGCTGCGGCATGCTGCGGATTTTCTTTCTGGAACCATCGCAACATGTCTTCACGGACGATTTCATAAACGTTATCCACGTCAACGGCGTCATCGCGATCGATTAGGAATTGTTTGGCTATCCCGCGTGCTTTGGTACGAAGTAGCCGATACCGTTGTTGTGAGGTTAGGCCCGCGGTCACTAGATCAAAATTCGCAAAAAATGAAACTACACTGAGTGCACCTGGTGTGTCGGGGTCCCATGGTTCGAGTTCAAGGAATACCGAGCGCAGTATGTCCCCTCTCTCACCCTCGTGTGTCGCTGTATTGTAACGTTGAAGGAGCACGTTCATCTCCCTCATCGTTTGTGTCATAATTTCGACGGCCTCTGTGCCGGCGGAGGAGTGTGTACCTTCTCCCCTATCACTAGCTCCCGACAAATTTAAAGACATCGTGTCGGTTGAAGAGGTATTGAGGATGAGTGTGTCGACTTATGTGGACTACCACTTAGGCAAAAGGAAATCTGTACGCGTGTGTTCAGTTGTGTGTCGGTAGTAGTTAGGTCTATTGAGAAAATCAGCTTCTCGTGGCGATTATGGCGATCAAAAAATATAGGAGGCTGCGTTGCGTCACTTTTCCTAGGAATACAATAAACGGATGCACATCCTACCTAATTGTATACCTGGTCAGTTTTTGTGTTTTCGATAGACTCTACTTTTAAATTTTTAGAACTCGTGGCGAAACAAGACCTACTATTTTTTTGTGTGGATTCGTGTGAGGCGAACTCACAACAATCCCGCGTGTCGCCACAACTTTATACACCTTTTACGGTGAAACAAGTTGGGGAGACAAGAGGGTATTGCAATCCAAACCGCTGCCACCAATTTTGTAAGCCTTTTGGCCCCACGCTTGATGGCAGCTGAATTTAAATGAAGCCAACAAGCGGTGATGGGCGTTTGGGGGTCGTGTTGGTTGATAAAAATCAACGAACACGAGCACCAAACGTTTGCACACGAGTTCGGGGGGTTTGATTTGAAGTTAATTTGGCTGAAATAAAATATCGAAAAACACTTAGAATTTAAAATGGTAGCAAATGATATTTACCTGTGGCGACAAAGCGTGACGACGTCGGCGACTGCGTGGCGATCGTCGTACAGCAAAACTTGAAAGCCTGAAGGGCGAAATAAAGATAAAACAGGTACACAAGTGTGTCCTTTTGCCAGAGGGGCTGACGGTTGTCCTGAAGGGACCTAATACCAATTGAGGTGTGTCGTTGCACTCTCCTCTAACCTTTTACTGAACCAGGTATACTCAGAAGAAGAACTACAAAGTACAACTAGCAGGTGGATTTATTAGAAATTAGGAACGGCAATTGACTTCCCCACAAGTGTGGCGATAAGGAGCTGAAGGCTTTCAAGTAGATATTTACAAATTACAGTATGGTTTCCAGTTTTCAACAAAGTACATTCAAATTTCAATCTCATTTATCAGTTTCCATGCATAGGTCATCAATCCAAAAAATCAGGTAAGTATTCGTTAAGGTTTGTTCAAATGTTTTCAATCTACTAATGTTCTCAAAATTATCAATGTTCTTTAAATGTTCAATGTTCTCAAATTTACTAAATGTTGTTTTACTAATGTCTTTTGCTCTTACTCTAGCACAGTTGCATAAATAATTGGCCAATATATGTATGCTAAAGGTTTCAACACTCACTGTCGGGCCCGAAGGTATCCTTGAATGGGTGTGGCGGCTTGAATATTCCGTGGCGATCGTAGCGCGGAGTCGTGGCGATCGTGGCGGTTTGAAGGGGGGGGTACGGGAGGAAGATTCGTCAGGATGGGACGTACTCGCTGTCACTGACTTTGAACGCTGTTGGACTGGGTATGACGCGATCGTCGTTGGCGGGGAGCTCAGGTGGAGTCCTCCCCCCTCCGCCCCGCCTGAAGATGGTAGTGGGGACGGCTGGTTGAGTGGGGGAGAGACCGTTGGGTCCCTCCCAGCTGAGGGGGGAGGGACGCGCGGGGTGGCGTTCGGCGTCGAGTGTCTTGCTTCCACCTGAGCTGATGACGTCACCTACGAGGCTGACCGAAGGGGGCTAATGGTGCCCAGCTCCCGCTTCACTGGGAATTGGGCCCAGAGAGCGAGAGCTCACAAGGGTTTCTGGACTCCAAAGCACACGCGCGCATGTCATCAATCCATGATGCACTGCCTCCACCAATGCTTCCATCCGGTGTAGCCAAGAGGGTAACTCTGATACTTCCCCCATAAAAGTACAGCCATATCGTGCTGATAACTCTCTGTGATCGATATCAGGAGACATTTCTGCTGACAGTTTCACGGGCCACCAAATGTGGGAAAAGTACGACAAATAGCATTTTAATTTTAAACAGGGAAAATGGCACCTTCATGGTGATCAACAACTAGGTATTACGTTGATGGGTGAATGGAGTGACCATGTTTTCGATGTAGTTTTTGGAGTCTAATATTCAATTTATTATTGTCGTTTGGTACATGTTTCGGCAAATACAACGTTGCCTTCATCAGCCTAAAAAACTATTTATAATTAGATTAAATGAGTTATAAACTACAACTAGGTACTTAAATTTAAAAGAACAAAAAATATATAATACATGTAATGTAAGTATATACGCAATGTAGATTTTTATTCTACTGCATAGCAGCTTTGTCAATTTTTTATTACTGATAATTACTCTTTGCTCAACTGACCTTAATAAAACGGTTTGGGGATCATCCCTTGTGCTGTTGCTTTTTTCTTTTCATTGTTCGTTATGGAGCATACCGTTAATTTGTTAAATTTTTCTGATCCGTAACCCTACAACAATTTCATATTTCATATTTATCAAAAAATATAGTTGATGCAAATAATCATTTCATTGTGTTTATCATCATGAAATTAATGCCTACTACCTACCAATGAAGAATGATTTTGCCCATTCTCTCCCTCTCTCTTCATTCCTTCACAGGCAAGAACCTTCGAAGAAATGACATTTCTACAGAAGGTTTTTTTTACATTTTTTTCTAGATAAATTGTATCTGAGGTATCTACTAACAGCTGAAATTATAGTTTAAAAATATAGATGCACTTATGTGAGGAACGTACTTAATGGTTTTGCTTACAATGAGTTGACTGAAATTGCTACCTACTTACTTGATGAAATTTTGTAGGTTTTCCAACTTAATTTTTTCAAATTTTGTACTGTGATTAACTGGGGCGTTGAGCAAATGAACAATTATATGAGAACTAACTAAGTACCTAGTTGTAGTTTATAACTTATTTAATCTAATTATAAATAATTTTTTAGGCTGATGAAGGCTACGTTGTATTTGCCGAAACATGTACCAAACGACAATAATAAATTGAATATTAGACTCCAAAAACTAGGTATTATGATTCACAGAACCAACAAGATTTGATGATGTAATAAGAAGTCTCATCTGACTAGCTCGAATTGAGCTGGTCTAGATTGGAAACCACATTTTCGCATTCTTCTACCGATTTCTGCTTGATTGGATCCACGAGGCTTTGCAGGGTGACATATTGGACCATAAACCTCAGATATACATGGATTGAGACGGTTTTGAAACGAAACATGCCTAGATCGGGAATTGGCGTGTCTCTTTTTAGGACATTTCCAGAGACAGGACGTCTTTATGCAATTGATCTACGGCGGAGCAGGAAAACATTGAAAATAGAAAAGAAATAACCACATACAAACTCGTTTCATTCCAATCTGAATCCTTAAAATGAACAAAACTCAGAAGCATCATTTGTTTTTTAGCGAAGAAGAAGAGCTTAGAAATTTCTTTAGCGATCTAGTAACTTGCATATTGCAACATCGACTGTCAGAGATCCACAGAACTGACAGCTGAGAAGATTGATGGAGTCAGTTTTGATTTCGATCCAAAACCACTACTCCCAAAGCGCTTTTCCACCGAATTTATCTAGATATGATCCATAGGACTTTGCTTGGCGATTGAGTGAACACGAATGAACGCGAAAAATTCGGAAAATTGAATTTCGGAAGAACAAGGAGTGAGGATTTTAAAACTCCACGTCTCAACAATTTTAGTTCCTCCTTTTAGGTCGTCTCTTTGTTAGACTGGACGTCCTTATGCAATTGATCTAGGATAGAGCAGGGAACAAGGAAACATAAAAAATAACCACGTACAAAACCGTCTCCAACAATTTTGAATCTGCATCCTTAAAATTAACCAAACGTAGTAAAGACTGTACTTGCAGCAAAAAACTGTTATGATCAACAGAACCATGAAAACGCAACCGAGGCAAACCCTCTCCAAGCGGCACGGTTGGAAACCTTGGATTGGCCGGTTTTGAAACTATTCCTTTCAAAAAGATTTTCTACCGGCTTTAGCTGGATTTGAACCTTAAGACTTAACACGGTATTGCAGTACCAAAAATAGTACGAAAAGTGAATTTTGGAAAAACATGGATTAAATCGGTTTTGAAATGAGACACCTCACAGGGGAAGGTCAGTGCTTTTTTTGCAAGTCTTCAACTTATAGCACCAACGGAGAGCTTTCCAAAAAGCCGGAAAGTGAGTGGTGGGGACGAAAATGCGCGTGGAAACGAAATGACGTCAAGACTGAGCAATCCCTCGTTCTTGTACGTGAAAACGAGGGAAAGAAATAATCAGCTCTAACGTCATTTTGTTTTTAAGGTTTCACTCTCCCTCAATTCTTCTGAAAAATTTAGACTTCAGAGTTGAAAATTCTGGACAAAGGGGGTTTCGAGAGTCTTGATTCTGAAATAACTAATTCTACAATACAATAGACGTTCGTTGGTGATGACTACTGTATTTTTGTGACATGTCCAAAATGAATTTTATTTGGTTGAAAGCTGTTGCTCAACACTGGCTTCCACAAGTAACCACCAAGACAGTGACAAGAAACGACGCAGAGGCGCAGCTGCTATCTCCGTAGATCAGGAGAGGACACGACCTGATTATTGATAGGTGCGGAGACAAGCTTCACACCGTCCTAACGCGGTTACTCACCTCACTTCACCTGTCAGCCACCATCGCTAACTAGGTAACCCGTCTAACTAACTAATTTCTCTAACTTCACTGCCTTTGACGCGGGGAAGCGCGGATTCCTCTGCGGCTCAAGATGGTTACCGTCGCTTTGAAGGCGGAATCGATTGACTACGCGGTTGATCGCGTTTCAGGAAATTCCTTGTGAAAGGGTTACGACGGCAGTGAAGTGGGAACTTTCGCGATTTTTGGAGAGCTCTCCGATAAAGTGCAACAAGGTAGGTCGGAAATGACAGGACGTGGATGAAATAAAGGAAGGAAATTGAAGCCACTCGACGACCTTCGATTCCCTCTCTTATTCGGCAGTAAAAACAGCTTGAGGGAAAATTCGGGAAAAATTCAAAACTTTCAGGTTAATCATCAAAACAGCTTAAAATAATAGGGTTATTCACGGTCGGGCCGTTCTCGACGTGTTAACGTGTTATACGTCGAAAACGTGTTTAACCTCGAACGAATCGGTCGTAAACATGTTATCAAAGTGTGTTATCAGTCGTCGTAAGTTAACACACCCGAATGGTCTGTTAAAGTGTGTGCTAAACGTGTTATCCGTCGCAACATCAGAAAGAAAATGGCCGATAACTTGCCGGCTGTTTTTCAGTCAGTTTACTTGTGAGTTAATTAGTTTCGTCTTAGTTTTTTTGAGTTGGAGTCTGTTGAGTTGGAGTTCGTTTGTTTGTCTCGGTTATTTTGTGAGTTATTTGAGTTGGAGTTGAAGGTATGGAGGTCTCTTGGAGGTATGGAGGGAAGAGAAAGGTAGTTGGGAGGAACAAATAGATGCAATGAAAGTGAAGGAAAAATGCGAAAAACTGTTTTCTTGACCACTTCATCATCAACAAGTTCTTGTTTATAACTTTTCTTCGACATGACTGCAGTGAGTAATCCTCAAATTTTCTGTGTAAAAAGTAAAAAATCTGTAAACAATCTAGGTGGTATAAAAGTTGTCTCCTGTGGTAAAAAAAAACTTTGCTTGTTTCTTTGCCATGGAACAAACAATGATGGACGTTGTAGATTTTTTTCTCCTCATTTTTACCGAATTTATGGCGTTTTCCCCTTCTCGTTCACACTTCCTCCACCGAATCAAGGCTGGACCCCACATGCCCGAGCCGAGCCCGCACCGTGCGACGTCCGAGTGACGGACGACACACGGATAGGAAGTAATCATGGGAAATCTTACGGGGAAGTCCCCACTCTTCCGCACCGTCCCTCCGACACGAGCCCGCACCGTCTCAAACTAATTTTGTTTAGTTTTGCACGGACGTGCCTCGGATAGCAATGGACCTGGAAGAGTTAATTGAGGAGGTTCGCAATCGCGGAAAAGGATTAATTTCGATTGGAAAAGGATTAATTTGGTTTGGAAAAGGATTAATTTGACTTGGAAATGCTATATATTACCGCACACAAACATTGATCACATTCTGAAATTGTTTTGGAAAAATCTGAATTGCACTTGGAAAATTTTGTATTTGACTTGGAAAGTTCTGAAATTAAATTGGAAAGTTCTGAAACTGGATTGGATAATTCTGAATATGGTTTGAAAAATTCTGAAAATAGTTTGGAAATTTAGAAAAATTGGTCTGAAAAATTCCGAATTATACTTGGAAATCCTATACATACATTGGATTTCAACTATCGACCTGCACTCTGATATTGGCCACTGAAAGTTCTAAAATCGTATTCGTGACAACAGCGCACTAATGAAAATGTCATGGAATGCTGGACATCTCAACAACTGAATTTTTGCTACTAATGAGTTAGAGGGTATGAGAGCCAGAGAGGCTGTTCCTGAGCTCCCTAAAATTTGGCACAAAGATGATTGATTGATTGCACGAATTTGTTTACAAAACCAGGAAGGGATTATGGCCAAAGTGGCCCTCCTCCACACCCCCCCCCCCCTGGCAAACATAAGTTATTACATCCTCGATTTCGTTGTATTTACATCACAAAACAAAGCTTCCGCAACTGTTTTTAAAATTCGCCAACATTACGACTTGAGCTTCAAATCGTGACTAACCGCGCTCGGTCCTGACTCGGAAATGTGAGGCCTCCCTACTCCGTAACGTACACACGGCCGTGTCGCGGGTCGGGCTCGGTGCGGGCTCGGCTCGGGCATGTGGGGTCCAGCCTTCATGCCTCACAATAACCATACGACCCTAATGGCTGCGATCTAGCCAGGTAATCGAAGAAGAAGGAGTGATGAGACTTCAACAACTTTAGCACGTTTAACACGAGTCGACTGGGGTTGTTCACCGTTTTTTTTGTTTAACAACTTTACCGCTTAACACGTTTAACACGATAAGCTCAACCGTGAATACCCCTAAAGTAAGCGTGAATAACCCCAGTCGACTCGTGTTAAACGTGTTAAAGTCTCAAGGACAAAATAGAAAATGGAATGGATGAACGTGGAACACCAAAAATTGTGGACCATCAAGAAGGATGTAAAGATGTGGGTCTCATCAAGCCGAACGCGAAAACTCCCTGATGTAACTGTTTCCCAGTCGCGCCGAAAAGTCATCCTCACCCGCCTCAGGATTGGCCATAAACGACTCACCCACGGGTATCTTATGTCGTCGCAACAAGAACGTCCTCCTGTCTGCCCGAATCCAACCTGCAATAACTGCGAACTAACAGTTCTACACCTTCTCACGGAATGCCCAACATTTTCGATTCCTTCTTTGGAAATCACCAGAAGTATTGCGCATCTCCTGGGAAACGATTCCAAGTGTTTTCGGAACCTCTTCCTGATCCTCAAGTATTTATCCATAAACCAACGAATATGAACTCTCATTCTGACAAGCAACTTGACTAAACCATAAAATATTAATTAAGTAAATAATTTATAATGTTTGACCTTCCAGTTGATGCGCCCAATAAATTTGTTTTCAAGTCTCATCACTCCTTCTTTATTGACTAGGGGGCTAGAACGCAGCCATGAGGGTCATATGGTTGTTGTGTCGCATGATTCGGTGGAGGAAGTGAGAAAAAGAAGGGGAAAATTCCATAAATTCGGTAAAAATGTAAAACGCTGCAAATTATTACACAATGGTTTATTATTTTTCTATAGACCACTCGTCTGCAAAGCCACCAACCATCCAACATAAAGAAAAACATCGATCGCATTTCGGTCAGCTAAAATTTGAACGGAGATTAGGCATCTTTTGCGATTAACACTCGTGTTTCTGATTTATCGTACGTCAAAACTTTAAATTCTCGTAGTGAGCGAATGGTTTGTCCTACAGAGCTCCGGGTGGTCTCAAAAAATTCTAAAAATTCTATAGAATCTTAAATTGAAGGAAAAACAACACCTTTACATCAAAATTTTTTGAGTTAGGGCATTTTCTTAATTTCAAAATTGATTTTGGAACCCTTAGAAGTGACCTACATCAACCAAAATCTTCGGGGCACAACTAGACCCCAAATGGAGCCTACATACCAAATTTCATCAAAATCGGTCAATGCTAAGTGGCAAAAGTGCCGCGTACGGCGGACGGCCGGCCAAATTTTTATTCGATTTTTGGATTCTACGTACCTTGAAACGTAAACCATCAAATTTTGAGGGGATGTTAAATTTTTTTTCTTGGTCGATTCAAAGGTTCATTAGGTATTGAAAATAATAAACCAAAAAAGAGTGACATTTTTCATGACAAAAGATCAATTTTCTCATACCTCTAAAAAGTTTGTTATTGAGCCAATTGACAAAATTCGACAGTTTTTGGAAACTACAGATCCTGGCTGGTATGTAATAAAGATATTTTATGAGTAGATTGACCGACGTAATTGTTGGTCATGTAAAACCATGTCACTCTGAAAAGTGCCGAGCCTTTTACTGTGGTACCCACAGTGGTTGGACATACGATAAATCAGAAACACGAGTGTGAATTTGTCTGACTTAAATTACTGAAGGAAACAGAAGTCTAACATTATCGTGTTTGGCAGATCAGACAGACTTGTGCGGGGCTGGTGGAAATCTCGGGCGAATATGTACACTCGCATTTCATGCCTTGAGGCCTACAGGCGCCGTAGTGACGAGACGGGGGAGAGGAACGACGGAACGGACAATCGGCGGGGGCGGCAAGTTGGACGAAACCCCTTCGGGAGTGCGCGGGGCGGAGGCCTCGACCGCCCCCCCGCCTCTTTTCAGCGCTCTAATTGACAAGCTGCCCATTACCCCTGGAGTAACGGTGGAAGGGGGGGGGGGGGAGAAAGGGTTGGACGAAACCAGGACCCCCAAGCGCGAATGCGGGGGTTGGGTGAAAGCCGCTCCGCTCAATAATTGGTCATTCGCTCCCTCCCCACCGCTCGCTTCCCTAATTCTCGCCGAACCCCAATTTGCAGTATTTTACAAAACTTCAACCAATCAAAACCTACATTATTTCCTGCATGTTTAAAATTTCCTCTTCGGGAATTTTTTATCTATAAAAAAGTCTGCCAAGTGAGTGTGGCACATAGCTTCCTTGTATAAATAACTCAATTGTATAGAATGATGATCACGAAAGAGAAATGCAGCTGAAATGTAGATGAAATGCAGCTAATCACAAAACATCACTCTCTAAGGGCCTTCACTTCTCTCATTGGGGACCATCTACACGCACAAACCCTGAAAATTTCATCAAAATGTTTGACAGTTTTGTTCGTTAAAAGAGTTTGCGGACACACAGACACGAAATCAAAATTGTTCAGGAAGGTCTAACACGTGAAACGAGAGTGAAAGTTTTCTAACCTTGAAAATAATAAACTGATTTTGGAACATTTGGAGGATTTTTTTCCTTTTGTTTATTATTTCAACAATAAATTGACCAAGAAAAAATGTACCCCCCCCCCCCCCAATTTGATGGATTGCCTACTTTTCAAAGTATACGTAGAATCTGAAAATCGAATGAAAAATTTCCGTACGCCGTATGCGGCACTTTCCTTACCATTTACAAATTTTGATGAAATCTGGTATAAAAGCTCCATTTGGGGTCTAGTTTTCAAAACGCCGTCAACATCTTGTGTTACACAGGAAGGTATTTTTTTTTTTTTGTGGTTTTGTTTTGGTTTTCCCATGTATCTCAGGCAATAATTGTTCGAGTTTGATGATTCCAGCGGCAATCTTTTAGTTTCTCAATTCCCTACACCCATGCACTAATGAATTTCGAAAATCTTCAAACATTTCAAAATTCATTAAAAAAAAAAAATTAATCTTTAAATTTATTTTTTTTTTAATTTAATTTTTTTTAAATTAATTTTTTTTTAAATGTAACTTTCCTGAGAAAAATTGGAAAAACTGTTGATGAAAAGTCACCAGCTATGAGGAGGCTGGAAAGGCACTGGGGTTGGTGGGTGGCAATGTAGCTCATTACATGAAGGGTAGGAAGGGGAAACCGAGCGCCGGTTTGTAAGAGATTATACTAACCCGGAAGAAGGAAGGAACGGCGACCCACCGAGACCACCTTAAACAAGTGCATGGGTGAAGAGAATGTAAAAATAAGAATAATGCCTCAAGAAACATTAAAAATTGGATGATTATTTCCTGAGAAAAATTGGAGAAACTCTCGATGAAAACTGACCAGCTATGAGGAGGCAGGAAAGGCACTGGGTGGCAATGTTGCTCCTTAGATGAAGGGTGGGAAGGGGCAACCGAGCGCCGGTTTGTAAGAGATTATACTATCCTGGAACGAGGAACGAACGGCGACCGACCTAATATAAAAACCATGTTCTTTGCAATCGAGTGATCTTCACAGAAAACTAATAAACCCTTGTGTAGTAATTTGCAGCGTTTTTTGCAAGACAAAGCAATGCTTTGCTTCCTTGAAAGCGAAAAAGAAATTTGTCCCTGAAGGCATACATGGTACATGTAAGTATGCAATCAATACAATCAACCGTTGAGCGATGTTACGAGTGTTTCAAATAAGATAGGTACTCAGTTTACAAAATTAGACTGTTTACTCGCCTGTTAGTTAGGAAGGCATATTCCGCCAATTTTCACCTCGAACTTTCCTCTCAATTTTTCATGAACAGACATAAAATAGAATAATTTTCACCACTTCCGAGCTGGAGGTTTCAATTCAGAGCGAAAGAATGTGATTTCTCTCACGAAGGATTTTTACACGTTTCGCAAAGTGAGCGCGGAGAAAAAGTTGAAATCCGCCAATTATGCCCTCTCGGTGTCTGTCGGTAATTAGAAAGAGACGCGAAAAATAAAACGAGGTGTCGCGGGGCGGCGGGGAGGATGTTATCGTTGAAAAATTAATTAATTACCTTCATTCAAAGTGATGGCGCAGTATTTTAGACGCTCATCCGATATTTTTTCACCCTTTTTCATCCCATCTTGACACCTCTCAACGACCTCTCCTCGACACGCTTTTCTTCATAATAAAACGAGCCGTTGAGAACCTTATCGCGATGTTTTTTTCTTTTTTTAGTTGGTGGTGGAGGTTGGGGGTTAAAAAAATCACTTTTGCATTCAGGGGGGGACTTAATCAACGGGAGAGGTACGTCCTACGTCTAATGAGACGTCCTCTTCAGGGGAGGGATGTGTCGACCCTTGGCTGAGGGATAGAAGGCCTCCTGGCACACTATAGGCCTCTGTTTCAGCAAATTTTCAAAGAAAATGAAGCAATAGCAATAAACTTGAAAGTTTTAGCAAGAACTCGAAGAAAAAATTCACTAAAATCCGTTTTCAAACATTCTAAAACAATAATTGGCGTTTTTTCCACAAATCATTTGTAATGATTAGCGATCGGATTCGTATGCATTCACATATTTTAACATGGATATGTTTTTTTCTATGCAGTGTATCCATGTTTTTCACAAGAAATGTTCAAACGGACGCATTTTGAACCATTTAAACCCAAGTTCATTCCACATATTGTCACATTTTTTCTAGTAAATACATAATATGTATTGCGAAGATATTATCTTCGCATATTTGCATTATTACTCCAAATATTTCACTTTTTTCATGTTCGAACAGATTTCTTTTGGTTTATTATTTTCAATAATGAACCTTTGGAATCGACCAAGAAAAAAAAATTTTAACACCCCCTCAAAATTTGATAGTTTACGTTTCAAGGTACGTAGAATCCAAAAATCGAATAAAAATTTGGCCGTCCGTCCGCCGTCCGCGGCACTTTTGCCACTTAGCATTGACCGATTTTGATGAAATTTGGTATCTAGGCTTCTTCTAGGGTCTAGTTGTGCCCCGAAGATTTTGGTTGAAGTAGGTCACTTCTAAGGGTTCCAAAATCAATTTTGAAATTTTGAAAACGCCCGAACTCAAAAAATTTTGATATAAAGGTATGGTTTTTCCTTCAATTTAAGATTGTATAGAATTTTCAGAATTTTTTGAGACCACCCGGAGCTCTGTAGGACAAACCGTTCGCTCGCTACGAGAATTTAAAGTTTGGACGTACGATAAATCAGAAACACGAGTGTGAATCGCAAAAGAGGCCTAATCTCCGTTCAAATTAAAGCTGACCGAAATGCGATTGATGTTTTCCTTCATGTTGGATGGTTGGTGGCTTTGCAGACGAGTGATCTACATAGAAAAATAAAAAATAATAAACCATTGTGTAATAATTTGCAGCGTTTTTTAGTTTGGAGGAATAATGAGTTGGTTAGATTCGTGATCCACATTTTTCTCCTATTCGCCCAGGGTTAGTAGATAAGGCAGGGGATGATTGCAGGGAGCTGTGAATCAAAGACCGGGAGCTGTAAATAACAGCCTTGGAGGTGAGGTTCATCCTCCAATGGAAAACTGATTGCGAAATACCTACGCGAGTTTTTGGATGAACTTTTTCGAAGGGATGGAGACATTTTATTTTGAATAGTTTGTGACAAGCGCGTTTTCAGATCGTCATTGGTTTAAGTTCGAACGTTTGAAATTCCATTCGTCGCCAATCATTTCAAAGACAGGGGACTGTGAATTATTCTTTAATTCTTTTTAGTTTTACTGCGAGATGCTTACCGGTTTTGCACATATTTCAGAAATAGTTTTATAAAATGTTACATATTTGTAGCACATTAAAAAAAAATAAATACATATTTTAGGTACATATTTAGCATTTTAAAATAAATAAAAATCCGATCCCTAGTAATGATTGATCAAAATTTGGTTTTCATTTCCGTTCTTAGTATATCGCCAAAATAAAAGCGCAAAAACTTGAAAATTTGTACCTAAATTTGAAATTTTGAAGGATTCTAGAAATTCATTAGTGCACGGCCCTAGGAAATGGGGTATTTCGGTGGGTCGGAAATTCAGGTTTTTGATCTCAAATTTGGATTAAGCACCCTTGAAAACCTATATACTCCAACTTTTACCCCAACGATACTATTAAATGTGGTAGAAAATTAATTAAAGAGATCACACGTTTGAAAAAAAGGCGGGCCGCCATAAATGCACACACACTACGCCGCGCGCATGTGTGAGTAGTATTTTGTAGTATCCAAGAGATTCTCCAAGTGTTTCATCTCTTCTCTGTGAATGGATACTTTTTTCAAGGACAGTTGGGTAGCTACGTCACGATTGGCTAGCTACGTCACACCATTCAAATCTTCAACTTTCCTTAGCTCCTCTGATTTTTTAAAAACATTTTCTCGACGAACAGACTCGATTACCGTTATTCCTGAGCCATACTCTTTTGAAAAAAATTAATAAAAAAATTTTACTGAAATACCCCATTGAAAAACTGGAATATTGCAGAAGGAACCATCAAAATCGAACAATAATAGGGTGTGCGCCTGGGTAGGAAAAACTGTTTATTGTTATTTTTAATCTAAGGTAGACCTCATTCTGGGAAATTTGGTACCAACCGTGACCTTCTAGCGTGTGTAAATCTTTTCCTATGAATTTTCAAAGTTTCGAACGTTTATGACGTCACAGTGGGCTGGGGGGTCCCGCCCAGGCGAGAGGGGCGCGAGACGTCATAAACGGTCGAAACTTTGAAAAATCACAGAAACAGATCTACTCACGCTAGAAGGTAGCGGTTGGTGCCAAAATTCTCAGGATGTAGTCTACTATTGATTAAAAATCTAAAAAAAATCAAGGCGCACCCCCCATTGCCAAAGAGAAATGGGAAAAACTTCTGAATAAACTGTTTTTCCCAAGTTTTTCCCTTATTTCTCTGGAAATTATTGTTCGATTTTGATGATTCCAGTGGCAATATTTCAGTTTTTCAATTCCCAAGGCCCACGCACTAATGAACTTCTAAAATCATTGAAAATTTCAAGTTTAGCTACATTTTATGGAAAAAACATACTTGAATTAACGGTTTTCCCCATTTTTCTCCGAGAATTATTGTTCGATTTTGATGATTCCAGCGGCAATAATTCAGTTTTTCAATTCCCTAGGTCTGCGCACTAATGAATTTCTGAAATCCTATAAATTTCAAATTTAGGAACGACTTTTTAAGATTTTGCGCCTTCGATTTCGTGAAATACTAACCCGGAACGAGGACCAAACGGCGACCGACTGAGAAACCCTTAACTCTGAGTCACGTGATTTCCGTTCTTTTTGTTTGACCCGTTTTTGGTTTATTATTTTCAATAATGAACCTTTGGAATCGACCAAGAAAAAAAAAATTTTAACACCCCCTCAAAATTTGATGGTTTACGTTTCAAGGTACGTAGAATCCAAAAATCGAATAAAAATTTGGCCGTCCGTCCGCCGTACGCGGCACTTTTGCCACTTAGCATTGACCGATTTTGATGAAATTTGGTATGTAGGCTCCTTTTGGGGTCTAGTTGTGCCCCGAAGCTTTTGGTTGAGGTAGGTCAATTCTAAGGGTTCCAAAATCAATTTTGAAATTTTGAAAACGCCCTAACTCAAAAAATTTCGATATAAAGGTATTGTTTTTCCTTCAATTTAAGATTCTATAGAATTTTTAGAATTTTTTGAGACCACGCGGAGCTCTGTAGCACAAACCGTTCGCTTCCTACGAAAATTTAAGTGTTTATTTTGAAATATATATATATAAATCAAAACACGAGTGTGAATCGCAAAAGAGGCCTAATCTCCGTTCAAATTAGAGCTGATCAAAATGTAATCGATAATTGGTGATTTTGATTTTTTTTAAAATTTTTTTTGATTTTTTTTTTTTTTCCTTCATATTGGATGGTTGGTGATTTTGTAGACGAGTGATCTATATAGAAAAATAATAAACCATTGTGTAATAATTTGCAGCGTTTAGCGGATAATGACCGAAATTCTTAAGCTTATGCTAGATTTTTTCTTGGAATAATTTTCAAAGTTTGGTTAAACAATGTAGAAATAGGAGAATAAAACGATTTTAGTGGGGTGGAAAATGAGGAAGTTAGTTTTCCCTAGCAACGATTGGTTGTACGTGAAAATCATCAGAAATTTCCGCGTAACGCTCCCCTCATAACGCTCCCCGCGTAACAAATCCCGCGTGACGATTTTTCATTTAAGTGCCATAGTAAAGACATAGAATGTCAATAACGTCTTTAGTAATCAAATGAAAAATCATCTTAATTCTGAGAGTTGAAAAAGACATAAAAGATGATTTTTTTCTCACAAAATAACGAAACGTCGGTTATTATTTCGCTAAAAATGGGTTAACAAATAAATTACATCAAGTAAATCAGCGTTAAAAAATAAACGTATAAAAAAACTAACAAATGAGAAGTTGAAAATTTATTTTCACACAAGGTAGTAATATTCCAAATTTGGAGGAAAAAACATGAATGTTTGAAAAAATGTTTAAAAAGGTTTAAAAACACCATTTTGAAGATTTTAGGAGGGGGGGGACCCTGTATATAACGATATATTATACATGTGTCACTCCGGACGATAACTTAAGTAGGTAATTGTTTCGCAATAATTTTAAGTTTTTGCCAAAATTTTTAAAATAACAAACTTATAGATGAGTTTGTTACTTAGGAATGTTGGACTACCCAATGGGGTTCTATTTTGAGGCCATTATGTAGAGTCATTGATTCCTCACTTAGTATAAGTATGGACCCATAGATTAAAATTTACACTCCATTAGACTGATATCGTTCCTCTAAATCTCTTTGCGATTGTATAAGACGTACCCCTGTACATTTTCTAAAAACTGGTTCTTTCCCAGTATGGAAATTTGTCCTGTAGATTTAGGTGGAGATTTTTCCGTTTCATAATATTGGCATTTACTCGATTAATTTAACAACAGGAGAGTTAACAGTTTCTAGGCATCGAGCTGGCTTCCATTTGCATTCTGAATAAAATATAATTACAAATAAATTCCACCGAAAAATGGATCAGGCTGTGTTTTTCCCCAGTTGAAGAATCTTCTATTTAACCCCTAATATCCTGAGGTATCTTCTTGGAAGTCCGATTTTTACCAGCAACATTTTATTCACTTTTAAGCCAAAACTGATAGCCATTGGCTATCTTAATACACCTATTATCAATTGTGTAAGAAAATGTAATGTAAAAACATATAACTCAAAGAAAAAACGAAATAATTCTCGAGTTGGCAGACTGTAATTGGGCCTTCGAGGTACCATCTACCCTCATTTCTAGGCTATTAGTTGGGTTTCCTCGTCAGAGATGGCGCCACTCTCTAAGGCAGCACAGATGAACCTTCTCCGTCTGATTCCTTGTTTCTGTACTTTATGAGAAATAATAGATCTTCACATCCCACCAAGGATTTTTCCTGGTTTCCTCCTTCTACTCTAACAAACTTGGGGTTATAGAGAGACTCAGTTGACGCAGATGGCGCTAGTGTGGCCCTTGGAAAGATTATTCTTGAGCTGACAGACTTTAATTCTATAGATTTGTCAAAGATACGACATTTATGGATATTTCCTGCAAAAAAACGCCATCGATAATGAACCTCGTCGAGATTTCACAGTCTGGCTAGAACACCAGTAGAAGAATTGAAAGGCAAAACAAAAACGCCTCTGAAACAACGAATGAGTGAGAAACGTGAAATTCGTGGATTCGGGCACAAAGAGCATGGGTAATCAGATGCACAAAGGTCGCATGCATGTGAAATGTGTCTTTTTCGAGCACAAAAGGCAATTAGGTGAAAGGCTTACTTGGCATACAGCCTGGAGGCGTGGGAAACGTCGCGCCCGTTTTTTGAAGCTGCGCGAACCCTGTAACAAGAGATACGTCGAATTAGTTAGGCTGTTGAATGAATATGAATGGCGGGAAAATGCGAGTCAAAAACGCTGCAAATTATTACACAATGGTTTATTATTTCTATATAGATGACTCGCCTGCAAATATTCCGGCTGTGCCATTGTCATTACCTACCAACACATACATACTTCATAAAAAAAAGTTTTTTCAGAAGAAATAAACGCTTCACACTCAGTTCGAAGAAATAAAGAGTTGTGGGTGCCATGATTAGGAAACTTGTTTACTGGTTGCTAAGGACGCAAAACTGAGTACAAC
The DNA here is from genome assembly GCA_009739505.2 of Apolygus lucorum. Classification (NCBI taxonomy): domain Eukaryota; kingdom Metazoa; phylum Arthropoda; class Insecta; order Hemiptera; family Miridae; genus Apolygus; species Apolygus lucorum. The sequence goes on along the minus strand of CM019183.2, from coordinate 49,302,407 downwards.
TCGAAGAAACGAACAACGATCGCATTTTGGTCAGCTAAAATTTGAACGGGGATTATGCCTCTTGTTTCTGATTTATCATAAGTCCAACCCTTGATCTCGTAGGGACCGAACGGTTGGTCCTACAGAGCTCTGAGTGGTTTCATTCGATTCTAAAAATTCAATACAATTTTAAATTGATGAAAAAACAATACCCTTTATTCAATACAACACATTTTTCGAGCCAGGGCGTTTTGAAAATTTCACCCCTTAGAAGTGACTGACATCAACCAATAGCTTCGCGCACAACTAGACCCCAAATGGAGCCCATATACCAAATTTCATCAAAATCGGTCCATGGGAACTAAAGGAAGTGCCGCTTATGGCGGACGGACGGAAAATTTTTAATTAGATTTCCGGATTCTACGTATCTTAAAACGTAAACCAACAAATTTTGAACAAATTATTGAGATTAGTAAACCAAAAGGGCTATCTAGGGGGTATCCTATGACTGGACGAGTACTAGACAAATTTAGATGAATGTATAGTGTTCGCATAGCAACAAGGTAATATGTGTAACGATCTCGTAACTACCGATCCTTCCCGAATATCCCTCGAACATTTTGTCTTATACGAACATTCACCCAACATACACCCGAGATCGTGTGTTTTTAATACAATGCAGGGAGAATCAGTTCTAGGACAAAATCCTCAAGGTGAAGCACACGTAGCTAGAGTTATTATTAAGATTCCTCCAATCTGGCGTCGAAATGTTGAAAAAGTATCGATATTTTGAATCGATACTGTATCGTATCTGAGTATCGATATCCCAAGTATCGTTGGCCATGAGTATCGCTATTTTAAAATATCGAGTATCGATACTTTAGTGTCACAAACTATCAATATTATCCAATTTTCTCAAGAAAAATAATTTTTTCAACAACTTTTATTCATTTTTCACTATTAAGAGTCCAAGCAGAGTGATTTTTTTCCATGATATAAACGTTGTTTGTGCAATCAAAGAGTAATGACCCAAAAGCCTCTCTACCATCATTATTTTTGAGCCAGTATGTTGAATTTTCTGCGAGAACAGTATCGATATTCGATATTTAGAAATATCGGATCCAAAGTATCGATATCCAAAAATATCGGATAGTGCAGTATCGATACTAAAACGATATATTGAAATATCGTGTGTCACACTTGGGTACTTCGTACATGCACATTTTGACGCAAACTCGCGGTTGCGCATCTTTTAGCGCGCACTGAGCGGGTTGCGCGCGATAAAAAAATCGGTTGAGGGGATGGGGGCTCTCATTTGAAAATTTTAACCCCCTCTCAAAATTTGATGTTTTACGTTTCAAGGTACGTAGAATACGAAAATCGAATAAATAGAAAGAAAAACGCTTGCATACGAGTCTGCAACGCATTGGGACATTTTCATGTCTTTACCTATTGCTTTTTACCTCACTATAGGATTTTATAACCCACCCTCCGTTGTTGTCAGAATGTGAAATGAATCATTAACATAATAACATAGATATATTATGTTACAAATTGACACAATTATTAATATTCAGAGGTAGGTACCTAATTTCAATAAAATATACGATTCCGGATTAATTATCTTCTACACTCACGAATATGAGAACAGTTATGCCCATAGCTCCGCTATTCGTATAGTCAATATGCTATGGAGGACATGAAAATGTTCGTTAAATCGAGAGCTTTCCAACGAGTGGTGAACGATATTTGTGGGTTAAAAAGTGTAGAAAAGGAACAAACCTAACAACGGGGTCGTTGTAAGCGGAAATCATTATAAAGGCACTGTAACACAATTTCGTTACGCGATTTCGTGACAGTTTTTTGTGCTATGTGCCAGGGCAAAGACATGAAAATGTCAAAATGGAGGATGCAAGTTGATTTGCTAACTCTCCAATCTCGACGGGGTTACCACTAGTATATGTGTGATTTGTAACCGCGAATATATCAACTCGGGAATTTCCGTAAACGAACTGAACATATTTTATTGTTTTCTAATCATTTCCAAGACATTGTAAGAAATATTAGGGACAAACAACTAATAATAATAACAGGATGGTAGGAAGGCAGCTACATCGTTGAAGGAGACGCCTGTGTTCTTTGAAAGTAGGAACGATTACTTTGACAGTGGGATGAAGGGGACACTGATGTACTTAGTTGAACAGAAGGTTTGATTGGCAGCCACAGTCGAGCAGTAGCCGGAGCTCCTTGATTGCCGTGTGTTTTGAAAAAATCAATTTTTCTTTTAGCTAATGTCAACATTTTGACCTTCCAATCAATCCTTTGACTTCATATTTCAGTCTCCACAATGTTAAAATGATAATGGAGTTATTTATTACGAACGCCTTTGGTTTCTCACTATAGAATGAATGGTTCAAGAGTGGTGTATTTTTTAAATGAGGATGAACGAGAGTCTGTTCAATTAATTGTAAATGTTTACCCGCCTAATCGTAATGTTTTGTCCAGGTATTTTCAAGATGCATGGATGAGAGTCAACGTCAAATGATTAATCATGATGACACGAGTGTGAGTACTGTATTGAGAATGATTTGTGCTGCTGTAGCGCTCTTAGATTTGATGAGGAAAAAATTATGAATGACGTTCATGACAAACTCGGCGCTGCGCGCCTCGGCGGGGGCTTCGCCCCCTACACCCCCGGATGATTTCCGCTTAGAGCCTAATGGCTCAAATGTGACATACCTTGAAAAGGTTTTTGCTCCCTCTCCCTCTTTATCTTTCTTCCACTGTAATATTTAAGATACCTCCTTATTCATAATAACATCAGGTTGTCAAGCATATTTGTCGTCAAGCATATGATAAATCATAGCGCTACTTTCCTGTCGCTTTTTCCTGTCGCTTTTTACTGTCGATTTTTCCTGTCGTTTTTCGGCGGGGGGTCCCATCGCTAAAACCTATTCAAGGTTAAAAGATTTGCCTCTGAATGGATGACAACAAGTAAATAACGAATAAAATTCTTCTCAACACAACCATGAGGCTCATTCGTGGCTAAACTAGATGTAGGGAAACCTACTTATGTTTATAATTTTAATATAATGTTAATAATTATTATAATTTATAAATAATATTTATTATTCAGAGTCGATAAATCAGGTCAACGGCACAGAGCAGTATCTTTGCCAGGTTCCCCAGGGCCTGGAAATTCTCTCGATTGACCCGGCGTTGGTCCGGATTCACTCCGACTTCCGAATATTCTTCGCTAATTTGTCTGAAACCTCATTCTCCGGATATTCAGGCAATTCCGTCCTTACGAGAAATTCTGACTGTCCGAATTAGCATACTTGCATGGAATACCTTGGTACCTTACCAACCTTTGGTGGGCGAGTAGAGGCCTTTTGACTCTAGCTCTCACTACTCTTACTGGTGAAATAATGTCCAACTCCAGCTCATGATTATGAGAAACCTCCATCACTTCCCTCTCGAACATTTAGAGAAAACTACAGTGCATTCTAACCTCGCTCGAAATTTGACTCGACCAACTCCTAGTGAAAAGGGTACTCAAATCCATCATAAAACACTTATCCCGATCACGTTGCGTTCCATCTGCTACTCTTCGTGTTTAGACGGGGCCAGGTAGACCTCTCGCATCTCCGCCGCATAAGCGGACTAAAGTGACCACTAAATTACGGCACCTTTTACTTTTCGGGACCAAATTGGGCGACGCCCGATTCACCTCTCTCGACTTCGAAAAGGGATGAGGAGACAAGTGGTGGGACCCTCTTACATAACCGACGGCTCAAGCCGATGAGGTCAGTGTAGGTGGAAGCTCTGAGCCAGTACTAATAAAAACGGAGTTGAGTAGAATGTTGTCTATTTCCACGAAAATAATGAGTTACAAGTTAAATCGATTTCGACGGTTAGGTCATCATCAGTAACAAGCAATAACTAGTTAGTGGAGGAGTTATTGCTTGTTACTGATGATGACCTAACCGTCGAAATCGATGTAACTTGTAACTCATTATTTTCGTGGAAATAGACAACATTCTAGTCAACTCCGTTTTTATTAAAATGGTTTTCCACAATCTCATCGCGAGTGATTTTATTCGTAGCCAGTACTATTCTCTCTCAACTTCGTGTTCTCACTTATCAAAATCTAAAATCTCTCCAAATCTTCTTGGTCAGTTTTGGTTCACCCCTTTTTGAGTTATTGACAGATCGCTTGTCCATGGACACGTCCCTGGTCACACCTTCTGTTCAATATCTCGCCTCCCAACCAAATTTCTCCCCTACTCAATTTGCTTGTCCCTGATAACACTTATTGAGTAGTTCCCCTACCTTATAGCTTGCTTGTGCAGAGAGATTCTCCCTGGTAACACCTGGTATTCCTTCCCACCTACAGTACATCATAAATTACTCGCTTGTGCGTGGAGGCCCCACGGTAACACTTGTAATTTATGTGTACAACCTCCTTTTCCATTCCGAATAAAATTTAACGAAAATTGTTAAAAGATTATACCTATTTTTATATTAGGAAAAGCGTTATTTGAAAAGAACTCAATACCAGTTCCTTTACACTAGGTAACACGCGCCAAAAGGTCCTCAAGTTTACTCAGAGGTAATTCCTGAAACTTTCGAGTGATCGAGTACCAAAATAAGGGTTGATAATAGAACTTTTGTCTTTTCGAAGCCCCAGTAATCGAAAACGATCTAGTTGAGACGAGAGAACCACCGGAACCCCTTATTAGAGCCCCGTGGACGGATTTTATCAGATTTTCCCCTGGTCCTTTGAAGGAGGTGAAACCAGGCTTGACTCAAAGAGGTCCTTCTCTTTTGTTCAGCTGTGTGATCGCCTAATCGCTGTTTTCCTGTACAGCTTTTGATTTCCCCTGGAAATAATAGAACGATTAGAACAAGGAACTGGGGAGAACGAGGGGAAAAAAAGTCGCCTAGGAAGCAGCATCTCTATGAGGATTCGAATTCTTTTGAGATCGATGCGAGTATTTACCCTCTGAGCTATCGCGTTCAGCGAAAACAAGATCGGTTTTGAAATCCGAATTTCTAAGAGATTTTTCTTGGAGTGTGCAGATCATATGACCAGAACGGGAGTTTCGACTCTTTTCAGAGTGACGGACAAAGGCGTTTGTTTTGAGTTTCTTCGACTGGGGACTCGTACCTGCACTGAAAACCTCAAACCTATCATTTCGATACCTCAAAAAACCCCTAACCGGTGTGCCTAGATTCATTGTCCTTGAACAATGTTTTTTCTTCTGTTGGTACGAAAGTGCACAATATGGAGGAATGAGGGGTTGGACCAAATGTCAACTTCCATCTTAGAATTTTACCAAGTGCCTTTTTCGTGGGTAGTTGGTTACATGAGCCCCGGGTGAAATGTCTCCTTCATTCCTTCCTCTAGAACTACTCGATTATTAATCCTAGAATTTTAGATTCAAGGTGTTGGCGTTATAACCCTTGTTTATCATAACTGATTAACCTGGAAAATAAATATAATTCGGTGCTCAAAAGTACGAATAGATACTTGAGTTAGATTACTGAATGAATTAAAATTTACAATTTATTTTTCTTCTTTCATTTGTAACAATATAGGATGAATTTCAGATTGAAATTCACCTCATTGTTCATAATTAGTCAGAGGAGGGTGTGACGACCCTACCCCTTCAAACCAGTGATTAGATTGATCAGCCGGCCTGAAGAGGATATCGATTCATATCTCTATGAATTGGATATCTCTAAAGGCGTAGCTCCAACAAATCGGGAACAAACCAATTTGTTTGTCCCGTATAAAATGTAGGGTCGTCACACTCCTCTCCCTAAAACATACTTCTGGGTTTCAAACAGAAGTATGTTTGAAAAAAGTCAAAGGGACTGAAAAATAGTATGAAGTCCAGGAAAGGACATCTGGAAGCTTCAAGGGAATTCCTCCATCGTAATGGTACTATTCAAAAAGAAGAAGAAGAAGAAGAAGAAGAATGCCACGAATGGGCCATTTATACATAAAAGAATAAATCAATGGAACTGAGGAGAAAGCAAACTAAATAACGAATACGAACGGCGAAACATTCAAGTGTAATGATTGAAAAGGCAAACTTAGAAAAGGCTTATATAAAAGAAAAACGTAATTGAAATTAATAAAATGCCAGATTGGCAAAGCCTAACAAGGGAATGAGTTTAATTGCCAGATTGGCAAAATATAATAAGGGAATGCATTTAAATTAATTTAATAATATAGAGATTCCTTCTGGAATTGTCTTTGGGTGATTCCTTCTGGAATACCCAAGATAAAGTGGAGGGGAAATGATGAAATAAATTCAGAACATTTCTACCAAACCACGCTCTGCTACCATGTAACAATATAGGAAGAATTTCAGATTGAAATTCACCTTATTGTTCATAATTAGTCAGAGGAGGGTGTGACGACCCTGCCCCTTCAAACCAGTGATTAGATTAATCAGCCGGCCTGAAGAGGATATCGATTCATATCTCTATGAATCGGATATCCCTAAAGGCGTAGCTCCAACAAATCGGGAACAAACCAATTGGTTTGTCAAGTGTGTGTGTGTGAATGTCAAGTGTGTGTATTCAAGGAATAATCCTTATCAGGTAGATTTGAAGACACACACTCACAACTGACGAGAGTCGAAACTCCCGTTCTGGTCATATTTCAGGTGTTTAAATTGAGAGATTATGAGAAAATTACGCTCGGAGTAAGACTTTTTAATTTATTGCGCAAATTCTTTCACTTATCTAGGAGTGTTGAAACTTATAGATCTCTATAGGGTCCTGCCCACACAATTTCGATCAAGTACCGACCTGCACCTAGTTTACCCCAGGAACAAAGACTGGCAGCGAGAAAAATCATAGACATTGCTTTTAAAGTAACAATTAGTTTATTATTAATTATCTTTATTATTTTTTCGATTTTCAAAACTTTTTATTATCAAGTTGGACCTATCTTGTAACTGTAAGATGTGAAAAGTGTAACCGTTTTCAGCGGTCCATAAGGAAACTCATTGCCACCGCATAACATTAAATTCCGTTTCAAATTGTATTGTGACAGCCAAAAGCCATGTTTTCAGGCTTTGGCACTCATCATATTCTTGGAGCCAAGAATTAATCCAGAAAATTTGGTGTTTTCAGTTCCGAGTAACTTTGTATGAGGAAAAAAGCGTCTGCCAGGCGGATGTGGCACATGGCTTTCTCGAACTCATGGCACGTTTGGGGATCATTAGGATCGGTTCACTTCGGGGACGATTCAAGGAAAACACGATGCTTTGTTGAAGACAAAAATGCGTTTGAGACACATGTGATAAAACGAATTGCACAGTAATTAAAGTACGTAAGTAATAAAATAAACAAAAAATAAAAATTAAACAGTAGGTTCCGAATCACCTTCTGAGTTGACGAACGGACGAAGTACGAGTAGGTACAACATTTTTCCGATAATTTTGCAGACTGCGTGTTACGGAATGATAAAAAATAATGTCGAAAGAAAAACATGGACCTCACTAGAGGAAGAAATTGAAATTCCGGAAATTGAAAATCAGGGGGAACTACGCTAAGGCCCCTACTTTACCACGTACTTCATCCACTGATTTTGCAGCAATGCACATTCTTATGATCCAGGGTTTCGGGCTGCTGGGAAATGGCGAACGACTGCTTTTTGAACTGCTGTCTCAAAATCTGTGTAATGAGTGAAACTTATGTATTTTGACACCAACTGCACCACACGCGATTTCACTTCATCCTGCACTTCAATGTAATATTTGTTAATATCAGTCGTCTTGAACCCCAGCTGTGAGAAATTAGCTTCCTCGCCGAATGCGTTACCGGACCCACTCAACGCCTCCAAATTTTGAGGAAGCAAAATTGGCACGACTCGAATAATTTCGAGAATCAAGGATCAGCTCGACGTCTTGTCCCAAATACATTCCAGATTGTCCACGCTCGCCGTCCCAACCAATACCGATTTTGAGGTCGTTTTTTCGTCGCCCCAAATGCGTTACACCCATCATCAGAACGCCATCTCATCCAAATCAGATAGAAATATTAGAAGTTATGCTTGTCACGTTATGTTATGATTCCCGTTTGCCCATGATCAGACGCTGCTATCGATGAGGGGGTAATGAGACCAGTAAGGGACCATGCACACCAATCGATAGAATATTATATATAAATGCAATTATACAAAAGTTGTATAGTAGGATAACGTGAAATGTAGGTAAGTTGGGTAGATACTAGGTATAAATGTAATTTATATCCAAGTAAATTACACTATAATATAATGTAACGCCCACGTAAGTTGGGTAGATACTAGGTATAAATGTAATTTATATCCAAGTAAATTACACTATAATATAATGTAACGCCCACATTATGGGCATTCATATTTGGAGCCGATGTTCAGGTAATTCAACGTACAATAAGAAAAAATCTATAATAATCTGCCATAGAATCTATGGCATGGTTATATCTGATATAACTAAGCGTATAACTCGGTTGTTTACTACAGAAATAAGGGACAAGAATATAACAGTAAAAGAAGGTTATAAAACAATTCTGAAACATAACTCTTTGAAACCTGTACAAATATTAACTCTAAATTCAATTTGAATATCGACGAAGCCGACGTACAATAATAGGCCACCCATTAAGAGTGTACAAGTCGCAAACAGCTTCGTTTGACTATTAACAACTAAGCAAACTCTCTATTCATCGAATGAACGCAGATGTTCAATTTACATGAAATGATGAGGCCACCCACGTAGGAGGCGGAATACGAGTACATATATTTCCTAATCATGCGACCTAATTGCGCAATTGAGAGGTGGAAACAATAACTGTTGTCACTCAGGAAAATACCTGTGACCTTCTCAATTATTGTTACAATGTTATTTGTCAGTATCGCCTCCTCGTCTGAACCCCCATAATGGTTTACTCAGAAAACCTTGAATTCTTGTTACACTGAAATAAACGGCTGCCTGGCAGTGTAAGGAGCTAGAGCTGATAAGGCATGAGAACAAGGCAATTTAAATATATTTCTGTTGTGATTGAGATTACAATAAATTTTACCTGATTCAAGATTACAAAATGACCGGGGACAAGCGAAAACATATTGCAACTTACGCCCTAAAAAATGTGTACTTAACTTTTTTTTCACTCCGAAAAAGTGTGAAGCGAGACCGATTAACTAATTGAGTAACTATACTGAACATTAGTCTGGGAGACCCGGAGTCGATTCCAGGCAGTGACATCAAAATTGTTTTTGTAATTTTGATAAATTAGGAGTTTATAAGTAATTTTGTTATTTCTCATCCACCCTACATTTTCCTACTTTCATTTCAAGTATTAATCTTCATCTAATTTCTCCCTTAGTGGAGAAAATAAAATAAATATGTAGTATAATATCCATGATCTGTTGTTTTTCCTATCAAGGGAGAAATACGTAATAAGGCGTCTAATTCTTCTAGACTACTCGAATATTCCATCAAAAAGAAAATTAAAAACGCTGCAAATTATTACACAATGGTTTATTATTATTTTTCTATATAGATCACTCGTCTGCAAAGCCACCAACCATCCAACATGAAAAAAAACATCGATCGTATTTCGGTCAGCTATCATTTGAACGGAGATTAGGCCTCTTTTGCGATTCACATCGTGTTTCTGATTTATCGTACGTCCAACCCAGCGAGGAATGGTTTCAGTTGAGTGGTCCTATGGCGTATTTTGGTAGCTATGTCATTGATATGATTTTTCCATGTGAGACGTTGGTCCATAGTCATACCCAGGTACTTGACGTGCGCTTTTAGTTGGAGAGCAGTTGAATCCATTTTCACGGGGGGGGGGGGGGGGGCATATGAAGTTATGTTTATAGGTATAGGCACAAGTTCGATTTCGAGGCGTTTATTTTAATTCTCCATGTTCTCGCCCATTCACTAAGGTGGTAGCAATGAAAGCAATACTGACGCTGGTAGCATTATAGTTTCTAACGAGAACTCTTTTGATTGAATTTATGTTTATCCACCAACTTAACACCTGGTTAGCCTATAACACTGGTATTCAGTATAAAACCTCTTTAACCTTACTCATGGTTACCCTGGAGCACTGATATGGTACACAGCCTCTTTCGATTCAGCTGTTTATCCGATAAATAATTCAGCTCTAGGTTACCCTAGAACGCTGATATTCTATACACTGCCTCTTTTAGCTTACCTCCTGGTAATTCTAGAAAGCCGGTATTTAGCATAGCCACTTTTAACTGAACTCTATTGTATCCAATAACTTAACTCATAGTTAACCTAGAGCAGTGATATTTAGTTAACTTCCTCTAAATAGATGGGAACTAAGTCAGGGAAGGCAGATTAGCTTTGGTAGCACGCAAAGAAGCTTGAACTTTTCCCCTGTTCATTTTAGAGCTCTGAAAATTGGTTCATCTAAGTTACCACTGGAAGTGAAAGGAAAGAACTGAGGGATTTTTTTTTTTAATTGACAGTAACCGCAGAATGATGGAGTTATTTCTGTGGTACGCGATGAAATGTTTTATTGAAACGATGCAAAATATTGTTCTTCGGCTGTTTGAGCGAATCCATCACATTCGTGGATACTTCAAGAACTTTTATGAATAAAGAATCCCGAAGAGAAACCATTCCCCTCACCGTCGAACGATAATTGGAAAACTGGTCTGCTGCAGGTCTCAGAAAAACCTGCGCGCCCAATCATACAAATTGCTTTCCTTGATTCCGGAAATAGCCGTCCCCTCAATTTCATCGTTTCTGCCCCAAGTTCCTGTCCAGCGATATCGTTCGAAGGGTTCGGATTTTGATTCCGAGAGGCGTTTGACTCGATTAAATAACAAGCTCCGTCATTACCTCTGGTGATGGGCGGCTGCCACCTCCACAAAGCCTCTCATTCTTCCGCTCCTAATATGTTTCTAACGCTTTCTAACTGTTGCACGTCGGTTGCAGGCTCTTTCTATAACTGGTGGCCATTGTTCGGGCTTGATCTGTATTTTTCTCGGCACCCTGTTTAACCTTTTAAAACGAATCTGTCAATTTGTAGGAACGTGTGGCGATGCCTCCCCTAGTAATCAGTCATTTTGTGCTTACGAACGTTCGATTGGTATAAAATCAATTGGTTGGCTTGAAACGCCATAGGCACTTACTTAAACATCAGTTTTATAGCTTGGTTTCAAAAAAGGAGGAAGGTCTCTCAGTTCAGTTTGAGATAAAAAAATTGTATAAATACCACGTTGTTTTTGGTTTATTATTTTCAATAATAAGCCTTTGGAATCGAGCAAGAAAAATAAATTTAAACCCCCCCCCCCCCCTCGAAATTTGATTTTTTACGTTTCAAGGTACGTAGAATCCAAAAATCGAATAAAAAATTTTCCGTCCGACCGCCGTTCGCGGCACTTTTCTTAGCAACCCTGGACGATTTGGTCCAAATTTGGTATATGAGCTCCATTTGGGTTCTAGTTGTGCCGCGAAGCTTTTGGTTGATGTCAGTCACTTCTAAGGGGTAAAAATTGAGGGTTGAAATTTTCAAGTTTGCCCTAGCTCAAAAATTCTCGAAATAAAGGTATCATTTTTTTACCAATTTTAAATAGTACCTACCTTTTAACCTACCTACCTTTTTTAATTTTTAAAAATTGTTGAGACCACCCGGAGCTCTGCAGGACAAGCCGACTCCCGAAACCCACTGCTGTCTATTGCTATATCCACCCTGTTATTTTGTGGGTTTTGACTAAAGGCCCTAATTTTTAGGAGGTCACACAGGAAGACTTGGGCGTCCTCATACTATTAATCTGGCGTGAAGGAGGACAACACTCAGCGAAGAAAAAACATAATCAAATACAAATCCGTTTTGGACCATTCTGAATTCAAATTTCGTCGACAAAAAAAAACACATAAATTTACGTTTGTGTGAGTGAAAAAAAACTCTGCCCAGGCCTTAGTTTCCTATTGATTTTCAAGGTTCTTTTTGGTTCGATGAGAAAAGTATGTTTTTTTAACCTGCTGATGAAGAGAACTAACCCTTATCTAATTATTTACGACTCCGATTTATTCGATCTGCTACACAAATAGAAACTTCCTCTACCAAAAACGATTAATAATGACGTGTTAATAACAATATTTCTATCATTTGTATTCAGGACTAACGACGACGCGACAGACATCAAATGATGCTTTACTAACTTCAAGTTGAAACGTAACTTATCTGAATTTTGAATTGAAAAAGAAACGTTTTCTCCTTAGGGTCGGTCTTGTTTAGAAACAGAAACATGGACGCAATAAGCATTGACACTGCATAGAGAAAATGAATCCAATGATGAAAAATTTGTCTCTAAGTTTCGTACATACCAAGGTGCCTACGTGAGTACATACGTCGGTACTTTTGTGTGGTTTGAATTCTCCAAATCAATATTGTGGACCAGTCAAGCTGGTTGGTTTACTGTATATATCCTGACGATGGATCCTGAATAAGACAAAAACGTCTGGACGGTTTAAATAAACTCCAGGTACCTAAAGAAAATCTTAATTATGACTGAAACACCATAAACCTTGACATACACCATAGAAATCTAAGGAATCAAAGGTAGAATCTTAGAGAGCTAGATAAGAGAAGTTACAGAAGAAAAACAGAAAGAATGAATCCTGGGACACACAGATTTTATTGTGAAAGATATTGCGGACTGCCTGGTAGGGAGTGAAGTGAGAAATCTTCGAAGGATACAACGAATCTATGTGATGTAAGTTTTGTTGTAAATAAGCGTTAATCAATGTATTAATATATCATTTTACGGCTTTAGGACAATTTTTGGACAACCAGTTAGTTAGGTACCTACCAAAAAATATTGATTTGTCCCAATCATCCAGGGGTTTATGGAATGCTGGAGTAAAATCTACAATCACAGGTGGAAATCATTTACCTGCAAGTTTTTTTGAAATGTGCCGAATTAAATAAACGGTCGAGTCAACCGGAGACCTCGCCTAAAAACCACTCATCGATCTCAAAATCCTTAACCCCTCCGCAGTCCCATAAAGGGGAATGAGAGGCCCCTATGATAAACCGTCCTTATTAACTGGTGGCGCACTCTATTAACATTCCCGGAACCTCCAGAGCGCATTCCATTCCTGGTCGGATCCCCTTTATTAGCACTTGGACCCCCAGAAGCTGCGAGGAAGTGGTGGCGGAGAGGGGAGATTAAATGCCCCACAACCATCCAGTTTTACTCACTTCTTTTTCGATTATTTGTCACCCTTCCCCAAGTATAACTCCCTGCCCTCTCAATCCATTCGTTTAATTCCCCACCAATCATATCCGGGTTTCCCAATAAACGTCACGTCCTAATAAAAAAGAATGCGGTTTATAATGAAAATCCCCTGGCTGAAGGAATTCTTTCACAGGTCAGCCCAAGTGAATTCGCCAACATATTGCTTGCTTGGTTTTACCAACTTCACGTTATTTGTCAAGTTTGCTATTTTGTCCAAACCTTTTGTGAACGTAGGGATAGCTTAGTATAGAAGGTAATCCATAACAAATACAGTCCGTCATAAAGCATATCATTCCAATAGTTACAATTGTACTGACCTAAAATGATTTACATGAGAAAAATCTATGTTTTACGCGAAATATAGTGAACCTTTGTCATTTCAGGAGAAATTGTAAGGTTCAGGAGAAGGGTAAGACCCCAAAATCAGCTTCCTCATAGTCTACAATAGGCCACATTCTACTTCTCACATATCAATACATTAAAGCCGATTTAGGCTGCTACACAATAAAGTTTCTACTAACTAGGGTTTTCCCAAGTCCTCTTCACTACACCAATATTCGAAGCCTGGGTTGTACGTAAATGGGAGATTACAACAATTTAACTACGAGTACTTTCCAATTGAAGCAGTTAGGAGTGAGTTGAACTATGGAGGAAACAGGTAGACAAAGACTTCTAATTGTTTTCCAGTCAATGATAACACAAAGGGACTAGAGAACAGAAATCCAAAGTATGCTCATGTAAAAAGTAGAACAGTCCAGTGAACAACCATTTTAGATTGAATTTTCGTCCAACTGGAAATTTGGCTTCGTGGGCATCATCAGCTGAATTCCAATGGAAAGATCCGAATTGGCTCTGATGTTTTCTCTCATGGGTCACCCTTAACTCGGCAAGAAAAATGTAGGTCGACCGATCGCTTCAATATTTTTGTTATTGGTGCCAAATAAGCTAACAAGGGGAAAGTGCTATAAAAAAACATTATGGCCTTAGGCCATCGCAATTGTCACTTTTAAATTGCCAAGATATCAACAAGTAAGGCAATTATATGGATGTTGCTTTAAAAATACTATGCCAAGATTGATGTTCATGTCGCATTCAACCAGAACCTTCATCGAACTCGATGTTAAGATAAATTCTAGGAATTAAGTTTTTAAAAAAACCATGCCCATCCAAATTAATAATAAATTAAGGTAATTTCGCGAGATTCGTCTTTGAATATGCGAAATTGAACCATCATATTGTCTTGGGATTATTTGCTCGATGTGGGAAGACTGGTGTTGCTTTAAAGCAAAATTGCTAAGGTAAGGGTTAAGTGGAGCGGGGTTCATCAACGACCAACCCGAAAAATTATCAAGACAGATGATTCTCCCGAGGAGAGAGGAAATCGTCATCTTATGTTCAATGTACTTATTATATGTCTTTGTATTTGAGAAGTCATCCGACTTTGCTCTTCTTCAAAACTGGCAGATTTGTACGAAACTATACTTAACCAAAATGGCTTACTTTGATAGCTAACTGCAGCCTCAACGAGTAAGCTTGAATCAAACCTAAGACTTACAAGATGAATACTGAGTCAGAAGCACAAAGCAGTATGGTAGTCTGATGAAGGAGTAAGTCCCGTGCTTTTCATGTACTATTGTTAATAAATTTATCACGAACTGCAAGATTCAAGAGCTGATAAGAATGGAACACAACAAAATCGAAGAAACATCGAACACCGCATGAGGGATAGACTGATAGTGAATCAAATCATGTTGTGGCACATGGGACATCAGGACAACCCTTTCCTGTCGTTACGCCTCAAAACCCATTCTGCGACGAGGAATAGCACCTGGTCCTGAACGACAGGCCTGCCTCAACAATCTTTCATCTGAAAGGGTTGCAATAATTGGTTATACCTACCCAGAGACCCCTCGATCGCCTTCGAAACGAGTGTTGATTTACAATGTGGTGACAAGGCGGTTTCGAATTTCCTTTTCGTGAGCCCCTCTTCTACACCCAGGAAGGATGAAGTGTCAACTTTTGAAACGCCACTTCAACACCACCTCGTTCCTTCCTCTCGTCAATAAGTACTTCCTTCAACAGCTGATCGTTTTGTTAAACCCGAGTCATCTCCACGGCAGTCCTCAAACATTCTGTTACAGAAGCCACCAACTGAAAACTAAAATTCTGATCATAATCATATCATCATAATTACGATGGTTCCAGATCTGACCAGTGCAACTAACTGACAAGCTGAGTAGGTAAACTGATCCAAAGCGGCTACAAGAAAATTGATCTAACGCAGTGTTTTATATCAGTTTCTCCACATTTGCCTGATTTGAATGGATTCATGGAACAAATTGGAACAAGTATCCTAAAATGGAAACTTGGATTTGAACGTCTTCCAGTACAGCTTTTTGAATCGGTTTAATTTCAGAAACCTCCTTATTTCCACCAGTTTTCTCACTTCAATTCCGGTAGAATGGGTTAAGGAGCCCTGAATTGACCCAAAACGATCTTTTGATTACATTTCTCATGAGTATTTAGCCAAGTGTCGAGCAACTGGTTCGAAACAATATGAACTTTCTATCACTTTTCCCAAGCCCGCTTTGGACCATCCTTGCTTACTTACTTTTGCAGCTAGGGACAAAATAATGTTTTCAGATACCTACCTGAAGTAGGTATCCAACTTTTTCATTTTTTTAAAGATGACAACAAAGAACAAGTCAGAGACGAAATGAAAACAAACACTCAATATTTCATCAAAGGAAGACAATTTTGTTAGGTCCGGCAATATTATTTTCAATAATGAACCTTTGGAATCGTCCAGGAAAATTTTACCTCCCCCACCCCTTCAATATTTGTTGGTTTACGTTTCAAGGTAGGATCCAAAAATCAATAAAAAATTTGCCGCCTGTCTGCCGTACGCCGCACTTTCCTTAGTTATCATGGACCTTGACGAAATTTGGTAAATGGGCTCTATTTACCCGAAGCTTTTGGTCGATGTTACTTCTAAGGGTTGAAAAATAACGGCTGAAATTTTCAAAACGCCGTAGCTCAAAAACTTTCGATATAAAAGAATTATTTTTTCATCAGTTAAAGATAGTATTGAATATTTAGAAGCGAATCAGACCACTCAGGGCTCAGTAGGACCAACCGTTCGCTCCCTATGAGAACTTAAAAGCGTTGGACAATAAATCAGAATCACGAGTGTGAATCGCAAAAGAGGCCTAACCTAAAATTTTAGCTGACCAAAATGCGATCAATGTTCGTTTCTTCGAGTTATACTCAGTTATAACAAGTAATGAAGGCACCCATAACCACAACTCTTAATTTCTTGAAATTAAACTTGATTGTGGAACGAAAATAGGTATAGTTAGTAGGTAGTGACAATGGCAAAGCTGTGTTCTTTGCAGGTGAGTGATCTATACAGAAAAATAATAAACCTTTGTGTAATAATTTGCAGCATTTTAAAACTTTTGAAGTAATCACTGACGTCACGTGTGTGTTTGGAGTGAATGAAAAGAATCAAACCATCTTTGGGTTTTTTTTAATTGTTTTTCTTTGAGCAACGAGTAAGGCAAGTAGAAAGTAATCAAGTGCCAAGAAAATGGGAAGTACAACACGTCGAAAACCTCAAGGCTGAATCGGATACCTATCATATTATCCTTCGAACAGGTTCAGAATCGGGCCACCCTATTGTCGGAGTCCCTAACCATCGTCTCCTTTGCTTTCCCTAATCCTCTTCAAATACCACCTACTTGCGTCGCTTTTGTGCAGCAGACACCTCCTATTCATACCCTAATCTCGTTAACGTGAGCGGCTATTTCCTCTTCGCTCCCCATCTGTTCCGAATTAACATCGACATGTGCTTAGGGGTTTCCCTTTTCGTCCTCTGAAAAATTCATGCGGAGCCTCTACGCCCCCGTTCACTACTGATAGCTATTCAACGGGTTGTACAATCGATGAAACTTGCCAAGAGGGAAATCATCGTTGTCAACCGAGAATATTCAGAATTAAGTAGTTGATACTCGAGTCATTCTTTCCCCAAATTTACATATAGATACACATTGATAAATTCAAAATTTTCTATTGTACCTGAAGCCATTGTATTGGAACTCCATTGTTGCTCCATGTTTTACCTAAATATCAGGCATCTTCAGGTCATTGACATTATCCTAGTTTTGACGATTTCAAGCAAACTTGGAGATCAGTTGGTAATTTATGTTTTGACGATCCCTTATGAAATAAATTACGGATACGAAGAAACTATACATCAAACCCATCAGGCAGACTTGCTTTCTTTCAACTAAAGCATTGAAGTATATTCTACCCTATTCTGAGGTCTTCAAGGCCGTGGAGGGCTAAATATACCATTCTTGTTTCCTCGTTTTGTGAAGGGAAAAAATGAGGATTCCGTTTGTTCGTCTTTCTGAATCTCCGCGTTGAAAAGAAGCTGGAAGGTTGATCAGCGGTATTTCAAAAAGGAAGCATAATAAGGTGGTCGTGGAAGTGATGGTGGTGTCTGCAAAGGGGGTAAAGTTGAAAAGGCTGACAATATCTTTTTTCGGGGGTGCCTTTTCTTACAGTAAGAGCGAGAGAGAGGGGTGGATTCATTTCCTCCTCCCTTTTACCGCTAATTTCCTGAGTTGTTGGCTTCAGTTCTGATTTTTCTTTGATGGAAATTACTCGACTCTGTAATTCGCCTGGTGATAATGCTTTGTACGGTAATGAAGTCTTAGTTTTTTCTAATTTCAAATGTTAATCATCGCTCTTAAGATAGGTATTTGATCAGTAAAGACATTAAAATACTGTAAGACTGACTTTTACTGATAATAGTTAATAATTTATAAATTTTTCAGCCATTTTTACTCTCATGGGATATAGAAATTCTCAAAAAGAAGAGGTGAATTTACAAAATTCCCGGTATTCAACATTCTGGAGCCCTATCAAACCTGAATAAAACGTCCATTTCCACGAAAAACATGTTACAATCCTAAACAGATTTTGACGGATAGGTTATCATCAGAAACAAACAAGAAATGGAACTACATCACAGGAATTACAGCTTACAACAGGTGAAAGGCTTTCACAGGAGAAAGGGAGCTCGAATCCCATTGGTCCACGAAGTAAAGAGCACTGATGGATGCAAATTCAAAGTGAAAGGGTCAATGTAAATCCCATTAGATCAGATAAGTAAAACGGCCAGGGAGGATCAACTAATCCCACTCAAGGTATACAAGGTGAAAGGTAACTCAAACATTTGAAGGGAGGGGGGGACCAAGTTACTGTAGGATTCCAGCTATTAGCGTGAAATATGTTGAATATTAACTCATTTAGACATTTAGGGAACCTATCACTTTTAATAATTTCAAATTTCTCAACAACTAACAAACCCTTGGATGAAAATTAGGTCGGTAATTCTACATCGTGGGCGTCAACAGCGTCACACCATCATTTAGACAACTTTTCAGGAGAGCCGAAAAACCATCTGACAATGATTTGCTTCAATTCCACCCACCGTAACTATATTTGCGCTCTCTAGATTCAGATTACTTATATCTATGGATTTACAAAAAAAAATAAAACTTTTTTTTAAACACCACATTGTGGGATATTACTGCCTGATGGGGAAATTATGACGATATGAGGTGTTCACTTGCAAACGATTAACTCGCTACCTATCAATTTTTACATTAATCTGTTTAGTTCAATCTATTCGCATCGAGATTACGCTTCCAATGATGTCCTTAACTCATTTTCGCAAAAATTTACGATGTGGGGTGTTGCTTACGATGTTAGTTGCTCTGTCTTTGAAATCCTTTTCGTAATCTTTTATTTATTCTCTAAATTACCAACCAGTTTGACCACGCTTCTCAAGCCTACATGCATTTTATTTTTATTTATTAGGTTGTGTAATTCACATATTTATAAAATATTTAAATGAACATTTTTATTATACCAAACAACTCTTTTGCAGGGAAGTAGACTATAAAGTCTCTAGCACCTTGCATGACAAAGCCTTTAGAGCCAAACTAATTTCCAGGTTGAAAACGAAAAATGGTATACAAATTAATATGAGATAATAAGTCAATTATTCAAAATTACAAAAACAAATTAGGTACTGTAACTACCTTGTCACATTACTTATTCCTATTGACAGTTTTTACAAACTAAAAAACTAAAATCCCAATAGCTATTTTTATAAATTTTTAGATTATGAAACCCACTTGTATTTTGAACATTGATTTTATCTTAATGTATAACCTAATGAAACTTCAAGATTATTTTGATTGATTTTATCTTAATGTTCAAGATTATTTTGACTTATTATTTATATTTTGACAAGATTATTTTGACCTTCAAGATTATTTTGATTGATTTTATCTTAATGTATAACCTAATGAAGCTTCAAGATTATTTTCATTTTTAAATCCAAATTAAAACCTCTAGATGATCGAATTTTACCAATTTTACACGAGGAGGTAGAGCACTAAAAACCGTGTGACAACAAGTCACACAAACGAAAAAGAGGGGTTTTCGGCCCTCCTCCTTCACCCACTTCTAAAATCAAAATCCACTGACCTAGACTGACACTCGAGAAGAAGGAGGGGGAGGGGTTTTCGAAATTAACTTGCAGATTATGGATTTTGAAATGCTATTCAGTTTCAGGGCTGTTATGATGATGAAAATGCATTGACCCCTACAAGCCTGAAGAAATTAATGAGCACAACATGATGATGTTGAGTAAAATTACTCGAAGTTGCTAAAAAAGGCAATTAGTAGAATGTAAATACTCAATTTTGTTGAAAAGTAAACGTTCTGGACCACATCCATAGGGATGTTCCAACGACGAATTTCCCATAAATTACTTCAGCTATCTCACGAGCTACTTGTATCAATTTTCACACCATTTTTTTCCGTACTCCACCTATTCCATTTACAGTCAACTCCCCCCCACCATCTCCCAGTTAAAGAGGTTGTTTCCTGGATTGGATTCAGGGCTCGGAAACCCCCGATGGCAGAAAACGGCAAAACGGAGATGACCTTATTAAATTCACCACGGGTTGATTAAACTTGCTTCCAGGATTACTGCTCCTTTATTTCCCCCACTTCTCTCTCGAGTTTAATCAGCAGACGCTAGAATTCCGTTGAAACCGGTTTTTTCTCTCCATACGAGTGTCACACAAGTTAATTGTACGTACTTTTTTGCCTCACGACCGCGGCAAAAAGTGTTCTTGATTTTAGAGTACGTGTGACAATGTGACCCCCAAAAGGGGAAGGCGATAACTTTTTGGGTCGAAATATTAAGATTAATTCAGCACGATTTTTTTCCGGTCTTTTCTGCGGAATAAAAATGGTTAATTGAGTTGTGGGAGAATTTTTTCTCTCTTTTCTTCTTTTTCAACTTGGGGCTCTTTTTCATTCTGCTTCCTTCGAAAGGGGGAAGTTTGATTGGAACGGCTCAATCTAGTGCCTCGTTTCTGCTAGGAATTAAGAGAGGAAATGGGGAGGGGGAGGCTGATTTTAATTAAAACATTAACGAAACAAATGGTGGGGTGATCCTTTTATTCCCCGGTTCGGATCATTATTCATTTGAGATTTTATTCGTTCGTTCAATGGGGAATCAGTTCTCTCATTTTCACCAAGGCAGTTTGCCAGTATTTCAAGTATTCCAGTTAAGAGCCTCATTGCGCTTCTTTTTAGGTCAGTAAATAAGGCGACCACGAGGGTTGTCCTATAAAAAGCTCGCTGAAAAGTAGAAAGGATACTGGTACCAAAAATAATGGGTATCGCCAATAGTATATCGACAATAGTGTTGTTCAGGTCCTCGATATGATAATTATTGTGAGTAATCTTGGAGATCTGCATCAACTATCAAACTAGATACGAATTTTCTGTAGTGTCTTGTTAAGCGAATTTGCAAAAAATAGGTATTGCAATGGATCCAAAATTTCAAACGAGGAGGAAGACGAATCTTTGAACATTTTCTCCGTGGGAATTCGACTTGGATCATTCTTATGAATTATCTATAAAATCCAAAATAGTGCCAAAATGAGGATAATATCCTAAGAAAGGCTCCGTCTTTCCATTTTGCCATCGAACAGTTCATTTAAATTGATTTTTTTCCATTTTTGAAGGATGAAAAATTGTCCTCCAAAATTGAAAAACCTAGTCCATCTCTCTGCGTGTCTGCTAATCCTTATAACGTCTAAACTATGTAAAGTTACCGTCTAATTTTGATGAAATTTTCAGAGACTGTGCAGGTTGGAGTTTAGATGGTCTCCTATGAATTTCACAACCCCCAAATGGATAAAGCAAATGTGCGTAGTCAAGTGCAAATGTGGAATCCATGAAACAAGCAAAACTTTTACAGGTTCTTCCCGAAGTCGATGAAAGTTCAGGGAAAGAGCGGGCCCTAGACTTCACATCAAGCTATTTCATCGAAAAAGTTCTCCAACCCATGTTCAAGATTTTTTTAAGCGCGTCCCTCATTAATACAACACAATTTACCCAGGTCAACAGCTCCAGGAAAGAAAACCTGAATCCCACCCTGAAGACCACCCTGAATCCAAATCCGTGCGTATTAGACAGGTTCATGTTTGTGATGACAACATGTCATGTGATACCGTAGGAAATCGTGGGTACTCTGCAAAAACTCTGCTTCCAACCGACTGTTGATTCCAACCAGTTGTTGTGTTTTTCAATCGAGCAAGGAAATAAACATTTTATATCTCAATCTAAAAGTTCGCTTTTCAACTGTTTTACGTTTCAAAAAGGGTTCTCCAAATAATTTAAATTCCTCCCGCCCTCTTTATTCCTTATTTTATCTTATTTTAAATAATGGTAGTGTACTTTGAGAATTGAATGAGACTAGGCACAGCTCTGTAGAACTAGGTTGCTAGAAGGGTAGGATGAATAATTGAATAATGCATAAATACGAATGTGAATCGCATGTTTTTTGTGCAAATTGAACATATTAATTTTTCTAATGAAAAAGACTTGCAACTTGCAGAATAGATGTACTATGTTCATCAACCTCTAGATTTGTATTCACTATTCTTAATGACACCACAGTAGTGTCGTAATATAATGGTGTCAAAGCACATGAAAACATTCAAAAAGCAAGAATTTCTAAAAGCAAAAAATACAAAATAGCGTCCCTTGACGTACGAAAATGAGAGATTTCTATATTTTCATGTTTACACATTTTTCTTGTCTTTTAGATGAACCGCGATGTCAATTTTGCAGGACCGTGACGAGGACGAGGGCGATGAGAAGGACATTTTACGGTTTTTCGTTGTCGACCTTTCTTTGTTATGGAACTTTATCTTCTACAGGAAAAGAATAATTATCTTGTAAAGCAAAATAATCAACCGTTGTATAATAATTTGCAGCATTTAAAAAAATCAAAATCAGAAGTTTGGTTTTTTTTCAATTTAATTTAAAAAAGCTGAAAAAATCTCAAAAAATCGTCGCTTAAAAGGCAACACCGTTTTTACGAAAATGAGATTTTAGGTTATTCCTATTCCTCGTCTCTTGCTGCGCAGAGTTTTGGCTTCAAATTATTCCTACTAGATGAATGAGTCAAGGAAACCAGAAAATGATATGAAACAACCCCTATCAACATCGTTAATGGCAACACCCCGTACCAACCAGTTTTTTGTTTCTCCTGAAAAGTTGAGTAGGTATTATTCAATAGGGGATGTTGGTTCTTAAGCGACGAAATACTCCACGGATTCATAAACAAGCCACGCTTAAATTGTTGTTTCTGGTGGTGTTTTGGATGACTTGCATTAGTTTTTGGGGTTTGATTTCAAATTCACAAGTGATATTCCTCTGATTATTCAACACCGATTTAATTCGTCTTAGCCCAATAGGAGGTAGTGTAATGCTCACATCACCGATAAAGTAATACTATTTGAATCATATTTGGTTATTTGCACAATGTGACATTTTTCTCGAATAAAATTTATAAAATTATCGGATGGAGGTTAGATGGAATGAGAAGGGGACAACTGCGGAGGGAAGGTGAGACTCAAATACAATTGATCCGTAAGTGGGTGAAGAGAGCTGCTGAGCGAGGTGGAGGTGGATGAGGAGGAGGGGGGATACGCCGTTAATTGAATTTAATCGCAACTCGAACTGTTTGGGCGTGGTCCCGTCGGGAGCTGCCAGAGCCATTCAGACGAACACAATACTCTTCTCTTTTCCTGGGTGCCAGGAGGACAAGGGTGGATGGAGGGAGGTACTTCTGGGGTGTCCAGGGAGGAGGGGTGAACCCTGAACTAACCCAAGGGTAGGAGAGGGTGGTACGAAATAACCTCTCTCATGCTTCAGTTCCAAATCGCAGGACCAAACTTCTAAATTGTGAATGTACCTCTTGAGCCACTTCCAATTCGATCGTGCCAAAGGTAATCAAAATGATCTCCAAAAAGAAATGTTTTTCAGAAACACTACAACAAAGTCGGTCCGAACTCGCTTTAATTTAGTTGAAGAAAAAGGCACACAAAAGTGCGAAACAGTATCATCACACAGCATTATTCCAGATTCCGAATGGAAGGAAGTCGATCGAGTCTGATGAAAATAGTTGACAAGGCCTACTGTAGGCGGTGGCTACTGTAACAGTTCTGGTAAGCCACCGTCTCCAGATCTGACAAAATCTACTTAGATTAATACGATAATTGTTTAAGCTAATATTCCTGTATGATACTTGCATTAATAATAAGTATAAATAAATGAATAAGGTGAAGATCACTAAAAATAAAGGTGAGTAGTAGTAGAAGAGTAAACAACCATTTCTGGACGGATTTTCGTCTGACTACTATTCCTGGCGTCACTGACGTCATCAGCTGTCTTCTAAAGGGACGATCAGAATTTGTTCTGACAATTTCGCTCAAGGCTTCCCATTGCTACACCGCCCTGGGTGGGACGAGGGGGGCGATGAGACGCACAAAAACGCACGCTGGTGGTGATGAGACTT
Source organism: Apolygus lucorum (assembly GCA_009739505.2). Classification (NCBI taxonomy): domain Eukaryota; kingdom Metazoa; phylum Arthropoda; class Insecta; order Hemiptera; family Miridae; genus Apolygus; species Apolygus lucorum. Next base: position 49,278,177 of record CM019183.2, on the reverse strand, counting down.
GAACCCACGACTCCCGCAGAAGTCGGTCCAAATTCCACCGCCAAACAACAGTCGCCCCAGCGACCTTAGCCACACCGGACCCCCCTATAGATGAGGATAACAATCGAATTTATGTGTCATTGACCCCTATGGAATTTCCACTTTAAAACATTTTATTTTTTTTAAAGCAGTCTTGAAATTCAATTTGATCGACGTTTCTTGTCGGATGGAGGCGGTGTATAATGTTGATTTTGTGAATGTTAAGAACTCATGAGGCCGGTTTCACTAAAGCAGATTAGCTAGAGTGGATCCTCGATATCATGGATTATCTAGGCTCTATCAAGACTTAACCACCTGGAAGTTTAACCTTAACACCTGGGTAGTTTAACTCTGATCCATGGATTAGCTATCGCCATATTGGAAACCTACTACCTTCGGTTTTTCCACGGGTGAAAATCTCTTCGAGAAAGTCAAAATCCTTATCCGGCGATTTAATTTTAATCCTGGCTCCTGAGTTAATCCACTCTGGTGAAACTTGAAGCTCAACTAGCTTGATCTGGTAGCCCGTGCGACACCAGCGCTAGTAGCGGCATCTTTGGAAAACCTCTGACCAAGAAAGGCACGTTCAAACATTGAGTGTTGAATCAGTCTGTGGTTCCACCAGTTGGCACGTTTAAATACTTTTTGTAATGATCATAATCATTAAAATTTTCAGATAAAAAGCTTTTTTGACATTTTCATGTCTTTGCTTTGGCACATGAACTGAAAAATCGTCACGAAAACTAAGCAAGTCTTGCTCACGCGACCAATAAATAAATAAAATAAATAGACTCACTGTGTTGCGTAGAGAACAATCAACTGTTTTCTTATTTTGATGCTTGGGTACATGAACTAACAACCTTACTTCACTACGTTGTTGTGTAGTGGTTGACATGAAAATGTCCCAATGTGTTGCAGACTCGTATGCAACCATTTAAAATATGAAAATAAATGTTTTTTTTGCGTTGTTTTTCAAATTAAATTTATATTGATTCTCTTATCAGTGTTTGAAAACATGAAAACTCGAATAAAACGTATAAGTAGGCATGTACTTCTTCATGTATCTCATTGACCATGATATCCATGCCACGACTTTTTTCAAAAAATTTCAAAAATTTCCGTACCCCCCCCCCCCCCTTCGACCATCCTCTATTTATTACATTGTAAGTATTCCAGTTTTGACATCACCTAGTTTCATACCTACTTCGGAGCATATCGATTCTGGTTTTTGTTTACGTTTTGTACACTTTTTGAGTACATTTGGTACAACAGTGGGCAATTGGTACAATAGTAGTAGATACCACTAATGAAATAATTTTTTAGACGTTACGGAGAATTTTCTGAAAGAACTAACTATATCGATATTTAGAAATATCGAATCCGAAGAATCGATGTCCAAAAATATCGGATAGTGAAGTATCGATACTAAAATATCGATATTTAAAAATATTGGTTATCAATACCCAAATACCCATCCCTAGTCGACTCTCAACAACTTGAAGTTTTAGTTGTGACCTACAATTCAATTGATTAATTTATTAATTTATAAATCTGACTCCAATTTGAAATGGCCGAAAATATTTGTTAGGGGAAATGTAGTTTTGACGCGATGAAAAACTAGAACTGACAACATTTGAATCTTGAATGGCAACGAAATTTCTAGAGTTCAAAAAACGGTAACCAAATTTCCAAAAAAAGGTGTAAAATCACAAAACGTCTGCCAAGTGGGTGAGGCACAGCTTCCTCATATTTATAACCCGATTGTATAGATAAGCCGATGCATAGTAATTAATCTAAAAACACCAATCTCTAAGTACCTTTCACTACCCTCATAGGGGACCATCTACACGCCAACCGGCACAATCTCTGAATATTGTTGTAAAATGTAGAAGTTATGGCTGTAACAAGGAAATATACTTTTGCTCATGCGCAGTGGCTACTATCAGTCCGGGGGCGATGATTTTCGTAGGGGACCATCTACACGCCAACCCGTATAATCCCCGGAAATTTCATCGAAATCGAATGAGAATTGTAGAATTTGTGGCTGTGGCAAGGAATTCACGACAGACACACACACAGACAGACAGGAACCAAAATTGTTCAGGAAGGAATTTCCGAGTGGAAATTTTGATTTCGGAGAACTTTATTAACCGCTACAGGAGTCCCCCTCCAGTAAAAACTGCAAATGCAATACCTATTATTATACACTAGCTGAAAAGCCTGCTAAAAGCAGGCAAAAAATTGTAGATATGTAAAAAAAATTTTGATGTCGCGGCCTGGAATCGAACCCGGGACCCCCACGTTCGGGCGACATACGTACGTACGGTTGGCGTTTTATGTATATAGATAAAAAATTTTCTTTTCTTTTAATCGCAAAAATTTACAAAAATTGTTCTATTTTCCAATGTAAATTTTACCTCCAGGTAAAGCAGGTGAAAAAAATATATTGAAGTCGGTTTCAGAATTTTTCTTAGCTCGTAAGATTTTTCACGTAGAGCAGCACTGGAACTTTTTGAAGACTTTCGTCAATTTTGGGGTTTTTTAATTTTTCGTTTCAACCCCCTTTTGAAGATTAAGGAACCGACGAAGGTGTTGGAAGGGCTATCGACTTTCTCCTTATCGACCTGGCGTCTTTTGTAAAAGTGCCAACGCCTCCGCTAACCCGACCCTTCGCCGCCTCCCGAAGGTGGCTGCCTTGAGCCCCTTCAAGTGTGGCAACTCTCAGTAATTAGCCTCGCGGAGCTCCCCTGAAAAGAGGGAAAAAAGAGAAAGAGAAGGTGTGGGAGAGAGAAAGACTGACGGAGAGAGTGGGAAAAAGAGAGGTGTCCTTGTTAATTGGCCCACTAGAAGGAGCTCTTCAGCTTTTTGCTTCAGTACTTTGTATTAGCCCACCTTGCTCGCTCTAGTGTGCGTGGCGAAGCTAACTTGTCCTCAGGCTGTCCGTTAGGTCTGTCGGTCTCGTCTCGGCTCAATCAGCCTGATGAAACGTTTTCAGTAACTGCAAAAGCCTGTTCACCCAGCAAAAATGTGTTGTGGAGGAAATAAGAAGGATTGAAACTGTTCAAATTTGTTTCGACGACAATTTCGAAAAATCGAATATTTCTAAAAATTGTCACAGATGTCAAAATTTGCCCTGTCTACATCCCCACTTCCAAAATCATGTCGCACTAAAAGAAATTTACTCCCAATCAAAAAAAACTTGTATGGGTTATTGTCAAATGCAGGGTATCGCAAGGCATTGTTGAATGAAAATATCCCTCTCAAGTGTGTGCTAGTCTAGAAGTCAAGGTGAATTCAATAAGGAATTTCACCGGATTCTGTTTGCATTTTTCCTGAATAGTTAATGGTGTGGGATAGATGAAAATCGGGTTGATTTCGGAAAATAAGTCTCCAATCAAAATTTATGATTTCAAAAAATAACCGGGAAAACGGACTTCTTCAACATGAAGCGGGAACGCTCACTGATTGGCTGTTTGGATCGCCGTCTCCTCCCAGTGTTGCCCGATGGTACGTCGAAATTGTGTTATCTCAGAGGTGAGACGATCTAGGTCCTAGTAGGTCTTGGTGGTTAAAAGTGGTAAAAGAAATCACACGGACGAGAGAGGAAACGGTTTTTAGGAACTCTATTAACGTCGTCCAGAATAAGAGTGAGGTCTCTTGCCACTTACAGAAATTGTATTTTAACATTTTTCTGCACTCCTTGCACTTCATATAATTTTGGAAGGGGGACTGGCCTACTTTCGCGGTGTTCCCATCGGAGTTCGCGGTCGGGGTTGACAGCCGGTTATCAACCGCTATCAGCACCACCACCCTTCATCGTTGTCCCAGCTGTGGGCGCTGCGTGGACACTAGCGGGTGGTGGTTGAAGGCCCATGACAGAGGAAAGTTATCAAACAAAAACAGGGGGATCCTAATTTCCCCATCTTGCTTTTTCTATTTGTTTTTCTTCAACTTTTGGATTTCGAACTTTACTGGTTTTGTGAAATGTTGCATCTGGGGACTATAGATTTCACGATCTCAGCGCTTCAAGCGGCCTTAAACGAACTATTCCAGCTTGAAGTCATCCTCCCGGTTTTTTTAAACGTTCATATTTTCTACACTGTTTTGTTTATTCGTAAATTAGGAAGTACAGCCTGAAAGTTTGCCATGGGAGGTTTTTCGAGGTGCTGAATCCGATTTTGGGGTCAAAAATAGGAAATTCCAACATGGTGGAATTCCTCATTACTGACCCCCCCCCCCCCTGGCGAATGATAAAAAACCTTGTTCTGCCTCATTCTTAATACTAAATTTGCATTGGCGGCCATTGGCCAATTTTCGAAAAAAATGAAACCGTCGCAATATGGACTCAACATTTTTAGCATGGACTTTTTTGAAATTCAGAACATTCACTTCTGATGATAACTTTAGCAATCAGCAATCATCTAGCAATCACTTTGCAAAAATTTCGAATTCGCGGCAAGATGTTCATAATAACGAACGCAAAGAGGAGTTCATTAGCCAGGAAATTTGGACAACTCTGAGAGGTCCGCATTTCAAAAAACGCTGCAAATTATTACACAATGGTTTATTATTTTCCACATAGATCACTCGTCTACAAAATCACCAACCATCCAACATGAAGAAAAAAAAGAAAAAAAAATCAAAATCACCAACCATCGATCGCATTTCGGTCAGCTCTAATTTGAACGGAGATTAGGCCTCTTTTGCGATTCACACTCGTGTTTTGATTTATATATATATATATATTTCAATATAAACCCTTAAATTTTCGTAGGGAGCGAACGGTTTGTCCTACAGAGCTCCGCGTGGTCTCAAAAAATTCTAAAAATTCTATAGAATCTTAAATTGAAGGAAAAACAATACCTTTATATCAAAATTTTTTGAGGTAGGGCGAAACCCTTGGAACCCTTAGAAGTGACCTAAATCAACCAAATTCTTCGGGGCACAACTAGACCCCAAATGGAGCCTACATACCAAATTTCATCAAAATCGGTCAATGCTAAGTGGCAAAAGTGCCGCGTACGGCGTATGGCGGACGGACGGCCAAATTTTTATTCGATTTTTGGATTCTACGTACCTTGAAACGTAAACCATCAAATTTTGAGGGGGTGTTAAAATTTTTTTTTTCTTGGTCGATTCCAAAGGTTCATTATTGAAAATAATAAACCAAAATAGGGCCGAAACAGTGTTTTTAGGGTTTTTGCGCACATTATTATAATAGTCATATAATAATTATGGTATAGTAGGAAACAGAAAATTTTTGATAGAGGTACAATTTCAGAAATTACAAAAACTTAACATTATATTCTTTTATAAGATTTATAAATTAAAATCTGCGTATTTTATTGTGCCCAAAAATGCAATAGCCGATTGAGTACTCGAAGGGTTCGTGGAAAAGAGTTGAGCGTTAATAAGGACTACTAAAATATTTAAAACATTCCCTGCGCATAAGGTATATTGAAAATCAATAAAATATGAACAATAAATGGTGAGTACGCAATGAGTTTGGTATGTCAAGGAATGTATTTTTAGGGGATTTGGAAAACTTCGAAAAATCAACACATGCTGCACAAATGGGATTTTTTCAAATAATTCAAGGGATTTTTCATTCAAAATATATCATTAATATTTCAAAACACTCTCATTTAACTCTTATATATACACACAAGATTTCCTCTTATTTATTATATACTAGCTGAAAAGCTTGCTAAAATCAGGAAAGAAAACCGTAATATCGTAACATAAAATGTCAGCAACAAACTCATTATATAAACACGTAATAAATTTATTAAATTAGAAAAAAAAATTTGATGTCACTGCCTGGAATCGAACCCGGATTTTCCAAACGAAAGGCGACGTACACGTACGGATGGGATTTTAAGTTTATATAAAGGGAAACCCCTCTACTTTAAACCTCTCTACTTCAACTCAAATTTACGGACAGCTCTCAAATTTATGTCACTTTCAAATTCAACTTTCTCTATTCTACTACCAAATTGCAACCCCTAATTCTATCACCGATTTGCCGTTTAGTAATAACTCCCAACTTTGAACCCTTCTGCTCCTTCCCTAATTATCGGACCACCACAATGGGGAATTTGCCTCACATTTTTTTTTTTTTTTTTCGAATGAGGGTTCATTTTTATGGAATAAAACCATAGTGAGCTGCTCGAAAACGCATCCAAAAAATTTAGAGAATTTAAGGAAGATGGAAATTTTAAATGTGGTGGCAATGTGTAAGAGGCAGCCATGTTTGAAACGTGACGGATATTCTACCAATCTGACTTCAAAGGAGGTTCTGTGGCGCTTACCACAGAAGCGGAACATACGCGAACTTTTACCTTCCGAGTAGTGCGCACAAGAGTGCGCCACGAACTGGCAGGAAGAACCCAGATACAAAATTGACCAAAAGAAACAGTATTACTCACTTTTTTACAATAAGAATCTATCTACTAGTTTATCAAGCATTATTGTTCTTCATCTTCTCTTATTTAGTTTCAAGATTTGAATCACATTATTCGAGTAGCCATTTCACTGGATCGTTTTGTGTGGCGTGCTAGAACTCTGTCTGTTGTCGTTGCTTTCGCGTCGTTTTTTTTTTTTTTTTTTCGTATGACGTCAACAATACTCCTCGATTTTCGCGGTGTTTTGTAACAGAGGTTCACTTGTTTAGTCATTTTCTCCTACGGTAATTTTTTTCCGTTGGTTATTCCTAGTGTTAAACGTTATTCTAGGGCCCTATAATAGGATTTGCCTTGAAATTCCAGAATCTAAAATTGAGGCAAATTCCCCATTGTTTCATTTCACACACAAAGCAGGACATCCTCTATTCAACGACCAAGTTTCAGCCCTTTAAATCTCTCAACATCTTATCCAACTGAAGAAAAATTTTGGCATTTTGGCACTTACTTGAAAGAAAATCCCATTCGAATTATTTGTGTTGTAAAAATAATAATCCAATGGTACAAAAAACTCCCCAAAATGTTTGTGCAACGTTTATAATGTTTACCTTTCACAAATGTGAACTTAATAGGTGCAGTAATAAAATGCGGAAGTTTCTCGTACAGAAAATTTTTGGACTGTTTGACTCTTGTCACAATTTTGGAAATTTTAAATGCAAATAACATCGCATGTAAATGACAAGGAATCAAATTTATCCATATTATTTATTAGAAACGTATACCATGTTTCCATTTATGTATAAATTTTAGTTTAACTTGAAACAAGAGCATCAACAAATAGGAAAATTGTCCTTCTCGCACAAGAAAAACAAGTCGTGAACTTTGCATGGAAGGACTCCAGGGGTTGGTTGCTCGGTAGGTAAACACAAATTTATCTAAAAACCCAGTTATTACCACAAAATGAAATGCCTTCAACAGAAAAACAAAATCGGTTAATATTTTCCAAATTGATGTTTAGAAATTTTAGCATCCGAAATGGCTGATTTTCAAAGTAAGGGAAAATAGTAAGGTAGGGCAAAAAATTTCTAGATTCGCAACGATGACAATTTTAGATGGATATTTCAAAAATGTCCCTGAATTTTAACTATTACAGGAAAATTTCAGAGTATTTAAGAATTTTAGGAGCACTTTTGGCTGACTAAGAGTTTTGACGATTTTAGCAGAATTTTTCCATTTAGAATCGAAATAAATTGTTTAAAACAAATTAAATTCTAATTTGCTTAGTTTAAAAATAGTGAATACAGCAGTTGTCTTTAGAAAATTTGGTATCAATTCCGTACCAACATAAACAACTGGCTTTTAGCTGAGCTTGAGTACCTCCCAATTCTTATATAATCTAATACGTTTGTACTATTTCAATGCACCGTAAAATATCAGTGTGGCTTGTTTACCGAGTGTTCCTAGTTTTCGAGTGAAGTTATTGGAACATTCAAACGGTCTACCAAAATATAAAGTAAAAGTGGGTATGCCAAAACACCTCAATTATTCACAAGACATAGGCATAAGGTGCCCGTAGTTTAAAAATAACAAAGTAATTTTGTCGAGTACCTAACATAATATGTTAGGTACTCGACAAAATTACTTTGTTATTTTTAAACGATCAGTCTACGACAAATTTCGTGGATTATATTATAATCCACGAAATTTGTCGTAGACTGATCGTAGACACAACACGAGATGATGGCAGTTGCTGAAACATTGCGAAAGGGAGGGGGAGAGAATCAGTGGTGTGATGGAAAGGGCCCGGTAGGGCGCCTGGAGACAAAAGGGCCAGAGGGCTACCCAGGGTAGGGGAGGGGGGGGGGGTAGGACCGCATTCCGAGGCCCTATACAAAACAAGCCAAGAGAGGATCTGGATCACTGGGTAGGTTGAAATCCTTGTTTGAGAGTTAGGTCGGCCACTCCGGGGGATGTATATATGAATGTTGGGAGAAATGCGGGATTTTTGTAAACATGAAAAATGGGGTAATTTACACACGTAGGTACCAAACACACATTTCTGACAATCAAGGTCAGGATAATATGATGTTCCACCAAAAATTCATGATTTGAACGAATTTGAGGAAAGATAATTATTATGGATCTGAATTTTCAGATTTTGACCTCACATTTTACTCATCAAAACTGCAAATGACCATAATATATGGTCATAATATATTATAATAATTAGATTATAATTACTGGAAGATGAAACGAATAATATCATCTTTGATAATAAAATATGTAAAAGGAAAAATAATGAAATATGTATAAGAAAAAAAACCTGAATGAACGAGGTACTGAATAAAGAGACGATAGATTCCAATTCGATAAGATGATGGTTATTTAAGTCGCTAAGATCCTGAAGGAAAGACGAGGTTTGTGAAAATTGTAAAAGAAATTTGCCTCTGAACCGCATGGTGAATTCAGGATGTTGACTGTGCAATCCAACCAATCCAACCAAAGTCTCATACGGGTACATCATTATCAATTTCCGAACAACATGAAGTTTAACAGAATTCCTGCTGGATGGATCAGGCACCAAGAAGTGCAAAACTATTGCACCTATTCTTTAAAATCTGTTTTTTACCTGAGCATATCAGCGCTTAGATGGGTTTTCTATCCTCTTTGTATCGATTTTGATTATTGTTCCTATTTTGAATGTTTTATGACCTACTTTTGGGCATTATTAGGAACTTCAAAATAAATAGTATATCCAGATGAATAGGTACTTACTTAACACAATATAGCGTAACCAATACCATGAAGATCCCTTCATATAGTAGCGAGTCCCAAGGTAAGTAAAATAATTTATCTTGTATTGGAATAAATCTCGTATTCGTAAGATTGATCATTCTAGGTTTGAACTAAGTTAATTATGAAGAATAACAATCCGAACATGAAGACGAGGCCTTACAGTGTCCTGATACCAGGTCAGGGCTCAGCACTAATCCTGGTCTGTCCTAGTGAATCCTGACGTTTCTCAGTGACCTAAAAGTCAAACTCGCAAGTATTGGTTATAATACGCTTGATTTAGATGCGAGGTTTGGAGTTCATACGCCTCATGATCAGAACGGTATGTTTATAGTACCCCATACATTGGGTCCATCTAAGGTGTAGAGCCAAGATACACTGGAGAGCTAACTAGATGGTAACTTAGCAGGCAAACCAGGTCAAGATATACTGGAGAGCTAACTAGATGGTAACTTAGCAGGCAAAACAGGTCAAGATATACTGGAGAGCTAACTAAATAGTAACTTAACAGGCAAACCAGGACATAAAGTGTCTCGATACCAACCATATTGAGGCATTGGACCAGCTTGGGCTAGCAAGATATGTGAGAACCGTATAGTTGTGTTTCTTTCGTAACTTGTATGTTTTTTTTTTTTTTTTTTTTTCAAACAACCATATTAACTTATTTCCAGTCCCGATAATTGCTGATTCCTCCGATGTGAGGTTGTTGGGACTAGGTATGCACGTATCAGATGAGTTGATTTTGGGATCATCCCCTGTCCATCTTCTAAACCTGCGAACATGGACTTTCATGTCGTGATACCCACTTGGTCAGAGCAACAGGCTCTTATACCCCCATCCAGGAGTGTCATGGTGAATCCTCGACGTATTTTCTCCGTTCTTGGATTTGATGAAAATTTATAATGGAGAATCAGTCATGAGAATCAGGCATTCACTTAGGGCATCTAATCAGGCATGACTTAGGGCAACCCTTTCGGTCAGTTCAAGACTTTCCGGCCAAATCCAGGACGTTTGCCAATCTTTGGAATTACTCGATATTTTGAAGACGTGAGATGGTGGAGTGGAGTGGGGCTCGAGGTGACAATCGTTTTCTTATAAGTTATCAAACGGTGCATTATGTTTCTCAGCACGCTGGTACAAAAACGTACGTACAATCTAGATACCTACCTATAAACGAAGATGATGAAAGGACAATAGTGAGTGTGTGAGAATCTGAAGATTGTTGACGGACCCACCACAATATTGAAGTATTTTGAAACCACCCTAACACCACTCGAGAGGATCATTAGAAAATAATAAAGAATTTGTGAGGCAGCTGCGGAGGAGGGAAGTTCTGATGGCTATCACATGTCACCTGTACCTGAGGCCATTCACGGCTTCAGAACACGTTAGATTCCCCTCACATTTACCCTTCCTTCCCCATCAGGACCTCCAGGAGTCCGAGGTGTCGAGTTGAGGCGTTAGGACAAATAAAGGAACTGCCTTAATTAGGGTAGTCGTGGCAAAAAGCTTTTGTTTTTAGCAGGCCTTCTACTTCAATAGGGCATTCCCCCCACCTCGTCAGGCCTCTTTTGTTACCCCCTCACGCACACATCGACGACTCAACACACCACGACGCACGCACTCTTTCCCTTGTACCTACCACTGCCTACTACGTTCCTCTTTTCTGATAAGCATTACTCAGATTGTGTTCACCCGACTATCTCTCCAGGTCTTTCCGTTCAAAACCTCTCTTCAACAAACGTCTATTCTTCCATACTCTTGTCTTGCAACGCCTGGTTTTTTCTTCTTTTTTTATACTAGTCTACCTTCAGTTCTACGTTTCTCTCCGGCAGTTCTGTGTTTATCTGATAATTACCTCGCGACTCTCTGCCCTACAAAGCCCACGACTACACGTACTGGCCCTAGAAGGGATGCGAAAAATTGGTCCCTACCTGACTCCTCCTATTCACGGAATGAAAAGGGATTTTTATATTTTCTGTAAAACAAAGTCTAATGTCTCATACGCAATGCCCGTTTTCATTTGTTTTCACACTAGCCTTCCTACAGTTCTACGATTCTCTGTAAACATCTTTGTGAGTTACAGGACAAAACGCTGCAAATTATTACACTCAGGTTTATTATTTTTATGATAGATAACTCTCCTACAAAGAACACAACTTTGCCATTATCACTACCTACTAACCCAATTTCGCTTCACATTCAAGTTTAATTTAATGAAATAAACAAACGCTTTACATTCAATTGTTTAAAAAATTGTTGCTACGGACGCAAACCTGAGTACACCACATCTTTGTTCAGCTAAAATTTGGACGGAGAAAAGGCTTCTTTTGAGATTCACACTCTTGTTTCTGATTTATCGTAAGCCCAACCCTTAAGTTTTCATGGCGACTGAATGGTTGGTCTTACAGAGCTCAGCGCGGTCTCATTCGATTCTAAAAATTCAATACTACCTTAAATTGATGGAAAAACAATACCTTTATATCGACATTTTTTGAACTAAGGCGTTTTCAAAATTTCAACCCTTAGAAGTGACTGATATCAACCAAAAGCTTCGGGGCACAACTAGACCCCAAACGGAGCCCATGTATAGATATTGATGAAAAATTATCAGAATCGAACAATAATTGCCAGAGAAATATGGAATAAAACGTTTATTCAGTAGTTTTCCCATTTTTCTTTGGCAATTATTATTCGATTTTGATGATTCCGGCGGCAATATTTCAGATTTTCAATTCCCTAGGGCCTTGCACTGATGAATTTTTAAAATTATTTAAAATTTTAAATTTAGGTACTACTTTTTAAGTTCTTGCGCCTTCAATTTTGCTAAATATTAAAAACGAACGGCGACCGACTAAGACCCCCTTAAGGAACAGGGGTAGATGGGTTTGGAGGGAGTTGGAGCTGGATTCGCAGTGCCCACGGGTCTTGATTAGTTCCACAATAAACGTGTATTTGATAATAATTGTTGATCGTCTTGGTGATTTTATTCGTTTCTAAAAATTGAACAATCCTAAAATGATGAGAAACGTCTTGGGCAGTTCATTAATTAGGTACCTGAATGATTATTATTATTAGCGAACGGTTGGTCCCATTATAGAGCTCTGGATGGTATCAAAAAATTCTTTGAAATCGTCGTTATTTCAAATTAATGAAAAACAAGCCTCAGGGAACAACTAGACCCAAAATGGAGCCGATATCCCAGATTTCATCGTACATACGTACATTTTTATTCGATTTTCGGATTCAATATCGGTACTTACCTTGAAACGTAAACAAACCATCAAATTTTGAGGGGGGAGGGTTACATTTTTATCTTGTTTATTATTGAAAATTGATTAATTGTACAGCGAGAATTAGGTTAAGTAGATCGCTCAGTACTTAATAAAAAATCAGACTTACAAACCGCTTTTATTTTGTATTTAAGTGTCTCTATAAGTCATTTTCGTTTTCCCAAGTTTTTGCCCCCTAAAAGATGTTTTGACGGTGATCTCACAATGGGGTTCATCTCACCATGTGTAATTACAGGAACAAACCAAGGTGATTTAGTTAAAGCAAGAATAGAAACTTCCAGATCTGTTATAAAAGATCTTACTAGATTCAGGACCGTATTTCGGAAATGAATTTTGCACTCAAATGTAAGAACTCCAAATTTGAGAACAAAAATGAGGTTAGATTTAATGTAAGAACCTCATGAAGACCTTAGAACCTAGAACCTAAGACCTTAGAACCAAGATCGAAAGACTGGAAGACCTGACTGATGAAGACCTTAGACTGATGACTCCTGATGTGGAGCCATCAGTTGATTCCTGAGAACCAAGATCGAAATCACCAGTAAAATAAAACTAAATTCCATCCTCCTGGTCGAAATTTTGGAAATATGACCAAGTGAAGGCACCCAGTAGCCGATGCAGAATTTGGAAAATCCTCCTCAACCCTCAAATCGTTTCAATGACAACCCTTCCTATTCCTGTCCTTAATTTTTTTTAACACCATCACTTCGTCTTTCCCCTTGGTTTGTTGCTCTCCTCATCGTACCAATTTATATTAAATTATTCACCAAAATGATTGTGAACTTATTTATTAAGTTAAGACTGGTTGAAAAGTTTACAAATAAAAATACCCACACTCATTTTATGTAGGAAAAATTTACAATTTCCCCGCGGGGGGGGTAAAACTAAATACCTTAATATAACTAAATCTAATAATTATATCTACTCAGTGATATTAGTGATAACAAAGATGCGTCAACGAATTCGAAGAATAGAGTCCCACTTAGTTATCAGCCTTACTACTAAACAAAAGCATTTTAAAATACTCCACAGAGTTAGCAAGTGACCCAATACCCGCAAATAATTAGGCCTATTGGGAATCGGAGGATCTGTTCTCCAAGGACAAAAAAAGTCATACATTTGAACATTTTTTATCCCAGAAATCCTTTCTTGCATCACCAATGAAGATTTGGAAATCTGTTTTTTATTCACCGTAGTACTCAAAAAAGTTCACTAAGGTACTCAACAAAAAAAAAAAAAAATTTGGCCGTTCATGAAAATTAACAAATTTTTCTCTCCAACATAAATCGTTTTATAGGTCTAGGGAGAAAAGAAATGTATTCTTACAATACAAACCATTTATCTTAAAAAATCACGACTTTAGGAAGACAACGGTATAATACAATAATTTGAATACTTGCTCAATTTTTTTATTTTTTATTTTGTCTCTTGTTATCCCTACCCGTTTTTTCAGTATTCTCCTACCATACTTTTTAAATATTAAGGAATATAGGTTGTAGCCTCAAAATAGGTCACTAATGTGAGTCCAATGAATGCATCTCCGAGATTGACTTAATGTAAATACTTGGTCCAAGTCTATATCTACACCTTGACTACAGGTAAGTAGCATAATACCATAATACTGTTAGTGATGAATAGACCTAAATGATACATTTTGTATGAGGACATGGAAGTTGAGTGGTGGGGGGTGATCAAGGCTGGTCAACAAGGAAGGATGTTTGTTGCAACACGATACGAACAAGGAACAGCGGGGAGAGTGAAGATGAAGAAGACGAGGGGGGAGGTTGTTTTGCGGTGGTGGGGGCACTGCCCCCTTCCGAACCCCACCAGTCTTCCCACCTCTTGCCATATCGATCTACCAGTTTTCCCTTCCTCCACGACCCTCCCCGTCACTACCTACCTCACCGTCTCTTTATCCACTTCACGGCTATTACACGTTTTATCACAAACCCTTTATCAACTACCAACAGCCTTCACCCCCTCCACCGGCGAGGACACAGAAAAACACACTCATCGAGTAGGAACCTACTTAGGTACACATCCACAAACACACGTCTACCTATTTTGCACTATAATGGGTGTACAGTACCTTGAATTGAGACAACGACACATCGTTCATTAAATGGGATGACCTATGACTACAGACACTAGACTAAACTCTTTACCTATGACCGTAGGTGTGTTCCTTGAGGGCTGAACAAGAATAAGGAAAATTGATGTTGAATAAAAAACACCTTCAAACTATTCGCCCAAACTGTATACCTGATGCGCTGTTGTTTGAGGACAGATGAGATAATATTCCGCATATAATTGTCCTCTTAAAAAAACGCAGCGACTACTATCAGTCCGGCGGTGTTGATTTTCATAGGGAACCATCTACACGCCAACCCACACAATCCCTGAAAATTTCATCTAAATCGGATGAGAAATGTAGAAGTTATAGCTGTGGCAAAGATTTTTCGTTTGCGCATGCGCAGCGGCTTTTATCAGTCTGGGGATGGTCATTTTCATAGGGGACCATCTACACGCCAACCCGCACAATCCCCGAAAATTTCATCGAAATCGGATGAGAAATGTAGAAGTTTGCTGCGGCAAGGATTTCATGACAGACACACAGACAGACACGGAACCAAAATTGTTCAGGAAGGTCTGAAACGTAAAACGCGAGAGGAAATTTGGATTTCGGAGAACTTTTTTTTTTCAACCTTGAAAAGTGAAAACAAAGCTTCCGCTACCTTGGTTGACTCGGAAGCAATAGAAAAGTTGATTTTTGACCAAATTTCTAATAACAATATTTGGACCGAAATTAGCGGAATTTGATCCCTCAGAGTTCTTGAAAAGTTCTGTCCAACATCATTTTATAAGCATTTGACATTTTGGAACAATTTAAAATTTTCTCTATAAGTTGTAATCACGTTATTGCTTTTTAAAAAATCTCTGGGTTCATCCTGGATTCGATATATTTGTACATGGTAGAAGATATCCGGACTGAGTGACACTGGGCAATACCTACATGGTGATGTTGATTCTAAACAAATAAATTACAATACCTATCTTAGATACAAAAATGATTGTTGAACTTAGGGATTTGTCGCAGAATAGAGTATTTCAGTCAAATAAATAAAAAAAATAAAAAATTCAAAAGAGTGCGGGTCAGAAATAACGGTAATCGGGTCTGTTCGTCGAGAAAATGTTTAGAAGAAATTAGGGAAGCTAATAAAAGTTGAAGATTTGAACGATGGCAGCAGGGTGTGACGTGGCAAGTTGTGTGAAGTTGCTCGCCTTCAGGCGTTCAGGGAGGCCCGCCTTTTTTTCAAACGTGTGATCTCTTTAATTAATTTTTCTACCACATGTTATTGTAAAATTGGGCGAATTGTTGGAGTACATAAGTTTCCAATGGTGCTGAATCCAAAAACCTGAATTTCCGACCCACCGAAATACTCCATTTGCCATGAAGAATTTCCCTAAATTTATTAATCACGTAAACATTTTTGAGCTCATACAATTTTTATAGCAGATTTTCAATTTTTGTAATTTTTTAAACTAGTTCAATGACGGGTTTTATTCTATTAGCTCGTCCACAACGGCTACTGAAAATGATGACTACTTGGACCAGTTTCCACGCCTGGTTCTAAGTGTTTGAGGTGGGATCGGGCTAGTTAGCGAAACTGGTCCTCTTGCACACCAATTTTGAAATGGTGGATTCTAATAATGGTACTTCCTCTTGGTTACACGAGTATTTTGAAAAGGGAGGGGTAGGGGATCGTCCAAAATAATACATTGGATCATTCTTCAGAACTGGTGTTCAATAATGAATCTTTGGAATCGACCAAGGAAAGAAAAAATCCACCCCCTTTCAAAACTTGTTGGTTTACGTTTCAAAGTACCAGAATACAGCAGTTTCAAAGTAGCATCAGAAAATCGAATAACAATTTTGCAGTCCGTCCGACTACGAATACGAATGCACTTGAAGTGATTAGTTCAATGATAATCAAGACTCCTTCATCTTTCTTCCCTTTCACCTTTAGCACTGAGGAAACATTTTGTTTACAGGGTGTTTAATGAAAAATTTTCATGCAAAACTCTCATCATTGTTCCTTTGTCAAATCTTAAAACAAGCAAAGTTGGCATTTCATGGAGTTGTGGTGTTCAAAATTTCGACTCAAAACTGCTTCAATTTACCAACTAAAGTAAAAAACACCAAAAAAACGCTGCAAATTATTACAGAATGGTTTATTATTTTTCTATTTTCCTATTTAGATCGTTCGTCTGCAAAGCCACCAACCATCCAACATGAAGAAAAACATCGATCGCATTTCGGTCAGCTAAAATTTGAACGGAGATTAGGCCTCTTTTGCGATTCACGCTCGTGTTTCTGATTAATCGTACGTCCAACACTTAAATTCTCGTAAGGAGCGAACGGTTAGTCCTATAGAGCTCCGCGTGGTCTAAAAAAATTCTATAGAATCTTGAATTGGAGGAAAAACAATACCTTTATATCGAAATTTTCAGAGTTAGGGAGTTTTCAAAATTTCAAAATTCATTTTTGAACCCTTAGAAGTGACCTACATTAACCAAAATCTTCGGGCACAACTAGACCCTAAATTAAGCCTACATACCAAATTTCATCAAAATCGGTCAATGCTAAGGGGCAAAAGTGCCGTGGACGGCGGACGGCGTACGGCGGACGGACGGCCAAATTTTTATTCGATTATTGGATTCTACGTACCTTCAAACGTAGGTAAACCATCAAATTTTGAGGGGTGTTAAACAATTTTTTTTCTTGGTCGAGTCCAAAGGTTCATTATTGAAAATAATAAACCAAAATTGCAAAAGTGCAATTACATTTATTTTACCCGCCAAAATTGATTGTGAAGAAGCGATTTACTCGCACTAACAAGTTTCTGACCAACTATCGGAAAGTGATCAGAACATGACTATGAATTTTTTTCTCCACACCCAACATGAAATAGTGGAATTAATTGGCTATAATTTTTTGGCCCCTCTACTAGGTACGAGTAAGTTCCAAAACCAGTCCAGTAATGATATTCGAAGTTCTTGAGTTCATTAGTAAGGTAGAACTCCATAAATTTTGATGATTGTTTATTCATTGGAAAGAAAGAATACCTGTCTTTTGGTTTATTATTTTCAATAATGAACCTCTGGAATCGACCAAGAAAAAAAAAAGTTTAACCCCCCTCAAAATTTGTTGGTTTACAAGGTACGTAGAATCCAAAAATCGAATAAAAATTTGGCCGTTCGTCCGCCGTCCGCGGCACTTTTTCCACTTGGCATTGACCGATTTTGATGAAATTTGGGCTCTAGTTGTGCCCCGAAGATTTTGGTTGATGTCGGTCACTTCTAAGGGTTGAAAAATGAATTTTGAAAACGCCCTCAAAAAATTTTTATATAAAGGTATTGTTTTTCCATCAATTTAAGATAGTAGGTATGGAATTTTTTGGGACCACGCGGAGCCCTCTAGGACAAACTGTTCGCTCCCTACGTTAATTCAAGGGTTGGACGTACGACAAATCAGAAACACGAGTGTGAATCGCAAAAGAGGCCTAATCCCCTTTCAAATGTTAGCTAACCGAAATATAATCGATGTTTTTCTTCAAGATGGTTGGCGGTAACAATGGCAAAGCCGTGTTCGTTGCAGACGAGTGATCTATATAGAAAAGTAATGAACCTTTGTGTAATAATTTGCACGTTTTATAGAAGGGAAGAATCACTACACACCATTGAAATGATACCGGGACTAACTCATTACTTAAGAGTGGTAATAGCGGCAGGCAATATTTTCCCAAGTACTTAATCGAAAATAAATTTCTTGCGTAGTTCTTATAGAAAGTTCTTTTCAGGTACCAAAAATCGCGACAATTTTATGTTTAATATCTATTTTCTTCACATTAAATATCAATATTTAGTTTCCTTATGTTCAAAATCAATATTTTTAGAAATGTATGATTAATATCAACATTTATTGATATTTGTATTCAATATCAATATTGATTAATACATATTCAATATCAATAAATATAAATTAATAATTATCTTCATTATCTTTACCCTCATTATCTATTTTGGATGAACTGGTAGAAGACTACAGTCATCTAGACCTCGGGTAGAAACATCGGATGTAATGAATAAAACACGTTTCAAGTATTGACTGGTCAACGAAAAATATTTCCAATACGAGTATAGACTAAGTTCTATCTCTTAATAAAAATTCTGCAGGCATCAAATGTTTCAGTTCAGTTGAGTAAAATGTATAAAATACAAGAGGACCCACGAAACTTCCAAAAGAGCGTTGTGTAGTGTCTTCACGATCTCTCAGTCACGCTGCGTGCAAAAGTATACAAATGAAGGAAAAAACGATATTTCACCTAAGATTATTGAATTAATGTTACTTGAGGAGGAAATTTCCAATTGTAAATGAGGAAAATAGAATGCGGATGGAAACTCATCTGATCAGGATGGGAATATGGCATTATGTGAGCAGGATATTCATGAAGCCTAATAGTGACACACTAAAGTTGTATCAATAGTCCTCAACAGGAAAGCTATTTTTCAATTAGAAATGCTATAGAGCAAACAGAGGAGGAACTAGTTTTATCTTATGTGACATCCTATCGATCATAGTCATCAAGAAGCCGTGTACTAACTCCTGGTACAACGAGCAGAGGGGAAAATTAGTTTTAAGGCTCCTACAGCTGATCTGACAATTACAATCACTTCCATTGGCCCTTGAGAGGATTTTAACAAACATGACCTACTTCCATGGATATGAAATACGATAGCTTTACCTCTGAAGCAAACTGCAGTCACCCTGTATGAATACAAAATAAGATAGCTTTCTCAAATTTCAGATTTAACTTAATCACATTCAGTAGTTCACAAGAGACAATATACCAATGATGAAGTCTCGAAAGAACAAGGAAGGACCTTTTACTTATCTCACTCTACTGAACGAACTTCTTTCGATCCCTTCTGGTTGTTCCTATGACACTGTCGATGCTGTAGGGTGAACAGGGGAGGAGTTAGCTTCATCTATTAAACTACAAAGCTGATCTTTGTAGTGATCACTATCTCATCAGCACCTCTGTCCATTCACTTCAAATTAAAAAATGATGTTTCCATAAAATTAAAAAATTATATTCCTCCAAGCTCAAAGAAGAACAGAAAATCTGAAAGGAGCTCAAGTGAAGACGAATCAATATTAGGCATCAATATTTTTCTCCATTCGTTACCTCACCTAAAAAATATATTCAAGTGTCTAACCAAGCTTTCAAGAACACTGTGAAAAAGTCAGACAGTGAAAATGAATCAGGAACAAGCGAAGAAAATGCTCCTGATCATCAGCAACCTCTTAATCCAAATCTCTAACATTCAAATGATGCTATTTCCTCTTCGAGTTCGAGTGAGAGCGAGTGAGTCAGAAAGGTCCCAAGAAAGAAGAGGAAATTGAATCAGGCAGTAATAATTCGGATTCTGTCGAACGAGGTTCAGTACATCGAGGAAAGTCGACGTCATGACGGGCCGAGTTCTAACATTGATCAATCTGGAAACGAAATCATACCAGGCACTCAGAATGACCTCAAGAATCGCACTCAGAATCCGAACAATCTAGACACATTCAGAGAAACAGCATTCCTAGCTCAACATCTGATAATAGCGATTTAGACCAAGAACAGATTAAGGTTCAATAGGTCTGGCAAGTGAATCGAGGAAGAGAAAAGCTGATTCAATTTCTTCCTCCGAAGAAAGTGATACACACATAAACAAAGTTGGGAAAATTGAAAGCACCCCTGAAAATGTGTCTTTTATTAGCACCAGAAATTCTTAAGTTCAAGGAGAAACAGACAAGTTTCCCAGGAGGGGACATCAGCGTGATTCTCATAATCAGAACCATAAATCCTCAAAACATGGTGCACAACCAACAAAATCCTAAGTCCTGGACTTCAAAATTTTCGTGTGCTCTCCAAAAAAAAGATCCTGGAAGCCAGTTCGAGAAGCCTGGTCAACTTTCCATAAGAGACTTCGCCAGTGCTATTGGTACTGTCAGGCAAACGACAAGCCAAAGTAAGTATGAAACCCTCAAACAGGAATATTTCCAAGCAGGATTTTATAATCAGAAGGACCGTCGTGACTGAATCTTTTCAAGGTTTACAGGAAGATGTGCTTGAGACGATAATAAAGTCAATGTCCCAAAGTGATCAATTCCATGAGCTTGTTTGGCAAAGAAATTGATCCTCATTATCTGGCAAAGAGTCTGTTGTTGAATTGTAGTTAGCTGGACGGCAAACAGTTCATCACTGTTATCTGAGTGATTCGGAGTTTGGGATAAATATAGTTATTTCAAGTAGTAATTTCAAGTAGTAATTAGTAAGTAGAAATTCATCCTGAATTTGGTGTCAGTCATACATACAAAGAATACCGAATATACGGATTGACTGTCGTCGACTCCGTTCATGTACCGCAGATCGATGTGTTTGATACCTCCTATTCACCACCTATTCCGCTGCCTTACAACATAAGAGTAATAGTTTATAGGATCAGATGAATCCACTGTTCATAAATAGGAGCGAATTCCAGGAATCATCAAGTTTCTTTCGAGACACGAAAAATGAACCCATCAATAAGAGAGAAACGCCTGAAGAGAAACACAAAAGATGATTCCAATACAAATTTCGGCAAATTGGATGAAATGGAAATTGAAGATGTTCCTATTGACGAATCTATTGTCAGAAAGAGAAAGACAAGAAAGAAGAACCATGAACTATGATAATTGCGTGGACCAAGTGAGAGAAGATTTTATACTTCCTCCTGAAGACGTTCTTGAACATACCACCTACTGAAAAGGAGAGGAAGAAAAGAAACAGCATGAACCTGAAGAGTCGGGTGACGTTCTTGAACATACTACAGACAAGAAGAAGGAAAAATAAACAACAAACTCCAGAGTCAGTCAAAAATAGAGCATTCTCACTGGGTTGTAAAATGCCGGCCAAGGGCCCACAACTCTCTGACTACCTAAGATTTCATAATTTCCTAAACGGGGGAGAGATGTTGTGATCACCTATCTCTTCAGCGCCTCTACTCATCCATTTCAGTGGCTCAGTGGTAACGAGCCCGACTCAGGGTTTGTAGTATAGTCTGAAAGTTTGAGATCGATCCATGGCGAGGGAAGTTAATTTTTGTATACAATGTCAACCTAATTGCATTGACAACCTAATATTTTATATAATAAGGAAAAATTTATCTCTGACAAGAACGAACTTTCAATGCACCAGCGCAGGAGTTTAATTTATTGCCCACACTACTAATCTGACTTCCTCTCGATCCTCCCTGGTAGTTAAGAAACTGTATGCTAACTTCCGATGCTACCTGACGAACACAGAGTAAGATAGCCTCATCATTCCTCTACCAGATCTGTCTTCCTTTCTTAAGTAGGTATGCCTTCTCTCCGCCCTCTTGAATGTATGGGAAATAGTTTAGCCTCACCTCTCTCACTACTGGTCTGAATTCATTCCTATCACTAACAGCCACCAAAGGACAAGTTATACGTTTTTCAATCCTCCACTACAAACAGGAGAGGACCTTCTATCGCTTTCTCTTATGATGTGACCTTCTTCCCTTCGTATTCCTTCTCTCTCAGTACTGATCGTACTTCCATCCAATCACTTAAAGTAATCCACAAGAGGGTAACTATGTATCAATTTACAGCCAGAAGAGCCAGAAGAGATCCCTTTATCTCTCGCTCTCTCTCTCTTCTGATATTATTTCTGATTTTAATTCCTTCGATCATTTTCAATTGTGAACAAAAGACTATACGTATATATTTTCAAACCTCCAAGACCGATACCTACAAGTGGAACCGATATCGCCTCTTCCAGTAGTCTCAGAGAAGCTGTGAAGTTAGTAATTTTTAGCTCTAGATTGAACAGGATATGTTTGCTTAACTAAAAACTACTGATTTTCTTCATAACAATCGCTTTTAGTAGTTCACAACAAGCTAAACTCCAATCAACAAATATCTTACAAACAGTAGAAAACACACTCTGCAATTTATAGGAATAGAGATAAGTACGGCTTCCATTTCGTTTTCACGTCAACAGGCAAGCTTAACTCTGAAAGGTCCTTCATTGAACCTAGGTGTACCATGAGAACAGAAACATCAATTCCGACTCGGGACCCCTGATTCGTTGGGTTGTGATAAGTTGGTAGTTAGTTGAGATGTCTTGCATCTGTCACAACTCCCCCATCGTATTCTGGCGCCCGCCATGTTGTTTCCATTTCCTTTGTGCCTATCCGTCCTCCCCTTCGTAACTTAGTTACCTAAACATTTTTTATGCTTCGCAGCTCGTCTTTCCACACTACATAATTGAATTCGACTCCTCCTTGTAACCTCACTAACATCGTTCAACTCAGAACCAAATGAGCACCCAATTCCTGGTGACTTACGGTTGAGTAAAACGAGGGATCAGTGAATAATTTATCGTAAGCAGGCATAAAATTATTCATATGATTTCCATAAAATTAAACGAAACATTGGGATTATCACACAAGTAAATAAGGTCATTTGACTATAAATTTGTTTTCAAACAAATGTAGTTCCGAATTTTACTCAACGACTTTAGGCCATTTCTTATCATTGGGTGGTCATATATATTGATTAAAAACGAACTAAATCACTCGGGACGAAGATGAGGAAGTTGAGTCTATTTCCACGAAAACTGAGTTTCAATCAATTGTACAAAAAATTATTTCAGTTCAATTTTTTTTAACATTGAACTCAATGAGGCACTTATAGTCTCCATTCGAACTGTCAAGGCTGTGAAGGTCTCGAAGTGGCTTTTTATCGATGACTTAAAACACAAAGACGCTATGTCCATCCATCTTCCATTTTTTATTTCAAAAACCTCAAATTCAACAATACTATTATTGACCTTCTTCAAGATGATAGCTTGAAAAATTCTTGAAGAAATTGAAGAGTTAAGTGTAATAAGCTATTATTTTAGGAATTGTGCACTGGTGAAAACTTCTTTTCCGTTTTTCTCAAAACTTCATTTTTGGACATAGCGCCTTTGTGCTTAAAGGGGGTCTCAGTCGGTCGACGTTCATTCCTCGTTCCGGGTCAGTATTTAGCCAAATCGAAGGGGTGAAAACTTGAAAAGTTGTACTTAAATTGGAAAATTTAAAGGATTTTAGGAATTCATCAGTGCACGGTTCTAGAGAATTGAAAAACTGAAATATTGCCGCTGGAATCATCAAGATCGAACAATAATTGCCAGAGAAAAATGGGAAAAACCATTAATTCAGTTATCTTTTTCCCATAAAATGTAGCTAAATTAGGAAATTTCAAGGCTTTTAGAATTTCATTAGTGCATGGGCCTTGGGAATTGAAAAACTGAAATATTGGAATCATCAAGATCGAACAATAATTGCCAGATAAATATGGGAAAAACATGGGAATAACCGTTCATTCAGTAGTTTTTACCATTTTTCTCTGGCAATTATAGTTCGATTTTGATGATTCTGGCGGCAATATTTCAGTTTTTCCATTCCCAAGGGCCGTGCACTAATGGATTTCTTAAATCCTTCAAAATTTCCAATTCAAGTACAACTTTTTGCCCCTTCGATTTGGGAAATACTAAAAACGAAGGGCGACCGACTGAGACCCTCTTAAGGTATCGTTATCATCCCATTATGGCGTTTTGGATCCTATTTCAAATTAGAACATCCTAAAAGGCAGGAGGGGAGAGGTTTTAGCTGATGATGGAAGTAGTGAGATAATCTACACATGCCCTCTGTTGGTCGGAACGATTGGGCCTCTTCGTAATAAAAAAAGAAGGAACGTTGGTTTTGAGTTGTATAAATACTTATTAGCTACAGTTTCGCTGGAACAACTCGCCAGCAACCACAGACAAAAACAATTATAAAAAAAACTAAATTAATTATCCATGGCACATTGATGTGGTCTAAACATATTTTACCTTACTCAACACTAGTTATTTACTTTAGATTGATATATTACCTCAATAATTTCTTAACGTCTCGTACGAATCTAATGCTTTATCCAATGGCTTTATTCATAACTCCAAATGCTTCATTTCAGATACATCAAAATCCAAAACTGGAAAACTAACACATTGCGTTGGAACTTATTATGTACATGAAACAATGTCACTAAACAAACATAGTATTCTAGTTATTGTTGTGTCATTTACCTTAACATATTGATCGTGGTAGATTCAATTAGAAAAAAATGGCACAATACAGTCGAAAAAACATACAATTCCCTCTCTCAGATCCGAGCAGACTGAGGGGGTCTCAGTTGGTCGCCATTCGATCCTCATTCCGGATTAATATTTCTCTCAAAAAAGTACCCATATTTTTAAGGATTTTCAAAATTCATTAGTGCATCTGCCTAGGGAATTGAAAAACTAAAAGATTGCCGCTGGAATCATCAAAATCGAACAATAACTGTCGGCGATAAATGGGAAAACCCTAAGTAAGTAAACGGTTTTTCCCATTTTTGCCAGCAATTATTGTTCGATTTTGATGATTCCAGCGGCAATCTTTTAGTTTTTCAATTCCCTAGACTGATGCACTAATGAATTTCGAATATCCTTGAACATTTCAAATTTAGGTGTAATTGTTAAAGTTTGAGCGCCGGTAATTGAGAGGAATACTAACCCGGAACAAGGAACGAACGGCGACCGACTGAGACCCCCAACCTGGACCTAGGTAAAGGACACCCATTATGGTAGTATAACTTACGATACAAGGTCTGTGTTCACACACATAACGGGTTCCAACACAGTGTGCTTGTTTCCAGTTTTGGATTTTGATATAATCTAAAATGAAGCAATTGATGTTATGAATAAAGCCGATGGAAAGGACTAGAATCGTACAAGACATTAAGAAAATATTGAGGTAATATAGCATTTCCAAGACAAATTAGTCCTTTTCCAAACCAAATTAAACTTTTTCCAAATCAAATTAATCCTTTTCCACAATATAACAATACATTTCTGTAAAGTACCTAATCTCACCAAGTAAGTATATCATCAGAAATCATCTTGGAATATCAATTAAAATTCGTGTTAATTTTCAAGGTAAAAGCAGTAGGAAACGAAGATTGGAGAGAAATGGCATTAGGGAAATGTCATTAGCCGCATCTTTGGGAGCCTCCGAAGATATCGGACAGAAGAATCGTAAATCCTTCACATTCGACACCTAAAAACTCCTCGCATTTTTCTACAAAGCCTGCAATTTGCGGAAAAAAAAAATCTTGGCTTATTTTTGCGAAAATATTAGTTTGATTAGGAAAAAGTTTTTTTGAATAAATTTGGTTTGGAAAAGGATTAATTTGACTTGGAAATGCTATATAACAATCTAAAGTTAATGACTAGTGTTGAATAATTTTTTAACATTATGTTTAGACCATATCAATGTGCCAATGATTACTAATTTAGAGATCGACTGTTTTTTTTTAAATGTTTTAAAGCCTGAGGATGTTAGCGAGTTGTTCCAGCGAAACTATAGCTCATAATTATACAACACAAAACCAACGTTCCCCCTTTTTTTATTACAAAGAGGACCCAAACCCGAGTATTTCCGATAAACAGAGGACGTATATCACCCGAATCAACAAAGTTCAATAATCTAAAAAGGTTGCGTTTGAAAAGAACACCTCCAAAACCTACAGGATGGGCGGTAGGTATATTTGGGGTCACTAATCTGTACATCACGTCTGGAGATAACTGATGAACACCAACTAGAAAAATCCTCCCAGAAAAACCATTGATAAATTGTACGTAAGAATACGAACAAAATAAGGCAGGTCTACCTAGGAACAACCTACAAACCATTAAAAACTCTTACAACCCATTCAAATTGCATTACAATCGAACCACGATGAAAGAGGAGTTGGCAAAGCCAGTCAGATGCAAAGCTTCCCAACTCTTTGTAACGAAGAAGCACACAAAATGTAGTACAAAAGTGGAATTTTAATGAAAAGATTAGTAAACTTGCCTTCATTCTACACAGTTACAATTCTTACCCAAATCTACGAACCAGTGTTCTTCTTTTTATATTTTCAACACAAATAAGGTTACATTCAGAGATGGGCGAATTCTTATTCATAAGTAGGATTATGAATACAAATCATATCTGCGATTTTATGATTATGAATACGAATACAATCGTATTTACACTTTGAATACGATTTTCCCCCGTATTCGTATTTTGAATACGATTTTATAATTTTTTCTATGATTTCCCTAAAAATCGAATTTTTTTAAACGATTTTTCCTGAAAATCATACTTTTTTAAATGATTTTCTCCCGAACTCTCGACATATTTATGACCTAACGTTGTCAAAATAATCAATCAAATTCGAAACGCTCGCAAATTCTTGCAGGATTTTTCACGCAGAATCGAATGAGGCCAACATCAGGTCGCTACGACCAACCGTATAGAAACTACGACGTCATTTCCGCTTAAAATCGTATTTTTTAAAGATTTGTACTGAAAATCATAAAAAGAAATTATGATTTTTACCGGAATTTCGGTCGTATTTATTCCCTAAAATTATCAAAATCATCAACCAACATCAGGTCGCTACGACCAACCGAATAGAAAGTACGACGACATTTCCGGTAAAAATCAAAATTTTTTTGATGATTTTCAGCGCAAATCGTTAAAAAACACGATTTTCAGCAGACATTTCGTCGTAGTTTCAATACGGTTGGTCTTAGCGACCTGGTATTGGTCTCATTCGATTCTGCGTGAATAAACCTATTCCTTGATTGATTATTCCTTGATTGATTGATTCCTTGATTGATTATTTTGATTATTCCTTGATCCTATAGATTGATTATTTTGACAATGTTAGATCATGAATATGTCCAGAGTTCGGGAGAAAATCATAAACAAAGTATGATTTTCAGGGAAAATCGTTTTAAAAAAAATCGATTTTTAGGGAAATCATAAAATCATAAAATATGAATACGGGGGAAAATCATATTCAAAGTGTGAATACGATTGTATTCGTATTCATATTCATATTCATACCTGTATTCGTATTCATAATCATAAAATCGCAGATATGATTTGTATTCATAATCGTATTTATAAATAAGAATTCGCTCATCTCTGGTTACATTTCACAAGCTGATGCTGAATTTTGGTTGGTATTGGAAGAAAGGAAATGATTCGACGTAGAAATTCATTAAGCAGCTCAAGGTGGTAAATTTTCAAACTATCAATCAACTTCAGTTCAGGAATCAGTGAACATTAATTCGAAAACAGGGAAATCGTTGACTGCACTCGTGGATGGAACCTTTTTTTGGTAACCAACGAATCAAAGTTCTGGAGTTTTTTGTCCAAATTTCGTCTCTACAACTAGGTACATTGTGTTTGGAGGTGCAACCATCTTGGAGCTCTTCCAGACAGTATAATCCTTGAAAATGCCATTCAATTCGGTCAAATGAGGTTGTTTGTGGTATTGCAAGGGGTAGCTAATATTCTGGATTTGATTATGTAAGTGTAATGGCTATTAGGCAGGTACTCAATTTACAAGGCATTGAATTTTGTAGATTCCCGATCGCCTATCTTTCATATTTTTGAGAAAAATCGACCGAATAGACACTGTGGGACAAATACCCACTTAGGTATGCAAATTCGCACGGTTGCTCACATAAACTTTTGAAGGTACAACTGGAAAAAAATCTCTACAGTAAGCTCGACCTTCTTTTCATCATACTTTCTTCACCCAACTATTGTATTCAGTTCGGTTCCACAATTTGACGAGTTTTACCGACGAAAGCACCAGTTTTTTGACAAAAATTCGTCCTGGGATGTGTAAAAATTCGACAACCGCAAGACATGATCGAGGCATTTTCGTTCGTTGTTACAAAACAAGCAGTCACCATCTAAGTAGTTATTTGGCTTATTTCGCTCATATCCTAGAAGAGGGGTACAAGTCCAAAAATGTGATTTTCGGGAAATCGCTTTCAAAGTTTTACACTCAAACAAATAGCTATATCTCCATGACAACACGTGTAATGTTAATGATATTTGGGGAAAAATTTTCCCCAACATTTAATGTTCCCGTACTAATGCTTCTACTGCTCATGGACCGAAATTATTCTTTTCGCTAGTGAGGAAGGAGCGGGGGGAATATTTTTGTCAAATTTCTTCGATTTTTGGTGTTGTTCTTTTTTTCGTGGACAATATTTCTTTATTTCAGAGATGTCACTTTTTTTTCATGGACGATTTTTGTTCTTTCCCAAATGATTAATTTGGTTTTCAATGAGAATAATCATGACTTGAGGTGTATAAAACGAGAATTTATTAGATTGGGAGGTGTCGGAAAAATAAAACAGATTGAAAACGGAAGATATTTATAATGCTGTCTCTAAAAATATTCTTAAGTAATTGAAACAGCTTCTTAAAATCTGTAATCAAAGATAACCAACGTGTGATTTCGAGTTCAATCCCCCCTCCCTCACACCATTCCTTCTTCAACGGTTTCAGTACAACCAGTACAACTTTCATCGGTAGTTTCGGTAGGTAGTCCGTAGGAGTAGACATTCAAGGTGAAACACACCAGTGGCACCACTAATTTGTTCTATGGTGTCAAAATTTATAGTTCATGAAAATACAAAGGTTTATTCATAAAGATTCAAAGCTTGGGTACCATTAATAAGCCCTAAATGAACCAAAATATCGAAATATCGCAATTTTGTGTATATAATCCCTCTACTTGCCTCTTCCTAATGAGAATTTCAGTACTCTGGCAACTTAATGTTAGTCAGTTATCTGAGTCGAAAAAAAGAAACACGCGAATCGGTTGAAATTGAAGAGTAGGTAGCGCGCTCAACGTGCTGTCATAATGAGCCTTACTTTCACTAAATAACCCCTCGTTCATCCTCCGTTTACTCTAATCTCAAAATTCCAGCAATGTAGTGCAAAACTAGATAGATTTCCACGTCGAACAAAAAAGAAACACTCAAGTCAGTGGGAAATTGAGGTTTGGAATACACAAGATTATGCTTTAAAAAAATTTTTTTTTAATAGTTTCTACTCCCCCCCCCTCCTTCAAGGCAACATTTAATGTGGATGACGTAGTCCACAGCTCTAGATAAATTTTAGCGTTGAACAATGGAGGAACCACGCGAATCGGTTGGGGAATAACAAGGTTGGACAAACACAAGAGACCCAGACTGATGGATTTTCTTCGGTGGATTTGGGTTTTGAAGGGACTAAAACGGATTAGTATCCGGTTATTTTGTTTTCCGTTGAGTGTTGTCCACCTTTAACCCAGATTAATCGCATATTTAAGGATGCCCAAGTCTTACAACGTCCTAGAAACACAAGTAGGTAACCATCTACCTACCTGCTGTTAAATAGCCACAGCATGATGGATGAAATAATTAGGAAACCGTGTAAATTATTATAATTGTGATTATTATTGCAATTATTATTCTTCTGTAAAGATCACCAGTCAATTACCTTCTTGGGACAAGGGCAGGAGGGGGATCCTTTGGGCTAGGCTCGAGGGAACAACGTGTTCTGATAAATTGCACAATAAACATGCATTTATCATTGTTGATCGTCTTGATTGTGATAATCGTTTCCAAAAAATTAACACTAGGTTTCTTTAATTGAGGAAATCACTTAATACAGGCGATACGTCCACTTTAGAGGGTAGCACTGGGCTTTGTGCTTGTATTTTGCAAACGTAGGTGGCTCGCCCCGTACATCAAACAAAGAAATTTCAGCATTCAGGCGGAGGGAGAATGAGCTAGGCGTTTGTCTTCTAGGGATGAAAAACAGCATTTCCACTACCCAAAACTGTTCCTAACTCAAAAATGACATTTTTGGACTTGTACCCCTCTTCTAGGATATGAGCGATTTGTACTCAGTGGCTACAACCAAATCAAGAGATGATTTCGTCTACGACATTCCAAGCAGTGTTTCCACTTCGTGGGAATTTTTCCCTTTTGTGGGAAATTCCGGGGGTCCGAGGGAAAAAAAGGGAAACTTTTTTCTGTGGGGAAAAATTCCTACAGTCAATATTTTTGACCGATTCTTTCATTTTATCACGCTTTTTTGTACAATGATATAATCTAGGGTCGTACCAATACCTCACGTATCCTACATATTTTTTTTACTACCTACATGTTTTTGACCAACAAACTACTGTTGTGATCAGCGACCTCTTCGCATTTCTGTCCATCCACTTCCTTGGCTCAAGTGGTAGGAGCTCCGATTTAGAATCGAGACGATAGGAGATCGATCCCCAGTCGCGGGAAGTTAATTTTTGATGATTCAACATTGTGGCGCAGTCGCACCGGACACGAAACGTCTCCTCAGCATTTCTCAGAGAAACATTAATTCATTTTAAAGATTGGGTCATCAAAACAACTCCCTCTCGAGACACGAGTCGAGCCACCGCGTATTCGGACAAACGTTGAGGTCAGCAGATCCCCCGCCCCGTCAATAAGGAAGAATAACAAAAACTCCGAAGCCAGTCAAAAATAGCGCGTTCTCACTGGGTTGGAAAACGCCGGCCAAAGCTGCCCCTCACCTCCCTGACGTAGGTAACGGAGTACCTCAGATTTCCTAATGGGGGGGGGAGATGTTGTGATCAGCGACCTCTTCGCATTTCTGTCCATCCACTTCCTTGGCTCAAGTGGTAGGAGCTCCGATTTAGAATCGAGACGATAGGAGATCGATCCCCAGTCGCGGGAAGTTAATTTTTGATGATTCAACACTACAATACAAAGCTGACGCATGATCACGCTTGGTCAAGGCAGAAGTAAAGATGAACAACAACAACGTGCTTACCAGTAACAAGAAGCTTCGAGTTCGAGACAAAGGTCGTCTCGTCATCATGTTATTCTCGTTAGTCAATGTTATTGTAAACAGTGAGTCTTATTTTTCACCAACCGTGCGACGTTAACATCATTCGTCTTTTCCGACACCCATTTCGTTTGAGGTATGTATCAATTCAATAGTAATTATCTGCATACGATATCGTTTGAAGTGGCAGGGGAAGAATAGTGTCTTGGCTTCTTGTCCACTCAAACTAGTTTCGAGAGAAATGACTTCCATGTTTCTTAATTCAAGACAATTCAGAAAATGGACTAGGATGGTTATTCCCGAAACCTTCGTTTAAATATTATGTCCATCGTTAGGTAGGTTCGAAATTCGAACCTCAAGGGATTGGTGAAGAAATTAGGGGGTGGACTAATATTCAATAGTTGAAAAAAGTGAACATGATAAAGTGAACACAGTACCTTATGCATTCACCATAACATAAAATGGTTTTCACCTTTTTTTTTTTTTGCTTTTATTTTTTTTAGCTATAGTTTATTGTACTGTTTATTGTTGTTCATGTTAATGAAAGTTTAAAAGTATTTGAGTTGGTTTAAATAAACCGATTATATTTTCTTTTTTCGAAAACTGTGTTTTTCTTGAGAGGAGGCATCCTGTATCAGAGCATTTCAAATATGAGGATAATTGACTAGGTCTTCGAAGTGAAAAGAAAAAACGCTGCAAATCATTGCTCAAAGGTTTATTATTTTCTGTATAGATCATCCTTCTGTATAGATAACTGGTTCTCCATCAATAGCACCTACCACCATCTGTATTCGCCCTTGACCTTCCCTCTCAAATTTCAGCTCCTGCGTTCAATAGGATTGAAAATGGCTTCGGAGCTCACTCAGCTGATCAGTGATCTGAAGAGTGAAGAAGATCTCCTCGAATGCTGGAGACGCCTGGAAGAGCACTTCCATTCAATAGGATTGAAAATGGCTTTCGAGCTCACTCAGCT
The DNA here is from genome assembly GCA_009739505.2 of Apolygus lucorum. Lineage (NCBI taxonomy): Eukaryota > Metazoa > Arthropoda > Insecta > Hemiptera > Miridae > Apolygus > Apolygus lucorum. Next base: position 49,245,826 of record CM019183.2, on the reverse strand, counting down.
GATCAGTGATGTGAGGAGTGAAGAAGATCTCCTCGAATGCTGGAGACGCCTGGAAGAGCACCTCCATTCAATAGGATTGAAAATGGCGTTGGAGCTCACTCAGCTGATCAGTGATGTGAGGAGTGAAGAAGATATCCTCGAATGCTGGAGACGCCTGGAAGAGCACTTCCATTCAATAGCATTGAAAATGGCTTCGCAGCTCACTCAGCTGATCAGTGATCTGATCAGTGAGCAATGATTTGCAGCGTTTTTTACCTACAAACATTGTTTTACCTACCATTTTTTTTTTACCTACCAACTATTGGTAGGTACTACCTACCACACTATAATGGCTTCACACCTTCACAATCAAGTTTATTAGAAAGAAGTAAACGCTTCACACTCGATTCGAAAAATAGAAAGCTTGATATGGAAATTTGATTACTGGTTACGCAGAAGGCAAAACTGTATACAAATCGAAGAAATGAACAGCGATCGCATTTTAGTCAGATAAAATTTGAACGGCGATTAGACCTCTTTTGCGATTCACACTCATGATTCTGTTTTATCGAAGGAAAACCTTCAAGTACTCGTGGGGACCGAACGGTTTGTCCTACAGAGCTCCGGGTGGTCTCAAAAATTTTTAAAAATTCTGTACTATTTAAAATTGGTGAAAAAACGATACCTTTATTTCGAGAGTTTTCGAGCTAGGGCACTCTTGAAAATTTCAACCCTTAATTTTCACCCCTTAGAAGTGACCTACATCAACCAAAAGCTTCGCGGCACAACTAGACCCCAAATGGAGCCCATATACCAAATTTGAACCAAATCGGTCCAGTGTTGCTAAGAAAAGTGCCGCGTACGGCGGACGGCGGACGGCGTACGGCGGACGGCGTACGGCGGACGGCGTACGGCGGACGGACGGAAATTTTTTTATTCGATTTTCGGATTCTACGTACCTTGAAACGTAAAACATTAAATTTTGAGGGGGGGTTAAAATTTTTTTTTTCTTGCTCGATTCCAAAGGCTTATTATTGAAAATAATAAACCAAAATATATCATGGAAAATCATTTGTCCAGTGTAAAGAGTCTAAATTTAGTCTCTTTAGTCCAGTGAAAGGTAGGAAAAATTCATCAAGGGCTATGGGAAATTAGGAGGGAATTTTTTACTTGTCTGTGGGAAATCGTGGGAAATTTAAGGATGGGCTGTGGGAAATTTTGGTTTGGTGTGGTGGAAACCCTGATTCCAAGTAGCTACTTGTTGGGAAGGTACCTATTGCGTACTTTAGTTGGCGGTATCGGGACTGTACGCCGTTTTGAACGAATTTAAATCATTGTGGGAGGAATTTCCGACGAGACCTCCAAATATGTCTTAACTAACCACTTACTTGTACTTACCTACTAACCGTAGAATTAACCAATAACAAAGTGCAATCGTACCTTGAAATGAACGTAATCCAGCCACAAAGAGAACGGCTCCAGCTCACAAGAATCATGGCAAGAGAGAACTGCACTGTCACTTCATTAACCGACATTATTTTTTGTAGATATTAGCTAAGTATCTACATTTTCTGGAAAATCGGAAACTTAAAAGAACCGAACCGGTGACCGATGGACGAAATACTGAAAACTGAAAACCAGCGCGCTCGCACGCAACTCAAAAACGTCTTCTTCTTCTTCGCTAATCCTCTTTCCCTTGTCTTGATTGTTGACAATCATGTCGGACACTGCAGCTGTAGTGTTCAATAGTTGTGTTTTCGTTACCCTCGCCGGCATGGTAGGTATTTAGTTAGAATGCTACTGGTGATTGACTTTTGGTTATTTATAGGTTTTTCACGAGTTTATCCTGGGAGCCTAGATTGTAATATAAAATATAATGTCCCTGTTAGACATCAAGCATCACCTACCTAAGGGCTGATGAATAGGTATTCAGTACCTCTCCTTCCATTCGATAACCTACTAGTTTGATTAGGTCCAAAATGTTGTTTTTTTCGTACCTTTTGAAAATGACTTCAAAAAGAGTCGAAAATTTCTCATAACCCCAATTACCATAACATCCTCATTCTCATGTATATTTGAGTCACTCATGAATGTGTCGACTTGAGGAGGGTAGGTACTTACTGTTAAAAAATATCAACTTGTGTTAAACTGTTCGTAATATTATTCACGGTAGAGTGTCTTTCTTCTTCGATAGTATTTGGGGTGGAGGGAGGAAATGAGCGGCTATTCCTCGGATTAAGATTTATTCTTGGTCGTCGAGCATGCTTTCGCTGTTCAGGCATCGTCAGGACTATTATAGTCCTGACGATGCCTGAATATATAATATATTGATATAGTGGTTGTGTACAGTTCTCATAACTAATTTCTCTTTTCTGCCAAATTGTCAAGAGGGTCCTCATATGGATTTAATGCAACTTTTAATAAGGGTTCTATTCGCTATTATAGCGAAAAAATGCACATAAATTGCAAAGCCTTTATAATAAAGGCTTTGCAATTTGTGTGCATTTTTTGAGGATGTGAGGTATCCAGGTATGTATGTAGCTACATGTGGCACTCCGCAAAATAAGCAGATCAAAATTTTGATTTTATATTTAATATAAACTCAAAATTAGCCACAAAAGCCCCGTTTTTTTTTGCAAAATAACACGCTGTGCCAAGACTTGGATACCTCACATCCTCAGAGAATGCACACAAATTGCAAAGCCTTTATAGCAAATAGAACCCTTATTAACAGTTGCATTTAACCCATTTGAGGACCCTCTTGATAATTGGCGGAAAAAATAAATTAGTTATGAGAACTATGCACAACCACTATACCAATATAGTCCTGACGATGCCTGTACGGCGAAAGCATGCTCGACGACCAAGAATATAGCATTTCCGAATTGAGTTAAACTTTTCCCATTTAGATTTAGTTCTTTTCCATTTAGGTTTAAACCTTTTCCACTTAGGTTTAGACCTTTTCCATTTGGATTTAAATCTTTTCCATTTGGATTTAAACCTTTTCCATTTGGATTTAAACTCCATCAAAAGTCAGTAGTTAGCCCCATCATAGTAAGTAAGTAATATTATTCTCATTTGCATAGCGCCATAAACATTCTGTTCCACTTCAGATGTGATGAAAGAAAAATACTGTACTTAATTTATAACTTCCGTTCATGAGAAATTCTTGTGCTCTTGTGTTCAAAAAACATGTGTTCATTATTTTATATATTACATTTCTGTGCATAAAAAAAACACTTGCATGATTTAATTTTTAAGTTGTGCCATAATAACGTCGGGTTAGAGGTAAAAGTACCGAAGAGGTAAATTCATATTGTGCGAAAATCAAATTAAAATTTCAAAAGTTAGTTTGGTAAATATGATAATAAACTATCTTCTTAGGTTGGATACATAGTTTGATGATATTGATCACCAATAATAACAACAGTTAAATAATCAGAATCATAATATTCTGCATTTGATTTTCCCACGTGTTGAATTTGTGACTTGGGTACTTTTACCTCTAACTCCACGACAATTTCCAGAGTTTAAATCCAAATGGAAAAGGTTTAAATCCAAATGGAAAAGGTTTGAATCCAAATGGAAAAGGTTTAAATCTAAATGGAAAAGGTTTAAATCTAAATGGAAAAGGTCTAAATCCAAATGGAAAAGGTTTAAATCTAAATGGAAAAGGACTAAACCTAAATGGAAAAAGTTTAACTCAATTCGGAAATGCTATAAATCTCATAATCTGAGGAATGGCCGCTCATTTCCTCCCTTCACCCTTAATAATGTAAGGAAGGATTAGTGTCTTTGCTTTGCCAGTGTTTTTGGTCAGCTCTTAGAGGTCAGATCGGAATATAAAAAAACAATACTTAGGTATTGAGAAATGTTTTCCGAAATTGTTTTTATTTTTTATATTTATGGCATTATTTATAAGTATTTGGAATCAGCGTTTTGGAGTGCCTCATTAAACATAAACATTAAATGTTGCCTTTTCTGACTCTATTCTGACTTGGGTTCATAAGTACACATTTAGTGAAATTTGACTAAAATTTGTTCATTAATTGACTTTTTCTTCTAGAAACTACTCAGGCAAGAAAAGGATGAATTACCTAGATGGAAACAGTCAAACGACTTAGGTAATGAGTAATCGGTGATCAAACTGGCACGAAACCGTTAATTGACGGTGGTGCTGTAGTTAGGACGATCCCCTGGCCAAAACCGGGATTTGAGATGAATATGATGAAGTGCTGGGTTAGAATGATGTTGTGATACGTCGAGAGGACCCTAAATACCTACTCCAAGTAGTACCTACTAGGGAGGAAAACATCATTGTAGGCAAGGAAAGAAAACAAACAGGCGGCTGGAGTCTGTTGATTTGGAAAAATCCCCCACTAAGAGGAGGTCACGACACTGTCCGATCAGTTTTGTTAACCCTAATAAAACCGAAAAAATCTCAGGAACTCCACAGATATCCCAAAGTGTCACCGGAGTAACCAAAATTAAACTGAAATTTTGAATTAATAATGAACAGCAGGATTTTTTGTCTCAAAATAGAGTTATGAAAAAAATTTCCAAGGAAATCGATGAAATTTTTTTCCAAATTTCTGTCATAACATCATTTTTTGACTTCTAATAACTTACAAAAAATGTTTCAAGAAATTCAGCTCTGCCCATTAACTTTTAAATTGCAATACATATCTTGTTGATTTGGTGACACCTTGGGAAAGCTGTGGGATTCCCAAAATGTTTTTGGTGACACTAGTGACACGATGGTCCAATAATGGTTAAACAACGAAAAGTGTAACAACATCGAAAATTTGCTCATTTCGGTGTATTTTGTTTCGACTTTCGCAACGTTTGCGATATTCTCAGTGTTGAAGCACAAATATTTGCATAATTTTCACCTTATTTCACTACATTTGGACGAGTTTTTGTGGAAAATTGGCCTGATACAATCGCTTCAAAAGTTCTAGTATGCCATGCAGTTATATACAAGGTAGATACGACCAAGTGTGACGAAAGATATTCAACATAACAACCTACATTTTAAATGCACAACATAGTACTTTTATACATAAGTTATTTTAAATAAATTATGTATAAAAGTACTATGATGTGGAGCAGAATGTCACTAATCGCACCGTCCTAGCTCAATCCATTGCCAAGATATAATTTTTGAAAGTTTTTTAGTTTGAGTAAACATTGTTTTCCTCCTATAAACATCCTAATTTTCCTCCTTAAATCAACTTTTTTCAACTATCGACTACATTTTCGAATTTGGCATTAAATTTGCTGTGAGACTACCGACCTTGTTGAAAAGTATCGAGTAAGAAGTACTATAGCAGCTTAGACAATGACAATTTTTAAAAACGTTTCGGAAAACTTAATATAATAGTAGGTATTACTTCTCCAGAGAAATGCTGCAAGTTGTTATAATACCCAAGAACAGTGAACCTGAAACTGTGTCCTTTCGTAGAAACTCTTGAAAAATGATCTGACACCCATGTAGAACATACATTCCTGACATGTCGTTATCTTTATGGCAGCTGAGTAGGCGCTGATAACTTGAGGGCAATAGTCTTGAGAAACTCGGAAATAAACTATTAATAATGTATTTAATAACCAGACAAGTGATGGTTTTCTGTGGATATTACCGTCATAATCAAAGTAATGTATTATGGTACATTCGGATTCAGCACAAAATCTATTATAGGTACAACTTAAGAAATTGTAAATTGTCCAAAAATATTATAACGAGTCGTGTTCTTCGTACTGGTCAGTGTTGAAGAACCAATATTGGTAAATCGTCGATAAATATTTTTCCTACTTATAATCAGTAATACATAGTTTTGGTTGCCCTCTAGTGTGGTTTTTATCGTTTTAGTGTCACACGCCTTAGTATTGTATTATTACGGCTGAATTCAATAGATAAATAAAAAGCGTCCATATATGTAACCTAGGATTCAAGGGTATGTGTAAAACATTTTAAAGGTCTTTTTTCTTAGTTATATGTGTTGGGTGATATGGTTTTTTGAAATTCAATGTAAAACAAATTTTTATCAAAACTGACCTCAAATTTTGAGGTCAGTTTTGATAACAATTTGTTTTTGCTAAATGTTTTTGTTTTTGTTAAATTATATTTATTTTATCAAATTTGTTTTTAATTATCATTTAATGATAATTAAATGCTTGCATACGAGTCTGCAACACATTGGGACATTTTCATGTCAACCACTACACAACAAGTTTACGCATCAAAGTTTTCGTGCCGATTTTTCACTTCATGTGCCAAAGCAAAGACATGAAAATGTCAAAAACATGATTACAGTTTTTTTTTGGAATTGAATAAAATGTTCCTGAAAGTACACAGGAGGTACCAGAACCTATTTACTGCCTCCCTACCACGCGAAATTTGTAGTTAAAATTAACTGGATTGATTTTTAAGTTAAAGTTTTTTTAAAACTAGATTAATTACGTAAAATCCGTTTTTCACATATTCTCTTGGTCTGAAATTTCCAAGGAAATCAAAAACAAAAATCCCAGGCCAAAAATGGTTGAAATAAATCCTTGAAAATTCGCTCATTCACTCATGCTGCACGGGTGGGACCTTTTCTTAGTACTTAGGAGTGTTGCAGCACCAATATTGGCGCTGTGCAAACCGTCCCCGCCCTTTCTTATAAGGAACGATATTTTTCCTATTTTTAATCAGTAGTACATCGTGTTAGTTGCCTTTAGTGTGGTTTTTTCACGTCTTAGTATTGTATTATTACTGCTAAATTCAAGAAATAAATACCTAACTGTGAGTACATCTTTTTTTTTGGAATTGAATAAAATGTACCTGAAAGTTCACAGAAAGTACCAGAACCTAATTCAGTGCCTCACTACCGCGCGAATTTTGTATTTAAAATTCACTGCACACAAATGATAATTTTATTCTAGTAATCATTGTTACCTACCTATTTGTAACTAGAATAATTGGGAAAATTTGGCTTTTCTTGGTCTTAAATTTCAAAGGAAATCAAAAACAAAAAACCTAGGCCATTAATTGTTAAAATATATCATTGGAAATATATCCAATATTGCTGCTCTTTCTTATAAGAAATACATTTTTTTATTATTTATTGATAATACATCGTTTTGATTGCCCTCTAGTGTGGTTTCTAACGTTTTAGGCCTACACATATTGTTTTATTACTGCTAAATTCAAGAAATAAATAAGTGTGAGTATATCTGTTTTATGAAATTGAATAAAATGTTCCTGAAAGTACACAGGAGGCACCAGAACCTAATTCAGTGCCTCACTACCACGCGAATTTTGTATTTAAAATTCACTGCACACAAATGATAATTTTATTCTAGTAATCATTGTTACCTACTTATTTGAAACTAGAATAATTGGAAAAATTTGGCTTTTCTTGGTCTTAAATTTCAAAGGGAATTAAAAACAAAAAACCCAGTCCAAAAATGATCAAAATAATATATCTTTGAAAATTCGCTCATTCACTCATGCTGCACCAAAGGGACTTTGTCTTAGTACTTAGGAGTGTTGAAGCACCAATATTGGCGCTGTGGAAACCCTCCCCGCTCTTTCTCATAGGAAATGGGGTATCGGAGACATGGCTTTGGAGTGGTTTCGAAGCTATCTAAATGAAAGAAGCCAAATGGTCAGGGTAAATGAAACGATGAGTGATTTAGAAGTTTTAGGGAGTTACTCGATCCCCCAAGGAACGGTTTTGGGGCCATTATGCTTTATTATGTACATGAATGACGTAAGCAATTTGAGCATCGCAGGGCGCTTAATACTTTTTGCAGATGACACGGTCCTTTATGTCTCTAGTTCAACTTGGGAGGAAACCTGTAAAAAAGCTTCTGAGAGTATGAAGGAATTGAGTGAATGGCTCAGGATAAATAAATTAACTCTTAATGTAGGTAAAACGCACTTTGTGCCATTTGGAGTTGATGCGCGAATAATTCCTGAAAACTTGAGGCTAAATGTTCATAAGGCATCCTGTGACGGTTCACAATGCTCGTCTTGTGATGAATTAACTAGAGTCAAGGAAGCCAAATACTTAGGGGTTTATTTCGATCAACATTTGAGATGGCATAGGCAAATTGTCGAAACTACGGAAAAACTGCGAAAATTGCTCTATGTTTTCTCCAAGCTCAAAAATATCCTTAGCAAAAAATTGATAAAAATTACGTATGTTGCATTAGTAGAATCCGTCCTCATCTACTGTCTCTCCGCTTGGAGTGGTGCGTATTTGACCGCATTTGATCAATTGGTTGTTGTCCAAAAAGCACTAGTGAGGAAAATATGTAATGCACAATTTCTTGATCATACAGCACCATTATTCAAAGAGATTCAAGTACTACCATTCCTCAAAATAGCTGAAGTGCAAAGGATCAAGCAGCTCATAAGAGATGGATCGTTCTTGATTCCGCAACATGCAGAAGATACCAGATCCAAAAACCTTCTCAATTTAAAGATGCCTAAACTAATAACGACCCTCGCGCAAAACAATTATGTTTACAGAGGCATATTATCTTCCAATAGATTACCAACCGATCTAAAAAAAAAAAAATAGTTTCAGCTAGTTCAAAAAAAGAGAATAAAGAACTAAATAAATTTTACCTAAGCTTACTGAAGGAAGTCCTCTGCAGCTCAGAAAAAAAAAGTTTTAGGAAGTTCTAAGAAGAGAAATGTCCTTAGCTCATTAGAAACGTATTTTCAGCTTCTTCTCATCTGTTTGTTGGGTCACTAGCAAATTTCTTGAGTGGGTAGGTACCCCTTGTAAAAACTCATTCACAAGATAAAAAAGTACGATAAAAAACAAATATTTTTGACTAGGTAGCAGATTCAACCCCTAGCACGGACACCAACGTCCATATTGGGGATTAATTTCCAGAAATTTTTATTTTTATTTTATACCACTGAATCTGTATTTGATTGAATTATGTCTATTTTACTTTGTATCTACTTAAATATGGAAATAAATTTAAAAAAAAAAATGCAACTTTTGGCTCATTATTTGTATTACCATAGTAAAGTAGTAGTAGCATAGTATTTGTAGTAGTAGCATCGTTTTGGTTGCCTTCTAGTGTGGTTTTTATCGTTTTAGTCTAACACGTCCTAGTATTTATTATCACGGATAAATTCAAGAAATAAACATGAGTACACCATTTCTTTTTAATTGAATAAAATGTTCCTGAGAGTACACATAACTAAATTAGTGCTTCTCTACTACGTACATTTAGAATTTAAAATTCACTGGGTTGATTTTTAAGGTATTTATTATTTATTTTCAACTAGATTAATTACGTTAAATTCGTTTCTTCATATCGATACCTTAAAGCACAAAGGCGCTATGTCCAAAAACGGGGTTTTCAGAAAAACGCAAAAGAAGTTTTCAACAATGCACGATTCCTAAAATAATGTCTTGTTCCACTAAACTCTTTAATTTGTTCAACAAATTTTCAAGCTATACTCGTCAAGAAGGTCAATAATAGTTTTGTTGAATTCGAGTTTTTCTGAAATAAAAAAAATAAAAAAATTGGAAGATGGATGGACATACCTAGCTCCTTTGTGCTTTAAGGTATCGATATATTCTCTAGGTCTTAAATTTCAGAGAGAATTAAAAACCAAAAACTGAGGCCGAAAATGATTAAAATATATCCTTGAAAATTCGCTCATTCACTCATGCTGCACCAAGGGGACTTTTTCTTAGTACTTAGGAGTGTTGCAGCACCAATATTAGCGCTCTTCTGATAAGAAAAAAAATTATTAATTAATTAATTAATTCATCGTTTCGATTGCTCTCTAGTGTGGTTTCTAACGTTTTAGTCCTACACGTCTTAGTATTGTATTATTACTGTAAAAATCAAGAAAAATAAGTGTGAGTACCATTTTCTTTGACATTGAATAAAATGTTCCTGAAAGTACATATTGGAAGCACCAGAACCTGTTGTAGTGCATTCAAATTAAAATTTTTATGCGAGTTATTATTAGGTACTTAATTATTGATTAAATGGGCTAAATTGACTAAATTGATTTCGTAAAATTCGTTTTTTCGTAGTTATCTGGGTCTTAAATTTCAAAGGGAATTAAAAAACAAAAAAAAAAAACCAGCCCATAAATGGTGAAATGGTGTTTTTGAAAATTCGCTCAATCACTCATGCTGCACGGGTGGGACTTTGTTTTGGTACTAAGGAGTGTTGAAGCACCAATATTGGCGCTCTTTGTTATAAGAAATAACAAATTTATTATTTTTTTATTGATACCTTCATAGATTTGATTGCTCTCTAATGTGGTTTTTTATCGTTTTAGTGTCACACGCCTTAGTGTTGTATAATTACTGCTAAATTCAATAGATAAATATAAATGTACACCTTTTTTTTTAATAAAATATTCCTGAAAGTACACTTTGGGAGTAGCAGAACCTAATTCTGTGCCTAAATATGATAATGATATAATAAATCATATAAATAATTAATTTGTAACTAGGTTATTTCTTTGTAATTGGTTTTTTCACTTATTCTCTCAGTCCTAAATTTCAAAGGGAATTAAAAACAAAAAACCCAGACCATAAATGGTTTAAATATATCCTTGAAAATTCGCTCATTCACTCATGCTGCACCAAAGGGACTGTCTTAGTACTTAGGAGTGTTGACGCACCAATATTGGCGCTGTGCAAACCATCAAGACCCCCCCCCCCTCCTCGTAAAAATTGCACATTGTTTGCAAATTTCGCACAATTTTGCGTGCAAATTTTATGTATTTTTAAAAAAAATTTAATTGGTACTTGCCGGGAGGTGGAGCTGCGGGGTGGTGGAGGGAGGGTTGGTGTTGCGGGAGGAAGGCTTGAGCGGCGGCGACGGCGGCCTGAGCGTTGAAATACGCCATCCGGGCGCCGAACATGGCCTGCGAGTGGAGCGCCGCCTGATGATGGCTGTGATGATGATTCTGATGATGAACATCGTCGGAGGACGTCGGCCCGAGCCCGAGGAGCTCCTGTATGGCGAAGGGCGAGCGCTGAGGCGGCCGTTTGGTCGACGCTAGGGCATCATGAAGCGAAGGGGCGGACACCCTTACGGTGGCGCCGCTGTGACCCTTCACCTCCGTCATAACTCCCGTTATACTGAGCGTGCCGAAGGATCCGCGGGGCGGCCCCGGCGTTCCCGTTCGAAACGGCGTCCCCGCCACCCCCCGCGGCCGCCATCCCCTCCGAAGACGCCCGGCTCCACCCCCGGGACTCGGCGACGTACCCCTCCACGGGCGCCGTAGGCGTGGTTCCTCCTCGGCACCTCCTCCTTCTTCATTGGCCATCCTCCCCCCCATCAACCCCCCCCCCCCCCCGTCACACCAAGGAACATTTATATTTAAATTTATTCCCCTGTTTGTGTTGTTCGAGAGCAAATGTGGTGGGGTGGCTCTGTGGTGTTGGCGGAGGGGGGGGGGGGGTGGCACCTCCTGAGCGCCTCTCCACTATACGGCCATTTACATAGCCCATAGGTAATCAATACACCGACCACAACAACAAACCCCAGCGCCTCCTGATTGGCTCCCCCCCCCCGCCAACCTTCTCTCCACAACCTCAGCTTAATTTGTCACCCGTTTTCAACTAATCAACCCAAATTTGCTTCTAATTAAACTAAAATTCCCTTATAGATACCTCCACTCTCACTCATAGATACCCCACACTCACCTATCAGATACCTGAAGTCACTCATAGATACCTCCACAATCTGTCAGATACCGTAAAACGGGTCAACTATGTGCCACTTTTTATGGTTTTTGTTAAACTACTCCGGGGGAAAAAAATGCAAACCCCTTGCGGATTTTAGCCAACACCACACCCACACATCTCAGCTTTCAAATTCTGCTTTGAAAAAGAAAAACAAATCTATGTTGAACAGGTGAGGTGGGGAAATAAAGGTGGACAAGGACTCCAGACTTGTCGAAACGTAATGGATTTGCTGAAAGTTCAAATTGGTATGCCAAAGGTTTTGGTTTGTTATTTTCAATAATGAACCTTTGGAATCGACCAAGAAAAAAAAATTTTCAACATCCCCTCAAAATTTGTTGGTTTACGTTTCAAGGTACGTAGAATCAAAAAACGCTGCAAATCATTGCTAAAAGGTTTATTATTTTCTGTATAGATCACCCTTTTCTGATATTGAGAAGACCAAGCCGAAATATTTCTACACGACAACGAGGAATTTCACCGACTTCTGTTTGCATTTTTCCTGAATAGTTAATGGTGTGGGATAAATGCAAATCGCTTGATTTTGAAAACGCTGCAAATCATTGCTCAAAGATTTATTATTTCCTGTATAGATCACCCTTCTGTATAGATCACTGGTTCTCCATCAATAGCACCTACCACCATCTGTATTCTCCCTTGACCTTCCCTCTCAAATTTCAGCTTCCTGCGTTCAATAGGATTAAAAATGGCTTTGGAGCTCACTCAGCTGATCAGTGATCTGAAGAGCGAAGAAGATCTTCTCGGATGCTGGAGACGCCTGGAAGAGCAATAATCAGCTGAGTGAGCTCCGAAGCCATTTTTAATCCTATTGAACACACGAAGCTGAAATTTGAGAGGGAAGGTCAAGGGAGAATACAGATGGTGGTAGGTGCTATTGATGGAGAACCAGTGATCTGTACAGAAGGGTGATCTATACAGAAAACAATAAACCTTTGAGCAATGATTTGCAGCGTTTTTTTTTTACCAACCAACTTTTGCTTCCTCACTACCGAAGGTAGGGGACTTTGTATTCGTGAAAGAAGTGAAAAAAAATAATGTCCTCCAAAATCAAAATTTCCACTTGCTTTTTGCGTTTTAGAGCTTCCCGAACAATTTTGGTTCCGTGTCTGTCTGTTTGTCGGTCTGTCTGTGGTCAATCCTTGTCCCGGGCAAAACTATACTAACCTGTGGTCCGATTTTGATAAAATTTTGAGGGATTGTGCGGGTTAGGTACTAGACGGTCCCCTATCAATTTCAGCACCTTCGGACCAATAGGAGCGAGTGCGCATGCGCAAACGTGAATTTCCTGGAACCTCGGTTTCTCGGTTTCTAATGAACCGATTTTGCTCAAATTTGGAGGTTAGTTAGGGACTAACTTCTAAGAGACACCCTATAAGTTTCAATCAAATTGGTCAAGCAATAGCCGCTGCGCATGCGCGAACTTTAAATTTATTGTTACAACCAAAACTCCGCAACTATTCAACCAATTTCGATGAAATTTTCAGGGATTGTGTGGGTTAGGTCCTAGACGGTGGACCGCTAATATTTTGGTATTCAATAACTCTTTGAATCATAATTTTTTCGCCAACTGATTCTATACGTCCATGTTACAATGAGTGAGGAAGCTATACTGCCCACCCAACTTGGCAGACTTTTTTTACCTACCTCACCATAGGTTTTTTACCTACTACCTTCACACCTTCACAATCCAACTAGACCCCAAATGGAGCCTACAAACCAAATTTCATCAAAATCGGAGAATGCTAAGAAGGGAAAGTGCCGCGTACGGCGGACGGACGGCCACATTTTTATTCGATTTTCGGATTCTACGTACCTTGAGACGTGAACCAACAAAAAAATTTTTTTTTCTTGGTCGATTCCAAAGGTTTATTGAGAATAATAAACCAAAATGGAGGTGGTTCAATGTTACCCTGAATGCCTGGGTAACTTTGAACCACCCTAAAAATATGGATTTCGAGTATTTAACAGAAAGTTTTCTCAAATATTATATTTTGCATAATTTACCTTCCTTTTTCGACATAAACGGCTGGAAAAATGACATGAAAAATGACATTGTAATTTTAACACAATGCGAAGCCAAAACCACCAAAAAAGTTGATCCAAGTTACCTCAATTGTTTGAATCTGAAGTCACTCATAGATACCTCCACACTAATCTGCCAGATGCCACAAAACAAAGTAACAGCTCCGCTTTTATTTATTTAAAACGCTCCAAATGGTTTATCATTTTCTGTATAGAACAACCTTCTATATAGATCCCTCCCTACCCACCATAGGTACCTACTACATACCACACCATAGATAGATAGATAGATATGTTTATTTTCGCCATTTTGAACACTTTTACAAATATAAATGCATGAAGGGATGCAATTTGCTCAGATTTCCTACCCGACGTTAGGCTTTGCCCGTGTTGTAGGGTAGGATCTGTGCAAAATCGCTCCATATCGGTAAATAAATTGATGTCTACTATACAATCACAGTAATAAGTAAATTACTAAACAATACATGATTGGTCAGAAAAAAGGACGCATTTTGATAATCTCTAACATATACTAACTTACTTTAATATTCTTCAACTTTAATCATCCCTAAGCTTTAATAGTATCCTATAAATATATGCTGTTCAATAGCCTTTCGCATCTAAAGCCCCCTTCTGTAACTAGCCAACTTAACACTTTCTTTTTGTATTTTGGTTTTGTGAACTTCTGGGGACTTTTCATGCTACAAAAAATTTCTCGATGTAACAATTGTAGAATGAAGATCTGGCTGAGTGTGACCACACTGCCTTCACACCTTCACAATGAATTTTATTAGAAAGAACTAAACGCTTGACACTCGATTCAAAAAATAGGGAGCTTCATATGGAAATTTGATTACTGGTAAAAACGAAGAAAGAAGGCAATACTGAATACAAATTGAAGAAATGAACAACGATCGCATTTTAGTCAGATAAAATTTGAACGGAGATTAGACCTCTTTTGCGATTCACACTCGTGTTTCTGATTTATCGTACGTCCAATTTATCGTAGGGAGCGAACGGTTTGTCATGCAGAGCTCCGGGTGGTCTCAAATTTTTTTAAATAATTCTATACTATTTTAAATTGGTGAAAAAATGATACCTTTATTTCGAGAGTTTTCGAGCTTGGGCACTTTTGAAAATTTCAACCCTTAATTTTCACCCCTTAGAAGTGACTGACATCAACCAAAAGCTTCGCGGCACAACTAGACCCCAAATGGAGCCCATATACCAAATTTGAACCAAATCGCCCCAGCGTTACTAAGAAATGTGCCGCGTACGGCGGACGGACGGCCAAATTAATATTCGATTTTCGGATTCTACCTACCTTGAAACGTAAACCAACAAATTTTGAGGGGGTGTTGAAATTTTATTTTTCTCGGTCGATTCCAAAGGTTCATTGAGAATAGTAAACCAAAAAATAAAATTTAAACAACTTTTTGAAAAGGAAATCCCTAATTAGTCCATGGTGTCACTAGTGACACCGAAAACATCTCAGGAACCCCACAGATGTCCTAAAGTGTCACCAGAGTAACCAAAATTAAATTGTAATTCAAAATTTAAAACAACAGAATTTTTCTGTGGGCTATTGGGAGTCTTAAAGTAGAGTTACGGCAAAAAAGTTCGACGAAATTGATGAAAAAGTTTTCAAATTCTTGTCATAACATCATTTTTTGACTTTCAATAACCCTACAAAATGTTCAGCTCTGTCCATACATTTTTAATTGCGATCTAAATCTAGTTTATCTGGTGACACCTTGGGACAGCTGTGGATCTCCCGGAATGTTTTCGGTGACACGAGTGACACCATGGTCGAATTAGGGTTTATGTACTGGAACAAGAGATTCAATCAATCATCATGTCTGGATTTTTAATATTAATCAACTATTTCATTATTTTGTTAAACTTTGCAGCAAATCTTTCAGGTAGGGGGGGGGGGGGGGTATGTGAGTGTGTGTAGGATACCAGTTACGGAAAAAGAAAATTAAATTATAAATATCACCTTCGAGGCGATCAATGATTCATTCATTTTGGTTTATTATTTTATATAATGAACCTTTGAAATCGATCAAGAAAAAAATGTTGAACCCCTCTCAAAATTAGTTGTTTTACGTTTCAAGGTACGTAGAATCCAAAAATCGAATAAAAATTTTGCCGTCTGTCCGCCGTACGCGGCCCTTTTCTTAGTTACGATGGACCGATTCTGATGAAATTTGGTATATGAGCTCCATTTGGGGTCTAGTTGTGCCGCGAAGCTTTTGGTTGATGTAGGTCACTTCTAAGGGGTGGAAATTAAGGGTTGAAATGTTCAAGAGTGCTTTAGCTCGAAAACTCAGGTACCTATGGTTGGTTGGTAAAAAAAATAAATAGTGACTATGACAAAGCTGTGATCTTTGCTGATGAGTGATCTTTACATGAAAATAATAAACCTTTGTGAAATAATTCAGCGTTTTCAAAACGATACGCTCTGCTCCAAAAGTCGACATTTGCAAAGATCAGTCCCGCCCCATCAATTGGCTCCAGCCAACTGCATCCAATTATGCAGTACGCATTACGGACATTACGCACTAGAGGTGTGTCGGTACTGCTGTACCGGGACTGTGGAACCGAGTATCAACTTGTAACGGTTCCATGCAGTGACAAAAACTCAGCCCTTACCAGTCCAGTTCCACTGACCGATAATATAATCATGGAATGGCTGTGGACCGGGAAGGGATCTTTTGGACTGGTAAGGATGGAATTTGTCTACAGTTCAGTTCCATGTTCTGGGAAGCGCCCTTGCTGATTCCACGGACCGATAAGATATCAAGGAGAATGGCAGTAGACCAGGAATGTTTATTGTGTTTATTTTCAGTGGATACCGGCACACGTAGAAGTGCCAAAGAACGCCTTTTGCGACAAATTGGCGAAACTAAGCGCTGGAAGGGGAGAATTGTGCAGATTCCCGACGGCCACTGAAGGAGAACTTAGACCCACACTGGCGGAGACGTCATTGGCCACTCACCAAAAAGAATGAGACCACAGACTACAAGACGCTGGAAGCTGGACCAATAACATACTAACCACAAATGACCAACATGAGGTATGGTTCAAGGATATAACAAAGGGGAACAACTACGATCAACAGAATATTATACGGACATGCCAACAATAGATACTTCAGGTATATGATGAGAATAGAGCAAGACCCAATCTGTGAATGCAGAAAAGGACTGGATGAGCTCGATCACATAATATTATTGAACGAATGTGAACTGAAGGAGGAGGCCAGAGCGCGCATTTTCGACAAATACGAAGCCACATCGTTCCAGGAAATACTCAAAAAATGCCTCACGCCCACGTCTCAACCGGACCTAATTGAAGAAATATATCAATACATACAAGAGAACAACATTAACGTATGAAAACACCACAAGTACCAAGTGCTCCATGGCAACAGCCGGCACTATAAAAGTGAAGACCGACCGACCAGGAATGGATTTGGACTGGTAAGCATGGATCTTGTCCCCAATTCTATTCCATGTAGCTGGAAGCGTCCTTACCATTATCATGGACTGAGAATGTAATAGTATCATGGAATTGCTCTGGAGCAGGAAGGGATCTTCTGGACTGGTTAACATGGAAGTTGCCTCCAGTATTCTTATTGTCATGCTAAGTTCTTAAACTGCAACGAAAAATGACAGGGAAACAGGTTATTTACGTACTAGTAAATAAATTGACTCATTACATACCTTAGGTATCTTTGTAAAACGGTGGGTATATTCACGGATCTTACATCAGCACATGGTTTCATGAGAGTTCAACAACAACAAGAAGTGTCAACAGAAGTAGTACGAAATGCATTCGCTAGAGTGGTGTTTGGCGATTGGGAAGGGTTCCCGCGTAAATACAAAATAATAGCGGACTATCTATGCTTAAACTTCACAAAAAATTATTCTTTCCTTGAATTGATTGGATCATATATAGTAAATTGCCTCTTTTGTAACACTTGTTCAAATTCCTTCCGTTTAGCGAATTTTCAAGGAAAATGAAGAAGGAAGAAGGAAGATAGGGATTTGACTGCCTGCTTCTTCCATTTCATGATAGTGAGATTTGACCGCTCTCGGTAGGCAGTACCAGTAATGAAACTGTACCGGTTAATTTGGAACGGTTACATCTTTGTCACTGTAACCATGGAACCGTCCCAGGGAAATGGCCTGGACCGACACACCCCTAATACGCACCTATGTGAACCCAGCTGTACTCAGTTTTGCGTCCTTAGCAACCAGTAATGAAATTTCCTAATGAAGGCACCCACAACTCTCAGATAGCGATGTTATAGCTAGAAGGTAGTATTAACCTTGACTCTCCTTGAGACTCCTCTTTGCCGACGATCTGAAGAGCCAGAGAGTCATGGGATCTGAGACTGAATGGCGGGTTGTCCAGGATTTGCTGGATGCTCTTGATGTGTGTCCTCCAACACACCCCTCTCGATTGTGTCACTCTATCTATCTGCTGTTCCATTTATTCGAGACTACAATCGAGGACTTACTTCTAGGGAGCTCACCTTCACGGATCATATTGCTTCAATCTCCAGCTGCGCAATGGATTCATTAAGCGGAATACCGTGGAGTACAGCCATGTGCCTGCTATCAGTCACACCTATTTTGGAAAGTACTCCGTGGTCTGGAGTCCCAGACATCAATAATAAAGGTGTTACCACCAAGAGATCAGGACGACCACTTGTTCTAGGTCGAAGTGTGGCTCAAGGCATTCTGGCCACCTTTTAGGACGAGCAAAGCCATCCAGTAGGTTCAGGGCAGAAATATGACGGGCACACCTGGGTCCACAGAGTACTGAAGACAACTGCCTGGGTCTCACCATGGCTGAGCAAATCTGGAGCACATGCAAGGCTGTTTTGGCTGTTCGACGTCCCATTCGGCCTAGATGGATGGATATTCTTGTCCCCATCACTCCTGTTGGCAGAGAACCAGAATACCCAACGACCTCCATCCTTGTAGTTTTTCTGAAGGGTTCCCGATCCTTGCTGTACCAGCTCTGCTATCGTGTGATTTCGCCAATTCAGCTCAACCTGTAGTTTGATGGGGTGCAATACTTAATCACGTTGGATGGAGAATAGACTTTATCACGTAGTTCTCCTCAATTGAGAACTCCACGTTTCTAAACAAGAACAATTTGAAACTGTGATTCGACGTAGAATCTGAATGTTTCATTATACCTGGAATAGTAAAATCAACAAACCAAAGAAAAAGAAATACGTGAATAAAAGATACTCATTATAAATACAGAAATTGGAAGAACAGACGCAAGTAGTGTTTCCTGGTCCTTACAAGGGGATTGGTAACTACAAGAATATTGAAAGGGATGGGGTAGAATTACGACAGTAATTCAAGTAAGGGGAGAATCCGAACTACACACGTGAACGTTATGACGTTCCATTCCAAAGAGGATCGTTATTCTCATTCTGAACTTCATTCAAGTTCTATGGGACGGTGTTACTAGTAGGAATCGTCATCAATCTGAAGTTTTTCAGCTATTCACACATAGTTTATAATGAGGTCGCCTCGAACAGAAGATTCGACGACGATAACATTGTAGGGAAAAAACATCCCTGCAAAGAGTAAAATAGGATAGTCTTAGCAAGAATAGTTTAATGAGAAAGAGCGATGTGGATTACAGTTCGTCCCACTCAAATCGTGAATCCATTCAAATCACGCACGTTTCCTCCATCTTCATGGTTTATTATTTTCAATAATGAACCTTTGGAATCGAGCTAGACATTCTTTACCCCCCCCCCCACAATTGATGGTTTACGTTGCAAGGTACTCCTTAGTTACCAATGACCGATTTTGATGAAATTTGGTATATGGGCACCATTTGAGGTCTAATTGTGCCGCGAAACTTTTGGTTGATTTCAGTCACTTCTAAGGGGTTTTCACCCCTTTTTTTTAATTTTTCTAAACGCCCTAGCTTGAAAACTCTGGGTATAAAGATATTGTTTTTTCACCCATTTGAAATAGAATTTTATTTTTAGAATTCAATGAGACCACTCATATGAGACAACTATAGGAGACCACTCATCATTGTCCTCTTATACAATACTGGGTGACCAAAATTTATAGGACCTGCCATTTATCTCCGTAATTTCCGAACCTTAAAAATGTGCGACACGCCAAAATATGATAATTGAATTCCCTGTGAAAAATTAGTGGTGGAACCATTTGCATTCTTTTAAGGTTTGGAAATTAAGGAGATAAATGGCTGGTACTATACATTTTGGCCACCCTGTATGTAATGAAAACCTGCGTATATTCGTTGTAGGTACCCAAAAATGAAATAGCCAATACTTTGAGTTAAGGAAGACGATTAGATCATGAAATAGACTCCTAAAAACTTCAAAACATACCCTGTGCATACAGTATGTTGGTACGGTACAGGTACTGAAAATCGAAAAAACAACAATATACTTGTGGGTACTCTTTGAGGTTGTGGAGACGATTAGAGCATGAATATGTACTCTTAACACATTGAAAACATACCCTGAGCATACAGTATGTTGGTATGGTATACCGTCAGTTGGGGAGACTTGGGACTTGAGGAGAGAGTTGAGGCTTCGAGCAAAAAGTTATGAAAAGGTTCACCAGGAGAGCTGATGTAGATTTAGCGACCAGGTTCTTGTTCAAACTCCATGTTAATAACTCTCAGATGATAGTTATCACTGTTATAAGTTCAGAGCGCGCCAATGTCACCCTCCCCTCAACATGTTGTGTTTTCATCAGTTGTTTTCGGCGCTCAGCAGAACCCAGTCATACTTCAATCTCCACAGTGGCCATCGATCATCTACCGTAAGTTTTTGTTTTCTAGACGTATTTTAGATTAGTCTGTGAGAATATTCTGAAAATTTGAAGTCGTTTCCTTCTATAATTTGACTGTTTTCAGCGGTTTTATTCGATGGGGAGAGTTGAGAACTCAGTTTGGGGAGAGTTGAGACTTGGAGATTTGAGAAGTTTTTTTTTTGTCGTTTTTATGGTTTTTAGATGCCGAGGAAGTACATCCATAAGATCTCAAATTTCCGAAAGGGAAAAACGTTCAAGCCCCACCGGTTGTAGGGCTTCTCCAACGAAGACAATCTACGAAAACGCTGCAAATCATTGCTCAAAGGTTTATTATTTTCTGTATAGATCATCCTTCTGTATAGATCACTGGTTCTCCATCAATAGCACCTACCACCATCTGTATTCTCCCTTGACCTTCCCTCTCAAATTTCAGCTCCTGCGTTCAATAGGATTGAAAATGGCTTCGGAGCTCACTCAGCTGATCAGTGATCAGAAGAGTGAAGAAGATCTCCTCGAATGCTGGAGACGCCTGGAAGAGCACTTCCATTCAATAGGATTGAAAATGGCTTTCGAGCTCACTCAGCTGATCAGTGATGTGAGGAGTGAAGAAGATCTCCTCGAATGCTGGAGACGCCTGGAAGAGCACCTCCATTCAATAGGATTGAAAATGGCTTTGGAGCTCACTCAGCTGATCAGTGATGTGAGGAGTGAAGAAGATATCCTCGAATGCTGGAGACGCCTGGAAGAGCACTTCCATTCAATAGCATTGAAAATGGTTCCGGAGCTCACTCAGCTGATCAGTGATCTGATCAGTGAGCAATGATTTGCAGCGTTTTTTACCTACAAACATTGTTTTTACCTACCAATTTTTTTTTACCTACCAACTATTGGTAGGTACTACCTACCACACTATAATGGCTTCACACCTTCACAATCAAGTTTATTAGAAAGAACTAAACGCTTCACACTCGATTCGAAAAATAGAAAGCTTGATATGGAAATTTGATTACTTACTGGTTACGCAGAAGGCAAAACTGTATACAAATCGAAGAAATGAACAGCGATCGCATTTTAGTCAGATAAAATTTGAACGGCGATTAGACCTCTTTTGCGATTCACACTCATGATTCTGTTTTATCGAAGGAAAACCTTCAAATACTCGTAGGGACCGAACGGTTTGTCCTACAGAGCTCCGGGTGGTCTCAAATTTTTTTAAAAATTCTGTACTATTTAAAATTGGTGAAAAAACGATACCTTTATTTCGAGAGTTTTCGAGCTAGGGCACTCTTGAAAATTTCAACCCTTAATTTTCACCCCTTAGAAGTGACCTACACCAACCAAAAGCTTCGCGGCACAACTAGACCCCAAATGGAGCCCATATACCAAATTTGAACCAAATCGGTCCAGTGTTGCTAAGAAAAGTGCCGCGTACGGCGTACGGCGGACGGACGGAAATTTTTTTATTCGATTTTCGGATTCTACGTACCGTGAAACGTAAAACATCAAATTTTGAGGGGGGTTAAAATTTGTTTTTCTTGCTCGATTCCAAAGGCTTATTGTTGAAAATAATAAACCAAAAAGCGCTAGATTTGTACGAGTATATTATCCGATTTTTGTAACATTTTCCCAATCATAACTTTAGTTTTGATCTAACGAACGGACAGTACATAGAATTTCCTCATTTTTGCACGAAGGGAGGTGTGTTGGATGTGCTTGAAAAGTTCTAGATTCTTAAGAGTGATAGGTCTGGTAAATGTCTGAATGAGGTGGTCCCACAACATGTTTCACCGTTGATGGATTCATTCCTGCAATAGCTTGGTCCCCCCTTCACAATGTTACCCTCATCAATGTTTGAGCTCCCTTTCACTTTGTCTTGAATGGCATTTGATGATCCTCCCAGGTCCCTTCACTTCTCTGAACCAATAGGATTCTCCTTTCACTTATCTGCTTCAATCTGTTTGGGTATGACTTTCACTTTCTCGACCAATGGGATTCAAGATCCCTTTCACTTGTGACTATACAAGCTATGCTCTCTGTGATGTACCTTCAGTTATTGTTTGTTACTGATGATGACCTAACCGTCGAAATCGATTTAACTTGTAACACATTATTTTCGTGGAAATAAACACCGTTCTACTCAACTCCGTTTTATGACTTTTTACAATGTAATTTCACCATTACACTCGAAACCACTGTGATCTGAAAAATAAGTCATGATTTAATTAAAACAGATTATTTTGAACGATACATGCCTTTCCATCTCCTTCTTTTCACTCTGTGCCACTCACTTTCTATTTTTTAAACTTACAGAATGGTATTAAGTCTCCTCTATGACATTTAGAGTTGAAAAGAGCCCAAAAACGGAGTAGTCTCAATACGGTCCCACTAATGAGGAGAGTTGGGACCTACCTTAGAGAAAAAAAATATACACCCTCCCCCGTGGAAGTATTTCAATTTTGATACCTTGGGGGTCCATTGATACCTGAGGTCCCTCATTTCCAAAACGCCCTTCATTATTATTTTACAACACTCAGTCAAGGCAGGGCAGAACAAAATATAGTGAAAATGGTCCCAATTTTCCCCATCTGACGGTACTGAAAATCGAAAAAAAACACAATATAAGTAGATAGGTATGGGTGGGGTGACGAAAAGATTATTTTTCGATGTTTAAAAAAAATATAACCAAGAGGTTTATTGCATAATTTTAACGACTCTTGCTATCTGTCACACCCACAAGGCTGACTACTCTGTAGTACAACTAATAACAGAGTTTCTTAACTCATTAAAAAATACTTACAGCATTAACTCATGCTGCATGAATGGACATTTTTTTTTTTGGTTTTCATCGTACGCTCCAAAAACAACTCGGTTGGTCGATAGGGATGTTACGGCCATGCTACTGAGTCGTTTATCTGAGTTAAGAGTGATTTGTTACAAACCTCCAGAAAAGGGTCTGTAGTCTTTTCGGCTCTTCTTCTACCGCCCACCACCCCTGTTAATCGTCGGAAAGAAGAGAGAGGGGGAAAAGCCTTGAGGGATAATCAGATTTCTCTCGGACGGTAATCCGCCGTTAGCATAGTCAATAACCTAACGTGGTCATTTCTCATTTCACTGCCGAGCCGTTGACTCCCTTATTATATTAGGGGTAGTGGAATAATACGCCGATCTCATTTTGTTGGGTGAAAACACTTATCGATCCACTCGACCCCCCATCGTTCTATCTTTGTCGCACCTTCGCAAAAAAGGTGCGGATTTCCCTCTCGCACTGGGAAGTCTTCCCTGAAACTAAAAATATCCCTTCCGGCTAATCCTTTTGTTATAACGAGTTCTTCACGCTCCGGTTGAAGCCTAACAAGGCTGTGTAAATCGCGGAATAACCATTCTCGCCAATAAGCCGATTCTCGCCGGCTATAAATGAGATGAAAATGGTGCAGAATGGTTGAAGGCAGTGTATTCACCTGAAAACCAAGAAAAATTTTGGCTACCTAGTTTACCGAAATGAAATATTATTGCATTTTCAGAGACCTCCAGGATCTCTGTAGGATCAACCGTTCACTCCCTATGAGTTTTTATGGGTAGGACTTACGATAAATCAGAAACACGAGTGTGAATCATCAAAGAGGCCTAATCTTCGTTGACATTTTAGCTAACTAAGATGCGATCGCTATTCGTTTCAACTAGTTGTGTTCAGTTTTGCTTCCTTAGCAACCAGTAATCAAATTTCCATAAGAGGAACCACAACCCCTATTTGTCGAATTGAGTGTGAAGCGTTTATTTCTTCTAAATAAATTTGATTGTGAAGTTGTGAAGGCAGTATGTGTAGTAGGTAGGTAAAACTGCGTTGATCAAAACCTGCAGAACGTTTTCTATGAAATTGGAAATTAAGGGGAGTCAGCCCGTAAAAAAAATAATAATTTTTAGAAATATTTTTGATCATTTTTTGTTCAATTTGTAGAAATTTGATATATAATAATTGATTGTCATAAGGTAATTAAGGTCAAAATTGGCCATCTCATGGCTGCGCTCCATATTCCGAGGAAAACTATCGTATTTCTGACGCAAATTTACAATGCGATCTTAAGAACAGCATACTTTCCTCGACAGTGGAAAGTTGCCAAAATAATTATGATACATAAGGCGGGGAAACGACTGGATGATGCAAATGGATACAGACCCATCAGCCTGTTATCAATTTTTTCATAGATACTCGAACGACTTATGTACCCCTCCATCCTCCACCAAATCGACCACGTCTTATCATCCACTCAATTTGGGTTCAGGCATACACATTCATGCCCATGGCAGCTGCATCGAGTCCTGGACCGCATCCTCAAGACATACGAAAACAAGGAGATTGCTGTTGGGCTACATCTCGATGCAGAAAAAGCGTTTGACAAAACATAGCATGCAGGGCTTCTTGCTAAACTCAAACCTCACCTCAACGACACATACTATCGATTAATCCAATCTTGCCTTACAGATAAGACTTATAGAGTCTGCGTGGACGGCGCTATGACCAAACAGCTCCCGATTTTCTCCTCTGTGCCGCAAGGAAGTGTGATCGGTCCACTTCTATACATCTTCTACATTCATGATGTACCTATTTACAATGACATTTCAAACTATGTGAGCCCAGTTTGCCGACGATTGTGCTTATCTAACCAAGCATCCCACAGGAGAGGCAGCAAGCGAGACGATCCAAACCATAGCCAATGAGGTGAGCTCCTGGGCAAAAAAAAAAAAAAAAAAAAAAAAAAAAAACGCTGCTTAGGCGTCTTACTTGGAAAAATCATGTAGATGACTTGGCAGCTAGATTACGCTACAGAATTGGTCAGCTTAAGCCACTCCTCACGAACAACATAATCAGCATAAAGAACAAGCTTCTCATTTACAATAAGCTGATCAAACCAATTCGGAGCTACGGAAGCGGCCTATGGTCTTCTGGATCCAAAACCCAAACAAACAGGATCCAAGTCCAACAAAACCGTGTTTTACGGCTTATCACAGGTGCAGAATGGTATGTAAGAAACGAGGAACTTCGTAAAGAGATTGAAGTTCCTACAGTTCAGGATTGCTTGATTGCCGCATACCACGTGTCCTACCTGAAGGCTTCAACGCATCAAAACCGTTTGATAAGCTGCATACCTCAGGATCGACCCCCACCGCGACATCTGCGAAGACTCAAGCGAAAGCATCATTCCGACTTTGCCGAGGGTTTCAACTGAGCAACTGAACAATCAAAGTCAATGCAAATCAGCCGTCCTTCCTCTACTTCCCCCCTCCTCTCAACCTAGTCGCGTTCAAAAGTGATAACTTTTTACCGCCAGTTCGCCTCCAGTCAGTAGCAAGTACAGTGCTTTTGTACTCAATGAATATTCTCTACTAGGAAGTTGATGGACTAGACCTAGTACGTACATTATATATACATGTTTTTGTTGTTTATATAACTTTATTGAACCACTATATAGTGCTCTGCACAAAAATGTTACTTAATAATTAAAAAAAATGACTGCGCTCCCGCTCTACACAAGAGAGACCAGGCCTTCTGACTGCTTGATTAGAGTACCAACTCTGATACACTTTAGTAGGTAACTTGGAAACATCCAAAAAACTAGCAATTTCAAAACACTGAAAAACCCTTTCCTCATTCCTCTTCTCTTTATTCTTATACAGCCAAGTGAGATCGCGGGGGGTAGTGAACCACCAAACTCGAAAATTGTTCTTTTTCAGAAAAACGCGGTTTTCTCGAAACAACATTTTCTGATGCTTACGTGCACTTTCTGCGATACCCATTCAACCGATTTCGATTCTGTTTTTTAGTGTCGTTCGTACGTTGCTAATACGGCGATAGACCAGGGGATTTTGGATAATTTTGATTTGGAGAGTTTGTGGTTTAAAAAATGTTACCCACCAAAAGCTCGGTTTTTTATTTTTTGAGAAAAAAATATAAAATTATTGAAAATAAAAAAGCCTTCGTCTGTTGATAGAGCTTAGTAAGATGAACAAATAAAAAAATATGTATATTGAATTCGGACGAGTAATTACCGAGAAAAGTGCACGAAAACAGGTGAAAGGGCCCAACTTATAACGAAGTACCTAAATGATCATTTATGATTTTTAAAACATCATTTTATTCAACAAAATCTGAACTGTCAACTTGTTGCCCATTATCAATTTTCTACTCAGATTTAAGCAACCCAGAGGTGTTCAGAAAAACGCTGTTTTTCGGGCTGACTCCCATTAAGTGCGCAACATAAATTTCTCCCTTAGAGGGAAAAACAATAGATCATGGATATGTCCATTGATGTAGGTGTAATTTGAAAATGCATTTTTTTAATTATGGTTATGTATGAACACATATGTCTTTTGGCTGGGGATCAACGAATTTTTCGTGACACATTTTCTGCCACACAAAATGCAACGCTGCAACCACAAAATCATACCTACATATCGGTAACTAAGAAGCAAGGTTCTCTAGAATACTGCGATATACTACGTGCGATGGGAGGGTCTTTTGTTCAGAAGAAAAATTACACGCAAGATATGTACCTACCTATTACTTTTTCAATGAATAAACAGAATTTTTTCTTAAAAAAAAAGTCTCCGATCGCTCGTAT
Organism: Apolygus lucorum; assembly: GCA_009739505.2. Taxonomy (NCBI): domain Eukaryota; kingdom Metazoa; phylum Arthropoda; class Insecta; order Hemiptera; family Miridae; genus Apolygus; species Apolygus lucorum. Next base: position 49,218,625 of record CM019183.2, on the reverse strand, counting down.
TATCGCAGTATTCTAGAGAACTTGCTTCATAGCTACCGACTTGTAGCTATGATTTTGTTTACTGGTTGCAACATTGCATTTTTTGTGGAAAAAAAAATGTGTCGCGAAAAATTCCTTGACCCCCTGCCAAAAGACACGTCTATGTCAAAAGCAGCAGAATTAGAAAAAACATATTGTTTAGTAATGCATGCATTCCAGGGGACGTCCCATTGGATAAGCATTAGATCAGTTAACCAGTTGGTAAGCGATAAACTGTTTCACTCGATGTAATTTGGTTTATTACATTAGGCAAGAAATAGTGACCCCCCTCCCCTCACCATAATCTACCAAAACATTTCTAGCGGCATGGGAGCCTCGAATCTGAAGAGCATTTTAAAATCCATGATCTACGACACCCAACATGCGAATTCGAGTTCACCCCCCCCCTCATCACCACCACCACCAATGGTGCCAGTCTGGCACCAAAGCGGGAATACGTCGTAACATTGAACTTTCATCTATTAGTTTTAGTAGGCGGTCCGTCGAGGTTCACATCCGTATTCAAGGTGAGACACAAAAAAAAAAAAAAAAAAAAAAAAAAAACACGAAATATGCGGTTTATGGTGTCCTGGCACCACGGAGGCACCACTATTAGTTCCATGGTGGTACAGAGAATAATTCATGAAAATCCGGAGGTATAATGAGAATTTTTCCTCAATTTCAAAGCTTGGGTACAATTAGTAAGCAATAAATGAACCGAAATATTGAAAAATCGGGTATTTTATGAATATTATCCCCCACTTGCCCCCTCCCCTTGCGAATTTTGGTACTCAGGTGAAATTATGTACAACTCGGAAGTTATTTGAGTCAAACAAAAAAAGAAACACACAAATCGGTTGGAAATTGAGGCCTGGGCAGAGTTTACAGGATTATGCCCGCAAACACACGTTTTTTAAGCATTAACCCCCCCTTTCCCCCCCTTAAAAAGCAAAATTCAAAATTTCGGCGCCGTAGTGCACAACTAGATAGTTTTCTGCGTCGATGAAAAAAAGAACCACAAAAATCGGTTAAGAACTGAGGCCTGGGCAGACGACACAAGATTATGCCCAAAAACGCACGTTTTTTGAGCATCAACCCCCTCTTTCCCCCCCCATAAAAGGCAAAATTCGAAAATCCGGCGACTTAGTGCACAACTAGATAGTTTTCCGCGACGAACAAAAAAAGAACCAGGAAAATCGGTTGAGTACTAAGGCCTGTGCAGACGACACAAGATTTTGTCACACACACACACACACACACATACACACACACACAGACATACACCTATGGTTTTTTTCGTGGATTTGGATTCAGAATGGTATAAAACGGATTACTGTGTGGTTATTTTTTTTTCTGTTGAGTGTTGTTCAACTTCACCCCAGATCGATCGCATAAGGACGCCCAAGTCTTACTGTGGGACGTCCTAAAAAATAGGGGGTGCTAGAAAAGTTCGTCAAATTAGATAGGCAGCATAGCTTATCATGAATAATATCTGAACAACAATATGTTATGAAACGTGAACTACATGATCACGTTTGTTGCATTTGATAATACCAGCTTGATAATGAGTTCTGTTCCAATTATGACGACTTTGGTTTTGGTTTATTGTTTTGTTTTGGTTTGTTGTTTTCTATAAAGATCACTCGCCTGCAAATAACACGGCTTTGCCATTGTCAAAAAATCCTTTAATGGAGAAAACAAATGAAACATTAATGGGAAGGACGCCCAGGACTCAACCGTCACCTGTTCTAGGGATGAGGGATGACACCATGGAGTACACCTACAGGCATGCCCAACTCGCGCAACTCCGTGTCACTTTTCCAGCACTACATTCGCGCCATGACAAGGTTGCAACCATCACCCTGTTGTTGTTGGGCGCCACTCCTTTTAGCTCCGCCACCGCTTGCCGTTAATCATCTCTATCATACTTTCTTTTATCATGGTGGAACCATCCATTGGTATCACCTACCTACTACATGCCTACTTCCCAATCAAGTTTATTCTGAAGAAATTAACGCTCTATTCGAAGAAATAGGGAGTTGTGGCTGCCTTCATTGGGGAATTTGATTACTGGTTGATAAGGACGCAAAACTGAGTACAACTCGAAGCAACGAACAACGATCGCATTTAAATCAGCTAAAATTTGAACGGAAATTAGACCTCTTTTGCGTTTCACACTCCTGTTTCTGATTTATCTAGGTCCAACCCTTAAGGCTAAAGGGGACGACAGTTGTGCGAGTGAGAGGGAGAATACTAAACTTATATCTAGCTGATCTCAACAACCGGTCGACCGATTTTAATTTTTCAATACATTTTGGATTTGTCTCAACGTAACTAAACCTGCTATCATGCAAAAATTTCAAAAAGTCTCATAGCGACCGAGTGGTTGGTCCTACAGAGCTCTGGGTGGTCTCATTCGATTCTAATAATTTCATGCTATTATAAAGTGATGAAAAAACAATACCTTTTTATCAAAGTTCTAGAGCTAAGGCGATCTCAAAATGTCATCCCTTATTTTTCAAACTTTAGAAGTGATTGACATCAACCTAAAGCTTCGCGGCTCAAGTAGACCCCAAATGGAGCCCATGTACCAGATTCCATCAAAATCGGTAGATGGTAACTAAGGAACGCTCCTCGTACGGCAAACGTACTACAAAATTTTATTCGATTTTCGGATTAAACCAACAAATTTTGAGCGGGGGAGGGGGGTTGAAATCTTTTCTTCTTGGTCGATTCCAAAGGTTCATTATAGAAAGTAACTAACCAAAATGAACCATTGGAATTTGAGTCGAGTTTGAGTCACGTTTGTTTCGAGTTTGAGTCAAGTTTGAATTCGGTTTGAGACGCGTTTGACTCGAGTTTGAGTCGAGTATGAGTCGAGTTTGAGTCTAGTTTGAGTCGAGTTAGAGTCTAGTTTAATTCGAGTTTGAGTCTAGTTTGGGTCAAGTATGAGTCTAGTTTGAGTCGAGTTTGACTCTAGTTTGAGTCGAGTTTGAGTCAATTTTGAGGTGAGTTTGAACCGAGTTTGAGTCGTGTATGAGTCGAGTATGAGTTCAGTATGAGTCGAGTTAGAGTCGAGTTTGACTCTACTTTGAGTCGAGTTTGAATCTAGTTTGGGTCGAGTTTGAGTCGAGTTTGGGTCGAGTTTGAGTCTAGTTTGAGTCGAGTTTGAGTCTAGTTGGAGTCGAGTTCGAGTCGAGTTTGAGTCGAATAAGAGGCGAGTTTAAGTCTACATAGTTTGAAGCACATAGTTTCCTCGTTTCCATAATCCAATTGAATAGATGATACGATGCATAGAAGTTGATCAATCAATCTCTAAGTATCTTGAACTACCTTCATACGAGACCACCTACTCGCCAAACCGCTCAATCCCTGAAAATTTCATTGAATTTGGGTAAAAATTGCAGTATGTCCTCGCTGATTCTCGAATCTTCCTTTCCGACCGATCAACTATTTATATTTCTTTCAGACATTCAGGAGGTTCCACGTGAATTTTCTTTTCTAGCTATCTCCACGTTTATTTGAGGTTCTAAGTGCTGGAGTAGCTGGAGCCAACTAGCTACGTGAATTGAGTGTTTAGTTAACCTCTGGAGAGTACATTTCATGAAAATCACCTCCTAGTTGCAGAGTATCCGTTTAGAGTACCCCATCAGTAGTGGTTTACTTGTTGCATAGAATCAAGCCGACTAACTTTCGTTTTGAACGATCAGTTACCATGGTCCAAGTTTAGGAGAAATTTCAAAATTCGTTCTGAACTGCAGCATCTCATTTATTGGCATCTGGCATGTTCCATGGGTTCATATCCCTGGCACACGAGAGATTTCCAACTCTGTAGATTGAGATGAAGTCTTTGGATTGTTTTTCAAAGAGGTTTGAGTTCTTCGATGTATGAAGACAGAGGTGCAATGTTTTGAGGATTTTGTTTGTTTAAGCGGTCTCCTTCGATGACTGGTAACACCAATTTAGATCTTCCTCTTCCTCTTACCTAAAGCTTGCTTCCGTTTTATCTATACAGACTTTTTTACCTTCCTGGTCTTCTAGAGCAGCTTTATCTACAACAAGAGTTGTAGGTTCAGTCGACCGCCATCTGTTGTCGGCTCTTGGATTGTTTTCACACCTTTCTAGGGGTATGAAGATAAAAGTGCAATTGTTTTGATGATTTCGTTTGATTTAGGCCCTATCGTCCCTGTACCTATCGTCTATTATCTCCTCCTCCAACTAATATCACCAATTTCGGTCTTCTTCTACTTCTTCCCCATGTGCTTGTCTCCACTTCCTCCCTGAGTGTTGTTTCAACTTCACCATCCAGCTATTCTGGAGTCACTTCAGAAGTTAGTTCTACTACTTTCTGTTTTCCCTTCGTTTTTGACAGTTTTAGGACGAAACTCCTTCCTGAACAGCAAATAATTGAAGATCTGAGTTGTGTTCGGATCCCATTTTTGTTCCCGATTCATCTACAAATTGAGATCTCTTGTAGCATCACTCTCTCATGGAATATCGAAACACATTTTTCCATGATTTTGGTTGTATCCGAACACCTCACGAAAATACATTCAATTTATTTAACTTCCAACTCCTCCTTAACAGACTTGTCCAGCGTGTATCGATGAAACATCGTATGAAAAACATAGATGCCGATAACATCGTAAGGTGAAAAATCGATGTTTTTAAAAAGAGGGAAATTTAATTAGAATCAATTAATTAGAATCAAGGGAGAAAACTTGATGAGGCTGCTCTTCGTCCATTCATTAGAAGTGGCTATGTTTTCTTTTAAAGTGATTTTATTTTACTGGATAACCTACTCCATTATATCTTTTTTCTTTCGTGAAAAATTTTCCGATTTTTATGCACTTCATTTCGATATCCCATACCTTTCCCATTTCAATTACTGTTTCAAGTATAAAGTTACTTTTTGACATTTTCATGTCTTTGCTTTGGCACATGAACTGAAAAATCGTCAAGGAAACTAAGCAAATCTTGCTCACGCGACCAATAAATAAAATAGACTCACTGTGTTGCGTAGAGAACAATCAACAACCTTACATTTTGCTTTGGCACATGAACTGGGAAATCGTCACGAAAACTTTGATGCTTGGATACATGAACTAACAACCTTACTTCACTACCTTGTTGTGTAGTGGTTGACATGAAAATGTCCCAATGTGTTGCAGACTCGTATGCAAGCATTTGAAATTGAAATTATGATTTCGAATCGAGTGTGAAGCGTTTAGTTCTTTCTAATAGACTTGATTGTGAAGGTTTTAATTTTAATTCACCAATTGTTAGTTTTTGGAAACTATCTACATTTTGCTGAGGAGGACATATTCAATTTATGGGCTAGTTTCACGGAGTAAAATTACTAAGTCAAATTCCATGTGAGTATTTTTCCGTACTAAAAAATTTTCCCCCTCAAACTTCCCTCTATAAGATTTGGCGCTAGGGATTTTTCCAGGGTTTTTCGGGAAAAAACGAAATTTCCTGAGTTTCCCAGTAGAGTAAAATTCCCTGAGTATTCCCGGTTTTCAATGGTCGTTGGACCACCAAAGCCTATGCCATGTTACTCAGTGCATTGCCATACGCCAATAAAAACATATTATTCATCATTAAATCATTCATTCGAGTCAGAATAGAGTCAAAACATCGAACGTACCGAAATATCGAATGAATCAAAATGCTAAACATATCAAAATGTCGAAAGTTTTCTATTGTTTTCCAGTAATTATCTTGTTATGCAAAGTGATGATTGCAGGGTAGGAGCTAGGAGGTGTTCTTCTAATTCCAAGAAAATTCAATGAAGTTGTGGTCTGAAATTGGATTTTGTCTGGTTTTTCTTGTAGTACCTAGTGGGTAAAATTTATCAAACGATGTTCGAAACATTTTGTAAGACTTGCATTGTTTCGCCTTTAGATTTTGGACATTTTTACAGCTCATCATCATATAGTAGCCACATTTATGTAAGTCAGTTCCGTTCGAACCTCCGTCGAGGAAACATCGCTCTGAGAAAAATTAAATAATAACGCGAGTGCGACCGGGTTCTTCTCGATCGGCATTATGTCCGTGGAAAGTGGCGGAAGAAAGCTGACGATCGCCGAAATTGTTTCGCGAACGGAGGCAGACCTTTCGCAACATCAACTGACCACTCAGCAGATTCCTGACGAGAACGTCAAAAAAACGCTCGGTGAGTTGTACAATGTGATTAAATATCTTTGTGACTACTTACGTGAATGGGATGAAGTCGTAAGAGAAGAGAAAACTAAAGTCATTGAACTAGTAGAGGAAAATACTACCTTGAAATCAAGAAATAATTTACTAGAACAAGTGAACAATAGTGAGAATGATTACCTCACGGATGAGGATATGCTTGAAAATGAAACGAACTGGCACCAGATACAAAAGAGGAAGAGAATTTTCTCCAACTCTCCAAATGCAAACTCAGGAGTGGGTAGGCAAGCTGGTTCTAGTAAAAATAAAAATAAACATCAAGGTCCTTCGACCGACAAAGATGAATACGCGACGGATGAGGACGACCTGGCTAAGGAGACAGAATGGATCCGTAAAAAAATTAAAAGAAAGCGCTCAAATCAAATTCCATCAGAAACAAACAAAACTACACTATTGGTGGGTAGCAAACCCCCAAATCCTAGCAAGGGGAAGGAAAAACGTTTATATCCTCCTCCTCCGATAACAGTTACTGGAATCAAGGAGTACTCAGTGCTATCAGCCGCACTTAAAGAGGCCACTGAGAAACAATGCAGGGACACAGCTCTAAACAGTGATCAGTGGAAGGTAAATGTTCCCGATGGCGATACTTACCGACTTGTATCATCAAAATTGAAAGAAAAAAGCTTGCACTGGTTCAGCTACGAAAACAAAAACACGCGCGCCATTAAAGTGGTAGCTAGAGGCCTACACCCAACTTGTCAGACGGAGGAAATACTGGGTGATCTTGAAACGCAAGGATTCAAGGTCCTAGACGCCGTCAACTTGAAAAAGAGAGTGAAAAATCAGGATCAGGATGGTAAAACCACGACTATGCTAGATCTTCCTTTATTCATGCTGGCATTCGACAACTCAGAAGATTTGGACAAAATTAAAACCATACTTAATCTGGTGGTACGTATTGAACCCCTCAGAAAAACAGGGCACCAAATACCACAGTGCAAAAAATGTCAAGGATATCTTCACACAAAATCCTTATGTGAAAAAGAGCCACGCTGCGTTAAATGTGCAGGTAAACACGATTCCAGCAAGTGTGAGGTACCTTCAGACACGCCCCCAAAATGTGTTAATTGTGGGAAACTCCACCCAGCCAACTACAGAGGCTGTGAAATTGCAAAGGAGCTACAGAAAATAAGGAACCCGATCAAGGATACTCATGTTAAAATCAAGCCCAGTAACATGAAGGCTATCGAAGACGGCTCTAGAAGACCATCGGTGTCTTATGCTAGCGCCGTAACCGGGGGGCGACAGGAAAGTGAAACCTCCAATAAGGCTCCGAAAATAGAAGATACACTTAGAAGAATAATGGAGTTCATGGAAAACCAGAATTCAACAAATAAAGCCTTGCTGGCGCGAATGGAAAAGCTAGAGAGTAGCGTATCTAAACGGCGTTATTAAATCATACGTTACTCCCAACTCAACTCCCACAACAAAGTTCTGTTATATAAAACAGTACTGATGCCGATTTGGACCTATGACATTCAACTATGGGGCTGTACTGCCAAAACAAACGTGCTAATAATACAGAAATTTCAAAATAAAGTACTCAGGAGTATTTTAAACGCACCTTGGTACATTAGAAATGACGACCTCCACAGAGACTTGGGAGTGAAGAGCGTCACTGATGTCATAAAAACAACAGCAAGACGCTACGAGAAGAGACTTCTCGTACACTCAAATCCAGAAGCCATACAACTACTGGACAATTCACAACAAATTCGGCGACTGAAAAGGACCAAACCCCTGGACCTTGCAAGCTGACGTTGTAGTGTAAAATTAGTGTGGTGCCTGCTAGTGAACATTCGCCATGACGGACTTTGCGGTGATATATTAGAAATAAATAACTAGATAGTTACTTGTAAACAATACAGTTTGTAACTAGTTGTTATAATAAATAAAACGCTTAAAAACAAAAAAAAAAAAACAAAAAAAAATTTATGTAAGTCGCGTAGTGATGGGAACCATTCGATCTAGTCCCCATTGGACCTCAGAGTCAGTATGCACTCATTTTGATTGATGCTATCTTTCTTAACAATGTTTTTTGAAAAATGAGTTCAAGACATCTTTGAGACTTGTTTCAGAGTTTACGCAAAAAAAGTTCACTCGAGATTCTGCTGAATAGCCACCCAGGCTTGGGGCACTGTTTTGGTGTCAGTTTTATACCTTTGAGCACCAGGTTTCTAACTAATAAATCGAGTGTATCAAAAGAAAAATCCTCTCATACGAGCGAATTTGTGCATGTTCTAGTAATTCTGTTACAGCTAGGAGGTAGTCCTTCTGTACAAACCCATAAAGATGGTTGTAAAATTACAATGTATAGAGATCTCTTCTCCAAGAAGTTTCGGAAAAAAATACCGACTTTAGTAGTCTGTACTCCATAGTATGACCTGTAATAATAATGGTAAAGTAGTATCAAGAACCGATTTCATAATGATGACTTATAAGTTATTTGTACAGTATAACATGAAGATAATAAATAATGACGAACAAAGGCTATAGTGATTTAAACAATAACAACACTGTGAACATGGCATAAAGGTAAAACTACAATAATTGTAGTTTTACCTATATAATTATTATATATAAATGAAGAAATCAGAAACTGAAAAATGAAGATGACTTGTAACCAGCACCATAGCTCGTACTTCCCATCTTGTCTTATCTACAGGTCTTATCTTCTGTATTATGTCCCTCAGTCTTCTATAAAATTTATCTTTTCTCCCTTCACTTGGCAATAGCTGGAAGCCATAGCCATGATAGTATTCTTATTTTTTATTAGGTTTATCTGTTCGTCTATCTTGTGTACTTCTATGTACTTATGTACTTACTTCTTTATTATGTCCGACTATCTTCTGTCTTCAGTACGTCCTTCGTATACTTCGTCCTTCGTACGTCCTGTATATACGCCTGTCATCTGAATGTCTATCTTATGCACTCGTACGTCCATCTTCTGTTCTTCCATCTTATGAACTTCTGAATTATATCCTGTCTTCTGTACTTCTGCATTATCCGTCTTTCTTTAGTCTTATGTAGATACATCAGACATCTCCACGTCTTTCTGATGTACTTCTGTTTTATGTCAGTCCGTCTTCTGTTCGTCTATCTTATGAACTTCTGAATTATATCCTGTCTTCTGTACTTCTGCATTATGTCCGTCTTTCTTTAGTCTTCTGTAGATACATCAGTCTTCTCCACGTCTTTCTAATGTACTTCTGTTTTATGTCCGTCCATCTTCTGTTCGTTTATCTCGTGAACTTCTGAATTATATCCACTTATCTTCTATGTTCTTCTGCATTATGTCCGTCTATCTTTAGTCTTCTGTAGGTAAATCAGTCTTCTCCACGTCTTTCTAATGTACATTATCTTATGTGCCTCTGGATTACACCATTATGTTAGAAAATCCATTGAAATATTCTCATAAATCGCTCTTTTAATTTGTAATGTTGAACAATTGAAAATTTGTCTTTTCTCTCAATAATTTTGAAGGTCCAGTGTACGAGTTGGCAAGAAGAGGTTTTCATTTATCGATACATTCGTCAATATGACTGACAATGAAAATATGTTAATTTAGTCGTATTTGTAATAATCAGCGTCATCAAATCCTTCATCTTCTCTCAACTTGCTAACAAAATCTTCTTTACCTTGGCCTGATGTTGTAGAAATAAACATGTTACACAGAAATCGTGGCCTGAATCTGAGAGTATTTCTTCGATTTTCTGCAAATGACTGGTTTCTAGTTTGATTTAGCTTCGAACGCAAAGCATAAATAGTGGGGTTTTGTTGTATTCACCAATTCTCATCCCCGTTCTACTTCTAAGGAACAATTTCGAGCTTTTTGATAAACGCGCACTAGCCCACAACATTTATTATTAATGACTAGGGCTAGGATTTATATGTATTAAAAAGCCTTAAAAACGTACATAAAATATATACTTATTTTTTCAAAATATGTCGGTATTTATTTTTCCGTATTGTGTAAAATAAAAACAATGGAAAATTTACAAAACAAGTCAAAAAATGATTCTGAACAGTGCGCTCTATGTATTTTTTGAGGTTGCTGAACTCAAAGGCACGTCGGTTTGAACGCAAAACATTCTTGTAGCGGCTGAAGGAGCGTTCGACGTCCACTGATCTAATGGGTGCGAACTTGGGAGCAAGTACCTCTGAAGGGGGAAACTCAAGATCAAGACCATGGGTATCCTCTCCACTGAGAACTAGTCCGACTTTTTCGATTGTCCCAAAGCCTAGGTTCTTCGACGTGAAAAATACCTTCAACTCTGAATGTTTGGCACCAGCCGTGCATTCCACCTTCCTCTATGTTCTCCCGTCCATATATCTTGCCATTTTGCGCTTCCTTTCATCCTTAGCTATGCAGGCCCTGTTTCCTTCATCCCTTCTCTCAAAGATTATTTTCCTCTCAGAAGCCATCAGCTGAATGGGTATGACACTTGTGAGGATAAAGTTAGCGGGTTCTGAAAATGTCGGTAAGCACAGGTGACTCGTAGGGCTCCTCTACGCTGCACAGCTATTAATCTCTGTCGGAGATATGCCACACTCAATGCATCTGCCCATACCTCCGCTCCATACAAGAGAATTGACTGCACCACTGTCATCATTAGGCGTCTCTTTCACGGTCTAGGGCCGTTTATGTTCTTCATTTAGTGACAAAGAGCTGCTGTTTTTTGTGCTGCTCTATCTGCAGTTCTTCTTATATGTTCACCAAAAGTAATTTTGGTGTCCAACATGACTCCTAAATATCTGGCTGCCGGTTTAGTTGTTATTTCGGCACTTGCAATCGGCATTGGGTTGATGGTAGGTATGCGCTTACGCGTAAAGATGACTACCTCAGTCTTTGCTGTAGCTAGTCCAAGGCTATGGTCTTCCATCCACTCCATTACTCGTGACATGATCTGCTCCAGCTTGACTTGGGCTGAATCCATTGTCCTTGCCAGTATTAGTGCCGCCACATCATCATCATATCCTACAAGGAAACAGTCCTCAGGCATTTCTAATCGTAGGAAATCATCATATGAAGCGTTCCACAGTTGAGGACCCAGCACCGATCCCTGAGCAGCTCCTGATGTGATCTCTTTCGTTCGTACCCCTTTAGCAGTCTCATATGACAGTGTTCTCATATGGCAGTCCATCACTGCCAATGGATAAGACGGGACCCTGAAAGTAGTGCTCAGGGTCAGTCCATCTTGCAGACGTGGTTTGAAAGAAAACACGGAGAAGTGAACTTCTTCCTTACGCAGTTCTTTACAGGATATGGACTTTTATTATGCCTATTTGCATAAAATTGGGAAGGTATCTGCCCCAACATGTCTACACCGTCAGAACAAAGATGGCAATGATGTGCTCCACACCTTCTTCAAATGCACCAAATGGGCGCCTGAAAGAGACCAGCTGATGGCAGACCTGGAGTTAGCTCCCCAGAGTTTTACAACAGAGGATATTGTCAGCAGGATGCTGGAAGGTGAAAGGAGCTGGACTGCTGTGGCAGAGTACACAGAAAGCATCCCGACAAGGATGATACTATTAGAACGAGAAAGAGAGAGGAGGGAGCATCTGGTCCGCCCCATCACCCAGAACTGATTAAACGCCCCAGGGTTCAGCCCGAAGTAACGTGTTAAAACGGTTCCGGGCTGAGTTCCAATGTGGGAGAAAAGGCGGTGTTTTTTTTAGTGGGTTTGAATCCCACATAACCGGAAAATGCGGATCCTTCCAGGTATCTCACGAGATCCAACTCCACCTATGGATCCTAAAGATTTCCTCGCCAGCCTGCCGAAAAAAAACCTGGGTTCTTGGCAAGTACTTGCTCCGCCTTTTCATTAATTTGCCTACCCCAATCACCGGGGGCTTCTTGCAATTTTCTTACAGTTTGACAAGACGCAGGCTGTCAACAAAGGGTAAGTTGAGAAATTCAAGTTTTGTGATAGATTCAGCAAGAAAGCGCGTACATGTAGACTAAGTTTGACTTCAAAGATGTGCTCTGAACTAAACTTTGTGCTTTTTCCACTGCAACTGCATCAATATCAAATTTTAAAATAATATCTTGAATAGGAGAATAGGATGTCTCATAAATTCGCGTTGCTGTGCTCTAAAATTTCAAAATATGTAACTAACCATGTGAAAATGAATGAAATAATTAAAAATATGTAATTTAGGTCAAATATGTGAAAATATGTAACAACAAGTATGGTTCAAACAACTCAGTAAGTCCTGAAACGAATTTGTGTACTTGAATCATTTAATTATCTTCAACCCTGACAAATATATAAACCTATTAATGACGATGGATACATTCGAAATGTAACGACCTAAATTGTTCATTTGATATTTTGCCATTGACTTTGCGCTACCAATTTATCTGTTGTATATTCACAAAATGTTGGTATCGCATAAGGAAAAAAAAAAAAAAAAAAAAATGCGTTCTTCCTTTGGATTCAAGGTGAAAATCTGGTAATGCAATATTCACTAATGGCGGTCACGCATAAAATGTTTTCCAGTCATCGGAAGGCTCCCTAACTCAATGGCTTTCCATTTTCCGTATAAAAGGGTGTCATTTTCACCCAAGTTTCTTCTTAGGTTCGTAACGAATCTTTCAGAAGTGCAAGTCAGCTCCTAAGTAACCCCGCATTGAATACAACTGCGATAGGCCCCTTTAAAAAGGCCAAGTACTCGAGGTCATTTGTAGCAAAAAAGAAGATGCGAATAAGACCCTTTCATTAATTTTGTTCCTTCCGCTTCCCAGAACGGAGTGGAGGAATCCAAGTTTTTTGAAAGTCAAAGAGCGACGGGATTTGGTTAATATCGCCAACCTAACAAGACCTGATTTGCTGAGAACCCTCGACAAGAATTTTTTCTCGTTCCTCCTAACCGTTTCAATCTCCATATGTATTCAAGTTTAAAGACATTAATTCAGAAGTTTACAGCTTAACTTTTAGTAATGGGATTAAATTAAAAAAAGAGCTCGTTTTGAAAAAAACGAGGTGGCATCTTTATTCAAGAAGGTTTCAAGGGATCCAAACGAACTGGTTTGCAGAAATCTCCCGGTTGATACCTTCTAGGAGCAGATTCAATTAGTAGGTTGGTAGAAGGTACACTCCCACTCCTTTTTGCATACTTGAGACTCCATCTTGGAATTCAAGGATGAATAAGGGGTGAGAAAAATGGTCGGGCGCGAAAGGGTTGTATTAAAAAAGACGTCAAAATATTTGCATGAAAGGGTGACGAGGGAGAGAAAAAACCCGGGGAGTACATGCGCCGGAGTATATGCATCCGCCATTACTGGAGTGTGATTAGTAGGGTTGCACCTCAATTAGTGAAGGGTTGTGGAGAGAGAGGTGGGTGGACGTATTATGAAAAGATCGAGGAAAGGCGGTGTAAGGCACGGTGTAGTTATAGCCACCTCCCTTTTATACCTTCCATTTGCTTATACATACCGCCTCTACCTGTCATAGAGAAAAAAGAGGTAGGTAGTTTTTTTTTTCATCTCGCCTACCTTTTCTCAAAGTTTACCCACACGGTCCTCTCCATCCTTTGGCCCATAGAAAAATCTTTCCATGGAGGAGAGTGTTGGACCTTCAACATCTGAAACCCGTCTTTCTGTGGATCTCACCTGAGATACTTCATCCTGTTGCTGGAACAATGGATTTTCTCTTTTGCGCTCGCCCGCAGCTGCTGAATAGCCTTAGCACCTCCAGTGCCTCTGTTTTCCAAACCCAGACGGGTACCTGAAATTAGGAGAACGACTATTGTTCTTCTTCTGGTAAAAAAAGGAGTTTTCGCTGTTTTGATACGGAAAAAAACGAGAAAAAACAAAGGATGTAGGTGGGGAGTGTGGATATTATAATAATTAAGGAAAGGAAAACCTAAGGTTCCATTCGCTTGATTATCCCACGTGATGTCCATTCAGAGAAATTTTGAAATGGATATCAACGTCAAAGTTTTTTGTTGAGGTATCATTTCTCTCCCTATAGAATACGACAGAATATCTAGATGTTGAATAAGAACGACTTTCTCTAGTAAAACATCATTTTTGTCACGTTTAACTTGTGCCCAGAATCTTTGCAGTTGGATAAACCATATTTCATCTACGACGTCATTTTAGTCGTCCTGTCTATTCAGACCAAAAATTAGTCTAGGCTGGAAGAGACAGGAAATAAGAAAATCCCAGGAGTGGTAGGTGTTGTATATCGATATCTTGAAAGGCGAAGGCGTTACATCCAAAAACGGAGTTTTGAAAAAAACGCAAAAGAAGTTTTCGATAGTGCACAATTCCTAAAAATAATAAACCAAAATGGCTTAATATACTAAACTCTTTAATCTCTTCAAGAAATTTTTAATCTATAATCCTCAAGAAGGTCAATAATTAGTAGTAAGTGATAGTAATAGATGTAAAATTTGAGTTTTTCTGAAATTAAAAAAAAAAAAATGTGGAAGATGGATGGACATAGCGCCTTTTTGCTTTAAGGTATCGGTATTTGAATAATAATTATTTATTAATATTATTTATATTATAAATATTTATGTTATTGTAAAATAACTAACTGGATCTAATAAAAGTTATCTCTTTGTTATAAGGAGATTGTGTTCGATAATCTGAATATTCTGAATTATGCTATGGCTTATACGTTCGTATTATGAGAATAATATTATAGTCATAGGAATAGTATTATATTAACTATTGTTACGATAATTGGGTTCAGCTGTGGCCGAGCGAGTTCCGGTATGTCTCTGGAGACGAGACTCAGACCGGTTGCGGGACCGTGAGTTCGAGGCTCGCCTCGGGAGCATATTTTCGGGTAAGCCGGTCACAGTTCCCCTCGTCCCAAACCAGGGCGGTGAGGCCAATGGGAAGCCATGAGCGAAATCATCAGAAAACATTCTGATCTTCTCTTAGGAAGACAGCTGATGACGCCCGCGACGCCAGGAATGGCAGTCGGACGAAATTCCAACCTAAAATGGTTGTTTACTTTTACTTACTTTTTACGATAATTGAGTGCTACGATAAAACGTGCTATAAACCAATGATGATATTTTTTAAAACATATTTCTAAATTATAATACCTAAATATTTTTGGAAAAAAGGTCAATTAGTTCAAAGTTTGAAATAATTTTGAACGGGATTTCAAATTTCAGATTTATGAATACAGTACTTTTTGAAACAAAACGTGGCGTTTGGAACTTTTTGGAATCAAACGAAGTGGATATAGTACGTTTTGAAAACAAACGAAGCGGATAAAGTACTTTTTGAAAACAAACGAAGTGGATAAAGTACCTTCTTTTTGAAACGAGAGACCGCCATTGTGCTGGATGTAGTACCTTTTGAAATTTAACGGAATATTCACCCTGGTTTTTCAAGGGAATAGATTATCTTTTGCTCCAAAACGATCGCATTTTTGTGAAGAACTACCCCCCTAAAACCCGGGGAAAGTGTTGACTCAATTTCGATAAAAAGGATCTTTAGTACCTTTTTGAATCAAACTCCTTAATTCTGGCTTGAAGCCAATAAAAGCTGGGGTCCCGCAGGTCTTGGGGCCAGTCCTTTATTTACTGTGCACACTGGACTTACCCCATCGAGAAGGTACAACTGTTGCCATCTTTGCAGATGATACGGCTATCCTCTCCGTCGATGATGATATCGAAGCTGCAACTTAATCTACAGACCTCAATTACTGAGGTATTACTGAGGGCAAGAGACGGATAATAAAGTTGAAGGAAATCAGTTCATATCAACTTTACTAACCAAAAAATTCCAGTCATGGATGTTGTGATTAATTCAAATAAAATACCCCATACAGATGCAGTTAAATATTTGGGTATGACCCTCGACTCAAAATAAAACTGGAAAAAATATATAGAAAAGAAAAAAGTGAAAATTAAAATCAAATTCAGAAACATGTATTGGTTGATGGGAAGGAATTCTGATCTCTCTCTCTCCAAAATAAACAGCTTATTTGTAAGCAGATCCTTCGCCCTATATGGACCTATGGAATTCAGTTATGGAGCTTTGCCAGAAAATCAAACATTAACAAAATCCAAACCTCCCAAAATGAAATACTGAGAAGCATAGTGCGTGCACCTTGGTACATGAGAAACGATGATATTCATCGAGACTTGAGGATGGAAACGGTCCACGAAATTATCGCAAGGTACTCAAGGAGGCACAAACAACGCCTCCACAATCATGAAAACCTGGAAATGCTCTACGTTTTGGACAACGAAGATGAACTCCGGCGACTCAAGCGAAAAAACACTGGACTTAGTGCTGTTAAAGTGCAATTATAGCTCAGTGTGGAAGATACTGTTATGAGAAGGGGCTGGGTTTTACTGTAAACGGGCTCTCAAGGAGTGTACAAATGATATGTGATATTGCTAGATAGATTGTATTTAATATTCATTTGCAATAATAAATCACGTTAAAAAAATAAATAAAAAACTCCTTAATTACGTTACGATAATCTTCCTCCCTTTAATTTTGAAAAGACAAATACCTACCTAATTTTGAAAAAGCGTAAAAAAAATGGAAGGAAAAAGCAGGAGCCATCAAGTAACTTGTAGTCGTCCAAGAAGCCTCGACTTCTCATCCTCGGCGGTCTTCTCAAAGGCTGGGAATTCGAGCTTCCTTCGTTCAGGGATGGACTGCTTGCTGCCTCTCAAACTGAATGATCTTCAACTAGATCTTCCTAGACGTAGATGGTCCCCTGGATAATCACTGCCCCCGGATTGATAGTAGGATATATTCTTTGCTGTGCTTGAATAATCAGTTCATTAACGACGCTCTGTATGAGTTTCTCTCAAAAATTAATCTGAACTTGTTAGGTATGTAACCAATTCAGTTATTTGAATCCAACATTTTTATACCGTCCACTTGATGCAATTTGTATGTGGGCTGGCGGTATGTCTATACCAAATTTAAAAAAAATGGATATATTATTCTATACGCAATGAGTCTTCCAAATTTTGGGGGGACATTTAAATAGATATTACCTATTAGATCTTCGAATTTGAACCACGAGGGTAAGGGAAATAGGATTATATGTACTTATAGGTACTTAATAGAGATGGGCAGTATTTAACGTAACAGTTAAAAATAACATATTACCGGGTTTCGTAAATTCCGCTTGGAACCTATTACCAAAATAACCCTGTTATTAAATAACGTTTGAGGGAAGGCTTCAAACTGTGTGGAGCCAGAACAATAGCTTGGGTTTTTCATTATCGAAAAAGAGGGAAAATACACTAACACGTAAATTTATCGGGAATAACTTGATAGAAAACCCAACTTAGGTAGGAAACGAAAACTAGAGATCAACGGAATGATACTTTGGAATGGAATAACAATATAACATGATAAACAAACGAACGTAGGTCGGGAACGAAAAGAAACGATACCTTGGAATGGTATGTCGGAATGAGCTTGTGAGAAGGTCCCTGAGATAGCTTATTAATGAATAACAGGTTATTGGAACCTATTACCCACCAAGAGCGGTAACGGTGGAACCTAATACGCAAATGTAACCGTTTCGCCCATCTCTAGTACTTAAGTATCGAAGTCTAGAATAAGACTGGGACTCCCTGAGTCGTCATTCAATGGAACGAAAATTATTTTCATAGCTCATCCTACTAGGATGATCCTAGATGCTCCTGAAAATAATCGTTCCAAAAATCACGAATCAGGTGTTACAGCAGCTTTGTTTTGTCATACGTGATCATCAAATTTAGGGTTTAGTGGGAGATTGGAGTTTAGAGCTTTTCTATTATGCATCGGGTCATCTACACAATCGGGCTGTGTAGGTATACAAGGAAGCTATTTGCCATATCCTTCTATACCTTGCATACATCCCCAAAATTATCTTTTTGCTACTGTTTGCTCCCTTGTAACATCCATATTTGGCTGATACAAACTCGATCAAATTCGATGAAATTTTCATTCAGAGATTTTGCGGGTTGACGTGAAGATACTTAGATATTGATGTTTTGAGATTAGCTCCTATGCATCATAATATGATGTACAATCGGGTTATTAATATTAGGAAGCTATGCGCCACTCCCAATGGCAGGCATTTTTTTTGTTTACCTAAGAAAGTTTTATGAATGTTGAATATTGCTTCCTAGTCTACCAAGGCAGCGGAAGAAAAATGTTCTCCAAAATCAAAATTTCCACTCGTTCTACGTTTTAGGACCTTCCTGAACAATTTTGGTCTCGGTCTGTTTGTCTGTTTTGAAATCCTTGCAACGGGCAAAACTGTGCAATGTAGTGTGCAAAATGTGTGCAATGTGTCTGATATCGATGAAATTTTCAGGGATTGTGCGAGATGGATCTATGCTACGACGAAACATTAACTACAGCTATATGAGAGAGCAGTCAGGCTTGTGGGTGTGGCACACAGCAATAAAATTATACAATCAAACTCTTGGTTAAAAATTTCTGAAACCTAAGAGGGAAAACAATAGATAATAGATAAATATATTGTTGTAGGCGTCATTTGAAAATTAAAATAATGAAATAAAAGACACACAAGATATGTACCTACTTATTACTTTTTCAATGAATCAACATAATTTTGAAGAAATAATGTCTAAAAAATATTTTATTTGAATAATATGTACCTGCTTATTACTTTTTCTATGAATAAACAGATTTTTTTCTAAAAAAAAAAAAAAAAAAACTCTCCGATCGCACGTAGGTACTATATTGATCGCAGTATTCTAGAGAACCTTGCTTCATAGCTACCGATATGTAGCTACGATTTTGTTATCTGGTTGCAGCGTTGCATTTTTTGTGGCAAAAAAAAAATGTCGCGAAAAAATTCCTTGACCCCCAGCCAAAAGATATACCTATCTATGTCAAAACCTCAAAAAAAAAAACTCTTTTTGTCACTCCAAACTCATAGATAAATTGATATTGACATGGAAACCTAATTGGACCATGGTGTCACTCGTGTCACCGAAAACATCTTAGGAATTCCACAACCATGTCACCAGATTAACTAGATTAAAATTGCAATTTAAAAGTTACCTAATTACTTATTGATTGAGCTGCATTTTTAAAACCATTTTTTCAAGTTATTAAAAGTAGAAAATTTTTTTTTGACTTGTTTTATTGCACTAAGTTACAACTTATAAGCAACATACTTCTGATACATAGTTGGTGTACGTCAATAAAACTAAGATACTTCACTTAGTTCTTATTGTCCTGAAATTTGCACTTCATGATGGTCACAATAAGTGGTGGTAGAAAAATGACATGACAAAAATTTTGATATTTTGGTTTATTACTTTCAATAATAAGCTTTTGGAATCGAGCAAGAAAAAAAAGTTACCCCCCTCAAAATTTGATGTTTCAAGGTACGTAGAATCCGAAAATCCAATAAAAAATTTTCCGCCCGTCCGCCGTACGCGGCATTTTTCTTAGCAACACTGGACCGATTTAGTTCAAATCTGGTGTATGTGCCGCGAAGCTTTTGGTTGATGTCAGTCACTTCTAAGGGGTGAAAATTAAATTTTCAAGAGTGCCGTAGCTCGAAAACTTTTGAAATAAAGGTATCGTTTTTTCACCAATTTTAAATAGTATTGAATTTAAAAAAATTTTTGAGACCGCCCGGAGCTCTGTAGGACAAGCCGTTCGCTCCCTACGAGTACTTAAGGGCTTTCCATCGATAAAACAGAATCACGAGTGTGATTAGACAAAAGAGGTATAATCTCCGTTCAAATTTTATCTGACTAAAATGCGATCGCTGTTTTCATCATTTCATTTCTTCGATTTGTATTCAGTTTTGCTTTCTGCGTAACCAGTAATCGAATTTCCAAAAGAAGCTGTCTATTATTCGAATCAAGAGTGAAGCGTTTAGTTCTTTCTAATAAACTTGATTGTGAAGGTGTGAAGGCATTGTGGTGAGGTAGGTAGTACCTACCAAAGGTTGGTAGGTAAAAAAAAGTTGGTAGGTAAGAAAAATATGTAACAAAAAGTTGGTAGGTAAAAAAAAAGGCTGCAAATCATTGCCCAAAGGTTTATTATTTTCTGTATAATATACAGAAAATGATAAACCTTTGGGCAATGATTTGCAGCGTTTTTTTTTTCAACCTACCAACTTTTTGTTACCTATTTTTCTTACCTACCAACTTTAGATTCGTCCTTCTTATAGATCGCCCCCTGCCAATCGTAGGTGCCTACTACGTACTAGGGCATTTTTGAACATTTCAACCCTTCATTCCCATTTGGTCTGTGGTTGGGTTTGAAATTTTCAAAAATGCCCTAGTAGGTAGTAGGTACCTACGATTGGTTGGGAGGGATCTATATAGAAGGGTGATCTATACAGAAAATAGATACCTTTGGGCAATGATTTGCAGCGTTTTCTGAACATTTTTGTCATAACTCCAGAAACTTCCAGTAGAAAAAAATTTTGCTGTCCATGAAATTCAAAATTTCAATTTGATTTCGGTTACTCCGGTGGCACTTTGGGACAGCTGTAGAGCTCCTGAGATATTTTCGGTGAGACTGGAGCGGGTGTCCAGCACTCATTGTTTCGCTTGAGACTAGCGCTCTTATCACATTGTATTCCTACAATTTCTTACTCAGTTTCATTTATCTAGTTTACTGAAGTTACTGAATACTGTGAATTTCTACTTAAATTCATCACTTATGATGTCCGTACAGGTAGATAATATTGTTCAATATTAAAGATTTAAGGTTACTTGCGTTTCTTCCGGGGTTTCGTGAGCGTGAATCGACGAATAATCATTCTTGTTATTACCTATAAATAAATAATTTGAATATAAATTGCGATGAGTTACTTTTAAAAACAGCAAAATGTGAAGAGGTTGAATAGATAGATAAATAGATAGGTTTATTAGTATAACACCGTGATCAACAGTGATACATCGTCAGATAAAAGAGCTGCAAATTATTACACAATGGTTTATTATTTTTCTATATAGATCACTTGTCTGCAAAGCCACCAACCATCCAATATGAAGAAAAACATCGATCGCATTTCGGTCAGCTATAATTTGAACGGAGATTAGGCCTCTTTTGCGGTTCACACTCGTGTTTCTGATTTATCGTACGTAAAACCCTTAAATTCTCGTAGTGAGCGAGCGGTTTGTCCTACAGAGCTCCGCGTGGTCTCAAAAAATTCTAAAAATTCTATACTATCTCAAATTGATGGAAAACAATACCTTTATATCAGAATTTTTTGAGTTAGTGAGTTTTTTCGATTTTTGGATTCTACGTACCTTGAAACGTAAACCAACAATTTTTTTGGGGAGGGGGGGGGGGTTAAAAAAATTTTTGTTTGGTCGATTTCAAAGGTTCATTATTGGAAACAATAAACCAAAATTCATAAGAATGTAACTAAAAAAATTAAAAACGTAAAATTTACATCCATTCTATTTCAAAAAACGCTGCAAATCATTGCTCAAAGGTTTATTATTTTATGTATAGATCATCCTTCTGTATAGATCACTGGTTCTCCATCAATAGCACCTACCACCATCTGTATTCTCCCTTGACCTTCCCTCTCAAATTTCAGCTCCTGCGTTCAATAGGATTGAAAATGGCTTCGGAGCTCACTCAGCTTATCAGTGATCAGAAGAGTGAAGAAGATCTCCTCGAATGCTGGAGACGCCTGGAAGAGCACTTCCATTCAATAGGATTGAAAATGGCTTTCGAGCTTACTCAGCTGATCAATTATGTGAGGAGTGAAGAAGATCTCCTCGAATGCTGGAGACGCCTGGAAGAGCACTTCCATTCAATAGCATTGAAAATGGCTTCGGAGCTCACTCAGCTGATCAGTGATCTGATCAGTGAGCAATGATTTGCAGCGTTTTTTACCTACAAACATTGTTTTACCTACCAATTTTTTTTTTACCTACCAACTATTGGTAGGTACTACCTACCACACTATAATGGCTTCACACCTTCACAATCAAGTTTATTAGAAAGAACTAAACGCTTCACACTCGATTCGAAAAATAGAAAGCTTGATATGGAAATTTGATTACTGGTTACGCAGAAGGCAAAACTGAATACAACTCGAAGAAATGAACAGCGATCGCATTTTAGTCAGATAAAATTTGAACGGCGATTAGACCTCTTTTGCGATTCACAGTCATGATTCTGTTTTATCGAAGGAAAACCTTCAAATACTCGTAGGGACCGAACAGTTTGTCCTACAGAGCTCCGGGTGGTCTCAAAAATTTTTAAAAATTCTGTACTATTTAAAATTGGTGAAAAAACGATACCTTTATTTCGAGAGTTTTCGAGCTAGGGCACTCTTGAAAATTTCAATCCTTAATTTTCACCCCTTAGAAGTGACCTACATCAACCAAAAGCTTCGCGGCACAACTAGACCCCAAATGGAGCCCATATACCAAATTTGAACCAAATCGGTCCAGTGTTGCTAAGAAAAGTGCCGCGTACGGCGTACGGCGGACGGCGGACGGCGTACGGCGGACGGCGGACGGCGTACGGCGCACAGTGGGGCCGGAGTGGGAAAAACTCCATTTTTGCAAAGTGACTAAAAAAGAAATGTAATGTGGTTTTCTCAAAGTCTATTACCTGTAGAATCAGGGTGTGAAGGACCTTCAATGTTTAAAAATTGTTTTCACTGCTAAATGGGGGCTCAAACCTGACATTTCGAGATTTTAAGCACTTTGAGAGTGAAATTTGAAAATTTCCTAACACGTTCTATGTGTTTCAAAAAATTTAAATAAAATTATATAGTGTTGGATATATATATGTAGTATCTCTAAAAAATATCAATTATTTTTTCATAACGTTTTAGCTTGAACGTTAGCTCCAGATTTGGGTTTTTATAGCGAAATACAACTTTGGAGGAGTGGAAAAACCGAGCTTCGCCTTCCTTCGGTTTGGCTCATTTTTTTTCTTGAAAATCTGACCATTATCAAGAAGCTGTAAAAATTCCTCAGCCGTATTTCACCGAATTTAGATGTAGTGGGTTAAAATGTGATTAAAGGTACACCAAGAACGCCGTCTCTGCCGTCACCGCAGCTTCTGAGTAAAACCCTTCTAAAGGCTGTAACTTCTACATTTTCCTCTCGAATTCGATGACATTTCCAGGGATTGTGAATGTTGACATGTAGAATGTCCCCTATGTGGGCTGTTAGCTACAATCACAGAGTAACGGAGTCAAGTTAAGGCTACAATGATCGGATCATCTATACAATCGGGTTATGGATACTGGGAAGCTATGTGCTACACCCATTTGGCAGACATTTTTTGTTTCATTTTTTATTGGAAATAGAATGATGTAAATAGCGACGTTTTTGTAAAATATTTCTGCTAAGAGTCAACAAGGTTCTGTTTGAACAAACCAGGTTCTTCGGATTATCATTCGCAGCAGTGTGGTCAGTTCGTACTGTCCTGACATACCGAGAACATGTCATCGTTGAAAATCTCTTATTCGGATTTGGCAAACGTTTAATTTGGATTCGTTCCAAAATTCGATCGCTTACTATCCAATTTTCAGAGGTTTTTATCACTCAAAATTTTGTCAAAATTAAATATATAAATATATATTTACACATATATATTTACATATATATATTTACATACATGTATAAAGAAACCTCAATTCAATCATCTTTATCGTATCCTATAACCGCTGAAACGAAGAAAAAAACAAAATAACACACACCCATCGCCTGTAAAACCGCTTTTCTGTTTTTTTCACACGCTTTTCCACTTTGAGTAACATTATTTTTTTTCAAAATTCAAGATTTAGTACTAAAATAATAAATTTAAACTTCAGAAATCATATTTTTCTAATGTATTTTCGTATTCGAAATCGAATGAAACCATTCCCAAGACGATACAGTAATTCGTTCAAAAGATAATGTATTTTTTCCGCTTTTTGGCCATTTGGCCCCACTGTGCGGCGTACGGCGGACGGACGGAAATTTTTTTATTCGATTTTCGGATTCTACGTACCTTGAAACGTAAAACATCAAATTTTGAGGGGGGGTTAAAATTTTTTTTTCTTGCTCGATTCCAAAGGCTTATTATTGAAAATAATAAACCAAAATTCATTTACACTATAATATAGTCCCTCATGTGATGACGAACAGTCAACCAGTTTCAATCTAACTTCTTTCTTCAGGGCGATGCAGGATAGCGACCTCAATCGTGGCGAGAGGCTATTGAACATTTTGGTACCCAAGTGTGTCACGTTGGCTGCTTGCGAGGTTGTCAGGCGTAGGCGTTCTGTCACTAAATTATGACGATTCCTCGAATCGTACCTGTGGAGTAGCTGCAGGGAATTCAAGTATAAGTAGAAACCTGTGATAAATTACAGATTTTCTATGATTAAGACTTTAATCATATTCGTAGTGCGTGAATAAGATTTTAATCCTATCATTTCTGTGATTAATCACAGATTTCCTGCGGTTAATCGAAGATTTTCTGTGATTAACAATGTATTCTTAATCATACTCCGTGATTAAGATTTTAATCATACTCTTACTATGTGAATACGAATTTAATCTTAATCATAATCACAGAAACGTATTTTCGTGATTGAAAGTCTTAATCATATACATGAGTATGATTTTGTCCAACTCTGAAAACGAATACTGCTATGTATTTGATCACGAATTAAATCAAATTTCCAAATATATCATGAACAACGTAACCCCGTTTTAATATGAATCTCACCCTTTTTAAATGAAATTCATTATTCACTTAAGTGAATAGTTGAATAACAATAAAAAAAATTCGTATAATATATGATTCCAAATCCCTCTGACTTTACATGATCTTTCACACTGATACGATACCTAACTATTTCGCAGTGATACGATACCCAACTGGTGCATGAAGAAATTACTACAAAATTTGACAAAAAATTCACAATTTTGTGCAATTGTTTCGTCATATTTTCATCCATTAACCATGAAGAATACGGAGATTCTCAGGTTGCCTAGGTTACCCAGGAAAGGGTTTTATCTCTTCTCTGTGCATAAATACTTTTTTCAAAGATGTTTTTTTCAGGGCGAGCAACTTAATACGTCACACAACTTGCTACGTCACACCCTGCTGCCATCGTTCAAATCTACAACTTTTATTAGCTTCTCTAATTTCTTTTAAACATTTTCTCGACGAACAAACCCGATTACCGTTACTCTTTTGAATTTTTTTTCCAATTGACTGAAATACCCCAATGGGAGTTTTATAAGAACTACTATAAGGTTATAACACAGTTAATTACAGCTTACTAATCCTTGGGTGCAGGCTTGATAGTATATTGGCAGAGCTCTCTTCATTGTGATCCATAGGAGAAAGTGAAGTTGACTGAATACCCGACAGAACTGAATAGTTGACTGAGTATCCGAAACAGAACTTGTTCAAATTTTTACTTCTGTAAACTTCGATTGAAAATCCTCGTGGTTTCTCGCTACCAAATTTGGAATAGTTCAGTAAAAAATAAGAATGCCTCAGTAACCAAAATAGCTCTCAACTGGATGCCAAATCGTCTTCTCAAAAATACGCTCATAATTACGCCCATAATATCACTCAAATTACACAGTGTGATATGGAGTTCTAGAATGTATTGTATTAATATGGACCGATGAAGAGGGCGCATTTGAAGGGTCCAGGGAAAAAACCGATTAAGTCTATGCTCTTCATTTTAGTAACTAGAAAAAATGGAAAACCGACGTAGTCGGAAGTAACAAGGCATAGAGATTTTGGTGTACAGGGGAAGAACCGACAAAGTCTTCGCATCCAGGGGAAGAACCGACGATGTAAATGCCTCTGTGATTCACATTTCTTATCAGTTCCGTATTGCTCCCCTCAACCAGTGTTCTGTAGAATGTCTTCTAGGTTCTCGAAATAATTCCATTGTGTTTTTTTGTTGTTTATTTTTAATAAATAACTATTATTGTGTTGAAGAACAGTGTACTAGAAGGTAAGCATCGTTTGATTATACAGTACAGATTAATACAGAGATAATACAGCACGGTATAATACAGATTGACTTTCGTGGTTTTATTTTTTAGGTTTCCTATCAGCCCTATCAGCCAAGTATCGTGACATAACGAGCCTCCTCGAATTTTGTGGTCCAGCTGCGGTGAAATTTTTCTCAAATCTCTCATCAATCTCTCACTTCCACAAAAATGATGTAAATCTTTTTGCAAATCCTTAAAAAATGAAATCGATACCTAATGAGTGGGAATGGCTTTATTTTGCTTCAGATGGTGAAAACTGTTTAAAAGGCCTTTCAGAAAAAAGATCTACCTCTACATTATATCTTCAACATTTAAAATTTCATTTTACTATTATTATTAAGTTTGTTTTAACATTAGGGGTATTCATGGTCTGGGAGATTCGACGTCGAATCGTCGAATTTCGAATTTGGAGATTCGACGGGAGTCAATGCGCATGCGCACCGGCAAATACGACGATTCGATTTACGACGGGCTGAAGGCGTCGAATTACGAGATTTGACGTCGAATTACAAACCCTAGCGCTAGCGGCCGTTGTGCGAAGCAACTATCATAACATCAACAAACAGATCTTCTCTTCCTTTCATTTTGAGTTTTTCTTTTAACACCTTTTTTAATTTTTATTCCGTTTTTCCGTTCGTTTATTTCTTTTTTATTTTGTTCGAAGTGGGTTTTTTCTCGATTAAATGAGTGGAGCTGAGCCACCCAAGCGGCTAAGGAAAAACGCGACCATCTGATGGTCTGCTGGAGAAGTGGAAAAATGTTGCTTGCTGGCATTAAAGCGAGCTTAGCACATTCTCCTTTCTAGCATCCAACATGTTTCAGCCATGAGATATGTACCAAAATGCGTTCAAAATTGTGTGACGGAAGTAGCAAGGGTTTTTCTTTGAGACAAGACTCCTCATCGGTAGGTACCCATTCAGAAGTCTGAAGCATGATCCTTTTTTAATTCTAGCCGTAGATTTTTTCGTTCGTGTACTAGGAACTTTGTTAAAGGATTTTATTAGGAACCTCTGGGGTATTCTCATATTTTAACAAAGGAAATTAATGAACATGCGGTTCTTTTGACAATGACTTGGTTATCGTCTGAAGCCGCAAGGAGCGCTACGCACAATTCGATTTTCGACGATTCGACGGGAGAAAATGTGGGAGCCTCATGAGACCCTCGAGTTTACGACGATTCGATATACGAAGATTCGACGATCGAATCAGACCATGAATACCCCTATTATACAATAATTAAACGACGTACGAACAGAAAAAAAAACATGGGTTTTCTCCTTTGGATGAGAATTGACATCGTTGGTTCTTCCCCTGTTTTTTTGGGGGGTTTGCTCAGTTTTTGAATTTTTTAACTAGTAAGTAGTATAACAATAGTTTTAACCTTTTATGGAACACTTCAATAGATGTTTTAACCCATTAACGCTCGAAACTTTTTTTTCTATATATTTGAAAATAGATCTTTCTGATATTCCGACTCCAAATAGTCTTTAGAACACGGGAAAAATAATTCCAAAAATCTCCTGGTCGAATTTCATGGGTTTAGATTGCCATATCGCAACGCTGGGAGCCACAAGAACTAATCTTTATTTTTCAAAAACTCAGTATATTGTTTCACGATCTAACCGGATCTACTAGGAACTCTTTTGGAATATTGGATGAGGAATACATCCAATATTGAGTGTATTTCATCAACTCATTGTAAAATTCATAATTAGTCAAAAAATATCACTCAAGGATTAGATCATAGCCCTGGTGATGAAAACATGGGTAATTGGTAGGGGACTTTTTACTTCTTACAACCTCTAGCCACGCCAAGAATCAATCAATCTGAAGGTGACGCATCGTGCTTAGTGAGCATCCAATGAGCTATGTGCAACACCCACTTGGCAGACTACTGTTTGTTACCGCGTATTTGGTAGGAAAATCGGTAGTACTGATGACATTCAATCAGGTCATTTCTTCTTCATCTTTCTCATAGCTACGTGCTATGAGCCTTACCCTCATGGCTGGAGATAGAAAATTAATTGAATTATATATCAATATAATTAGACAGATCTGGAGAAAAAGATCCCCAGGATGAAGGACTTCTCAATTACTCAGGAAGGTGCCCAGCAGCCTCCGAACAGAAAGGCCCTCTATATTGCCATATGGCAACACCGGGCGTTAACAGGTTAATGTATAATTGGACACATTTAATTTTTTTATTTGCGTCTAGCCAAACACAATGAAGTTTCAAACTTTCAAAATGAGTTTTCTCATTTTCAAGAAATAGTGACTTAGTCAGTTTTTCCCCTGGACCCTTCATTTTATGACTTCACAGGTTTATAAAGATATGTGCCTGAACCTACTACATAAATTATCAATTTCCTCATGTTATCGTCGACGCCGAATTTCATCATTTCACTCAACAGGATGTCTCCATGAATCCTCGCTTGGGAATGAAAATATTTTCGACTGTTTTGCATCATTCGCCTGTTTTTCCTCCATAACTCCATCTAAGCGAATAAGCAGGCAATAAATGAGCTTTTTTCGGCGGAGAGAGGGGCCTCATTAAATTCTTCCAGTGTTCCACCCCTCGCGGAAAAAAGGCTCTTCCATCTTCATTGGATTATGGGGATAATCATATCGTTCGTTATCCCAACGGGGGTTTTCCATTGAATTTCCCCTCTATTATAGCTCCGAATTTATAATCACCAATTATGTTCGGATTATGGTTCGATCGACTTCCATTTGAATCGAATTTTCTCTCCATAAGTTTTATTAATCTCACATTTCTTGGTCCGGCAGGTAAATATTACTCCTGACTATTTGTGTTCGTTCCACAGACCACAGGACTCCATCATTTATTTATTTATTTGAGGGCACGCCCAATTTACAATCAACAGAAATACAGTCAAGCTAGTTACTAATTACAGAAAATATAATTTGAAGGTAGGGGGAAACAGGAAAAAACAAGTGGGTGTGGCACATAGCTTCCTCGTATCCATAACCTGATTGTGTGGATGTTCCAATGCATGGTAGTTAATCTCAAAACATCAATCTCTAAGTACCTTCCACTACCCTCATAGGGGACCATCAACACGCTAATCTGAACAATCCTGCGAAATTTCATCGATATCGGATGGAAAATGAACAAGTTATGGCTGTTACAAGGAATTCACGTTTGCGCATGCGCAGAGGATGCGGTGAATTTTAAGGCCTTGGTTTTTATTGGGGACTATCTACAACCTAATCCGCATAAGCCCTGAAAATTTCATCAAAATCGGATAGACAATGAGGAGGTTATGGCTGTTACAAGGAATTCACGTTCGCGCATACCCAGTGACTAGTATCGATACGGGGGTGATAATTTTCACAGGGGACTATTTACAACTTAATCTACATAATCCCTGAAAATTTCATCGAAATCGGATGAGAATTGTGGAAGTTATGGCTGTGGCAGGGATTTCATGACAGACACACAGACAGACAGACACGGAACCAAAATGGTTCAGAAAGGTCTGAAACGTAAAACGCGTGTGGAAATTTTGATATTGGAGAACTTTTCTTTCAACCTTGATAAGTGAAAACAAAGCTTCCGCTACCTTGGTAGACTCGGAAGCAATAATTGCATAATAAAAACTTTGAATTTAACTAAATAAAATGGGAAAAGAATTAATTAAGGATTTTAGGGATGGTAGGGGATCACGTTGTTTATTTTAAATATATTTATTGTGGTACCTTTTATGATCTCACTACGCCAGTGGTTTTCGAATTCTTTGAGTCGCTTCCCCCTTCCAGCAATCCTTCTCCAATCTTCCCAAAACTAAGTTATTTGAGATAACAAATAAAAGAAAATTTTAAATTTTGCTTTTGAGTCTACCAAGGTAGCGGAAGCTTTATTTTCACTTTTGAAGGTTGAAAAATGTTCTCCGAAATCAAAATTTCCACTTGCGTTTTACGTTTTAGTCTTTCCTGAACAATTTTGGTTCCGTGTCTGTCTGTCATGAATTACTTGCCACAGCTATAACGTATACAATTCTCATCGGATTTCCACGAAATTTTCAGGGATTATGGGGGTTGGCGTGTAGATGGTCCCCTATGATAATCATTGCCTCCAGACTGATGGTAGCCACTGCGCATGCGCAAATGTGAAATCCTTGCCACAGCCATAACTTCATTATTTTCCAACAATATTCAGAGATTGTGAGGGTTGACATGTAAAGTCCCTTATTTAAGGTACTTAGAGATTGATGTTTTGAGATTAACTACTATGCATTGGATCATCTATACAATCGGGTTAAGGATACGAGGAAGCTAACATGGGGTTCGGTAGTCAAAAATTTTCAAAAATTTCATTTTTCAGATTTAAAAAAAATATTATTCTACACATTATCCTCGACATTTTGGTATATAAAACTTTCATGTTTGCGTCAGAAAATGTCCTGCAATCGTTGCCTGAAGTTTAGTATCTCCGAACCGCTTTTCGGTACCAGTACTTCGCTATTGCTAAGCTATTTTTTCCACTTTTTCATGCTTATGGAAGTTGCTGTGAAGCACATTATTCATGTAGCAATAAAAAAAAAGTTTGGTGACGAGGTTTCATAAAGGTTCATGGAAAAGAGAAACAAGTTGGCACGCATCGTGACGTAATCGTCGTAGTAGGTACCTTTTCAGTTTATTGCGTTTTTCTCAAAACTATGTTTTTCAATGCGTTTGACCCATTATCTCTGGAACTACGCATGATATCGAGATGATTCTATTTTTGTGTTAAGGAAGAATAATAGTTCTACACATTAGCATATGCTTTTTGTAAACAAAATACTTGAAAGCCGAGAAATTTTTTTTTGTTTGACTCAAAAAAAGGGTTATCTAAAATAGCTGTACAAAAAAAGTTTAAAGATATTTTTGGAAAGCAGTATGCTTATTTGTTGTCCTTGAGTAGCTGAACAATATGAAAAAAAATCATGCAGATCGAAATTAGCGTTGTCTAGATAATGGGTCACGAAAAATGTTATTTTTACCATATGACTACCGAACCCCCTTAAGGTACTTAGAGATTGTTGTTTTGAGATTAACTACTATGCATTGGATCATCTATACAATCGGGTTAAGGATACGAGGAAGCTATGTGCCAAACCCACCTAGTAGACGTTTTTAATTTCATCCAATGCAATCATAATCATAATTATATCTAACCAAGCATTCCAAGTGCTCCGTTCGTGCAAAAGCCCATTACTTTTGCTTCCGAGTCTACCAAGGTAGCGGAAACTTTGTTTTCACTTTTCAAGGTTGAAAAAGAAAGCTCTCCAAAATCAAAATTTCCACTCGAGTTTTAAGTTTTAGACCTTTCAGAACAATTTAGGTTCCGTGTCTGTCTGTGTGTGTGTCTGTCTGTTTGCCATGAAATACTTGCCACAGCCATAACATCTACATTTCTGATCCTATTTTGATGACATTTTCAGAGATTGTGCAAGTAGCCGTGTAGATGGTTCCCTATGAAAATCATCACCACCGGACAGATAGTAGCCACTGCGCATGCGTAAACTGCCACAACTTTCACATTTTTCATCCGATTTCGATGAAATTTTCAGGGGTCATGTCGATCAGATTGTAGACGGTTCCCTATGAAAACCATCATCCCCGGACTGATAGTAGCCGCTGCGCATGCGCAAACGTGAATTCCTTGTAACAGCCATAACTTCCACATTTTCTATTCAATTTTGATGACATTTTCAAGGATTATGTGGATTAGGAGATAGATGATCCTCAATGGAAATCAAGGCCTTAAAATTTACAGTAGCCTCTGCGCATGCGCAAACGTAAAATCCTTGTAACAGCCCTAACACTTACATTTTTCATCCGAATTTGATGAAATTCTCTAGGATTGTTCAGGTTGGCGTACAGATAGTCCCTTATGAAAATCATCCTCCCAGACCAATATTAGCTGCTGTGCATGCGTAATCGTCAATTAATTTAACAGCCATAACTTCTACATTTCCATCCGATTTCGATGAAATTTCTCAGGATTGTTCAGATTAGCGTGTAGATGGTCCCCTATGAGGGTAGCGGAAGGTACTTAGAGATCGACGTTTTGAGATTAACTACTATGCATCGGATCATCTGTACAGTCGGGTTATGGATACGAGGAAACTATGTGCCACACCCACTTGGCAGACGTTTTTGATAGATAGATTGATAAAATAAAGTGTATGTTTGACCTTGAAAAACAAACAAATTATATTATACTCATCATGCCTTGGAAAAACCGTTGGAAAACAGGAGAACTGGAGATGGCCTCGATACCATTTTCATTCTGTAAAATCATTTGGTTTCCTTTCATCATATTCTATGCTACTGCCTTGTCAAATGTCTTATAAAATCTTTATTTTTTGACGAAACACCATAATTCATTTTTTGGTGATATACTCATTGACCAATTATGCGGGTATTAGAATACTTTTTACAAAAACGAGGTACCATGCATGTTCTAACAGATGTCCCCAATACATGGAATCCGTCAGAAATCAAAAATATTGAGAATTAGCGACCGAAAGAGAATAAAATTTATTCTCGGCTCTTTCGGTCGCTAATTCTATTGGTATATTTAATATATTGGGAGACTGATAGGTGAGAACTATTGGGAAAATGATTAAGCTCCTGTCTCTCTTTTCTCGATATAGCTGTCTCTCCCGCACACTTGTCATCCCCTTTAGCCTTAAAGCTACATTGTCAAGATATATAATATGGATGTTGCTCTAAAGATACAGTGCCAAGATACTGATGCTCATGTTGCATTCAACCAGAACCTTCATCAAACTAGTTATTAAACTCGATAAGTTATAGAATTTAAGTTTAAAACGCTGCAAATTATTACACAATGGTACATTATTTTTCTATATTGATCACTCGTCTGCGAAGCCACCAACCATCCAACATGAAGAAAAACATCATCACATTTCAGTCAGCTAAAAGTTGAACGGAGATTAAGCGTCTTTTGCGATTCACTTTTCGTGTTTCTAATTTATCGTACGTCCAACCTTCAAATTCTCGTAGGGAGCGAACGGTTTGTCCTACAGAGCTCCGCGTGGTCTCGAAAAATTTTAAAAATTCTATAGAATCTTAAATTGAAGGAAAAACAATACCTGTATATCAAAATTTTTTGAGTTAGGGCGTTTTAAAATTTTCAAAATTCATTTTTGAACCTTTAGAAATGACCTACATCAACCAACATCTTCAGGGAACAACTAGACCCCGAATGGAGCCTACATACGAAATTTCATCAAAATCGGTCAATGCTAAGTGGCGAAAGTGCCGCGTACGGCGTACGGCGGACGGACGGCCAAATTTTTATTCGATTTTTGGATTCTACGTACCTTGAAACGTAAACCATCAAATTTTGAGAGGGTGTTAAAAAATTTGTTTTCTTAGTCGATTCCAAAGGTTCATTATTGAAAATAATAAACCAAAAAAAAAAACATTTCCTCCCAAATGATATTTGTCTTCAAATATCCGAAATTGAACACTCATTGCGTTTTGGAACTTTTTGATCGACTGATGTTGCTTTAAAGCAACATTGCCATGTTGAGAGTGGAATCAGCGTTAGCCGTTAGGCCGTTGAAAGCTATGTGCAACACCCCAGCGTATGTTTTTATTTAACTTGTTCTGTTTTCAACCTTTCCACTTTACGAAGGGTCGTTGAGTTTTTTGAAAAGTGCAATTTCAAAGTGCACCGTATAAACCGGTTTTGATAATGAAATGCACATCCAACTTGCATATTATTCTCACCAAGATGGCATCATTACCCTAATGAGAGGGAAGAAGGCGGTGGCGGGCACTTAGCGAGCAGGCGAGTGTATATATGGCTGTAGTGTGTTAGCCGCAGTGTGTTGGTCTTAAAAAGGTGCTTGTGTATGTTGATTGAAGTTTCAGACGGTGGGCATAATTACCAAGTGATACCTCCGAACACAGCGCTGCGAAGGGAATTCGGTTCATTAGCGGCCCCCCTTTTTCTCTTCCACTTCACCCTGGCAACGCTAGCGACCAACTACTTCTACCACTCCTCACACCAAGATGTACCTGGGGTTGCGAAATACTTGGTAATCTTCATCAAGATTCTTCATTACCACGCGACCGTTTCCACTACTTGATCCTAATATCCGTGTTTCATTCGGTCCCGTCGAGTGAAAGTGGAGTTTGTCAAATGAACATCTCGGTTCCATCCTCGGAGATGCGATATCTGTACGACTTTATCTGCCGTTCGCACTGTGTGTTGAGACGATAAGAGTTTAGTTGAATCAAGATGAGCGTGGCCGTGTTTCACCTCTACAGAATATCGTCATTAAAACAAGGTAAGAGGAGGAGTTTATGATTAACTGTGATGAGTCTTCAGACATGGTTATTTTGGTTTATTATTTTCAATAATGAACCTTAGGAATCGACCAAGAAAAGAAATGTTAACCCTTCCTCAAAATTTGTTGGTTTACGTTTCAAGGTACACACCTATACTCCAAAAATCGAATAAAAATTTGGTCGTCCGTCCGCCGTACGCGGCACTTTCCCCACTTAGCATTGACCGATTTTGGTTTATTACCTATCTTCAATAATGAACCTTTGGAATCGACCAAGAAAAAAAATTTTAACACCCCCTCAGAATTTGATGGTTTACGTTTCAAGGTACGTAGAATCCAAAAATCGAATAAAAATTTGGCCGTCCGTCCGCCGTACGCGGCACTTTTGCCACTTAGCATTGACCGATTTTGATGAAATTTGGTATGTAGGCTCCATTTGAGGTCTAGTTGTGCCCCGAAGGTTTTGGTTGATGTAGGTCACTTCTAAGAGTTCCAAAATCAATTTTGAAATTTTGAAAACGCCCTAACTCAAAAAATTTTAATATAAAGGTATTGTTTTTCCTTCAATTTAAGATTTTATAGAATTTTTAGAATTTTTTGAGACCACGCGGAGCTCTGTAGGACAAAATGTTCGCTCCCTACGAGAATTTAAGGGTAGGACTTACGATAAATCAGAAACACGAGTGTGAATCGCAAAAGAGGCCTAATCTCCGTTCAAATTTTAGCTGACCGAAATGCGATCGATGTTTTTCTTCATGTTGGATGGTTGGTGGCTTTGCAGACGAGTGATCTATATAGAAAAATAATAAACCATTTGAGTAATAATTTGCAGCGTTCAATAAATGTATTAGCTTTCCGTCTGATGTTACTGTCTTTCCCAAGAATGGGGCAAACCCCCGCAGAGACACATTTTTAAAAAACCTTCAGTTCTTCAATAATATTGATGACATAGCGATGAAAATTGTCAGGTAGAGTTGGTTGATGGATATTGACATAGTGAGTGTTTTAAATGGAAAACATTCGAAAGTGCGGGGACTTACCCCACCCTACCCTAACTCACAACACATAACCCATATGCTGCTTTTGAGCCCTGATGAGGGATATACATTTTCCGGGAGCTAGGCGATAATAGCGTTTTTCTGGATGGCCCCAGTCCCGACATTTGACAATTTATTCGTCATTAACGCTCCCCATCTGCTGACTACAGGTAATTTTATACCATTTCAATATTCCGTTCTTGGATTTTAGTAATCCGCTGTAATGAGATATACGACAATAATATATTCCGCTGCGGTTAGCGCAGTTTTCCGAAAACACGGTGGAGAAAAGTGTGGCATATAAAATGCCATTTAGGGCGAAGTGGGCTCTTGGAGAGGTTTTGGAGGAGGCAACGCAGGTTAGGAAGGGTCGAAAAAGCTCCGGTGTCTGGCTCACAAAACAGAAGGAAACAAGCCCTTCACGAAGGCCTTCAAGGCACGGAGTGGTTCGCAAGTGGTTGAAGTGTGCAACAGTGCAACACTCCAGACACCTCGAACAAGGTTGAGGCATGTCGTAGACGTCTGAGAAGGAAAAGGCACGGATTTAGCTTTTTATTGTTCCCCCCCCCCCTGTCGGGCTCGCGATGAGTGGCTTGTTTCAAGACCTTCTCCTTCTACTAATCGATAATACAAACTGTGTCCTTCAAAATGAACCCGACAGCTGTAGGATATTTGAGTAGATAGTGCTCAGTTGTATTGAAGTCACCTAACTAGAGAATATTTTGTGGTTATTTAGTGAGAACGATAACATTTATTGAACACTTTATGAGTGAAAAAGTCGGAAAAGGACTTCAGTAGTTAGTTAGTTAAATAAAGAGCTTGTATCCATTTTTATACTTTTTGTTTTTTTCGCGGATTCTGAATCTTTGGGATAAGGCCTATCACCTCACGAGTTGAATTTCTTCCAAAACGGTTTGTTCCCGTTTTAAAAGCTTGCTAAAAATCGGGCTTGCCGACAAAACGGCTTACATCCATCCCGTTGTTTAAAATAAAGACTTTTTTAAAATTAGGTTTTCGGATTCTACGTATAAATAAAAAAAAAAAAAAAAAAAAAACGTTTTCGACAGAAAAGTATCGGGATACACCTTCTTTTTTACTAGTATCAAAAGGTGCTATATAAGATTTTCTATTTAAAAACGCTTGCATACGAGTCTGCAACGCATTGGGACATTTTCATGTCTTTACCTATTGCTTTTTACCTCACTATAGGATTTTATAACCCACCCTCCGTTAAGAGGTAGGTACCTAATTTCAATAAAATAGACGATTCCGGATTAATTATCTTCTACACTCACGATCATTAGTTTGTAAACAAAATATGAGAACAGTTATGCCCATAGCTCCGCTATTCGTATAGTCAATATGTTATGGAGAACATGAAAATGTTCGTTAAATCGAGAGCTTTCCAACGAGTGGTGAACGATTTTTGTGGGTTAAAAAGTGTAGAAAAGGAACAAACCTAACAACGGGGTCGTTGTAAGCGGAAATCATTATAAAGGCACTGTAACACAATTTCGTTACGCAATTTCGTGACAGTTTTTTGTGCTATGTGCCAAGGCAAAGACATGAAAATGTCAAAAAAAAGAAAAACCATGAAACGTAAACCATCAAATTTTGAGAGGGGTTTGAATATTTTTTCTCGCTCGATTCAGAGGGAAAATGATAGGTAAACATATAAAAGAAATTGAGAATGAACCTTTTCTTCCCACAATCAAAAACTCGCTTTTTTTCAAAGTGGCTCATATCCATTGTTTCTCATCAAATGGGTTTATATCCTAATGAGAAATGGCCGTGTCTCCCTCATAAAGCATGCCAAAATTTCGAAATATGTAAATCACATAATAAATCACGAAATTCGGTCTTACAATCAAGAGATCCATGAACAAACTATTTGGAAAATTTGGGAACCATAGACAGCTTCCTTCGCCATGAAGTTAGTGTTTCTCAATTTCCCACAAAACATTCGAAGTGGATATAAGCCCGTTTGAAAGAAAACTCCTCAATTGCTATCGCACCGAGTTAGAGAGGCATAGTGTTGATTTGAAATCCTTCGCTTAAAAGCCCGAAAGGTCGATTAGACAGGCCGGCTGAAAGCCATCGCATCGGTTCATAGCTGTGGTCTCAACTTGCTTCCATGAGATGAAGAGGTCAGCAATTGAGGCTTCAGCTATAAGTTCTCCGCCGACCAGGGTTTCGGGATCCTTGCGAGTTCCAGTCCAGAGCCTGTCTTGAAATTTTTTATATCTTCCTTTCCGAAGGATATGTCCTTCCCATCTTCACTTCCTTTCACGGATAGTTTCAGAGATGAGGTTTTGGTAACACCTTCGGTGAAGGACTTGATTTGAAATCCAGTTCTCCAGCCACCAAACTCACATTATCGTGCGAAGACATCTGTTGATAGAGGCTTGGAGGTGTTAGTGCAAGCCGAAACTAACCAGGTTTTAAGTCCGTTCAGCAACATAGATTCGTCTCGAAGATTCGGAGTTTTCTTCCTAAGCTCAGCCGTTAAGATCTCCAGACTGGTCGAAGCATAGAAAATCCAACTCTCGTCTTATAATTTATTCGAGAGAAACATCCATGCGTGCTCTGCCATCGGCTGCTATTTGACTTCCCAGGTATGTGAATGATTCCACATCCTAAATCTGCTGATTTCCAACACAGAGTTGGTTGGCTGGGAGGAGGACATTACTTCTCACGGCGTTTGTCTTGACAGCAATAATATTCTCTAATATTTTGTGATAAGTAGTAGCTACTACAGTTCCAACTCCATCATAAAGTAAGAAACAATTTGAATTGTATTGAGATTCGATAGATTCTGGTTTTTTCGAGTGAAATTCTCCATTAAATGGAGAAAATTCAGAAAGAGAAAATTTTTCTCTCGTAGAGTTTGATATAATTTCCAACCATGTCGCGTTAAGAGCCCTGATTGTTGGCACAGCGTAGTTTGCACAAATTTGAACTTTTGGTAACTCAATTTGAACTTTTGGCAAATCCATAACGTTTCGACAACTATTGGAGTCCTTGTCCACCTTTTTTAATCCTACAATGTTCAATAGTGTTTTTTTCTCTATTAAAGACACAAAAATGCAACAAGGCATTGTTGTAGCTATTCAACAATAAAAGTTAACCCGAGGAACCGAAATATACCTTTTTCATCGGTCGTTCTGTCTGCAATCAATGAAAGCTAAGAAATCGTAATTGTAAGGTAATAAAAAGCCCTTGAACACTTCTCATTTCGGACAACTTCATGCGGGTTTGGAGATACTCGGAGTTGCAAGAATGTTTTCAACAAATTATGGTTTGTAAAGTGCAGCTATCGTGTTCTTATTCAAGTCTTGATAGCACGAAGGCTCTCCTGAACATTTTGATTCCCAGTCAACCAAGGTGACGGCAGCGATGTTTTCACTTTTTATGGACGAAAAAAAGAAAATGACCTCCAAAATCAAAATTTCCACTCGCATTTCACGTTTTCGATCTTCCTGAGCAATTTTGGTTCCGCGTTCGTCTGTGTGTCTGTCAGTCGGTCCGTGTACTTGCAAATCCTTGTAATGGGCAAAACTGCTCGTATAGAATGAAACAGTCCGATTCAAATGAAATTCCCAAGGATTGTGATGGTCTAGTAATCCTGCAAATGCGCAAACGAAAAATCGTTGTAACAAGCGTGGTTTTGACGGCTTCCATTACCACCCTGACATTTTCAGGGATGAATGATTGAGACTCTGGAAGGTCCTCAATGAAACCAGTGATGAGCAGATTAATGGTAGCCACTGCGCAAGTGCAAACGGGAAAACAACTAGAAGAAGAAAAAGAAGCAAAATTATTTTATTACAAAACAAAGAAAAAAAGGAAAATACACAACCTGTAAAATAAACAACAAATCACATCGTAAGTAAAGATAGGCTTAGCCTACGACCGTCTGAATAGTTCAGACTGTGTCTGACCCTATAGAGAACCTTATATACCTACCTAAACTCAAATTGCGACGAAAAACTAGAAATATAAAAAATACCTATACCCAATAAAAATACCAATACCCACATATTCAAAAACCAAGCATTGAAAGAAAAAAAAACAGCTATATTCAAAACTCTAAACAGGAAATTTTTTTATTCGATTTTCGTATTCTACGTAGATTGTAGATTGTAGATTGTACCTGAATCTACGGATCAGGGTGAGGGGAGCCCATAAGCACTGAAGCCTGGTGGCTTATTGTGCTTCTCCGCAGATTCTATTGTCTAGTCAAACAGTCCCAGCCCTTTAGTAAGGGCCAGTAGTGGTTTGGCTAGGTTAGTGCAGGGGAATGCCTGCATGGGTGTGGGTGACCCAAAGAGTTGGAACCAGCGGATTGATAGGGCTTGGCAATCAAAAATTATGTGGGAGGCCTTTTCTTCAGCCTCACCACATAGCCTGCATAGGGTTGTATCTTGCGTCACCCCAATGCGGTTAAGGTGGAATCGGAGTGGGGTGAAGCCTGTTACCAGACCAACCATTCTACGTACTTTGATATGTAAAACATCAAATTTTGAGGGGGGGGTTAAATTTTTTTTTCTTGCTCGATTCCAAAGGCTTATTATTGAAAATAATAAACCAAAACAGCTATATTCAAAACTCTAAACAGGAGTGCCACCAATATTTTAATTGTTGGCACAATTAAAATTTTGTCACCCATTTAAAATTAAATTGCTGATCTAATTTCGTACTT
The DNA here is from genome assembly GCA_009739505.2 of Apolygus lucorum. Classification (NCBI taxonomy): domain Eukaryota; kingdom Metazoa; phylum Arthropoda; class Insecta; order Hemiptera; family Miridae; genus Apolygus; species Apolygus lucorum. The sequence goes on along the minus strand of CM019183.2, from coordinate 49,178,345 downwards.
TTAAATTCCTGTTCTGATTGTTAATAATTTTGTCACCCACTAGATATTAAATTCCAATACTCTTTGGTAGGACTATGCATCAAGTATTTAGTTAGCCAGCTTGCCTCAATTCTCTTTATTTTCAAGAAAATGTACGAAATAATCCTCTCCCATTTCATGAATTCCAAAATATTTGATTCTGTATTCCAATAAGATCGAGCAAACAGCTATGAAATGAAGATATCCTCCAATTTGATATGTTTGCATTGAGAGCAATCTACACGCTCATTGTCACAACCAGGGCGACAGTTTAGAGCTAGCATCTCACAGATAAGAAGAATGCAATAAATCCATGCAAGATTAGGCAATGAAAGACCTGCTGTGGATTGATTAGAAGAGCAACTGGTACTGCGTGGTTACAATACAATAACTTCTCCAGTTTCTATCCGAATTCGATGTCATTTTTAGGTACCGTGTGGTTGGGATTGCGGGAAGCACTCCATGAATTTCATCATCATCCGATCACATAATTCAAAGAGTATTGGTAGGTTTTAAGAATTGTTTTGGTTACCCACCATACATCGGATCAACTGTACAATCGATATATTAATACGAGGAAGCTATGTGTCACACCCTGTTTGAACTCGTTTTGTCTATTTCTGTTTTTGTCTATTTCCGTTCCAAATGAGATAACCATTGTTGCAACAACAATGGTTGATGGTCTTGAGGAAGTGCTCCATGAATTTCATCATCATCCGATCACATAGTTCAAAGAGTAGTGGTAGGTTTTAAGAATTGTTTTGGTTACCCACCATACATCGGATCAACTATACAATCGACATATTAATACGAGGAAGCTATGTGTCACACCCTGTTTGAACTCGTTTTGTCTATTTCTGTTTTTGTCTATTTCCGTTCCAAATGAGATAACCATTGTTGCAACAACAATGGTTGATGGTCTTGAGTATGACCTCTAGCAGTATCTCATCTAATTATTCATTATCTTATTCAGTATCTTACTGATTATTCATCTTCAATTCAGGCCCCTCTACAGAGCTCTTAGCAAACAAATTCCTTAGAAAACGATCCAGCCGATTTGACGTTACGCTCAGCAGTAGGCACATTAATTTTTTCAAAAGTAATCTATTTTCAACCGAAGCACAGAGAACCCCAATAAGATTCCAGCTCGACAAAAGTCATCTATATCTATCATATAATATATGATACATCTATCTATATCTATCATATATTATATGATACATATAATATATTACATTATATTGCTCAAAATGAAAACTGTACCAAGAACGAGCCAACTCCCAAATTTCTTTCGAACTCTTAGGCAGGTTGTTCAAGTTCATCGCGTCACCACATCGGGCGAGCTCTTACAAGTTCTAAACAACAATTTTAAAGTTAGCTCATTGTTACTGCAGGGTCTACAAACATTCATAGGTTTTTTTTCGAAATTTCGCTAAAACTGGTCAAATTTAGGATGTGTTTCAGAGAGTTTCATATTGCATTTCCAAATACAAGTTTATTTTTTCATGAATTTAATTAGCATTCTATAGTAAAGAGATGTTTGAAAAAGATCATGTGTTTATTGAGTAATCTGATAGTTAGCAAAGTGTGGGGAAGGCAGGCTCGATCTGCCGGGTAAACGAGAGGTTTCCTCAAGGTTTGAAAAACACTTTGCTCTGTATTCGTCTATTTTGGTTATTTTGATATCAACGAAAACATAATTAGCACCAATAGAATTCATCAAGGTTCATCTCACCTTTCAAGAGGCACATTTTAGTGAAATTGACAATAGTAAGATATGAAGAAGAATAATCATGTAAACGATAAATATCTAAATCCCTGAAAAAAAAAGGCGTTTTTTTCCTGTCACTCAAGTTCTTGACGTTCTGTCAAGTCAACCAAGTAAACTAAAGATACTTTTGTTGTCACTGTAACACGTTATCTGAAAGGAGAACTGTTCTTGGTTCGAGTAAGAAGTAATTTCTATATTTCTATAGGTACGAATTATATACGGCTTGATTCGTGTTTGACCTCCTTGTGCGACACGACGGACAAATTTCATTTAAAATATTTTGAAGTTACCTACATAATAATTTGCAGAGAAACAGATTATTATTTTACATTGGTATTCAATATCATGTCGGGCTCTATCAGTAATAAATTACAAGTATTACTCAAGTCTTGGGACAAAAGACAGAGCAATCCTGCCACTCCTTCAAAACTGAATGACGAGAGAAACCAAGGAACTCCAGGATACAATACTCGTCCAACGACTTCGAAAATCGGCTCAACTTCAAGATCCACTCCGCCCTCAAATCATGAATAAATTATTGTTCACCAAAAACTACTTAAGTCACTATCAGTTTTAAATAATTAAGCTGCAACATGAATGCATTTGCAATGTTTTAATTTTGCATTCATGTTGCGCCTTAATTCTTCAAAACTGAGAGTGACTGTGCGTCCGTTGTCTACACTAACAATTAATAATAATTACTATTACTCAACTTTTTTCAGTGTAGACCTCCCATCGGCAATGATCGCAGCTTCTTCACTGTCAATACTTTGCAAAAATAATTTAGCTTCTTTTACCCCATTAGTGTGCTCGTGTGAAGGGCGTTGCAAGCAGAGTTCCTAGCCTTCCAAAAGAAGCTCGTAAACGTGCTCGCTGATAAATGGAGTAAACCAAGATCTGCCATTGCTGGCTGGGTAAGAACTAAACTCCAGATATCAATCACAAGTGCAGTCTCCCGACGTCTTCGAGGCTCGAAAAAGAGCATCAGATGCCTCGGAATGGGGTAAGAGGACGGAGCAACCCCACCCCTACTAAGAAATTAGAGAAGAGGCCGCTCCCGATGCTCATTAAAAAAAAAATGGATTATTGAAATGTAGATGTGGATCAAGCACATAACCAATACAAAAGAAGAACTCGGAAGCAAAACACTAAATGCCTTTATTGTGCCTCTTCTGTGCCCATCCGTTTGCTTCATCCTTGATAATAAATAGTTATAATTGAAAAAATATAATAATAATTTAGCTACAGTGGAACAAATATATTGATGATGAACTCCAACCCTAAAGTACTATTAGGAACAAACAGTTGGTCCTAAAGAGCTCTGGATGGTCTCATTCAATTCTAAAAAACAAATAGTATTTTTATTGATGAAAAAACAACATCTTTCATTGAAAGTTTTTGAGCTAGAGTATTTTAAAAATTTGTTCTTTGTTTAAGAAGAATTCTATTTATATTTCCTATATTTGTTTTGTATTGCTCTTCCCTGGACAATTCGATTCGAAATTTTTCTGTTTATTCTCAAACTGGGTGGCTTCTACCAATCGAAATGTGACGAAGTCCATAGGGAATCATGTCAAATCGTTCTCCGAAAAATCATCTGAACTATTAGAGACTGAAAATTCATTGTTTGAAGGGATTCACGTTATTGTGAACGCGTACACTGCAATATTCTTACATTATCGGAACTCATAAGACGGTCCGGGGACTAACCCACATTTTCCTGAAATTTTCTTTTGAAGCGCAACACATTTCTGTACGTTTTCCCCCAAAAACTGGTTTTTCTGATGGGCAGACAGAGCCGAAATTGTTCAGAAATCTTTGACTTTTGAGGACTTATTTTGTTGATCTGTCGGATTAACACTACTAATATCACACTAACAGTAGGTAACTACACTACTGTGAGATGTTGACTTGAAATATTTGATATTGGGTTTATCCTAGATGCTGTGTGATCGAAATTTCGGCATCATCGTAGGCCCTGCTGATTTAAAAGATCCATTACATTTTACGATCAACACCGTATCCGTAACACACATGTTGAGAACCGAATTTCCGATCATCATTAATCGGACGAGTGCTTAAGTACTTTGAATTGGAACGGTGGAAGGAACTAAAAATAACAAAGAAAGGCCGGTCTTCGAAGAATATTGTTGGAATGGGACCTTTTTCAGAGCTTCAAAGCAAACAGACTATTGCTTAACAAAAAAAAAAAAAAAAAAAAGCTGTGAGAGACAATTGAACAGTTCTGAGTTACACTCATGGAGTTTTTTTGTTGCAATTTTGTTCAATAAATTTTGTATGTTAAAATCGAAAAAATGGTGATTTGTTTCTCCTAAAATATTTGGATTTTTTGACACAACACTTTCTTCATGGCGATCTTTGGAAAATTATTTCTTGGCGGTCTTATTTTTGATGGTGAGGATCAAAAAGGAAATTGAAACGAGCTCAGTTAAATATGTCCAGCTCATAATAATTACACCCTATAATTATTTTATGTTTGTACCGTGTGAATGTTTCTAGCGACGGGTTTTTCAGATCAGAACTACTCATTTAGTTACTCACTTTTCGTAGGTAATTATTACTGGTCGATCAAAGTTCGCTGGGATACTTGAAAACTGAAGTGCGAAAAATTTGAACGAGATGGTTAAAGATGATGGCAGATGAATGAAGATGGTGCAAAGAGAATTGTTGAAGATGATGGTTTTGTGGTTCTCCAAGAACCTGCATTGTTCCGGTGAGATGTCACTTGGATCTATACCCTTAACAGGATATAACCTAAAAGAGAGGGCGTGAGGGCACATAGGGAAGTGATATGAGGAAAAAAAGGGGAGCACTCATAATATTGGTGCGAGTTAGACGCGGAGGAAGGGAGAGGGGATGCATTGTGATTATAAACAAAAGAAAGGCGCCGTGGCATGGGGAACATTCACCGGCGGGAATATGGCCGGGTTGGAGTGGCAATGTGTGAATGGAAATGGGTGGGGAGCGATGATGGAAGGGGTGAGAGGTTTTTTGAAAATAAAGAAATGAGAAAAAGAGGAAGCAAAATAGCAAGGTACTCAAGAGTCATTGATGGCGGGGAGGCGTGGCTTGGAGGCCTACCCCTGTCTGAGAGGCTAGTTCGATATGAATCCGACGGAGAACGAGTTCAGGATGGTAATGGGTGTTGAGTTCATTACAGGTGTCAGGGGAGGGGGTGTCTACTCACTACAGTCCCCATTCATTCCCTAAGCGATAAGAATCTAACGATAGAAAGTACAGTGGAGGCAGGAAATGAGCTCAAGGGTCACGGAGTGTCCGACCATGAAAAGCTCCAATCGTTGACAAAGAATGTATGAGTAAGCGAATTAGAGCGGAGCAAAACCACCAAACTTCTTACCAAAACTCAAGAAACTCCATAACATTGGTATTTTACGAGCTAAATTTTTTTTTTTATCTAGATGTCAGAAAAATTGGATCTAAATTCTGTTCTCACACATGGGCGTCATCTGTGACGTGATACTAATCAATAACTCGTAACTTTGCCTCAGTTGGCCTTACGACACTGAAATTTGAAAGGAAGTTTTTTGGGACTACGAATGTCGAAGTGAGCTCCTCCCTGATCAGCAAGGTGAACTAAATTAGCTTCTGGTGGCCTGCTCAAATTTCATAGGCAGCTTCTTTGGGACTACTGAGTACGAATGATACTCACCTTTTTTTCTAATTAACAGAGTGAGCTGAACTTATTACAGGCGATCCCATGAAATTGAAATTTCACAGAGATCATCTTTGGAACTGCTGAGAATAAACTCAGCTTTTTCCTGACAAACAAGGGGGGCTAAATTCGACTCTTTTGGTCCCATGAAGCTGAAATTTCACAGAAATCCTCTTTGAGTCTGTTCAGTATGAATGACAAACTTAGCTCCGTTCTGATAACCAGGAAGAGCTGAATACGTTCCTTCTGATCCCAAAAACCTGGAAATTAAATGTAGTCTGTCCGGGGCAGGTGAGTACTATTGATAAACCCAGATCCTCTCTGAACAGCTGGCGAGCTGAATTTGTTTCTGGTAGTTCACGAAAGTGAGATTTTCCAGAGATTTCATGGAGAGCCTCTTCGGGGCAGCAGTGTCTTGTTTGTATGTATGTCCCTGTCTTTTGTTTGGGAGTATATGTCTTGTTTATTATATTATAATAATCTTAAGATGCATACCCAAAAACCATCAAAATTATGAAGAAAGTCTCGTTGGTCAATCGCACTGTTAACTTCCAGGTCTATTCGGGCATTAATAAAAACCATTTCCAGTTTATAGATTTAAAAAAATGTATGTATTGAAGAAACGTACAGCGATTGCATTTCGGTCAGATAAAAGAGACTTAAGATCTCGTAGGGAGCGAACGTTTGTCCTGCAGAGCCCCTGGTGGTCTCAAACATTTTTTAAAAATCAACACTATTTTAAATTGGTGAAAAACCCCTTTATTTCGAGAGTTTTCGAGCTAGGGCACTCTTGAAAATGTCAACCCTTAACTTTCACCCCTTAGAAGTGACTGACATCAACCAAAAGCTTCGCGGCACAACTAGACCCCAAATGGAGCCCATATACCAAATTGCAACCAAATCGGTCCAGGGTTGCTAAAAAAGTGCCGCGTACGGCGGATGGTATTTATTCAATTTTCGGATTCTACGTACCTTGAAACGTAAAACATCCAATTTTGAGGGGGGCTACTTTTTTTTCTTGCTCGATACTAATGGTTCATTATTGAAAATAATAAACCAAAAACGCTGTTTCAACTATTTGAAGAGGAACATAATTACAAAGATGCTTGGGCGATGATTCTTGGTATGTAAACATATTGTTGTGGATTTAGCTACTTCATATTGTTATAGCTGTTGGTTATTGAACATGTGATTTAGAGGATGGCTGTTTGTTTTCTAATAAAATGAGAGAGTTCTGGTCCTGATCCTGAATTGGTGTTCGTCCTTGCGACCTTAGATTTACCAACTGCTTCAGTTCGATGATTCACTTTACTAGTGGCAGCGGCTGGATTAACAGAGTTGGTAGAGTAGGGGTGACAGAAGAAGGAATAGCAGTTGAATTGTTGGAGGAGATCACGAGAAAAATGGAAACTCTGGTATGTTTGACGATAGACCAGTATTTGGAGGTGGGAACGCTGCTGATATCCAAATAGTTTGGTGAAAACCTCAGGGCCAGCCAAAGACCTAGAAGTGGGTCGCGCTCGATAGTTACTTCTTTGGCAGAAGCCTTCAGTCTGTCGGTGCAGCTCGAGCTGTTCAAAACTAAAGGACGGCTGCATGAAGAAATGAGGAGAGGGACACCAAAAGCTGAGAATCGTCATTGAGAACGTCACAGAGGTCAACAGAGATATTTACAGCATGTTGAGTGCAGATTGGGACACTCAAGGGCAGTGTGTCCAACTCGTGAAGTATCCAACCGTAGACGACAGCAATCCCAGTGCCTTGGAGTGCTGGCAGTGTGGCAGAATGGGACATCTGCGCCGTAATTTAGGTAAGTTATGTAGAAATAATGTGGGGAAAAGATTGATGGATTTAGGTGGACAAAGTATAAGTGAAATAGAAGGTTTATAAATAGGGAAAGAGAAGTAAGCCTCAGAGGGGGAAAGGCGCAAGGTAATCAGATGGACGACAAAGGGAAGAGAACATCGACAATGGATGATGAGATGTTGGACAACAAATTGGAAAATGTGGAGAAACTTGGTGATATTGGAAGTGTGAACGGACAGTCATTTCGCAGGTTCTTTTCTGAAGAAGTTGACTTGCCTGGAAAGCGTGAGATGGAGAAGAAGGATAAAGCGATAATAAAGGAGGGGTTGGCAATACAGGAGAAAGAGAGCCTGAAAGAGCTTGGTACTAGTAGTGGGAAGGAGAAGAGACAACAAGTCGAAATAGAAGAAAGTGAGTAGCATCAGAAGAAAGAGAACTTAGAACAGCTTGAAACGAAGAGTAAGATGGAGAAGGGAAAACAAGTCGGAGACGAAAATAAAATTTTGCTACAGATTGGAGGAAAATTTGAATTTGAGGATCAAGAGCAGCGAAGAGACAGAAGGTTTAACGAAAAGAGTGAACGGAAGCAAAATGAGAACTCAGAAAAGTGTGCCGGAATGTGAGACAGTTCCGGTTGTGAAGAGATTCAAAGATTTGAAATTTGAGATTGGAAAGAAGATTGGAAAGAGAATTGGAGAAGGGAAAGACACGATATACGGCAAGACATTGAAGAAGAAGGATCCTGGAACGTTCTTGTGGTACACCCAGTTTCTCAAAGATGTGTATGTGGATTGGTTCATGAAGAGGGTGAACTGAAATAGATTGAGGGAGAATGGTAACGAGCAAAGAAAAGGAAGGGGATAAAGATGTGGATTTAGCTACTCCATATTGTTATAGCTGTTTGTTATTGAACATGTGATTTAGAGGATGGCTGTTTGTTTTCTAATAAAATGAGAGGCCAAAATTGAGCGTTCAGCACCAAACGCCAGTTGAACTGAGAATACGCGTTGAACGTTTCTGGTGCAACCTATCATTTCGGTTCAGTAGTCGAATCGTCCCATAAAATTGGATTAAAACATTGATGAAAAGGGCCCTGAGTGATTTTTTGAAAACAATACGAAAGTCATATTTATATAAGATTGCACCTTGTAGGGATTTGTGAATGTATTTTTACTGTTTCTCAAGGTCCTGTAATCGAGTGTTCAAGAAGTGAGATATCGTTGTGAGACTTGCAGCTCTACAATAGAAGGACAACTGTCGTGTGGAAAGGTGGAAACTCCCAGTACATACGCTATCAGCACTCCTGTTCCTTGAATACATATAGCATACGAGTAACTTGGATCTAAAAAGGATATTATTGTGACGTTTTGGGGCTATTACGTATACCACCTAGGGGGTTAGTATCAACTCAAAAATGGGTAATTAACCCTTATGTGGACCCAAGCGTCTCTCTGTACAAATAGGGGTTGTAGTTTTTCAATCGTCCTAGCTCAAAAACTATCGGTAAGAAGGTATTGTTTTTGTGTCAATTTAAAACAGAATTGGATATCCCAATTTAATGGGATTAAATTGGAAGATCACCCAGAGCTCTTTACGACCAACCGTTGGCTCCCTATGAGTGTTAAACTTAAAATAAATAAGAAACACGAAAGTGAATCGCTTTTGGTTTATTATTTTCAATAATGAACCTTTGGAATCGACCAAGAAAAAAATTGAATCCCCCTCAAAATTTCTTGGTTTACGTTTCAAGGCACGAAGAATTCAAAAATCCAATAAAAATGTTGCCGATTTTGATGAAATTTGGTATATGGGCCCCAATTGGTGTCTGGTTGTACCTCGAAGCTAATGGTCAGCTCGTAATAATGTCGGTCTCATCTAAGGGTTGCAATTTTGAAAACGTCCTAGCTCAAAAAATGTTGATACAAAAGTATTATTTTTCCATCAATTTAAGATAGTATTGAATTTTCAGAGTTTTTAGAGACCATGCGGTAGGACAAACCGTTCGCTCCCTACGAGAACTTAAGGGTTGAACTTAGGATAAATCAGAAACACGAGTGTGAATCGCAAAAGAGGTAGTTAGTAGTGGTAGGTAGGTAGTATCTATGGTTGGTAGGAGGTGACAATGGCAAAGCTGAGTTCAGTGCAGACGAGTGATCTCTATATGTACAGGGTGTCTACACTTAAGATGGGCATAACTTCAAAGTTCGATCTACAAGGTATTTCCAAGAAAAATATCCTCGAAAAATCGAGGGAAACCTCCGTTTTGCGTACATGAAATATTCATTATTCGAAGATATGGTTGTAAGCATAAAGTAACACCTTTATACTCAATAAGAACATCAATCAGCTAGAAAGTTGATGTTTTTATAGAGTAGAAAGGTGCTCACTACTATATTTATGAATAATGCGTATGTTATAGACAAAAAATGAAGGGTTTCCTCGAAAAATCCACCTTCTAGCAGTCGGAATTATTCGGAAGTATCATCATTGGATTCAGCGTAAAAAAATACAAAGGAAATGATACTAAACTCGTCAAATCATCCAGAGATCGAGAATGACCATACACCGCGTAAAACACTCGATTTTCTTGTAAAACACGCGTTTTCTTTCATTCAAACTTGATTTACTCTTCCAATTTGAATTTTAAAAACAGAAATTGTTAAACCGTTGGAAAGCTGACAACTTGAGCATGTTTTTTTCCGAAAAATGCCCATCGAAATGGACAAGTGAAAGCTTTGATCAAAGAAAGTCAAGTTTCGAAAAATGGTTAAAGTTTGATATTTGAAATGGTTTTTGAAGCTATTATATCGCTAAAAGATTTTGGTTTTGCAGTAGGTAGCTTAAAAATTTAACGCTCTTTTCAACTTGGTAGTCAGATTTGAATTTACCTGGTAAATAACAGGAGTAATGACAGTTTTAATAACGTAAGGTCGAAAACGCGAAAAAAAAATCGAAGTGAAAAAAAAAAAAAAAAACGCATTTAGAGTGGGTTAAGAAAAAATTGCTTGGAGACCTATTTTGTTGGAAATACCTTGTAAAATCGAACCCTGAAGTTATGCTAATGTTAAGTGTAGACACCGTGTGTAGAAAAATAACAAAGCTTTGTGTAATAATTTGCAGCGTTTTTTTGCTTTTATTCAACGCGTCAACCAGTTGATCATTTGCGCCAAACAGTATACATTTTAACCAATATATAAGTCAAGTAAGGAAAGTAAAGTAAACAACCATTTCAGGTTGGATTTTCGTCTGACCGCCATTCCTGGCGTCGCGGACGTCATCAGCTGTCTTCCTAAGGGATATTCAGAATTTGTTCTGATGATTTCACTCATGGCTTCCCATTGCTGCACCGCCCTGGGTTGGGAAAGGGGGGAGATGAAAGCTCCGGCCGCCGAAAAACGCGCGCTGCCGGCGATGAGCCTTGAACCCACGACCCCCGCAGAGGTCGGTCTAAAGTCCACCGCCAAACAACGAGGCCCCAACAACCGTAGTCACACCGCTGTCCCCTGCTTAACCAATATTTTTTAACAATATTAATTTATACCTGGTAACGTACAACAGTAAGAAAGTACGAAAGGAGAAAGCACCGAATTTGTATTTTTTCGAGAAAAAGTACGGAATTAACTTTTTAAAACCCAAAAACGGACTCGAGAACAAGAAACTTTTTCTAAATTTTAAAACACGTTAAAAGAACTGCTGGGGCGATTTACTAACAACTACTGTAGAATCTACCCACAAATTCAAACAATATTTTTTAAATTTCACGAAATAGAGATTGTTGTTTCAAGACAAGGAATAGATCGTTGATACATTTTGACTCATTTCCCAGCTGTGTAGCAATGTTTCTCGGAAGTTTTGAGGATCGGTTCATGATTGAAGGACATTTTGCGAGGAGGTGTTGAATCATTGAGGGCAGTCTGGAGGTTGAGGTCTTGTAGTGATTCCATTAGGTGGCCCTGTGTTAGGCGTGTCAAAAACTTTAGTTCTACTTGAAGGATGTCAAGGTCAGAAATATTTTTTAATTGACCAGAGTTTGTGGTGCTCCAGTCCTAGCCAATCCGTTTGCCGTTGTTGCAATACTGCCGATTTGATCGTGGCCAGGTAATCCAAACGAATATAGAATGATCTTACTTCATTGCTCGCACTCTTCGCTTCGCGATCAGCAATTCCATTTCCGATAATGCCATAATGACTCTAACCCTTAAAACCGTTTTCAAGACGGCGTTTGATGCTTGAGAGAATTTGAAATGTGAGTGGATGATTATCCGCGCGATTTTTTATTGCCAACAAAGAGCTCAAGTAATCCGTGCAAATCCCAAGTTTATTCTCTAGTGGTACAATCAAGTGAAGGGTAGAATATATGGCTGTGAATATCGAACAGGTTTTCGGCAATGAAAATTTATTCACGTTGCAGCGGCTTACAACTGCAGATTCCACTCCTTGTGATGACTTCAATCCATCACAATACACGACATCACATGGAACGAATCCAATAATAATTTCACGAAATTTAGAAGATAATCCACGTACAGGAAGTGATTTCTTTGTGTGTTTAGCTAATGCTACATACATTAGGGAGGGGCAAGGAAGGTTCCTGTAGGTGAATGCCTTCATTTTGGAAATTTGGTATCGTCAGTTTGAGAGTCAGCAGATCATATCGAATCATATCAACGGAATTGTCTTGTGTGTTTTTTGTGGAAGTGGTTCGGGATCGATTGGATAATGATGAAGAAAATGGGTTGATTCGACTTTTAGTTTTGCGGCATATCTTAAGGATAGCATTGATCTCCTGCATCAACGTTGAGGCTTTCAAAAGGGCTAGATTTAAATGCTCCGGTAGCGATTCTTACTGCTTGGTTGTTAACAGGGTCCAACATCTTGAGTTTAGAAGGATAAGCAGTACGACGTAAAAGCTCCATAATTATTCTATCTTGGATCGGACGAAGGCTCTGCAAAATCTGAGCATGCAAACTCTGTCAGAACTCCATGACGTACTTGCAAGGACTTTCAGTAAATTCAGAGTTTTATAGGACTTTTCTTTAAGTAGCTTATGAGGTAACCTTGATAATTTACGTTCCAGATCCATTCGGAGAGAACGGACAGATTCGGCATTGAGAATTTGATTAGACCCCATCATTAGCTCAGGAGAGTATATACCTACTTCATACGCGTTTCTTTGAGAAAACGAATGAGTGTGAATCGCAAAAGACTTTTTCACTGACGGGAAACGCCTAATCTCCGTTCAAATTTCAACTGATCAAATTATTTGAAAAGAATTGGCCGGTTAGAATCGGTTTGTTGCTTCAATAGAGTTTCATGTCACTCTATTGCAGAGTTCTATGCAGATGAATAATTTATACAGTAAAATAATAAACCGATCGGTAATATTTTGCACAGTTTTTCAATTTTCCTTGATTTTTTTATATATTCGTCCATATTGTTTTATAGTGATTACAGCGTTTATCAAGGTCAAAAAAATGCAATAGGTATATACTGAAGAAAAAGCGAATTTCTGGTAAAATGTTTCATTGTAAAGAAAAACATTGTAGATAATCTCAAAACATCAATCTTTGAGTACCTTGTAGTACCCTCATAGGGGACTCTACTCGTCAACCCATACTATCTCTGTATATTGTTGGAAAATGTAGAAATTATAGCTGGTACAGGGATTTCACGTTTGCGCATGCGCACAAAATACTTTCAATTTGGGGGCCGTGATTTTCATAGACACGATCTCCACCCCAACTCGCATAATTCCTGGAAATGTCATCGAAATCAGATGGAAAATGTAGAAGTTATGGCTGTAACAAGGAAATACACGTTTGCGCATGCGCAGCGGCTACTATCAGTCCGGTGGTGATGATTTTCAAAGGGGACCATCTACACGCCAACCCGCACGATCCCTGAAAATTTCATCTGTAATCGTGTAATGTAATTTGACGTGTTTGCCCCAAAAATGCCCAAATCATGATTGACATGTTCTGGCTGGGGGTCAAGGAATTTTTTGCGACACCTTTTTGCCGCAAAAAATGCAACGCTGCAACCAGTAAGCAAAATCATACCAACATATCGGTAGCTATGAAGCAAGTTCTCTAGAATACTGCGATGTATAATACGTGCGATCGGAGTGTTTTGCTTCCGAGTCTACCAAGGTAGCGGAAGCTTTGTTTTCACTTTTCAAAGACGAAAAAAAAAAGTTCTCCAAAATCAAAATTTTCACTCGCGTTTTGCGTTTTAGACCTTTCTGAACAATTTTGGTTCCGTGTCTGTCTGTCTATGTGTCTGTGTGTCTGTCCGTCTGTCATCAATTCCTTGTAACGCGCATAACTATACGAAGTTATTGTCCGATTTCTATGAAATTTTCAGGGATTGTGCGGGTTGGTGTGTAGACGGTCCCCTATGAAAATCAACATCCCCGGACTGATAGAAGCGACTGCGCATGCGCAAACGTGAATTCCTTGTAACGGCCATAACTTCTACATTTTCCATTTGATTTCAATGAAATTTTCTGGGATGTTACAAACTAGTATTTAGATGGTCCCCTATGAAAATCATCACCTTTGAACTGACAGAAGCCACTGCGCATGCGCAAACGTGAATTTCCTTGTAACGGCCATAACATCCACGTTTTTCACCCGATTTCGATGAAATTTTCAGGGATTATGTGAATTAGGTTGTAAATAGTCCCCTATGAAAATCATTATCCCCGGACTGATAGAAGCGACTGCGCATGCGCAAACGTGAATTCCTTGTAACGGCCATAACTTCTACATTTTCCATCCGATTTCAATGAAATTTTCTGGGATGTTACAAACTAGTATTTTGATGGTCCCCTATGAAAATCATCACCTTTGATCTGATAGTAGCCACTGCGCATGCGCAAACGTGAATTTCCTTGTAACGGCCATAACTTCCACATTTTCCACCCGATTTCGATGAAATTTGCAGGGATTATGTGGATCAGGTTGTAGATAGTCCCCTATGAAAATCATCATCCCCGGACTGATAGAAGCGACTGCGCATGCGCAAACGTGAACTACTTGTAACAGCCGAAACTTCAACTGTCCCCCAGGGGTCGCGGGTTCGAATCCCAGCCGAGGCTAAGTATTTTTTGATCCAATCACATACATCTACTCACTTAATTTTTCATCCGAATTTGATGAAATTTTCTAGGATTGTCCAGATTAGCGTGTAGATGGTCCCCTATGAGGGTAGTGGAAGGTGCTTAGAGATTGGTGTTTTGAGATTAACTACTATGCATCGGATCATCTATATAATCGGGTAATGGATACGAGGAAGCTATGTGCCACACCCACTTGGCAGACGTTTTTTTTTTTTTTAAGAAAAAAAAATTCTGTTTATTCATAAAAATAATGGACATTGCCATGTTCTGTTGTTAATGAGAAATTATATAATAAGATAATTACATGAATGAATGAATCTATTATGTTATTTATGTTGATTTACATGAATCTGTATGAATCTGAATCTGTATCTGAATCTTTATGAGTGTATTATTAAACTATGAATCTGTATGAATCTGAATCTGTATCTGAATCTGAATCTGTATGAATGTATTCTGAAAGTATGAATCTGTATGAATGAATCTGTATTATATGAATCTATTATGTTATTAATGTTGATTTACATGAATCTATTGTGTTCGATTGTTTTTCCTCTAAGTGAGAAATTATGTAATAAGACAATTACATAATTATCAATAATGAACCTTTGGCATTTTTTTACTGAGTTTTTTCCATTTTATGTGTGATTCTTGATCTTGTGAAACTAGCGTAAACAAAAAACAAGCATGAAAATAGGTACCTACTTTCTTTCAAAAGAAACGTTTACAAAACATAGTGTAACTAACTATTGTTACACTCTGTTTGATATTCTTACAGTTTACTGGGTGTTAAAAACAATTATACCAAAGCCGAACTGGCATGCAAATCTTTAACAAATTATTAATAACAAAATCATGACAATCTGCTTCTAAATTATATATTATTGTCCTGCGAGACTTGGATAAGATCATAAAAAAGAATGAAATACAAAAATCCCCTGTCTGTACATCATTACGTGTTCTTCAAAGATTCGCTCGAGCTCCAATAAATACAGATAGCTACTTAAACAAGGTTTGTATGGACCCGCCTGCGGTCAAATTACTTAGGAGCCTTCACGAGGTGAAGTAGATTTTCGCAACACTGGGGAACAATGTCTTGTTTTACCTTAACTCATGAATAACATTGATAGGCCGTTTGGAGTTGGAAAGGCAAATAGATACTTCAGTTCGATAATGAGAGATTTTCCTAATAATTTCACCTCACTTATACGGAAAACAGGGGTCTTCTTAAAGAGGAGTTTCAAAAGCGCGCCCAAAGGAACGTAAAGAGCCTTCTGATGTAATCCTAAAGAATTGGATAATCAGTAGATCCGTCGAATTCGTGTCTTTATGGAAAACATGGGTTTTGCGATTGTTGGCTGTAAGAATAGTATTTGATTATTGAAATGTAGTCCGTGGTGCAGCCTCTCGTACGAATGTGAATAATATTATGTATTTTAATTGAATGTGTGTAGTATTTAATAGAAGGAAATATGTTTTCCCTGCACACTTGTAATCGTGAAATTCGTTTTGTCGGCTCCTTACAGTCCAAAACCGCTCAAATTCTTAACCCTGTTTTCATGGATCTCTTTGCGGGTGAGAAAAAGTTCCTTGTGGTAGGCAACAACGTTCTTCCAATACCTATGGAACGTATTGTGTAATAGTCTGAGTTGGTCTCTTATACTGGGGCTTAGACGAATTCATTACGGTTTGATTTCCCACTAACTTGGTTGGTTAATTAGTAGTTGTTGATTCAATGAAATTGTCTGTTCAATAATGTTATGTAAAGTTTGTTGAGCTGCTTCAGTCTCATCACACCAATCGCTACTTCAGAATAAAGCAAGAAGACGCCTACTCAGAGCCAAAGCTAATCAATGCAGGAGTCCCACAAGGTCTTGGACCGCTCTTGTAGGTCCTTTATACCAGTGATCTCCCAGAAATTGGAATGAACACCACCTTCGCAGATGATACAGCGATTTTGGCAGTCGGAGAATGCAACACTGAATCCACCAACAAGTTACATCAATCAATATCCAGCATACAAAAGTGGACAGCAAAATGGAGAGTCAAGATAAATGAAACTTAATCGGTACATGTCGATTTCACTAACATGAGGATCGAGTATATTCCGGTACATTTCGTGGGAAAAGTTATTCCGAATACTAATGAAGCCAAATACCTGGGCATGACGCAAGACGCCAAACTTAGATGGAAAGCCCATGTCAAAAAAAAAAGTCCAAAGACTTATTATCGAAAATAATAAACCAAAAAGGAAAAAATCCTTCTGAAATTCAGAAAAATACATTGGCTAATGGGGGGTCGGTCGACGCTGTCAATCGGGGGTGCGCCTGATTTGTTTTTAAATTTTTAATCGAAAGTAGACCTCATCCTGAGAATTTTAACACCAGCTGTTCTCTTTTTGGATGAGTAGATCTTTTCTATGATTTTTCAAAGTTTCGAATGTTTATGACGTCACGCGCCCCTCCCGCCTGGGCAGGACCCCCCAGGCCACTGTGACGTCATAAACATTCGAAACTTTGAAAAATCATAGAAAAAGGTCATCTCACGTTAGAAGGTCGCGGCTGGGGTCAAAATTCTCAGAATGAGGTCTAGTTTAGATTAAAAATAACAATAAACCGTTTTTCCGACCCATGCGCACACCACATTCAGAACAAGCTTACGTTGTACAACCAAGTCCTAAAACCAGTCTGGACTTGTGGAGCTCAGCTTTGGGGCTGTACGGCTCAGTCAAATCGAGACATCATCCAAAGATTGATGCACCTTGGTACTTTCAAAACAAACGTCTCCATCATGAGCTTCGGATCGAAACAATAAACGATGCTATAAAGCGACAAGCTGTGAGAAACCCACAGCGGCTAAGATGTCACATCAACGGGGAAGCTGTCCAACTCCTTGATACAAGTGATATCATCAGAAGATTGAAGCGTACCAAACCACTCGACCTAGCTTACTTGTGAAGCAGTGAAGTTAACATCCACCATCTCAACAAAACTCAGTGATGTATCTTAGTTTTGAATTTTTGTCCATATTTTCAAAATAATACTGTTAATGTTGATTTGATGGAGGATATTTTTTCGTTTTCTTGAAAAGTGAAAATAATACATTCGCCATCTTGGTCGACTCGAAAGCAAAACACGAGCCTGATTGTAAAATTAATTTTTAATTAAGGAAGCTCATTAATTACTTTGTTGAGCTTCTTCAACAAACACATTTCGGCTCCCACAACTCCAGGATTGTACGTACCTTGAAACGTGAACCAAAAAATTTTTTTGATCGATTCTAAAGGTTCATTATTGAAAATAGTAAATCAAAATTGGGATTTAGTAATTTTCGCGAAAATAGCAGAACTTTTATTTTCTAATAAAAATGCTGCATTGGCGTATCAGCTTCGAGTCACCGAATTCGAGATTACACTTCGAATTAGTTTATTCGAAGAAATTTGGAGTCGAGTACGTTTATCCCATATTCACCCAGTTAGATTGTACCGCTCACGACTGCTTCACTCACGGGATCCTACTTTGGGGAGACTCGCTAAAAGCACGACTACTTTGGGGAAGAAAGACGACTATTTTGGGGAAACACCTCAGCACAGAAATGTAGAGTTTGGGGAAACGAAAAACGAGCTCTAAATGCAGAAAAATACTGTATTCTTTGGCCAGTAAGTCATCATCACATCATATCACTGATGGATTTTCAATGGAGATGCATCTTTAAACCACGTCGTCATCATTATTCAAATTATACCGCCAACTGATTCCGTCTAGGGGTAATTCAGCAAGTCTCCGTCCTGTTCGTATTGCTGCCAGAGTCCATCTAGCGCAGCCAGCAAGTCACGGGTTGGCTTTTTCAGAACATTGGTGGCTCCTGAAAGGAGGAGATTGTTTCTGAATAGTAGATGCACGGAACATAATATATAGACACAACATAGATTACGAAAAATTATGAAACCTACCTTTCTTGATGCTTGTAATTTTCAGATCCGATTTAGCTTGTATTCCTTTCAAAACGGAAATGACGAGACGCATATTGGGATGTGGAGCATAAAACTGTTTATTGAAGTCGCTCTGAAACGATTCGGCTCCGTTTGTGGTACGCACCGATGAGGCAGGTGGGGGTGCAGCCCACATCGTGGGTGGGAAGGAGCAATCATCCTCAATATAGTTGGTTAGAATGTAATTAGAAAAGTAAAAGAAGTAATGTAAGTAAAAGATTGCATTCGCCATCAACTTGTTAGTAGTATAGCGAGCGAGGGTGAATGAACCAACATAGCCTAAGTCACTTTTTTCCGGTTTTGAGATGAGGTCATAACCATATAGAAAAAAGTGTGCTGGATCCAATGGTGTAGTCAGATAAACAGTTTAGCCAACGGAAACGGGAGAAAATCGTTTAAGGCAACAGTGCTCAAGTCAAAGTGGAAGATCACAAGTGCCTGAGTCAGTGTTTTCCCAGTCATCGGGTATGGTCGCCCAGCCTCCTGCGTGAAATTGTGAGTTATTTATGTGTTCTGAGCACGTGAAATTATTATTAGTGGAGTCAGTAAACCCATTGCCCAAATTAATATTGAAAATGGATAGATTGTGATCATTTTACCAAGGTAAATGATGCCAGAAAATTTTGCTTGACTTGGGTCATTATTTTTCTGCCCAATTCTGTTACTTAGGCCTTATTGCTCGGTCTTAGGGACTTGAGCTCAAACGGTTTTCTCTCGTTTGTTGACTTGGGCATTTTTGGAAGGGATTGTGGGGGTAACACAACAGCTCATGTAAAAAAAAAAAAATCTGCCCCCCAACATAGCCTATCTCATGTAATTCCACTTAGCCAATAATTTCTCCAAAAAAAAGCTATCAGTTACTTGAGTCATATGGGAACACAATGGGGTCAAAAACATTACCAAGAAAGACGTGGTTAAGCCGTGGAGCAGTTTTTTGAGCCTCCTGAAAGGTTGACAAAAGTGAGTTAGGCTAAGTTGGTTCTTCACCCTCGAAGATAGATAGATAGACAGATATTTGTTTATTGGCTCCATTTTGAACAATTTTACAAGAAGATTCATGCTGCGATGCGGTTTGCTCTAATTTCCTACCCGACGTTAGGCTTGGCCCGTGTTGTAGGGTAGGATCTTTGCAAAATTGCTCCCTCTGGAAGGTCAATGAAGGGGGGTTTTCTGTCCTAGTCACCTGGGTTTGTCTTCCTAGGTTTGTCAACAGAGAGGTATTTTGTCCACTTAGGTACTCTGATCGTGTGTGATTGTTTGTTCTCCCTGTAGTTTCTGTTTTACAATTTCGTCTGTTCTCCTCCTCTACCTCCTGTATTAAGTCCAACTTATTGCGGTATACATGGTGTTTCACGAAAAGGTTACAGCCACCTTCATTTCCCCAAAATACAGCGTAAAAATTGGGACCAACGCTATTCTTCATGATTTTTTGTGAGGAATACTTGCGCGCAATTTACACTAACTTCATTTCTTCAAATGGAACCCCCCCCCCCCCTTTTTTTATTATGGATTCGCATTCTACGTCAAATTTAATAAAAAGTTCATACCCGACCGATTTTTTTTTTTTTTTTTTTTGCTCGCGCAACTCCACAATTGCACAAAAATTAGGTTTTGGAGAACCCAAAGTGTGGCACATGTTTCTACATCATTTTTTGACGCTGAATCACAGGGTGTCATCCGTTTTGAGGAAGACCAAGATTTCAAGAGGAAAAATGAATATTTCTTTCATAAACTCGTCAGTTTTGTGGTCAAAATCTCTCCTCCTTTTGAACCACGGGCTTGGGACCGTCTACGGCAGAGTTAAAAATGAAAGGAGAGAAAAGAAAAAATATACATGACTTCGACCACAAAATTGATGATTTTATGAAAGAAATATCCATTTTTCCTCTTAGTAGAGGGAGACTCTTTTTCCTCTTACTACAGGGAGAACAAACAATCACACACGATCAGAGTAACTAAGTGGACAAAATACCTCTCTGTTGACAAACCTAGGAAGACAAACCCAGGTGACAAGGACAGAAAACCCCCCTTCATTGACCTTCCAGAGGGAGCAATTTTGCAACGATCCTCCCCTACAACACGGGCCAAGCCTAACGTCGGGTAGGAAATCAAAGCAAATTGCATCGCTTTATCCAATATCTCATTGCGCGCGCAAAAAAAAAAAAAAATCTGTTTGGGTATGAATTTTTCATGAAATTTGACGTAGAATCCGAATCTGTAATAAGAACGCTGCAAATCGTTACCCAAAGGTTTATTATTTTCTGTATAGATCATCCGTCTGTATAGATCCCTCCCTACCAACCATAGGTACCTACTACCTATTAGGGCCTTTTTGAAAATTTCAACCCCAACCACCAACCAAATGGAAATGAAGGGTTGAAATTTTCAACAATGTCCCAGTAGGTACCTATGGTTGGTAGGGAGGTGATGGGGGTGAAGGGCCTGGGGAGCGAAAAGATTGTCTTACAAAGCTCCGGGTGGTCTCAACAAATTTTAAAAATTCAATACTATCTAAAATTGGTGAAAACACGATACCTTTATTTCGAGAGTTTTCGAGCTAGGGCACTCTTGAAAATTTCAACCCTCAATTTTCACCCCTTAGAAGTGACTGACATCAACCAAAAGCTTCGCGGCACAACGAGATCGATCACATCAACCAAATCGGTCCACTGTTGATAAAGTGCCGCGTACGGCGAACGGACGGAAAATTTTTTATTCGATTTTCGTATCCTACGTACCTTGAAATGTAAAACATCAAATTTTGAGGGGGGGTTAATATTTTTATTTTCTTGCTCGATTCCAAAGGCTTATTATTGAAAATAATAAACCAAAAGGGGGTTCCATTTGAAGAAATGAAGTTAGTGTCAATTGCGCGCAAGTATTTTTCCTGAATTCCTCACAAAATATTATGAAGAATAGCGTTGGTCCCAATTTGTATGCTGTATGTTGGGGGAAATGAAGGTGGCTGTAACCTTATCGTGAAACACCGTGTATATGAATATATCGGCAAGTTCCTGTTTTTTCTTAGTAAATCTGTTGAGTCCAGTTGAGTCGATCATTCCGGTAGCTGTTTCAACACAGTACTTAGTACCGATCCCAAGCACAATGCTTACTGGTAAGCATAATGGTAAGCTCTTGTTTACTACTAGTTCCCCGGCAAAGCCGGCTAGAGCTCAGTATCGCAGGGTAAAGCCCGATACTGAATTGTAAAACTCGTGATATAATAATATGGTTGGAAGACATTTTAGGTTTACATTTTCAATAATGAACCATTGGAATTAACCAAGAAAAGAAATTGTTTAACCCCCCATCAAAATTTGATGGTTCACGTTTACGTAGAATCCAAAAATCGAATAAAATTTTTTTCGTCCGTCCGCCGTACGCGGCACTTCCCTTAGTTACCATGGACCGATTTTGATGAAATTTGGTATATGGGCTCCATTTGTCAGTCACTTCTAAGGGGTGAAAATTAAGGGTTGAAATCCTCAATAGTGCCTAAGCTCGGAAACTTTCGAAATGAAGATATAGTTTTTTCACCAATTTTTGAAGTATTGAGTTTTTAGAAATTTTAGAGGCCACCCGGTGCTCTATCGGAAAAGAGGCCTAATCTCCTTCCTAATCTCCGTTCAAATTTTTGCTGACCATAATGCGATTGTTGTTCGTTTCTTCGAGTTGTACTTAGTTTTGTGTTCTTAGCAACCAGTAATCGAATTTCCTATAATTATGGCAACCTATTCCCCCCCCCCCCCCAACACCCTGTTTCTTCGAACTGAGTGTGAAGCATTTATTTCTTCCAAATATACTTGATTGTGAAGTAGGTGTGTGGTTGGTAGGTAGGTAGTATCTATGATTGATAGATGGTGACAATGGTAAAATCGTGTTATTTGCCAACAAGTGATCTACATAAAAAAATAAAAAACATTTTTGTAATAATTTGCAGCATTTTTCTTCCTGATAACCAGAAATCTTTTATTAACCGATAATTAGTTATAATAATGAGAGTGTTGACTGTAGGAGAAACTAAGTGTTTTTTTTACCGAGCTGTCCAGAGAAAACTAATGAACCGTTGTGTAACAGTTTGCAGCGTTTTCCCCTCTTGCGAGACGGAACCCATTCTCGTTCTCCGCTCTCCCCTTCGTAGTTCGTTTCCATCACCGGACGCTGCGCCACAATACGGAGTTCAACTCACGCACTCTCTATCGGAATTCTCTTCAACTTGTTTCGCCGTTACCTCAGAGTTCTATCCATCGAGTCTCAATCGTTCATTCTTTATATTTTCCGCTGTTTGTGGCATCGTTAACTTTGTTAAGTACCAACATGTTTGTTGGGAATTCAATTATTCTTTCAACGGTAGGGGAACCTACATTTGGACACTATCCTATTTTTCTGTTTGTATTTCTCTCAGTTCTTCGCACTGAGAAGTTCTGAATTACGAACAATTTCGGGAACTGTAGGCAAGATTAATTTTGGCCATCCTCATTACGTTTTAACCGAATCGATCAAATGGTCGATTTTGGAGTTCTATAAGTGGAAATTTCGAACCAACAGCTCCCTTCCTTTTTTCAAGAGGTGAGAAATCAAAACTAAACCCCAAAAACTCGACAGTTTTTGAAGTTGGATAAATGAATCATCACTGCTGACTAAGGGGTAAGGTACAGTTCGGGGTAGGTGTTAGTTTTCTGATTTTTTTATTTTTTTTATATTTTTTTTCAGATACAAACATTCAAACAAGGAAAGAGTCTGACAAAAAAAATTACAAAACAGAAAGTTTTTAACGAACTATAATATAAAAAATGCCCAAGTGTAATTGTTCTTGACATGGAATATAGTTATATAGGAATTTAGGATATATTATATACCTTTTCATGTAGGATAAGAGGATAAGCAGATACTCCCCTAGGACCTTCAAACTGACACCTGTTACCCCCAATATTTTTGGTTTTTATTGTACAGTACCTACTTAAAGGAAACTAACCTACACACAAAGTAGGTGTATTGTTATTGAATCGTTGAATTATATAATCATGAAGGTATTTTATGCATATTTTGCATTTCATGCCATTGTTAACAAAGTGTCTATCACTTTTTGGGCATAAATTCATTTGATTCACAAGTGTTGAAAGATAAGAAGGAAGTTTACCTTCTTAAGCTCCCTAAAAGGAACTTTTCTTCAAGCCATGGGACTTGAAAGACAGTTGAAGTGAATTTCTCCATAAGTCTTTGATAAAGATTCTCCTTCGAACTCGTAGTTACCATATCCTCAAAATTTCGAAGTTTAACTTAACCCTTCGAGTGATGGGTACGTTTGGTTTGTGAGGGGGTGTGCATACAGACTTTTTTTCCCCCAAAGGTACCTACCCTTTTATTTTGAAATATTTCCACCAGAATTGAAATATTGCGGAAAAGCTATTTGAGAATATATTGGGTGCCAAAGAGACGGCTGACCTGATATCTGGAAGCCCAATTTACGTGGTAGGTAGGTACTATCTAGGTACTTTTTTCTCACTGATTTCATTATTCACTAAGTAATTTAAAAAAAGAGATTGTTTTTATAAAAAATATTCTATATTTAAGAAAACTGGACAGTAAATCGATTAAAAATTTAATAAAATGTGCTAAAAACATTAGGTATATTATACCAGTATTACATTCAAAACATTAAAAATTAGATAGGTATTGAGAAACAATCAGAATTGGTACAAAATTGGTAAAAATGATACAAAAAAGAAAGGAAATAGGTAGTAATTTATCAGATAGTGGTTTTGGTTTATTATTTTCAATAATAAGCCTTTGGAATCGAGCAAGAAAAAAAAATTTTAACCCCTCCTCAAAATTTGATGTTTTACGTTTCAAGGTACGTAGAATACGAAAATCGAATAAAAAAATTTCCGTCCGTCCGCCGTACGCCGTACGCGGCACTTTTCTTAGCAACACTGGACCGATTTGGTTCAAATTTGGTATATGGGCTCCATTTGGGGTCTAGTTGTGCCGCGAAGCTTTTGGTTGATGTAGGTCACTTCTAAGGGGTGAAAATTAAGGGTTGAAATTTTCAAGAGTGCCCTAGCTCGAAAACTCTCGAAATAAAGGTATCGTTTTTTCATCAATTTTAAATAGTATTGAATTTTTAAAAATTTTTGAGACCACCCGGAGCTCTGTAGGACAAACCGTTCGGTCCCTACGAGTACTTGAAGGTTTTCCTTCGATAAAACAGAATCATGAGTGTGAATCGCAAAAGAGGTCTAATCTCCATTCAAATTTTATCGGACTAAAATGCGATCGCTGTTCATTTCTTCGATTTGTATACAGTTTTGCCTTCTGCGTAACCAGTAATCAAATTTCCATACGAAGCTTTCTATTTTTCCAATAAAGTGTGAAGCGTTTAGTTCTTTCTAATAAACTTGATTGTGAAGGTGTGAAGCCAGTATGGTGTGGTAGGTAGTACCTAGCTGGTAGGTAAAAAAAAGTTGGTAGGTAAAAAAAAATGTTGGTGGGTAAAAAACGCTGCAAATCTTTGCTCAAAGGCATCTTCACTCTTCAGATCACTGATCAGCTGAGTGAGCTCCGAAGCCATTTTTACTCCTATTGAATGGAAGTGCTCTTCCAGGCGTCTCCAGCATTCGAGGAGATCTTCTTCACTCTTCAGATCACTGATCAGCTGAGTGAGCTCCGTAGCCATTTTCAATCCTATTGAACGCTGGAAGCTGAAATTTGAGAGGGAAGGTCAAGGGAGAATACAGATGGTGGTAGGTGCTATTGATGGAGAACCAGTGATCTATACAGAAGGGTGATCTATACAGAAAATAATAAACCTTTGAGCAATGATTTGCAGCGTTTTTTTCAACGTTTTTGAGGTGATTCAGAGTTGTTATAACTTTGTAATATCTACCTCGGTTATAAAGTTTTATAATTACAGTGGTTTGTTGTTTGTCACTTGTTACGAGATTTTTTGGCTCAAATAACTAAATTTTTATGTAAAGTTTTTTAGAGTACGAATTTGATGAGAAGTTGCATTAGTGAATTTAGTATTTTAATTTTTGCAAAGTGAAGCCACCTTGTACAAATACGAGACTCTGAAGGAGAATCAACAGCTGCATCATACGTTTAATTGGGAGCAAGTATGGTCCTTGAAGAGGGACAACAGCTTCACCAATGAAAGGTAGGAGCAAGTACGATCCCTGAAGGGGATCATCAGCTGCACTACTAAAAAATCTTTGTCCAGGAGCAAGTACGTTTCCTGAAGGGAGACAACAGCCAGGCTGGTACCTATATATTGAGGAGGCAATTGAGCCTTACATGCCCAGCGCTACATATATGCAACGCGGAGTAGCTCATCTTAGGAGGCTGGCCAGAACATCCACAGAAATGAAAAACTTTGTTCAGCGTCTGGTTCTCGAAGAGGAGAGCCTATCAATTAGATTCCTACTGTCAGAGTGACGTTTTCCTTATGTATAATAATTGTATTTACTTATTACAAGCATTCTCTCTTCTCGATTTCTAGAATTGCTGACCCAATGGACGAAAAGTAAGTACAATGTTATGAACTGTTTTCAAAATGGGATGGATGTGACTCTTTACCACTCTCAGATACCTGCATGAGCTTATGAGTACCATAGCCCAATTTGTTTGTCATTCCTATTGTTCCCAGTGCTGTCTGAAATATTGTGTTGCATATATGCAACGCTGGGCAGTGCCCTGACCCAACTGCTATGACTCGATTTTTCATTTTTTCAGAGCTTTTTCTCAGCTTTTGGGCCCTGGAATTTCAGTTCAAGATGCTATAATTATTTTATTCGCCGACTAAGATAACATGTATGAGAATTCACTGTATATTACTCCCCCTGTCGAGAACGACATGTCAGATGAGGATTCTGGTGATGAAGACGAAGGAGTAATCCTTGACAATTTGAACAGAAACCACTTGAAGCTGAACTGAACCACCTGCTGAAGCTGAAATCGTCTTTCAAAATCTGGATGATGTATCTAGAATCTCCCCCTCTCCAGAAGATCCTACCCCGTCATCCAATTCTACTCTCTCCACAACACTCAACAGGGGTATACAAATTTTGAATATTCAAAAAAGAAAGAAAAAAAATCTAAGAAGTAAAAAAGGGGAATATTTTATCAACACAGAGATATTCTCTACCTCCTTGTATGAGAAAAAGTTTTTGTTATTGCCCTCCTGATTTTTATGCCTCTGAAACTGAAGAAGAGTAGTCGAGGGCATTTCGAATCCACAATGAATTGAAACTATTGTGCAATTGCTTCCTAATAGAAAGATAATTCTGTTGTTTCTTTCGTCTTGCTTACAGGATTCAGCCAGTCTCAGTGGTAAGAAGATATTCTGCACGAGAGAAGAAACCCATTCAAGTATGGGAGAGTGCGACATCATGAATCAAAAGATCGAAAATCCAACCTGAAATGGTTGTTTGGGTAATTCTCAGAAAAAGCTCAATTTTCAAGGCTCAAACTTTAAGAAAGTGAACCGTCTCCAAAAAATTCAAAAAAATTCATGAAGTTTCCTGGGAACGTTTAAAAGAATTTGTAATGCAAGACAGAGCTCAATTCACAGTTTTTAGTCTCAAATTTCAATTTTGAAAATTTTTAGTGCGGCGGTAATGAGAACTAATTTTTTTTAAGTGATGGTAATGAAAAGCGCAGTTGGTATTAAGAATATGGTATTAGTTTCACAATTCTGTTTCTACCTTTCAAGCAATCAGCTTATCCAGTTGGTTGGATAAGATGATTAAATTGAAAAATCTCCATTTTTCTCTTTTCTATAGATTGATAGGGAGGGAATAAATAAACTAAAATTAATGAAAATCAGAATAGTATCAATGTATTCCAAGTAGGTAAAGAACTGTAAAAAAAAACTAAAACACTCAGTCAAATGACATTTAAAAAACTCTTATCAGTCTACAATGTAATATATATCAATCTTCAACTTTTTATATTAATTAACTTGACAATTTTGTTAACATTCGTCACATAATTAACTTAATTACATCACAGATTTGTTTCATTAACTGGATAGTAAGTAGGCAAATATTTTTTAAGTAACTCTTGACCATACTCTCTTCTCTGCGCCTTCGATCAGCCTCCCTTTTTGTTCACACAATTGTTCCGCTGTGTAAAGTGTAGGGCTAGTCATCTCTGAGGGTTACCTAAGGGAACGATAAGAATTTTTTTATTCTAAGGGTTTAGGGCAATATGGAGATAATAATATCAGAATTCGAAAACCTAAAATCGTTTTATTTTTAAAAACTGTCAATAGATACCTGACGTAGAAAATAATATAATATATACTTCATCTTCATCTTTAAAATACTCAACTAACAACATTTTCTCGTTACCACACGCCTATTATGATTACCACTGAACTTTATTAAGTTAGTGGTAATGAGATGGTTTCATGTGTGGTAATGAGAATTAAAAATTTGAGAGCTTGCCATTTTCGTTCTGTACATACTATATTCCTCATTCTACGCCGTTTGAGAAGGCAATTAGTAGGCTACAAAAAAATGCGATCTATAAAAATTAGTCACCAACATTGAAAGAGAATCATTGAACTGTGGTAATGATAACAATAAATGTACGCACCTGACACGTGACCTTTAACAACCACTCCTGCTTGGCGGGGCCCCCCTAAATGGCGGAGGCGAGTTCCCTGGCGCTCTGCAGTATTGCCACTAAGATTCTCGTCGAAAGTTTGCCAAAATGCCCTGTTGGTCGCTATGGGGAGGAAAATCTTGATTCTTGTGCGGTAATGAGACTTTTCACCATTACACTCTTTGAAATAAGTTATTGGCATCACCAAATAGATTTAAAAATCACACCACTCTGTTTTTGATGAGATCTACATATAGACTTTCAGTTTCATTCGTTTTTTCACGCAATCAATATTTTCCAAGGCCTAGGAGAAGACTTTTGTAGGCAAAAATGAAATCATTACAGGTGGTGGTAAGGAGAATTGAGCCTTTCAAGACAAAAGAAAAGGTATTAATTTCGAATAAAAGTAAATTTTTCAAGAGGTTCTAGTAGGCAGAGGCGGGAATAAACCCAACGAAAAAATTAGAAAAAAAAACTAGGACGCACATTTGGAGAAACTCTACCATAACACTATTATTGAGCTTTTTCTGAGAATCACCCGTTTACTTTACTTACACATTCATGCCAGTCGGAATTCAGAAGAAAAATAACCACAGGTTACCTGACCAAGTACAACACTCAGCCAAGGAAGAATGTCATCTATCGATCGAACCGATGTTCAAACGAATGAATTTATTGACCGGAAGAAAATGATTGAATCGTTCGATGAATCGAGAAAATACCGGAAGAAAAACAAAGGAGATACACAGAGTAACACTGTACTTCAATATCAGTGCAGCAAGACTTGCTGTTGCACTTAGTGCAACATGGCACTTTGTGTTGATTCCGTCCTAACCACAATCAATGATCTTCTATAATAACTGTTTCAACATTATTTTGCCTTATTTGAGAATTTTGAAGCTTAATTGATATTGTATTGATTTCATAAAATTTATTATACTGGAAATATGGAAATAAATGAGGTCACTACTAACAAAAAACATCATAGTAACAACTTCATTGAATAACTGCCCAGCGTTGCATATATGCAACGGGGGCTCCTGCCCCTCCTATCATGGTGGATGACAAGGTAACCTAATATTTAACATTAGAAGGTATAAAAATGAAGAATTGAAGAAGAATTTCGAAAATTTTGTCGAAAATGGATTTCTGGGCGGTAATGGGTTGAAATGTGAAGTGATCCATAGACACGTATACCTGGCAAAGTTTGAGTGCTTTTTCTATGAAAAAAAAACTATTTTGGGAGCGTAGCAACCCTGAATGTGAACTGCGTGTCGAATATCTCAACTTGTAAGGTGAGAGATGTCGCTGGTCGGGAAAAAGACTATGATAACTCGAAAAATGTCATTTTTCAGGACAGCTGTTTAAAGTTTTCATACTGAATTTCAATGTGTTAATGTCATAATCACGCTTTGAATGGCCATCTTTTCTCCTAGAAAATTAGTAAGTGTGGTCCTACTACACTTTCACCTTGATAAACCCCATTTTTAACCTCATTTGAACCCTTTTGTACCTCTAATTTTGAGATGTGATAGTATTCAACAAACATATTGTTTAGTAATGCATGCATTCCAGGGGACGTCCCATTGG
Organism: Apolygus lucorum; assembly: GCA_009739505.2. NCBI lineage: Eukaryota > Metazoa > Arthropoda > Insecta > Hemiptera > Miridae > Apolygus > Apolygus lucorum. The sequence goes on along the minus strand of CM019183.2, from coordinate 49,148,749 downwards.
ATAAGCATTAGATCAGTTTAACCAGTTGTTAAGCGATAAGACTGTTTCTCTCGATGTAATTTATTTATTATTTTAGGGAAGAAATAGTGAAACCCCTCCCCCCCATTATAAACACACACTTCTAGCACACTGGCACACTGGCTCTTCTGGCTTCTGGCACTTCTAGCGGCATGATAGCCTCGAATCTGAAGAGCATTTTAAAATCCATGATCTACGACACCCAACTTTCATCTATTAGGTTTAGTAGGCAGTCCGTCGAATGTCACATCCGTATTCAAGGTGAAACACAACAAAAAAACATATTGTTTAGTAATGCATGCATTCCAGGGGACGTCCCATTGGATAAGCATTAGATCAGTTTAACCAGTTGGTAAGTGATAAAACTGTTTCACTCGACGTAATTTATTTATTACTTTAGGCAAGAAATACTGACCCCCCGCCCCCACCATTATCCACCTTAACATTTCTAGCGGCATGCGAGCCTCGAATCTGAAGAGCATTTTGAAATCCATGATCTACGATACCCAACATGCGAATTCGAGTTCACCCCCCCCCCCCCCACCACCACCCTCACCAACGCCAACAATGGTACCAGTCTGGCACCAAAGCGGAAATACGTCGTAACATTGAACTTTCATCTGTTAGTTTTGGTAGGCAGTCCGTCGAAGTTCACATCCGTATTCAAGGTGAAACACAACAAAAAAAAACACGAAATAAGCGGTTTATGGCATCATGGCACCATGTCCTGGCACCATGGTGGCACCACTATTAGTTCCATGGTGGTACAGAGAATAATTCATGACAATCCGGAGGTATAATGAGAATTTTTCCTCAATTTCAAAACTTGGGTAGGTACAATTAGTAAGCAGTAAAGGAACCGAAATATTGAAAAATCGGATAATTTGCGAATATTATCCCCCCACTCACCCCCTCCCCTTGCGAATTTTGGTACTCTGGTAAAATCATGTACAACTCGGAAGTTATTTGACTCAAACAAAAAAAGAAACACGCAAATCGGTTGGAAATTGAGGCCTGGGCAGATTTCACAAGATTATGCACGCAAACGCACGTTTTTTAAGCATTAACCCCCCCTTTCCCCCTCTTGAAAAGCAAAATCCGAAATTCCGGCGCCGTAGTGCACAACTAGATAGTTTTCCGCGTCGAAGAAAAAAAGAACCACGAAAATCGGTTGAGAACTGAGGCCTGGGCAGAGTACACAAGATTATGCCCAAAAACGCACGTTTTTTGAGCATTAACCCCCCCTTTCCCCCCCTTAAAAGGCAAAATTCGAAATTCCGGCGACGTAGTGCACAACTAGATAGTTTTCCGCGACGAACAAAAAAAGAACCAGGAAAATCGGTTGAGAACTAAGGCCTGTGCAGAGTACACAAGATTTTGTTACACACACACACACACACACACATACACACACACACAGACATACACCTATGGTTTTTTTCGCGGATTTGGATTCAGAATGGTCTAAAACGGATTACTGTGTGGTTATTTTTTTTTTTCTGTTGAGTGTTGTCCAACTTCACCCCAGATCGATCGCATAAGGACGCCCAAGTCTTACTGTGGGACGTCCTAAAAAACACGAAATAAGCGGTTTATGGCATCATGGCACCATGTCCTGGCACCATGGTGGCACCACTATTAGTTCCATGGTGGTACAGAGAATAATTCATGACAATCCGGAGGTATAATGAGAATTTTTCCTCAATTTCAAAACTTGGGTACAATTAGTAAGCAGTAAAGGAACCGAAATATTGAAACATATTGTTTAGTAATGCATGCATTCCAGGGGACGTCCCATTGGATAAGTATTGGATCAGTTTAACCAGTTGTTAAGCGATAAGACTGTTTCTCTCGATGTAATTTATTTATTATTTTAGGGAAGAAATAGTGACCCCCCCCCCTCACCCTTATCCACCATAACACTTCTAGCGGCATGATAGCCTCGAATCTGAAGAGCATTTTAAAATCCATGATCTATGACAAACAACACGCGAATTCGAGTTCACCCCCCCCCCCCTCCACCACAACCAATGGTACCAGTCTGGCACCAAAGCGGAAATACGTCGTAACATTGAACTTTCATCTATTAGGTTTAGTAGGCAGTCAGTCGAATGTCACATGCGTATTCAAGGTGAAACACCAAAAAACCCAAGAAATATGAGGTTTATGGTGCCCTGGCACCATGGTGGCACCACTTTTATTTCCATGGTGGTACAGAAAGTAATTCATGCAAATCCTAAGGTATAATGAGAATTTTTCCTCAATTTCAAAGCTTGGATACAATTAGTAAGCAGTAAAGGAACCGAAATATTGAAAAATGATATATTTTGTGAATATTATCCCCCCACCCCTTCTCTTGCAAATTTTGGTACTCTGGTGAAATCATGTACAACTCGGAAGTTATTTTAGTCAAACAAAAAAAGAAACACGCAAATCGGTTGGAAATTGAGGCCTGGGCAAAGTTTATAAGATTATGCCCGCAAACGTACGTTTTTTAAGCATTAACCCCCCCTTTCCCCCCTAAAAAGGCGAAATTCGAAATTCCGGCGCCGTAGTGCACAACTAGATAGTTTTCCGCGTCGAAGAAAAAAAGAACCACGAAAATCGGTTGAGAACTAAGGCCTGGGCAGAGTACACAAGATTTTGCCCAAAAACACACGTTTTTTGAGCATTAACCCCCCCTTTCCCCTCCTTAAAAGGCAAAATTCGAAATTCCGGCGACGTAGTGCACAACTAGATAGTTTTCCGCGTCGAAGAAAAAAAGAACCAGGAAAATCGGTTGAGAACTAAGGCCTGGGCAGAGTACACAAGATTTTGTTACACACACACACACACACACACCTACACACACACACACATACACACACACACACACACACAGACATACACCTATGGTTTTTTTCGCGGATTTGGATTCAGAATGGTCTAAAACGGATTACTGTGTGGTTATTTTTTTTTTCTGTTGAGTGTTGTCCAACTTCACCCCAGATCGATCGCATAAGGACGCCCAAGTCTTACTGTGGGACGTCCTAAAAATCGGATATTTTGTGAATATTATCCCCCCACTCACCCCCTCCCCTTGCGAATTTTGGTACTCTGGTAAAATCATGTACAACTCGGAAGTTATTTGAGTCAAACAAAAAAAGAAACACGCAAATCGGTTGGAAATTGAGGCCTGGGCAGATTTTACAAGATTATGCACGCAAACGCACGTTTTTTAAGCATTAACCCCCCCTTACCCCCTCTTGAAAAGCAAAATCCGAAATTCCGGCGCCGTAGTGCACAACTAGATAGTTTTCCGCGTCGAAGAAAAAAAGAACCACGAAAATTGGTTGAGAACTGAGGCCTGGGCAGAGTACACAAGATTATGCCCAAAAACGCACGTTTTTTGAGCATTAACCCCCCCTTTCCCCCCCTTAAAAGGCAAAATTCGAAATTCCGGCGACGTAGTGCACAACTAGATAGTTTTCCGCGACGAACAAAAAAAGAACCAGGAAAATCGGTTGAGAACTAAGGCCTGTGCAGAGTACACAAGATTTTGTTACACACACACACACACACACACACACATACACACACACACACACAGACATACACCTATGGTTTTTTTCGCGGATTTGGATTCAGAATGGTCTAAAACGGATTACTGTGTGGTTATTTTTTTTTTCTGTTGAGTGTTGTCCAACTTCACCCCAGATCGATCGCATAAGGACGCCCAAGTCTTACTGAGGGACGTCCTAAAAAGGTAGTTAGTTAGTTTGTGGAAGAGTACGATAACTCAAAATGAAATTGTATTGAAGCTAAGATTCTATAAAAACTTGAAAAATCTTTGTGAAAGAGTGTCATATATCAAAATGTAATAGTATTGAAGAGAACATAATAAAAAAAATATTTAATTTACCATCTCATGAAAACTCTGCAATTTTGAGTTGATATGGTCTTGCAACAAAAAAAAATGAAAAATCACACAGTTGTGTGGTTGATTTCAGACTTGTAATAGTCTTGAACTAGAAGAACAACAGTTTCGGATGACCGCTCAAGTACAACCTGACTCGTCATAGTCTTCACGGCAATACGGTTGGCAGTTGCGCAGTTGCAATAGTTGGCATCAGCGCGTTCTAGCGGCTGGAACGCCAAGATGAGTTCGAACAGTATTGCGGATGAATCTCCACACCATTTTGAGTTAGTTCGTCATTAAAACTAAAAAATGACATTTTTCGAGTTATCATAGTCTTTTTCCCGACCAGCGATGTATTATGGGAGGAAGTCAGTTGAGTTTCAATGTTACAAGACCCAATTCCAAGCCCTCATTTTCTCGGTTCTTCCTTTTGAATCATAAATCTTCAACGATGATAACCGATACACTTGATTCAGACTTTCCCTTGGAGTTTCCCTTCATTTGCGGCCGAGCTATTTCCCACTCCTTCCCCCCCGTTCTCTTCCCCATCCCCTTTCTACAACCTTCAGTGACACCAATGAACTTAGGAACCGGATCGTTAGCGTTAGAGGGTTAAGCCCCTCGGTAGCAAATGAAGGCGGTCGCAAACACAACCGACTTGGCCCCCCTGTAACCCTATACCGGGTACAAGTCACGATCTCGACCCTCAAACTTGGGCGAAAGATTCATCGTTTGGATAACGAGCCTGTTCGCGCCTCTTCCCTTCCCTTTTCTGGGATCTCATTAGCGATTTCGTTCGAATCATTTTCCCCGTTTTTTCCCCTTCTCGCAGTTTTATCTGGAAATCTTTTGATTCCGACATGCCTCGATGAAATCTAAACCGTGGAACAGGAGTCTTTGAATAAGATGCCCTGAGGGGTTTCGAAGTAAAAGCACGATATCACGTTATCCATTTCACTCCTGAACGGATCGTAGTTTGCTGCCGCCTTTCAATCAGTAAGATAGAAGAGGTTTGAAGCCATTTTATCTGATATTGTTATTGTTTCAGTTTCATTACGAGCAAAATATTGAATAATAGTTATCCTGAAATTCAAGTTCATCCTCTTCGTGAGAACGAACAAAAGAGAGCGTTGAGTGATTTCAGTGAAACATATAATCCGGCCATCCGTATGAATACAATCAGAACCATTTTAGCAATTGCCGTCAAGAAGAATCTGATTGTACACCAGATGGATGTAACTACAGCATAATATGCTGTAGTTACATCCATCTGGTGTACAATCAGATTCTTCTTTAAATGGAGATATAGACGTAGAAGTAGTAATGAAGGTCCTACAAGTTAATTATGCAACAAATTTCTGGAGGAGCTGATATGGGAAGTGACGATCAAGAAAGGGCGAAAGAACATTTGAAGAGACTTGAGAAAGCGAATCAGGTATGTAAGATCAAGAAGGCGTTGTATGGGCTAAGACAATCAGGACGCATGTGGTATCAAAAAATTGACCATACTTTGAGACAAATAGGACTTGTACCTTCTTCATCAGATTCTCGCGTTTATGTTGGCGAAATTGAAAATAAATTTATGATCATTGGCGTTTACGTAGATGACCTCATTTTAGCTGTTGAATCAATGGAAACAATGACGAAATTGAAAGAGAAACTCAATCGAAATTTGTAAATAAAAGATTTGGGAGATATTCATTATTGTTTAGGAATTGAAAAAGTATGCAAAATAAACAATCAATATTCGTCCGACTGCCATTCCTGTCGTCGCGGAGGTCATCAGCTGTCTTCCTATGGGAAGATCAGAATTTGTTCTGATGATTTCGATCATGGCTTCCCATTGGCCTCACCGCCCTGGGTTGTGACGAGGGGGAACTGCGACCCACTTGCCCGAAAATATGCTTCCGAGGGGAGTCCCGAACTCACGGCCCCCGCAACCGGTCCGAGTCCCGTCCCCAGAGACACATGCCGTAGCTCGCTCGGCCACAGCTGACCCCAGGAATTGAAATAGAATACAACCAGAAATTGGGAGAGATGAAAATGTCATAAAAGGAATATACCAGACAGGTTATCGATAGATTTGGCATGAGAGATTCAAATCCAGTGAATGCACCCATTGACATCAGTACTAAACTTGATAAACCTAAGATCAGCAACCCAGAAGTGATGAACATGTACCCTTATCAAAATATAATTGGGTGTTTAATGCACGTTTGAGTATATCGAGTATATACGTATGTCGATATGTACTAGACCAGACATCACACACGCCGTTAATATGCTGAGCCAATTCAACTCCAATTATTCAAAAGAACACTGGCTAGCTGCTAAACGAGTAATTAGATATTTGCTTAGTACGCAGGACTTGGGATTGCAGTACACCCGAAGGGGGGGGGGGCAAATTGTAGGGTATGTGGACGCTGATTTGGGGCTTCTTTAAACTAGCCGGGGCAGGTATAAGTTGTGAGTCTCGAAAGTAAAGAACTGTGGCTCTATCAAGTACTGAGGTTGAATACATGGCAATGACAGAATCCACGAAGGAAGCCATTTGCCTAAACAGGCTACTAAAAAGCCTGAGATATAGTAGAAGCCATATAGTTGCGTTGTTCGGCGATAATAGAGGAGCTCAAGAGTTGGCCAGAAATCCAGTGCACCACTCGCGAACCAAAAATATTGATATCCGGCACCATTTCATCCGCGAAGCAGTAAAAGAAAAGAAAGTGGCACTAAAATACATCCCAACGGAGGAGATGCCTGCTGACATTCTCACAAAAGGGTTGTCAGGACCAAGATTAGTGCAAGTTTGGGTGTTTTCCACAACCAAGTTTGAGGGGGAATATTGTTGGTCCTCTCTACAGCAATTCACGCATGTTAATCATATATCCAAGTTATCAACATGAGGGGTTGAAGATATGACAAATCCTCCTCATTCCATAAAAGAGTGTTGAATTATTTGAACTTAATTTAAAATGTAATTTAATTTTTCCACTGCGGGACTTATAATTTCAAGAGTTTCAGTCTCAAGCAAAATATTGCAAAGTTTTTTTTTTTATGAGCAAAATATTGAATAATAGTCATCCTGAAATTAAAGTTCATTCTCTTCGTGAAAACGAACAGAAGAGGATTGATTAACAACAACTGCCCTCGGAGAAGTTCATCTTCCTGTGGTAACCAAATGAAGAATTTAGTCGCGTTGCCCACACTCCTGATATTGATTCCTCCTGATCTCGTCCAGAGAATGAAAGGAAAGATTATCTCTTTTCCTCAGAGAAGCTAATCACGTCTCCCTGTCACCCTCTTCCCGTGGTACAAGAAAGAAGTTAGTCCTGTCGCCGATTATAACTCATCCAGGCTCCTTCCAAAGGATGAACAGGAAACAATTTTAATCATTCAACAGCCCTCAGAGGGGTGTGTAAAAATTTGCTAAGCTCTTGAATGTCCAGGAAATTAGTTCAGAAAGCTTCATCATTCACATAACTGAGATGGTACCTAACTGTAAGGAATTCACGTTTGCGCATGCGCAGAGGCTACTATCTGACCGGGGGTGATGATTTTCATAAGGGACCATCTGCACACCAACCCGTACAATCCCTGAAAATTTCATCGGAATCAGACAATAACTTCGTATAGTTATGCCGGTTACAAGGATTTCATGACAGACAAGGAAACAAAATTGTTCAGAAAGGTCTGAAACGTAAAACGCAAGTGGAAATTTCGATTTTGGAAAAAATTTTTTAACCTTGAAAAGTGAAAACAAGGCTTCCACTACCTTGGTAGAATTGGAAGCAATAAAGACTTCAGGAATTCAGCAGAAGAACAAAACGAAACCAGTTCCTTCAGAATTGCTAAATAGATGATACACAAGATCTCATCCGATGCAACGATGTATATTGCCCATCATGAATAATCGTAGGTCTGTGTGGAGGAGGAAGCAGAAAGGATCCACTGCCAGGGCAAGCTATGGCACCTTTTTCACGCCTATTTTCAATAATCTGCAGTCATTTGCTCTCAACTGGGTCCTCGCTGCTTCTTCCTTCACATAGAACTACAATATGACTACAGCAGGAGTACAGAACAACAATAATCGTAGTACCGTCAGTAGCCGTATTTTGAACCAACTACATGTTGAAATGTGTCACATCTACATCTATTTCACCATATGATTGGAATCCGACGGATCCATGGACAACCAAACTAGATAACAGTAATACCACAAAATTCATTCAGCAAGAACCAAAATCACCTAATTAATTCCAACATCACCAAACATGCCTCCCAGGTCATACTCTCGCGAACGTAGGCGGTCTGAGACGAAACTATTCAACTCTGTTTTTTACATCCCCACTTTGGATACGAACAACGTGAACAGGAGTAAGCAGTCCAATAGACATACCTGAATACTACTTACATTCATTTAAGAATACGTAGCTATGTTTCTTGAAAAGTTATATCATCGTGAGGTACGATGTCAATTAGGTAATCAAATTCTAAGAGGAAGACGAAACAACTCTTTCAATAATAAATAAGAAATTACATCCAGTATTAACACGAAACCACCAGTTTCAGGTAGCGCCCACCTAGAGCTCTTAGTGTACCAAAGGTAGTTTTCATTCATGATTAATTCCTATTATTTTTGGGGAAGAGTTGAGCTCTTCGTCTTTCAATCACTTCCTTCCTCCTAGGACCTCCCCCCCCCCCCCAATAAGTACTTGTGAGTAGATAGTAGGTAGTTGTTGTTGTTAAATCGCCCCAGCTGTTCTTTTCACGTGTTTTAAAATAAAGAAAAGTTTCTTGTTCTGGAGTCCGTTTTTTTTGCTTTTAAAAAGTTAGTTCTGTACTTTTTCTCGGAAAAATGCAAATTCGGTACTTTCACCTTTTGTACGCCGTTTTCTTCCTAATTTTGTACGTTACCAGGTATATAGGTACCTAACTTGAGGTGACGTTAAAACAATCAATCAAAACACAGAGCCTCTCATCTCCCCAGGGTAGGCATACATGTAAGACCAAAACTTACGTTTGTCAGAATATACTCTCGCATTTTTCAAGGTTTCTCTTTGACCGACTCATGCAGTACATTTGGTGTTCGCTTTATGAAATTTCGTGTACCTTTGCTTGGAGATCCGCTATTTCTTGCCTTTAGAAGCCAGAAGGATGGTCTAGTCACTGCTGATCTACTAGGTCTCGGGCTAGTGTGGAGCGTGACTTCTGGATTCCGTTTTTGTGCCACAGAAGCTACTTGTGGAAGTCCTTCTCAACAAAATAATGAGATATCCCACCGTGAAATTATTCAAAGAAAAGAGAGTTCTTCGGACCTTCTTGGATCTTGTGGACAAGTTAAAACGATGGAAGCTTGTTGAAGAAAATGAAATGTCCTACAAATTTGAAGATACTTAAGGGTTGACTTTGATGATTTCTATGCAATAGATCATGATGATGTTCAACCAAAATTAGATGCTTGTTATAGCATTTGTGACGATATACGTGTAGCCTAAAAAGTCTATAATTACTAAACTGCTCAGGAACCATTGTATTTATTGCATTTCCATGTCAAATTCAAGGTTTTTTAAATCGAATTCAAGATTTTCCAAACCGAATTAAGGTAAGTCATATGACTTAAAATCTTGAATTTGGTTTAAAAAATCTTGAATTTAATTTTTTAAATCTCAAATTTGACTTAAAAATACTTGAATTTGGTAAGTAAAATCTTGAATTTGAATTGAAAAATCTTGAATTTGGTTTGTAAAATCTTAAGTTTGATTTGAAAAATCTCGATTTGGTTTAGAAAATCTTGATTTCGCTTTGAAAAATCCTGAACTTGGTTTTAAAAATCTTAAATTTGACTAGACAAATCTTGAATTTGGTTTGAAAAATCTTGAATTTGTCTATAAAAATATTGAATTTAGTTTGAATATCGTATATTTGATTTAGAAATCCATGGAATCGTTTGATAATTTCAGGGACAGACCTCGGTGGTGGTGGAGCCGCTCAACGGTTGCTTTTCCCCGCTATTCCACTGTTACGGACGCCGCGTCATCTCCGCGAACAGCTCCCAGCGCCTCCTACTCCCGCCATAGTCATCACCCTGGACTGACCAACAGCGTTTACTACTTCGACTATCATGTAGACTTAAATATAGATTAATGCATTTTACGTCTATTTGAGCAGTGAATTATCATCTCTGGCAGATTGAAGAATTTCCCCGGGATCTCCATGTGCTAATACCTATTAGCATATCTGCGGATCATTTCTTATCAGAATGAGGCGGAAAATGAAGAATTCCCTTGCTTGAATTTTTATATTGGGGAAGACCGGTTTCAGTTAGTAAACTTCTCCAGAACAACTGCTTCTTACATAGGGAAACTAAAGATGATCGAACACTGAAACTGGTCTTTCCAAGAATGAAAATTCAAGCAAGGAAGTTCGTCATTTTCCACGTCATCTTCATACAGAGTTATATTGATATTCCATCAGAAAGCCACAATCACAAAAATTTGCGCTGTTCCTGGATCCTTACTATTGATTACTATTGGTTGGTGGCCACGACACTTAAATCGGCGAAAGATCTTTTTTATACCATTTAAGTATCACTGTAATGTGGAGATCGATATATGTGTAAGAATAGATCCTAAAATAATTAGTATAGATCCTATAAATAGATACGAGAACTTAATTCCAAAATTAAAACATATTGTTAAGTAATGCATGCATTCCAGGGGACGTCCCAATAAATAAGCATTAGGTCAATTTAAACAAAAAAATTAATCATTTTTTTTTTAAACGATAAAACTGGTTTACTCAATCTAATTCATCTGGTATTTTAGGTAAGAAACCCAAACCCCCGCACCTTTATCAACCATAACATTTCTAGCTGTATGGGAGCCTCGACTTTGAATAGCATTTTAAAATCCATGATCTACGATACTCAACATGCGAATTTGAGTCCCCCCCCCCCCCCTCACACCAATGATACCAGTCTGACACCAAAGCGGTAAAGTTCTCTTCTGTATTCAAGGTTGAACGCTCAAAAACCACGAAATATGCGGTTTATGGTGCCCTGGCACCATGGTGGCTCCACTAATAGTTCCATAATGGTACACAAAATAATTCATGAACATTTTTTTTTCTCTGAACAATATTCGAAGCTTGGGTACAATTAGTAAGCTATAAGAAACCGAAATATTGAAAATTGGATATTTTGTGAATGTTATCCCTCCACTCGCCCCCTCCCCATGTTAATTTTGATACACCGGTGAAATAATGTGTAACTCAGAAGTTATCTGAGTCGAATAAGAAAAGAGCCAAGCAAATCGATTGGAAATTGAGGCCTGAGCAGAGTACACAAGATTATGCCCGAAACGCACGTTTTGTAGGCATTTACCCCCCCTTTCCCTCCTTAAAAGGCAAAATTAGAAATTCCGTTGACGTAGTGTACAACTGGATAGTTTTCTGCGTCGAACAAGAAAACAATCACGAAAATCGGTTGAAAACTAAGGCCTGGGCAGAGTACACAAGATTTTGTCACACACACATACATGTGATGGACCTGGAAACCCTGATTGAACTCGATTGCACATTTGCCATTTTACTTGCATTATTATTTTCATCAGATTTTACTTGCATTATCAGATTTACTGACATTGTTATCTGAAACAATCGTTGTTATTTTAAACTCGAGAAACACAGTAGTGTCATTACAAGCTGCTCACAAATACCCTCGCGACAGGTTTTGAAACTAAAGGAGAGAGGGCACCTGTTAGTCCTCTAGTTCTGTTCGAGTTGCTGTTGTAGCTCGACTAAGTGTGAACCTTCGAGGTGTCCTCGTGACCATTTTGTAGTAAACGCTGTCCGAGGGGGAGTATCGCTATCGCTAACTCAAGTTCTGTTTCCGAAATAGTTCCGTTTCTTTAGGTAATAAAATTATTTAACAAATCGGGAGTGTTGTTCCTTTGCAAATACCATGTCTTCCGACGGAGAGGAAGGTCAGCTTCGGGAGGAGGAACCCAACATAACATACCCTATTTTTTCGCGGATTTGGATTCAGAACGGTCTAAAACGGATTACCTAGTGTGTGGTTAGTTTTTTTCTGTTGAGTTTTGTCCAACATTACCCCAGATCAATTACACAAGGACGCCCAAGTCTTACTGTGGGACGTCCTAAAAACAGTTGGTGACACGAGTTAGGTACTGCACCCACTCATGCACTACATACGCGAGTTCCAGAAGCCAAACGCTGCAAATTATTACACAATGGTTTATTATTTTTCTATATAGATCACTCGTCTACAAAATCACCAACCATCCAATATGGAAAAAAAAAAAAATCAAAATCACCAACCATTGATCGCATTTCGGTCAGCTCTAATTTGAACGGAGATTAGGCCTCTTTTGCGATTCACACTCGTGTTTCGATTTTTATATATATATATTTCAATATAAACCCCTAAATGTTCGTAGGGAGCGAACGGTTTGTCCTACAGAGCTCGGCGTGGTCTCAAAAAATTCTAAAAATTCTATAGAATCCTAAATTGAAGGAAAAACAATACCTTTATATCAAAATTTTTTGAGTTAGGGCGTTTTCAAAATTTCAAAATTGATTTTGGAACCCTTAGAAGTGACCTACATCAACAAAAAGCTTCGGGGCACAACTAGACCCCGAATGGAGCCTACATACCAAATTTCATTAAAATCGGTCAATGCTAAGTGGCAAAAGTGCCGCGTACAGCGGACGGCGGACGGCGTACGGCGGACGGCGGACGGACGGCCAAATTTGTATTCGATTTTTGGATTCTACGTACCTTGAAACGTAAACCATCAAATTTTGAGGGGGTGTTAAAAATTTTTTTTTTTCTTGGTCGATTCCAAAGGTTCATTATTGAAAATAATAAACCAAAAAGAGGCAAAATGGAAATCCAGCCGTTTTAATCACTGTGCTCATTTTTAAAACAATCTTTATTGGTATTGCAATACTGCATTCAGCCTTTGTACTGGAAATTAAGTCTTATCGTACTTTGGATAATTACGTACTTTGTAAATTACGACTTATCGAATAGGTACTAATTACATATTTCATACTTCAAAACGATGCTTCGGTACTATTTCATCACAATTGTATATCTGTTTTATATTGTTCATCATAAATTGTGTATACAAGATAATTATAAATGTCCACATAAATTATGATGTTGTTTTTAGCGAGGGCGGTGTCCAAATTGTAGGGGTTGGTGGTATTTTGAGACTGTCTCCCAATACGGTACTCCGGTGGCTATAAATTGTTTTCGCAGGCTGCGTGGTTTCCTCCTCGTTTTCGGCATCTTCGGCACATTGGGATGATGCAAGCATAGATTTCTTTTGGCATGTCCAGTTCGTAGTCTGTTAATGAGGAATTTCACCTTGTCGGGATTTCCTATTTTTGACCCCAAAATCGGATTCAGAATCTCGAAAACCCTCCTACGAATAAGTTTCCGCTTCACGTTGAAATATCCATTTTCCCGGTTATTGCTTGAAATCATACATTTTTAATGTCTCTCAAAAATAACAGGATACTTATTTTGGTATCGAGCAAGAAAAAAAAAAGTTAACCCACCCCCCCCCCTCAAAATATGATGTTTTACGTTTCAAGGTACGTAGAATCCGAAAATCGAATAAAAAAATTTCCGTCCGTCCGCCTTACGCCGTACGCGGCACTTTTCTTAGCAACACTGGACCGATTTGGTTCAAATTTGGCATATGGGCTCCATTTGGGCCTAGTTGTGCCGCGAAGCTTTTGGTTGATGTCAGTCACTTCTAAGGGGTGAAAATTAAGGGTTGAAATTTTCAAGAGTGCCGTAGCTCAATGCCCATATGAAGCTTTCTATTTTTCGAATCGAGTGTGAAGCGTTTAGTTCTGTCTAATAAACTTGATTGTGAAGGTGTAAAGCCAGGCAGTATTGTGTGGTAGGTAGTACCTACCAATAGTTGGTAGGTAAAATAAAGTTGGTAGGTAAAAAAAATGTTGGTAGGTAAAAAACGCTGCAAATCATTGCTCAAAGGTTTATTGTTTTCTGTATAGATCACCCTTCTGTATAGATCACTGGTTCTCCATCAATAGCACCTACCACCATCTGTATTCTCCCTTGACCTTCCCTCTCAAATTTCAGCTTCCTGAGTTCAATAGGACTGAAAATGGCTTCGGAGCTCACTCAGCTGATCAGTGCTCTTCCAGGCGTCTCCAACATTCGAGGAGATCTTTTTCACTCTTCAGATCACTGATCAGCTGAGTGAGCTCCGAAGACATTTTCAATCCTATTGAACGCAGGAAGCTGAAATTTGAGAGGGAAGGTCAATGGAGAATACAGATGGTGGTAGGTGCTATTGATGGAGAACCAGTGATCTATACAGAAGGGTGATCTATACAGGAAATAATAAATCTTTGAGCAATGATTTGCAGCGTTTTCAAAATCAAGCGATTTGCATTTATCCCACACCATTAACTATTCAGGAAATGCAAACAAAAGTCGGTGAAATTCCTCGTTGTCGTGTAGAAATATTTCGGCTTGGTCTTCTCAATATCAGAAAACCAAGTTCTCCGGTTCTGGAAATAAAGATTTGTATCGATTTCCTGTAGGAGTTTGTTAGGTAGAACTAGAATTACTAGAAGCTGATGGAAAATTGAATGATTCGTCCTAAGAATGTTTCAAGAGGTTTCAAGTGCTTCAATTTCATGAGTGATGAAGAACTGTCAAGATTAGTTGAGAAGACGCTCAAGTCTCTGAGCGTTACGTTTTACAGACGTTCTGTTCATATTAGATCCTTAACAAGATCAAAAGGGAGTTTGGAGAAATCAACCTTAAGTCGTTCCAAGAGGAGTTTAGGTACTATTTTCAGAACGTCGATAGCAGAGAAGTCGCTAACGAGGACTTGACACTTCGTCCTCAGTAACTATTAATTTATTATGGAGAGGCAGTTGCCGGAGTCAGAAGTGCCTTCGTTAGTTACTGACTCCCTTCCGGAGAGGAGTCGACGTGGGTTGGGGAAACTCGGTGGGAGCTAACCTTGATTGGTTTGGCTTGGGGAGACTTCCAGGAGCTAACCTTCGTTAGAGGGATGCCACAGTAATGATTGCCCCCCGTCGCAGGAGCGGTCAGAGCTCTATATAACGATCTTGTTAATTGCTGCAGTTCATGATCCTTCCACTGGGACGGCGTGGAGCCTTGGAAGTGACTGATTTCCCCTTTTCGGATCACGCAGACCTGGTACCTCAACAGAACGAAAGATCCCCTCATCCCGCCACACATCCAAGGATTTTTCATGGTTTCTAGGTTGTGACAATCACTAGAATTCAAACAATTTGGCAGGTAGAGGGAATTGTCGGCATAGCTCAGAAGTTAGCTTGTAATAGTAAATAATGTTAAGAATATAGTAAAATACAAATATTCTACAGTGAACAAGACAATCGGAGTCAAACACAGAACTAAAGCTTTTACTGATGATCCTAAACAATTTTAGATCACCTTGGATCTCTCATCATAATTACAATAACATTTGGATGTATCTCAATCCCTAACACTATTCCCCCTCTTCTTCTGTTTTTTTTTTTGAATTGGGTATCCACCTGTTGGCCAGTTTTGTGAACAGCTGAACATGATGAACAGTTTTGTGAGATACATCCAAATGTTATTGTAATTATGATGAGAGATCCAAGGTGATCCGAGATTGTTTAGGATCATCAGTAAAAGCTTTAGTTCTGTGTTTGACTCCGATTGTCTTGTTCACTGTAGAATGTTTGTATTTTACTATATTCTTAACAGTGGTGACAGCGGTGGAATAGTAAATCCGTGAAGCCATTGGGGAGAAGAGTTACCATTCTTGAACTTGAAAAGCACTATTCGATTAGAAAATGATTGGTGGTGGCCTACCTCTTGGAGAACGGAAGACACGAGATGTCCTAAGCGACGTCATGGAGAAGATCGAGGGAATGGTAAGGCTGACTATTGAACAATACTTAGATGCTGGTAAAATTGCACTAAAGTTGGTGGATAGATTAGATGACGATGATTCATCTGGTACTAAGCAGCCAAGAGTGAAACCGTGTTCGATTGCTGCAATACTGGCAGAAGGCCTCAGTTTGGCTTTAAATATTGAAGTAAGGTCTAATGAGCTACTGATACGTGAGTGTGCCAACAAAACAATTTCACGTGAAATTCCACGACATTGGAAATATCTCAGACGACATTTGGTATGTTGGGAATGTGGAGTTGATGGTCATACAAGAAGAGGTTGCCCTTCTCGGATTGTAGAAACGCAGCGAAGAGTTGGAATTAAAAGTTGGTTATGTTGGAATTGTAGAAACGGAGGCCACAAGCGTAGGAATTGTTACAGCAGAAGACGCAACCAGAGGTGTGGAGAAGAGGAACCAGAGCGGAATGAGAAGCCAGAGAATAGGGAGGCAGGTAATATCAAAGAAGATTCAATAACATTTTGATGTATCTCAATCCCTAACAATATACTATTACTACTACTATTACTTCCATATATGGAAGAATTTTATTACAATAATTGTATGAATTCCCAAATCTCATTATTCAATTATTGGTTGCTTCTCAAGTTGGGGTCATACCTGAGTATAAATACTATTAGGCAAAATTTTCAGTAAGTACGTAAAGTTAATAACCATTACAGGTTGAATTTTCGTCCGAATGCCATTCCTGGCGTCGCGGACATCATCAGCTGTCCACGTCTAGGCTGGCAGTCCACTGGAAGCAAATTCGTGCGAAAGGCTTTTCGCAAAAAACTCGCGAATTCGCGCGAAGAGGTCGCGTCAGTTCGAACACAAAGAAATGAATGAGACCCCGTCCATAGAGATCGCTGTGTTCGCGCGAAAGATTTCGAACTACACACATCAAAAAAGGTCTACCAAGTGGGTGTGGCACATAGCTTCCTCGTATCCTTAACCCGATTGCACAGATGATCCGATGCATAGTAGTTAATCTCAAAACATCAATCTCTAAGTACCTTCCACCACCCTCATAGGGGACCATCTACACGCTAATCTGAACAATCCTGAAAAATTTCGTCGAAATCAGATGGAATATGTAGAAGTTATGGCTGTTACTAGGAAGACCCTCTACACACCAATCTGAAAAATCCTAGACAATTTCATCAAATTCGGATGAAAAATGTAATTTACAAGGATTTTACGTTTGTGCATGCGCGGAGGCTTTGATTTTCATTGGGCACCATCTACAATTTAATCCGCATAATCCCTGAAAATTTCATCGAAATCGGATAGAAAATGTAAAAATAATGGCTGTTGAAGGGGGTGAACTCGAATTCGCATGTTGGGTGTCGAAGATCATGGATTTTCAAAAGCTCTTCAAATTCGACGCTCCCATGCCGCTAGAAACGTTATGGTGGATTAGGGTGAGTGGGGTGGGGACCACAATTTCTTGCCTAAAATACTTAATAAATTACATCGAGTAAAACAGTTTATCGCTTACCAATTGGTTTAAATTCACCTAATGCTTATCCAACGGGACGTCTCCTGGAATGGATGAATTACTTAACAATATGTTTCACTTTGTCAAAAATCGCATTATTTGAGGATCGACATCTTTGTGAAAACTTTTGTGAGGATTAGGAGGAACCAAAGTTTTCAATCTCAAATCGAAATCCATCTGAATGGATAAATCTCTCTGACGAATCGTGATCTGACAGCAGCAAAGTTGGAGAGCAGGAAACTGAGAAGTATAACAAGATCGCTTAATGAAAACTCGGGACGAGGAACATTGGGGCAGTTTTGACAACTGGCTTCGTTAGTTCTTGAGGGACAAACGTTGCGTTCGAGAGACGGAAATGTTCGAAAAAGGGGATCTAAGCTCGACGGAAAATTCTGTAACGAAGCGACGAACTTCATTATTCTATATAGGAAGAGAGAGGTTTTTCATCCCCACTTTGGGTCCCGGAAAGGGCAAATCGTGACGATTGAGCGTGAAAAAGTATTACGTAGGATGATAGGGGGTAAAAAACAGAATAATATTAGTTGGGAAATGAGACGTTTTTGGAGGTAGGGCGGGAGGCGTAGTTAGATGGTTACTGATGCAGAGAGCAGAAGGGATGAGATTCCTAGTCACCGATTGCCTTTATCAGAGGAATGAGCACGAACGGCCCTCAACCCTCCAGGCGAGGCCTGCTCGGTTGTTAAGGATGTTTTGGCAAGTGCCGCGACGACGCTGTTTTGACGAGCCGATGTCATCACATTGTTCTCGATTCGACTAGCCACGGAGAGGACGGGATAAAACATCCGTCAGATTTAGCGATAAAGCGGTTCAATCTTCTAATCTCTTCTCATCATTATTGGATATTGAACGCCAGCATTAGAGAGAAGTTTTCGACTGTTATGTCGGGCTTCTGTGGTATTGTTGGATGAATCGACTGGTTGATAAATAACCACGGAGTTACGCAGAATTTAGAAAGAGGCTAGTTGTTGCGAGTTTCCAACAGTTCGTGATGGGTTATTCGGAGTGAATTTTCCTAATATTGATGAACTTTAGAGAGTCGTGAGTTGTTGTTTTACATTTTGGTCGGATCGACTCGGGGTCCTCCTCTTAGTAAAAACGCTGCAAATTATTACACAATGGTTTATTATTTTTCTCAATAGATCACTCATCCGCAAAGAACACGGCTTTGCCATTGTTACCGCCAACCAACATGAACATGAACCAACCAACATGAACATCTTTTGCGATTCACACTCGTGTTGAACAAAGCTTCCGCTACCTTGGTAGACTCGGAAGCAAAAAAGTTTGGGGTAAGTTCGATACACTGTTTAGGAGGGAACTTCAAACTTGTGTCCAATTAAATGGACGCTCGGTCTGTAGAGGAGAATCGAACACTGCAGTTATGTCCAACTTGAGAGTAGAATTCCTGTATAATCCACACAATATTGTAGGTAGGTACCTACATTACAATAACATAATACCATAATCTTCTTTTTTTTCCTTTAATAGGCGTGTTCAACCGTTATGGTTATTGACGCCAAACATTGATGTGTGTTTTACAAATTAAAAAAATGGTATCATTTCACATACAAAGTTCAAATTCGATGGTACAATGATGTGGACTTCAATGTAACGAACAGTTTTTTGTGATGTGTTGAATCATTGCCCAATAGTTCGCTTAGATTTCGTGGCATTTCGGTTGAGGTTGGAGCAATGAACAACGGGCATTCAGCCAGAAGATGATGGATTGTCAGTTGACAATCGCAGACTTCACAAACAGGAGGAGGTTGTCGTGGCTGGGAAGTCATCAAATAACCGTGCGTCAGTCGTGTATGTCCAATCCGTAGCCGTGTAAGAATAACTTCCTCTCTTCGAGAATGGGTTATTGTACCGTCTTAAAGTACTTTTATTCTACTCGAAGAGCTCCATGGACGTACATATCTATAAAAAAGCCAGAGTTTTTGGTGGTCCATGTTCATCCATTGGGAGTGCCATGATTTCCAGATTGCAGTTTTAATGACGGAGCAATAATCAGAACGAATGTGGAGTTGGGATGACACTGGAAGAATCTCACTAGCTTGTTTGGCAGCACGATCAGCTTCTTCGTTCCCTAATATTCCTACGTGGCCCTGAACCCAACAAAAAACTATCGATATACCATTCGTATGGTGATGGTGTACTCTATTAAGTATATCAATAATTAAGGGGTGCGAGTCCACTCCATGATTTATGGCTTGGAGAGCGCTCAACGAGTCTGAACAAATTATGAGTCTTTCCCCAGAAGAATGAATCACGTTGAGGGATGAATAGATTGCAAATAGCTCGGCTGTCATGATGGAGCAATCCTTTGGGAGAGAGAATAATAATAGGTAAGCATTTTTTTTTAATAGGTAATAATAATAGGTAAGCATTTTGCCTACAGACGACTGCCGATCCGACTCCCCGATTTGTTTTGGATCCATCGCAGTATGCTATAAGGAAGGGTGAGAATTTCATCATAATTTCACGAAAGCCTGAAGAGAACTCATGAGGTAAGGTCCAATTTTTCTTGTGTTGCGTTAGTGACAAACATATTTGAGGCTGATGGAGAGTCCATGGTTCTTGTGTACAGGCATTTTCGTTCCAAAACTGAGGTAGAGTTAATGCATAAGATAATAAGTCGAATTTAATATAGTCAGTGCAGCTTCGTTTTGTTATGGATTCGGAAAGTGGTTCAGGGTTCAAAATCATATCACGGAGTGGGTGATTGTAGATCAATAACACAATCTAACGTAATCTATAACAAACACATAATCAATAACATAATCTAACGTAGGTTTTGCTGTTTCTTTAGAAAAGGAACAAGGGAATCTCCTAATGGTCTTAGTTTGTTTCATTCTTTTGAGCAAACGAGGCGATTTCCAAGTGCTCTCCAGGGCATTAACCTCCTGAAAACACTCGTTTCGGTTGAAAAACCGCACACAAAACACTGAATATTAATGGAGAAAAGAACTGGAAGAAAATAATGACGGTTGGAGGTGAATTCCACACAAATAAAGCTGGTTTGTTGGAGAGATCATTTTGCTGGTTATGCCTTGGGAAAAAAGGTGTGGCCAGAGGTGAACCCGCAGATTAACGCTAATGGCGCCGAGGTGGCGCGGAGGCGTCTTGGCGCAGATCATTAGTGGGGTCTTATCAGGGGGTTGTGGAGGGCGGCGGATATATTTTTATATTTATAATAGCGAGGAAGGAATCAAAGGGAGTCCTTCAGATATTCATAAGAGACGGTAGAAAACGCGGTTTATTCAAAACGGATTCATTAGGAAAGTATCCAAGTCCAAAGGCACGGGAGACGCCTTGAAAGGTACCCAAGGGTGGTGGGAGTTATACAAAAACTCTACCCTCTTTTCCATTGAGAGCCCCCATTTTTTGGTTTTTTTCTACTGATTGTTCGATTTTAACGAAGGGAGGCGTCGGAAGAACGCAACGGGGTCGTTCTTGGGATGCCTCGTTATGGCGTCGGATAACCCCGGATTAAAAGGTGAAATTAGTGACTGGTGGCGCCCGGATGAGACACCCCCGCCCCGCAGACGGGAGCCGATCTTTATTTCAATCTCCCCGATTTTTCCACTCCAAGAGGGTTTTTTATTGTGTCCCGATGGGGATGGAAAAAAGGGGAGAAAATGGCGTTTTGAAACGATGAGGGTGACTTAGGAGTCGGAGGGTTATAGTACTAATTCGGAGGGTGGAGAGGGAAAGTAGGTGGGGCGCAGGGGGAACCAATCACGAGCCAACACGTCACTGGTAATTCTTGTAGACTGAGGAGTCTGCTGAGATTGAAAATAGCTTGGGGACGCCTTCATGAGATGAGGCTTCTTTCAGGGAATTTTCAAGGAAAATGGAGCAATTGGAATAGACTCAACATTTTCAGCTTGGACTTTTTCGATTTTTTTTTTTTTTTTCTTTATTTTACTGAAATCCGTTGTGGAACATTATGAAATTTTTTCCTGATATTTTTCCAAAAATCATATTTATATGTACATTTCGGTGTGGAGATGACAAGTAGATTTTCGATTATTTCAGGAGGATTATTGTCTTGTTTCTCGTACAGTACAGTTTTGGTTTATTATTTTCAATAATGAACATTTGGAATCGAAGAAGAAAAAAAATTTTTTTTAACACCCCCTCAAAATTTGTTGGTTTACGTTTCAAGGTATGTAGAATTCAAAAATCGAATAAAAATTTGGCCGTCCGTCCGCCTTACGCAGCACTTTTGCCACTTAGCATTGACCAATTTTGATGAAATTTGGTAGGTAGGCTCCATTAGTTGTGCCCCGAAGATTTTGGTTGATGTAGGTCACTTCTAAGGGTTAAAAAATGAATTTTGAAATTTTGAAAACGCCCTAACTAAAAAAATCTAGATATAAAGGTATTGTTTTGCTTTCAATTTAGGGTTCTATAGAATTTTTAGAATTTTTTGAGACCACGCGGAGCTTTGTAGGACAAACCGTTCGCTCCCTACGAGAATTAAGGGTTGGACGGACGATAAATCAGAAACACAATTGTGCATCGCGAATGAGGCCTAATCTCCGTTCAAATTTTAGTTGACCGAAATGTGATCGATGTTTTTCTTCATGTTGGATGGTTGGTAGCTTTGCAGACGAGTGATCAATATAGAAAAATAATAAACCGTTGTGTAATAATTTGCAGCGTTTTAACACTTATCTCAGCTGTCGGTTGACAGATTTCGAAATTTCAAAGTGATCTGAGTTCATCTTAAACAAACAGACGAAGCTGTGATAGCCATTTTTTCGAGAAAAAATTTAATGTATTACATTGTTTCCTGATTTCTAGGAATTAATCAAATATTTGACAAAAACATGTCCAGCCTGCATGAATAATTATCAACCATAACAGTTTCCCCATTTATGAATTCTGAGCACACTTGTGTTTTCGAATTGAAAAAAAAATTCATAACTTAAGGAAAAGGATCTTTAAAACTTTTGACCCCTCCACCAGCTTTACCAACCCTACAGGTTTTCTCGTTGATCTACGGGTTATTTGTTCCATCTATGGGTCTACGGGAACGTAGGTGAAATCTACGGCTTTTTTGCAAATATGGCTGGAAGCCGATTTATTGTAATTAATTTATAATTTATTTATAATTTATTCATTTATTTATTTTAGAAGTTGCCGCAAAAAAACTTGAAAAGTTGTAACTAAATTTGAAATTTTAAAGGATTTTAGAAATTCATTAGTGTGTGAGTCTCCACTCACTGGGGAACATTTCCAGTGAAGAGACTGGGTTAATTCGTTAACTCCCTTCCGATCCGAATTTGTCATAGCCACCCGCGGCGATGATTGTCAGATTCGGATCCGTGGTCAGCTCGGAAGGTGACGTCACCCCCCCCCCTCAACATGAAGACGCCGTCTCCAGCCAGAGCGTCCCTCCCTCGGCGGGGGGAGCCAATCAGAAGTCTCCACCTGGCAGGCGCCCGTCCGTCGAGGGAGCGGAGGGGGACCATCCGGAACAAAACCAACGAGCAGCCCCCTCCACAGGCAGACCCCCCTTGATATTCAGTACAAGTCATTGAGAGCCCTGCTGCCCGTGAACTTAAAGCTGCTAGAGTCAAACCGTCCCCGTAAATATTTCACAACGCTTTTTCGTAAGATCCCTGACCATCGAAAATTGCCGTATCGCGCCGAATTGATCTGGAGGAAGAACACTTGAATTCCCTGGACGTCCGTCGCCACAACCACCACAACCGCCACATCACACCTGGAAGGATACCTCAGGGCCCTGACACGTGTGAGTGAAAACTATAACTTACCTTCTAACCATTGGCCAATGCAGTTAGGACAGTGCGTAGAAGTAATTCTGAAACAATTGGACAAAAGTCGTAATATTGAGAGTTGTAATTTAATGCTAAATTCGTACCTGCAACACAAAGTTAACCTATACTTACCATACTCACCTTTGTTGAAAACCTGGAACGTTGAACTGATATACTCTGGAAACCTGAAACATAAAGTCAAATTGGAGTTATTATTTTGTACATTTGAAACATTATCTGAAAATCTATCCTATTGAACATTGAATCTTGTGCCATACTTACTTGTGTTGTTGCGCCCGTCAGGCTTCTTTTCGACACACCCTTCGGTGTGCCTAGTCAGAAAACCATTTGCATATTTAATAAACTTACCTTTTATTGTTGTAAATCTGCATTTGAATATCTTTTCTCATTTTACCTGGTTCCTCAGTGTGAAAAACCGGAGCTTGGTGACGCGTCACACTCCGCCATCTTTTCTGAAGCGTCCCTCAGACGCCTTCGTAGGCCCCTTCGGCAGCGTCGCATTTGGCGGACGCCATTTTCTCAGTAGGACGCCCTTAAGGCTAACATTTCAGATTGCATCATCCCGAGGAATTCGACTGGCCGCTTCACCGCCTCGTCACAGGTAAATACCACACGCTACCCTTGTAAAATTAACTATTGTTTCGATATTTGTTTTGTCTTCCCCTTCCCACCTGAGCTCGCCACGTTAGGTTTTGTGTCATTCGGTGGAACTTGGGATCGGCACGTGGCGTCACAACCTCGTGCTGCTACCAACTACGCCGCGGATCGGAACCTTAACCCTGTCGAACGCAAATCCCGCTTACGACTGGTGTGTCGCCACAATCGTCACAATCACCACGAGTAAGCCGGGACGCTACCTCTGTGGTCCATCGACACAATCGCCACAAGTAGCAGGCCTACAAATTTGGTGGCAGCGGAGTGGATCCCGGTGTGAGTAAGCCTCACACGAACCCACTCAAACTCGTAGGCCGTTCGACACGAGCTCAGTTCTAAATTTAGAGTCTATCGAAACAAACTTCAAAAATAAAACACACTGAGACAGGTAAAAATAAAAATAGGTAGGCTGTACATCCATTTATTATACAGGAAAAGTGACATTAGAAGCAGCCTTCCGCACGAAACGACGCGAGAAGACGTCTCTTCTCGTAGTTGTATTTTTCTCGACTTAGACCGATTCACGCCGACAGACTTCTTCGTGCCTAGGTGGTAGTTAGTACAAATCGCTACCATGTTCCTCAATAATCCGACACCTAGCGACAGGGGGACCGAAACCCAATCGTCCTCCGGCACGGAAGCTGTAGAAACAATGACTCAGACAATGAAGGAGATGAACATTCTCCTTCAGCGATATAATAACGTAACACACGAAGCCGATAGGGAGGACATACCGCGCTCGGTATTCCTCGAAGTAGAGTCGTGGGACCCGGACGCGACCGGTGCATTAAGTGTTGTGTCGTTTTTTGCGAATTTTGATATGGTGACCACGGGTTTGACCTCGCGACAACGATACCGTTTACTCCGCACAAAAGCGCGGGGAACCGCTAAGCAATTCCTTATCGATCGGGATGATACGCTCGACGTAGACAACGTCTACGAGATCGTCCGTGATGACATGATCAAGTGGTTCCAAAAGGAAAATCCATAACACGCCGCCGCCCTCCTGTGGACAGTCAAGCGGAACGCCACAGAAACACTCCGCCAATTTGCCGACCGAGTCCGCAGCCTCGCCCGGTGTGCCGTCATGGAAGAAGGAGGACAACTCCGACGTCACGAACGCCACGACTGGGTAGAAAGAAAAACCCTGAGCGCTTTCATACGTGGTGTCAGCAAAAACATGAGCGCACTGCTCATCACAAATCGCCCCAGATCGATCCAGGACGCGCTGAGCAAGGCGGAGGAATTGGAGGAAACCCTAGACGACACAATCGACACAGACGAACGTTGGGACTTGGCGGCCATTACCAACGACCGCCGATGTTACAACTGCGGAAGTCCTGAACATTTCGCCGCTCGATGCCCGCGAAAAGACGAACCCCTACAGCGTCACAATCGACACAGGGAGGAGGACCACCGCCAAGATAAACCCAACGAGCGCCGAAGCGCCGAGAAACCGACCCCACGATATCCGTGTATGTTTTGCGCGGACAAAACACACTTCCCCGTGAATTGCCCATTCAGCCCGAACAAGACCATATTTTGTGACTTCTGTGGCGTCCGAGAACATCTGGAGGAGGATTGTTACAAAAAGAAGCGTCTCCTCCCCGTGTCGCAACCTGTCATGGCGCCGGCACATTCGATGGAGGTCGCCCGTTACAAGAAGTCAATCGAGGAGGCACATGTTCCCGCCGTGGAAACTCCGATGTCGCGGACTATGAAAATCACCGTGGGACTGGGCCCGGAAGAACGAGAGATGACCCTGGACACCGGAGCTACGCTTTCGGTACTTTCAACACCCGTAAAGGGGATTCCAATTCTCCCAACCCGAGCGATCGCGTGGGGAGCTGACGGAATGCCCCTACATTTCTCCGGGGAACAGCGCGTCATCACGAGGATCGGCGAATGCGTATTTGAACACACATTTTTAGTGTTCGCGAGGAGAAGCGCTACGCTTGATCTTTTGGGGCTCGACGTACTTCGAAGGGTGCCCATCACATTCACAACGGGACCGGAAATGAAATTCCGCACCCCTAAAGGCGTCATCCGCCCATATACGCCGGTCGACGCGCCCGAGGAAATCTACAGCGTGGGGGTGGTGTTGCGGCCCGAGGGGCGGGAATTTGGGACGTTTGTGGATCAAAATGAACGTCATGATCACAACGCTCCTCTCCCTAGCACCCCTTCGGCGGCAACAACTACCTCCGCCACGCAAAAACCATCGTGCGTGGATTACGAAGAACCGGACGACGCTTCGGAGGTGCGGGCAAATTTCGCCACAAATCAAGATGGCGCCGGAAGCCTGAAGTTTTGGAATCGGCAGTTCAAGGGCGTTTCTGTCCCTATCGATACACCCGTGGAACGGTACGACGATACACCCCACTACAAAAACTTGACGAAGGATCCGGCCCGAAACCTTCCACTTCCTCCGAAGGTACATTTCAGCACACCAATTTCACGACGTTGTGCAACCCCCACTACGCCTACCGAATTCCAGGAAGTTGACGACGCGAGCGACAGCACGGACCCCGCGCCGAACCTTGATGAGAAAACATCCCTCGAAAAATGCCTCGATCGGATGCTCCACAACTACCATCGGACTTATGTCGATCACCGGGATCAACACAGTGCGACACAGTTCGCCACAGAGGATCGGCACAGTGCGACACAGTTCGACACGGTGGATCGGCACAATGCGACACAGTTCGACACAGTGGATCGGCACAGTGCCATACAACTCGCCACAGTAAATCGGCACAGTGCGACACAGTTCGACACAGTGGATCGGCACAGTGCGACTCAGTTCGCCACAACCGACCCATGTAATGAACCATGTCCCGATACAGTCGATACGCCTAATGAAACGAGTTCTAGCGTATCCCTTAGAGAGGAAAAGGCCTGCGCCGAGATTTGTTCGATTATTCCCCCGATTCAAAACTATGAAAAGGAAGTATGTCTCAGCGCCACGCCAGACGGTCTAGAAGAAGAGGAGTGGGGGGAGTTACCGACCGACCAATGGGAAGCCCCGTTACCCGAGTTCGACGTGACCTTGCAAGAGAAACTACAACATCTCACAACTTCGGACGCGGAACCAACTAGGGAATTGTTGTGTAAATTCCGGGACTTATTTAAGCCACCTACGGGGGAGGGATGTCGATTGAATGTATCCCACGAGATAGTTACGACTCAACCCACCGTTACACAACAAAAACCCTACCCGGTTCCTCACGCCCTCCGCGACGTCGTGGAAACTCAAATCAAGGACATGTTGTCGAATGGGGTCATTAGCCCGTCTACTAGCCCATGGTGTGCGCCCGTACTACTCGTCAAAAAGAAGACGCCGCCGGGAGAAAAGCAGCTTTGGCGATTTTGCACGGATTTCCGACAGCTCAATAAAATCACCAAAGGAGACGCTTATCCTCTTCCCCGTCTACAGGAGACCCTTGCGATGTTAGGTCAGTGTAAATGGTTCACAACCATCGACTTAATATCGGGTTACCACCAGATACCAGTTCACCCCGAGTCAAGGGAGAAAACGGCCTTTTCCGTATTAGGACGTCATTTTCATTACGAAAAGATGCCGTTTGGACTGAAGAATGCGCCCGCTACATTTCAGCGAGTCATGAATGATACCCTCGATGGAATCCTCGGAGATCATTGTCTCGTTTACCTGGATGACATCATAGTATTTTCCGCCACTCGAGAGGAACACCTCCAGAAATTGACTCAAGTTTTTGATCGACTAACCGAGGCCCGTCTTCAAGTGAACTTGTCGAAGTGCGAGTTTTTGAAAAACGACGTTCGCTTTCTAGGTCACCGCATCACGCCCGAAGGAATCCTTACCGAGCCCGAGAAGGTCAAGGCCATTAAGGAATTTCCCGTACCTACCTCGGCGTTGAAACTGCAGTCGTTTTTGGGGCTGGCTGGGTTTTACCGGAGGTTCATACCTCGATACTCGGAGCTCTCGGTGCCCTTGACCGACCTCCTCCAGAAGAACCGACCCTTCGAGTGGACAAGTAAACAACAACAAGCGTTCGACGAACTCAAGGTCAAGTTGACCGAGGAACCCGTACTCGCCTTTCCTGACCTGAATAAACCCTTTGTGTTGGCCACCGACGCTTCCGGCTCCGCTTTGGGGGCTGTCCTTTCGCAGAACTTCGAAGGGGAAGAGAGGCCCGTGGCGTATGCAAGTCGAAAACTAAATCCGGCCGAAACCAGGTATTCCGTCACGGAGAGAGAGTTACTCGCCGTTGTGTGGGCGGTCCGCCATTTTCAAGAATATCTTTTAGGTCAGACCTTTGAACTTCAAACGGACCACATGGCACTCACGGCCGCGATGCACCTCCGCGACCCGACATCGCGAATCGGGAGGTGGGTTCTCAGGCTTGCTGAATACAACTTCGTTCCCCGATACAGACCCGGAACTCAGATGAAACATGCGGACGGATTGAGTCGAATGGACATAGCCGTTGTAAATCTCGATTTCCCGCGCGAACTAATGATCGCGGCACAGGATCTCGATGATTGGGTCCAATCGATGGTTTTGAGTCGCGGTAAAGAAGGATTGCGAAAAGCTAACGGAGTATGGGAAATGAGAGTGAGACATGAGGGTAGACACGAATGGGTGCCCCTCATCCCTAGTTCACTTCGTGAATGGTTGATTGACAGATGCCATAAGAATGAGTGGGCGGGACACCCCGGAGCCGACGTGACGGAAAAGGTGGTGAGACGACTAGGAAACTGGCCCGGACTATCGAGAGACGTCAAAGAGCAAGTGCAACGTTGTGAAACGTGTTTACGTCGCAACACCCCGACGAATCTGAAAAGTCCGATTCAGAAGCCGCTCCTCCCCGAGAGACCCGGACACATCGTCGGCATCGATTTCGTGGGGCCCATCGTAACGAATGGAAAACCCAAATACCTCCTTACCGTAATCGACCATTTTACCAAGTATGCTGAAGCATACGTTACCACCAATTGTACCACCTCTACTGTCGCGCAAGTTTTAGCGAAGGAATTTATACCGAGACACGGTGTACCCGAGAGACTTGTTTCGGACCGTGGAACCGCCTTCACCGCCGGATCGACACGCGAACTTTGTGCCCAATGGGGCATACGGCAGATCTTCACGACCGCGTACCACCCAGAAGGAAATGGGGTGTGCGAGCGTTTCCACCGAACCTTGACCAACATTTTGGCGAAAATTACCAAAAAAACTAAGGACTGGGAAACCATGTTGCCCGTAGCACTCGCAGCGTACCGATCCAGCCCCCATAAGAGTACTGGCTTTACTCCAAATTTTCTTACCTTTGGGAGGGAAATACGCCTTCCGAACGACACCTTTCAAGGACTTCGAACACCCTTACCTGAGTCCTCCTTGTTGAAGAATCTCCGAATGGCCCGTGACGCCACGACACAGTGCCTACACGAAGCCTGGAAGAAACGGACGGAAGCCATCAACGCCCGCCGCTCTCTGCGCTCTTTTGAAGCAGGGGATATGGTGTACCTAAAAGACATGCAGCCGCCCCCAGGTGTCGTGAAAAAATTCTGGAGTCCATGGAGTGGACCGTGGACGGTGCTGAAGAAACACTCGAATGTTACTTATGAAATCAGGGACTCACCCGACATAAAACGTCAGGTAGTACACATTAACCGCCTCAAACCGGCCTTTGTGCTGGGTGTACCGGACGATACGTTCCTGGACCATACCAAATCCAATCAAACTCCGGAAATAGACACAATAAGGAACGTTCACGAAACGGAAACGGGGATACAGGAAGAAATGATGGAAGACTCTGATGAGGAGTTGCGATGGCCGCCTCCAAACCCGGCCATGATGGAATGTGGCGATGTGCCGACCGGATCTCGCGAGAACGCTCCCACTACACCGTTTTCGGAACAGTCAAACCAAGGGACTACTTCGCCACAACCGACTCACCTCGAGGACGCGGATCGACACTCAGATCGCTCCTCGACCAGTGAAGAAGATGAAAGCGTCAGCTACCCTTTGGGAAAATCAGCCGAGCAATCAGCGGGAAACTCACAACACCCGGTCAACCATCCCGAACACGATCGCCACAGCGAGAACGATCGCCACAGCAAACACGATCGCCACAGCGAACACGATAGCCACAGCGAACACGATCGCCACAGCGAAAACGATCGCCACAGCAAACACGATCGCCACAGCGAACATGATCGCCACAGCAACAGCCCTCACCAGGAACCAGTGGCACGCAAAGCCGAAGAGCCGTCGACACCTGAAGGTCTACCTCCGAAACGACTCAGAGGAGAGGCGCCAACCGGAACCACCCCATATTCGTTCCGCCAGCGTGACCCTTCCGTAAATTATAAGCAACTCCACTTAGGCCGAAAGACAAACTGACTGACTACTAGGAAAGACTGACCACGACCTCGACACATGGTCCTTCAGACCAACAAATTCAGCTTGGGTCCTTCAGACCAACCAATTTCAATTGGGTCCTTCAGACCGACAAACTTCACTTAGGTCCTTCAGACCAAGCCGAACCGTTACTTCTGCTACCTTCCTAACAAGGCCAGAATTATTTGTGTGAAGTACCCTGAGATCAATTCCTGAGTCACTTTTCCTAGGCAGGATGTTACAGTAGGGCGTGTATTTGTTTGTTGTAGGATGGCACAAGAACCGCTAGATGAGTGGATAGTAGACGGGGGTCCACAGTCACCGGACCCCATGGTGGAGTTAATGAGGAGGCGGACCGAAAGATTTATCGCCAGCCTTCGAGACCAGTCGCCGGGACATGTGAACACGCCCGCGCCACCCGACGACCCTTACGACGTACTGGAGACGCTCTCCAACTTCGTGCGATTCACAATGTGTGGCGACACCCCAACCAGCCGCCACACGTCAGGGAATTCGGCGCTCCTCACGATCCTCCAGATACACAGGTGGATTCCCATCTACCAGAGGATCGTGCAGGAGCGGGATGCGTTGTTGGACCGCCAAGCCAAGTGGCTGCTGGATCGACAACAACTGATCCAGCAACGGGACGCAGCCGTGGCGGAGTCCAAGGCAGCCAACGCACAGGTGGTAGTGGAGCCACCTGCGGCGAAGACCGCTGCACCTGAGGCAATCAACCAGCTATCTGCAGAGGCACCTGCGGCGAGGTCTGCGGAGGCTGAGGAGAAGTTGGCTCGCTCCCCGGCTCCGCCTCCAGCTTCGTCCCCCGCCCCGCCACCAGTGCCTCAGGCCGTCGAGGTCAGAAGTCCGGCACCAAACCCATACGTGGCCTTAACACCATTGCACTCGCCGCCAACGACGCCTCGACCACCCCGGCGCGCTCGTGGGAGAGTCAGTTCTTATGAAGAGTCACCCACCCGGGACGTACCACCGACACCCGGGCGCTCCCCCGCAACCTCCAGCGAAGACGAAGCAGAACCGGCCAAAACAATACCACCTCCGGCCCACCCGAGGATCGTGCTACGAATCAGCAAAAAGCGTCAATGTCCTGTCTGCACCAAGAAGGTACCGCAGCTCTTCGTCTTCCGGTGCCCAGGGTGTAAGGAGTTCTGGCAACGTCTAAAGAACTTCCATCGCCAGGGACGACCACTGCCGGAGTGCCCCGAGGACCATCGGGCACAACGCGACCCAGCCAACTGTCGCGGGTGTCGTCGCCACGCCTACGAGCTGGCCATAAGGAAGGCGCGTCCCTTGGCTCCTCTGGGAATACCCAGCGTCGTCTTTGACAACGCTGGCTCCCGGAGGGAAGGGGGATGTGAGTCTCCACTCACTGGGGAACATTTCCAGTGAAGAGACTGGGTTAATTCGTTAACTCCCTTCCGATCCGAATTTGTCATAGCCACCCGCGGCGATGATTGTCAGATTCGGATCCGTGGTCAGCTCGGAAGGTGACGTCACCCCCCCCTCAACATGAAGACGCCGTCTCCAGCCAGAGCGTCCCTCCCTCGGCGGGGGGAGCCAATCAGAAGTCTCCACCTGGCAGGCGCCCGTCCGTCGAGGGAGCGGAGGGGGACCATCCGGAACAAAACCAACGAGCAGCCCCCTCCACAGGCAGACCCCCCTTGATATTCAGTACAAGTCATTGAGAGCCCTGCTGCCCGTGAACTTAAAGCTGCTAGAGTCAAACCGTCCCCGTAAATATTTCACAACGCTTTTTCGTAAGATCCCTGACCATCGAAAATTGCCGTATCGCGCCGAATTGATCTGGAGGAAGAACACTTGAATTCCCTGGACGTCCGTCGCCACAACCACCACAACCGCCACATCACACCTGGAAGGATACCTCAGGGCCCTGACACGTGTGAGTGAAAACTATAACTTACCTTCTAACCATTGGCCAATGCAGTTAGGACAGTGCGTAGAAGTAATTCTGAAACAATTGGACAAAAGTCGTAATATTGAGAGTTGTAATTTAATGCTAAATTCGTACCTGCAACACAAAGTTAACCTATACTTACCATACTCACCTTTGTTGAAAACCTGGAACGTTGAACTGATATACTCTGGAAACCTGAAACATAAAGTCAAATTGGAGTTATTATTTTGTACATTTGAAACATTATCTGAAAATCTATCCTATTGAACATTGAATCTTGTGCCATACTTACTTGTGTTGTTGCGCCCGTCAGGCTTCTTTTCGACACACCCTTCGGTGTGCCTAGTCAGAAAACCATTTGCATATTTAATAAACTTACCTTTTATTGTTGTAAATCTGCATTTGAATATCTTTTCTCATTTTACCTGGTTCCTCAGTGTGAAAAACCGGAGCTTGGTGACGCGTCACACTCTGCCATCTTTTCCGAAGCGTCCCTCAGACGCCTTCGTAGGCCCCTTCGGCAGCGTCGCATTTGGCGGACGCCATTTTCTCAGTAGGACGCCCTTAAGGCTAACATTTCAGATTGCATCATCCCGAGGAATTCGACTGGCCGCTTCACCGCCTCGTCACAGGTAAATACCACACGCTACCCTTGTAAAATTAACTATTGTTTCGATATTTGTTTTGTCTTCCCCTTCCCACCTGAGCTCGCCACGTTAGGTTTTGTGTCATTCGGTGGAACTTGGGATCGGCACGTGGCGTCACAACCTCGTGCTGCTACCAACTACGCCGCGGATCGGAACCTTAACCCTGTCGAACGCAAATCCCGCTTACGACTGGTGTGTCGCCACAATCGTCACAATCACCACGAGTAAGCCGGGACGCTACCTCTGTGGTCCATCGACACAATCGCCACAAGTAGCAGGCCTACAAGTGCATAGGCCTTGGGAATTTGAAAACCGAAAGATTGCCGCTGGAATCATCAAAATCGAACAAGAATTGCCAGAGAAATATGGGAAAAACCGTTTATTCGGTAGTTTTTCCCATTTCTCTTTGGCAATTATTGTTCGATTTTGATGATTCCGGCGACAATATTTCATATTTTCAATTCCCTCGGGCGGTGCAGTAATGAATTTCTAAAATCCTTTAAAGTTTCCAATTTAAGTACAACTTTTAACTTTTTGCCCCTTCGATTTGGCGAAATACTAGATCAAACGGTGACCGACTGAGACCCCTCGCTGAGCGGGTTGTGCGCGTTAAAAAAAAGTTGTCGAAGTTGTTTGAAAAAACAAAGTTGATCTTGTTTGCGTTTGGTTGCGCGTTTTGCATTTTTGATTTCTACGCACAAAATACGGAGAATACCTACCCTTGGTTTGATCTTTTACGTCCACAATAAGTGGGGGGATCGGAAGTACTGGGACACCTTGTATTGGACAACACCAACGCTTTTGGTTGGGTTGTTACACGTAGATCTGCCTCATCTTACTTTTCAATAGAAATCAAAGCTTGCATGATGGATAAACACAACTCCAAGTCTATCTCTGATTAAAATAAGAGCTGTTGGAGTGATTTGTATGCGTAGCCGTAACAGGTGAGGCGAATGGGCGTAAATGAGAAACCCCAGAGAATAAAAGATAAAAAGGTGCCTTTTTCGAGCTCGCGTTTAAGATTGGTGAGAGGTGTGGCAGATTAATGACGAACTCCGTTTCCAAGGAGAAGTCATTAGAGGAAGGTTCAAAGAAAAAAAAGTGCAAAATTTCACTCCGTCGGGACGCAGCGATACACAACCCCCGAGGATTGGTGAGGAAATGTATTCAACGGAAGGGCAGGGCTTTGGTCGGACGAGGATGAACAGAGAGTTGGCGAGGATGGAGAGGGGCGAAGATTTCTTAATTAAAAACTTCTTCTGGGTCCCTTCATTAGAAAGACTCCCAGAGACGACGGGTTTTCGGGTTTATAAGTCGGGAGAAGAAGGCAAAACGGCCGTAATCCGAGAACATTCTCATTTCGTGTCAGGCAGAAGGAGTATGGGGGTCGAGAAGAAAGAATCATATTCCCTTGCATACAGAGCAGACTCTGAGCACAATGTGCAGCTCATTTCTCTAATGCGGAGCTTTTTCCCGTGTCCATTGTACTTGTAGAGATTGGAAAGGGTACATGCATTTTCAATTAAGCCTGGTTCATCATCCTTCAACTCCCCGACGGGTTGTATTTATTTCATACTCCACGTTTTCCTCCTAACATACTTTCATACAAGAAAAAAAGCCATTTTCGTTCCACCAGTAAAATACTTGTTTCAGGCGAAAAGTGATAAAAATAAAAAACCTTTTTAATAATCAGAACTTTTGAAAGACTACACTCCGTTAACTCTTTGACTGTCAAGTCAAACTGTGAGAGCCGTCGAAGGCCTTAATTATTAGGCGGATTGTAGGCGGTCATCCGAGAAGAATACAGTCTTGACAATTCCTACCACTTACATCCTTGAATGCCTTAAGGAAGTACGTGGACACCCAGATAAATACTTGAAGACGTCGTGACACGAGCTACTATTAGGCACTTCACCAAGAACATCAGCTAACTACTACAACATCGCTCCTCAAGCCAAACATTCTTGAAAACGTAACGAACAAACTGTATGCTGTTCGGGCGAAAAGCAACTGCTATGCAAATCAGAGGAAAACAGCAGCTCTGGACTATGAAGACGGAGAAAATTACTATTATTATTTACCTTATAATTACCTTATAAATTATTATTACCTACAGCCCCAGTTCTTCCAAAAGAACGGTTTGCCCCATAAAGGCGCCGAACCTCTAGCTCCCCTCTTCCTCCCCCGGACCTCTTCAGAACAGTAGGCCTGACTAGGTAAATGCTCTGCATCCCGCCGGTGAGTCTGTCATCAGACTCCTAGGTTTGTCGGGTAGTTCTTGACGCACTCGTCAAGACGGTCGGCCGCGAGGCGCCGCAGATGGAGTGCTGAAGCAACAGGCTTTTAGGGATCAATCTCTCTGTTGAGTAGGATTCAGGCTAGGAACAATTCAGCGCATCGAGAGGACCATCGCCCTCACTCGACAACACGCAGAACACAACGTACCGACAACGAGACGTCGCATGGATACAACACAAGACAAGCTGAAAATCTGGTTGTTCCTGCCTGCAGACTCTCTATGGCGAGGAACACTTCACTTTGGTGGAGGTTGAAAATAATGTTCAATGCCGTCCCGTCACACGTTCGTAATCAACTCCAGAGAAAGTTTGAAGCTATTATGACTGCTTTTCTAATGAGTCTGGTCCCCATAATCTCTCGATGAATATCTGGTTAGCATTAGGAAAAAAATCCTCTGTATTGTAATCTAAAATCCATGTTAGTAACAACTATAATTTTAGGTTTGATTTTCGTCCGACTGCCATTCCTGGCGTCGTGGACGTCATCAGCTGTCTTCCAATGGGATGATCAGAATTTGTTCTGATGTTTTCGCTCATGGCTTGCTATTGGCTCACCGCCACAGGTTGGTGGTGACCCAGAGACCCGGCGAGTGGACCCAACGAGATTTGAACACACGACTCCCCGCAGTAGTCGGTTCGTGTCTAACTACCAAAAGACGCGCTTCCATGCCCCCGCGGCTATACCGGAACCCATGAGAGTCTAGCCCCCAGCAATCCTTGTCGGGTTTCAGCGCTACCTCCCGCCATTTCAGTGAACTACCATTCCTGATTACTATGACTACCATTCCAAAGATTGTTATGTAGTAATCGTTTTCGTTTCTCATATTCGTTTTCGTTTCTCTTATTGTTTCTCTCTGAGAGTTATGGACCTGAAAATGATGCCAAGTGTCGAAACGTGCCAAAATTCATTCAATTTCAAAGCTGATCTCCAAAATCGTCACTGGTTCATGTTATAGAAATATCGGAAACAAAGAAGATACGAGACAACAATCTTTAGAATGGTCGTCATGGTGATCAGGAATGGTAGTTCGTTGAAGTGGCGGGAGGTAGCGCTGAAACCCGACAAGGATTGCTGGGGGCTAGACTCTCATTCGGAACCCCCCTAAAATCCATGTTTTGAAGACTTGAGCCTTTCACTCCAGGTTCGAAATTTTTGATGTTGATGTTTATGATTTTGCCTGCCGAAAAAATGGATGTGATATTGTATGTAACTGATGTATGTTTTATTTAAGCAACCATTTTTTGTACAAAACTGCCGAGAAAAGTTTTTAATAATTACCTAGGTACCTATATTAGTCAAAATAATTATAGTGTTCAAAATAATTGAGTGTATGTGCGAAAATTCTTGATGATTCAATTTGCATGGAATATTACGATTCAAATTTACAGCATTAGTATACTAAAGTTTAGTAGTAAAATAACTTTTTTTTAGTTCTTACTCAGAACGAACTCATTTTTAAGCACAATATTACTGATAGAGAACCAAAACTATACTCCTCCTCTCTAAACTATACCAAAGGTTTAAGGTTCAACAAAGCAAGAAATTTGTGTTTTTAGGGTCGTATTAAACTAGTTCTCAATCCAGGCTAAGACCCAGCATATTGTAGAGGATTCGCCTGCTGATTAAGAAGTTACTTTGAAATATTCTGTGGAGCTAAGGCCCAAAAATTCATTCCTAATCAAAATTGGCGACCAAATGAAAAAAAAAAAAAAAAAAAATTAACACTTCTCAAATTTTTATGTTCTACGTTTCAAGAAATAAAAATGTTCCGTCCGTCCGCCATAGGCCGCACGCGGCACTTTTCTTAGCAACACTGGACCGATTCGGTTCAAATTTGGTTTATGGGCTCCATTTGGGGTCTAGTTGTGCTGCGAAGCTTTTGGTTGATGTCAGTCACTTCTAAGGGGTGAAAATTGAGGGTTGAAATTTTCAAGAGTGCCCTAGCTCGAAAACTTTCGAAAGAAAGATATTTTTTACCAATTTAAAATAGTATAGAATTTTAAAAAATTTTTGAGACCACCCGGAGCTCTGTAGGACAAACCGTTTGCTCCCTACGAGTACTTGAAGGTTTTCCTTCGATCAAACAGAATCATGAGTGTGAGTCACCAAAGAGGTCTAATCTCCGTTGAATTTTTAGCTAACCAAAAGTTCTTCAAGTTGTATTCAGTTCTGGTTCCTCAGCAACCAGTAATCAAATTTCCATATGAAGCTCCCTATTTTTCGAATCGGTTGTGAAGCTTTTAGTTCTTCCTAATTAACTTGATTGTTAAGGTGCGAAGGCAGTATGGTGTGGTAAGTAGTACCTACCTATAAATTGTGGGTAAAAAAATAAAAACGCTGCAAATTATTTCACAAAGGTTTATTATTTTCCTGTATAGATCATTCGTCTGCCAAGATCTGCCGAGTCATTGTCAAAATTTGAAAATTTAAACCCTTCATTTCCACCCCTTAGAGTAGTACCCCAAATGGAAATGAAGGGTTGAAATTTCCAAATAGTGGCAATGGCAAAGCTGTGGTCTTTCCAGACGAATGATCTATAGAGGAAAATAATGAACCTTGAAGAACAGAATGAGGGATTCATCGATTTTTGGGTAAGTACATTTCAATATTTCAAAGTATTTTACATAAAAATGTATTTTTCTCGAGATTGGAAGAATCTGAGGTGTCTCGTTTATTCGTCTTCGTATCTACTAACTTCCGTCTCATTACAGCATTGAAATTTGATTGAGCATCCTACTCCCTCTTGAGCTGGATGAATACAGTCATCACGCTCCTATAAAAAAATGAATTCCGGCGCTTCACAGATGGTTGGTTACAACTGGTTCAAAATGGGTAATGGTCGCCCTAACGGGTCGGAGGAAGACGATGGAGGTTCGGAATATCCGCTCAATTACTGCCCAGTGGTTCAGATAGTGACGCGAAGGGGAAAGAGCGTTGGGGTGAAGAGATGGCGTCTTTTTTCCAGATCCTTATCCCCTTTGGCGTAATAGGTAACCGCGGGGGGCGGCTAACGAGTCCTGGTGGGCGGAGTTCGCATTAGTTCACTGAATCAAACTGAATTTGCGCCAGTCGGAGGGATGCCGAGGGAAATCCGTTCGGTGGGGGTCCATTCCCAATAATGAGATTAGCCCTCTGGTTCGGAACCCCAGGTCCGACGGAAGGTTCTTTTTACGCCAATGAGGCTGGTCAACACAGGTGTGAGTCGTCAAGATCGTTAATCTATCGTTCAATTATGGTATTGGTGGATACCTTGGGTGGATGTGCGGAACTGTGTGATGAGAGAGGGGGGAACATTCGACCTCTTTGTAGGACATTCCTAATACTACGAGATATGACAATAAAGTTCGCGAACAACTTTTATCAACAAAACTATACCAGAAAACAAAAAATATAGAAGTTATAGGTGTTACATGGATTTCACGTTTGCGCATCTGCACAAAACACTTTCAATTTGGGGCCATGGTTTTCATAGGGGACCATCTTCACCTCAAATCACATAATTCCTGAAAATTTCATCGAAATCAGTTGGGAAATGTAGAAGTTATGGATGTAACAAGGAAATATCCGTTTGCGTATGCGCAGCGGCTACTATCAGTCTGGGGGCGATGATTTTCATAGGGGACCATCTAAACGCTAGCCCGAAGTGTCATCAAAGAAGTGTAGAAGTTATGGCTGTGGCAAGGAATTCATGACAGACATACAACCAAAATTGTTCAGGAAGGTCTGAAACGTAAAATACGAGTGGAAATTTCAATTTTCCAACTTTTTTTTTTCAACCTTGAAAAGTGAAACAAAGCTTCCACTAGCTTGATAGACTCGGAAGCAATATTTACACTTTGAACCCTTCAAAGTACTCTCCCTGGGCCTTATACATTCGTTTATTATGTAATATAAGTATTGTTATGTTTTGTTGGTTATTCCGAGCTCTTTTTCGTGTTTTCCATGCTTGAAAACACTGGAGAAACTGGTCGTCTGAAATTGCTTTCAATGCCTCGATGCCTGTTTAATGGCTTCCAAGTCCCCCCAAGTGTCCCTTCAACTTGTCTTTGATTTTGGGGAGTAAAAAAGTCACTGGAGGCCATGTCCGGTGAGTACGGGAAGTGTTTGAGCACTGTGGTGTTTGTTTTGGTTAAGAAATTGCTAATGGCAGACGCAGTGTGAGCAGGTGCATTGTGCTGCTCTTGAATTTCACGATCTGAATTCATCAAAACAAACACTGTGAGTGAATAAAACAACTTAATCATTCTCAAGACACCAAATAGCTACTGCAAACCGTTGCCGCACTTCCCAAGTATTATTATTATTATTCTAGTAGTATTCTAGTAGAATATTATTCTATTATTCTAGTAGAATATTATTCTAGTATATTCAAAGAAAACCATGCGACGACCACTGCTCCAGGGTTGCCATGGGAACGGCAAAACAACTTGTCGACGAACTATTGTCATACCACGTATGATCAAATGAGCTTCAGAACTGCTAGGGCACAATAGTTTGAACTTCCCGCTACAGAACTTACACCTACAGCTTTCAAATTGGCAACAAATTGAGTCTCAAAAAAAAAAAAGAAAATTGGAACTGGGAAAGAAAAATTTTTGGGAGACGTACTTACGTAATGTAGCTCCACAACTTATTTTTGAGACCTGCCTTACGAAATTCGAGCTTGATGATTTCAGTAGACAGTTCAGTTCACCAGAAATGCATCACTTTCTCCTTTGATCTACCAGACACGAGAAAAAAACTAGCTGAAAACGCTACAAATTATTACACAAAGGATTATTATTTTTCTATATAGATCACTCGTCTGCAAAGAACACGACTTTGCCATTGTTACCACCAACCAACTTGAAGAAAAACATCGATCGCATTTCGGTCAGCTAACATTTGAACGGGGATAAGGCCTCTTCTGTGATTCACACTCGTGTTTCTGATTTATCGAAGTCCAACCCTTAAATTTTTGTTAGGAGCGAACGGTTCAGAGCTATATTCCTTCAGAGCTCTGGATGGTCTCATTCGATTCTAAAAATTGTTTGTATTCTAATGTAACGAATTGGCACTTCAATACTGTTTTTGAATATTTGGTGAATTACATTTTTTTGTACAACTTGTTGATATTACCTACAACACAAGCAAGAAAGTAAAAGCGATAAAATTTCCCTGTGCAACACCTGTTGAATAAAATTACCGATGGGTGTCGAACAGATAATGATATTATCGTCCATAGAGTGAATCAAACTATTTCAGTTTGTCCTACAGGGCTCCGCGTGGTCTCAAAAAATTCTATACTATCAGATAGTATAAATCTGTAGTAAGTTCTATACTATCAGATAGTATAAATTCTATATTAGATAGTAGTATACTATCAGATAGTATAAATTTCAGATTCTGAAATTTATAGAAAAACATTTTCAACCTTTAGAAGTGAACTACATCAACCAAAATCTTCGGGGCACAACTAGACCTCAAATGGAGCCTATATACTAAATTTCATCAAAATCTGTCCATGATAAGCAAGGAAAGATCAACCTTTCTGTTCTTTGCCATCAAAGGAGGGTGATGGGACAGAAGTGGTCTCTGCTATCTTTAGGTTGTCTTGTTGCTCACAGCTATGACTCTGGAAAACTTCAATGAGGAAACCATTCCGATGAGCACTAGAATAATAAGATAGTCTGTGAATATCCAAATATCCAAATATTGACTGAATTCAGTCAATTCAGACTGTGAAAATCCAAAATTTGAAAATTTTCAGATCCAGAATGCCTGTATGCATATTTTTAGCCAGCAGCATTTATTTATGATGAACAATTAGGCTAAAAACTTGTATTATCACCATGAACAATTTAGTAAGTAAGAATATCCTTATTATTCTCGAACTCCAACTCTATTCACAAACCGATCACCACAGATTCATTTTGAGGAAAGACCAATGGAATGCACAACATCCATAAGAAGAAGATAGAGGGGAATTTGCACTACTGACGACGTAAAAGTGACTCTTGCGCCCTTCACCGCCTTAGTTTCCCCATCACGGGTCGTAAGGCCCTCCACACAACACAACCCTTGATCCTCTTTCTGGATGACTATTAGAATATTAAATCTCGTACTTGTCCCGAAATGAAGGGTCCTTCCCCTTCCCGGCCTTCCACCATCTCCTTTGCTCAAAATGACATTACCATGCATTTTCATAACATCTCGAGGGGCTTCCTCGAACTCGTTTAAAAATCACTAACGTCTCTCGGCGTTTTTGCTGGCTCCGCGCAAACTTTTACTGAATGCCTCGTTTCAGGAGATCTTGAATATCAATGAGATTCAAGAGCAAACTCCATAATATATTGCATCAGTGCCTTCGACGACAAATATTATACTTCATGCATGGAAACAACTCTCATTCAAATTCCTGTTAGAACATTCTCTTAGCATTATGGATATGTCTTAGTTCATTATGGTGGAAAATTTTCTTCATAAACATGAATATGAAGATAAATGATTGGATATGAAGAAAATGAGCATAATTATGCAGTTCAATGCAACACAAATCATTTTCATCTTGGTTATTTTCTGTGTATCAGAAGGAATTTTTTTTGCTTTTCTTTTATTATTGTTTTTTTTTTGGCTTGTTTAATTACATCAATTCACAACTTATAAGCAACATTTTTCTGATAGATAGTGTACGTTAAGAAAACTAAGATACTTCACTTAGTTCTTATTTTCCTGAAATTTGCACTTTATGGTGGTCACACTAAGTAGATTAGATCGTGTGGCTTGATTCTCTTAAGTCTTCTAAGCAGATCATCTGTTGAGAAGTTGGACGACATCCTCGTTTAAATGATCTTGGAGCCTCAAAAGGTGATTCATGGCTTGGCTGCGAAAGACCTCATTGACAGATTCAATCTTCAGCTCGTAGTGAAGTTAGTCGTTTTTAAAGTATCTGTATGCATCAACGCAGCATCGCAGGACATTATTCTGGAAGCGCTGAATTATGTCTCGATTGCTCTGGGCTGTGCACCCCCACAGTTGTGTACCGTAAGTCCAGACAGGCTTTAGGACTTGCTTGTGCAGTATGAGCTTATTGTGGAAAGACAATTTTGACCGTCGGCCCATCAGCCAGTAAAATTTCCTGAATTTAATCAAAAGCTCAGCTTTTTTCTTCTTGGCGTGGGACTTCCACCTTGATTTGGCATCCAGCGTCATTCCAAGATATTTTGCTTCATTGGCATAGGGTATCACCTTGTTATCGATAAAGGCTGGCACATAGTTGATCCTTTTTTTTCTTGTAATCAACATGCACTGACTTCGTCTCATTCAATCTAACTCTCCATTTAACTGTCCAAGCATGAATGCGGGAGATACAAAAATTTAGCTTGGTTACTGATTCACTGTTTGCTTCCCCAGTCACCATAATTGCAGTATCATCTGCAAACGTAGCGAGGGTATTATTTTCAGTTTCTGGTAAGTAAGAAGTGTAAAGCAGGTACAGTAGTGGGCCCAGTATGCTGCCTTGCGGCACCACAGCTTGTATTTTTTTTTTTTTTTTTTTTTTGCTCGGAAAAAAGCACCATCCTTATGTAAAAATATCTGCTATCTATGTAGGACTGCAAGAGTGTAGCATAGGATTCTGGCAGCACTTTACGAAGCTTGTGAATCAATCCTCCATGCCAAACTTTATCAAATGCCTGAGTCACTTCAAGGAAGATGGCAGAGCAGACCTTCTTCTCTTCTAGCGCTCTCTCAATAATACTTGTAATTCTATGGACTTGGTCTAAAGTAGAATGGTGCTTCCTAAACCCAAACTGATGGTTAGGAAATAGGTTGCGTTCTTCTATGATACAGAGCAGTCCCTTTTGGAGGAGTTTTTCGAACAACTTGGACAGAGCTGGCAGGAGTAATTAATGACGCATTCAACCGATTGGTCATGGACGTCAAGTGTGGGTTGGGAAAACAAAGAGTTCATATTAAATTTCGTAGTACAGTGACAATTTTTTCAAGATTTGAAATATTTTTTGAAAATAAGTGGAGTCGTTTCCCAAAATCTTCATCTCCCTCGGAAGTTCAATGGACGGGTCCGTCAACGCTGGGATTAGATGGGATACAATGAGATGTTGGACGGTTAGGGGGATTTTAGGGCGTCCACACTCTGGAGAAGGTTCTCTTGGATGTGACTTGAGTAGAGCCTGGAATCATCATATTTTGCATATTTCGGTTTTCTAGTGTGAAACCTCGTGTTCAGACGTTCTGAAGGTTTTCGAATGCATTAGCGCCTTTTAAATTGAAATTTGAATGTCATATTTTTGCATATTTTGGTTACTGGTGCATATTTTTTAACCCGCCAATTCCCTAGCTAGAGACAAAAAATAAAAAAAGATAACAAATCTTCTCACTATTAAATAACAAATGAAGAGCTACACTGTCTATTCGCTAAATTAAACAACATAAGGTACCTTCTTCGAAAATCAAACACATACGTCTTAGTACTACCTTCGACGTCAGCCGAAAATTACAAGCCAAGAAAATATATGTCTCTTGTACACTGAGCGGGTAACATCAAATACACCTTTGAGTTTTTCGGGCATAGAATTATGCAGAAGGTAAATCAGGTACTGTGGGCTCCTAAAAGTGAGGGTCAAATTTATTTTGGGATTTGCAACATTTTTGAGTAACTGAAATCTGGTAGAAAACTACAACGACAACGATGCATCCACCACTACTCGCTATTTACGAGTGGTGAGTATGAGTAAGAGTGTGTCTTTAAAGATGAACTCAATCTATGAAAGTATTGAATTGGTTCAACAATTCCAAAAAAAAAATATATATATATTACGCCCATACTTAACTAAGGAAAAATATACTCCAGTGAAATGATTGCTATTATTGTAATTTTCTCATTCGTTTATGGAATCCAAGTCGTTTGTAAAGGAGCGGGGCTTCATTCCGCCTTGATCTGGCAAAACTCTTTATGTAAATCTACGGGCGGTCTTATCGTACGTCCTCCGTCATTTCATTTCTTCTCTTCATCAGCGAAAGGTGTTAACTTCCAAGGAAGGAAGGCGTTGATGAAGGATTCATCCGGATGCTATACGAATTCATTTGCATTATGAGCGTAGAAATCACCATCCCCTCGGTGGCTTAAGGAAGAGTTTACGAGATGAAGACGGCAGGATATAAA
Source organism: Apolygus lucorum (assembly GCA_009739505.2). NCBI lineage: Eukaryota > Metazoa > Arthropoda > Insecta > Hemiptera > Miridae > Apolygus > Apolygus lucorum. The sequence continues at coordinate 49,104,445 of CM019183.2, read as the reverse complement.
TCTCAAGGCTGGAGGTTTACATTAACTAAAGAACTCATTTAAAAGGCAAATCCTTTATGGTGGTTAACGAGAGATGGCGACGCCATTGCGCCGAAAGGTGAAATTAAATCAACGGAGATTTTAATGTCATTGATCAAAAGAGGGAAACTTGTGGTATGGGTGGCTGTGTGATGGAGTCATTCGGTGGGTATTTAAATATACGGGAAAAAAGTCTCCACCTCGACAGAATTTTTCTTCTCAGATTCTAATAATGTTAAATAATGGATACCTAAGCCATTATTTTTTCCTCAATTTCCCCAGTATTTTCTTAAAATGTTGAGCGTTGGGTGTAGGGTGACAGCACCAATTGCTGACACTATAGGGGATACACTCTTAATTCCGTGTTTACATTATTCTAGATTGTGAATTTGTTGTGAACAGTTTGCACGAACCTATCAGATTTCTCTATTTAGCTGTGATGATCAGGAAATATTTTTTTCAAACAGCTTTTTCTGACAAATTGGTGACACTTTTGTCTTCCAAAATTCCAAATATTGAAATTCGCAGTTCCTGATGTTGACACTTATTTTTAAAAGTGATATTTTTATTTTTCCTGAAGTTGTTATTTTGGGTAAATGAACAAAAGATACTTGTGAACACTTAAAGTTACAGTTTAAATGATCGTCTCCAAACGGCCTACATTTTTGAAAAACGTAATAACCACTTAATAAATAACGAGTTATGGTTGCTTGAAAATTTTGAAAAACCTCTAAGAATCGGGAAAATAGCCTAATAGCAAAAATGACTAGGTTGAAGGAACAGAAAATATGTGATTAGCTCATCGCATTCCTGTCCATTCACTTCCTTGGCACAGTGATAAAGTGCTCGACTCAGGAATGTAAATATAGTTTAGTCGGGAAGATTGGAGATCGATCCCCGGTCGTGGGAAATTAATTTTTGATGATACAACAAAATGGCGCAGTCAGTAAGGACCCGAAAGGGCTCATCAGGATTCTCTGTGGACAACAATTATTTTATTGGGGTTCAGCTGTGGCCGAGCGAGTTCCGGCAAGTGTCCCTGGAGACGAGACTCGGACTGGTTGCAGGGCCATGATTTCGAGGCTCGCCTCGGGAGTTTATTTTCGGGTAAGGTCGCAGTTCCTCCTCGTCCCAAACCAGGGCGGTGAGGGCAATGGGAAGCCATGAGCGAAATCATCAGAACAAATTCTGATCTTCCCTTAGTAAGACATTACGACGAGGCCCTTCTTCGCACCCACTAATCCGACATCGGCAGTTCGTTTCCTCATTGCAATGTCGGAACTTAAAGATTTGATTCCTACACATATGCATGAGGTAGTTCGCAGACTTGTTTTAAAACCTTAGTTCAGCTATCTCAAAACGATGCTGAGAGATACTTCGGTTATCAATTATGATACAATTTATCAGAGGCTAAAGAAAGAATTCTTACCTCCTATAACCATACCAGAAGTGACCTTAAAACATAAGGCCTCAAGGTCAACATGAGACTCTGCGAAATTATGTAGAGGATATTTTGCGCTTCCATGCGATCATAAACTGTTTTGAACAAGCAGAAATTATCCAGATCCTCCTAGCAAATGTCAACACAACGACACGTCAGTGTTGCAGTTTCCAAATGGCACTGACAAATAGGGAAGAGCTAAGCTCGCTGATCCAAACTGTGGGACACACCTTAAGGATTCAGCGATACGCTTACAAACCACCTCTTCCCACAAACCACTCTGAAAATCTCAAAAAAAACGTATATGTATATATATCGCATCAGCAAAAACGGAGAAAAAAGAGTCCCCAGGGCGTAACACCAGAGGCATCTCCTCTAGCTAAACAATCGTTCATCACAATGTCACGCCAATCCAAACCTAACAAAAAACTAAAAAATCAGATAAATTAGGAAAACAGATCTCTTGAACTTCAAACATAAAGAAAGTTCATCCGACGATAAACATCCTGGGCCTTCGTGAGTCAATGTAATTTTGTATGATCGTTGATGTACCTTTTCTCGACAATCACTCGAGGTAATTTCATGATTTTTTTTATTCTGTACAGTCACATCCTCTCTCCAAACTGACATTTTTTTGCCTTTTCCACTCAGCAATTCAATTTATGGGACGAAGGTTCCCACACCCTCATTTTTGAATTCACACTCATTTGTTTTGAGGTTAGAAAAAACTGGATTTGAGGTTGAAAAAATGTCAATCTATTCAGCAACTGTTCCTCTAAAGAACAAAAAAAGAATCAATTCGATAAGTTGAACTCAGCCGAAGAAAATGTTCCTAACCTGCGCGAAAACATAGTTTTGATAAAACGGCGAAAGAAGTTACCTACCTCGAGTCTCTGATCTCAGCTCTGGTTTCTTATCGCAGCGCGCGGGGCGTTGATGCCGAGATTTGTTCTACTCATTGCTTTTCATCAACTTGTGAATGAAAATAAAAAGAAGAAGAAGAAGAAGGATAGGTTTCAGAGGTTCAGGTAGTGATAAATTGCAGTCACTAGATATTTTAGCGTGACTGCATTCCTTGTGTTTTCGCATTTTCATTCTGTTACTTTTGAACATCGCTAAGTACTGTATTTTTCATCCTCGTATATTGACTTTTCCGTGTTCTCGATTAGGTATAACAATATCATGCCTCGAAGTGGTTCTAAAGTTTCCAAAAAGAGGCAACCTGGGCCCGGAAGAAAACCGAAGGATTCTCATCAGTCACCCGAGGGCTCTGTTATTCCACCACATTCTCGGTCTCCTTCGGCATCATCTGGGAGTTCTTCTCGATCGAAACTGGAGCCGAATTTGTCGGGGTATGATGAATTTGACAGTACTGGAGAATACGATATAATGGATATTCAGAAGCTCTCGAATGTGCTTAGTGAAAAGGCTACTTGTAACATTTGTTATGCTCCAATTGGTCTCCGAGTTACCAAAAGCGCTCAGCAGACTGCCCAGCTCTTACGGCTTATTACTTTCAATTTGGGACCCCTTTGGTTTCTGGAACCCCATAGTGTTGCATATCAAACTGATCTGTACAAAACGGAGATTTTAACAGTACCAAAAAAATTTTTTTTTTGGTCAACCTATTTTATGACTCATGAAGGCCCTTAAACAGAACAACAACCACAAACATCATATATCTTCAATTTTCAAATATGTTTAGGGATGTAGTAGTCCTATGGTACCAGTAACGTTACAAGGACAGCAGATTCATGCACTATTAGACAAAGGTGCTTCGATCTCGGCATTGAACACTGAGGTTTACTATACCCTAATACATAACAAATTAACAAAGATTACAACGTGCAAAACCCTCAGGTTGACAATGGGCGACGGAAAAATTGTCACCTGCAACCAAAAGAAGGAAGACAGCTGATGACGTTGTTTACTTTACTTTACTTACTACTCTATCTCCGGTCGGAGGAAATTAATTTATGATGATACAACAAAGTGGCGCAGTCAGTACGGACCCAAAAGGGCTCATCAGGATTCTCTGAGGACATTAATTATTTTTCAGCTCCTACGAGCTGAGGTGAAAGTTTACGATTGTCATAGCCGATTATATGTCACGACTGTTTCAAGCAAAACAGGCATTATGTTAAAATTTCTTCCTGAATGTTGTTTTTCGAATCTTGAAGGGTCTTTGGACGGTTCACAATATAAACACGATATTTCGAAAAACCTCGAAGAAAAAAATCACAAGGGGACAAATCAGGAGATCAGTCAGCTTATTATGTTTATTAAGCAACAGTAGATTGCCATATAAAGAAATATCAGACATAACTTTCGGCATTCGGTCAGAATCCAATTTCAGCTAGTGATTGCTGCCTTAAAGTTTCGCTTCACAAGAAATGGAATACTCGAGCTTTTCTACGAAAAACGATTGCTTCTTCTAGACTTCAGAAACTTACCAGAACGTACCTTCAATTTGTTAGTACTTGAAGAATTGTCCGCTCATATTATGCAAGACCTGCTATTAGGCAGGAGAACTGATTTGAATTCCAAGTTTTATTAAGGTTAAAATTAACCGTATGGAAACAAGCACCTCAATTATTGAGGAATATTCAAGAAATTGGAGAGCAGAGGCACAAGCCAGGCCGAATATATCAACGGAAATTCTGTAGCCAAGCCTCTTTACAGGAACTCTTGTAGCGCACTGAACTCTCTGATAACTTCAACTTTCCCCTTTCTAAACTCCTCTGATTTCCCGATTAAATTTCTTTATCTCAGCTCAGTTTAATATTTATATTATTCATCCCATTGTTTTCCCAATCCATCGACTTGTCAAGAGCACAACAGTTTTATTATTCTTTGATATCTACTTTTAATTTTCATTCGTTCAACTACACTGTTGACATTGCACTCAGTAGAGATACTGCGGTTTGAAGTAGTTCCACTTTTTTCACTGTAATGATCGCCATGCTTGCATGTTCAAAATGGTTCAATGGGGGTATTTTGCTGGTTACAATGACGTTCGCCCGTCAGGAGGGGTGGCCCGAACAAAAACGTCATATGGTGATTACAGTCGTATTAGCATTTTAAAGAAACTCCGGCGGCCATTTTCCCGAGAGAACAGATGCAAGATTATGAGATCTGAGGGGGTCCCCTTCCCTCACGACCACCATTGCATCTGTCAACGTTTTCGATGAAACTCTCCCTCCATCACAGAGTCAACGAGAGTTGAAAAAACAGAACTGTCACTCGTGAAGGGCGGAGGTGGTAATCTGGTGGAAATTCGATCCCGTATGATTGGGTTGAAGGGGAACTACGTCGTAATCGCATCCATCACCCCTTTCGGTGCCCTCTGGGATTAGTCATTGGTACACCATAGTAGATGTTGGGTTCACTTTTCAAATGTAAGTCTTCCCGCAAATTTCGGTCATCAGAAATCGTAAATAGCTGCAAATTCTAATTTCAAACTTGAATCGATCTGATAAGGGAAATAAAACAGCAAGTTATTACAGAACGGTTTAAAATTTTCCTGTTTATAAATATCAGCAGTATGCAAAAGAACCAGACTTTTCCATCATTAGTAACTGTACTGTATCACATCGCAATTCAAAGTTCCGGTGAGAAAGTAGGTACATGTACCTACCAGCTATAAGTAAAACCCTGGAACTACTAAGTACTGGTGTAATTGCAAATAATTACCAATGGAGTTCCCTTCTAAAATGGTTCATAATTTATGTAGAAGTGACAGTAAAATCTTAGTATTTCCATGACTATTAATTACACTAGATTACAAAATTTAGGGGTGGTCTGGCTGCCTCGTTCTTTCACCATTTTTCTTATGGTATTTGGTGAGCTGAATCCGAATCTGACGTCACTTTTTTTTTGTTTATGTCGGATTTTCAAGATATAGCTAGTTTTAAGATTTTTCTAGTTCTCACTTTTCTTCATTTTTTAGTGAAAACTCATCTTACTCAAATCTCCTCAAAAAGTACTCAGACTTATAGGAAATTTCATGTAAAATCCGAATATGTACTTAGTTTTTAAGTAAAACTGTGTTAAACCTCCTATTTTCCACAAAACGTATCAAAAAACACCGGTTCTCAAAGTTTTTTCTTCGGGTTTTCCCTTACATTTTGCCACTTGAAAAAAAATTAAGGCTAAAAAAAAATTTTCACAGGCTTTTACATTGTAGGGGGGACACCCAAGAGGAGAATGAGACCAATCGCAGCCTCCTAAACCCACTAATATCGAAGGAATGAGCTTTTTCATGGCACTGAGATGAAAATTCACAAAAACTGTTAGTTAATTTTTCGAGTTAAGTATGTGCGTTCCTAAATCTGTTTTCCTCAAATGGATTTTCCTTTCTTCTACATTTTTTATGCTTGTCACCTATTAAGAGTAATATCGAAAATAGGTACTCATAGGGGGAGTAAATCATAATTGGGAAACTCTTGTTTTGTTAAGTGATTTTAATTCAGTTTTACAAACGAAATACAATAAACTGCAGAAAAGTTAACGGTGTAAATCTGTTTCATGAAGGCTCAGATGAATCAAAAGTTGGTAAAATGTTTGGTTATTCCTCCACATCAGAGGTTCCACCAAGACATGAAAACCATAGAAGAACGGTACAAAGGGTAATGGGAAGTTCACATGATGGCGGACTATTGTTGGACCTTAAAAAGAGATTTACCTCAGGCGGCGAAGTTTTCTCTACATAGATGCCGGCGATGAAACCTCTGAGGTGGAGGAATAACCAAACATTATACCAACTTTTGATTCATCTGAGCCTTCATGAAACAGATTTACACCGTTAACTTTTCTGCAGTTTATTGTGTTTCGTTTGTAAAACTGAATTAAGATCACTTAACGAAACAAGAGTTTCCCAATTATGATTTACTCCCCCTTTGAGTACCTATTTTCGATCTTACTCTTAATAGGTGACACGCATAAAAAATGTAGAAGAAAGGAAAATCCATTTGAGGAAAACAGATTTAGGAACGCACATACTTATCTCGAAAAATTAACTAACGGTTTTTGTGAATTTTCATCTCAGTGCCATGAAAAAGCTCATTCCTTCGATATTAGTGGGTTTAGGAGGCTGCGATTGGTCTCATTCTCCTCTTGGGTGTCCCCCCTACAATGTAAAAGCCTGTGAAAATTTTTTTTTAGCCTTAATTTTTTTTCAAGTGGCAAAATTTAAGGGAAACCCCGAAGAAAAAACTTTGAGAACCGGTGTTTTTTGATACGTTTTGTGGAAAATAGGGGGTTTAACACAGTTTTACTTAAAAACTAAGTACATATTCGGATTCTACATGAAATTTCCTATAAGTCTGAGTACTTTTTGAGGAGATTTGAGTAAGATGAGTTTTCACTAAAAAATGAAGAAAAGTGAGAACAGGAAAAATCTTAAAACTAGCTATATCTTGAAAATCCGACATAAACAAAAAAAAGTGACGTCAGATTCGGATTCAGCTCACCAAATACCATAAGAAAAATGGTGAAAGAACGAGGCAGCCAGACCACCCCTAAATTTTGTAATCTAGTGTTATTGATAAAAAAATTCGTGTTGTTGAAAAATAAATACCTCTTTATTCAATGAATCAAGGCGGTGGGCGTCGTGCCTTGAATCGCTGCTGATCACAACGCTCTCAGAAGATAGAAACGTCTGCCAAGTGGGTGTGGCACATAGCTTCCTCGTATCCACTACCCGATTGTATAGATCATGGATTCCCAAACTGAAGGGCGTAAAGACGGGTCAGGGCGGCGTGAAACTACAACTATGGAGACGAAAAGTATCGGCAAACCCCTGCAACTTTTCAAATTTCCCAAAACTAGCATCGATCTCAGAAGAAACACTCTTCAAGGAGGTTTTTTAAAGATCAAACTTGTGAAAACCAGTGTCAAACCATTTGGAGACGCTCACTCAGGAATTAGGGAATACTTCTTTAACACTGCCGACGAACATATTTACAGACTTTCAACAAATTCTTTCCATGTCAACGTTGAACTTGTTCCAGAAGGCCTGCAAGACAAATTTTTGGAAATAAAAAAACATTCTTCTGCCAAATATGACTCCGAAAAAATGGAAAAGAAGAATTTGGATCAAATACTCGTACTTCCAAGTGTATCCTAGAGTGTCACAGGACACTTTTCGGTTATTTTCATCTTTTCGGTTATTTTCAACCACCTACTTGTGTGAAAAAGCATTCTCAACACTCGTATTAATAAAAACAAAGATTCGGAACAAACTTGATGTTGCTAGTGACTTACGTTGTGCCCTTGCCGAAACTTCACCAAGAATACCAGCGCTAGTGATGAAAATGCAAGCCCATCCATCTCTTCAAGATTAACTTATTGCTTCCGAGTCTACCAAGGTAGCGGAAGCTTTGTTTTCACTTTTCAAGGATGAAAAAAAAGTTCTCCAATATCAAAATTTTCACTCGCGTTTTGCTTTTTAGACCTTTCTGAACAATTTTGGTTCCGTGTCTGTGTGTCTCATGAATTCCTTGTAACGCGCATAACTGTACGAAGTTATTGTCCGATTTCTATGAAATTTTCAGGGATTGTGCGGGTTGGTGTTTAGACGGTCCCCTATGAAAATCATCATCCCCGGACTGATCGAAGCGACTGCGCATGCGCAAACGTGAATTCCTTGTAGCGGCCATAACTTCCACATTTTCCATCCGATTTCAATGAAAATTTCAGGGATTTCACAGATTAGTATTTAGATGGTTCCCTATGCAAATCACTACCTTCGGACTGATAGTGACGAATTACATGAAAATTTTGGGAGTTATAGCCGTTTTACTGTTGTAAGGTCGAAAACACGAAAATAAATCCTTGAAGTGAACTAACTTGAAAAGAAGCCTCTAAAGAAACATTACTACGAGTCATTATGTGCTGGAAATGAGCTCTAGAATCGATGGCTCGTGAGCGTCACGAATTGAGCGTAACACGCTGAATTTTACATTTCTCCTGGGACTTGAAGGTTTTTTTTCGTTTTTTTCTATTGTTCTTTAGTGAGTTCTATTGTTCAGTCGCTCCATAGATTGTAACAACTTCTGCTACTGTAAACCTGTAATGATTTGTCTATTCGACAGTCATTATCAGACAAAATAGACGAGAGAAAGATCAAAAGAAGGGCCCGAAGTTAGTATGTGAGCTGTATGGGCTGAACGAGAGTTGAATTTATCAGCAACTCACTTGGGGTGGCAATAGTATAGTAGTAGATGATATGCGGCCATCTTCCGTTCTTCGCTCTCTACAATAATGGTCGTGAAACGGTTCCGTTGTGCGACAATTCTCGAGGGTCCCACGAAAGAACGTTGAAAGCCTGAGAAAACACTCTTGAGACATTCCGGCTCTCATTTTTAGTATTTCCATTGTGATCCGCCGCATTTACGCTGGAAAGAGCCTAAAACGCCCGAAATGCCCCTGTTAGGGCGAAAAGTGCTCTGAAGCACCTACTTGACGACTTGTCAAAACAAGATGGTGACTGGGAAGGGGTTGAGAAGACCCGGCAAGTGACAAGAAGGGCATATTCTGACCCTCCAACTGTAACTGACGGATTCAACGAGAAGCGTTGCGTTCTTCATCTGGAGTGGTCGCACCCGGTAGGTAACTCAACAAAAGAAATATGATGGTGGCAGGAATTTATAGAAGCCGAGATTGTCGAAAAGGATGCTGGTGGTTCGAGTTGTTTTTTGCTCCCGAGACTACCAGGAAACTTTATTATCACTTTTTGATGGTGGATAAAACGAAACTCATCAAAATCGGACAAACGTTTTGAAACTACATTTTTCAATTTTCAGTCCGATCTTTTCGACATCAAATAAACATTTTGCCGTCCGTTCGCCGTCCACCGTACGCGGCACTTTCCTCACTTTGCATTGACCGATTTCGACGAAATTTGTTATGTGGGCTCCTTTTTGGGTCTAGTTGTGCCCCGAAGCTTATGTTTGATGTCACTTCTAAGGCACAACGTCTCCATCAAACTACAGACGGAGCTGAACTGGTAAAATCACGCGATAAAAGAGCTAGCACGGCATGGATCAGGAACCCTTCAGCGAAACTATGGGAATGGAGGTCGTTGGTTCTGGTTCTCTACCAACGGGAGTGAGGAGGACATGAGGCAGGCGTACCGGCAACAGCCATCTATACCGAATGGGATGTCAAACACCCGAAACAGCCTCGCTTGTGCTCCAGATTTGCTCAGCCGTGGTAAGACCCAGGCGTGCTCGTCACAATTCTGCCCTGAACTTACTAGAAGCCTACGCTCGCTGTAAAGGATGGCCAGTATGGTTAGAGCCACACTTTAATCTGGAACAGCGAGGTTATCGTACTGACCTCTTGGTGGTAACACCAAAAGGAGCTTTCATTATTGATGTCTCAGTGGTCTCTGGCTCCGGCCAGAGTTCACTCGCAGACATCAATGCTTCCAAAATTCAAAAATATGAAGTTGACGCATTACTAGAGGCTGCAGCAGCACTTGCAAACATTGAGAGAAACCAACTAAAGGTGATTGGAGCAACTATCACCTGGAGAAGGATATGGCATGGCAAGTCAGCCAAGGATCTGAATCAGAAACACGAGTGTGAATCGCAAGAGAGGCCTAATCTCCGTTCAAATAATTTGAAAAAACATCGTTTGCATTTCGGTCAGCTAAAATTATTTTAGCTGACCGAAATGCAAACGATGTTTTTCTTCATGTTGGTTGGTTGTAACAATGGCAAAACCGTATTCTTTGCAGACGAGTGATCTATATAGAAAAATAATAAACCATTGTGCAATAATTTGCAGATTTTTTCCCCAAGTCTACAGTCGTCTGAGAATCATGGAGCTTTTGATTCCCAGCCTATCAAGAACGGAATCATTGTTTTCACTTTTCAACATTTCGGTAGGGGACTTAAGGTTACTGAAGAGCTACAGTCCAAGATACATGTGCGTTACAGGTATCTGAAATTTCACTACATTCGGTTCAGTTTATGACTTGCGGCTTCGACGTTTGGTTTCCGTCTGTGTGTCTGTCGGTCTGGGCGTACCCAAATCCTTGCTTGTTAGGGCCCTACGTAGTCTCCCATCAATTTCAATCATCACCAGATCAACTTCTGCGTAGCAACAACCATTACGTCTAAAGTTTTTCTACCAATTTGTCGAGATTTTCAAGGATACTTGTCGAGATTTTAGATGGTCCTGTAGAATATACCTACATAGATTTGGATTAAATTTACAGGTACCAGGATCAAACTATCGCAGGTGAAAACAAGCCTTTGAAGTGGTCATTTCTCTCGAGTAAACCAACAAGTCTCGATGATTTCAACGTTCATTCTCGACTTTTTCAAACAATCGGAGGTGAAAACGAGCCTTTGGAGTGGTCATTTCTCTCGAGTAAACCAACAAGTTTCGAAGATTTCAACGCTCATTCTCGACTTTTTCAAACAATCGCAGGTGAAAACAAGCCTTTGAATCGGTTGTTTCTCTCGAGTAAACCGACAAGTTTTCTATAAATAATAAAATTTTCGCAGATTGTCCATGGAGAGGAAACACACTCAGACTAATTCCTGTTAGGTAGCCTCTTCAATGTGCGACACTGAGTAGCAACATGGTTTCTAAAACACAGGCACTGGTTTAACACAACACCCAAATATCTAATCGTGGTATGATAGATGTAAATCTATACAGCCCATCCAAATTTAGGAGATGCTCTATTGTTTCTCGATTGGGTCATATATTGTTCAAACCTGAGCGTAATTTCTACAATAATTCATGAGATCATAACGAAAGTCATGAAATGAAGATCATTGAGGTGTTGAAGTGTCTCGTTGGAAGCTACAAAGAAAATACGGTCGTTCCGGATGCTGAGGTCACATCATTTCATCCATACGTTCTCATTTGGTGGATTAAAATATAATGAATTCGTTTGCAACCACAACTTCAATTATTCTCACGGCGTATTCTAGTGCATAGCGACGAGTGCATAGGGGCGAATCTTCTCAATACCTCCACCTAAGGGTCCCTTAGTACTTAACCTACAAATAATTTTAATTGCAACCTCTTTCTCTGATGAGTGTCAAGATTCTTCATTCTTTGCATTATTTTCGCTTGAGGTTCCTCATATTTGAATGAATGCGATTCTGATGGATAATGAACTGCAGTTGGTATCATGCTGTAGTAAAAATTCGAGGAAATATAAGTATGGTAAATGAAAAATTATAATGAGAAGGAGTGCTTGACCCAATTTTGTTCCGATCCACTGGAATTATCAATATAAAATCAAAATTTTTCGATTTGAGGGTGAGCAGGTTTTTACAATATTAGTAAGGGAGAAAGTTTTGAAAGTTTGAAAGAAAAGTCAAGAGAAATCTTGGTACGTCGTATCGCTTTCTAACACAGAATTACTCAGATAGTATAGGAGTCTTTGGTGTAAGAATGATAGATTTAAGTGTTATCAAGCGACATGAAGCAGAATTTTTGTGATTGTATTGATGAATTTTTGCTTTTATTTCAGCGTACTAGTATACTCGTAATAAAGTGACACCTTTCGGTGTACTGCAAGTCACTCAGCTTTCCTCGTTCTTTTGCTTTTTTAATAAAATTGCAGTGATTCGATAAAAATATTCAAATGCCGAATTTTCAAAGTTTTCATACCTCCATTTTCAACCAATTTGCATGACCCTCAGGGATTATACTGATAGAGTTTTGGAAGGCCCCCAGTGAATTCTAATGCCATATTCCCCCGTTTCCTGGGATTGTGCAGATTGTGGTTTAAATGGAAATTTTCAAGGTTTTGCCCGTTTAAGAGGGTCTCAGTCGGTCGCCGTTCGTTCCTCGTTCCGGGTTATTATTTCCCTAAATTATAGGAACAAAACCTTTAAAAGTTGTATCTAAATTTGAAATTTTCAAGGATTTTAGAAATTCATTAGTGCATGGGCTTAAGGAATTGAAAAACTGAAATATTGCCGCTGGAATCATCAAAATTGAGCAATAATTGCCAGAGAAAAATGGGAAAAACATAACTGAATAGAGGGTTTCCCTATTATTCTCTGGCAATTATTGTTCGATTTTGATTATTCCAGCGGCAATCATTTCGTTTTTCAATTTCCCAGGCCCATGCACTAATGAATTTCTAAAATCCTTGAAAATTTCAAATTTAGCTACATTTTAAAAAGTGTTTGCCCTTGCAATTTAGGGAAATACTAAACAGCCAAAAACCCTTAAAATTTCCATTTAAACTACAATCTGCACAATCCCAGGAAACGGGGGGAAATGGCATTACAATTCACTGAGGGCCATCCAAAACTATCAGTACAATGAGCCATCAAAATTGGTTGAAAATGTAGGTATGAAAACTTTGAAAATTCGGCTATTGAATATTTGCATCGAATCATGGAGGACGCGAATTTATTAAAAAAGCAAAAAGAATGAGGAAAGCTGAGTGACTTGCAGTACACCGAAAGGTGTCACTTTATTACGAGTATACTAGTACGCTGAAATAAAAGCAAAAATTCATCAATACAACCACAAAAATCGTGCTTCATTTTGCTTTATAACACTTGACTCTATCATTCTTACACCAAAGACTCATGTACTATCCCCCTTAGAGACCTCTTTAAAAGTCTAGTTAGTCTCTTATCAATTTCACGACATCCGAATAGAGATTAGCCTCTGCGCACGCGCAAACGTGGAATCCGTATTACATGAACAACTGAACGAATTTTCTGTTAAATTTCGATGAAATTTAAGGTTTGGATGGTCTGATTGGTTCTCCATAAATTTCAAGACTCCCAGTTGATATCAGTGAAATCACTGTAACAAGCGTAACTTACGTCGTTACATTGCGATTTAAACGACATTATCTTGGATTTCTCGAGTAGAACTTGAATAGTGCCTGATAAATGTTATTGAGATGGATCATTGGTAGATATTCGTAAGTTTTCATTTAATTTGAAGGGTATTTTTGAATTCAAGTTTTGATGATTCGTCACACATCAGATCATTTCATTTTTTATTTTTATTTTATTTATAATAATACGGGCAAGCCCAATTTACATGATAAAAAAAACGTGATACAAAAATACAAAGCTACTGTTAGAGGGAAATGAATTAATAAAGAAATCGATACTATTGACAGATGAATGGAATTTAAAATAAAACAGGAGATGATAATATGGGTGGTTTAAGTTGTGATGAAGTACTATGGAAAACGCTGCGAATTATTACACAATGGTTTATTATTTTTATATAGATCACTCGCCTGCAAAGCCACCAACCATCCAACATGAAGAAAAACATCGATCGCATTTCGGTCAGCTTTAATTTGAACGAAGATTAAGCCTCCTTTGCGATTCACACCCGTGTTTCTGATGTATCGTACGTCCAAACTTTAAATTCTCATAGTGAGCGAACGGTTTGTCCTACAGAGCTCCGGGTGGTCTCAAAAAATTCTAAAAATTCTATAGAATCTTAAATTGAAGGAAAAAAATACCTTTATATCAAAATTTTTTGAGTTAGGGCGTTTTCAAAATTTCAAAATTGATTTTGGAACCCTTAGAAGTGACCTACATGAACCAAAATCTTCACATTCAAATTCAAAATCTTCAGGAAGCCCAATGTTCGCATAGCACTGTTCGCCACTGCACCAATAATATTGGAGTGGTAAGTAGAGAGCATACTGGGCGATAATTAATGACTAGCGACTTGTCTCCAGATTTAGGGACGGGAGTGATAAAGGATGATTTCCATCGGTCGGGAAAGTGGCCAGATACCAGGGACAAGTTGGAAAGAAAAGTTAATGGGTAAGCGAGGTATGGCGCACATTCCCTCAGCAGAGTTGGAGGAACCCCATCTCTACCCATACCCTTTCAATGTCCAAGTGCGAAAGCTCATCATAAAATCATCATAAAAAGCTCATCATAAAATCATCATAAAATCGTTCAATTGATGGGAAGAGCTATGTGCCACACCCTCTCGGCTCACGATTTTTCCATTTTTCTTCTCTTATTCCACTCAAAAGATTATTGTAGTATGAGACGAGCGAGTTTTGGAGGCAATCTTCTCATTTTTCCCCACGGCAATGATATCTTCAAAATATGCTGTAACCAAACTCAATTTCCCTCAGTATTTGATTAAAAATTCTATCGAATCTCGATTCCAAAACTTAGCCTTTTCGAGACTTAAATTTTGGCCATATCCCACATGCCGGATAAAGTAAGGTTTATCAAGGTGATGGAATCAAAGATTACCGGCGATGCAACGCATGAAAATGGAAGGGGGAAAAGACTCTGCGTACTGAGCAAAATGTATTATCGACCCTGATGAGAAGGCGTGGCTTGGCGTCCCCCTTCAAGTCCCCATCTGCTTTCGCGCCACCCCCAAGTAGCTCCGGTCTTGGCGGTGAGGCAGTCAAGTGGGGGCCGACGCATATCTTCATGAAAGATGGATCGTATCGCTTTGTTTCGAACATCAAAAAAATTATTATACTGACTTATGTCCAGGGATGGTGTACACTGCGCGGATTGTGATGAAGAAGAAGTTCTGAATTCACTTGATCAAATTAAAATGGTTCCTACATTGAGGCCACTATAATGAAATCTCACTGAATTACCTGCGTACTTGGACAGCAACTGTAACTGAGGATTTAACATTTCTACGTACTAAAATACTTTACGAGAATACATAGATAACCCCAAAAAATTTATTTATACAAAGACGATTATTTTAACATCTGGCAATGGGGTATTTCGGTGGGTCTGAAATTCAGGTTTTTGACCTCAAATTTGGATTCAGCACCATTGGAAAGCTATTTAATCCAACTTTCTGCCCAATATTACAATAACATGACGTGGTAATTAAAGAGATGACACGTTTGAAAAAAAGGCGGGCCTCCCTGAACGCACAAACACTAAGGCCTAAGGCCTAAGGCCGCGGGCGCGTGTGTGTAGTATTTTGTAGTATCCAAGAGATTCTCATTTCGGATAACGTTATTTTACGGTTCAGTCGGGCGGTCGGTTCTGTTTTCTGTTTGCCTCCTTTGTTGTTTCAACATTACTCTAATGAAATTCAACGCGAACAACTCAATACTTCACACAACTTGCTAGGTCACACTTTGCTGCCATTGTTCAAATCTTCAACTTTTATT
Source organism: Apolygus lucorum (assembly GCA_009739505.2). Taxonomy (NCBI): domain Eukaryota; kingdom Metazoa; phylum Arthropoda; class Insecta; order Hemiptera; family Miridae; genus Apolygus; species Apolygus lucorum. The sequence continues at coordinate 49,088,855 of CM019183.2, read as the reverse complement.
AGCTTCCCTAAACTAACTTTTTCGAAACATTTTATGACGAACAGACTCTATTACCGTTATTCCTGAGCCATACTCATTTGAAAGGAAAAAAAAATTTAATTCACTGAAATAACTTATTATTGTAACTGATATGAAATCTTGAACCTACTCTATCCTATTACTCTATACTACTATTTGTACCTGTATCCTTGTTACTTATCCAAAAAAATATGAAGAAAACTTTTAAAATTGTACATGAGAATAAAACCTCTTGATTTGAAAACATTCTTGAAGACCACTTTAGAGAAAATCCTCAATATATTGTAGACGAGTGAGTAACTTTCACTGCCGACGCGGATTCATCTGCGCTTTTGGGCCCATGCCAACTACTAGAGCGGATCCATGCGCACTCTGCCCTATTATTTAAGCTGACTTTTAAAGGTTGAGGAAGGATGGTAGCAGTTGGTTCAAACCTTGTTTCTGGCTTTAGTACTGTCAATGAACCCAAAGTTATTATTACAAAGTTATTAGTGAAATATTTACATTTCAGTCGAGTAGTGAGTGGCTGAATCAAAAGGCAGAGCGCCTATGAATCCGCGCTAGTAGTTGGCAAGGGCCCAAAAGCGCAGATGAATCCGAGCCAGTAGTGAAAGGTTTAACTCATTGTAATACCCTAATGGATCTGAACTGATTAACAGTTTCATACATTCATTTCCAAAAAATTAAATCCCGAGGGTTCACCCTCTGACAGTAACCCACCAAGTCCCATCATGAAGGTCAGTTATTTCAGACAGACAACAGACCCTTTCTTCCTTGCCTCCAGAATTCAGTCGTGACGAACCACTGGAGTGTCATCTTACCTACACATTTATGAATCAAAATTCTTATACGTATGTATGAAAATCATTTCTCGTTAACGTTTTTTCTTGAACCTACTTGCCATTTCCTGGATTACTCCTCATAGACGACGTTTCAAGATCTGATGATGAAGAATTTTCGACAATATTGACGCCTTGAATTTTTTCCCATTGATGAGCTATTGTAAATGCTACATGCTGCTCGCTTCGATGATTTTTCAGAGGTTTCAGTGTGGATATTACCATTGTCATAATAAAAATATGTGGTATATTCGGATTCAGCACATCATTTCTATAGGTCAGTACAATTTAATAATTAAAAATTATTAAAGCTAGGGAGGAGGGGATGGTTCTTCCTACCTCCTCCCATCCACCCCTCTCTTAGGTGCTTCCCGTGACGATCCGGCTTGGATATCCTCGTAGTACCTGATGAAGCCGTCTACATATATATTATATATACACAATTTATATATAATGAAAACCTGCGTATATTCGTTGTAACCAAAAAACGCAATAGCCGAGTTGGTACTCTATGAGTTCGTGGAGACGATTAGAACATGAATATGGAGTCTAAACAACGTCAAACCATACTCTGTATATTATACAGCATGTTGGTATGAGGAACTGAAAATCGGGGAAAAAACAGTATACCTGTTGTACGTGTGTACTTTATGAGTTCGGTGTGACGAGGGAATCATGAACAAGAATATGGACTAACAAAATTTTCAAAACAGGTACCCAGTGCATACAGTAGGTAATTGGTATGGTAGGTATACAGAATATCGAAAAAAGCAATATACATAACTATGAGTACTCTATGGGTTCGAAGTGACGAAGAATGCATGAATATGGATTACTGAAATTTTTAGAATATACTTACTATGTGCATACTATGTTGGTATGGTGTGCAGAAAATAGGAGAAAAATACTCGTAACAATCTACTCTTGGGTACTGTATGAGTTTAGAGTGACAAGGAGAGTATTTTTTTAGATTTTCAAAATTTACCGGAGATATTACCAGGGATTATTGTGTCCTTAAAATGGTGTTATTCGAGGATTGACAATCCTTCCCAACTGCTCATTACTAATAAACCTGTCAGGACGCCAAACTCTAACTGTCTAGAAGTTCGCCAAGTTGAGAGGTCAGTGTAGTTTCCCCAGGCGGACATTATTCGGCGTAATATTGTTCGGGCTAATCCGCAAAACCCTTGAAAAATGTATCAAAATCGGATCACCGGTTGTGTCAGGATTGTCCGGAACAAGGAGTCGACCATAGATGGAGATGCTCAGAACTAGTTGAAACCTCGTCATAAGCAAGAGTAAAAATTGTTATTGAGCTTAAAGGATAGTGCTACGATATTTAAAACTTCGGCAAAATACTAACTATAAATACATGGGATGCTTTGTGTACAAGAGTATTTAACAATGACATGGGCGGTGCGAACCATACTGAATGTCCAAAAGACGGACCTCTAAAAAAAAAGCAGATGTTTCGAGCTGTTCACAACATTGTCACTCTTGAATGTTAACATCAACTATGAATAGGTGAGAGGGTACTGTTTTGATAGGTTGTGACAAACGAAGAATAGCTTTGCATACGGGACGAGCAGCTGACACCTCACGTCAGGTAGACAGAGGAGCTGAAGACCCTGCGGGTTCGCTTCATGAATGAAGAGGACACCGGGAAGGGATATCTGTTAAAGTGGATCTAGTCAATACCTTTTTAGTGGTTCCGAATAACATAATCTCCAGTTTCTCTTACCTGGGTTTTTCGTGAGTGTTTTCGAAGGTTTTCGTACATTCCTCTCGTCATTCAGTGAGAATTTCACAATGGCTTTGGTCCGGGGGAGCTGTTTTTGCCTAATGAAACGTGATCACCCACAAACACTGGTGAACCTTCGGCGAACAAAGGTGTTCCAAGTGTCATCCTGTTCACAGCCTAAACACCTTGTCAGGATTCACAGAATTGAACGAAAGATAAATAAACTGAAAGTTAGTCACAAAGATCATTTCTTCTCGTGTATCTACTCCATGGTGAAGACGAAAGAAATAAAATTTCATCATTATTTTCTTCGAATAGTGAACATGCCTCATCCAGAAAACTCAGCTACTACTCAGGTTTCTCTATAAAATAAATAAATAAAAAAGATTGTTTTAGGGGTCGACCAGAATCAAAATACTTCTTTTCCATCACAATTGAATCGAGAAAAAACATTTCGTGCAGCGTGGCGTGAATGGAAAAATTTTAATTTTCAATTTTTTGACATAAAAAACCTTCAAAATACTTTACTTAACTTGTTTCCTCACATTCACGGAGTACTCGCTGGTAATAGTTTTGATTTTCAGTAAATACTGTATGGATAGAGTACGTCGACGTTTCAAACAATTGTAGTAATCCATAATCATGCTCTAATCATCTCTCATGTACCTAGTTCTCACTTGGTTATCATTTACTTATAAAGATTTTTTGGATACGAAAAATTTCATGCTGTTTTTCTTAATGTTCCTTTATACCATTTTTGGAAAATTTTTAATTTTGGTTTATTATTTTCAAAAATTGAACGAAAAAAACAAACATTTGTGGTGTACGTTTCAAAGAAGGTACCTACCTACTAGGGATGGGTATCGATACTCGATATTTCAAAATATCGATACTTTTGTACCGATAATCGATATTTTAGTATCGATACTGCACTATCCGATATTTTTGGATATCGATAGTTTGGATCCGATATTTCTAAATACCGAATATCGATACAGTTCTCGCGGAAAATTCAACATAATGGCTAAAAAAAGAAGAAAGTAGAGAGGCTTTTGGGTCATTACTCTTTGGTTGCACAAATAACGTTTTTATCATGGAGAAAATCACCCTGCTTGGACTCTTGATAGTGAAAAATGAATAAAAATTGTCGAAAAAATTATTTTTTCTTGAGAATATTGGATAATATTGATAGTTTGTGACACTAAAGTATCGATACTCATGCCCAACGATACTTGGGATATCGATACTCGGATACGATACAGTATCGGTACAAAATATCGATACTTTTATAACGATACCCATCCCTACTACCTACCTACTAAGAATTCGAAAATCGATTAAAAAATTTTCCATTCGTACGACACTTAGGTACCTTACTTACCATAGACCGGGATTATGATTTGATTTGATATTATGATATAGATTTGATGAAATTTGGTATATGGGCTCCATTCGGGGTCTGGCTGAACTCAGAAGCTTTTGGTTATTGTCAGTCTACGGGGTGAAAATGAGAGATTGAAATTTTTAAAACGACCTTGCTCGAAAACTTTTGATATTGAGGAAGGTATTGTTTCTTCACCAATTCAAAATAACATTGACTTTTTAGAATCGAATGAGACCAGCGAGAGTTTTGTAGGACCAACCATTCACTCGCTATGAGTACTTGAGACTTACAGTGAGCCGTATTTAAGCTAATCAAATGCAAAATGTTTTGTGTCTTTACATAGAATTTAATTTCATCCATTTTGTTCTTCCCCAACAACCAAGAACCAAATTTCATATTGACTGCACCCACAACTTTGAGATATCAATGTTTTGGTAGTAGTTACTTTCTTAATCTCGATTGTTAACCTTGCACGATAATGTGTGGCAAGCACTAATAATTGAAAAGTCATGTTCTTCGCAGATGGGTGATCTTTACATAAAAATAATAAACCGCTGTGTAATTACTTGGAGTTTGAGTTTCAGAGCTTTCTGAACAAGTTTAGTTCCGTGGCGTTGGTCTTAGATCTACCGAAAAATGTATTACAAAATAAGAATGATTCATCTGCTACATACCGAATAGAACATGATGTTGTCTATTAATGGAACGATACAGACTAAAACGAATGCAAAATCCTTCAACAAGAATCAGAACCGTGAAGCCGCATTGGGAGACGTGCATAATTACAGATTATAGTTGTTTGATGATTGAAGTGGTTTTAGATAAAATTTATATTATTTAATATTTAAATGTGCAAAGTTTTCAAGTGGCGATGACAAAAAAAACCTTTTGAAAGTAAACGCCATGATATTCATTCAGGAGATTTCTTTGGATGGGTTTTTTTCACTCCTTGTCAAAAGATGAATAAACGAAAATGAATGTAAAGGCACCTTAGGAAACCTCAAGTGGAAAAGTATTTTTTAAAGTCTTTAAAAAGAAATGGAATCTTCAGTTTTTGAAAGACAGAAAAACTGTGTAGGTACTCCGTGAGTCTTTGATGTAGGTACACGTTTTAATGGAGTCATCAGCGGGTAAAGTGCTCTGGCACCTGATGGCTCCATTTGTGCTCGAGTCGACACGAGGGAAAAGATTTAATGGAGACTGGCTTTTCAGTTTTTACTCGTTCAAAGAGAGAGAATAGAGATGAATCCTAGCGCTTTGGCAACTAAAAGCAATAGGAAATGGAGGTTTTCTCTCCTGACAGATGTTAGAGGCCTCATGCCTTTATTTGTGCTGCGTTTGATCCTGTCTTGCCTCTCGACTACTCATGAAATTCTGGATGTAATCGTTTCCCACCATCAGTGAACAACTGTTGACGTTTCATGGACGTTTTAAACCGTTTCAATGGTCGTATGAACGTCCATCACATTATGAGCACCACAGCAGAAATTCGTTGAAAATTGTTGGGGTGTCAGAGCTGATGAAGAAGCTTCTATTCAATAATATGTTGAATCTGAGGAGAATAACCACTCAAACGAGCTAGTATTGTTTCTTGTGTCCTAACCGTCGGAGGATACAGGAAATAAGTTGCCTCCCACTAACTCCCACTGCGTAGGTTCACGTTATCCATCGCCAAAATGATTTTTCTCGATCTTCAAAAGACTACCGTTGATCTTAGATGAACAGGAATGAAGCTATAAATGCTACTACCATTATATTCTTTCTCTCGACTCCTGTTGCCACCGTTGAAAATGTATCCAGTCTTGAGATATGTCTTTGGCCGAACTCCTCATTTTCCTACGGCTTGCATTTCCTCGTCCTTCGCGGTTCTTTTCCGGATCGTTTTTGTCCTTGTTGGCTTTTTCAATACCTTTCTTCTCGTTAAAATCATCATGCTTTCAGAGGGTAAACCCGATCAATGTTCTCCCTCTCTTCATAATCTGACTTGGCTTGTCGTTTACCGTACGTTTTGTTTGATATAAATTTCACGACAGTTGTTCGATAGAGAGAGGGAGAATACCAAACAATATCCACCGTTTGGACCTGTTTCAACTAGGACCATGGTGTCACTTAAAACATCTTGGGAATTCCACAGCTTTCCCCAGATGTCACCAAAACAACGAGATTTAAATTGCAATTTAAAACGTCTGCCCAGTGGGTGTGGCACATAGCTTCCTCGTATCCATAACCCGATTGTATAGATCAATCTCAAAACATCAACCTCTGAATACCTTCTACTGCTCTCATATGGGACCATCTACACGCTAATCTGAACAATCCTGAGAAATTTCGTCGAAATAGAATGGAAAATGTAGAAGTTATGGCTATTACAAGGGATTCACGTTTGCGCATGCACAGCAACTACTATTAGTCTGGGGGAGATGATTTTCATAGGGGACCATCTACACGTCAATCTAAACAATCGTAGAAAGTTTCATCAAATTCGGATGAAACATGTAAGTGTTATGGGTGTTACAAGGATTTTACGTTTGCGCCTGCGCAGCGGCTACTGCCAATTTTAAGGCCTTGATTTTCATTGGAAAACATCTACAACCTAATCCACATGATCCCTGAAAATTTCATCAAAATCGGATAGAAAATGTGGAAGTTATGGCTGCTACAAGGAATTCACGTTTGTACATGCGCAGCGGCTACTATCAGTTCGGGGGTAATGATTTTCATAGAGGACCATCTACACGCCAACCCGCACAATTCCTGAAAATTTCATCGAAATCGGATTAGAATTGTAGAAGTTATGGCGGTGGCAAGGATTTTATGACATACAGACGAGAAGTCCGGAGAAGTATTTTTTTCAACCTTGAAAAGTGACAACAAAGCTTCCGCTAGCTTGGTAGACTCGGAAGCAAAATTATGTTATGACAAACATTTTGAAAATGTTTTCAACGTTATCCTTGGAATTTTTTGTCATAATTCTATTTTGAGACTTCCGATAACCCACAAAAAATCTGGTCCATTAATTTTAAAACTGGAATTTAATTTAATTTTGGTTACTACGGTGACACTTCGGGACAGCCGTGGAGTCCCTGAGATGTTTTTGGAGACCCTAGTGATGCCATGGTCCAATCAGGGTTAAAAATATTTAAATAGAAAAACTTGTTGTAAAAACGCTGCAAATCATTGCTCAAAGGTTTATTATTTTCTGTATAGATCACCCTTCTGTATAGCTCACTGGCTCTCCATCAATAGCACCTACCACCATCTGTATTCTCCCTTGACCTTCCATCTCAAATTTCAGCTTCCTGCGTTCAATAGGATTGAAAATGGCTTCGGAGCTCACTCAGCTGATCAGTGATCTGAAGAGTGAAAAAGCCTTTGAGCAATGATTTGCAGCGTTTTTTACCCACCAACATTTTTTTTACCTACCAACTTTTTTTTACCTACCAGCTAGGTACTACCTACCACACCATACCTACTGGCTTCACACCTTCGCAATCAAGTTTATTAGAAAGAACTAAACGCTTCACACTCGATTGGAAAAATAGAAAGCTTCATAAGGAAATTTGATGACTGGTTACGCAGAAGGCAAAACTGTATACAAATCGAAGAAATGAACAGCGATCGCATTTTAGTCCGATAAAATTTGAATGGAGATTAGACCTCTTTTGCGATTCACACTCATGATTCTGTTTTATCGGAGGAAAACCTTCAAGTACTCGTAGGGACCGAACGGTTTGTCCTTTATTTCGAGAGTTTTCGAGCTAGGGCACTCTTGAAAATTTCAACCCTTAATTTTCACCCCTTAGAAGTGATCCACGTCAACCAAAAGCTTCGCGGCACAACTAGACCCTAATGGAGCCCATATATACCAAATTTTAACAAAATCGGTCCAGTGTTGCTAAGAAAAGTGCCGCGTACGGCGGACGGCGGACGGACGGAAATTTTTTTATTCGATTTTCGTATTCTACGTAGGTACCTTGAAACGTAAAACATCAAATTTTGAGGAGGGGTTAAAATTTATTTTTCTTGCTCGATTCCAAAGGCTTATTATTGAAAATAATAAACCAAAATTCACAAAAAATAGTTTACCTACCTATTTTTATTTTATTCATAAATATAATTTTGGACACGCTTACGTCCCTTATTCCCAACGAGGTGTAATAGCTCTCAGGATAAGCTTCATGAATATTTATGGTGATAATACGGATAAAACATAAAATTTGATGTTCGAAGACCTGGTTCAAGAAAACCATGAGTTAATTTTCCATTTCGTAAAGACTTCCATGTCTCGCTTCTGTATGAAACAATCGAGTTAACATTGGATTGAATATTCAAATCTTGCTCTTGATCGAGATGGTCGTATTTTTCTAGAAGGTGTGAAGTAGAACAAAACGCTCAGTTTGAGGGAGTAAAGAGACATCGGTGAATTTCCGGAAAAACAGGGGGGTAAAATCATTAACCAAGCGCTTGCTTGGGTCCAATACCCTCCCGATGAATCGGTTGGTTTACAAACATCTCTTCACAAAGATCAGGAGATAAGGAACGTGAACAATAATTGCAAAGGCAACCACGCCACTTTACAATCAAACCATACCACGCCAATTTGTTTCAACAAATCCTCACCGACACACAGTACTGTGAGTATGCGTAAAAAATCGAAAAACGAACGTCTATTAGTATTGGAAAGGAGTGCAAGAGCCTATCCTCACAAGTATGTGCTTTATTCACGTTTTTTAATAATTTTTGAAGTATGAATTTCCCCTAAGCACTCGGGAAAACCGTTACAATAATAATTCCCAATTTTTCTTCTTAAACCTTAATATTAAATACCTAGTGAATTTCTCATAAAGAGGAGAAATAAGGAATTAGAGCACTTGATGAATGTTTTCTGGCACAATCCCTTGACTCAATCCCGTTGGAATTTGCCGCGACTAGCCGCGACTTTTTTTCTATGAAATTTTCAATATGAATAGAAAGCTCTTTGAAAAATTAAAGTCGCGGGAGAGTGTGGAGAGGAAAAAAACCACATCCCCGCATTTTTCATAACAGAATAGAAAAGAAAAGATTATGAAGTCATTGACACGACCACCATCCACAACACTGATGGTACCTAATGCTGTACCAAGCACATCTAACGCTTTGGAACTGAGTTGTGGCAGCGCTCTCTCCAGCATCAGCAGCGCTAATGACAGTGACGATTTAGATTCATCATTCAGTGTAATGCACTTCTAAAGACATCTAATTATTACCTATGTTTCGAAACCTAAACTTTTGTAAAATTAGTGAAATGTTAATTTTGTTTTGAATTTAATACTTCAATATTTTTAATAAACTCCTTCTAATATTATTTATTGTGCAATTTTCTTTCCTTAAAATACGAAATAGTATGAAATCCATGATCACAGCAACTTTCTCTAACAGAACTCTCCACAAATTGATTTTTGATCACTTGATCCATAAACTCACAGTACTGTGCGACATCGGCAACTTCTAAAGACACGGTAATTCTTTTTTTCCTTCTTTTTAGGACGTCCCACAGTAAGACTTGGGCGTCCTTATGCGATCGATCTGGGGTAAAGTTGGACAACACTCAACAGAAAAAAAAATAACCACACAGTAATCCGTTTTAGACCATTCTGAATCCAAATCCGCGAAAAAAAACCATAGGTGTATGTCTGTGTGTGTGAGTATGTGACAAAATCTTGTGTCGTCTGCACAGGCCTTAGTTCTCAACCGATTTTCTTGGTTCTTTTTTTGTTCGACGCGGAAAACTATCTAGTTGTGCTCTACGTCACCGGAATTTCGAATTTTGCCTTTTAAGAGGGGGGGGGGGAGTTAATGTTTAAAAAAACGTGCGTTTGCGGGCATAATCTTGTAAACTCTGCCCAGGCCTCATTTTCCAACCGATTTGCGTGTTTCTTTTTTGTTTGACTAAAATAACTTCCGAGTTGTACATGATGAGTATCAAAATTCGCAAGGGGAGGGGATGAGTGGGGGGGGGGATAACATTCACAAAATATCCGATTTTTCAATATTTCGGTTCCTTTACTGCTTACTAATTGTAACCAAGCTTTGAAATTCAGGAAACATTTTCATTATACCTCCGGATTTTCATGAATTTTTTTCTGTACCACCATGGAACTAATAGTGGTGCCACCATGGTGCCAGGACACCATAAACCGCATATTTTGTGGATTTTTTTGTGTTTCACCTTGAATACGGATGTTGTAACGGAAAAGTACCATTATTTCTGAGTTTTTAGGGAAGCAGCAAGTTCTTCTTCTTATTCTTAGCTTCAACAGCCACTAAAGTTTGCATTTGTAGAGGTCATGTAGATTTTCCATTTCTCAAACAATTTTATTTCTCCTCCCTTTTCCCAAGTTTTCAGAGGCAACACAAATATATTTTACGAAGAGGGAACACTTGGGCGAATACTAAAATATTAAGTATGAAAGCGAAACTTGAATATCTTCAGCCCATATTATTAATTATTACTCCGACTATTATTAACTTGGAGTCCGAGATCTGTCTCTTGATTAGTACATATTTTTATTGAGATTCTTCTCTTCAATTATTCATTATTCATCTTTGTCCCATTAAAATCAAGCATCCACTGATTTGCAGATCAATGGATAAAGACGAAGACGTGATTGTTCGAAATGAGATTGTTAAACTACTGATTTACGCTGAATGGCCCTGAGCATCCCAGGAAAAGACCCCTCGAAAATTTTCCAACCTGAATTAACGCCGTTCACCCTCTCTCTTCCTCTATTATTCTCCCTCCCTCACGGCGAGTAAGTTAACGGTCAATTACTTTCGATTAACAAGGCTCTCAGGATCACATTTTAGAAAGGAAGTTCCCCCACCCCATCGCCGCCCCCAAGCTGGCTTCTAATTGGTGGAGAGACCCTCCACCCCCATTTCACCCTTCTATTCCACCCAACCGCCCTCCTTTCACCTCTCCGCCCCGTTCCAAGTTCAACAATACAACTTCCTCTTTTATTTCATTGTGTCAGGTTCGTTAATCAAAATGAATTCAGTTTCCTACCCGGACTTCGTTCCACTCTCTCCGCTGGATCCAATTATATATTTCACATCTGAATCAGACAGCCAATGAATAGACCCACGTTCAGATAATTACTGAGATTTTTAATTTTAGCTCTTTCCTTTCAAGAGTGAGTTCGAAAAAAATTTACTTTGCAACTTAGCAAACATTCTTTGAGTTTTTTTTTCTTCAACATTATTCTGCATTTCAATGGCGTTCAAATTCAATTCAGTTTTGGGGCTGCCATGATAGTGAAAATGTAGTTACCACCCTCGAAAAGTGTGCGCTGCATCATGAAAGAAAAGGCAAAACGAATTATCTCGTAAAATGTCAACTGATCAGGAGATTGATAAGAGCGTTAAAATCCAACTCTGCTATGGAAGCAAAAAATTGCTTGTAGAAACTCAAGGATTCTTCACTGACAGTACAGTATTATTGATGTGTGGTCGAACAAAATTTGACAATCCTGCCACGTGTGGCTGTTCCTCCCCTCTCAATTCCAAAACGAGATTCTTCAATCGATTTTCATCACGCTCGACTTAGTTTATTCGGCCGATTCTCACAACGAGATGGGAAACCTCCGTTCGACTCCACGCTTCATCAGGCCACTAACTTACCCTCCCTAAAAGACGAAAATCGAATTTTGCCACTTCCGCGATTCGGTAACGACACCCTCTCGTGGTCTCCTGAATTATGTAGGTATATAGTCGAACGAAGGTACTGATTTCTGGCTCATGACGATGTTACTTCTTTCACTCTGTTGAAAAGAAGAAATTTTCAGCTGCCGAATATTGTAAGAATAATAATACCTATTTCCAATATCAAGTTGAAAACAGTGAGGCATTACTTCTGATTATCCACAAAATGAAATTACATAAAACCGTAGGTACGGATTAATTTGTTTTATTTGAATTATAACTATTATGATTTTATGTGTAATAAATTGGCATTATATTTACTTAAATTAATAATAAATTGGCAGTGATACTACGGTAACACTGTAGGACAACCCCACTCCCAAACATCGTTCGTGTGTTATTTATCCAATGTACGAAAACGGGGAGATGGCTATAATTTGATTGAATGAAAAAATCAAAAATGAACCTTTTGAATCGAGCAAGGAAAAACAAATTAGACCCCACCCCCTCAAAATATGATGGTTTATATTACAAGGTATGTAGAACCCAACAAAAATTTAATAAAATTGTTCCGTACGTGGAATTTTGCCTAGTTCCATTGCACTAATTTTGATGAAATTTTGGATTCGGCTCCTTCCGGGGTCTAGTTGAGCCCCCGAAGGTTTTGGTTATCATCAGTCACTTCTAAATGGTTCAATATACAGGTAAGTATTGTTTTTTTCATAAATTTAAAATAGCAATATTTTTTAGTTTTACACCATCCAACGCTCTGTGGGACCAATCGTTCGATAATGTGGAAGATTAATTACCTAACCAATGAATTTTCCATGACGTTTGTTCATCAATTTAAGGGTTCAATTTTTAGAAACGAATGAAACCACCAAGACGATCAACAATACTGATTAATTACGCGTTTATTGTGAAATTAATCACAACACCCTGCTTATCAAGACCTCGAATCCCCCTCCTACCCCACCCACACCTGGTCCATAGAGAATGCAATTTGTTGACAGTTGTTTCTCTCGCAATTCTTACATTATATCCTTACTCTGAGAGATGGTCGTGGTGAATCGCACATAAACGTTCGCTCTCAGAAGTGACCCAAATTTCAGCTGATCGAATGAAACCGTTTCTAGTTTCTTCAAAATGAAATTTCATGTCTTCCATTCGTATTTCCCAGACAACCAAAAATTACATTTTGTATAGGAGGCACCAACATCTCTGGATAACGATGTTTTACTGCTTGTGATGCCGTGTTCATCGCGGATGGGTGATCCATACAGAGAAATAATAAACCGTTGTGTAATAATTTGCATCGTTTTTACTATCTACGAGTGTTTTATGCCTCTCCAGACTCCCACCGTTTTCCGGAAAGACGTCGGAAGGTAGGAGTGGCGACAGAGCAGCTTACTGGCGTAACCAGGATCGCCTAGTTCGCTCATAAACCTGCGGGGTGGCGCTAGTGCGCACCTTTTCCCTGTATAACTCCAACTACCTCAAGCTCCTCCACCACATTTCACGATGAGGAGGAAAAAAAGTCTCTCTTGCCTATTTAATTTGCCCCACAAATTGTTTAACACAAAGACACTGAAGGGATTTTATGTATCCTGTCTCCTTCCCCAGAGAAACTGGGGCTCAGTTTGGCATCGTTTCCGGAGTTATTTAAATATTCTCTATACTTACCTTCAACGAATTTTAAATTAATTTTGAGCTATTATAATAGATCATTCTTGTTTGTTAGGTACCTATTCACATTTTTGATTCAAGCAAGGATATTGTGTGGGCGATTTTTAGAATTAAAATGCGATGGACTCACCAAAAGAATTGTATTCAAAAATGTAAAAAAAGAAAAATCAACAGCTTAATATTTTAGACACAAATTGTGAAATACCTACTTATGTACCATGAATTAATCGGTTCCTTACCTAATATTATACATATTAATTATGTTTGAGGGTAACGTAGTCTAGTTTCCAATAGTACTATTATAATAGTTGAATCGATAGATAACAGACCAGATATTCTTCAACATAAAGTTGTAGCAGTTCTGCAAACTGCTACGCGGAATAGGCCTGAGGAGGCGTCGCTACTCTCCTAGACTGGGAACGAGCTCGGCATTCAGTCACTTTGCTGTCTTGCCCCTGGTAAGTGATCTCTCCACACATTTTAATATTTTGCGGTTTCCCTTGATACCCAAAATCCATTCTCATTTCATTTCGGACCTCATATACGATTAAAGAGTTAATCGATATAAACCACACTCCGTTTTGTTATTGAACCATACCCAATTCATATCTATATTATAATTATTTAATTAATAAAATAAAATTATATTTTGAATCATTGGGTAGAAATACGAGCTGGTTATTCCATCAGAATATTTCCAACTCTTCTTCAAAGTATTACTAGAATACTGCCGTGCTAAGCCAGAAAGTAGTATCTTGACTTCACTCAACTTTCGGGAAAACGACCTAATAGGTTTCGTGGTGAAATAACTCTTTCGCGGGATTATTCTTCCTCCTTTTACCACAAGTAAAGGTTTTTCTTGAAGGAAATTAGTAACCGAATCGATTTCTGCAGTCAAAATTAAACATTTTTGACTGTAAATTGTCAAAAAACGATGATACGAGAGATTTTGGAACGCTAAGTACATTTTAATTCCTGAAACGTTATAATTATCTTTAAATCAAGAAACCATTTCACCTTAATTATTTTGTCATCCTTCTTGGCTCAAAGTCAATCGTTCCTATTTCATATCTGTAAGAAAAACAAAATCAATAAAAATAAACGTTTATTCACGTAAAGTATAAACGTAACTAAATTCCGAGTTTTCAGAGGCAAAAAGTCGTATCGTCGGAACACTAAGGCCGATTCTCGTATCAGTGAAAAGACAGGAGTTTTCTTCTTCTGAATCCCTCTGATACGACTAGTTTCTCAGCAGAATCAAGTTAACACGTCTTTACGTAAAAATCGGGAAGCTTGTTTGAGGCATTTACAGTAGAGTTACGACTCTAAAACTCCAAAAATCGATAGAAATCGACCTTCAAAACCCTCGGGTACCAATAACTCAATTTGGTCAAATTTTCACATTACGACTTTCTGGCTTAGCACGGCAGAATACTAATCACCCTGTTCCTCTGCTAATAATCAATCTAATCATTTAATCTAATCTATCTAATTATTTGATCATATATTTTTATGTCATATTTTCAATTGTCATTTTCAATACATTGTCATCTATTCGTATTACACCCTGACCCACACTTTTAGAGTGGTGTGTTCAACTCCGTATTTACAAACTATTCAACAACGACAACATTTCGAGAGTGGAAGACCTCGTCTTTTCATTATTGTCAAGCCTTGATAGAATGGGTACCCAGACCCACGTTTCTGTGATGACTTGTCACGTTTGACTCCCATTAGCTTGGGAGCTCCCACTGGGCTCATTATCCTGATTGAACCTGAAAATTTTTCAATGGAGACGTTTATCGAACAGAAAAACATTGTTATCATAAAATTCTACTTGAAGAAACTCGCGTTACATGTGACAATTTATATTTATCCAAATGTAATTGTTATTAATGAATAATATAAATTCTAGTAGGATTTTACTCACTTTTTGAATTCCACAGTTGATGAAATTGAAAGCATATTCACACCGATCGCCGCCTCTCTGAACTAGAAAATTGGAAGAACAGAACAGTTATTGCATGTATGTTACCGATTCTTGTATGTTTCGAAGCGGATTTGTGGGTTTCATTCCAACATCTCACGGTGGAACCAACTTCCCCATTCATTACATAGGACCCTACGAACCCATGCTTCCAGAAACCATTTTTGGTTTGTTATTGTCAATAATGAACCTTTGGAATCGACCAAGAATTTTTTTTACCCCCTCAAAATTTGTTGGTTTTGTTTCAAGGTACGTAGAATCCAAAAATCGAAAAAAAATTTGGCCGTCCGTCCGCCGTCCGCCGTAAGCGGCACTTACCCCACATTGACCGATTTTGAAGAAATTTGGTATGTAAGCTCTATTTGGGGTCTAGTTGTGCCCTGAAGATTTTGGTTGATGTAGGTAATTTCTAAAGGTTGAAAAATAAGGTTTGAAAGTTTGAAAACGCTCTAACTCAAAAAATTTCGATACAAAGGTATAGTTTTTTCATCAATTTAAGATAGTATAGCATTTTTAGAATTTTTTGAGACCACGCGGAGCCCTGTAGAACAAACCGTTCGCTCCCTACGAGAATTTAAGTGTTGGACGTACGATAAATCAGAAACACGAGTGTGAATCGCAAAAGAGGCGTAATCTCCGTTCAAATTTTAGTTGTCCGAAATGCGATCGATGTTTTTCTTCTCGTTGGATTGTTGATGGCTTTGCAGACGAGTGATCTATATACAAAAATAATTAACCATTGTGTAATAATTTGCAGCGTTTTTTAGGACAACGAAAACCGAAGTCGGAGATTGAAAATCGATTTTTCGGGTTGTTATTGATGAAAAATTTCACGTGGTTTCAGGATCCGTAAGCCGACTCACGAATCGATCACTGGAAATATCGATAGATTGCAAAAACCTTACTTTACGTACCTGGGACCACCTCCCTCAAATGTGTTGCCGTACGAGATTCTAAAACTTCGATTGCAGTTTCCTCGAAAATAAGTTTTAACGGAATGAAATATTAACAATCTTCGAACTGCATCGAATAAACCTAATTTCGAAATCCGGAAGCTAAGGTACGTTGTTCTGCGGACGGTCACAATTTTGTTTCAAGTTATCGAAGCCTAGTGAAGTCTATCGACATAATCAAAGGATTACGTCGGTCAAAGGATAACAAAGGAGTATTATGTTCGGCACAACCTACCTTCTTGGTCGCATGAAGACACAGCGTTCCGGTATTTTTCGATCATTTCCGAGTTTTCACCGAAAGCTTCATCAATCAAGTTGTCAGTTGTTTGCACGTTTACCTGCATTTGGCCACTCTCTTCATTCATCTGAACAAAACATTTCGACATATTTTTTTAACAATTACTTTATTGTCAAAAACCATTTATTCTCAATTGTCATTGAGTTCAATAAAATGAAATAATTAAATTTTCAACACAATTCCGTAGGAGTTTGAAACTCTATTGATGAATTACTCGTACATACCAACATTCTCAGTACCTGTACAGGTGCATCTTAAATAGTGGGTCACATTTTCTATATCCGTTATTTGTGAAGGAATCAAAAAACTTCAGTACCTAAGTCTTGGGCGTTCTTATTCATTTCAGACCATTCTAAATCCGAGTCCTCAAAAAAAAAAAAAAAAAAAAAAAAAAATGAGTGTTTGTGTGTGAAAAAATCGTATGTACTCTCCCCAGGCCTTAATTTTTAAACGATTTGCGTGGATGTTTTTTAGTCGACGAAATTTCGAAATTTGTGTTCAAAGTTGGTATTGAAATTAACGCTCACTTCTAACACTGAGAGGTTACCTCACCAGAGCGTCAAAATTCGCATGGAGTGGGGGCGAATGGAGAGATAACATTAAATTAAAAATTATATATATATACAAGGTATCCAAGTAACTACGCTCCACCCACATATTTCCTCTAATAGTGTACGAAAAAAATCTGACCCATGCTATTCTCCATAATTTTTTGCGTAAAATTCAAAACTGACAAATTTGCGAGGCGCGCAATCGTGCAACCATGCAGCAACCATGATCAACTTTGTTTGTTGAAATTGGAACCCCAATTTTTCATTGCAGATTCGGATTCTACGTCAAAGAAGAAAAAGAAGAGGAAATCATCGATTTTCTGTAAAAACTGTAAAGTGTATAAAATTGCGTCAGAGGAGATATAATTCGTAAAAGAAACGATATTTGGAGAAGATTCCACGGAAAATCGAAGAGTTCCTCCTCAAAAAGTGACTTTTTCGGCTGTAAATGAGGTAAAATTAAATAAATCAAAAAAGGGATATCACCACGCGATTCAGCGTTGAGGAACAGTGCTAAGGGTTGAGCCACATTTGAGGTCTACCTTCATCTCAATTGCGGCATAATCCCTGGGTTGCGCATCTTTGAGCGCTCGCTGAGCGGGTTGCGCACGTTCAGCAAAAAAGTGGTCGAAGTAAAATGTTATAAAATTTGACGTAGAATCCGAATTTGCAATAAAAAGTTGAGGTTCCTTTGACAAAACCAAGTTGGTGCCCGCTGCGAGCATGTCTGAGAGGCAAAAAAGTGATAAATAGGTAAAGTATTAATTAAAAAAAAAAAAAAAAAAAAAAACGAATAAATGTTGTAATTAGGTGCTAATCAGCCTTCATTCTTATTGGTTGGATCAGCCCCCACTAGTGCCTGACCCACCATCTTACTAGTTAGTTCTAGCTCTCACGTTCGTCCTTTCGTCTCGCCTCTCTCTAAATTGTTTTACAAATACTGTGTGGTTTTGGAAATATATTATTTCTCCCACTCGCACTTCTGTTGTTTCATTTAAGAAACCATTAGGTCATGTAGCCCAGATTTCGTGAGAAATAAAAGTTCCGTCCGTGTAAAGTAGGAATTTCGAAGTGCCGGGTCCGTGTGTAGTTTGTCGTGGCGAGAGTGATCGTGGCTCGAGTTTTATTTGTCTCGTCGTGTCTTGTCAAGATGAGTTTGTCTCAGTCTCAACCCGTTAATATCCACCAGTTCACCGGAATTGATTTCGAAATATGGATCTACCGTGTTGAGAGGCTATTGGATCGAAATGGAGTGCTAGAAGTTGGCAAACGGGACAAGCCAACTGATGAAAACGATAAAGCGGCCATTGTGAAATTCATGCAAGACGATGCAAAGGCTAAGGATCTGATTTCTCAGTGTGTTCATGATGATTTGATCGGACTTATTCGAAATGAACCTACGTCGAAAAGCATTCTGGCAGTTTTGGAAAGTACCTACGTGAAGAAAGGAATGACGTCGGGTGTCCAATTCCAGAGGAAACTACGTAATATGGCA
The DNA here is from genome assembly GCA_009739505.2 of Apolygus lucorum. Taxonomy (NCBI): domain Eukaryota; kingdom Metazoa; phylum Arthropoda; class Insecta; order Hemiptera; family Miridae; genus Apolygus; species Apolygus lucorum. The sequence continues at coordinate 49,070,223 of CM019183.2, read as the reverse complement.
TACAATGGACAGATTCCTATGAATGAGTAGGTACTTACTCGAATATGAAAAGACAGTTAAAGACCTTGTCGCTACGGGAGAAGCTGTATCTGACACCAGCTATATCACTACGTTATTAGCTTCACTTCAGTGTATAAAATTGTGTCAGAGGAGAAATAATTCGTGAAAGAAACGACATTTGGAGAAGATTCCACGGAAAATCGAAGAGTTCCTCCTCAAAAAGTGACTTTTACGGCTGTAAATGAGGTAAAATGAAATAAATCAAAAAAGGGATATCACCCCGCGATTCAGCGTTGAGGAACAGTGCTAAGGGTTGAGCCACATTTGAGGTCTACCTTCATCTCAATTGCGGCATAATCCCTGGTTTGCGCACCTTTGAGCGCTCGCTGAGCTGGTTGCGCACGTTCAGCAAAAAAGTGGTCGAAGTAAAATGTTCATAAAATTTGACGTAGAATCCGAATTTGCAATAAAAAGTTGAGGTTCCTCTGACAAAACCAACTTGGTGCCCGCTGCGAGCATGTCTGAGAGGCAAAAAAGTTATAAATAGGTAAAGTATTAATTTTTTTTTCAAAAAAAAAAAAAAGAATAAATGAATAAGAAAAAAAAAGTGAGGTTGCTTCGACAATTTTAAAAATGATTCCTCAAATGGAGGAGATAGAATGGGTGGTCCTCAAATAATTTAAGAAACACTCTGTACAATAACTGGTAATTGTAAACGTACCGAGATGCAGTATTTCCTAGAATTTTTTCATAATTATTTGTTGGAATCATATTGATTACTCACCACATCCATCTTCACCATTGCGCAAGCGTAAAAACACTGAAAAATGTAAAAATTAGTTCAGCACAATTCGTTATAATTATCTAAATCATATGTTTCGACACGGAAGGGTGTGTCTGAGGCTGGTTACACGCATTTCCGGAGAGGATTTCCCGTTCTTGTACGGCTGATGGAAGTGTTTGGACCAGACTTTTACTTCAGTTGGGACGGACTGCTTTCCTAATTTTGGAAAGACCGCCTAAACAGTCAGGAACGGAATCCCTTTCCTCATGTTTGAAAGAGGTTGACCGTTTGGCTGCAAGACTGCAGATGCTGTTGTTGACGCAAAACTTTAATTTAAAAAAAAATTAAGTAACAATAATTTTATATTTTTAATAATTTAAATAATAATAATTTTTTAATAATTTTTATTTTATTCTATAAATTTTATAATTTGTTTATATTTTTTAAAAAATAATTGTTAAATAATTTTATATAATGTTTATAATTTTTAAAATTTTATCTTTAAATATTTTATTTTTATTATTTTAAATATTTATTTTATTTAAGAATTATAAAAAAAACACATCACAACTAAAAGCCCGCGTTCATAAGAAAATCTCGCCTAAGTTTCAAGATCCTTTGATTAGGTACATTTGTAAAAACCAAGCAACCAACAGCATCAATATAATCCACCAAATCGATGTTGGTTTTTACCGCGAATGTTGTTTACAGTACTTTTAAATCAGAGTATATCTCAGCTTTTTCCATATTTACTGCTGTTTTGGCAGTATATAATTTAAGCATAAATTGAGGGCTTTTCAACGAGTGGCGAACGATTTTCTTGGGATGAAAACTAACGGCGATACATTTCCCTAGAAACGGGTCGGTTATAAGTGAAAATTATTACAAAATCCCGCGCCACTTTTGTTCCACGGTTTCGTCACGTTTTTGCCCAGTTAAGTAATGGCTAAAGCATGTTCCATGCTTTTAAAAAATGTCAGGCACTGTTAAGTGTGCTTTGTCGCTGAAGTCGCCGTCAGTCGTTCGAGGGGTGAAATGGGCTTTTGAATTTATGGAGTGATGAATGTAAGCAACTTCTGTCACACAACAGATTTGTGTAGACGCAAATTTGGGTTTTTGAGCACAGATTTGATTTAGTCACCTGCTGAGCTTTTCAGCTGAAGTACAGCCAAACACCTTCAAGATTTCAACGTCCGTCATGGGAGGTGCCATGGTTACGGCCAAGCAGTTTTGCTCAAGACTTGGTGGTGCCATGTAAAGGCTCCAGCAAACCTCAAGGATTTTCTCAAGGAATTCCTCCCCGGAAATTCTCAACATGGTTAGTCAGTCTTGAGTGTGCGTCCAAATGATTAGATAGAACGAAACACTCTGCATAACATAACTAAGTGCACAGTTAATCGTAATATTACCTTCAATTCTGGAGATGATTCTGTTGGATCTGAAAAATTTACAACCAAATTTGATTAGTTTGTATTGTTCTTAAATATACTATAACATATATTAATTTCGAAGGGTTGTATTAGTTTGGTTTATGAAGATAAGGAGGTTTCAATTGCGTTGCATCTACCCACCATACGATTCATTTTCGGATGTTTGTCAATTTGTTCGTTACTCAATCATGGTTGAACGATGACAAAGTTTCTGAGAAGGTATTTATGTCGTAAAATCTCCCATTTCATTATGATATCAGCCGCTCTAGGTGACTTTCAATGAATTAACATGATTGTAAATAGGAAAGATTAGGATTATTAGTGTTTTGGAAGAATGATAACTCATAATAACTTCTATTTTCATGCTACAACTTTTGACAACCTGCAGACTCCGCTAAGTTGAATTTAAGCTATTAAATACAAATTGTATTACATTTTTATTTAATAAAAGTTTCGAATGTAGCTCAGCAAAAACTGGATTGAAAATGATACAAAATAGATATTTATCTAGAATTAATTTCTTCAAAAATTCACTTGAAAAAACGAAAATTCGCTGTAAAATAAACCAAAGAAATCTAGAAGTTTAAATCAGTAGGAAGATCTTCAAATTAGCATAAGTACCCGTTAACTTGTGAAACCACGTTTTCTAAAATTTTACAGAAGTATTGTGATGAATGAAAAAAGTCCATTCATGCAGCATGAATAATGAGCAAATTTTCAGAGAAATTTTTTTTTTACTCGTCAGACTCATCATTTAAGAATGTTCCAAAACGGATTTCAGTAAAGACATTTTTCAAAAAAAGTCCATTCTAAAAATTTTGAGGCCATCGTAATAGCTTCATTTTTTTGTTGAAAATTCGCTAATAAGGCAGTATGCTAGCATTGTTATATACATTTTCTGAAGACTGGGCTATATTCTGAAGATCTATTCTCCATTCCGGATTCTGAGTCCATATATTTATGTTCTACACGTCTCCAGGTGCTCATAGAGTACCCACACGGCTATTTTTGGTTTTTACGATTTTCAGTATACCATACCAACATACTGTATGCACAGGTTATGATTTGAAGATGTTAGGAGTCCATATTCACTTTCATTTTTGGAAAACGCATTAATGTCAGGTATTGGACTATTATTGAAAATTTGACCCCTAAGGGTTGTCCAAAATTTCTGGCTAACGAACTCGTCTTTTTGTTTGTTGTTACGAACACTTTGGCAAAAACTTACACATTTTTGCTAAAAAATTACTCAAGTTATCGTGCGCAGTGACACATATTATATGATATACTTGTGATCTATTATATTATAAATATGATTTTTGGAAAAACTTCAGGGATCGTTTCAGAATGTTCTAAAACAGATTTCAGTGAACAATTTTTCGAAAAAGTCCATTTCAAAATTTTTGAGGGCATTGCAATAGCTTCATTTCCCTTGAGAATGCGCTAATTACTGTATAATTTAAAATATTTGCTCTCGTAAATAATACACATTGTATGCGCTGATCTGAACACAACCTTTTGAAACTTTGAGTAGATATCTCCATGCTCCTGAGGGCACTCACCTTGGAAATCCCCTTGATAGTTTGATTCTCTCTTGCATGCCGCTACGAGTTCTTCTCCTTCCTTGTCCGGTTCATCTTCGGGAATCTGGCCGTAGTCGTTACCAAGTGTGACCTGATCGAAGTCTGGTGAAGGAGAAGAATCGCCACCGTACTGAGGATCGTCGTAATGAGGTGGAGAGTGTGATGTTTCGTCGATGGACATGGTTGATGGTCCTTGGTCCTCACTGTGGTGGTCGTTCGTCCATCCACTAGCGTCAGAGTTGGGCCCAGGAGAGGCTGAGTTATGAGTTTCGTGGTCACTGCTGGCCGTATGCGTACCAGAATCATCTTGTCTCCATCCATCAGCTGGTTCAGTTGTCGGTATTCCCTGATGGTCGTCGGATGATGTTACTCCGTGTCCATTGCTGGTGTCGCTGGCCGTATGGTCGTGATGATCGTTATCGCCACTATGGGTCGTATCCATGCCCAAGCCCTCGGTATATCCATCATGCCCATGCTCCGTAATACTAGCTGATGCTGTATGAGAAATCCCCGAATCAGTTGACCAATTCCCATCAATAACTTCATGTTCAGTCAAGGATTGGCTGTCACTTGGCGTACTCCACTGGCCTGAAGGAGTGGGATCATGATGTTCTGCACCATGGCCATGCCCATCGCTGGATGCTGTGGTTTCATTGTGATGCTCTTCTTGCTTCCAAGTCTGCTCTGTGTGTGATACTGCTGAGTCTGTATGTAAAGAATCACTCCAACCATGACTGCCAGGCTCGGTAATGGAGTCAGTTATCCCATTTGTTGCATGTTCTTCTCCCGAAACGTCATGTTGCGAAGGTGATTCGTTTGAATGCTCGTTTAGTTCGTGGTTTCCATTATTCCAGTTTTCACTATCGTGAGTTGGCTCGGTAGAATGATCTTGTCCCTCAACCACTGGGTTGTTTGTATTCGACCATCCTTCGTCTTCTTCGCTAACCACTATTTCCTAAAAAATTCAGTCAATTTAACCACACACAGCATTCTTCATTGACTACGGAGTAGATTTGCAACCAACCCCCAAATTTGAGTGTTTTGGGTGCAGTTTTGAGGACCACCGACACCCACAAAATTAGAGGAGTACATTTTGACTGAATATAAATTTTTGGGGAATGTTCCAATATTAGAATCAAACGGGATTGAACTGGAATTCGTTTTTGTACTTAACTTATAAAATCATTTGAATTTCAAAATACTACCTACTCCCAAGGTACCTACTACAATGATGTTATTCAATTCCAAATATTTGAATATCAAAATTCAGAAATAGTATGATTAACTAGTGCTCCCGAGTCTACCAAGGTTACAATTGCATTTTGGATCTACCTACCATTTGCACTTTAGAGGGTGAGAAAACCATCTCCTTCAAAATCAACCTTTTAACTCCCACTTCACGTTTTATACCATTTGGAACAATTTTGGCTTCTCGTCTGTCTGTCTCCACGGAGCGAAACTGCAGTCTTACTAGTAACCTGATCTACGACTTGAAGGTTCCCTATGAGTTTTATGGTTTCCTGATCATTGGAATTCCCCTCGAAATGCATACACATTTCACAAGGGATTGTGCTATACCTAGATGGTCTCCTAAACATCGACGCAATGGGATATTTCGGTGGGTCGGAAATTCAGGTATTTGACCTCGAATTTGGATTCAGCGCCATTGAAAACCAATATTACTCAAACTTTTTGCCCAATAAATTAAAGAGATCACACGTTTGAAACAAAGGCGAAAAAACTGAAACTTGATAAGTCGCATAACTTGCTACGTCACACCCTGCTGCCATCGTTCAAATCTTCAACTTTTATTAGCTTCTCTAATTTCTTCTAAACATTTTCTCGACGAACAGACCCGATTACTTTTATCACTGAGCCATAGTCTTTGAAAAAATTAAGAAAAAATGAAAAAAAATAAAAATAAAAAAAATTTACTGAAATACTCCATTCCCATCGAAATTTTCTAGAAAGCATCAGTATGTCTCTGCCGATGGCGCCCACCTTCGTGATCACTTTAAGGAACAAAGTTATCAAAATGGGGTACGCCGTTTGCCCATTTTGGTTTATTATTTTCAATGATGAACCTTTGGAATCGACCAAGAAAATTTTTTTTTTAAACACCCCCTCAAAATTTGTTGGTTTACGTTTCAAGGTACGCAGAATCCAAAAATCGAATAAAAACGCTGCAAATTATTACACAACGGTTTATTATTTTTATATAGAGCACTCGTCTACAAAATCACCAACCATCCAATATGAAGAGAAAAATAAAAAAATTTAAAAAATCAGAAAAAAAATATAAAAAAATCAAAATCACCAACCATCGATCGCATTTCGGTCAGCTCTAATTTGAACGGAGATTAGGCCTCTTTTGCGATTCACACTCGTGTTTTGATTTATATATATATATATATATTTCAATATAAACACGTAAATTTTCGTAGGGAGCGAACGGTTTGTCCTACAGAGCTCCGCGTGGTCTCAAAAAATTCTAAAAATTCTATAGAATCTCAAATTGAAGGAAAAACAACCTTTATATCAAAATTTTTTGAGTTAGGGCGTTTTCAAAATTTCAAAATTGATTTTGGAACCCTTAGGAGTGACCTACATCAACCAAAAGCTTCGGGGCACAACTAGACCCTAAATGGAGCCTACATACCAAATTTCATCAAAATCGGTCAATGCTAAGTGGCAAAAGTGCCGCGTACGGCGTACGGCGGACGGACGGCCACATTTTTATTAGGACGTCCCACAGTAAGACTTGGGCGTCCTTATAAGATCGATCTGGGGTGAAGTTGGACAACACTCAACAGAAAAAAAAAAATAACCACACAGTAATCCGTTTTAGACCATTCTGAATCCAAATCCGCGAAAAAAAACCATAGGTGTATGTCTGTGTGTATGTATGTGTGTGTGACAAAATCTTGTGTCGTCTGCACAAGCCTTAGTTCTCAACCGATTTTCCTGGTTCTTTTTTTGTTCGACGCGGAAAACTATCTAGTTGTGCACTACGTCGCCGGAATTTCGAATTTTGCCTTTTAAGGGGGGAAAGGGGGGGTTAATGCTCAAAAAACGTGCATTTTTGGGCATAATCTTGTGTCGTCTGCCCAGGCCTTAGTTCTCAACCGATTTTTGTGGTTCTTTTTTTGTTCGACGCGGAAAACTATCTAGTTGTGCACTACGGCGCCGGAATTTCGAATTTTGCCTTTTAAGGGGGGGAAAGGGGGGGTTAATGCTTAAAAAACGTGCGTTTGCGGGCATAATCCTGTAAAATTTGCCCAGGCCTCAATTTCCAACCGATTAGTGAGTTTCTTTTTTTGTTTGACTCAAATAACTTCCGAGTTGTACATAATTTCACCCGAGTACCAAAATTTGCAAGGGGGGGGGGTGTAGTGGGGGGATAATATTCACAAAATATCCGATTTTTCAAAATTTCGGTTCCTTTACTGCTTACTAATTGTACCCAAGCTTTGAAATTGAGGAAAAATTCTCATTATACCTCCGGGTTTTCATGAATTATTCTCTGTAGCACCAAGGAAATAATAGTGGTGCCACCATGGTGCCAGGACACCATAAACCGCATATTTCGTTTTTTTTTTTTTTGTGTTTCACCTTGAATACGGATGTGAACCTCGACGGACCGCCTACTAAAACTAATAGATGAAAGTGCAATGTTACGACGTATTCCCCCTTTGGTGCCAGACTGGCACCATTGGTGGTGGTTGGGGGGGGGGGGGTGAACTCGAATTCGCATGTTGGGTATCGTAGATCATGGATTTTAAAATGCTCTTCAGATTCTAGGCTCCCATGCCGCTAGAAATGTTTTGGTAGATAATGATGAGGGGGGGGGGGGGGTCACTATTTCTTGCCTAAAGTAATAAACCAAATAACATCGAGTGAAACAGTTTTATCGCTTACCAACTGGTTAACTGATCTAATGCTTATCCAATGGGACGTCCCCTGGAACGCATGCATTACTAAACAATATGGTTCGACTTTTGGATTCTACGTACCTTGAAACGTAAACCATCAAATTTTGAGGGGGTGTTAAAATTTTTTTTTCTTGGTCGATTCCAAAGGTTCATTATTGAAAATAATAAACCAAAATTTGGCCGTCCTTCCGCCGTCTGCCATACGCGGCACTTTCCCCACTTAGCATTGACCGATTTTGATGAAATTCGGTATGTAGGCTCCATTTGGGGTCTAGTTGTGCCCTGAAGATTTTGGTTGATGTAGATCACTCCTAAGGGTTGAAAAATAAGGTTAAAAATTTTGAAAACGCCCCAACTCAAAAGATGTAGATATAAAAGTATTGTTTTTCCATCAATTTAAGATAGTATAGAATTTTTAGAATTTTTTGAGACCACGTGGAGCTCTGCAGGACAAACCGTTCGGCCCCTACGAGAATTTAAAGTTTGGACATACGATAAATCAGAAACACGAGTGTGAATCGCAAAAGAGGCCTAATTTCCGTTCAAATTATGGCTAACCGACATGCGATCGATGTTTTTCTTCATGTTGGATGGTTGGTGGCTTTGCAGACGAGTGATCTATATAGAAGAATAATAAACCATTGTGTAATAATTTGCAGCGTTTTTCCATTCTGCTGTGCCTTTGGCCCTTTGAAACTGCACCACCTGTTTTGGCGCACCCTGTGTGTTTGATCAGAACAGGCGCAATACTGAAGTCCTACAAACCTCTTCTTGTGACTATTGGAGTAGGTACCAGACAGTAACTTGGAAGATTATTCGCTTTCGTTATATCAAAAGCAGAGAAGCTCGGTATTCGTTAAGCGAGTCGAAAAATGTGAGTTCTCCAAATTTTCACTCGCTTTTGGCGTTTTAGAACTTTTTGAAGAAAAAATCACGTCGCTTTGTTCACAATCTGATCAGCTGAATACCCAAACACACCTAGTTGGATGAGTAGTACAGCTTGCTCACATGGATCTCACTCGATCCGAATAACAGGAGTTACGTTACACGTGAAGATCATCAACATAATCGCGAACGCTTTCTCATACTGTTACAGTTCATTAATTCAGAAAACCAAAAACATGACCGTCAAAATCAATTTTCGAATTTGTAAATCAATCACTGATACTGCTCAATCATAATCAAGCATTTTTACACAACTAAATTCATAATTGTTACTCAACTACAATGTTCAATAAAGTGTTTTTTCTCTCTCTCAAAAAATTTCATAATGGTCATAAGCCCACGTCATTCTGTATGAGGAGAGCTATACTTCCCACCCAACTTGGCACGTTTTTCAAACCTCCAATCTGTACTATGATAACATACCAGATTCGGTATAACAACACGATAGCATCACTTAGGGAAAACGGTAGTAGATCAAGAAAATAAACGTAGAGGTTCTGAGATGAGGTAATTGTTAACTACTAGACGTTTTTCAATTTTTTAAATGAATAGTAAAGTAAGAAAAGTAAAGTAAATAACCATTTCAGGTTGGATTTTCGTCCGACTTCCATTCCTTCCAAAGGGAAGATCAGAATTTGTTCTGATGATCTCGCTCATGGCTTCCCATTGCCTCACCGCCCTGAGTTGCGACGAGGGGGGCGAAGAGAGCCCCGGCCGCCGAAAAACGCACGTTGCCGGCGATGAGCCTTGAACCCACGACCCCCGCAGAAGTAGGTTCAAAGTCCACCGCCAAACAACGACGCCCTAACGCCCGTTGCCACACCGGCGCCCTGATCTGATGCGATCCACATTTCACTTGGTCAGAAATTATGCAAACAAATTAATGACCACAAGTAATTGATACGAAAATGTTAGTTTTTTTAAAAATAGGTACCTACTGTTTGTAAAACCTTCAATTTGCATCTTTAGTTTGGTTATGTCCTTGGAAGAAAATGTTTTTTGAATATCTTATTGGTGAACGAAATATACATCGTTATTTGAGAACAAGAAGACGAAGATAACTCACAAAACTTTAAGAAACGAGGGGGGGGGGGATCCCAATTTTCAAAGAAAATTCTTTAGTTCAGAAGTATCTCTATCCCCCAGTGTGAATATTTCTGGTTGGAACTATAGAATGGGAAATAAATATCACAAGAAACTAAATTCCATCGCTTCTTATTTTCTAAGTTGGAGTTTAGACCTGGGTAGATCCCTACTAGTTGTAGTGTACCTATAAGAAGTCCGAGGGTTTGAAGATTTTTTAATAAAATTAAATGAAAGTGAACACATGAAAACATAAGTAATTTGGGTACTTACGGTGTGACATGCTAGTATTAACAAGAGTACCGCAGGCAGTGAAAGAAAACCAATTGTGTGCATAGTACGAGAAGTGATGATGGTTTTTCCCACTTCTGCGGAAATCTTGATCAAAGGAAATAATCTCGGTGATTGATAGAATGAATACAGGTTGAATTGACGATTGAAGATCAAAATAAATCGATGAGAATAGTAACAAAACTGATTGATAACTAATTGAATTCAAAGTTATTGGGCTACATTCAGAATACCAAGTAAACCTGAAATGGGCGTATGGTTGATCACTGACCGTGGTTTCGTTACTGAGTGGATTCCTTCACCGCGTGGTGACACTTTTGGGAAATTTTCTGGAACGGAAGTGTGTGTCAGATTTCCATTGAAGAGAGAAGGCTTCGCCGGACGTAGGGTGACACTTCCGACCAACTGCTCACAATTACAATAATATGGTTTTGTTATGGAATTGTGTTAACGTCTGAATTTGTGAAAAATTAGCTGTCGATGACTGAGCAACTGATAATATCAACAACTTTCAATTTTGTTTGTTGACTGACGATAGTGAGATTCACTCCCGGAAGATTTCCATGACTTGAAATAACAACTTTGTTACAAAGTCAAAATTACAGATCACACAAGAGTCTCGTGATACGACTCTTGTGAAAGGCAATATGACTCTTGTGAGTCAATGCGACTTCGGTGAGAGTCAATAGGGTAAATACACCAGTCATTGGCCGACCCCTGGTCATTGGCCACCTAGTAATTTAAGTTAGTTTTTCACCACGAAGGTCTCTCTTGGATCGTTTTGAATGTTTTCCTCATGAAATCGGGCGAAAGTTGTGGAAGTTATGGCTGTAGCAAGGATTTCTAGTTTGCGCATGCGCAGCGGCCACTATCAGTCTGGAAGTGATCATTTTCATAGGGGGACCACCTACTCCCTAATTCGCACAATCCCTGAAAATTTCATCGAAATCGGGTTAGAAATGTAAAAATTATGGCTGTGGCAAGGATTTCATGACAGACAGAGAGACAAGGAACCAAAATTGTTCAAAAAGGTCTGAAACGTGAAATGCGAGTGGAAAGTTTGATTTTGGAGAACATTTTTTTCTCGACCTGGAAAAGTGAAAACAAAGCTTCCGCTACCTTGTTAGACTCGGAAGCAAAATTAATGGACAGAGCTGAATTTTTGAAACATTTTTTGTAAGTGCGCAGCAACTACTACCTTGGTAGACTCGGAAGCAATAATGCGGGTATCAAGATAAACATTGCTAAGTGGCCAATGACTGGTGCCCTTACCCTACGAGTCTTGACTCCTGTCAAGCAACTATTGTGAGAGAGACCAATACGACACTCAAGTTTATTCTATATAAAATAGTTGATACGAGTATTAACTGGTCATTTAAGGCGTCATTATTGTTGCACGCTGATAAATCTGTAAAGGTAGATTGCTCATCTCTTCCAATATACTTATCGCTTTTGTTTATCCCAGTTATTCGCGTTATTTATTTTTTAGCACGATAAGGTGCTAAAAGCAAAAACAAACAATTTATCTCCATACTGCTCTAAACATTACATCAAAATAGTCACTTTCTAGCACCAAAAAATCTCAAATTGTGTAGAAAAATCTTTTATTCGGTGAGATTAATTTAATATTGAATATCATAATCATTGTTGGGTAAGTATTATTTTACAGATGTTTTAGTTATAGTTTATTATGTGGATTGATTGATCGTACGGTGTGGTTATAACGATTCCGTGATGTTACTAAAAATGGTTATCCTTCTGTCCCGGTTGATGGAGGTTTGACCTGGAAAAAACAAGTATAATAATATTACAAGTATGTTAAGTGTATTAGTTAATACCATTTATGTGCAGCACGAATAGTAAGAGACGTGCAAGTCGTGAACACTGTTATACCCCTTAAATGTGAAATTTATTTCTACCAGTTCAACTGAAAATTTTGGATACGAAAGATGCAAATTTTATGATTTCTTGATCAATAAGATGGTGGCTATGATGAAAATTTAGTTGTTTTTTGAGTTAATCAGCTTTTTGTAGCTATTTTACTAATGCTTCTAATTTCGACTGAAGTGAAGCTTAATCTTACTTTGCTCATTCCGCACTTCACTAGCTGGAAGGAATATTCGCAATAGTCTGTTGTCTTGTTCACTGCAACAATGATTGTACCAATAAGTTAATGTGGTAACAACATAATAATTTTCCATGCAATAAAGTTAAAAACGGGAGTTAACAAGATAAGGGGGGGGGGGGGGAATACACGAATTGTGGCAGTTTTCCTCTTTTGGACTCATTTGACCAGATACTCATGAGAGAACCAAATCCAATTAGAAAAGCCTTGATTATTTTCTAATTTACCCCTGATTTTACTCGCATTTTGCCTGGATAATCTAGTCATATGAGCCTCAGGAAGACGCTGTTCCAGAATTGGTTAAATACTTGGACTGAATTAGTTGCTCTTGAAACTGGTACTTGAAGTGGAGAAACTGGTCCAAAATGGAGGTTATTTAAATTGAATTAGTTTCTTCCTTGGAGGTATAATTGGAATTCAAGACCATCATCCAAACTAAAGTTTTCATTTCATCTGGCATCGCATCAGTTTCATAGGAGCTCTTAGTATCAAGCCATTTCTCTGGAGGAAAAATTGATAGCCACAATTTTCGGAGCAACCTTTAGCCTTTTCACATGAGTTTTGTGAATATTGGAAAATTGAGCATCAGCAGAGTAACTACTGTAAAAAAGGGGTTGGATACTCGGAGTTGCTGGTAAAGATACCAGCATTTACCAGATACTCAGTCAGCTCAGTTGCTCTTCGAAGAATCTAGAGGAGAAACTGGTCCAAAGAATCTAAGTTATTTACATAGGTTTCAACCTAATGGAGAGGCGAAAAGTGGGCTATTTAGGGCACGTAATGCGGGGTCCTAAGGATAGAACATAAAGATAGAACAACTAAACCAGCAGCCAGATAATTAGGAGTCATATTAGACACCAAAATCACTTTTGGTGAACATATAAGAAGAACTATAGATATAGCAGCACAAAAAACAGCAGCTCTTTGTCACCTTATGAAGAACATAAACGGTCCTAGACCTTGCAAGAGACGCCTAATGATGACAGTGGTGCAGTCAATTCTCTTGTATGGGCAGACGCATTGAGTGTGGCATATCTCCGACAGAGATTAATAGCTGTGCAGCGTAGAGGAGCCTTCTTACCGAACAGTATCAGAACCCGCTAACTTTGTCCTCACGAGTGTCATACCCATTCAGCTGATGGCTTCAGAGAGGAAATGAATCTTTGAGAGAAGGGATGAAGGAAACAGGGCCTGCATAGCTAAGGAAGAAAGGGAGCCCACAATGGCAAAATGGCAAGATATATGGACGGGAGAACATAGAGGAAGATGGACTGCACGGATGGTGCCAAACATTCAGACGAGGATGGAAAGGAAACATGGACAAGCGAACTTCTTGCTTCAGTTCTTTACAGGACATGGACTGTTTTATTCCAATTTGCATAAAATGGGGAAAGTACCTGCCCCAACATGTTTACCCTGCCAGAACGAAGAAGACGACGATGTGCTCCACACCTTTTTCAAATGCACCAAATTGGCGCTTGAAAGAAATCAGCTGATGGCAGGCCTGGAGTAAGCTCCCCAGAGTTCAACACCAGAGGATGTTGTCAGCAGGATACCGGAAGGTGACAGGAGCTGGACTGCTGTGGCAGAGTTCACAGAAAGCATCCTGACAAGGAAGATACTTTCAGAACGAGAAAGAGAGAGGAGGAAGCATCTGGTCCGCCCCCTCACCCAGAACTGATTAAACGCCCCAGGAAGCAATGTGTAAAGTAAAGAAAGAAGGTGTAAGAAGAAAGAAGAAAGTAATGTGTAAAAAGGAATTAATGAAGAAAGGAAGAAAGAGAAGTAAAAAAAGAAAGGAAAGGAAGAAATGTGTTAAATGGTTCCGGGCTGAGCTCCAACGTGGGAGGAAAGGAGGTGTTTTTTTTAGTGGGTTTGAATCCCACATAACCTGCAGACGCGGACCCTTCCAGGTATCTTACGAGATCCAACTCCACCTATGGATCTTAAAGATTTTCTCACCTGCCTGCCGAAAAAAAGGATAGAACATTGCAGAAGATTATGATTTGAAAGATCATTAGACATAAGAGAATCAGATGGTGGTTGGCGTCATGGTTGTCAAACATTCGTAGCTGGACGGGAATCAACCGAGCAGCAGATATTTTTTGCCTGGCGCAGGACCGCGAGAGATTTGCAAAGATGATTGCCGACCTTCAATGATGTAGATGACATTAGAAGAAGTTTCCTCCTTGGGAGAGGTGCAATGGAAAACCCTCCATACATACCTAGGTACATGATATACACTGTATCAGTTCCTCTAATACCTCTTGGCCGAACTGGTCCAATCCGATTAGTTTCCTGGACCAGCTTCCCTCCTAGGTTTCATGGTTCTGGTAAAATAAGCCTAAGGGAAGGATACTCGGGTTGGATCAGTTGCTCCTCAGTGAAAAAAAAGTGGGAAAATGGTGCTTATTTGGATTGAGCTAGCTAATATCTTTGGGGTTAAGCTGTATCAATGGAAAAAGTCACACAAAGGGATGTACTCTTGATAGTCATTAGATCAGTTTCTTCATAGACCATTTCGGCCACCCCCCCCTCCCCCCCACCCAGGTCCAACCCACGTAGCCGCCATTTTGGAACAGTTTTAAGTTACATGAAACTGCCAGTAGGTTAGAGTTGTGCGTACCTTCTTTCATGCATGGCTCAACAACTGTATGCTTAAACATATCAGCTGCATCTTTCCCTCCCGTGTGTTTGGCTATCAGGTCTTCAAGTTGGGCCATATTGATAGTTCCATCTTTCTCGTTCATCTATCAAAATAATTCAATCGATCAAGAATTTTTTGATGGTTCGTTTTTATTATATATGTAAGAGACTATATAATGGTACACCAATTCCTATGAGAAGTGATTGTTTTGGTCGAAAAATCACTTACCAATCCCAGTTTCACCAATGAACATGCTGCAAAACACTGAAATACATAAAAACACAATCTTACTCAAGTATATTATAATTACCTATGAGTTATGGTATACCTGTCATTCATTTCATTTTATTATAATAGTTTGGAATAATTTATTCCAATGAAAAATTCATAGAAAATTGCCATATATTATGATTTCAAATATTCCCAGAAAAAGTGCAATGAATGTAGGTATTCTCTTTATTAGGTAACATAGGAAGTGGTATGACGAGGGTTTACCTTCAGCTCTTGAGTGATATTCTGATTAACTGAAACAAACAATGGCTTGTTAAAAATCGAAAATCGTTAAAAAATGTCTTCTTCCAGTAAACTATATGAAACTAAGATGCAATTTTGATATTATTTGACAGTACCCCACGAATTTCATTGCCAAATTTATAATGCATCCTTGCATAGATGAGCCAATCCGCTGACGATGGAAAGATCTTTAAAATTGTAAATGTGTAATTTTCTTCATATCAGACACACTTCTCGTGTCGTAAGTTGATAGGAGATTGCTGTCTGAAACTTACTGTCTGATGGTAGTTCGGCTTGGAAGTTGGATTCCTTTCTGCATTCGTCCTGCTTCGGCTTCGGTAGAACATCGTCGAGTTCTTTGAATCCCGATACAATCGCCTGGAATCATCCAAAAATCTTGTCCACTACATGGGGTTGTGATAGATTATAAAAGTGGGGCAGGAGTTGTTCATACTCTCAAAATATTTATCAGTGAATAATATCCATTTTCAACCCTTATTTCCTCCTACTGGGTTTTCTCTTCAGTTCACAACCATTCGCTTCATCTAGAGAGAGATCTCATAAAGTTGCTTGGAGGGTCAGAAGGCTATCAAAGGTGATTTACCTTGCTAACTTCTTCTACATAGGCTTCGTACACAAACCTTAATACATTCTGAATGTGCTACTTGCAACTGAGATCGATAATGCTGTTTATTGGTGATCTAAATTATATAATTTCGATTCAAAATAATCAGTGAACAAAATAAATTCTCATATTTACGCAAGTATTAAGGTAGGTACTAATGATATTGTCTGACTCACCACAACAAAAATCGTCAACGCAACAGGGACGACGCAACTTGAATGCTTCATCGCAAAAATTGTTACGATCAATACCTGTAAGAATAACCTTTGGTGAGCTGATGTTGCTAAATTTCCTACTTAGAACTAACTGCCGTATGAATTATGTTGGAGTGATTTTTGTTTGGTTCGAATAGCCCCGAGTATAGGCATAAAAACGTTTTTGAGATGTAAGCACTTGAAACTGAGCAAAACCACGTTTCTGCCTAAATGAAAAACAATTACACAAAAATTCAATACTATCTTAAATTGATGGGAAAACAATACCTTCATATCAAAATTGTTTGAGCTAGGGCGTTTTCAAAATGTCAACTCTTATTTTTCAACTCTTAGAAGTGACCTACATCAACCAAAAGCTTCGGGGCACAACTACACCCCGAATGGAGCCTACTCACCAAATTTCATCAAAATCAGTCAATGCTAAGTGGGAAAAGTGCCGCGCACGGCACGGACGGCCACATTTTTATTCAATTTTTGGATTCTACGTAAATTGAAACGTAAACCAACTAATTTTGAGAGAAGGGGGGGAGTAAAAGTTTTCTTGGTGATTCCAAAGGTTCATTATTGAAAACAATAAACCAAAATACGGCCGGTAGACCTACGGTTCTACAGCCAGAACATTCAATTGATGATTTTTACGATATGGTTTCTTGTGCTGTGACGCTCGTGACGTGATGAAAAATTGGAAGCGTCTTGTTAATCATTATTTAAATGATAATTTATTAGCCTTCGACAGACGATTCTGACTAGATCGGAGAACCAAATATGATGTCACAGTTAGTCATTCGACTTAAAATTCGATCCTGTGGATTTTTGAGCAAATTTAGAAAGTTTTTGGCCGAAACTGAAAAACGTCCAAAATTTCGCAGTGTTTACCTCCAAAATTTGGTTTGATTAAAAGACTGTTAAAAAACATGAAGTACCTACCTGCATTATTTTAGGATGGTCAAAGTAAAAATGAAAAAAAAACACGAAATAAACAATGAATTATTGAAAACTAAGATAAATATTTCAAAAATTGCTCCCTAAGAGGGGAAAACAATAGATTATGGATAAATCCATTGTTTCTATGAATAAACAGAATTTTTTTTCTAAAAAAAAAGTCTCCGATCGGAGATCTTGGATCGAAAGTCTTGGATCGATCCATTCTAGAGGTACTTATTGCGTTGCATTTTTTGCGGCAAAAAAAGTGTCGCAAAAAATTCCTTGACCTCCAGACAAAAGACATATCCATGTCAAAGTGTTCACTGAATTAGTTTCAGACACAGACATTTTTGGACAACTGCTTGTTTTAAGCTAAAAGGTTGTTTAGCAAACTGCTTGTTGTAAGCTAAAAGCTTGTTTCCGAAGAGTTTAAGACATTTGTCAAAAGACTGTTTGTCAAAAGACTGTTGTCATACGACGTTCGGTCACACGACTCTTTGTCAATACGATGTTTAGTCAAAAGACTTTTTAGTCAAAAGACTTTCGTCAAAGACTGTTTGTCAAAAGACTGTTGTCATACGACGTTTAGTCAAAAGACTTTTAGTCAAACGACTTTCGTCAACTTGTAAACTCAACTTTGTCCTAAGCTAGTGCTCAGCCTTTGACGAAAGTCGTTTGACTAAAAAGTCTTTTGACTAAACGTCGTATTGACAAAGAGTCGTTTGACCGAACGTCGTATGACAAGAGTCTTTTGACAAATTATTTGGACAAGTTTGAAGGCGAGAGGAACAAAACCGTCATGGTTGGCGGACGTGGCAAGGCAGGCTCACTCTCTGTATTCTGGTGTAGCCTTCTTCCCTCAGCGCCGTACGTGTCCTCCTAATCCTTCTATCCAACCGACAACAAAATGATCCTATAACCCGATTTTACACAAATACTTAATAATAATAATCATAATTAAATTTTAAAACTTGGATCTTTAATAAAGCTTCAAAATTGAGTATACCTACATTGAATTTGATGTACTTAACCATTTCTGAATTCACTGTCTTTTTCCGAATCGTTTTCCGAATCGAAAAGAAACTAGTGGCAGATTCTGGGACTTTACAGATCAAACTAAAATTGTTTGCTTTTTGTTTTATTATTTTTAATATAAATCTTTGGAATCGACCAAGAAATTTTTTTTTTAACACCCCTTCAAAATTTGTTGGTTTACGTTTCAAGGTACGTAGAATCTAAAAATCTAATAAAACGCTGCAAATTATTACACAATGGTTTATTTATTTTTTTAAATTATATTTTTAAGAAAAACATCGATCGCATTTCGGTCAGCTAAAATTTGAACGGAGATTAGGCCTCTTTTGTTTTCAAAATTCATTTTTTGACCCTTAGAAGTGACCTACATCAAAGTGCCGCTTACTGCGTACGGCGGATGGACGGCAAAATTTTTATTCGATTTTTGGATTCTACGTACCTTGAAACGTAAACCAACAAAATTTAATTTTGAGGGCGGTGTTAAAATTAATTTTTTCTTGGTCGATTCCGAAGGTTCATTATTGAAAATAATAAACCAAAATTTGGCCGTCCATCCGCCGTAAGCGGCACTTTTGATTTTGGTTTATTATTTTCAATAATGAACCTTTGGAATCGACCAAGAAAAAACAAATTTTATCACCCCCTCAAAATTTTATGGTTTACGTTTCAAGGTACGTAGAATCCAAAAATCGAATAAAAATTTGGCCGTCCGTCCGCCGTACTTTTGCCACTTAGCATTGACCGATTTTGATGAAATTTGCTATGTAGGCTCCACTTGGGGTCTAGTTGTGCCCGAAGATTTTGGTTGATGTAGGTCACATCTAAGGATTCAAAATCAATTTTGAAATTTTGAAACGCCCTAACTCAATAAATGTCGATATAAAGATATTATTTTTCCTTCAATTTAAGATTCTATGGAATTTTTAGAATTTTTTGAGACCACGCGGAGCCCTGTAGGACGAACCGTTCGCTCCCTACGAGAATTTAAGGGTTGGACATACGATAAATCAGAAACAAAAGTGTGAATCGCAAAAGAGGCCTAATCTCCGTTCAAATTTTGGCTGACCGAAATGTGATCGATATTTTTCTTCATGTTGGATGGTTGGTGGCTTTGGAGACGAGTGATCAATATAGAAAAATAATAAACCATTGTGTGATAATTTGCAGCGTTTTGCCTGCTAAAAGCAGGCCTTTTATCCAGTTGTTAATATTGATGTGATGCTCGTAAATTTGGATTTCTAACTGTACCTATCAGTTTTGCTCATTCTGCTTTTACAGGCGGTACCTTCTTATGCATAGTCTTGGGTTCATTGGCGCAACTCAATATCTACATGAGTAAAGATAATTATGACTAATCCTAGCTTACCAATTGGAATGAAGTAGAATGTAGGTACTAGATCAACGTTGGCTGAACACTACTTCAGTTACCCTGTTGGGTGTCTGATCACGAAATCCCCCCTGCAGCCCCACTCCTTGGATCCTCATTCAATCCGCTATTGGATTGCAAATTCGCATCTAACAATAAATCCAACAATAGATACCTCTCCCACTGGATCAAATAGGACATTTCCTACACCATACGAACGGAAACGCTGTAATGTCCTAGACTTCCCGTCCTCTTCAGAATCGTTTAGGCTATTTTTCGCTCTCAGGAAACGGGTTTTTCATCGAAAACGCTACGAAAGGACGATGGCTCGCTTTGCAATATTACATAACGCCCGTTATTTGTTCCCTACATAATTGCAGAGCTGGTCAATCAGAAGATGACTCAACATGGAATATCCCGATTCGTTATACCTATTTTTTACAAATATCATAATGAATATAATTGTTACAAACATGAAGGTTGGAATAAACATCGGTGTGGCGCACGGAACTCATGACCTTCATCTTATTAGATTCCTAGTAATTTCCAGATATAGGTAAATTGCGGATCATCGTATAAAAACAAAGGTTCACCAACTAGTACACAGCTGATCAGAATTTATACCGATCACTTCCAGTGCTCCCAAGTGTACCGAATTTTACAAACATTCTATACAGGTCCACATGGGACTGTGCATCAAATCTCTGTACTTTAAAGTGATTATGAAACTTGAACGGTCAAACTGCAAAATTGTAGAAATTAGTGATATATCCGAACCTTCCTCAGTAGAGTACGGAAGCTTCGTAATCATGCAGCAAATCAGATTCAAAATTTCTCGTTTCACAGCTTTCTGAACAATTTTGGTTCATTATTTTCAATATTGAACCTTTGGAGTCGACCAAGAATTTTTTTAACCCCCCCTTAAAAAATTTTTCAAAGTTTTCTGCAATTTCAAAAGTTTTAAGGTACCGTAAATGTAGGTAATTCCGAACGATTTTGAATTTTGCATTTGGTCATTAACTTTTGTATTACTCTTAAGCATATAAGACTAAGAGCTTTTGGTTTATTATTTTCAATAATAAGCCTTTGGAATCGAGCAAGAAAAAAAAATTTTAACCCCCCCTCAAAATTTGATGTTTTACGTTTCAAGGTACGTAGAATACGAAAATCGAATAAAAAAATTTCCGTCCGTCCGCCGTCCGCCGTACGCGGCACTTTTCTTAGCAACACTGGACCGATTTGGTTCAAATTTGGTATATGGGCTCCATTTGGGGTCTAGTTGTGCCGCGAAGCTTTTGGTTGATGTAGGTCACTTCTAAGGGGTGAAAATTAAGGGTTGAAATTTTCAAGAGTGCCCTAGCTCGAAAACTCTCGAAATAAAGGTATCGTTTTTCACCAATTTTAAATAGTACTGAATTTTTAAAAATTTTTGAGACCACCCGGAGCTCTGTAGGACAAACCGTTCGGTCCCTACGAGTACTTGAAGGTTTTCCTTCGATAAAACAGAATCATGAGTGTGAATCGCAAAAGAGGTCTAATCTCCATTCAATTTTTATCGGACTAAAATGCGATCGCTGTTCATTTCTTCGATTTGTATACAGTTTTGCCTTCTGCGTAACCAGTAATCAAATTTCCATATGAAGCTTTCTATTTTTCCAATCGAGTGTGAAGCGTTTAGTTCTTTCTAATAAACTTGATTGTGAAGGTGTGAAGCCAGTATGGTGTGGTAGGTAGTACCTAGCTGGTAGGTAAAAAAAAGTAAGTAAGTAATGTTGGTAAAAAACGTTAAGTAATGTTGGTAAAAAAAATGTTGGTGGGTAAAAAACGCTGCAAATCATTGCTCAAAGGCTTCTTCACTCTTCAGATCACTGATCAGCTGAGTGAGCTCCGAAGCCATTTTCAATCCTATTGAATGGAAGTGCTCTTCCAGGCGTCTCCAGCATTCGAGGAGATCTTCTTCACTCTTCAGATCACTGATCAGCTGAGTGAGCTCCGAAGCCATTTTCAATCCTATTGAATGGAAGTGCTCTTCCAGGCGTCTCCAGCATTCGAGGAGATCTTCTTCACTCTTCAGATCACTGATCAGCTGAGTGAGCTCCGAAGCCATTTTCAATCCTATTGAATGGAAGTGCTCTTCCAGGCGTCTCCAGCATTCGAGGAGATCTTCTTCACTCTTCAGATCACTGATCAGCTGAGTGAGCTCCGAAGCCATTTTCAATCCTATTGAATGGAAGTGCTCTTCCAGGCGTCTCCAGCATTCGAGGAGATCTTCTTCACTCTTCAGATCACTGATCAGCTGAGTGAGCTCCGAAGCCATTTTCAATCCTATTGAACGCAGGAAGCTGAAATTTGAGAGGGAAGGTTAAGGGAGAATACAGATGGTGGTAGGTGCTATTGATGGAGAACCAGTGATCTATACAGAAGGGTGATCTATACAGAAAATAATAAACCTTTGAGCAATGATTTGCAGCGTTTTTAGTGGTTCTTATTCATTGCCACAAATTTAGCTGATTTTAATAAGACTGTTAGAAACGTGTTCTGTGATGTAAAATGTGCCATCTGCACCTCAGTTTGTAATTTTTTTAAATTGTTTTTAAAGTAGAAAAATGTATCTGCATATTTTCTAGTCGCACAATAATACTCATTGGTGTTATTGTTACCTTTCCTAGTGATTATTGTGATAAAAAAGTTACCTTCTGTACCCAAGATAGAAGAAGTCATTAAAAACACGATTTTTTCAGAACACGTGCAATGTTCACTCTCCCAAAAAATAATTTGAATGGTTTTGTTATTGGAATTTTTTAAAAACCTTTCAAGTGTTCGGAATTCGGAATTACCTGCGGGAAAACAAAAAACCGTGTTGCATTGAGTTTTAAAGCGGTGTTCGGAATTATCTACACCATGTATCAAATTCCGAACACTTTTCAACTAAAAAAAGGTACCTACTTGATACCCAAATAAATTTTTGATTTTGTGATTTTCTGAGAGAAGAGGAGTGATTCCATCTAAATCAATTTTTTCAGATTTTTCAGACTGTTTTAAGTATACGAAAAAACGGAAAAACTGTCAAAATTGTTCGGAATTACCTACATTTACGGTACGTTGAATCTTTTCTTAGTTACCATGGACCGATTTCGATGAAATGTTACATTTATATAGGAACCATTTGGAGTCTAGTTGTGCCCCGAAGATTTTCGTCGATGTCATCAATTTTAAAAACGCCCTAGCTCAAAAAATGTCGATATAAAGGTATTGTTTTTTCATAAATTTATAATAGTATTGTATTTTTAGAATCGAATGGGACCACCCAGAGCTCTAAAGGGCCAATCGTTTGCTTCCTATGAGTACTTAAGGGTTGAACTCATGATAAATCAGAAACACGGGTGAGAATTGCGAAATAGGCCTAATCTCCGTTCATATTTTAGCTGACCAAAATGCGATCGTTGTTCGTTTCTTCGAGTTGTACTTAGTTTTGCGTCCTTAGCAACCAATAATCAAATTTCCTAAAGGCCCCCATCCACTGTCAAACAATTTGCGCAAATTCGGTGTTGTGCAATCTGCAAATCCATGAATTATGTGCGAGAAAGATATACTGCTCATTCTACATGGCAAAAGTTTTTGAGCCGTTGTGGTTCCTTGCCTCTCTGTCTACGGTCAGTTTCTAGTTCCAGGCAGAACTACCCAAAATCATGGATCAATGTCGATGAGATTTCCAGGGTTGCTGAGGGCTAGTAAGGAATGGCTGTGCGAATACCTGCGGAAGTGAGAAGGCAAAACGAGGAAAAACTGTTGTTGTAAAGCACTGGTGCTGACTCACTACGAAGCTGACTAGGCAATTTTAGCCAACTGAAGTTGGTTATACTCGTACGTCGAAATGACGTATGGGTTTAAGTGTTCATACTTTAACCCTCATGTTAAGCAACACGAACAACAACAAAAACCACGAACAACAAGAAAAAAACACAGCAAATCCATGAATTATGTGCGAGAAAGATATACTGCTCATTCTACATGGCAAACGATTTTGAGCCATTGTGGTTCCTTGCTTCTATTTCTACGGTCAGTTTCTTGTTCCGGGTAGAACTACCCAAAGTCATGGTTCGATTTCGATGAGATTTCCAGGGTTGCTGAGGGCTAGTAAGGAATGGCTGTACGAATACCTGAGGAAGTGAGAAGGCAAAACGAGGAAAAACTGTTGTTGGAAAGCACTGGTGCTGACTCACTACGAAGCTGACTAGGCAATTTTAGCCTACTGAAGTTGGTTATACGTCGAAATGACGTATGGGTTTAAGTGTTCATACTTTAACCCTCATGTTAAGCAACTCGAATAACAACAAAAACCACGAACAAGAAGAAGAAAACTGCAAATCCATGAATTATGGGTGAGAAAGATATACTGCTCATTCTACACGGCAAACGTTTTCGAGCCGTTGTGGTTCCTTGCCTCTCTGTCTACGGTCAGTTTCTTGTTCCGGGCAGAACTACCCAAAATCATGGTTCAATTTCGATGAGATTTCCAGGGTTGCTGAGGGCTAGTAAGGAATGGCTGTACGAATACCTGCGGATGTGAGAAGGCAAAACGAGGAAAAACTGTTACTGGTGCTGACTCACTACGAAGCTGACTAGGCAATTTTAGCCAACTGAAGTTGGTTATACGTCGAAATGACGTATGGGTTTAAGTGTTCATACTTTAACCCTCACGTTAAGCAACACGAATAACAACAAAAACCACGAACAACAAGAAGAAAACTGCAAATCCATGAATTATGTGTGAGAAAGATAAACTGCTCTTTCTTTAAGGCAAACGTTTTCGAGCCGTTGTGGTTCCTTGCCTCTCTGTCTACGGTCAGTTTCTTGTTCCGGGCAGAGCTACCCAAAATCATGGTTCAATTTCGATGAGATTTCCAGGGTTGCTGAGGGCTAGTAAGGAATGGCTGTACGAATACCTGCGGAAGTGAGAAGGCATAAGAGGAAAAACTGTTGTTGGAAAGCACTGGTGCTGACTCACTACGAAGCTGACTAGGCAATTTTAGCCTACTGAAGTTGGTTATACGTCGAAATGACGTATGGGTTTAAGTGTTCATACTTTAACCCTCATGTTAGGCAACACGAATAACAACAAAAACCACGAACAACAAGAAGAAAACTGCAAATCCATGAATTATGTGTGAGAAAGATATACTGCTCATTCTACACGGCAAACGTTTTCAAGCCGTTGTGGTTCCTAGCCTCTCTGTCTACGGTCAGTTTCTTGTTCCGGGCAGAACTACCCAAAATCATGGTTCAATTTCGATGAGATTTCCAGGGTTGCTGAGGGCTAGTAATGAATGGCTGTGCGAATACCTGCCGAAGTGAGAAGGCAAAGCGAGGAAAAACTGTTGTTGGAAAGCACTGGTGCTGACTCACTACGAAGCTGACTAGGCAATTTCAGCCAACTGAAGTTGGTTATACGTCAATATGACGTATGGGTTTAAGTGATCAGACTTTAACCCTCATGTTAAGCAACAAGAACAACAACAAAAAGTCCATTCATGCAGCATGAATTAATGAGCGAATTTTCAAAGAAATCATTGAGTTTAAGGTGTGGTTAAGAAAAGGACCAATGGTGTTGCAATTTGTTGTAGAAAGTTTTTTTTTCGATTCTTGGTTTATATATATGTATATATGTTTTTTTACATACTTTTACACCAATTATCGACGTCCTGGAAGACGTGAAATCACTGGGCTGAAAGCTGAATCTGGGAGCCCGAGAAGCGTTCTGATTGTGGAAGCTCCAGGACGTAGTTAAAGATGAGTGCGACAGATTGCGTTCATGATCGTATGTTCCCAACCTCGTCACAACAAGCCACCTTTTGTTTATCACACATTTTTCTCCTTCATGCGTTACCGCATCTAAGTAATTAATTTGTAAACATTTAGTTATATTCGCGATATGTACGAAAAAATCGTGCAATTTTCAATAATACACTGGGTTTTAAACGTTTTTATCGGTGGCAGTTGTCGATAAAATATTTGAACGAGGACTCTTTTTTTTTTTTTTCTGACATGATTTTTGCATGAAAATTTGCTAATAATACGCTGCAAATTATTGCTGGGTATGCTTTGAAGATGTTAGGAGTCCATATCCATATTCATGTTCTACTCGTCTCTACGAACTCATAGAGTACCCACACGGCTACTCCATTTCTGGGTACAACAAATATACGCGCGTATTCATTATATATATATATATAGCTACAAACTTTTCTTAATTTTGGACAACTTTCATTTTTGAAAAATGCATTCATATCAGAAATTTTGTGCTTAATCCGAATATACCATATATTACCATGATTTTCAATGTAAAAACCACAAAAAACGGGAAAAACCCATTTTTTTGGAGTTTTTTTTGAATTTTGGACCACTTTGGATTGTCCAAAATTGCTGGTTAACG
This sequence comes from Apolygus lucorum, assembly GCA_009739505.2. Taxonomy (NCBI): domain Eukaryota; kingdom Metazoa; phylum Arthropoda; class Insecta; order Hemiptera; family Miridae; genus Apolygus; species Apolygus lucorum. The sequence goes on along the minus strand of CM019183.2, from coordinate 49,044,292 downwards.
AACTTGACCTATGGTTTGTTGTTACAAACATTTTGGCAAAAACTAAAAAAAAATTTTTAAACAATTACTCAAGTTATCGTCCGGAATGACACATATATATATACATATGATTTTTGGAAAAACTTCAGGGATCGTTTCAGAATGTTCCAAAACGGATTTCAGTGTGAAAATTTTTCGAAAAAGTCGATTCTAAAAATTTTGAGGCCATTGCAATAGCTTCATTTTCTTTGAAAATTCGCTAAAACCACGAACAACAAGAAAAAAACACAGCAAATCCATGAATTATGTGCGAGAAAGATATACTGCTCATTCTACATGGCAAACGTTTTTGAGCCATTGTGGTTCCTCGCCTCTCTGTCTACGGTCTGTTTCTTCTTCCGGGCAGAACTACTTAAAATTATGGTTCAATCTCGATGAGATTTCCAGGGTTGCTAACGGCTAATAAGGATTTTTTTTCATTAGTCAACTTTATTGTAATTATATATTTACGGAAGGAATGGGTGTACGAATACCTGCGGAAGTGAGATGGCAAAACGAGGAAAATCTTTTGTTGGAAATTGGATATAAAATCGATTCCCGGAAAGTCCTTGTGCTGGAATATTTCAATCCAATACGAGTTAGCATCCCCATCCCTTCAGGATCTACCACTGGTTGCCTGCTATGTGTTATCCTTCCGTTGATTCTCAAAATGGCTTTCGTCGAAAGATGAATGTTATGACCCACATATCAGCAATACGTAGTTCTTAAATAAAGAAGCCGACGGGAGGATCCCTGAGTGAGTCACCGCCCACAGGGAGAGACGAGGTACGGGGGAGACACCGACATGACGTCACCCTTCCACCTCTCTCTCTCCCGAGCTAAGGAATTGAGTATATAAGCTCACTCAGGGATGTTCCCTGATGCCAATCTAGTCAAGTCTATCGCCTTTATCATTTCGCTCTCAAACCTTCTCCTCAAACAGGAATCTCCTCGAAGTACTAGGCTCACTAGGTAAATATCCCGTCTTCCCGTCGGTGTGGTTATGAACCGCCGAGGCTGACGGGCTAGCCGCCTCCACAGTGCTTAGCACCTCGGTGTGGTTATGAACCGCCGATGCGACAGCACTTCATGTTAGGCTAGGGAACACTCTCTTAGTTGAGTAGGAGTTAAAGAAGAAACAAACGCCGCAGCGAGAAGGTCAGCTCCTTCACTCGCCGACACGCAGACACAACAGTGGTGACCCCGCACGTTTTTAACTTCCTATTCGGCACAAGAGATGGACGACAACGGAGTTCCCGCGCCACCGCCGCAACCTGACTTCGCAGAGGCCGCCAAAGTGTCAATCCCCTTGACACTACCACCGTTCTACAGGGACGACCCTCGACTATGGTTCCTTCAACTCGATGCAGCTTACACCGGCGCGCACATCAACACTCAAAGGGCCAGGTTTACCAGGACGCTCCCTCTGCTCCCATACGACGTAGCAGTGCAAACGGCGGACCTCACTGCAGCTCAACTCGTCAGGCCTTACGACGACCTCAAGGCTCGGCTCATCGACATCTTCGAGCCATCCCGTCATCAACGGATCACGGCCCTCACCCAACAACAACACCTGGGGGACCAAAAACCTTCCCAACTACTAAGGAAGATGAAGCATCAACTGGGGGACCTAATGCCACAAGACCTGACAAAGGCCTTCTGTATAAAAGCCCTCCCGGTTGAAGTACAAACAACCATCGCTCCGTGGATGACGAAAGACGCAGAGTACCTCGCACCTATCGCCGACGCAGCCCACGAGATGTGCATGACAACTTCCGTCCACCAAATCGACCCTCACACCGAAACGGTCGATAGGAAGCCGACCTCTCGGGCACAACAGCCGGCGAAACGACGTCCGCGTAACCGCACACCATCACCGGCACGAAAAGGAGGACTCTGCTGGTACCATTTCACCTTTAAAAAGAAGGCATTGAAATGTACGAAACCGTGCTCATTCAAATCTGTGTCCTGGCAGGAAAACTAGGAGGCCCGCCTGTTAACAAGGCGGGCACCTCCTACACCGACATTTCCAACCGACTTTTTGTCAAATGCCGGAAAAATATCATCCCATTCCTCGTAGACACAGGAGCCAGCATTTCAATCATCCCTAACAACCTTCTACACTGGAAACGAAGAACACACGACCAGCTTCTCTTCGCAGCAAATGGTACCTCCATCGCAACATACGGACAATTCCGTACAAAAGTAATCCTCGAAAATGAGGCTTATGAATGGTTATTCATCGTCGCCGACGTCAAACGTCCGATCATCGGCGCAGACTTTTTGAGTTACTTCGGCTTACATGTCGATCTCAAAAATAGACAACTCTACAATCCTCATGCACGACGCCCGATACCGGGATACGTGAACACAATCAACACCGGAGTATCAACGAAGTCAACTCCTCCGGCTTTTACAACCATGCTGGCACAATACGAACCAGCACAACGACCGTCTTCGCTTCTCTCATCGATAAAACATCATATCGAGACTAGAGGACCTCCAGTCACTGCAAAAAGCCGCCGCCTTCATCCGGAACAACTCCAACAAACGAAGCAAAGTTTCGAACAACTACTCAAAGATGGCATTATACAACCGTCAAAATCTCCGTGGGCAAGCCCATTACACGCCGTCCCTAAACCTAACGGGACATGGCGCTTCTGTGGTGACTATCGCCGACTCAACGGGCGAACTATCGGTGACCGATACGCTGTCCCACATCTACGAGATTTTTCTTCACACCTTCACGGATGTACTGTGTTCACTACACTCGATATATCAAGAGCCTTTCACCATATCGACGTAAACCCAGCAGACATACCTAAAACTGCCATTATAACACCATTCGGCCTTTACGAATATCGTAAAATGAATTTCGGACTAAAAAACGCCGCTCAATCATGGCAAAGGTACATGGACCAGATACTCCGCGGTCTCAACTTCGTTTTCTGCTTCCTCGACGATATACTGATCGCTTCAACATCCATCGAAGAACACAAGACTCACGTACAGCAAGTCTTAAACATCTTTGCGGCGGAAGGACTCACAGTCAACAAAGAGAAATGCGTACTGGCACAACCAGAAGTTGTGTGTCTTGGCCATCTCGTCAACAAAGACGGTATAAAACCACTTCCAAAAAAAGTGGATAACTTAACAACTTTCCCGTTACCAACATCAGTAACGGACCTACGGCGATTTCTAGGAATGATAAATTTCTACCGCCGCCATATACCGCACGCTGCCATTCATCAACAACCATTGGTCGAAGCTATACCTCAACCATCAAAGAAAAAAGATAAAAGACCAATCGAATGGACAGAACAACGCCGAATAGCATTTAACCAGTGCAAATCGGACCTACAAAAAGCGGCACTCTTGGCACACCCTTCACCTAAGGGCAGGCTATCACTCACTACCGATGCATCGGAGGTCGGAATAGGGGCGGTACTTCAGCAAACTATCAACGGGAATACATCTCCGCTAGGTTTTTTCTCAAAAACCTTAACGCCCGCACAACAGAAGTACTCTACCTTCGACAGAGAGCTTTTAGCCATCTTCGAAGGCATAAAGCATTTTCGCGACTTCATAGAAGGCCGCGAATTTTTCGTCATAACTGACCATAAACCCCTCACGACTTCCTTACATCAAGATCGGAAAACAGCCTCACCAAGACGCATACGCCAAATGGAGTTCATTAGTCAGTTCACAACGGACATCCGCTTCACGCCTGGAACATCGAATATAGTCGCAGACGCGCTATCTCGACCCTCACCGTCAGAACTTAATGAACTCACTGCATTCCCTACGGGACAAACAATTGCACAAGAGCAACAACAAGACAGCTCCAGTGAACTGCAAAACCTAATCAATAACAAACGATTAGATCAACAAACCATCCCGAATTCAACAAACAAAATATGGTGCGATATCTCCGGGAATCAACCTCGCCCGTATATCCCCATCAAATTACGCCGAACAATTTTCCAGCACTATCATTCCCTAAGTCACCCGGGAATACGAGCAACCAGGGATATAATTCGAGCACGAGCGTTTTGGCCAAAAATGAACACGGATCTGCGTAACTGGGTCCAAGCATGCGACCGGTGCGCCAAGTACAAAGAATTCCGACACCCCAAAACGACTCCACAACAATTTGAGGAAAATTTGGCGTTTGAGCACGTTCATTTAGATTTAGTCGGACCATTGGAATCCTCTGAGGGTTACAAATATCTATTAACCATGATAGATAGAAACACAAGTTGGCCAGAATGCGTACCAATGCGAACGATCACATCAAAAGCTATAATCGATAACATCATCAAACACTGGATCTCCCGATACGGATGCCCTCTCCTAATTACCACAGACCAGGGGAGACAGTTCGAAAGCGCCGAATTTTCGGAATTTCTCCGGAAATTCGGAATTCAACGAAATCGAACAACAGCGTATCATCCAGAATCGAACGGGAAAATTGAACGATGGCATCGTGATTTAAAAAACGCATTACGTACGGCAGCCACATCACCATCATGGTCAAAGGACCTCCCAACAATTCTTCTGGGACTACGCACTACGGTAAGATATTCCGACGGATATAGTGCAGCAGAACGCGCTTTCCGAGCTCCGCTACGACTTCCCGCCGATATCTTTCAGCACCGACCTACCGTTATATCTTCCGAGGCTAAACCCGACAGAAACCCCAAACCGAAACGTTCATTTCCGAACGCCTTCTACACGGCCAAGAAAATATACCTGCGTGAGGAGACGCTCAAAAAAGGATTAAAGCCTTTGTACACGGCCCCATACTACGTCACCAATACCGACGAAAAAACCGCCACAATCATCGTAAATGGGTCAAAAGTAACAGTTTCCTTAAACAGGTGTCGACCGGCCTACGGGTTTACCCCCACTTCAGAAACATCCGAGGTACCTCGACAGCCCAACAACTCGGCACCACTCGACGCTCAGAATTCACCCGAGACACATCAACCACGGGAAGAACCTCGACAAAGAGAAATTCCGACAACTTGTGCTAAAAATGGCACAACCTCGCAAACCGGCGGAGGAAAGAACACCGCCGGAAACTCCGTCTCCGTTCATAAGACGACCAACGAGGCCAGTACGCCCGCCAACATCGAAAAACAACCAAGCTATGCAGCAATCGCAAGAAGACAAAGACAACCCAACAGCTGCAAACAAACAGCTCATCAAAGCGCACAACGGGGGCCGCCGCGATGACTATATTCCGCGGCGAGCCACCCAACTCCAACTGGAGGAAATAGGGGAGATCAACGCCTTCAACGACATGTTTGACGCTGCGCTCCAGAATTTCCTTTCCTCTACCCCTATTTCCTCCCACCCAAGTCCCGGGCCGAACAAACGCCGTCGTGCGACTCCTGCCTCAAATTCCCAAAAAGTTCGGTCCGGGCAATTTTTACGAATTTCACTAACATTCTCTAAAAAGAGAATGCGTTTTGGCCTGGCCACTAGGCGTCACTGCGCGTCACGCTATGCAAGCCAAAGGATTCCAGCGTCCGGCGGCGTGCTGACCCTACGCTTCATTTTCACGATCATCAACAACGTACTCCGTGAAGTCAACATCTACACGGAATACAAATCAACATTCTCCATGCAAAAAAAACTGAAGATATCCATCAGCATTTACTTTAAATGAAAATTCAAATTGTACACAAACTTCAAACTTATACAATCAAACTTGTACATTGGACAACTCGTAAAAACAAATGTATTTTCATAAAAACAACAATAACCTTCTGTATGTTAAGAACTAGGGGGACCTATGTTATGACCCACATATCAGCAATACGTAGTTCTTAAATAAAGAAGCCGACGGGAGGATCCCTGAGTGAGTCACCGCCCACAGGGAGAGACGAGGTACGGGGGAGACACCGACATGACGTCACCCTTCCACCTCTCTCTCTCCCGAGCTAAGGAATTGAGTATATAAGCTCACTCAGGGATGTTCCCTGATGCCAATCTAGTCAAGTCTATCGCCTTTATCATTTCGCTCTCAAACCTTCTCCTCAAACAGGAATCTCCTCGAAGTACTAGGCTCACTAGGTAAATATCCCGTCTTCCCGTCGGTGTGGTTATGAACCGCCGAGGCTGACGGGCTAGCCGCCTCCACAGTGCTTAGCACCTCGGTGTGGTTATGAACCGCCGATGCGACAGCACTTCATGTTAGGCTAGGGAACACTCTCTTAGTTGAGTAGGAGTTAAAGAAGAAACAAACGCCGCAGCGAGAAGGTCAGCTCCTTCACTCGCCGACACGCAGACACAACAATGAACATCTGCCACCTCTGAATACATTTCGGGGACAGGAGCGGAACAATGAGACGGCCATAACGCGCTTACGTTCTGATGGTGCCATTCATCCCTTCAATAGGGTTAGCTCGTAAACCCCTTTGCCTAGTCAAAACAGTATTGATTCTACCCGTCAAATGCGGGGGAGAAAAAACAAAAGCGTCCTTTTCAACGGTGGATAAATTATTTCGAAGACGGTAATTGCTTCTGACGGGTATCAACACACCATTTCCCAGCGTATCGCGTTCCGTCATCGTGTTTCCGTAGATTGGCCATCTCTCACAACGAATTACCTATTTGTTTTAGGTGTGCAGCTGTCACAACAAAGAGTCGAATGGTAGGAAGTGGTATCTAGCCATGATCTATTCACAGACTCTCAGAGCCCTGTCTTTAGAGTTCAAAGGCAGAATTGGAGATTTATAGTTAGTTTGAAAAGGCAATGAAAAAACCCAGGTCTGTGATCATAGAAATCCATAGGATCATTGATATGTTTTGGACAACTCGATAAAGTTAGCTCGTTCAGCTGATCAGGGAGGAACTCAGATTCCCATCCGTGTTCAGCAGCCTCACAGGTAGGATCCCTTTGAAATACCAGCTTCGTGGGGCCGAGTGTATCGGAATTAGCTCTCCCTAATGACCAAAAAGGGATAGCGTTTTTCATTCGCGCCCAGTGAAAACTTCCTATGAAATTTCAGTTTTATTTTCAGGAGCGAACAGAGCTACAGAACTCCGGGTAGTCTCTAAAAATTCTAGGAATTCAAAATTACCTATTTTATATTGGTGAAAAAAAAACCTTAATTTTGAGTTTTCGAGCTAGGGCACAATTGAACATTTCAACCCTTAAGGGTGAAAATTAGCAAAAAAATTAAAATTTCAACTTAGCAATTAAAATTTCAACTTAAGGGTTTTCTTATCATAAAACTGAATCACGAGTGTGAATCGCAAAAGAGGTCTAATCTCCGTTGAAATGCCGACCAAAATGCAATCGCTTTTCGTTTCTTCGAGTTGGACTCAGTTTTGCGTCCTTAGTATCCAGTAAAAAAATTTCCCAATGAAGGCAACCAAACTCCCGATATTTCTTCAAATTTATTGTGAAGCCACGAATGTTAAGTAGGTATGAGTATGGTTGGTAGGTAGTTCCATGTTCTTTGCAGACATTTTTTTCTTGGTCGATTCCAAAGGTCAATTATTGAAAATGATATAACTACCAAAATGGCTCTGGAACGTCTAAAACGTGAAACCAGTAAAAATTTTGAATTTCGGAAAATTCTACTTTTATTTTGGTTTATTATTTTCAATAATAAGCCTTTGGAATCGAGCAAGAAAAACTCTCTGTTCAATTTCTCCCTTGCGAGGGAAAAACATTAAATCATGTTTTTCCCTCGCAAGGGAGAAATTAGATTGCCGATCACTCAGCTGATCAGTGACCACTCAGGCGCCTTCAGCATTCTCCATTGACCCTGCTTCTCAAATTTCAGCTTCCTGCGTTCAACAGGAGAGAAAATGGCCTTGGAGCTCACTCAGCTGATCAGTGACCATCTTGGTACAACTAGACCCCAAATGGAGCCGATATAACGTGGTAACTAAGAAATCGGTCCGTGGTAACTAAGAAAAAAAAACGTTGCAGATTTGCGTGTCGGAATTCACAGAACGACCCCCAGCCCTAAAATATTAAACATGTTAAAAAAATTTTAACCCCCCCTCAAAATTTGATGTTTTACGTTTCAAGGTACGTAGAATACGAAAATCGAATAAAAAAATTTCCGTCCGTCCGCCGTACGCGGCACTTTTCTTAGCAACACTGGACCGATTTGGTTCAAATTTGTTATATGGGCTCCATTTGGGGTCTAGTTGTGCCGCGAAGCTTTTGGTTGATGTAGGTCACTTCTAAGGGGTGAAAATTAAGGGTTGAAATTTTCAAGAGTGCCCTAGCTCGAAAACTCTCGAAATAAAGGTATCGTTTTTTCACCAATTTTAAATAGTATTGAATTTTTTAAAATTTTTGAGATCACCCGGAGCTCTGTAGGACAAACCGTTCGGTCCCTACGAGTACTTGAGAATTTTCCTTCGATAAAACAGAATCATGAGTGTGAATCGCAAAAGAGGTCTAATCTCCATTCAAATTTTATCGGACTAAAATGCGATCGCTGTTCATTTCTTCGATTTGTATACAGTTTTGTCTTCTGCGTAACCAGTAATCAAATTTCCATATGAAGCTTTCTTTTCCAATCGAGTGTGAAGCGTTTAGTTCTTCCTAATAAACTTGATTGTGAAGGTGTGAAGCCAGTATGGTGAGGTAGGTAGTACCTAGCTGGTAGGTAAAAAAAAGTTAGTAGGTAAAAAAAAGGTTGGTGGGTAAAAAACGCTGCAAATCATTGCTCAAAGGCTTCTTCACTCTTCAGATCACTGATCAGCTGAGTGAGCTCCGAATCCATTTTCAATCCTATTGAACGCAGGAAGCTGAAATTTCAGAGGGAAGGTCAAGGGAGAATACAGATGGTGGTAGGTGCTATTGATGGAGAACCAGTGATCTATACAGAAGGGTGATCTATACAGAAAATAATAAACCTTTGAGCAATGATTTGCAGCGATTTGAAAAGTAAACATTAAATCCCGAAATCTAAGCAGACTCGGAAGCAATCAATCATTTTTTTGAACAATAAATAAGTCCCTTGGCGTTTTTGGATCCCTCTTCATCATGAGAACATCCGTTCCCTCGAATTGTCTCGGAGTCACAAATGTGTGCCCTATCTAAAAAGCTTTTGTTTGTCAGTAATTAAGGGGTAAAAAGTGGGGAAAAGCATTTTCAAAACACGCTAGCCGGTGTTATTCCGGTGTTGTTTAGTTGTTTTTTCATTACCTAGCTTAAAATTATAGACATTTATACAATATTCCAGAAATGACTGACTGTAGGCTTCAGAAAGGGCTGATAATTATTAACATCAATTAATTTTCAACAAAAGAAAGGTTTTATTTTCAATCCAACATTTTGATGTACAAAAATTGCTTGATAATCATAATCTTCAATCTTCATTAGGTGACAGCAGCAACTTGGTTATCTTGTCCCTTCAGTTGTAACAACGGTGATCATATCGGGATATCCAGAAAATACGAGGGAGGATCAAATATAAACGGGACTTTGATCTCTGAGCGGCATCAGTTGATGGGAGCGGGCTGTTGCTTTTAGGCTGTATGTGTGGGATCATGACTAAGTCCAAGAGAGATTCGGCTCATTGGAGTCTCAGTCAGTGAATAAACGGGTTTTCCTTCTCTTCTCAGGCAATGAGAAATTTCACCATGTCGGAATTCCCTATTTTTGACCACAAAATCGGATTCAGCACCTCGAAAAACCCCTTATGCCAAACTTTCAGCCCTTACTTCCTAATTTTGGAATGAACAAAACAGTTTAAAACTATTAAGGTTAAAAAAAAAAAGCTGGGAGGATGACGTCAACAAGAAATAGTTCATGTACGGCCACTTGAAGCGCTGATATCGTGAAATATCACTTAGTATAGTCCTTGGAGGGTGTTCGAGTGAGCTACAGCATGTTTCTCAGGAGACGGGACTCGGACCGGTTGCAGGGGCCGTGAGTTTGGGACTCGCCTTGGGAGCATATTTTTGGGCAAGTCCGTCGCAGTTCCCCCTCGTACCAACCCAGGGCGGTGAGGCCAATGGGAAGCCATGAGCGAAATCGTCAGAACAAATTCTGATCTTCCCTCAGGAAGACAGATGGTGATGTCTGCGACGCAATGAATGGCAGTCGGAAGAAAATCCAACCTGAAATGGTTGTTTACTTTACTTAGGTATTCACTTACTTACAACTAGTCCTTGAAGGCAACATTTCACATAACCAGTAAAGATTGAAATCGAAGAAGTGAAGAGAAAAAAAAGAAAAACCAAGATGGAGGAGATGAGGTTTCCCCTGTTTTTGTTTTTTTGGTAACTTTGCTCTTAGATAACACGATTTCATTGTTCCATTGGGCAACAAGGGGAGGGGATGGCGATCTGAACCACCAATCAGCGAGCGTTTCCACTTCACATTGAAGAGGTCCATATTCCCGGTTATTTTTTGAAATCATAAGTTTTGAATGTCTCACAAAAATAACAGGAGACTCATTTTCAAAAATCAACCCGTTTTTCATCTATCCCACACCATTAACTATTCAGGAAAAATGCAAACAGAATTCGATGAAATTCCTCATTATAGGTCGATTTTGATGATTCCCATGGTAATATTTTAGTTTTTCAATCACCTAGATAAATGCACTGATAAATTTCAAAACTCCTTTTAAATTTCTAATTTAGGTACAATTATTTACTATGGAATTTTACTTTTGGAATGAAACAAGTAGTGTATTTGAGTAGAGATCATGAAATAAGAAGAATGCCACAAAAAACATGAAATTTGGATGATTATTTCCTGAGAAAACTGGTTGATGAAAAGTGACCAGCTATGAGAAGGTTGGGGGATGGGGGAGCTAATAGAGAGTTTTTGCAGCCAAAATTTGATGGGCCCCATTAGTAGGAGACTAGCGCGAGCAACAACGAAGCTACCCAGTTGAAGGAGGAGGCCCGGGTAACTATAGACTGACTGGGGAACCCTTTCATATTAGCCAGCTGTTGGTGGGAGCCAAACTCATGGGCCCTGGCGAACTCCGAGCTTTGTGAAGAGGTTCAACGGGCTCCGGTAGAGGCATGCAAAAACTCTCAAATGTTGCTTCCTCAGATGGGGGTGTGTGAAGGGGCAACTCAGCGCCGGTTCGTAAGAGATCAGACTAACCTGCAACAAGGCATCAACAGCAACTGACTGAGACCCACAATTCCAACAATGGCGCCTTACCCACTCACCATCAGCAAAAAAGTCCAGTTTCCAGAGTGATAGGTCATGTCATCTGTGTTTTGGGACAGAAAAGATTTTTCTGGGTATCCCTCGTACATGGTTTTAAAACTGTTAATTTAAATGGTTATAGTTTGGTGTACAATTTTTACCTAATTATGCACAAAAAAAGCGCTCACTTCAAGTGGTTGACTAGAGAATTGCAAATTGAATGGATATAACATGAAAAGAAGATGAACTGTATTAGGAACGATGATTGTAGAAGTAAGGAATATGAATATGATTGTGTAGTGATAACACTTTTACATGTCATACGGAGTAGATACCATCAAGGTTTTAGTGTGATGTCTACTAAACTGGGTAGTTGTAGTACGAGCACTCACTCATAGCACTCACTTTTAGATTGGAGGGCAGATACTTGACGATTATAAATAACTACCAGTGTTTGATACAATATTCATTTACGGACTAAAATTGAGATCATACATAAATAACAGAAGTCACCAAGTACAGGTTTGTTACCACGGTGAGTAGTTTACAGTGGGTACATACTGTCCCTCGATGGAAAGAATGAACGTGAGGACCGAAATATACCTAAACTGAAAACATCCGTTCAACCTCCTCCGAGCTTGTCACTTTTCTAGGGAAATCCCGTTTTCGGTCAGTTCCTCTCGAATCCTTTACCTGACTGTCCACTAGGTTCTAGGTAGGCTCGGGCGAAAATGAAGAGATTCATAAGGGAAACGAATACGGGCGGTGATTTAAACGCCTTCAAGAACTTAGAGTGGAAGCTGTGAACAATGTTAATGAACATGACAAAAAATCTTACGCAGCTCACATCAAGAAGATTGAGGATGAATATTGGCAAAAGGATGGATTATTTGAGGAAGCTATTGACAGAATAATTGTTCTCATAGGGAGCGAACGGTTAGTCTTACAGAGCTCTGAGTGGTCTCAATCGATCCTAAAAACTCAATACTATTTCAAATTGATGAGAAAACACAAAAAATATCAGAATTTTTTGAGCTAGGCCGTTTTTAAAATTTCAAAATTTTTTGAGCTAGGCCGTTTTCAAAATTTTAACCCTGAATTTTCACCCCTTAGAAGTGACTGAAATCAACCAAAAGCTTCAGGGCACAACTAGACCCTAGATGGAGCCCGTATACCAAATTTCATCAAAATTGGAAAGTGCCGCTTATGACAGACGGTCGGCAAAATTATTATTCTATTTTTGGTTTCTACGTTTCTTTACACGCAAACCAACAAATTTACTTTTGGTTTATTATTTTCAATAATAAGCCTTTGGAATCGAGCAAGAAAAAAAAAAATTTAACCCCCCCTCAAAATTTGATGTTTTACGTTTCAAGGTACGTAGAATCCGAAAATCGAATAAAAAAATTTCCGTCCGTCCGCCGTACGCCGTCCGCCGTACGCGGCACTTTTCTTAGCAACACTGGACCAATTTGGTTCAAATTTGGTATATGGGCTCCATTTGGGGTCTAGTTGTGCCGCGAAGCTTTTGGTTGATGTAGGTCACTTCTAAGGGGTGAAAATTAAGGGTTGAAATTTTCAAGAGTGCCCTAGCTCGAAAACTCTCGAAATAAAGGTATCGTTTTTTCACCAATTTTAAATAGTACAGAATTTTTAAAAATTTTTGAGACCACCCGGAGCTCTGTAGGACAAACCGTTCGGTCCCTACGAGTATTTGAAGGTTTTCTTTCGATAAAACAGAATCATGAGTGTGAATCGCAAAAGAGGTCTAATCGCCGTTCAAATTTTATCTGACTAAAATGCGATCGCTGTTCATTTCTTCGATTTGTATACAGTTTTGCCTTCTGCGTAACCAGTAATCAAATTTTCATATCAAGCTTTCTATTTTTCGAATCGAGTGTGAAGCGTTTAGTTCTTTCTAATAAACTTGATTGTGAAGGTGTGAAGCCATTATAGTGTGGTAGGTAGTACCTACCAATAGGTAGGTGTGGTAGGTAAAAAAAAATTGGTAGGTAAAACAATGTTTGTAGGTAAAAAACGCTGCAAATCATTGCTCACTGATCAGATCACTGATCAGCTGAGTGAGCTCCGAAGCCATTTTCAATGCTATTGAATGGAAGTGCTCTTCCAGGCCTCTCCAGCATTCGAGGATATCTTCTTCACTCCTCACATCACTGATCAGCTGAGTGAGCTCCAAAGCCATTTTCAATCCTATTGAATGGAAGTGCTCTTCCAGGCGTCACCAGCATTCGAGGAGATCTTCTTCACTCTTCTGATCACTGATCAGCTGAGTGAGCTCCGAAGCCATTTGCAATCCTATTGAACGCAGGAGCTGAAATTTGAGAGGGAAGAATACAGATGGTGGTAGGTGCTATTGATGGAGAACCAGTGATCTATACAGAAGGATGATCTATACAGAAAATAATTGTTGTGTTTGCGTGTCGGCGAGTGAAGGAGCTGACCTCCTCGCTGCGGCGTTTGTTTCTTCTTTAACTCCTACTCAACTAAGAGAGTGTTCCCTAGCCTAACATGAAGTGCTGTCGCATCGGCGGTTCATAACCACACCGAGGTGCTAAGCACTGTGGAGGCAGCTAGCCCGTCAGCCTCGGCGGTTCATAACCACACCGACGGGAAGACGGGATATTTACCTATTGAGCCTAGTACTTCGAGGAGATCCTTATTCGAGGAGAAGGTTTGAGAGCGAAATGACGAAGGCGATAGACTTGACTAGATTGGCATGAGGAAGCATCCCTGAGTGAGCTTATATACTCATTTCGTTAGCTCGGGAGAGAGAGAGGTGGAAGGGTGACGTCATGTCGGCGTATCCCCCGTACCTCGTCTCTCCCTAGTGGGTGGTGACTCACTCAGGGATCCTTCCGGTAGCTTCTTTATTTAAGAACTAATAATTGATGAAATGTGGGTCATTACATAGGTCCCCCTAGTTCTTAACATAGAGAAGGTTGTTGCTGGTTGATGATCATACATGTAGTGTTGTGATTTGAAATTTTACAATTTTGAATTTATGAAATTGTATGTACATTGACAATTCATTTGAAGTGAACATTAATGGTTATTTTTAGGGTTTCTTGCATTGAAAATGTTAATCTGTATCCTGCGGTGATGTCTATTGTGCAGATCTTGTTGTTGATGATAGCGATGTCGATGCGTATAGCTGCCGCTATACTGGACGGTTGCTTCCTCTGGCCCACATAACGTGAGGCGCAGTGACGCCTCGTGGAGAGGCCGAAACGCAATCTCCTTTTGGAGAATGCTAGTGATATCGATAAAAATTGCCCGGACCGAACTTTATGGGATTTGGAAGAAGGCTCCGCGCGACGGCGGTTGTTCGGCCCGGGACTTTGGTGGGAGGAAATAGGGGTAGAGGAAAGGAATTTCAGGATGGCCTCGTCGATCATTGTGTTGTATGCTTCGATTTCCCCTATTTCCTCCATTTGTGTTTGGGTGGCTCGCCGCGGAATATAAGCATCGCGACGGCCCCCTGCATTATAATTTGGTCGCAGCGTTTGTGTTTTTGCTGCGCGACTGGTTGTTGTGCCGACCGGTTCCTCTCGTGACTTCCGCGTATGTGCCGTTGATGTAGGCGGGCGAACCGGCCTTGTTGGCTTCCTTATGCACGGCGACGCTTGTTCCGGCGTTAGTCCGGGTTGTTCTGTTTCGCGAGGGTTTCCCATCTTCACAGTTTGTCGGCTGAGGAGTCTCACGTTGAGGGTGAGTTTTGATTTCTCGATGTTGACTCTGTGGTTGCTGAGATTCGAGTGGTACCGATTCCTTAGTGCGTGGAGGTACCTCGGGTTCTGACAGAGTGGGGGTGAGACCGTAAGCCGGTCGGCATCGACTCAAAGAAACGGTCATTTTTGACCCACTTACGAGGATTGTCGCCGTTTTTTCGTCGGTTTTGATGACGTCGTAGGGCCCTGAATACAATGGTTTTAAGCCTTTCTTGAGGGTTTCCTCGCGCAGGTACATTTTTCGAGTTGTGTGGAAGGCTTCCGGAAACGGTCGGTTGATGCTCGTAGTTGTGTTGGTCTCTTTTTCAGATGACAACTCGGTGGGTAGAGGGGTGAATAAATCGGCGGGTAGTCGAAGCGGAGATCGAAATGTGCGTTCCGCCGCACTATAGCCGTCCGAATATCGCACGGTTGTTCGGAGACCCAGAAGGATTGTTGGTAGATCTTTCGACCAAGATGAGGAAGTGGCTGCTGTACGTAATGCATTTTTAAGGTCGCGATGCCATCGTTCTACTTTACCATTCGATTCGGGGTGGTAAGCGGTTGTTCTGTTGCGCTGTATTCCGAATTTTTGTAGAAACTCTGAAAATTCTGCGCTTTCAAATTGTCTCCCCTGGTCTGTTGTAATGAGGAGAGGGCATCCGTATCTCGCGATCCAAGTGTTGATAATATTGTCGATTATTGCCTTGGATGTTATTGTTCGCATTGGTACACATTCTGGCCAGCTCGTATTCCTGTCGATCATGGTTAGTAGGTACTTATAACCCTCAGAGGGTGCAAGTGGTCCTACGAGATCTAAATGAATGTGATCGAACTGTAAACTGTGTTCGAATTGTTCTGGTGTCGTTTTGGGATGCCGAAATTCTTTAAATTTGGCGCAGCGGTCGCAGGCTTGAACCCAGTTGCGCAAGTCGGTGTTCATTTTCGGCCAAAACGCACGTGTCCGAACTATATCTCTTGTGGCCCTTATTCCCGGGTGGCTTAGGGAATGGTAATGCTGAAATATAGATTTTCGGAGTTTAATTGGAATGTACGGGCGTGGTTGATTACCCGATACATCGCACCATAGTTTGGTGGAGGACGATGGAATTGATGTTTCTTCTAATCTTTCGTTTTCGATTAGTTTTCGTAACTCGAATGATATATCTTTTTGTTGTTCGAGTGCGATTGTACGTCCCGTGGGGAATTCTGTGAGTTCATTGAGTTCGGGAGTAGACGGTCGAGATAGAGCGTCGGCTACTATATTCGATGTTCCCGGCGTATAGCGGATGTCCGTAGTAAATTGGCTGATGAACTCCATTTGGCGTAGGCGTCTTGGCGAGGCTGTTTTTCTGTCTTGGTGCAAGGAAGTCGTGAGGGGTTTGTGGTCCGTAATGACACAAAATTCCCGGCCTTCTACGAAGTCGCGGAAATGTTTGATGCCTTCGAAGATAGCTAGGAGTTCTCTATCGAAGGTTGAGTACTTCATCTGAGCTGAGGTCAAGGTTTTTGAAAAAAATCCCAGAGGATTGATTTTTCCGTTGACCTCTTGTTGAAGCACCGCCCCTATTCCTACTTCCGATGCGTCTGTTGTAAGAGATAACCTGCCCTTAGGTGAAGGGTGAGCCAAGAGTGCTGCTGTTTGTAGATCCGATTTGCATTGTTTGAATGCTAATCGGCGTTGCTCCGTCCATTCTATAGGCCTTTTGTCTTTTTTCTTTGAAGGTTGTGGAATAGCTTCGACTAAAGGTTGTTGGTGAATGGCGGCGTGTGGAATGTGCCGACGATAAAAGTTCAGCATTCCTAAAAAACGGCGTAAATCCGTCACTGATGTAGGTAGCGGAAATGTGGTTAAATTATCCACTTTTTTGGGAAGTGGTTTGATGCCGTCTTTGTTGACGAGATGGCCGAGGCATACGACCTCGGTTTTGGCCATAACGCATTTTTCTTTATTGACTGTAAGGCCTTCCGCTGCGAAGATGTCCAGGACCTTTTGAACGTGACGTTTGTGTTCGTTGATTGAAGTGGAAGCTATTAGAATATCGTCGAGAAAGCAGAATACGAAGTTGAGACCTCTGAGTATTTGGTCCATGTACCTCTGCCATGATTGAGCGGCGTTCTTGAGCCCGAAGTTCATTTTTCGGTACTCATATAAGCCAAACGGTGTTATAATGGCTGTTTTGGGTATGTCCGCTGGGTTGACGTCTATATGGTGGAATGCTCGCGATATATCTAATGTTGTGAACACAGAACATCCGTGAAGGTGAGATGAGAAATCCCGTAGGTGAGGAACGGCGTATCGGTCACCGATAGTGCGTTCGTTCAGTCTTCTATAATCCCCACAGAAGCGCCATGTCCCGTTAGGTTTCGGAACGGCGTGCAAGGGGCTCGCCCACGGAGATTTCGATGGCTGTATGATTCCGTCTTTAAGGAGTTGATCGAAACTCTCCTTAGTCTGACGAAGCTGTTCTGGATGAAGGCGGCGGCTTTTAGCTGTGACGGGAGGGCCTTTAGTCTCGATGTAATGTTTCACCGATGAGAGAAGTGAGGACGGTCGTTGGGCTGGTTTATATCGCGCCAGCATGTTCGAAAAGGCCGGAGGGGTAGCTTCTGTTGAGACTCCGGTGTTGACCGTGTTTACGTATCCCTGAATTGGGCGTCGTGAATGTGGGTTGTATAATTGTCTATTTTTGAGATCGACATGAAGTCCGAAATAACTCAAAAAATCTGCGCCGATGATCGGTCGTTTTACGTCGGCGACTATGAAAACCCATTCGTATGCCTCGTTCTCGAGAATTACTTTCGTACGATATTGTCCGTACGTTGATATGGCGGTACCATTTGCTGCGAAGAGAAGTTGATCGTGAGTTCTCCTTTTCCAGTTGAGAAGGTTGTTGGGAATGATTGAAATGCTTGCTCCTGTGTCTATGAGGAAGGGGATGTTGTTCTTCCGGCATTTGACGAAAAGTCTGTTGGAAATGTCGGTGTAAGAGGTGCCCGCCTTGTTATCAGGCGGGCCTCCTAGTTTTCCTGCCAGGACACAGTTTTGAAAGAGCATGGTTTTGAACATTTCAACGCCTTCTTTTTAAAGGTGAAATGGTACCAGCAGAGTCCTCCTTTCCGCGCCGGGGATGGTGATCGGCTGCGCGGACGTTGTCTTTCCGGCTTTTTGACACGAGAGGGTGGCTTACGATCGACCGTTTCGGTGTGTGGTGTAGGATCGATCTGATGTACGGATGTTGTGCTCCGTATCTCGTGAGCTGCGTCGGCGATTGGTGCGAGGAACTCCGCATCTTTCGTCATCCACGGAGCGATGGTGGTTTGCACCTCTACTGGAAGGGCCTTTATCCAGAAGGCTTTAGTGAGGTCTTGCGGCATAAGGTCCCCCAGTTGGTGCTTCATCTTCCGAAGGAGTTGGGAAGGTTTTTGGTCCCCCAGGTGTTGTTGTTGGGTGAGGGCCGTGATCCGTTGATGACGAGAGGGCTCGAAGATGTCGATAAGCCTAGCCTTGAGGTCGTCATAAGGCGTGACGAGTTGCGCCGCTGAGAGGTCTGCCGTTTGTACTGCTACATCGTAGGGAAGCAGAGGGAGCGTCCGGGTGAATCTGGCCCTTTGAGTGTTGATGTGTGCGCCGGTGTAAGCTGCATCGAGTTGAAGGAACCAGAGGCGTGGGTCGTCCCTGTAGAACGGTGGTAGTGTCAAGGGGATTGACACTTTGGCGGCTTCTGCGAAGTCAGGCTGCGGCGGTGGCGCGGGAACTCCGTTGTCGTCCATCTCTTGTGCCGAATAGGAAGTTAAAAACGTGCGGGGTCACCACTGTTGTGTTTGCGTGTCGGCGAGTGAAGGAGCTGACCTTCTCGCTGCGGCGTTTGTTTCTTCTTTAACTCCTACTCAACTAAGAGAGTGTTCCCTAGCCTAACATGAAGTGCTGTCGCATCGGCGGTTCATAACCACACCGAGGTGCTAAGCACTGTGGAGGCAGCTAGCCCGTCAGCCTCGGCGGTTCATAACCACACCGACGGGAAGACGGGATATTTACCTATTGAGCCTAGTACTTCGAGGAGATCCTTATTCGAGGAGAAGGTTTGAGAGCGAAATGACGAAGGCGATAGACTTGACTAGATTGGCATGAGGAAGCATCCCTGAGTGAGCTTATATACTCATTTCGTTAGCTCGGGAGAGAGAGAGGTGGAAGGGTGACGTCATGTCGGCGTATCCCCCGTACCTCGTCTCTCCCTAGTGGGTGGTGACTCACTCAGGGATCCTTCCGGTAGCTTCTTTATTTAAGAACTAATAATTGATGAAATGTGGGTCATTACAATAATAAACCTTTGAGCAATGATTTGCAGCGTTTTTTTTTTGTCGATTCCAAAGTAATTGTAATTTTATACGTAATTTTATTACGAATGTATTTTTCTTGTACAGATATCATTGGACAAAAGTGAGGCATGACTTAAACTGCAATATAAGAAGGGGCTACCGAGGGGAAAGGAAGAAAGTATGACTCACGGCAGGTTCAGTGGTATTGGATAAGGTCAGTTAATGCCTGTAAACGTATATTTGTGGAAAAGGGTGTAGTTCTACGTTGTGGATACCCACCTCCCTGTCGGGCCTCGCGTTCCTTCTTTTGATCGGGTGACAGTACTTCATTTGCACAAAATTTGTTGCGCACGAATCTTATCACAAATTGAAACATATTGATTGCACACGCGTTTGAATCACGTTTCTATTCTTTTCTCGTGAAAGATTCACCTCAAAGACAAAGGAAGGGGAGCACCGTAAAAATAAATAAGTAAATGACTTATAATGGGGAAGACGCCCAGGACTTACCAGACGCCAGCCATAAGGGTGAAAGAAGATGAGGAAGGTGGGAGAGAAGAATGAGTGGAAGGACCACCAGTTTAGGTATGAGCCAAACAGAACGCGGATTGTGCTACCACAGGTTACATCTGCCAAGATGCACAACTCGACTAACTTTTAGCTCCAACACCATTGGTCATAAATCATCTTTATCATGATGTTACAGATTATATGTCCACCACAGAAACTCTTACGTCCCTTTGGCGGATTCTTCTAGAGAAGATAGAACTACTCATCTGTTATCATCATGCAAATCTCCGGCATACTGATATTTTTTCGGACATCTGTCCTCTCAAAAATGGCACGATTTCCTCCCTACTGCCGCAGTAAACCAACCTATTACGTTAAGTCTACGTTGGAATAATGTTCCAATATTGACGTTTATGTCTGATCTACTTCCTTATTCTCATTTTATTGTTGGTTTTGAACACACAAAAAGAAAAAAATGCAAAAAATGTAGAATAAGTGCAAGAGAGATATGAAAAATTAAGGAACCAGACGTACATTTCCACAATGTGTAGACGAGGACTAGTAAGGAATAGTACCAAGAACACAGATTCACAGTAAAGAGAAAGACTCGAGAACTATCTAGTAGAAATTACCTCCTTTGTCGAGTAACTTTGATAAACTTTAACAAAGTTTGTGCCTCATTGTTATGCTTACATACTTGAGGAAACCGCGAACCACATTCAATTTTTCCAAAACCATGGCTTGTGGAATAGAAACCTCCCCACTTCCTTTTATCCAAATTACATCGATAGATTTAGAATTACTAGAATACTGTCAGTCATCCTTCATTCGACCTCAGCAGGAGCATATGAACCTTTGGAATCACCTCAGATTTTATCCGGTGATAATCAGAGATTGGTGATGCTTCAACACGTGTTTCTTCAGTTGGGAAGTTGTCAGAGAGGCGTAGCTGCAAGAGTCACACGTGTAAGGTTTCACGCCTGAAATAAAAAAAAGATTTTTATTCCAAGGTTTTCATTTTGTGAAATACGTATAAGGAGGTTGTTCACAACGAGACTGACTTCTTTAAAATGTTGCTGCATGAGTCAGTAGATGGTAAAGAGCTCCGACAGTGCTCTGAAAGCCTTATCTCATCCTAATGGGTGGATTGGGCTTCGGAGGGCATTGGGGCCTGCAACTACCGGAACTTCCACACTGTCCGTGTGGCAACACTGCCAACAGCGGTACAGTGTTCTAGGGGTAGTTGTGGGACGACAGATACCCTTTGCCGTGCCTGTCAGAGTGGAAATGAACACCTGTATCATGTATTGCTGCAGTGTCCACAAACTCATGGGGGCCACATTCTACGTCATGATGCGGTCACCAAGCAGATAGCAGGTGCCTTGTCATATAGCGGCTGGGATGTTGAAAGGGAGAGATTATACCACACGCCAAGTGACTGGGGAAAGAAGCCTGACATTGTTGCCGTCGAGCCCGACAGGTCCTGCATTATCCTGGATGTCCAAGTTGTCAATGGCAGCATGGACATGGAGCAGACCTGGCGGGCTAGGATAAGTAAGTATGATAGAGATGATTTACGGCAAGCAGTGTCAGAGCTAAAAGGAGTGAAACCCAACAACATCAGGGTTATGGCTGCGACCTTGTTGTGGCACAGAGTGTGGTGAGGGAAAAGTCCCACGGAGTTGCGCGAGTTGGGCATCTCAGTAGGTTTACTCCGTGGTGTCACCAGACGCGTACTGCTCGGCTCATATTTAAACTTGTGGTCATTTTATAGAGGCACTTCCTTTCATCCCTCTCTCCCTCTTCACCTTCCTCATCATCCCTCATCCCTAGGGCCGGCGTCAGGTGAGTCCTGGGCATTCTCTCCATTATATTTGATTTATTTATTTATTTTGTTTTACGGCGTGCCCCCTCCGTCAGATAGACCTTTAGTCTTTGAGGGGAGATTATTTTTAAAAAAATATAATAATAATAATAATTTGCAGTTTTTATCTCGAGAGCCGGGTGTCCAAGTAACAGTCTGGACTCGAGGCGCCTGCTTCTCTTCATCTCGCCCATCTCTTCTTTATTGTGACTCGACTCAGGGTAGTCCGCATCTTCAAGTTATGTGGGATTCAAACAAACACATTCTTTCCTCTCTCGATGAAACTCAGCCCGAAACCACATAACTTATTAATTAGGGAGTATAAAAAGTTTGGGCAGGAACAAAGTGCATTATCTAGGTATTCTACTATACTTTTTACACAAAGGTTGCTACCGTTGAATAAAAAAGTTGATATCCCTACATCATGACTCTCAAATTCTTTCCTCAATCTTTCTCAAAAACCACCTTTTGAGTTGACTCAGTAAGTACAACCTCCTCATCGTGATCCACCTCTACCAACACTATCGGAGGTCATGAAAGTTCAACTAAATGAAGATAAATATTTGTATAGTCATAAAACAATGCGACGCTAGTTAAAAGTGTGTTAACCCAATTTATATGAAATTGCGTGTTTTACCTGTATGTATGAAGCTGTGCTTCTTCAGGTTATAGGAAAATGCTGTTGCATAATCGCAAAGGTTGCAAACGTATGGACGTTCCCCTGCAAACCAAATCAAATGTATTCAAAAAAATCAACAAATCGTCTGTATTCATTTCCTACGAAAAGAATTTTGTACACGACTTGACTTGCAGTTTCACTTCTTTCAGAATGGCCATACTTTTGTCGAGGTGAAATTTATTAACAATTCTGTAGTGGGACTTTCCGTCTATGATTTCTCCGGTGGGGACTTAGGAATTTCTGGACAAATGGAGACTAAGAATTGTCAACTTTATTGGGATTTGGTTCCAACAGCGAAATCCTCCTCTTTCACCAAATTTTCGAAAAATTTATTATCTTCATCAGGGCTCAGAGGATGAGTTTAGGTTTGAACATCAAACCACGGTCGGGAATGAAGAAGTTGTACAAACCAGGAACACTAATCATGAAATTGGTGTTAAAAAACTTGACTATTATAACTAAAAATTGGAATAAACACAATAACATCAGGCTTTAAATTTAATAATATTGGTAAAACAAAATAAGACAGCCAGAAAGACGCAACAACAATAATAATGACTAGAATTCCTTCCAGAATTATTCTAGTTTTTTTAACACCAATTTCATGATTGGTGAAAGAGATTCGAAAATTTGGTGAAAGAGGAGGATTTTGCTGTTGGACCCAAATCCCAATAAAGTTGACATAATTTACTTTGGGTCGATTGTCATACATTACTGAGACTAAGAACCATCAACAACCTAGTCATCTACATCTGATTGGCGGATGGCCTGAGGGGTAACCTATGGAATTAGATTTTTAATCGAAAGTAGACTACATCCTGAGAATTTTGACACCAACCTCGACCTTCTAGCGTGAGTAGATCTGTTTCTATGATTTTTCGCGCCCATCTCGCCTGGGCGGGACCCCCCAGCCCACTGTGACGTCATAAACGGTCGAGAGTCTCCCGCGAACGTTCAAGGTGGAAACATCGACATCAGAGCTCAGTGAAACCAAAATATTTGCCCCGTGCCGTGAGGCCTCCACCGGTCGGCAATGAACTTGGACCGCGAAGGCGAGCTGACGGTAGCGAAAATCGTGACACAAGCAGAGGCTAGCCTTGCGCAACATCAACAGAGAACCAGCACAATCCAAGATGCGTTACTCAGAAATGCATTCAGTGAGTTATATAGTTTAATTAAATCTCTCTGTGATTATTTAACTCAATGTAACGAAGTCGTTATTGGTGAAAAGAAAAAAGTCATCGACCTTCAAGCTAAACTTGATGAAGTAGAACATGGGGAGAACTATCATACAGACTCAAGTGATCTTGCTAATGAAGTCGGAGACGATGAAGTTCGATCGTACAATGCCACTGGAGTTGAATTCAAACCAGTGAAGGTACCTCAAAATAAAAATAGGAAACAACAGGCACAAAAACCCCAATCAAAAGAAGAACCAAAACCTCCTCCATTTACGCTAGAAGCACTCAAAGATGCCGATGGCTTTAAACATATAAGAACATGGTTAACAACGATTGTACCAAATGTCACCCTCACTCTCCTTGGTGACGGAAAAGTCAAGATTAACACGGACACGTCTGATGATTTTCGTGCAATTCGATCAGAGCTTATTAATAAACAATGTCCATTTACGACATACCAAAACAAACAGGAACGGCCTTACACAGTCATGCTAAAAGGACTTCCAAGGGGGCTTGCTTCAGAAGAGCTCAAAGATGCATTTTCTCACGAATATCCAAACCTCAAAGTCCTAAATGTAACCCAAAAATTGAAATGGGGAACAAAAGCACCTATTGATATGTATATAGTTGATTTTGCCCCAGGAACCAACCCTGACACTATACATGGAATTACTAAGTTTTACTCGTCGAAGGTAAAATTTGAAAACCTCAAACCTAATAAAATTGTGTCTCAATGTAAGAGGTGCCAATCATGGGCACACACCAAAAACTACTGCACGAAAATGGAAAGGTGCGTTAAATGCGCAGGCTTTCATCCCACAGAAAAGTGCACCAAACCTCGCACCACCCCAGCCAAATGTGCAAATTGCGGTGATTCTCATACAGCTAATTACCGCAAATGTCCAGCTGCCATTGAAGCTGTCGAGATTCAGAAAAAAAGATCTCAAGGCCCAAAGGCCTCTCAAAATGACGATAAACAAACCATACCAAATAACAAGGGTAAAAAAGTTTTCATACCAAAAACTCCAATCCATGAGAAAAACCAACATTTCGGTCATCAGCCTTCATACGCTCAAGCGGTAGGTGGCAGAGGCACCCAGCCTACAGCCATGCAGTCTGATAATAGTATACAGTCGTTATTGCAAAACATACTTGCAAATCAAAGCAGAATAGAAAACACTCTGTCCAACGTCAATCAAAGATTAACTGCCCTTGAAAAAGGTTGCAATCAATCACGAAAGAAATCACCATGATGCGCAACCCACGAATTATGTGCTGGAATGCCAATGGACTCTTGTCCCGAAAATTGGAATTGGAGACGATCCTTAATATAAACAAAATAGACATCTGCCTAATTTCTGAGACTCACTTTACCAAGGAGTCATATTTTAAAATCAAAGGATTCAAGTCCTATAATGCTCTCCATCCCAGCAATAATGCAAGAGGAGGCAGCATGGTACTGATCAAAGAAAATATAAAGCATCATGAATGTGTCAAAATAGAGGAAGAAAAGCTTCAAATATGTGCAATCACCATCAGTACAAAATCCTTTGAAGCCGATATTGCCAGTATCTACATTCCACCAAGGCATATCATAAAAGAAGAAGAATTTGCTGAAGCGTTTTCCCTACTAGGAAATCGCTTTATAATCGGCGGGGACTTCAACGCTAAACACACGTATTGGGGTTCGCGACTTAGTACACCTCGTGGTACGCAACTTCTCAAGTATGTACAATCAAATAACTGTATACCGTTGTCAAGTGGGAAACCAACATACTGGCCAACAGACATTAAGAAGAGGCCTGATTTAATTGATTTCTTCATCATGAAAAATATCTCAGCGAACTATGCACTTGTTGAGGACTGCGCTGACCTCAGCTCGGACCATTCGCCAATAGTTCTCACACTAAGTGAAACGATTATTCTCAAACCACATAATCCAGTCCTAGTGAACAAAAAGACAGATTGGGATCAGTTCAAAATCAACGTAAATCAACACATTGATCTCAGTGTGGCACTGACATCACCGGATGAAATTGATAGAGAGCTAGGTCAACTAGTTCACTCCATCCAAACTGCGGCATGGCAAAACACCCCTGAAGAAACGAGAAAGCTGAAGGGCCTCAACTATCCGTGCGAAGTTGTAAATACGATCAGAGAAAAACGAAAAGCTAGACGTAAATGGCAACATTTACGTATCCCCACTCTCAAAACTGAATGGTACAAACTTGACTACAAATTGAAGAAAATGATGGAACAGATACAAGAAGAAACCCAAGAAGATCTTCTCACGTCGCTCACCAGTCATCGAGACACTGAATATTCTCTCTGGAAGGCAACAAAGCACTTGAAGAGACCTATCATCCAAGCACCACCTATTAAAGATACAACTAATAACAAGTGGATAAAAACCAATCAAGAAAAGGCTGATGCTTTTGCTCGTCATCTAGCAGATACTTTCACGCCCAATTCTGGTTGTCCTAATGAGGAATCTCTCAAAGAAGTTCCCTTGGGAGATCAACAAATCGACATCCCATTGGTCACTATCAAAGAAATACAAAACACCATCAACACCAAGATAAATCCAAAGAAGGCCCCTGGATATGACCTGATCACTGGACAAGTCCTCAAACACCTTCCGCGGAAGACGCTTGTAAAGATCACACAAATCATAAATGCTTCTATCAAACTTCGGTATGTTCCACAACTGTGGAAACTTGCTGAAACTTCAACTTTAAAACTTAAAAGATCCATCGAGAAACTCCATGACTGGACAATTAAGTGGAGAATCAAGATGAATGAAGCCAAATCAGTCCATGTTGATTTTACCAACCGCCATATCAAACATATACCAATATATCTTAATGGCAAAGTCATCCCTTATGCTAATGAGGCAAAATATCTGGGTATGACTCTGGATACGAAACTCCGCTGGAGGGTGCATGTGAAAAATAAAAGAACAGAACTGGACATTAAACTCCAAAAAATGTATTGGTTGGTTGGTAGACGATCAAAATTGTCAATACAGAACAAACTAACCTTATACAATCAGGTCCTTAAGCCAGTCTGGACATATGGTGCACAACTGTGGGGCTGCACCTCTCAAAGCAATCGTGACATTATACAGCGTTTTCAGAACAAAGTACTGCGCTCATGCGTTGATGCGTATTGGTACTCAACCAATGACGACATCCATAAGGACCTTAAAATTCCCGACAAATGAAGTATGGAGGTGTGCTATGTACCACACTCTCTTATCAGTTATTTATATACATTGTCAGAGAAATGTTGCTAATAAGTTGAATTACTTGGTGCAATAAATATAATTTGAAAAAAAAAATAATAAAAATAAACGGTCGAAACTTTAAAAATTCATAGGTAAAGATTTACACACGCTAGAAGGTTGCGGTTGGTACCAAAATTCTCAGAATGAGGTCTACCTTAGATTAAAAATAACAATAAACAGTTTTTCCTACCCAGGCCCTATTTAATAATGGGGGGGGGGGAACATTGTAAAGAATAAATAAATAATCAATGAAAAATATAGAAGAAGTAGTACCCCTATATTTATGACGTCGTGGTCACCAATTTATAGAGGGTACTTCTCCTATACGACTCCTATAGGATTGATACAAGATAAAAGAAAACTTTAATAACTTCTAGAACAACTTTAAAATAACTTTGAATAACTTTAAAATCATTTTCAAAACTTTAATAACTTGACTTCACTCCAAGAATTCTCGGAAGAGAATGAAAATTTTATTGTTTTAAGTCAACTAGGGGTCTGTTCGGAGAGGCAGTCTGGAACCAGTTCGGAACCAAACCGGAACCGAAAAGGGGAGGGGATAGAGGCGAATGGACTCCTCCAAACCGTTCAGAACCACCTGTCCGAACAGACCATAGAATGACACATGGCCAACTAGTTCAAATAATTAAATGAGTAAATTAAAAACAGAAAAATAAAACGACTGTAGGTAGGTACCCTACAAAAAAAACGCTGCAAATCATTGCTCAAAGGTTTATTATTTTCTGTATAGATCACCCTTCTGTATAGATCACTGGTTCTCCATCAATAGCACCTACCACCATCTGTATTCTCCCTTGACCTTCCCTCTCAAATTTCAGCTTCCTGCGTTCAATAGGAGTAAAAATGGCTTTGGAACTCACTCAGCTGATCAGTGATCTGAAGAGTGAAGAAGATCTCCTCGAATGCTGGAGACGCCTGGAAGAGCACTTCCATTCAATAGGATTGAAAATGGCTTCGGAGCTCACTCAGCTGATCAGTGATCTGAAGAGTGAAGAAGATCTCCTCGAATGCTGGAGACGCCTGGAAGAGCACTTCCATTCAATAGGATTGAAAATGGCTTCGGAGCTCACTCAGCTGATCAGTGATCTGAGGAGTGAAGAAGATCTCCTCGAATGCTGGAGACGCCTGGAAGAGCACTTCCATTCAATAGGATTGAAAATGGCTTCGGAGCTCACTCAGCTGATCAGTGATCTGAGGAGTGAAGAAGATCTTCTCGAATGCTGGAGACGCCTGGAAGAGCACTTCCATTCAATAGGATTGGAAATGGCTTCGGAGCTCACTCAGCTGATCAGTGATCTGAAGAGTGAAGAAGCCTTTGAGCAATGATTTGCAGCATTTCTTACCCACCAACATTTTTTTTTACCTACCAACTTTTTCTTACCTACCAGCTAGGTACTACCTACCACAACATACTGGCTTCACACCTTCACAATCAAGTTTATTAGAAAGAACTAAACGCTTCACACTCGATTAAAAAAATAGAAAGGTTCATAATATGAAGCTTCCATGTTATGGAAATTTGATTACTGGTTACGCAGAAGGCAAAACTGTATACAAATCGAAGAAATGAACAGCGATCGCATTTTAGTCCGATAAAATTTGAACGGAGATTAGACCTCTTTTGCACACTCATGATTCTGTTTTATCGAAGGAAAACCTTCAAGTACTCGTAGGGGCCGAACGGTTTGTCCTACAGAGCTCCGGGTGGTCTCAAAAATTTTTAAAAATTCAATACTATTTAAAATTGGTGAAAAAACAATACCTTTATTTCGAGAGTTTTCGAGCTAGGGCACTCTTGAAAATTTCAACCCTTAATTTTCACCCCTTATAAGTGACCTACATCAACCAAAAGCTTCGCGGCACAACTAGACCCCAAATGGAGCCCATATACCAAATTTGAACCAAATCGGTCAGGTGTTGCTAAGAAAAGTGCCGCGTACGGCGGACGGACGGAAATTTTTTTATTCGATTTTCGTAATCTACGTACCTTGAAACGTAAAACATCAAATTTTGAGGGGGGGTTAAAATTTTTTTTCTTGCTCGATTCCAAAGGCTTATTATTGAAAATAATAAACCAATATGATATTATTATTTTTTAAATATCCAGAAGGAAATGTAATCTAATTTTACAACTGAAAAACAAATTTATTTAAATTTGATAATTTAAGTCAGTAATATGTTCTTTGTATTATGAAATTTTGATGTACTTACTCACCAGTGTGAATACGCATATGAGACTTGAGTTGACTCGCGTGGTTTGCTGTGTATTCACAAAGATGGCAAAAATATGGTCTTTCGCCTGAAACAAAAACCAAAACGTCAGGATCTAGATAGGCGCCATATTGAGAAAAATGGGGAATTTGCCTCAAATTTAGATTCTTAAATTTCAAGTCGAATCCTATAGCAGGGATTAACACCAGAAATACCCAAGGGAAAGAATTACTGTAGAAGAAAATGCCAACAAGTGAAGCCTCTGTCAAAAAACACTACCAAAATCGAGGGAGGTTGAGGATGTCACCACTTCGGGGTTAGGGATGGGTATTGATACTCGATATTTCAAAATATCGATACTTTCGTACTGATACTCGATATTTTAGTATCGATACTGCACTATCCGATATTTTTGGATATCGATACTTTGGATCCAATATTTCTAAATATCGAATATCGATACAGTTCTCGCGGAAAATTTAACATAATGGCTGAAAAATGAAGAAAGGTAGAGAGACTTTTGGGTCATTACTCTTGGAAAAAATCACTCTTGATAGTGAAAAATGAATAAACAGTGTTGAAAACTCGGCGCTTTGCGCCTCGGCGGGGGGCTCCGCCCCCCTGCACCCCCCGGTTTATTTCTTTTTCCATACTCTGTATGAAATCGTAGGAACACAGAATGTGTTTTTGCGATGCTAGTCATCCGTTAAATAAAAAACAACAATAATAAATGTGGAGTCTTTGGCAATAATAAAATAAATAATTGTTAGACATTTAATTTGGTCTAAAACCCTATAAATGTTATATAAATAAATATGTAACTACAAGAAAAATACTATATAAATTGAGAGCTTTCCAACGAATGGTGAACAATTTCTGTGCAATGAACACTGCGGGAGTTCTATTTCCTTACCAACGGCTTGGTTGCACGTGAAAATCATTATAAAAGGCGCGTAACGGTTTTTTCTGTCGCTTTTTCGTGACGATTTTTTTTCGGTAGGTCATCGCAAAAACACATTCTGTGTTAAAATTATTTTTCTTGAGAATATTTGATAATAATGATAGTTTGCGACACTAAGGTATCGATACTCGATATTTTAAAATATCGATACTCACGCCCAACGATACTCGTGATATCGATACTTGGATACGATACAGTATCGATACAAAATATCGATACTTTTGTAACGATACCCAACCTTATTTGGGGTTTCCTCCCGCAATGACGCAAAAACTGACCGAATTCACACTGCTGCTATGGTGATGCATAAAAGAAGTATCTCAGCAAATAGTATCAAAGAACGACAACAGGTAGTGTTTGCGTTTGAAATAAGGCGCTGGAACTTCGAGTTCTCCCATTGAGAATGCTGAGATCTCTACTAGCCTCCCCTAAAATCTGTATCTTTAGTAATTCATCCATAGTTCGCTGGTTCATCCGGCTTGAAGGACCATAGATATTGCAGCAGATTTATCAGCGGACAATCAACATCACGGTCCAATGATTGGTAAAAGGAAAGAGAAGGAAATATCGAGTCAAATATGAAGACGGGAATTTCGAAATTAAATTCTTGGAGACATACCTCGGTGCTGCGCAGGTTTACCTTAGGGGCCCCTAGGTTTGGTGATACTGAAGATGGCGACGAAACTTCGGAGGCAGGATTTGGACCAAGGAAGTGGCAGAGGGTAGTATTACAGCGTATTTTTAAGGATTTCTCTTTAAATTCTCCCACCAATTTCATTGCTAATTACTAATTAGGCTGGGGAATTGAAACCTTGCATGGATAATCAGTAGGCAAGTAGGAATCGAATGGGAGACGAAAACAATTCTTTTTCCATGATATGATGAAGCTATAAGCCACACCCACTTGGCAGGCGCTTTAATTTTTTCTCCGTCAATTCCTACTTTCTAAGATCCTGTTGCAGATGTGTAGGTAAGTTTACAATAACTTGGAGTTCTACGATGTATGTTTACTGGAGAGCAAATGAGAGCATAATTACCTGTGTGGATTCTTGAATGCTTCTTCAAGTCACTGGCGCTGGCCGCACAGTAGGTGCAGGTTTTGCACGCATAAGGTCTCTCACCTGTGAAATGACAGTACGATATTTTACCAGGAAAACGCTCAGGAAAGCTTCCAAGGACTTGGAAACAACACGAAACATCCAAAACCTGCATGGGCTTTCCAAAAATCTAACATGAAAGCGTGACATATTTGAGGCTGTGTCCATGTTTACGAAATTACCATCAATGGAGAATCACGTTAAAAGCAATATTTTCCAAGAACCAGGTGTTGTGATTATTGTGGAGAAGGAAGCAGGTAGGATGTCGTTATCCTTTATCATTCAAGTTTAATTTGGTTAGCGCTTTCGGGGCGAGCTGTGGCTTCTTTTTCAAGCCTATGTTCAATCTTCAATGGCTTCAGAAAAGGGCCTCAGCTCGCCCCGAAAGCGCTAGCCAAATTAAACTTGAATGATAAAGGGTAACGACATCCTATCTGCTTCCTTCTCCACAACAATCACAATATGACTACAGCAGGAGTACAGAACAACAAGAACCAGGTGAGGATCTTTCCTGTACCGAAAAGAAAATCATCGGTGACAAAAAGACATACGATTCGCTTTTGGTTTATTATCTAATATAATAAAACGCCAACCGTACGTACGTACGTACGTATGCACGGAGGGGTCGTGGGAGGCGGGACGAGTCGGAGGGGCGGGAGGGGGGGAATCGGAGGCGGGAGGAGCCGGAGGGAGTGGGATGCGGGGAGAGTCGGAAGAAGCGTTTTGCCTACTTTTAGTAGGCTTTTCAGCTAGTTTTCAATAATAAGCCTTTGGAATCGAGCAAGAAAAAACATTTTTTAACCCCCCCTTCAAAATTTGATGTTTTACGTTTCAAGGTACGTAGAATACGAAAATCGAATAAAAAAATTTCCGTCCGTCCGCCGTACGCGGCACTTTTCTTAGCAACACTGGACCGATTTGGTTCAAATTTGGTATATGGGCTCCATTTGGGGTCTAGTTGTGCCGCGAAGCTTTTGGTTGATGTAGGTCACTTCTAAGGGGTGAAAATTAAGGGTTGAAATTTTCAAGAGTGCCCTAGCTCGAAAACTCTCGAAATAAAGGTATCGTTTTTTCACCAATTTTAAATAGTATTGAATTTTTAAAAATTTTTGAGACCACCCGGAGCTCTGTAGGACAAACTTTTCGGTCCCGACGAGTACTTGAAGGTTTTCCTTCGATAAAACAGAATCATGAGTGTAAATCGCAAAAGAGGTCTAATGTCCATTCAAATTTTATCGGACTAAAATGCGATCGCTGTTCATTTCTTCGATTTGTATACAGTTTTGCCTTCTGCGCAACCAGTAATCAAATTTCCGTATGAAGCTTTCTATTTTTCGAATCGAGTGTGAAGCGTTTAGTTCTTTCTAGCCAGTATGGTGTGGTAGGTAGTACCTAGCTGGAAGGTAAAAAAAAGTTGGTAGGTAAAAAAAATGTTGGTGGGTAAAAAACGCTGCAAATCATTGCTCAAAGGCTTCTTCACTCTTCAGATCACTGATCAGCTGAGTGAGCTACGAAGCCATTTTCAATCCTATTGAATGGAAGTGCTCCTCCAGGCGTCTCCAGCATTCGAGGAGATCTTCTTCACTCTTCAGATCACTGATCAGCTGAGTGAGCTCCAAAGCCATTTTCAATCCTATTGAACGCAGGAAGCTGAAATTTGAGAGGGAAGGTCAAGGGAGAATACAGATGGTGGTAGGTGCTATTGATGGAGAACCAGTGATCTATACAGAAGGGTGATCTATACAGAAAATAATAAACCTTTGAGCAATGATTTGCAGCGTTTTTAACAATATTCAAGTTGAATCTTACCTGTATGCGTTCTTAGGTGTCGTTTGAGGTTACTAGAAGTGGACCCTATGTACTCGCAGTGTTGGCAGGCGAACGAATTTGATTCTGGAAGGGTTAAAATTTATCATAATTATTTCTCTTAGAGGATATTTCTCAAGAATATCCGTGAAAGTAGTAAAAACATTTTCCAATCATACCCTTCATAAATGAAATGGTTTCGCTGGACGACGGGATATTCGCTACTTGCGGACTTCTGAAGCACAAATCGGATCCATTCACCTCTCGAATAACAACTCCTTCGCTGTCAGGTGTTAGATGATCTGCTGCTGTTCTGGAAATTATGACAATTTAATAAGATTATGAAATTTAGTGGAATTTTTTATTTTTTTATTTAAATATAGTTATGTGATTTTAATACAAATTTTTTATGACATTTTTGAAGTGTGAGCAGTGTCTTGATAACACCCTATTAATTTTATCGCCAAGGGGAAATAGTAGTGCTCACTATGTAATTTTCTTCGAACATGATAAAACTGTTTAAATATGGAATGTAAGACAGGAAGATGATTGCTAATTGAGTAACTTCGATTAGATCAATCAAACCAATTAACTTTTCCATCAGGAGGTTTGCAATTGGACAGCAGATTACAGCCTTCTAAATCGCCGTCTAAAATCTGTTTTGATAGTTAAATGGCGCTGATGGAAAGCTTTTTGCCATCCAGTTACACAAACAGAAGCTCGCGTTACTCTTGAATTTCAGATAGATTGATTCATCAGATTCTATATTTTTACGTCAATGAGTTCCATAGTGTATATTCCCTGTCGTGAATACATCAAACCCCAATCAATATTTTTCGACTATATCGAATATACCTAACATTAACGTGATTAACACGTTGAAACTGGGGAAAAAAATGCGTTGGCCCACTGTCGCGGAGACATTTTTTTTCGTGAAGTGCGCAAAGATAAGGTGTCACTTTGATTTCATCTCTGGATTGAACCGTTTGTTTAATCTATCACGAAAAACAGCTAGAAAAGAACGGTAACGGAGAACAAAAGAATAGGAGCATTGAACCTTTTGCGAACGTGTTTGCGTGACATTGACGCTGCCACCCACAGGGGCCCCGGGATTTGCGTGACATAGACGCAATCTACGTTCAATGTGTTAAGACAAAAAATCGCGAAAACAAGCATTATGAATTAACGTAGGCAGCATAAAATAATAAGCAATATGATATATAATAAGCATTATGAATTAACATTTTCAATTTATAATATAGGTACTAAAAAACAAGCTGAGGAACCGACTGTCCATTGAGGTGATCCAAAATATTTTAATGATTAGGTCATACCTTCACAATGAAGGGATCTCATGCAAAAATGTTAACCCAACTGACAAAATGGTAGCCCGTTTCAACGTGAAAATGTATGATCACATCAGTGAATCTGACAGAGCTGAAATTGAGGAGGTTTTGGAGATGGGGGTAGAATGCGACCTCGGTTTTTGATATTTGATTTTTTGTACAAAATAGTACCCTACCTACGATACTTACTGAAGATACTAGTTTATTTCTTGTTAAATGTTTTTAGTGTTTTTTCAACCTTAATGACCACATATTGCTAATAAAATAATTGTATTGTATTCATTGGTATTTTTATTTCATCCTTTACTTTCTGGGTTTTTCTTCATAGGGGGATTTGGGTTTTTTCGTGGTTGGCTCAGGGGGTTTTGGTGGCCGCATGTTGGCAACACTGTTTCATTTGCGCTTCCAGAGGTAGCGCTACCTCAGAGGGGCACAGCTCCTCCTATGAAGTCAGATTGGTTTGAAAATCTGTTACATTGCAACCCCATGCTCCCATGAACAGATTGCCACTACATTTCAAATTTCCATCTTCCATTAAAACTCTGAATTTTTGGATGCTTTTTCGAGCAGCAAACTATGGTTTTCTTCCATATTAGTGAATCCTCTTTCAAAAAATAAGAATAATAATAATAAAAAAACGCTGCAAATTATTACACAATGTTTCATTATTTTTCTACATAGATCACTCGTCTGCAAAGCCACCAACCATCCAACATGAAGAAAAACATCGATCGCATTTCGGTCACCTAAAATTTGAACGGAGATTAGGCCTCTTCTGCGATTCACAGTCGTATTTCTGATTTATCGTATGTCCAACCCTTAAATTGTCGTAGGGAGCGAACGGTTCGTCCTACAGGGCTCCGCGTGCAAAAAATTCCATAGAATCTTAAATTAAAGGAAAAATAATACCTTTATATCGACATTTATTGAGTTAGGGTGTTTTCAAAATTTCAAAATTGATTTTTGAATCCTTAGAAGTTACCTAAATCAACCAAAATCTTCGGGCACAACTAGACCCCAAATGGAGCCTACATACCAAATTTTTTCTAAATCGGTCAATGCCTCAAAATCGGAAATTTTTATTCGATATTTGGGTTCTACGTACCTTGAAACGTAAACCATAAAAAATTTTGAGGGGGTGTTAAAAAAAATTTCGTGGTCGATTCCAAAGGTTCATTATTGAAAATAATAAACCAAAATGTGAGGCTAAGTCCCCACTAGAGCGACACAACATGGAAGAAGATGGACAATCAAATTTGAAGAGCCATGAGCTCAGGGTAGATGCTAGTATTATGACAGGCTCCAGCACAGGGGAACAAACATTTTTCTTGTGTTTAATGCTCCAGACTTCTTTGCTCATCACATGGAAAATCACTTCAGAGAGAATGCTTGGAGAATATGTCAAAAACTGATAATCATGAAGTCGTATGAACTAACTGCGTGCTCTGTGTTATACTAGTCCGCAATACACGCAGGTATTGCAAAATTTCTTCTCAGTGCAGGCGGTGTAACGGTGCCTTACCTGATACTTATTAATAAATTTTTATTAAGATACCACTTGAAAATACACAGAATAGACTAAACTATTCATTGCTGGGTGGTTAATTCATTGAGATCGTAAAACAACATAGCATAATATCAATAAATTGCTAGTACTTACGAATCGTCCATGGACTTATCTGCTGTAAATGACTAGAGATAAGTACGTAGCTAACGCAACAGCAAATTAAATGAAGAATGTTTCCATAACATCCTTAATCATGTTGTTAAGCTTCTTCTTTAGATGTCGGCACTCATGATCAACTAAACACTGATATCGGATGAGAGAAGCGTTATCTCTTGTCAAAATATCAACTGCTGCTTGTTTGAAGCGATGTCGACACAACTTTGAAACAGTGTGGATGAAGCCGACTGTTACTTGTTACCTAAAGGCAAGATGCAATTTATAAAACATCTAACATCTAAATTAGAATTTTATTCTCGAAGTACCACCAAACAGTGAGTTTTAATAAAATGTTAAACATTGTACGTAATTTTCTTTAAAAGTAGGTTTCGACAACTGCTTGCAGGCATGTGATTCAAGATCATGTTCTGACCACTCGTCGGTAAGTGGTCAGCAACATGGTAGCTAATCGCTATCAATTTTAGTTGATAAATGTCAGACAGTGTAATAGCTCCACACTAGACATAACTTGGAGAAATTAAATAGGTATTATTCATAAAATTATCGAGTAGAACTAATTATAATTTCTTACGTACGAAATAATATGATCTTTACTATCATGTTGCTGCTTTTATTTTACAAAAATAGCAACACGATTGTGAATTTATTGAGATTATTAGATCATGATTTTTCTATAAAGGCCGCCACAGAAGAGTAGGTACTCCATCCGGTGTGTCATGGAAGACGATTTTTTTTTTTGTACGTCTAAACACCTTGTATTCTTGTCACACCTTGTCTATACACCTTGTATTCACCTTTATTCTGGTACCAATCTACATGATTCTTTTTAAAATGTGTTTTACCAGTATCCATGGTGTACCTGTTTCAAACGTATTTTATTTTGGTTTGTTGGAAGTGTCGAAAATTAGTGAAAATAGTTGAAAAGCGCGGTTGCTGATTTCGGCGAGATTGTTCGAGATTCACGTACCTAACCTTCGACTAAGTCGTTGACGGACGATTTGTATATATTCGAATTCAAGGTCTGATTGTTAGCTTTAAAATGAGGTTCTGTGTAAGGGAGAAGAGAGGAAGGGGAAATTAAAGTGGGTTATTGGCGAAGAACCTGCATGAACCTCACCAAACGTGTTGATGCATGTTCAAGTAAGTTTGTCAACCAAATATCGATAATTTGAATATATCCATCCATCTTCCAATTTTTCTATTTTTATTATTATTTCTCATCTAATTTTGATAAAATTTTCAGGGATTATGCGGATTAGGTGGTAGATGGGCCCCTATGAAAATCATCTCCCCCAGACCAATATTAGTTGCTGCGCATGCGCAAACGTGAATTCCTTGTAACAGCCATAACTTCTACATTTCCCATCCGATTTCGTTGAAATTTCTCAGGATTGTTCAGATTGGCGTGTAGATGGTCCCCTATGAGGGTATTGGAAGGTATTTAGAGATTGATGTATTGAGATTAACTACTATGTATCGGACCGTCTATACAATCGGGTTATGAATACGAGAAAGCTATGTACCACACCCACATGGCAGACTTTTTTTTTCATTTCAGAAAAATTATTCAACGAACCACAAAATTATTATTGACCATATTGATGATTATAGCTTGAAAATTTCTTGAAGAATTCAAAGAGTTTAGTGCAATAAGCCATTATTTTAGGAATTATTCGCTGGTGAAAATTTATTTTGGGTTTTTCTCGAAACTCCGTTTTGGTTTATTTTCAATAATGAATCTTTGGAATCGACCAAGAAAAAAATTTGTTCAACCTCCTCAAAATTTGTTGGTTTACGTTTCTAGGTACGTAGAGATCAAAAATAGAATACAATTTTGGCAGTCCGCGGCACTTTCCTTAGTTCTCATGTACAATTCTTATGAAATTTTGTATATGGGCTCCATTTGGGTAGTTGGTAATTTAGGTAGTTGTGCCCCGAAGCTTTTGGTTGATGTAGGTCACTTCTAAGGGTTGAAGAATAAGGGCTGACATTTTCAAAATGCCCTGGCTCAAAAAATTTCGATATTAAGGTATTGTTTTCTTTTTCAATTTAAAATATTATTGAATTTTTAGAATCAAATGAGACCACCCAGAGCTCTATAGGGCCAACCATTCGCTACCTATGAGAACTCAAGGGTTGGACTTACCATAAATCAGAAACACAGTGTGAATCGCAAATAGAAGAGGCCTAATCACCGTCCAAAATTTAGGAGACTTAGAGTTGTACTCAGTTTTGCGCCCTTAGCAACTAGTAGTCCAATTTCCTATTGAAGGCACCCGCAACTCCCTATTTCTTCGCATTGAGTGTGAAGCATTTATTTCGTCAAAATAAACTCGATTGTGAAGGTAAAATATGGTTGGTAGTTGGTGACAATAGCAAAGCTGTGATCTTTGCAGGCGAGTGATCTATACAGAAAAATAATATTGCTTCAATATTCATAAAGACACTAACCTGTCGAAAAGGATCAAACACGACGAAAAACATGGAAAACACAACAAAATAAAATAGCTGTCCTAAGACAAATTCACAAGTGTTGGAGCCAGGGGTTTTTAAACAGTGTTGCCAATGCCTTGGGTGGTCAAAAATAATTTTTATTTGTTGGACTTGATTCATGTGATACTCCACTTGATACTGAGCGTATCTGTTGGGAGATTTACAAACTACTGCAGCCGCAGCATGCTGATAAACTCATTGTACACCTGAGTGTACATGGAGACTGAAAGGGTTAATAATTTGAAACGTGTTTGGACGTAGCGCCTTTGTGCTGTAAGAGGGATAACGAACAGTTAGGTGATGAGAAGGTAGTCTACCAAGTAGGTGTAGCTCACAGCTTCCTCGTCATTCGTGACCTGGTTGGGTTGGAAATGAGGTAGGAGGTCTTCAGATATCCAAAGTACCCACCTAAAAATACATTAATAACGAATATAAGAGTGGCAATACATGTAGGTATATTCCGAAAATCCTTGAATATTTCAAATTTAGCCACAACTTTTAAAGTTTGAGCCCCTGTAATTTTGATAAATACTAACCCGGAACGAGGAACGAACCGGCGACCGACTGAGACTCCCTTAATTCCAGTATAGTTATTGAAGTACTACCTACGTTTGAGATTGTACAGCGAGTTTAATTTCTTCCATATTTATTTTATTATTCCTAATTTCAACCATAAACTTCCAAGTTTTAGTACATTTGACCTGATGGGTCTCCGAATCATCTGGCTAAATAATATTTCTTTTCCACAGATAAATTTAAAAAAATGACTCCTGCTGTGAAAAAACTTAGGCCCGCCATTTTTTTCTCGCATATTCACAATTACACACAGGTTTATATACTGGGCATGTTTGGGTGGCAGCAATAAACCTTATTTACCACAATAATCAGAACCATCTCTACGGAACCTCAGTCATCTTTCATTCTTCAATGGCGGACGATGGGAACATTTCCATGCGTTTAAACAACACTAAATTATTCAAGGTGTGAACTTTTGTGAGCTCGGTAAATCATCTTCCGCACAAACTCCCGCATCTCTCGAGACATGGAAGGAGTTGCACCACAATGAGTCGAAGGCCTTTTGCAAATCCCCGAAAGAAACGGAACGGACAATAAAATTTGCGATGCCTTCTTAATAGTTGAAACCGCGCAGGAGGTGTCACAATGGCGGTGGACATTTTAGTTTTTATGTAATAGTTCAGTCGGGCGTCGGTGATAAATATCTTTGGTTTGCTTTTTTACGTAACGATATGTCGCGATGAGCCCCCCCCAAAAAAAAGCCGCCAGAAGTTCAATAGGCAACCGCGAAACTTGTGGAGCCTATTTCGGAACAGACTCGTCTCGTTAGCTGCCGATTTATTGATTGAAAGATTGAGCTTTGATGAGTTGGTTCAGGCCGTTTCAATAGTTCTGTTTGGTTCAGAATACTCCCTTCTGTTGAGGTTGAGGCAGTGGCTATTTTCGTATAGTAGAGTCTCACCCTCTTTCAAATTGCAATCTAAAAAATTAAAATTAATATGAAAATAAATGGATTTATGATAGGTAATAAAAAAATAAAAACGTTTAGACTTACATTTAAAAAGGTACTAGCACATAATATGTTACCCAGAAGCTACAAAATTGTTAACATTTTAATTTCAAACTTGTTAATAATAAAAATTGCTGTTGTTAAAAAAAGACACTAGCTTGAATTATGTTCAAAATTTGGTCTGAGGATAATTTGGAATGCGAAGGAGAGTCTGTGTTCCCGAGGACGGAGATGTAGGAAGAGAAGAGAAGGGTACAAGTAGTGAATTGTTAATGGCCAAAGCATTAATAAATAAGATATTGGCGTGGGCTAGGTTTTGGACAGAAATGGGTTCAAAATACAACGTGGAAATAAGTTTTCTTACAGCGGATTTAAAAGATTTAAAAGATAAGCTAATGAACATTAAAAATAAAATAGTCGCAGAAGAGAGTTTCAGAACTACATCTTGAGGGCTCAGTCATCAATATTTCATTCTCACTATGCAGAGATATTCGACCCAACCATAGGAGCGGAGTACCTGATGAATGCAAACATGAGCCAGGTACGTTGGTGTTTTAGATTGAGGGGTGCTGTTTCTCAACAATGTGCCATGGAGGCAAGGTCCCGCCAGAAGGTGTGCTATGTGTAACAGTGGCGAGGAGGAGGACCTTTTTCACTCCTTGGGGACCTGTAGGGTGCTCTCTGAGTGGCGAGCAAAATGGTTCTCTAGAAGCCAAATGTCCAGACAAGAGTGTTTAGTAGAGGTTAAAACCCCAAGTACCGAGAGACTGGCTGGATATGCAAGGGAGGCATGGAGATATCGTAGATTCCTGATTCAAGAATTCAATTATTGAACAGCTTTTTTTTTCCTTTTTGTTAATTTAAAATTTTGGTTTCAGGAAGTTGTAATTTATTTTGATAAGCATGACATGAATGTAAGTATGAAAAATAATGTATAATATACAAATTTACTACCTTGCACAGGGAATTAACATTAATTTGTAGTATTAATAAATACATTTTAAAATAGAAGAAAAGCGCCAACCCAGTGGACGGCTTAGAGCCATCACTGTATTAAGATTTTATTTTATTTGTTTTTCATCAGAGTTCAGTGAATAAATCTTTTTATATCTACCTATCTATCTATCTATCTAGTGAATTGTTGTTTCCTGGCACACGTAACAGCCCAGACCTTTTCACTACTTGAATTTCAAGTTTTAAAGAGTGTAGGAAACCTAATAGTAACAAATTTTGTAAATTTGAGAGCTTATTCTAGGCAAGATTTTTAGGGTTTTAAAATGACAACGATGTATTTAAGAAGTTACTATCTCACGAGAGCTTCTACCTATCTGACGTCGGGCTTGAGCCTTCGGTCTTTTAAGAGGGGCTCTTTCTCTCTCTCGCTATTCCCGAACAAGGGGGATTCTGAAGATGGTTGGTTGACCCCTATCTCGGTGAATTCCTACTTAAATGTGCTTCTCTGTGAGAACCTTTTTATGGTACAATTAAGGTACAATAAATTATTATAATTATGATACAAAATAGGTATTCCCCACATTTACTATCACAAGGATCGTTTTTCAAGAAGAAGTCGTTTTTGAGAAACAATAAATACCTGTATTTTCAAAATAATCGTAAAATTTTGAACTGATTTTTCAAATGAAAGTTACCTACAATTTTATCGGAAATTTAACCTCCTTACTGGGAGGAGAACCAATGTTACAAAATACACTATTTATGTTCTACTCTTTCTTCATTTTTGAGGTGGGATCCTCAATCAAAAAGAGCAAGAAGATCGCAACAGGCAACAAGGAGCTATTCCACTTACAATTCCACTAACGTACTGACCTGGAAAGAAAGATAACAATGGAACTATAATCCGCATGGCTAACTCTCTTGGAAATTTTTTTGCCGATAAACTAGTTACCAAGAACAATAAAAATTAATTAAATAAACAATTTTTCTAGAATTTTCAAACAAAAACTTTATTGACGATTTCGTACTGGCTATACAATTTAGGCACATGAGAAAAATTGTACGATATCATGAAACATAGTGCGAGAGGACACAGGTTTTTCCGAAAAAAAAAACACAAAACAAATGGAGGTATTTCGGGCGCTAGATAGAGGTGTAGGCATAATCAGAAATGAACCTTTGTAAGAACAGCATGTATGATACATTAATGAGATCGATTTGTTCTCAAATTTTATGAAATGGCTTAAAATTGGCTGTTGCAGTTATTCTTTCAGTTTTCCAAGTCACTAAGGAGTGAGGTCTATGCAGAAGTGTTAAACAAGAAACAAGACTAGTTTCTCAACGAGCTAAAATTGTCGAAAACAAACTTTTATTTTGCGTAATATTATATGGTGTGGGGTTGTTGTGGCGTTTAATTTCTCATAACCTCATTTGTGATTTCCTAGGGGAAGACTTGGGTAATTTCACTAACATACATGACCGAATGGAAAGTGCAAGTCCCCGTCAAATAGAACTTTACTGTACTGTACTACTCGAACGTATCAGACGTATTTATGTATCACCTAAGGCAGTATTTTCTCCAGTTATCGAGAAAATGAAACCCTTCCCTTTTATGAATAGGTCACAACTACAAAATGAGTCGAAA
The DNA here is from genome assembly GCA_009739505.2 of Apolygus lucorum. NCBI lineage: Eukaryota > Metazoa > Arthropoda > Insecta > Hemiptera > Miridae > Apolygus > Apolygus lucorum. Next base: position 49,001,811 of record CM019183.2, on the reverse strand, counting down.
ATTGACCTCCTAATAATGGTGTAGGAGTGAAACCAGCAATGAATTTTTATTAGAACAGAACTCAAAAATACTAAGAAGGTTCTAATTTTTTTTTAAATTTCCCAAAGTTCAAATTATTTTATTTTGGATGCAATGTGTACAACTCATTGAATTACGATAGACAAAATGAGAATTTTGGAAAAATTTATAATAAATTATGAATAATTATTTTAAGGCGCTCAAACCCTGGAATAAGTTAGTTTATATCTTTATCTGTCATTGTTATTCAAAACTGAAACTTTCATGAGTTATTGCTCCCAAGATATCTGAAAAATAAAATTCCATTTAAAAATTATATAAAATTTTAAAAAAATGTTCATAAAGAATCAAGCTTATTTTTTTACATTTTTTAAAATTACTTACTTAGGTTTACCCAAGTATTTCATATTTTTATTTTTATTTTTATTTTAATTTTATTATTATTTATTTATTTTATATATTTTGAAATTTTGAAAGTTATTTTTTTTCTTGAATTTATCGGCTATTACAGTAACTTATTTTTCCAGAATTTGACGTAAAATTTACCCACGATATGGATTATTAAACATCTGGAGCCTTAACCACGTAATCCAGACACCCTTTTGGTTATCAAGAACAGGAATACCTCCCGTATTAAGGACAGGTCATTATTACAAAATGACTAAGTAATCACGTTAGAGAAACGGATGCCCTGAGGGTCGTGTAACATTTCACGATGCCCGTCACTCGCTGGAACCTTGGGGCTGGGACCTCCCCCGCAGGGCCCCCCATAGGTACTCATCTCTGCCACTCCTATTCCTTGTCCGAGGCGGAAGTGTCGTGATCATAGATTCATCCTTTCGGATTATATTATTATTTGTGTTTCCTTGAGTCTTTTTTTATCTAACAAAAATTGGTTATTGATATTGGTCATTTGAAAGGAAGAATAAAATAACAAAGGAAGGAACGAAACTGAAGTTCGTACTGATCCTAAATTGGCGGAATGAACCAGGAAGGAAACGCCACGTGATAGAGAGGTGATAATCCTCAGTTTCATTTAGTCACGAACTGATCAAATTAACTGCCAAGCAAGTGACGCGATTTCTCTGTAAGTATCAGTGATGGGCTACGAAAATACTCTTGTGTAGTGGTTTTACTTCAGGTAAGTGAGAAGTTTTTACGCAGAACATAGCTTTAATATAAAAAATCTCCCATTCCTTCTCTAGTTTCTGATTTATCGTGAGTTCAACCCTTAATTCTCATAGGGAGCAAACAGTTGGTCCTACAGAGCTCTGGGTGGTCTTATTCGATTCTAAAAATTCAATACTATTTAAAATTGGTGAAAAAACAATACCTTTATCTCGAGAGTTTTCGAGCTAGGGCACTCTTGAAAATTTCACCTCTTATTTTTCAACCTTTAGAAGCTTCGGGGAACAACTAGACCCCAAATGGAGCCCATATACCAAATTTCATCAAAATCAGAACATGGTAACTGAGGAAAGGGAGGGGGGGGGGGGGGTGTGGCGGACGGCAAAATTTATATTCGGTTTTTGGATTCTACATACCTTGAATCGTAAATCAACTAATTTAGAGGGGGCTTAAGATTTTTTTTTCTTGGTCAATTCCACAGGTTCATTCTTGAAAGTAATAAACCAAAATTAATGAAAATGATTGTTTATTATTATGTACATAGATGTAGAACTACCTATCTAATTACCAATGAAGAATTCCTAATGATTCTCTTTACATATCGATAGTTTTCAGCTGAGGAAAATATCATCAGAAGTTTGTTCCCAATTACGATGACGATTGTTTGATTCTTCACGCATACCATGGGTCCTACTGATTGGATTGCAATGAAACCAATAGTCGATCATTTTGAGCCATCCTCGAAATTTGAGCGAAATTGAAAAATTTCGTTGACTAAAATCACTTTCCAACGTACGAACTTATGAAATTCAAGGGCTAAATTGCACAAATTTTCATAATTTCATTAAAATCAAGTCTTAATTTTGTACAATACCTACATGCTTGTATTACATGGAGACAAGCTATCCACCAACAAGTTATTGCACCAACATGAAGTCGACCACCCAGTGAAGACCTGGTAGAGGCGATCTCAGCAAGGCAGAATATCAAAGTCAAAATACCTGCATTTAATGACCAAAATGTAATTTTTTAACAAAACGTTTCTAGTTATTCACTATCGTGAGGTCTTCCGTATCTTTACTGTATCCTTAAAATATTGAATGCGAGACTACACGAGTACCGGAAAAGAAATAAATGTTCTATATTTCTAGGAAATAGTTGTAATCAACGAGGTTAACATATTTATGATAATAACTTTAGGTTGCTTCTTTCACCCTCATCCAGTAGCTGCAAGTTTCGTCCGGATCTTCTTCTTGCTCTGCATGCTACTTATGATGTACACCATATCGACCAAGTACGAGTGGAGTCCCATTTTTCTAACTTCTCTTCTCATGTCGTAGCCTGTTCCCATATTGTTCTGCACAAAAAGACTCTGTTCCTCTTCAAATACTTTCATGTCTTGGAAAACTTACAGCTTCACTATCGACATGTCAATAAAACTTGCTTAGCATGGCTTCAGTACGTCTAGCCTCGTCTTAATATTGCTCCCAGACTCTCCGATGGCGTCCTGTTTGTCGTTAGGTGCGAAACATAAATAAAAATTAATTATTTTTCTCTACATCGAAGATGTAGGTTTCTGTGAGTGATGAATCCTGACAAAACGAGCACTTGAAAGTGCCTGCTCCTCGAGGTACCTGCAAGTAATTATCAAGAGTTCAAGAGCCAAGAGTGAGTCTAAGTGATTCATCAAGAAACGGAGGTTCCTTAAAAAAGAAAAAAAAAAGTTGTTGGCGACCTTCACCTTACCTTTATCTGCCTCTTGCTTTAGAGTTACCGTATGTGAAATGAAGATGACTCTCACGCAACTCGAGCTGACCCGCACATCTCACATTCACTTTCGTCCGGGATGTTTCAAGAGGCCCCTTGGAACCCCCGCAGTGATCCGCAGAGCTGCAAGATAATGATGGTCGGCTGAGAATTCAATTTATGCGAGTTTTCTGCGTGTATAATCCACGTTATGGGCCACCCCACGGAGAGACCAGGATATTCCAAGTATTGATATCAGCTCGATCTTGAGGGTGAGAGAGCCAGAGGTGGTCTCGATGAGTAGACTGCACAGTAAAACAAAAGATACATTCATACAGTAGATATGAATTATTAGCCAATTTTCAAACACTGCAAATCATTACGCATTGGTTTATCATTTTTCTGTAAAGATCACCCTCTTCAAAGAACACGGAACTACCAACCATATTATCGCTCAAGGTTTACAATAAATTTTATTCCGATAGAAAGTTTTTACGAGCAATAGCAACGCTATCCGAGAGATGAGAGTATTGTGAGTGCTATCATAACGAAAGATGGCCATGACATATATCTGGGAAAGTGCATTTTCAAATCCGAGAATCCGACTGATTACAAAGATGCATCACCCTTCTCACTATTGCCAGTAAGGTCTTGTCCAAAATAATTCTCGAGAGGATCAAAGACCATGTTGAGAGTCTGCTCCGTCGAGAGCAGGCTGGTTTCGGGAGGCACAGGAGTTGTGTTGACCTGATCAACACACTTCGTATCATCCTGGAACAAAGCGCGGAGTGGCAGTGTCCACTATAAACTCTCTTTATTGATTTTCAGAAGGCGTTTGATTCGATCAAACGAGAAGCAATGTGGAAGGCTCTCCATGCGTACGGTATTACTGGGAAGATCCTGCGGATTGTACAGGAAATGTACAATGGATATGTGAGCCGCCGCTCACAGATCAACTTTTCCCAATTTCAAATGCTAAATAGGCCCAAATGACAAAGTTGAAGGATCGGTAATCTCGCGCACTACATTAAAGAATCACACACATCACATCGAGAGGCACCGGGCGGGACCTCCCACCAGTGGACGCCCAACGGACCACCGAGCAGGGAGGGGGGCCTATATAAGGTCGAGTTCAGCCGCCCCTCTTCACTTCCCTGACTGCTCTCTGCTACTACCCCCAAGTTTGCATATCATAAGACTTCCACAGACATTGATACTGCAACTTTCCCTTCAATTTTCGTTGCGCAATAGTTGCTCTCTAGTCCACACTTCGAAAATAGTTAATGACTAGAAGTGTCTTAAAGCCCCTTGATAAACTGACCCTTGCCTGCCTTTTGACTACCACTGGAACGACGGAACAACGCAACCACAACGAGGAGGACCACGCCCTAACTAGTGAACTGTGAGTGCTGAAAACTTGTATTATTGGCCAATAATCATTGCTAGGTTGGGGACAGAGACAATTCGTTGCTTTCATAATTTTACCATTGCTCAAATTGCCGCCAAGCAACTTGATTTCATCTTGTAAAGATACTTTTAATAATTTTCTTAGTAGTACATTGTTCCTACCACTATATGCTAAACATACTTACCTGTAACGTTGCACAGGGTTATATTGAAAGAAGTATTCAATCGTTATCGTTCATCCATTTTATTGTTTCACAACTATTACACTTGTACATTTCGTTGCATTGCTTAAAATATCATTACACACACTGAATTGCAATTTTCGTGAGTTTTCATTACAGCAACACCTGAAATTCCTCAAAGTGGTCAAGTAAATTCAGAGTAAAACAATACATACAAGTAACTTCACCATTAGGAACGTTGTAGGATAATTTTAGTTAAATTGCGCAACGACGCATTGCACTTCTTTTCTCTTCCTTTTGCCGAGCATTGTGGTGAAGCCCCTTCAGGGAAAATTGCTCATTTTCAGGTTGAACATCGCAGATTGCCTACCTCGACCGCCGCAACTGTTGCACTTCCAGTTAAGTATAATTTCCTACCTAACTTTAAGTTGCACAACTATTGCTCTTTCTTGTCCCTTTTCACATTATTTCAGCACAACGTTATTTCCTAACCCCTTCAGGGCTAGGGGCGGCCTACAGATATACCTGTCAAGTCCTACACAATGGTGCACTCTCCTCTTCGATTTCCGTCAGTGCTGGCTGCCGACAGGGCTGCGTGCTCTCCCCAACTCTCTTTCTGTTAGTATTAGATTTCTTGATGAGAAAAACTCTTGGAGGCCGAAATAGAGGCATTCAATGGGGTTTGAGGGAGCGGTTCGAGGACCTAGAATATGCAGACGGTGTCTGCATGCTATCACAGCGCCTGTGCGATATAAGTTTCAAGCTCGAGAAACTCACTGAATTGGCTCAAATGGCGGGACTCAAAATAAATGTGAGCAAGACAAAGGAGATCCGAGTCAACGTTGCAAGAAGGGACAAACTTGAGGTGAATTGAGAAGTTGTAGAGCAGGTGGAAACTTTCCAGTACCTCGGCAGTATCAAAGAAGATGTGAAGAGCAGAATTAAGAAGGCCAATGGTGCCTTAATCCAGCTGTACCCGGTTTGGGGGAATAGAAATATTTCCCTACGGATGAAGCTGCGACTCTTCAATACAAACGTTGAGTCCTCCTCCACGGTTGCGAGACCTGGAAGGTGACGAGTTTGCTTACAAGCAAGTTACAAGTTTTCGTCAATCGCTGCTTTAGACGTATCCTTGGCGTTTTCTGGCCAGATGTCATCTCGAACGATCAGCTTCTCGAGAGAACTGACCAAAAGTCTATCTCACCAGAGATTATGCAGCGTAAATGGGGATGGATAGACCACACTCTCCGCAAGGATGAATCGTCCATTGAAAAGAAGGTGTTTGACTGGAACCCTCAAGGTTACAGAAGGAGAGGACGACCACGCGCGTCTTGTAGGCGGTCTGTGGAATCTGAAGCTAGACAAGCCGGGAAGTCGTGGCAGGAAGTCAATGCTTTGGCACCCAACCGAGAAGAATGGCGAAATTTCGTTGCGGTCCTTTGCTCCTCTTAGGAGTTACAGGAAACAAGTCAAGTCAAGTCAAGATATTTATGAAGCAATCGTCAGGGCCATCTTGTGCTATGCAGCCCAGGTTTGGGGGTTTAGAGAGTACACTAGTGTGGATCTCTACAACTGTTCCTTAAGAATACGCCAAAGTATATTTCCTATCTTGAGACCGAGTTGGACCCCATTTCCATATTTACACTGGGATTGCACCTAAAATATTTCTTGAGGGTTGCGAAGATGCCATGCTCTCGGCTGCCTTGGAACATGGCACTGAAAGTTATAATGGCGGGGTGTTTTGGGCTGACTTGTGGAGGGAGCTGAAATCTAGATATGGAATCACTGACAACCTTTCGACGTTTGATGCTTCACTTCTCAAGACCGACATTGAATTAATACTCACGGGACTTCAGGAATGAGAAGAGAGAATATCTCAGAGGCAGGTTGGAGTCGTCAAACTCATTAAGTGAACTGGACCTTGCGGTGAAGTGCGCGAGTTTACTCAAGGATTCAGAGCATTCCATGAATACACTGAGATGGATGTTCAGGCTGTGCTTTGAGACCCTTTGTTTGAATGCGATTTCATGTCATGAAACCCATATACCATCGGAGAGATGCTCAATGTGCAGTGTGAGAGAGCTGGAGACGACATTCCACTTCCTATTCAGGTGTTTGGTGTTGGTGGAGCTCAGATGTCGTGCGCTTGTTAGGTCTAATTTGTCGCGCGATGAGGCTATAGAACTCCTTAATGATTTTCTTCTCCTTTCTGCTTCCGAGTCTACTAAGGTAGCGGAAGCTTTGTTTTCACTTTTCGAGGTTGAAAAAAAAGTTCTTCAAATTCAAAATTTCCACTCGCGTTTTACGTTTCAGACCTTCCTGAACAATCTTGGTTCCGTGTCTGTCTGTCATGAAACAATAGCCACAGCCATAACTTGGTCAATTCTCAACCGATTTCGATGAAATTTTCAGGGATTGTGTGGGTTGGCATATGGATGGTCCCCTATAAAAATCATCACTCCCGAACCGATGGTAGCCACTGCGCGTGCGCAAACGTAAAACCCTTGTAACAGCCATAACTTCTACATTCCCCAACAATATACAGAGATTGTGCCGGTTGATGTCTAGAGACCCCTATGAGGATAAAGCTAGGTACATAGAGATTGATGTTTTGAGATCAACTACTATGCATCGGATCATCTACACAGTTGGGTTAAGGATACGAGGAAGCTATGTGCCATACACACTTGGCAGACGTTCTTTCACGTGTCTATGAAAAACAGCCTCACTTCATCACCACGCAACTCACTAGCAACTTCCAAAATGGCGATTAACATTCCATGTGTGACTTTTTCGAAACTATTGACTGGGGTGGTGTTACTTTCTGTCTTTGGGGATGGCATTCACAAAGTTCTATTACCTTCCAAAGTCACCTAATTTAATTTTTTTTTTTGAAACTGTTAATTTGGCAAGGCCTTTTAAATTATTATTTTGCCCTAAATTTGACTGTTCCTTGTGAAAACAAATTTGTGAGATGTTCAAATTCACGAATTTTATTAAATGGCGATAAAAAAAGGAATCTATTTTCACCTTTTGATTTAAAAAATTCTTCTCAGCGTTCAGCAACATTTTTTTAGTTTTGTTACGGAAGTGGGGAAACTCTTTAAGAACGAGGGGGAAGTCACCCCAACAGTGTTGGACTCCCCAGCATTGGACCTACCAACTAAAACCTCACTCCCTCTGCTTAGAACTCACCCCGGAACCACTTGTACAGTATTACTTTGGGGTTCAGCGCCATCAACATGATGGAATGTTCATAATTATTCCTGGATCCCTGGAACGATTATCCGATGCGCTGTTATTTTGATATTATGATGTTCTTGTACTCTGCTGACTGAACATACAGGTCGATTCAGTACAATCGTTTTGGATAAGAGGAAGATATACGAGCAACAGTAATTCGGAAGATTTTTCGTAACAACCAATTTTTCTTCATTTGTATCTTCACTTGCTTTTTGGCCTACTTTCATTTTCTTGATCTGTGCAAGGTATATTTAGATAACCAGGAATTAGGAATCCTGTATAAGAAAAATCTATCCTCCCTATTGCAATATTTCAGTTTCACCCTTCGCATTTCTTATGGGAGGAGGAAAGTAAAATGGAACCGAGGAAAACATTTACCTTAACATATTTTCCTTACTACGGAGATATAATGAACGATGATACACCAAGATTCAAAATTCCTCTTATATAGCTATATCTTGAGCGTTCTGTTGCCGCACTATAATACAACAGTAATTAACAGCTATGTCCAAATCTCAACTGAGGTTTTATGGGTGCGTAAAACTTATTGAGCACTGAATGATGTTTTTTTCTCGAGGTTTTGCGATGAAAAATGAAGGTTTACTGGTAAATTACCAACTACAGCGAACGAGAACGAGGATGTGTGGTTCTGGCTGCAGGCTATGGCCGCTGCAAGGGCGAGCAGGATGGCCGAACTTTCAATTATCTGTTGAATTACCGCTCATCTGCCTCCCTCCAATAATACCTTTCCCAAAACGTTCATATTGTGGGGGCACATTTTTGTGATCACCCGTCGTTCCGACGATGACGGTGCCTGCGATTTGTTGCGAGCCCGTTTTAGAGAATGACGAGACGATGATGAACTCTAATTGGATGAGAATAAGGGAACAGAATGGCATCAATTACTGGACTCACCCACCGCCGAATAAAGGATTCGTGAAGGAGTATTGGCTCTGGCTAATTCTTCAGTATTCTTTAGTCAATTCGGTGAAAAAAATCGTCTTCCAAGCAGGGTGAGCAGTATAGCAACAAAGTTCATCAAAGAGCCACAACTTCACAACTTTACTTCCAATTTGAGCAGAATTGTTAGAAGTTACTTTTTCATAAAAATCGCGTTCACACATCGCCTGATGACGAAAGCATTTGTAAATGCACCTCTTGAAACTATCTAGTTCACGAAATCGAAGGCACAAAAAACTTAAGTTGAACCTAAATGTGAAATTTTAAATGATTTTAGAAATTCATTAGTGCACGGCCCTAGGGAATGGAAAAACTGAAGGATTGCCGCTGGAATCATCAAAATCGAACAATAATTGCCAGAAAAATATGAGAAAACCCGTTTATTCAGTAGTTTTTTCCATTTTTCTTTGGAAATTATTGTTCGATTTTGATGATTCCGGCAGCAATATTTCGGGGTTTCAATTCCCTAGGGCCGTGCACTAATGAATTTCTAAAATCCTTTAAAATTTTAAATTTAGGTACAACTTTTTAAGTATTTGCGCCTTCAATTTCGCTAAATACTAAAAAAGAACGGTGACCGAATGAGATTAATGTGCAAAAACGCTGCAAATCATTGCTCAAAGGTTTATTATTTTCTGTATAGATCACCCTTCTGTATAGACCACTGGTTCTCCATCAATAGCACCTACCACCATCTGTATTCTCCCTTGACCTTCCCTCTCAAATTTCAGCTTCCTGCGTTCAATAGGATTGAAAATGGCTTCGGAGCTCACTCAGCTGATCAGTGATCTGAAGAGTGAAGAAGATCTCCTCGAATGCTGGAGACGTCTGGAAGAGCACTTCCATTCAATAGGATTAAAAATGGCTTCGGAGCTCACTCAGCTGATCAGTGGTCTGAAGAGTGAAGAAGATCTCCTCGAATGCTGGAGACGCCTGGAAGAGCACTTCCATTCAATAGGATTGAAAATGGCTTCGGAGCTCACTCAGCTGATCAGTGATCTGAAGAGTGAAGAAGATCTCCTCGAATGCTGGAGACGCCTGGAAGAGCACTTCCATTCAATAGGATTGAAAATGGCTTCGGAGCTCACTCAGCTGATCAGTGATCTGAGGAGTGAAGAAGATCTCCTCGAATGCTGGAGACGCCTGGAAGAGCACTTCCATTCAATAGGATTGAAAATGGCTTCGGAGCTCACTCAGCTGATCAGTGATCTGAAGAGTGAAGAAGCCTTTGAGCAATGATTTGCAGCGTTTTTTACCCACCAACATTTTTTTTACCTACCAACTTTTTTTTACCTACCAGCTAGGTACTACCTACCACACCATACTAGCTTCACACCTTCACAATCAAGTTTATTAGAAAGAACTAAACGCTTCACACTCGATTCGAAAAATAGAAAGCTTCATATGGAAATTTGATTACTGGTTACGCAGAAGGCAAAACTGTATACAAATCGAAGAAATGAACAGCGATCGCATTTTAGTCCGATAAAATTTGAATGGAGATTAGACGTCTTTTGCGATTCACACTCATGATTCTGTTTTATCGAAAGAAAACCTTCAAGTACTCGAAGGGACCAAACGGTTTGTCCTACAGAGCTCCGGGTGGTCTCAAAAATTTTTAAAAATTCACTACTATTTAAATTGGTGAAAAAACGATACCCTTATTTCGAGAGTTTTCGAGCTAGGGCACTCTTGAAAATTTCAACCTTTAATTTTCACCCCTTAGAAGTGACCTACATCAACCAAAAGCTTCGCGGCACAACTAGACCCCAAATGGAGCCCATATACCAAATTTGAACCAAATCGGTCCAGTGTTGCTAAGAAAAGTGCCGCGTACGGCGGACGGACGGAAATTTTTTTATTCGATTTTCGTATTCTACGTACCTTGAAACGTAAGACATCAAATTTTGAGGGGGGGTTAAAATTTTTTTTTCTTGTTCGATTCCAAAGGCTCATTATTGAAAATAATAAACCAAAATCCATTACATTGGCTGAGATTATCGTGAATGAATTGTGAACACAATAGTGACAGAACGCCGCAAATTATTACAAAACGGTTAATTACTAACAGGCTTCTTTCGACCTTTCTTACATGGTATTGGGGGGGGTCGAGAGACCTCTTTGGGTAGCTCACACAGAAACCAACACAAGGGTGTTCTCATAAATTTCACAATAATTGATCATTCAATTTCATTCATCACTAGCTGATTGTCAGGGTGGTTTCATTGGTTTCTAAAATTTGAAAACTCTGAAATTCAAGAAAAAACGACTTGGAATTCGTTAATTTGGTAATTCATTCCGGTTGAGCCTGGGTGGTGTCGCTAAATTCTTTAAAATCGTCATTATTCTGAACTAATTTTTTAAAAAACCTGAACAGCAATAGTTTTTGAGCTAGGGCGTTTTGAAAACGATTCCCCCAAATTTTCACGCCATAAACGGGACTGATAATAACCAATAGTAAACTAATATATTAAAACGCTGCAAATCATTGCCCAAAGGTTTATTATTTTCTGTATAGATCACCCTTCCGTATAGACTCCCTACCAACCATAGGTATCTACTACCCACTAGGGCACTCCTGAAAATTTCAACCCTCAATTTTCACACCTTAGAAGTGACTGACATCAACCAAAAGTTTTGCGGCACAACTAGACCCCAAATATAGCCCACATACCAAATTTGAACCAAATCGGTCCAGGGTTGATAAGAAAAGGCGCAGAGAAGAGAGTATGGTCAAGAGTTTCTTAAAAACGCTTGCATACGAGTCTGCAACACATTGAAACATTTTCATGCTGATCTGGGAGCTCGATTTTCGACTCAGCTGATCTGGGAGATCGATTTTCGACTCAGCTGATCTGGGAGCTCGATTTTCGACTCAGCTGATCTGGGAGCTCGATTTTCGACTCAGCTGATCTGGGAGCTCGATTTTCGACTCAGCTGATCTGGGAGCTCAATTTTCGACTCAGCTGATCTGGGAGCTCGATTTTCGACTCAGCTGATCTGGGAGCTCAATTTTCGACTCAGCTGATCTGGTAATATCAAACTGTAAAGTACCTACCTACCTAACAACTTCACTTCTGATGGTCATAATCATCATTGTGGCGACTTGGGACAAATTTCGTTAGCAAATTTCGTTAGCAAATTTCGTCGCAACAAATTTCGTCGCATCAAATTTCGTGACGATTTTTTTTTTTATGTGCCATATGAAAGACATGGGAGCTCGATTTTCGACTCAGCTGATCTGGGAGCTCGATTTTCGACTCAGCTGATCTGGGAGCTCAATTTTCGACTCAGCTGATCTGGGAGCTCGATTTTCGACTCAGCTGATCTGAGAGCTCAATTTTCGACTCAGCTGATCTGGTAATATCAAACTGTAAAGTACCTACCTACCTAACAACTTCACTTCTGATGGTCATAATCATCATTGTGGCGACTTGGGACAAATTTCGTTAGCAAATTTCGTTAGCAAATTTCGTCGCAACAAATTTCGTCGCATCAAATTTCGTGACGATTTTTTTTTTTATGTGCCATATGAAAGACATGAAAATGTCAAAATGCTGCGTACGGCGGACGGACGGAAAATTTTGTATTCGATTTTCGGATTCTACATAGGTACCTTGAAACGTATAACATCAAATTTTGAGGGGGTTAACATTTTTTTTCTTCCTCGATTCCAATGGCTTATTATTGAAAATTATAAACCAAAATCCAAGTTAAACCACGTTATGGTCACTTTGAAGCGATTCCATTTTTAAAAAAATGGTGAAAATCCTGCTTAGACTCCAATGGCCACAGAGACTGAACCAAAATAGTCTAAAACCCCTGGAACGCTAAAATTTTACTACACTATGCTAGTGAAAAATTTGAGTTTGAAGGACCCAACTTTCTTCTGAATTACTGCACGAATACAATACTTCCTCAACACGCCTGGGAGAAAGCAAAATTGATTTTTCTGAAACCATGTATTATAGGCACTCAGTTATTTGCCTCCTAATTGAATTTTCCACTTCATCTCTTCTGAACTACTTTGGTTCCTCATTTGTGTCTGCCCATTTGTGATCACTTCCTTGCAAAATCGAAAGGAAAGATTAAATTTCGAATGGGTTGAAGGTTGGTACTCTCAAGACGATCCGCCGCGAACAACCACGCGTGCTCATGTTTCTCAATTTTTCGTGATCTGAAGACCGATTTTTTTTCATGAAGAAAGATGATTCAATCTAAATCCGATCAATAGGAGCCACGGTATACTTATAAGTGAAATGTCAATAATTTAATTTATTGGGGACGACTTCTCAGTCTTGTTGCAGTTCATAAACTTAGCATAGTGAACAAGGAAAATTCTCAAATTACCTGTCCTTACCCTCAAAACTTTTTTCTCCAAAATTTTGATTTCATACTTAACATAATTTTTTCTAACTCTGAAAAAAAAGTGAATACAATGTTTCAGCTACTTGGGAAGACTTGGAAGCAATATAAAGTAAGTACTAGGTATTGATTTTCTAGGCTGAAAATTTGGAATCTTTGACATACTCTCTGAAGGTCAATTTTGAAGGTCCATTTGAAGGTCCTCTTTGAAGCTCCATGAATAGAAGCTCACCTGAGCATAGTGGATAAGGAAAATTCTCAAATTACCTGTCCTTACCGTCAACACCTTTTTTTCTCCAAAAATTTTGATTTCATAAGATAATTATGTTTATCTCCTAAAAGTGAAAATAATGTTTCAGCTACTTTGGAAGACTTAGAAACAATATAAAATAGTACTAGGTATTGATTTTCTAGACAGAAAATTTGGAATATTTGACACACTTTTTGAAGGTCATGATCTCCATGAATAGAAGCTCACCTGAGCATAGTGGATAAGGAAAATTCTCAAATCACCTGTCCTTACCCTCAAACCTTTATTTTCTCCAAGATTTTGATTTTATTAGATAATTTTTTTTATCTCCAAAGAGTGAATATAATGTTTCAGCTAATTTGGAAGACTTGTAAACAATGCAAAATAGTACTAAGTATTGATTTTCTAGACAGAAAATTAGGAATCTTTGACCTACTCTTTGAAGGTCATGAGCTCCATGAATAGAAGCTCACCTGAGAGTACCTACCAAATAGTTGAAAAGCCAAGGTCTGGGGTCCAAATCACCTGATCGCCCTCCAGATTGTGGTGAGTGCAGGAGTTGGCTGGATATCGTGCGGTACCCGTCTTTCACAACCAGACTTCAAAATCCTTCTCGCATTTACTCCCTCAAAAGTCCCGACGTCCCACGTCTCGATTCCAACGTTGTGAAACACTTCGTTTCCCTCCGTCCAAAGTTCAAACATTAGAAGACCCGTCGAAGTCTCGGGAAGGGCGGTCTGAGGGCATCTTCGGGGGTAACGGCGATTCGGGATTCATCCACCTCGTAGGAACAGCCTTCCCTCAATTATTGAGTTGGCCAAAAACGATTCTGTGGCAACGCTTGCATTTGCCGGTGTTTCTGGACACGGATTTTTTTTCCTTCGATGGGGCTTCTCACGATCATGCAGTTTTTGAGGTCATTGGGGCAATCGTCGGTAGAAGAGCCCTGTGAGGTTTTTATCGGTTTCCGACACTCCTAGGTCTATCTTGACATTTGCATTCTTCGAATGCATCGCGCAGATACAGCGATTGTGATCGCAAGATGCATCATTGCGATATATGAGCGTTTGATGTTTCCGATTTAGCAACACGCAATTCGGTATTTTTATTGGGCGGGATTTACGACATGATCGTCGTTGTTTAGACAGCCCTTCCAGTGAAGAAGCATAGCTATCACCATACTGGAGATGTGACTCCTACATAATTAAATGAAAAAAAAATCGCACTTCCTACTCCTTGCTGCAAGGACAATTTTATTGCATCTAATAGTTGCAATTACGTCACACTTGGAACTGAGATTTGATCAGTGCCACAGCGTACCGGAGACAAGATAATTAACTGACAAGTTAATAACTGAGATTTGATCAGTGCTATTGGGTGTGCGGATTGGCGTGAGAAGGTCCCCTATGATAATCATCACCCCGGGACTGATAGTAGCTGCTGCGCATGCGCAAACGTGAATTCCTTGTAACAGCCATAACTTCCTCATTTTTCATTCGATTTCGATGACATTCTCAGCGATCATACAGATTGGGGTGCAGACAATCCCCAATGAAAATCATTGCCCTTAGACTGATAATAGCCACTGCGCATGCGCAAATGTGTATTCCGGAGAAATACCAAATTTTGACTTGCGTTTTTCGTTGAAGGTCTTCTTGAAGGGTTTTGATTCCGCGTCTAACTGTGTGTCTGTCATGAAATCCTTGTAACAGCTATAACACATTCATTTTGGTTTTTTATTTTCAATATTCAAAATGCAAGAACTTCCAACAAGTTAGAACACCGTACTGCGTGGGCCTCAGCCAATCGGAGGGATCGGGCACTCTGATTGGCTGAACTTTTCAAATAATCTCTATTCTGATTTGTTGGCTGAATGGCTAAGGCACATCTCATGAGAATGATCCTTAATCTTTCTCATTTGTGGTTCTTCAAATTGGTTAATCTTACTAAATGAATGAAGTTCAGCCCATAAGAAGAAGAATTTTGCACATTTCTTAGCTATGGCCCTCGTCAATCAGAACTTCAGGTCAATCAGTGTACAAGACCTAGGTACCAATCTCCATCTAACGATATTGCTTTTTAATTGTGTGGGTCTCATCCAATTGAAGGAATCGGACACTCTTATTGGCTGACCCATTTTGGTTTATTATTTTCAATAATGAACCTTTGGAATCGACCAAGAAAAAAAAAATTTAACACCCCCTCAAAATTTGATGGTTTACGTTTCAAGGTACGTAGAATCCAAAAATCGAATAAAAATTTGGCCGTCCGTCCGCCGTACGCGGCACTTTTGCCACTTAGCATAGACCGATTTTGATGAAATTTGGTATGTAGGCTCCTGGGGTCCAGTTGTGCCCCAAAGATTTTGGTTGAGGTAGGTCACTTCTAAGGATTCCAAAATCAATTTTGAAATTTTGAAAACGCCCTAACTCAAAAAATTTGATATAAAGGTGTTGTTTTTCCTTCAATTTAACATTCTATAGAATTTTTAGAATTTTTTGAGACCACCCGGAGCTCTGTAGGACAAACCGTTCGCTCACTACGAGAATTTAAAGTTTGGACGTACGATAAATCAGAAACACGATTGTGAATCGCAAAAGAGGCCTAATCTCCGTTCAAATTAAAGCTGACCGAAATGCGATCGATGTTTTTCCTCATGTTGGATGGTTGGTGGCTTTGCAGACGAGTGATCTCTAGAAAAATAATAAACCATTGTGTAATAATTTGCAGCGTTTTCATCTTTAATATGATGAAATTTTGTAGGATTGTTCTAATTGGCGTGTGAATGGTTCCCTACGAAAATCATTGCCCCTCAGGCTGTTAGTACCCATTGCGCATGCGCAAACGTGAATTCCTTGTAACAGTCATAACTTCTACATTTCTCATTTCATTTCGACGAAATTTTCAAGGATCATATGAGGGTAGTCAAGGAATTTGGAGATTGATGTTTTGAGAATAACTACTATGCGTTGGATCATTACAATCGGGTTATGAATATGAGGAAGCTATGTGCCACACCCACTTGTCAGATTTTCTTTAATTAATCTAAATAGGGACGATTTTTAAGAATTTTTGACACCACCCAGAGCTCTGTGGGATCCTAATTTGTTAATGTCCATAATGTTTTTTCATACATTTGAGATGGTGTTCGATTCTTACCAACGAATAATACCACCTAGACGATCAAATATAGATAAATGAGCGTTTGTTGCTAAATTTATCTGAACATGAGGGTGCCTGGGAGGCTCTAATCCCCTACCCCCGCCTCACCTGCCCGGGTCCTCAGAAAGCATGTTCTCTTCCAAGGTAGGTAAAGTTACTCCATTTGAGTAGGACGAATGGTGAATCAGAACACGAGTGTGAATTGCTCATGAAGGTACGCTGGCGAAAGTGAGCCAAATTTTGGCTGATAAAATTCGATAATTTTTCGTTTGCTCGAATCGTTTCATCTCACTCACTTTTGCTTCCTTAACAACCAAGAATCGAATCAATAATAAACAGCTGCTGTTGCATCAGGAGTTTTCAATGCTTCAATAACAGTCACTGCAGTACTGTCGAGAACAATTGAATCAGGAGAACCTTTCAACACACAACAACATGAACAAGAAGTTCGACGTGTTTTGAACGAAATAAGGAATGCAAGGACGGAGAACCTGAAACAAAAAAGTGAGCACCAACAGTGGACCCTACGCCGCATTGTTGAAGGGAATGCTTCTCAATGACTCACAGTACGACCCTCTGTTCCGATAGCTTAGACCTCTCACGCTCTCAGTTTATTGATGCCTTAGCCCTGAGATATGGTGTTGAGGTGCAAGGCCTGCCATTGAGTTGCGCAGGATGTGGGGCACAAATTACTACGGCACACGCCCTAAACTGGAAACATGGCGGACTGGTAAAACAAGGCCACGACATGGTACGAGACGCAGTTGCGGGAATGGCAATCCTAGCATGGGAAGAAGTGGGCGTCGAACCCGTTTTGAAGGAAAATGGTGATGGATCTCCCGCATTGGTAGCTGATATCAAAGTCCACGGCCTATGGGGCAGGGAAAGGACGGCGTTTTTGGATAATCGCGTTGTTAATACTGACGCCTCCTCTCACCAGTCTCAAAGCTGGACTGCAACAGCCAACCGGGCAGCCCAAGACAAGCACAGAAAGTATGATCAGGCGGTTGGAGATCTGAGAGCTTCATTTACTCCATGAGTGTTGCAAGTAGAGTTCCTAGCCTTCCAGAAGAGGCTCGTGAATGTGCTCGCTGATAAATGTAGTGAACCAAGATCTGACATTGCTGGCTGGGTAAGAACAAAACTTCAAATATCAATCATCCGTGCAGTCTCCCCACATCTTCGAGGCTCGAGGAAGAGCACCAGATGCCTCGGAATGGGGTTAGAGGACGGAGCACCCCTACCTCTACTAAGAAATTAGAGAAGAGGCCGCTCTCGAAGCTCAAAAAAAAAAAGGAATATTGAAATATAGATGTGGATCAAACTAATAATCAATACGGAAGAAGAACTCTCAATGCCGTTATTGCGCCTCTTCTGTGCCCATCCGTTAGCTTCATCCTTGTTAATAAATTGTTATAAGTTAGCTAATATTAAAGCACCTACAACTTTGGGATAACGGTGTTAAGCTGTAATAATTTAAAGCGTTTTTTTTTTTTTTTTGTTGAGGTCAGTATTTTTTTTTTTTTTTTTTTTTTTTTTTAATTTATTGGCCTCGGTAGCACCTTTCAGCCGTTACAAATTTCTTCAAAAAAAAATTACTACTTCAATTTTTCATACATAAATTGTTCAAATTGAATATATAAATAATAAGGGTATAAAGCATCAGAGTGAAAGTTCAATCTTGTCCAGGAAATCATCAATGCACTCATACACTTCCAACTTCTCTTCTGCGATGAGTGTGTCCAAATTGAAGGGACTTGTCACATCTCTTGGAATGGACGATAGAAGATAATTTCTGTCCGCCTCGTACTGAGGGCACTCCAAGATGATGTGTGTCATGGTTTCTGCATCCTCTGGGCAATGGGGGCAAGCAGGCAGTGTCAGTGGGTCAAATAAATGAATTCGAGAGTTGGTTCGGCCATGTCCTGTTCTTAGGCGAGTTATATTGCGGTAGAAACTTTTAGGTTTGGCTTCTCTCACTTTGTAAAACCAGGGGTTTCTCTTAAGAACCGGAAATAGATTGGTGTATCTATTTCCTGGTATATGCGCATATTGGGCAGCCCATTCCAAGTGCATTTTTTGAGATATTTTTTTCTTCAATTCTGTTGGAGGGTATTCAGCAGCAATTTGAGGAGGAGAGCGAGAGGTTGCTTGTTTTGCCATGCAGTCGACCATTTCATTTCCTCTTACCCCACTATGTCCTTTTACCCAACAGAGTAATACCTTATTGCCATTGGTTTTCAAGGTTCGAAGATTTTTCAGGATCTTATCCTCATATGGAGCAATGCGGGAGGATACTGTGAGCGCCTTTAGCTTGTGTAAAACACTTTGGGAGTCGCTCAGTAGTAATATTGTTTTACTTTGGGCTCCCAGGTCGATGGCGTGTTTTAGGCCGCAAGCTAGCGCAGCCGCTTCGGCTGAGTATATATTGGCACAGTTCCACAGACGAAACTGGTGCGATTGTTTGTGCGTTTCATTGTAGTAAGCACAGCCAACGCCGGTGTCTTGTACTGAGCCATCCGTGAAGATATATATCCCCTGAGGCCAACGCTCATGGAGAGATTCCTGGCTTATTGTTGCGAGGTGGACTACTGGAACAGGGTTTTGGAAAGTTTCATAAGGCAGCTGGTACTGCAACGGTGTCGACGTATTTGCAATCCATGGTAGCTCGTTGCACAGGTATGTGAAGCTATCGCATAGCAGGGGAGAAGGTTTCTTCTTCCAATATGGGGCAGTGAGATTCTGGATAGCTAATGATCGTATTCGGTTATACATTTCACTGTCTTTACTATAAGTTGCCACCAAAAACCTGTCTGCCAATAATGAATGGCGTATGTGAGGTGGTGGTTCACCCGCCTCAGCCATCAATGCATTTAGGGGTGTTGAACAAAAAGCTCCGGTGATGGTTCTGAGGGCCTTATTTTGAGCTCTTTCCAATTTTTGCAGGTGAGTGCGGTATGTAGAGCCATAAAACATTGCTCCATAATCTAGTATACTTCTAATTGTGGCCCTATAAAAAAGCATTCCAGTTTTGGGGTCTGCTCCCCACCTGGTGTTTGTGAAAGACCTTAGAAGATTATAGTATGGCTCTACCTTTATTAGAATCTCATTCACGTGCCGCGACCAGTCCAGCTTGGATGTAAGATGGATGCCCAGAAACTTGACAGCTCGGGCTACCGGGATCAACATTCCACCTATTTCAACCTCTTCAGTGAAAGGTGAGTGCCTCCTCCTTGAAAAAGGACATAGTATCGACTTATGTGGTGCAATACGCAATCCAAGTGAGCCTAGGTGGTCATTGACTCCTAACAGGGCCTCGTCCAATAGCTCTCGACATGTAGAAGGATCCCGAGAAGTCGTATATATGCATAAATCGTCAGCATATTGGAGCAGTTTCACTCCTTCTGGAATCACCAAGTCCAGCTCCGACACATATATCACATACAGGATAGGGCTGAGGATGCTGCCTTGAGGTAGGCCTCTCCACACCATGCGCTGTCCAACCAATTCGCCATCAACTCTAAGGAATATGGACCTTTCGCAAAACAGTTGCACAATGTTATTTGCGGCTGATGCGCCAATTCCCTTATTTATCAATTTTTGGTACAAGATATCCATGTCAACGTTATCGTATGCTGACGTAACATCCAGGAATAACCCAAGCGTGGTTTTGTTGTCAGTTAGCCCAAGTTGAACATCGCAGACAAGGTGACTGATAGCGTCCAGAGTGGATCTATTTGACCGAAAGCCGAATTGGCTTGGAGGTAGGAGTTGTTTGTTCTCCAGCCACCACATGAGTCTTGCTCTGATCATTCTTTCAAACACTTTGAATATGCATGAAGCTAGCGCAACCGGTCTATAGGATGATGCGTGCCATCTTTCCTTTCCAGGCTTCAGTATTGGGACGATGATATACTCTTTCCAAGATGATGGGAATGATCCAAGACTCCAGAAGGCGTTAAAAAGGTGCAGGAGGAACCTTTTATAAGGAATTGGAAGTCGAGAAAGCACCATATAACTCATTCCGTCCCTTCCAGGGGCAGCATCAGATGATCGTGAGATTGCCGTATTCAATTCGTGCCTTGTAAAAGGCTCGGAGAAGTGGGGATTGGACTCAGTAACCGTCCTTCCTAAAGTGTTGCTACCAGTTGAAACCCAATCCGGTGCCAAATTTTGAAGAAACTCTTCAGTCCAAGTACCCTTCTTTACTCGTGAGTTTGGAGATATGGCGTTCTTAAGAGTTCGAATTTGATCCCAAATTTGTTTGATCGGTGTCGTTCGGTTTAATGTAGAGCAATATGCTTTAAACGATTCACGTTTTGCTTGGTTGAGTATTATCTTCGCAGCCTTAGTTTTCCTTTGTGCATCGAGATAGTTTTCATAGTTAGATAAGTTTTTGTAGGATTTACACGCCTCATGCCTGCTTGAATTAGCGATATCGCAGTCTCGATTCCATCCATAGTTTCTGGGCTTCGTTATTCCTGTAGTCCTCGGTATTGACTGGTCACAGGCTTCTTCTAAGAGGCGGATGAAATTGTCATATGAGAAGTTTGGTTGTTCCAGTACACCTAATTTGTTCTGTAGGAAACTATCGAACTTCTCCCAATCCGCACGTTGGCAATTCCACTTACGAGACGGTGCAAATTTTCTAAGTTCCTCTCGATGATTCATGGTAATTAGGCATGGCCAGTGGTTTGAGCCTAAGGTATCATCGAGAGTCGTCCAGTTGAAAAGTGGAGCCCAGTTGGAGCTTACGAAAGTTACATCAATCGCGGATATGGCTCGCTGGGTAACGGAGGGTATCAAGGTAGGTGACCCATCATTGAGATAAACCAAATCACATTCACCAGCGGCTTCAAACAGATCGAGACCCTTCCTATCTGTGTATGAGCAGCCTACTGCTGTATGATGGCAGTTGAAGTCGCCTGTTATCAGTGCGGGGCGTGGGATTGAGTCAAAAATGGATCTCCATTGAGTATCGGTAATACGGTTTGACGGTTCATTATAAATTGAAGCAATTGTGAGATTGAGCGTACGTGAGACGAAGATTTTGGCAGCTACTATGAATACACCTGTCAGTCGGTGTGAAATAGTTACTGGTTCGCTATTTAAACTTGATTTTATGAGAAGGGCAGCTCCAGCCTTGCCATCTCGGCGATCACGCCTAATTATATCGTAACCCCCTACTGAGTAGTTTCTAGTAGGGTGGAACCATGTTTCAGATACGGCTACTACAGAAACTGGGTTCTCTCTGAGAAAGTGGACAAGGCTAGGTTTATTTTGGACCAGTGAACGAGCATTCCATTGCAAAATTCTAAAGTTATTATTGTCGTCTATGGTTGTCAATTGGAAAAGTTAAATTTAGAATTTTGTATCCGTGTGTTAATTATTTTTCGTTGTAGGTATATATGTTCCTTGCTGATTCATCATCTGAATCAGAATGTTGGATATATTCCGAAGAATTGATTCAGTGTCGTTAGTAGCTCCCGGTGTTGTTGCCTCCTTCAGAAGGTCACCGATGCTTGATACAGTTTGTTCAATTAGTTGGGTGGTTTCATTACGATTCCTGTTTGTTGGTTGGGGACGATTTGATGTGGACAGTTTTGGGCGTTGTGGTTGGGACTGTAGCTGACAAGAGGTAGCTGCGAGACTATCATTGTAAATTTTACTTTCTGTGAACCAGTCTTCAATGTCTGAAGATTTAGACGTTTTTTCAGGTCGGCGGTAGGGTTGAACGCGTTGTGGTCGCCGGTAGGGCTTATTTTGTGCATTTGAAGCCGATACCTCGGGGAATTCGCGGGTTGATTCATTCTCGTCATCTGAGTGAGATAGAGGTTGAAAGCTGTTCTTCAGTACTGTAGAGTATGGGTCTTTCATGACACGTTCTCTCATTTTTTTCTGTCTCTCCACGAATAGTGGACACTGTCTACTGTCTGCTTTGTGGTTTAGACCTTTGCAATTTATACATTTGTTAGTTAATGTTTCGGGAGAGGAACAAGTAGAGCTCTCGTGTTTCATCATCATAAACTCCATGGCTTGAGAAATAAAATTATTATAGATGCGAATTAATTTTTTATTACCAAGATTCTTTGAACTTCAATTTACGAGAAGACATCTTGTTATAGCTCTCATTACCCTTTTACTCGTTTTCATGGAAGGTCTCAATGCGAATAAATCTCTTAGGTGTGGGGAAATTTTGCAGGTTTTGACCGCAAGAGTCGAGTGAACGTTGAGAGGGCAGGTACGTTGTAGGATGCGCAGGTCGCGCCTGAAATGTGAGTGATTGCAGGCTCGCCGACGCAACTTGTCTCTCGTCAAGAAGTTAATTGAAAACTTTTTTGACGGTTAGTTTCGGATATATGAGCGAAAACCACTTCGTTTATGTATAAGGGTCTTTTACTTGGGCTCAAGTCGATTGATCAACACTGGAACTCGATAGGTGGTGGCTTATTAGCTTATCTGGTGAGTTCGAGAGGACTGCTTGAGAGGCCCTCTCAAGCCCTCTCTGCCGTGCTAAGCCAGAATGTCGTATCTTGACTTCACCCAACTTTCGGGAAAACGACCTAATAGGTTTCGTGGCGAAATAACTCTTTCGCGGGATTATTTTTCCTCCTTTTACCACAAGTAAAGAGTTTTCTTGAAGGAAATTAGTAGCCGAATCGATTTATGGAGTCAAAATTAAACATTTTCGAGTAGGTAAATGTCAAAAAACGATGATACGAGTGTACGCTCTCGTAAACCCGGAGTTACGACTATTCTGTTCTGAATACGCAACAATGAGACTTTGGAATGCTAAGCACATTTCCTGAAATTTCATTCCTGAAACTTTATAACTATCTTTAAATCAAGAAACCATTTCACCTTATTTATTTCGTCATCCTTCTTGGCTCAAATTCAATAGTATTCCATATTTGTGTTCAGAGTGTAAGGAAAACAGCTGAATCAACAAAAATAAAAGTTTATTCACGTGAAGTATTTATACTTCACTATATCTTACGTTTATAAACGTAAAGTCACCACTAAATTCTGAGTTTTCAGAGACAAAAAGTCGTATCAAGCCGATTCAAAATGCAAGAAGTCGTATCGTCGAAATCCTAAGGCCGATTCCCGTATCAGTGTCAAGATACGAGTTTTCTTCTTCTGAATCGCTCTGATACGACTAGTTTCTTAGCAAAATCAAGTTAACACGCCTTAACGCAAAAATCGGGAGGCTTGTTTGGGGCATTCATAGTAGAGATACGACTCTGAAATTTCGAAAATCGATAGAAATCGACCCCTCAAACCCCCGGGTACCAACAACTCAATTTGGTCAAATTTTCACATTAGGACTTTCTGGCTCAGCACGGCAATTCCCCTGGGGGACTCGAATTCTGTTGGCTCACAGAAGTGAAAGGAACTGAGAGGACCATCCAATAGAAGCGAATAGAAGCAGACAGAGTGGAGGAGGTTCAAACAGAGTCGTGGGCAACATTTTGAAGAGGGTAAAACTAAGCTATTGAGGATGTACTGGGGCTACTTCTTAAGAGGAGTAGTCCAAAAAAAGTTTTTAAAAATCGATTTTTCCATTCTTATTTTTTATTAAAACTACAGTTTTAATAAAATTCTGAACAGTTTGGTAAAAATAAAATTGAATCTGATGACTGGTTGTTTAGTTACAATTTTTTGAAAATTTTAAGTAGCAGAACTGAAAAATATCGAAAAGTTGTTAACAAAACCTGGTTATTGATAACCTCCTTGAAGTACACGGATTCATAGATACTAAAAATTATAGGCACTGAACATGGGACTAAAAGAAACACTGAAAGTTCCACAATAGGATGTGGTTTTGTCAGCCAGGCACACAAAATCAAGATTAGAACGAGTATGCGGGAGCGCAACCTGCATTAGGAAAAACAGCTGTCCAGAAAAATCACTTTTTGGCGGACAAATGTTCATTTTTCTTAGTAACTCCTCGAACAATTTCGTTCTAATTTTTACAAGATACTCACAAGAATGTATTCTAGAGATGGAGCCAGTGAAATTTCGTTTGTAACTCTCATCTCGTCGATACAGATTTTTGTGTCCCAAAAAACATGGGTAGATTGGAAGGCCACTTTTTGAGTTTCATTTACTTGGGTTAAAAAATCAACAAACTGTTTTTACTCAAACCCCTTGGCTTAAATGTTATTTCATATATGGAAGGGGAACTTAAGGAAAATTTGAAATAGATCGGCTTAATGGTTAGTCAGAAAATAGAGCATGGAAATGACCCATTTTTAGGACGTCCCACAGTAAGACTTGGGCGTCCTTATGCGATCGATCTGGGGTGAAGTAGGACAACACTCAACAGAAAAAAAAATAACCACACAGTAATCTGTTTTAGACCATTCTGAATCCAAATCCGCGAAAAAAAAACCATAGGTGTATGTCTGTGTGTGTGTGTGTATGTGTGTGTGTATAGGTGATTGTGTGTGTGTGTGACAAAATCTTGTGTCGTCAGCACAGGCCTTAGTTCTCAACTGATTTTCCTGGTTCTTTTTTTGTTCGTCGCGGAAAACTATCTAGTTGTGCACTACGTCGCCGGAATTTCGAATTTTGCCTTTTAAGGGGGGAAAGGAGGGGTTAATGCTTAAAAAACGCGCGTTTGCGGGTATAATCTTGTAAACTCTGCCCAGGCCTCAATTTCCAACCGATTTGCGTGTTTCTTTTTTTGTTTGACTCAAATAACTTCCGAGTTGTACACGATTTTACCAGAGTACCAAAATTCGCAAGGGGAGGGGGCGAGTGGGGGGATAATATTCACAAAATATCCGATTTTTCAATATTTCGGTTCCTTTACTGCTTACTAATTGTACCCAAGCTTTGAAATTGAGGAAAAATTCTCACCACACTTCCGGATTTTCATGAATTATTCTCTGTACCGCCATGGAACTAATCGTGGTGCCATCATGGTGCCAGAACACCATAAACCGCATATTTGGTGGTTTTTTTTTTGTGTGTTTCACCTTGAATACGGATGTGAACTGCGACGGACTGCCTACCAAAATTAATAGATGAAAGTTCAATGTTACGACGTATTTCCGCTTTGGTGCCAGCCCGGCACCAATGTGGGGGGGGGGGGGGGGTGTGAACTCGAATTCGCATGTTGGGTATCGTAGATCATGGATTTTAAAATGCTCTTCAGATTCGAGGCTCCCATGCCGCTAGAAATTTTAAGGTGGATAATGGTGGGGGGGGGGGTCAGTATTTCTTGCCTAAAGTAATAAATAAATTACATCAAGTGAAACAGTTTTATCGCTTACCAACTGGTTAAACTGATCTAATGCTTATCCAATGGGACGTCCCCTGGAATGCATGCATTACTAAACAATATGTTTCTACATTAAAAAATAACCTTTTTCTTATTTTTCAATTTTGCTTCCGAGTCTACCAAGATAGCGGAAGCTTTGTTTTCACTTTTCAAGGTAGAAAAAAAAAAGCAGGCCTTTCTGAATAATTTTTGTTCCGAGTCTGTTTGTCTGTGTGTCCGTATGTCTATGTGTCTGTCATGAAATCCTTGCCACAGCCATAGCTTCCACAATTTTCATTCGATTTCGATGAAATTTTCAGGTATTATGCGGATTAGCTTTTAGATGGTCCCCAATGAAAATCAAGACCTTAAAAAAGACAGTAGTCTCTGCGCATGCGCAAACGTAAAATCCTTGTAACAGCCATAACACTTACATTTTTCGTCCGATTTCGACGAAATTTCTCAGGATTGTTCAGATTAGGAGGATACGAGTAAGCTATGTGCCACACCCACTTGGCAGACGTTTCTTCTATTCGCCAGGCTTGGACCAAATTTACAGCAGATATGCGTACAGGTGTGAAGAACATTGCCTTAAAATTACAAATAATTTAGTACGTAGGTAATTGTGGAAATTGTGAAAGAAAAACGAAAGGAAGGCGACCGCGGGGCGCTAAAAGCGGACTACTCCCCTTAAAAGTTTCGAAATATTTTATTGAATACATTACAGTTACTAAAAATGTATTACCCAAGACCCGAAAATTTTGGAAAACTAAGAAAGGTCGAGAAATCCGTATTGTGGAATGATGTCAAGAAAACGTCAGTATTTGACAACCTTATAAATTGTACTTAGTTAAGTGTCGGAAGGATTGATTGATTTTCCAACTTGGAGGATTAAATTAGTTGAAGAAATGAAATGCGATGAAATATCCTCGGTAAAGGCTCTTTTTGGATGCGATCGCGAATGAATGAACGCCTGGAAACCCACGCACGGCCTGACGCAACCTCCCATAACCGCTTATCTGTGAAAAAATAGCCTGCCAAGCTCGTTTTCGTTCGAACGGTGTTCTCTTCCCCCCGCAAATTAAGTAAATCCCTGCCATCAGCTAAGGTCGTACCATTTGACCTTTTTTTTCCTTCTTTCGATATTTGACTTAATGGCAGAGCGCCGTTCATGGCCATAACACGACCCGGTCATGCCGAATTAAAAGGTTTGAACCGAGAAAGGATGTGACACGCTACTGCATCACATTTTTCGAATGGGACATAACGCGGGACTTTTGCCCTTGAATTTTTATTAGGATGAACGGAATAATAAAGCGATAGTGTCGCTTTTTACACCTGTTGATCCTACTGCGCACAATTCTTACCTTGTAAGAGAAAAAAACTCAAGTTTGCAGGGACAAGGATATTATCTTATGGTAATAATTGACAAAAGAAACCTGCTTCTGGAAAGAACCAGGTACCTTAAAACACGGGCCAATCCTAACGTCGGGTAGGAAATCTGATCAAATCGCAATGCATCATGTATAAATACATGATAAAGAATATAAATTTATCTTCTTGTGAAGTGTACAAAATGGCGCCAAATAAACATATCTATCTATCTAACATCAGGCAGGACAGGACACAAGAGCCACGAGCCAATCAAAATGCAAGAACTTCCAACAAGTTAGAACACCGTACTGCGTGGGCCTCAGCCAATCGGAGGGATCGGGCACTCTGATTGGCTGAACTTTTCAAATAATCTCTATTCTGATTTGTTGGCTGAATGGCTAAGGCACATCTCATGAGAATGATCCTTAATCTTTCTCATTTGTGGTTCTTCAAATTGGTTAATCTTACTAAATGAATGAAGTTCAGCCCATAAGAAGAAGAATTTTGCACATTTCTTAGCTATGGCCCTCGTCAATCAGAACTTCAGGTCAATCAGTGTACAAGACCTAGGTACCAATCTCCATCTAACGATATTGCTTTTTAATTGTGTGGGTCTCATCCAATTGAAGGAATCGGACACTCTTATTGGCTGACCCATTTTGGTTTATTATTTTCAATAATGAACCTTTGGAATCGACCAAGAAAAAAAAATTTAACACCCCCTCAAAATTTGATGGTTTACGTTTCAAGGTACGTGGAATCCAAAAATCGAATCAAATTTGGCCGTCCGTCCGCCGTCCGCCGTACGCCGTCCGCCGTACGCCGTACGCCGTACGCGGCACTTTTGCCACTTAGCATTGACCGATTTTGATGAAATTTGGTGTGTAGGCTCCATTTGGGGTCTAGTTGTGCCCCGAAGCTTTTGGTTGATGTAGGTCACTTCTAAGGGTTCCAAAATCAATTTTGAAATTTTGAAAACGCCCTAACTCAAAAAATTTCGATATAAAGGTATTGTTTTTCCTTCAATTTAAGATTCTATAGAATTTTTGGAATTTTTTGAGACCCCGCGGAGCTCTGTAGGACAAACCGTTCGCTCCCTACGAAAATTTAAGGGTTTATATTGAAATATATATATATATGTTAATCAAAACACGAGTGTGAATCGCAAAAGAGGTCTAATCTCCGTTCAAATTAGAGCTGACCGAAATGCGATCGATGA
The DNA here is from genome assembly GCA_009739505.2 of Apolygus lucorum. NCBI lineage: Eukaryota > Metazoa > Arthropoda > Insecta > Hemiptera > Miridae > Apolygus > Apolygus lucorum. Next base: position 48,973,489 of record CM019183.2, on the reverse strand, counting down.
TTGGTGATTTTGATTTTTTTTTTCTCGATTTTTTTGAATTTTTTTTTTCCTTCATATTGGATGGTTGGTGATTTTGTAGACGAGTGATCTATATAGAAAAATAATAAACCATTGTGTAATAATTTGCAGCGTTTTTAAAAATCTCATAATCTTGTTTGCTATGGCTCAGCCAATGAGATTGATCCTGCATTATGAATGGCTCAAGCACAGCCCATACTTACTCTTCTTGCACAAGAAGTATAATATAATATATTATACTTCCTTGTGTATATCATGCACAAGGTTGCTGGTGTTGTCGTGCTTCCTGCAGGTATAATACCGAATTATTGTGTTGTACTCGGGGGTCTGAGTCGGTCGCCGTTCAATTCTTGTGGCGGGTTAGTCCAATCTCTTTCGAAACGGCACTCAGTTAAAGGAGAAACATTGCCACCTACCACCTCCAGTGCCCCCCCATTCCCCAGCCATCTCATAACTGGTCAGTTTTCATCCACAGTTACCCATCTTTTTCAGGAAATAATCATCCAATTTTCATGTTTTTTGTGGATTCTTCTTATTTTTATAATCTCTACACTAATGCACTTGTTTAATTATAAAAGTAAAACTCCATAAGTGTAAAATAATTAACCAAAATTATACCTACATTTGAAATATATTAGTGCATCCTACGAGGGAATCGAAAAATTACAATATTGCCGCTGGAATCATCAAAATCGACCAATAATTTCGAGAGAAATGTGAAAAAAATCGTTTATTTGTAGTCAAAGCCCAGCTCCCTTCTACTCTTCTTGCCAGTCTTGGCTTCGACCTGATTTTATTATTTTCAAAGTCTTCCAAAATCGCATATTTTGAAGAAACAGGGACATCCTCTGCTTCAGGAAGATATTATTCTCACGATTGTGCTCCAAAACTACATCGGATCATTATAATTAGGGCATGTGGAGGCAGTGAAACTTCAAATCTTCACCAGAATTTCCTACAGATAGATTCTCCTAAACTTCGGTTCCCCACCTGATCTTCAAAACTTTCTTCAACCAAATTTGGCTTGCTTCCTTCCATGGCGATTTGGAGAATCGAGTACCCTTGCATTGAGACGCCTTCACGCAAAACCAGTCAATTTGTTCTGAAAATCCTTTACAATTCACACGGACTTCATACTTACCCACCTATTATAGTATGACAAAAACCTTGTTTTACAAGCTTTTATTATTTAGTTTTTCCTGTCCCGTTGTCTGCCATTAAACAAGCAAGTTAAATTTGAAATATATATGAAATAATATATAATATATGGACTTTTTCGAGAATTTTTTTTTCACTGAAATCCGTTTTGGAACATTCTGAAACGATCCCTGAAGTTTTTCCAAAAATCATATGTATATAATATCTATGTAATATACAGATAATACATATATAGATAATACATATACAGTATAATACAGTATAATACATATACAGATAGATAATATATAGATATTATATCTTCAGGGATCGTTTCAGAATGTTTCAAAACGGATTTCAGTTAAACAATTTCTCGAAAAAGTCCATTCTAAAAATTTTGAGGCCATTGCAATAGCTTCATTTTCCTTGAAAATTCGCCAAAAGGGGGGTTTCTTACATTTTTAATTACATTGAATTTCTTTTAGATACATTTTGGAGCTCTGTAGTATTTTGGTTACTTGTTTACTTTAAAATTTATAGAAATATTTATGCAGTGTAACCCATTATCATAATTTATAAAAACAGTGAACTTGGTTTTGATTATTAATCTTATCTCACAGGGTTGTAGTCCCATTTCACTCACACTTGGTGGTACTAGAGACTTATGTTTCGATGATCCCCTATTCTTTTCATATTGATCAGATCTTTGGTAGCTTCTGAGTAGGGCGTACATTCAGTATCCATTCCGGCTAACTTTCACCATTTTATCCAGATTAGACCCATCCCTGGGTCTTTGGCTTGCCCAGTGGTCTTCACCGAACGGTTCACTTGTTTGGGCATTTAAGGTAATTTTTTTTCTCTTGGGTATTCCCGGTGTTCAGTCAGAACGTATCGTTATAATTCACGGAACACAAGAAATTGATTGAAACGATTATTATTTAGATAGTTCGACTTAAGTGAACAGTATTGCAAAAAAACAGTAAAGGCTAGGGATGGGTATCGATACTCGATATTTCAAAATATCGATACTTACGCACCGATACTCGATATTTTAGTATCGATACTACATAATCCGATAATTTTGGATATCGATACTTTGGATCCCATATTTCTAAATATCGAATATCGATACAGTTCTCACGGAAAATTCAACATAATGGCTAAAAAATGAAGAAGGTAGAGAGGCCATTAGCGTCATTACTCCTTGGTTGCACAAGTAACGTTTATATCATGGAGAAAATCACTCTGCTTGGACTCTTGATAGTGAAAAATCAATAAACATTGTTGAAAAAATTATTTTTCTTGAGAATATTGGATAATATTGATAGTTTGTGACACTAAAGTATCGATACTCGATATTTTAAAATATCGATACTCATGCCCAACGATACTTGGGATATCGATACTCAGATACGATACAGTATCGATACAAAATATCGATACTATTGTAACGATATCCATCCTTAGTAAAGGCCCGAAATCAGAAATTAGACAATTTTTTAAAAATCTACGTGGAACTCGGAAATTGAGAACACATGCTGGAGCGAATAAAACTGAAGTGGCTGCCTAAAAGCGCCTAGTGAAGCCAGTCCCACCTACTCAACTCCTGCATTCACAACACCCGGTGCTAAACGTTATTATCTTTTTTTCCCACTTTGGAACTCAGCCTGGAACCGTTTAACACATTACTTTGGGCTGAGTCCTGGGGCGCTTAATCAGTTCTGGGTGAGAGGATGGACCAGATGCTTCCTCCTCTCTCTTTCTCGTTCTGAAGGTATCTTCCTTGGCATGATGCTTTCTGTATACTCTGCCACAACAGTCCCAGCTCTTTTCACCTTCCAGCATCCAGCTGACCACAGCCTCTGGTGTTGAACTCTGGGAAGCTAAATCCAGGTTAAACGTTATTCTAGGGCCCTATTATAGGATTTGAATTAAAATTCCAGAATCTAAAACTGAGGCAAATTCCCCATTAGCAATCACTACTAAATACTGGTCGTCGAACTAACCAGCTTCTCCATTTTACTCGTGGTCTCCTTGAACATTTCTACGGCTTTTCCTTTTTTTGTCATCCCTACTCTACTCACTCTGTATTTGAATACTCGGTATTCTCGAATAAAAAAGTGAACAAATGGTGAAATGAAGAACTACTCATGTTCCAACTTCAAGGGCAACACAAATGTACTTTTGCAAAGATGATTCGCCTCGAGATTACAGATTCACAGCTCTACCAACTTCCCACCCCATAAATCCGCGGTGGGCACGTCCTCGAAAATGTCTTACAACCGTATTTTATGTAGATTAAAAAACCGTTTATAAAAATGGTGTAACCTCATCTTGGAAAGGTCTTCCCCAAGAGACTGTAAAAATGATGAATTCAGGCGCAGGGCGAGCGTAGGAGGCTCGGGGATGATGGATGGAGAGGGGAAGGCGCGAAGAAGGAGACTCAGTCACTTCTTCTACGAACCTGTTGGAGTCTCCTGGGGGTGACATAAGCCGCGTCTTCAGGCGCAGAGGACTAATCTATTCTTGAATGGCCTGTCGCAGAGTTAGAGCATTTCTTCATCGAAGGTGACACTGAATGTGGGATGTTTCCCGTCTATATTGAAATGCCCTGAAGTAGCTATGCGCATGCGCAACTGTAAAACCTTTTGTAACAGCCACAGTTTCTAAATTTTCCATCCAAATTCGATGAAATTTTCAGAATTTTGCGGGTTAGGATGTAGGTGGCCCCTACAAAAATTAATTGAGATTGGAATGTTGGACACTGAATGTGGGATGTTTCCCGTCTATATTGAAATGCCCTGAAGTAGCTCTGCGCACGCGCAACTGTAAAACCTTTTGTAAAAGCGACAACTTCTTCGAATGCCATCCAAATTCGATGAAATATTCAGAAATTTGCGGGTTAGGGTGTAGGTGGTTCCTTATGAAAATTCACTAATATCGGAATGAAGGATATTTCCTATCTTTATTCAAATGCCCTGAAGTAACTCTGCGCAAGCACAACTGTAAAATCTTTTGTAAAAGCAACAATTTCTTCGATTGCCATCCAAATTCGATGAAGTTTTCAGACATTTTGCGGGTTAGGGTGTAAATGGTCCCTTACAAAAAAATTCATTGAAATCGGAATGAAGGATATTTCCTGTCTTTATTCAAATGCCCTGAAGTACCTCTGCGCATGCGCAACTGTAAAACCTTTTGTAAAAGCGACAATTTCTTCGATTGTCATCCAAATTTGATGAAGTTTTCTGAAATTTTGCGACTTAGGGTGTAGGTGGTCCCCTATGAAAATGCATAGAGACTAGAATGAAGGATGTTTCCTGTCTTTATTCAAATGCCCTGAAGTACCTCTGCGCACGCGCAACTGTAAAACCTTTTGTAAAAGCGACAATTTCTTCGATTGCCATCAAAATTCGATGAATTTTTCAGAAATTTTGCGGCTTAGAGTGTAGGTGGTCCCCTATGAAAATGCATAGAGACTAGAATGAAGGATGTTTCTTGTCTTCATTCAAATGCCCTGAAGTAGCTCTGCGCATGCGCAACTGTAAAACCTTTTGTAAAACCGATAATTTCTTCGATCACCTTTCAAATTCTGACAAAAATTTTCAGAAATTTAGAAATTTAAAAATTATAAATTTAGCTATGCGCATGCGCAAATGTAAAACTTTTTTTAAAAGCGACAGTTTCTATATTTTCCATCCTAATCCGATGCTATTTTCTGAAATTTTGTGGGTTAGGGTATAGGTGGTCCCCTATGAAAATACATAGAGATCGGAATTCGGACACTAAATTAGGTAGTTTCCTGTCATCATCGAAATGCCCTGAAGTAGCCACAGCGCATGAGCGAACGTTAAACTCTTGTAATCCCCTCAATTTCTGGTCTTTCTATCCAATTGGGATGACATTTTCAGGGGTTTTGGGCTTGAGAATCTGGATGGTTCCCTATAAATTTCGTCATCATTTGATCGTGGAATATGAAAGTTACCTTTGGGATTGAAGTTTTGAGATTATCTACTATGCGTCGGACCATGTATACAATCGTGTTATGGTTATGAGGAGCTATTTGCCACACCCACTTGGCAGAAGTTCGTTAACCACTTCGGAATTGTGCTCACGTTTATCAGATTAGGTGGTTATATGGTTTTTAATTGATATGGTTTCAAGATTATGATATCATCATAATATTGAAAATCATATTATTAGAGATTACCGAATAATTCTATATCAAGTTCATGTTACTCAATGAGCTGGAGCGTACCTCCACATCTTGGTGGACAATTCTTTTGATAGTTGCGGTAGTGGTTTTGTGACTGTTTAATTTTGATGTGAGAGTCCTTCATTTCCACACATGAATACGATGAATTGATTTGAATAATGTATCTTTGCCTTCATGACGTCACCACTAAGGAAAACAATAAATTCCTCGCGATATAAGTGATGATCCGATCCTAGATCTGTCTATTCCTATGTTGAATACCAAATTGGCCCCCAAGGGAACGTAACAATGATAGGTTTGCATTCTTGAATCTTTAAAGTCCTTAGTTGGGCGGAGAGGAGTCGCGACCTCATATTTCATTGCTTCAAAAGGTCATAAGAGTGGAGTAAGCGGACTAGTGGTTTGCACTTATTGCAGACTTACTTTCGTAGTTATGAGCAGCCTACTATAATAACGAGCATGCGTCTAGTAAGTCGTGGCTCAACCGATTAGTTTTTGAGAATTCCTGAGAAAGATAGTTACTGTGATTAATTGATAGGAAATATGAACTTCACGATAGTGCTGTTGATTTCCAAAGCTGGAAACAATAATACGATTAAGAATTCTTTTTGAATCATGTCAATGTCTTGAACATTTTTTACTATCCTCTTAAAATTCATCTGCTGATTAGATTGCAACCATTTCGGAACCAACTTACAACTATCCTCACATGTGAAGCAAAATCGAGCGATTACATAGTGACAAATCGATTTTTCAAAAAGACAAGGCAAATCTAGTGTGTTATGTTTACTTCTAACCCTGTACTTCGCAATGTTTAATATACTATACGTGTTTTCTGTTCATTATGGAAGCTTTTTCAGTTTCACCATGTTTATAAACGGCCAACAGTACACTTTACGGGAACAATTTAAACAAGTCGCCATTGGAAAACTGCCATAATTTTAGATAAACTGAAGACATCTTCGATCAAGACTGTTATAGTTGTATTTGTGTACATTTAAATTTACTACTTTATCTAATTGGTGCGTGCAGCAAGTGAGAATGTTCAATTACTAGCAATAAATTGTTCCATTATTTTATTTTATCGTTTCTTTTTCCATTTTTTTTAATTTTATTTTTATTTTGATTGAAAGATAACGAAGTAATTATATTTTATTTAGTAACAATTCTCATTCATCGGTGACTCGGCAGTGTACGATAAAAAGGTATTTAATACACCATACGTGTTGAAAATTTGTTCAAATTTGGAAATTTTAGAAGCTTTTTTCAATTTACCATGTTTTTGGAGGGTCTTAAGTTCGGTTTAGGGGGGAAATTTGAAAGAATCGCCGTGGGATAGTTTCGCCAAGTACAGGATTAAGTAGAAGTTACTTTTGGCGCTTCGGCGATTGAATTCAAGAGTCCATCTATGGACTGATAAGTTCACGGAGTGCCGGATAGTTACGAAAAAATAAAAATAAAAAACGAGCAGTTCAAATTTGAGCGTTTTTGGACAGTTAAGAACACATAAATCGTATTCAAAACACGTAACAAGACACGTTGATGCAAGTCCACATTCGATCGTTTGTCCAATAGCAATGCAAATAAAAGGAGACTGTCTTGGGACTAATTTGCACATTTCAGGAAATATTGGTAGGCCTGGAAGGTTCCGTATGAATTCCATCGGCATCGGATCAATAGGGAGTTCCTACTTTCCTAGTAGGATCGGTTCGGGTTCGATACGACGGAACATATCCCCAACCCGGCGCCGTATTGTCAATATAAAAGCGCCGTATCCTATCCGGCGCCGTAATAGAATAGAATTAAAAACAATAATAATAGAAAATAATAAAACTGGCTGCCTACGGATCGGTACGGCGCGTCCGTATTGACAATATGGCGCCGTATGTATGCCGAACCGAATCTACTAGGACCTCTAGTAGCCGCTGCTGAGCACAAGCAAAGATTCTTGGTCTTGAATATAATTTTTTATATTTTAGAAGTTGGCAGTGTCAGTCATTTTTCAACATCTAATTCTTCAACTTCTAACCTGAGAGGGAACAGCCTTTTTGGTTCATTATTTTCAATTTGAACCTTTGGAATCGTCCAAGAAATTTGTTTTTTAAACCTCGAAGAATCCGAAAATCGAATAAAACGCTGCAAATTATTACACAAAGGTTAATTATTTTTACATAGATCACTCGTCTGCGGAATCACCAACCATCCAACATGAAGAAAAACATCGATCGCATTTCGGTTAGCTAAAATTCAAACGGAGATTAGGCCTCTTTTGCGATTCACACTCGTGTTTCTGATTTATCGTACATAAAACCTTTAAATTCGCATAGGGAGCGAACGGTTTGTCCTACAGAGCTCCGCGTGGTCTCAAAAAGTTTTGAAAATTCTATAGAATCTTAAATTGAAGGAAAAACAATACCTTTGTATCAAAATTTTTTGAGTTGGGGCGTTTTCAAAATTTCAAAATTGATTTTGGAACCCTTAGAACTGACCTACATCAACCAAAATCTTCGGGGCACAACTAGACCCCAAATGGAGCCTACATACCAATTCATCAAAATCGGTCAATGCTAAGTGCGGCATACGGCGGACGGCGGACGGACGGCCAAATTTTAATTCGATTTTTGGATTCTACGTATCTTGAAACTAAACCATCAAATTTTGAGGGGGTGTTAAATTTTTTTTTTCTTGGTCGATTCCAAAGGTTCATTATTGAAAATAATAAACCAAAATGTTGCCGTCCGGCCTAAGTGGCACTTTCCTCAGTTACCATGAATCGATTTTGATGAAATTTGGTATATGGGCCCCATTTGGGGTGTAGTTGTGCCCCGAAGCTTTTGGTTGATGTCGGTCACTCCTAAGGTTTGAAAAATGAGAGCTGAAATGTTCGAAAGGCCCCACCTAAAAAAACTTTCGGTATAAAGGTATTGTTTTTCCATAAATTCATAATAATATTGAATTTTTAGAATCGAATGAGATCACTCAGAGCTCTGTGGGACCAACCGTTTGCTCCCTATGAGAACTTAAGTGTCGGACTTAAGATAAATTGGAAACATGAGCGTGAATCGCAATAGAGGTCTAATCTCAGTTGAAATTTCAGATGACCAAAATGCGATCGTTATTAGTTTCTTTGAGTTGAACTCAGTTTTGCGTCCATTAATCAAATTTCCCAATAAAAGCACCCAAAACCCTCTATTTTTTCGAATTTAGTGTGAAGCGTTAATTTTTTCCAAATAAACTTGATTTGTGAAGCGAAAATAAGGTTGATAGGTAGTGACAATGGCGAATCAGTGTTCTTTCCAGGCGAGTGATCTATACAGAAAAATAATAAGCCTTTGTGTAATAATTTGCAACGGTTTTTGGTTTATTATGTTCAATAATGAACCTTTGGAATCGACCAAGAAAAAAAATTTTAACACCCCCTCAAAATTTGATAGTTTACGTTTCAAGGTACGTAGAATCCAAAAATCGAATAAAAATTTGGCCGTCCGTCCGCCGTACGCCGTCAGCCGTACGCGGCACTTTTGCCACTTAGCATTGACCGATTTTGATGAAATTTGGTATGTAGTTAGTCATTTTGGGTCTAGTTGTGCCTCGAAGATTTTGGTTGATGTAGGTCACTTCTAAGGGTTCCAAAATCAATTATGAAATTTTGAAAACGCCCTAACTCAACAAATTTCGAAATAAAGGTATTGTTTTTCCTTCAATTTAAGATTTTATAGAATTTTTAGAATTTTTTGAGACCATCCGGAGCTCTGTAGGACAAGTTTGGAACGTACGATAAATCAGAAACACGAGTGTGAATCGCAAAAGAGGCCTAATCTCCGTTCAAATTAAAGCTGACCGAAATGCGATCGATGTTTTTTTTCATGTTGGATGGTTGGTGGCTTTGCAGACGAGTGATCTATAAAGAAAAAGAAAAAATAACAAACCATTGTGTAATAATTTGCAGCGTTTTATTACCTATATTTGACAAATTAGCAGTGTCAGTCATTTCTTAACACCTAATTTTTCAAGTCTGGGTAAGTCCCAACTTGGGAGGGAGCATATCCCAACAAATTCTGTTGTACGTGATTAAACATTAATTTTTCATAGTAGGCAGATGAGCCGCAAGAGAGACAGACTCCGTGTGAAGGGGTGGATAATCCTATTAGCGATCCGAGAAGAACGAACGTCAGGAAGAGTGAAGGCTGGACGATTTTCAAGTTCGAGACGAAATATCAAACTCGAGAGCGGTTGCGCAAGCGAAATAGGTTTCTGGGAGATGATACCGGTAGATCGGACGGGCAGATGCGCGAGGTGTCGCGGGGTCAAGGACGTTGACGCTGGGGGATCGCTGGCCGGCGGCGAGAGCCTTCGCTCCCCGTCTCTTTTTCATCCTGCTGAGCCCTCATGATCGTGCTATTAGCTTGACGGCGGGAGCAGTCACGCATGGACCTTCCTATCGAAATTGTGATGTATTAGTTCGGTAGCCGGTCTTGACAAGCCAACGCAGACGGAGAGTGCTCAGGAATCTCAAAATGGTTTCGAAAAGATGACAAACCAAATCTACAAATGCCGTTATAAGGATACTCAAGGCTACAACATTGACGAGACCAATTTTAGGCAGGAGTGAGAAGTGCCAAGTACCGCTCTCTGTACAGATTGAGAAACATCACTTAAATTATCTGATCATAAGAAGCCAATAATGTCCGCCAAATATGGTATCCACAGAACTGTTGTATAGATGATTCAACGCATAGACAAATCTCCTGGTAGGTACTCTTCAAGTTCCAGCAAACTTGGACAAGTTGTGATCATGGGGATAAACAACGAATCTGATACCCACCAATTTATGCCATTCCAACGAGATTGAGCTGAGTCCGCCGATAATGAGATCTCGATTAAGTAGTTTAGAAAACGATTTAAAGTTCCAATCAAAAAGTCTCTAAAAATTGTATCGAAATCGAATGGAAATGCAGCAACCTAACTTTTCTCCTGCTCTGGCCAAAATTATGGAATTCAGATGGAATGGTTAAAATATCAGTCCCAAACTGGCACTGATTGGAAGAAATTGGTCGGGAGAAAATTATGAATATTCAGTATATCGACTGTAATAATGTAAAACCGCGTAAGTTGAAACATATTGTTTAGTAATGCATGGATTCCAGGGGCCGTCCTATTGATAAGCATTAGGTCAATTAATACGAGTTGGTAATCGAAAAAAACTTTTTCACTCGATGTAATTTATTTATTAAGTATTTTAGGCCAGAAATAGTGCCCCCTCCCCCTCACAATCATCCACCACAACATTTCTAGCGGCATGGGAGCCTCTCATTTGAAGAGCATTTTGAAATCCATGATCTACGATACCCAACATGCGAATTCGAGTTCACCCCCCCCCCCCCACCACCACCACCACCTCCACTAATGGTGCCAGTCTGGAAGCAAAACGATAATACTTCGTAATGTTAAACTTTCATTTATTTGTTTTAGTAGCGGACTGCCTATCTCATTTCCGTATTAAAGTTGAAACACACAAAAAAAAAAAAAAAAAAAAAACCCACGAAATAAGCTGTTTATGGTGTCCGGGCACCTATGTGGCACCACTATTAGTTCCATGGTGGTACAGAGAATAATTCATGAAAATCCGGAGGTATAATGAGAATATATTCTTAATTTCAAAGCTTGGATACAATTAGAAAGCTACATAAAGGAGCCAAAATATTTGAAAATCGGATATTTTGTGAATATTATCCCCCATTCACCCCCTCCCCTTGCGAATTTTAATACTCTGGTGAAATAATGAGCAATTTGTAAGATTTATGAGTCGAACAAAAAAAGAAACTCGCAAATTGGCTGGGAATTGAGGCCTGGGCAGTGTTTACAAGGTTATGCACGCAAACGCACGTTTTTTAAGCATTAACCCCCCCCCCCCTTTCCCCATTAAAAGACAAAATTCGAAATTCAGGTGGCTTAGTGCACAACTAGACAAATTTCCACGTCGAACAAAAAAAGAAACTCGCAAATTGGCTGGGAATTGAGGCCTGGGCAGAGTACACAAGATTATGCCCAAAAACGCACGTTTTTTGAGCATTAACCCCCCCTTTTTCCCCCCTTCAAACGCAAAATTCGAAATTCCGGCGACAAAATGCACAACCAGCATGCGTTTTTCGGCGGCCGGGACTCTCATCGACCCTCGTCACAACCCAGGGCGGTGAGGCCAATGGGAAGCCATGAGCGAAATCATCAGAACGAATTCTGATCTTCCTTTTGGAAGACAGCTGATGACTTCCACGACGCCAGGAGTGGTAGTCGGACGAAAATCCAACATGAAATGATTGTTTACTTTTACTTACTTTACTTACCTTCCATGAGTATGAAAAACTATGAGGATTTTGCAGTTGAGCTTTTCCAGTTGTATTGAACGTCTACACTTTGTTCAGTACATTTCATAAATGTCTACCTAAATAGGTATTGATTCAAGAGGAATTAACCAAATTATCAACAGATCGTCTGAATTGAAAGTATAATTTCGAATAGTTCTGCAACCATGTTCTGATCAGATTTCTTATTAATCAAATACAAAAGTCGAACATGCAAGAAATTACGAGCGTCTAAACCACACCCACCGCATTAGTTCATGTAGCCTCCGCTAGGGATAATAAAGCGTTTTCCCCTTGAATCATATGAGATAAGCTGTCACCTATTTTGGTAAAGCTTGAGATAATGCGATGTAGCTGATTCAAGGGGAAAATGCTTTACTATCCCTAGCGGGGGAAAGATGATGTAGATGTGATTTAGACAAGAAAACACAAAACATAGAAGGTGGTCTTACATTAAATTTGCTCACTTATTCATGATACACAGAAAGATTGTTTTAACTTTTTCGAAGTTGGTACAGGAGCAGTACTTAGTAAACTTTAACAAACTCAGCTTATTTGAGTCGTGTTGGTTGAAATGTCTGACTGATTTTTTTGCTTCTTATTGAGGGGTCTCAACTATAGGTGTCTTAATGACGTCACGTAGAGGCTTGACATCCTGGACAAGATTCGTTCGAACAGCAGCAGTACGAGGTGTTCGGGAAGCAGTTGTCGATTTGTTCGAGCAAAAGCTTCATAGTTGCCAAAACATCTCTTGAGCATTGTGTCTGGTTGACATATTGACATGTTGAGTTGTCATAAGTTCCGAGAGTTGGGCACACAAGTGCTACGGCGCACGCCAAAAATAGTGTTTTTTTCCACTGTTAACAAAACAAATCAATTGCGATGAGAAAATATTGTGTGAATCAATGCAAATCAAATTTACATTCCTAAGTGTGAAGACTAGAATAATGTTTGACTGAGGCATATAAATAGCGTCGTTGTCATGTTCTGTCACTACTGGACAGAATATTGTATTTTTATCTCTGCCATTTTTGCATTTTATTTGAAGTCCATCTGAATGACGGACTGACTAACATTTCTAAATAGAAAACAGCGTCTTAAGCTATATCGAGCCGCTCTGATTGCACAGGATTTATAAGACATGTAGCAATTCCAGTGGATCAAGTTGTGGAGTGGCTGATTGAGTTGTGCGTGGATCGCCTTTACGGTGATCCTCACGGAAGATTGGGTTGTTGGAAGCATGTTTGACGGCAGTTAGCTGGTTCAAGAAGCGGTTCCAGTGATACCACTGAAGTTAAAGCTGGTCGGCCCGGGAGATTATCTGGAATGGTGAATTTTTCGGGTTGGGCTGTTGTTGAACCCCGCTCCACTTAAGTGGGTGAGGCATTAAGTAGCCATCAGCGAAATCATCCACCATGCCAGGAATGGCAGTTGGACGAAAATGTAACCTGAAATGGTTGTTTGCTTTACTTACTTACGGGAAGGTCTTTAGACATCGACATCATGATGCATTAAGGAAATATATTGTTCAATCAGAGGGGCTCTATCCAGAGTTAGGCGGGCTTCAACTCAAAATTGGTTCCTCCCTCAAGAAATATACCAAGTCGGTTGGGTAGTATGAAGTATAGCTTGGCACTCTCGGCTTATCGCACCTCCGACTCACCACCATGGTCACTAGCTTACCCTCGTTCAACTCAAAATCAACTTATCAAGGGCTCAAAAATGTTGTAATATACTTAATATGAAGAAGACAACACCCATTTTTCCTCAGTTACCTACGTAGGATAGTTAAGTTGATTGCCGGTACCTTATTTCATAAATTGTCATCAAGATTCCAAAAACGCTGCAAATTATTACACAATGGTTTATTATTTTTCTGTATAGATCACTCGTCTGCAAAGAACTTGGCTAAGCCATTGTCACCACCTACCAACCATACATACTATCTACCTACCACGTACCTCCAGCGGTCGCATTTTGGTCAGCTAAAATTTGAACGGAGATTAGGCCTCCTTTGTGAGTTTCTGATTTATCGTAAGTCCATCCTCATGGGGAGCGGACGGTTGGTGGTCTTACAGAGCTCTGGGTGGTATCATTCGATTCCCATTATTCAATACTATTTTAAAATGAAGAAGAAAAAATACCTTCATGTCGAAATTTTTTGACGCGTTTTCAAAATTTCAACTCTTAGACGTGACCGACATCAACCAAAAGCTTCGGGACACAACTAGACTCCAAATGGAGCCTACATACCTACCAAATTTCATCAAAATCGGTCCATGGAAACTAAAGAAAGTGCCGCGTACGGCGGACGGACGGCTAAATGATTAAAATGATTATTCGATTTTTGGATTCTACGTACCTTGAAACGTAAACCAGCAAATTTTGAGGGGGGGGGGGGGGTAAATTTTTTTTTTCGTGGTCGATTCCAAAGGTTCATTATTGAAAATAATAAACCAAAATCCAGTATGATCATACCTCCTTGGCAGTATCAATAAGTAATGGATAAAACCATAACACCTCATAAAACCACGTAAAATCCGAAATCAATGAGTTTTGAATGCGAATTATTCATCACTTTCAAGTACCTAGTACCTATTTAAATATGCAGCTCAAGTTTAAAATAAAATTCTCAACCCCAAAAAATGACGAGTAGATTTGATTGGTACAAGTTTTTTAAATTCTATATACATAACTATTCTGCTTAATTTGTGGGAATAGTTGACTAAAAACGTTACTTATTTAGCCTGTCACTTATACCTTATGTGAGTGAACTGAATGCACTGAAGATATTTATATTTATGATCAACTGAAGATATTTATAGCCAATCAATGACCACGTCAAATCGGTTTATTTGATGCTCAGCATTCTAAAGCTGTGCAAGGCTTTAGACATGCTTGTAATCCATAAATCAGCTGGTTTAACATACTTAAAACGCCTGGAACTTTAAAATCCAAGTCCGAGTGCTACGCCGCAAACTGGTATCTTGCAGGGCCTCCAATCCGGTTCAATAATAATTTTCTTTGTAAATGCTAAGATTTCCAGGTCCAAGATCCTCTACGATGTGTATTATACAACTTTCTATACTAACCACGTACAAAAATCCGTTACTTCCCCGCCTTCAACTAAGCAGTACCTAGTTATGTTATGCGGGTTTGCGTATTCCGACTGGGTAGGCGCTTTCATTTCATTATAATTTTCTTCTTGGAAGTTACTTGGGTGGACTGGAATGCTTGGAGTAGGTACCAATTCTACCCATGTATCTACGCCTTATATTGACAGTATCTGACATTATTGTTTCAATAAGAAACATCACATAACGATTTTGTTGATCTTCGATAGTAAGGAAGCAAATGGGAAGTTTCATTCACGTATTCGGGAACAACTTTGGAATCGTGTTGACGTATTTCAATGAGAAAACAATAAACATCTTCGAGAAAATAAATATTCATCTTTTGTTCATTCAATACTTTTCACACAGGCTGTCTAATAAGACCATGTTACTCAACTTGGCAGACTTATTTTCGTTTTTTAGATAATTAAGGCAAGATGCTCTAGTAATACTTTCAAAAAATAATAATCTATTCACAATGTATTCTCATAATAATTTCTTTAATTTTTTAAATTAAGACCGTCAATCAAATTACTTCTTACGATCTATAACTTCTTGATTATTTTTGGCACTTGCTGGATGGTATATAGTTTCAGAAATTTCAGCATACTAAACAGAATAATTGAATGATTTGAATAATGAAAGAATTTATTTATATCGTAATAGCAAGCTTACCATAATGTTGGATGAAGGTCCACGGGGAAAATGGTGAGTAGACGCATTGATCTCGTGATTTATACAGGAAAATCTCATTGTTTTGAATTCTGTATCTCGTTCAAGTCGTTGATGAGCCGTTGGAGATAAAGAAGAATGGATGGTTCGTTGAAGTCACCAAGATAAAAAGGCCGAAATAACTTCAACGCCGTTTCGTTAGTCACTCAGAAGGAGTGCACGTCGATGGATAGTCACTTTCTTTTACAGAAACTTTTGTTGATTTTCGCCCAACTATCTGGAGAGAAGAAGAAATGCCTTGGAAGAGCACCATTCTCGGAGTCGTAGGTAAATATGATGGTTTTTTCACCATATTTACCTACGACTCCCAGAATGATGTTCTTCCCTTATCTCGGTTACAAAAGTCATAGTCACCGAATCTCTCCAAATATTTTTTTCTAGAGCCCAATCACCTCAGAAATCACCTAGTAGTGGGGGAAAAATTCTCCATAAAATTGTGTCTTTAAAGGTAAAAAGAAACATCACGTAAAAAAAAAAATTTATTCTATGACAAAGGAAACCACATAATATTAATGAAAATCAACTTGGTAACCTTTGTTTTAGTGAAACCACCACCACATCCACTCGACACCATCAAACAAACGTCTCTAGAAACTCGATTCTATAAACGTTTGCATACGATTCTGCAACAAATTGGGACATTTTTTGTCATTAGCTACAGTACAAAGTCTGTATTTTAGGTAACACTTGTTACATATATGCTTTGGAAATATATGTATAGGCATTGTTCACGACATCCATTAATAACATTAATGAATATAAAATGACGACAAAAATACCAAGAACAATTACGACAGGAATTCGTGATAAATCGAGAGCTTTCCATCGAATGGTGAACACTTTCTGCTCACACGCTCGAATGCTTGCAAAAAACCCCTTTGGCATAAATAAATTTGACTTCTTGGCAAACTTTTAGCATACCAATTTGAACTTTTGGCGAATCCATTACGTTTCGACAACTACTACTTCTAATCGACCAAGAAAACATTTTTTACCCCCTCCCCCCACAAAATTTGTTGGTTTACGTTTCAAGGTACGTAGAATCCGAAAATCGAATAAAAAATTTTCCGTCCGTCCGCCGTACGCGGCACGAAAATCAGGATTTCCTTAGTTCCCATGGACCGATTTTGATGAAATTTGGTATATGGGCTCCATTTGGGGTCTAGTTGAGCCCCGAAGCTTTTGGTTGATGTCGGTCACTTCTAAGGGGTTAAAATTGAAGATTGAAATTTTCAATAGTGCCCAACTCGAAAACTCTCGAAATAAAATTATTATTTTTTTCATCAATGTTAAATAGTATTGAATTTTTAGAATTTTTTGAGACCATCTGGAGCTCTGTAGGACCAACCGTTCGCTCTCCATGAGAACTTAAGGGTCGGATAAATCAGAAACACGAACGTGAATCGCAAAAGAGGCCTAATCTCCGTTCAAGTTTTAGCTGACCATTCTGACCGTTCTGGTCTTTAGCAACCACCATTCAAATTTCCAATATTAAACTCCCTATTTCATCGAATCGAGTGTGAAGCTTTTATTTCTTCCAAATAAACTTGATTGTGAAGAGAAAACATAGTTGATAGTTAATGACACTGGCGAATCTGTGTTTTCTGTAGGCGAGTGAGATGTTCAGAAACATAATAAACCTTTGTTTAATAATTTGCAGCTGTTTTTAAACGCTTTTCGAGTCCATACGCTTGAGTAAAGACATAAAATGTCAATAGAATCGATGCATTTTCTCGTTTTAAAATTTCACAGATATATTCATGTCAACATCATTAGGTGAACCAATTTTATGAGAATGACGGTAATCAATAGTTCATTACTTATCACTAGAGCTCGGCAATATATGCGAAATAAAACCTCAAAATATGCACGTAGATGCCCAATATATGCATTTGTACATATGCGCGAAAAAATCCGAAAATATGCCTTCAAAATATGCGCAAGATAGTTGAACAATTGAATAATAAGTGGGAAACAAAGTCTTTTCAGTACATAGTTACTTGTATTTATTCAATTTTTTTGTATGTACATTTTTATACAAAATCATTTTATACAATTTTTACAATAGTTTTACTCAAATTTTCAAAATTTTCAAAACAATCAATTGTTAAAATATGTTAGCTTGTACTACCAAGTGCTTTTCCAAATTTTCAGTTGTAAAAGATTTTCTCAAATCGTGCAATAATAGTTTCAAACGGGAGAATGACCGCGCCACATCTGCTGAGACAATTAGTAGATATTTGAAAGACGCCACTTCTTGAGGAGTGTATGACCAATTGCTGGTGTTGGGTGAGTCGCCCTCCAACACTTTCGCCAACACAACGACAGTTTTCCAGCCAGGATTTCGTTTGAGTACACACTCTAATTTTTCTCGAACGGTTTCACCTGTTTTTCCGGGGAAATTGATTAGAGGAAATAGCTGACAAAACTGGAAAATATGGCTTTTGTCAAGAAATGCCCTTTATATGCACTTATACCAAAAACTACGAATATATGCAAATGTATGCACGATAAATTTACATTTGGAGCGACAAAATGGCTTGAATATGGCATATTTGGGCTCCTTACAGCTTGGGCATATCGCAAAAAAAATGTGCAAATATGCAAAATGCCGAGCCGTAGTTATCACTTACTGATTGGAATTGAAGGTTCTACTCCTCATTCAAAAGAACAGCCCCAGGAATGCGTGTACAATTAATAAATATGTCTTAGTAATTTTCCACAGTGCATTGCACTAATTTTGATATCTTGCAAGAAGATTATTCTCGTTCCTATTCATGAAGTAATCGATGCTCTTTTTCCTAATCTCATCTAATCGAGGGAACACGTTCCCTACGCAGATTCTTCTTGGTCATTCTAAACGTGACTGAGCATCCTCCGCGCCTCATCGCTCCGCTTGGTTTGCCAATTTCGACTAATCTTCGGTAGCCATTCTTGAAAATTGTTACGATGACGTCATGTGGAAAATAATCACCGAGAGTCCTTCACCTTCTTCAAGAAGATAATTTCTAGAAATGAGGTGATTTCTCACTGCTCAAAAAATTCCAGTTGTCGCTAAATTGCAGTTGTAGTTTCAAAATTTCTCATCAGACCAATTGCCAGTTGTAGTTTCAAAATTTCTCATCAGACCAATTGCCAATACGAATCGAAACCCACAAAATAAACTGTAATAATAAAATATTTCAAATCAGGACTTTCATCCACCAAAATAACAAAGGGAACCTAGACTAAGAGGGGTTTCTTACCTGCAACAATTGTACATCCACTGTTTTTTGGGGAACACCATTCTATTTCATCTTGGAAACGGTGTTGAAGCCTACTCCGAAACGCTACAAATTATTACACAGCGGTTTATTATTTTAAGAACGAGGGTTTTCCTTTGGTCAATACTTTGGTTTTTGAATTAATCCCCCTCCCCATATTTTAATAATCCTTTAAAAAATAAGCCATTTTCAGATGTGGATCCCAAGTAAAATCACGATCATGAGACGAAGGAACAATTCAAGGAACACGTGGGCTTGCAGGTAGCGCACATCAGGCAGTGAGAAGGTAGGAGGAGGATGTCATGAAAGTGCTATTATGTAATACTTACTAGTATTGTTCCCGCTTGTGCAGTGTTTAGCAATAGTTTGATCACAATGAAATTTATTGGGACTGTCTTGTATCCTAAACTCACAATCAGAGACATTCATTGATAAATTTAATTACACTTAGTTCTCAATGGGGGGTGCTCCCGATTTTTTAGGACGTCCCACAGTAAGACTTGGGCGTCCTTATGCGATTGATCTTGGGTAAAGATGGACAACACTCAACAGAAAAAAAAATATCCATATACTAATCCGTTTTAGACCATTCTGAATCCAAATCCGCGAAAAAATCCATAGGTGAATGTCTGTGTGTGTGTGACAAAATCTTGTGTCGTTTGCCCAGGCCTCAATTTCCAACCGAATTCGTGGTTCTTTTTTTATTCGACGCGGAAAACTATTTAGTTGAGCACTACGTCGCCGGAATTTCGAATTTTGCCTTTTAAGGGGGGAAAGGGGGGGTTGATGCTCAAAAAACCTACGTTTTTGGGCATAATCTTGTGTACTTTGCCAAGGCCTCAATTCCCAACCGATTTGGGTGTTTCTTTGTTTGTTCGACTCAGAAATCTTCCAAATTGCACACTATTTCACCAGAGTATCAAAAATTAGCAAGGAGAGGGGGTAAGTGGAGGGATAATAATGAGAAAATATCTCACTTTTTAATATTTTGGTTCCTTTACTGCTTACTAATTGTACCCAAGCTTTGAAATTGAGAAAAAATTGTCATCAAACCTCCGGATTTTCATGAATCATTCTCTGTACCACCATGGAACTAATAGTGGTTTCTCCATGGTGCCAGTACACCATAAACAGCTTGTTTCGTGTTTTTTTTTTGTTTGTTTCACCTCGAATACGGGAATGAACTTCGACAGACTGCCTACCAAAACAAATAGATGAAAGTTCAACTTTACGAAGTATTACCGCTTTGGTGCCAGACTGGCACCAACAGTGACGGTTGGTGGTGGTGGTGGTGGGGGGGGGGGTTAACTTGAATTCGCATGTTGGGTAATGCCGCTAAAAATGTTATGGTGGATAAGGGTGAGGGGGGTAACTATTTTTTGCTTAAAATACTTAATAAATTACATAGAGTGAAAAAGTTGTTTCCGCTTACCAACTGGTATTAATTGACCTAATGCTTATCCAATGGGACGTCCCCTGGAATGCATGCATTACTAAACAAAATTTTTTTAATGTTTAGTCGAAAGTAGACCTCATTCTGAGAATTTTGACACCAGCCGTTCTCTTTTTGGATGAGTTGATCTTTTTCTATGATTTTTCAAAATTTCGAATGTTTATGACGTCACCGCTCCCGCCAACTGTGACGTCATAAACATTCGAAACTTTGAAAAATCATAGAAAAAGGTCTTCCCACGATAGAAGGTCGCGGCTGGTATCAAAATTCTCAGAATGAGGTCTAGTTTAGATTAAAAATTACAATAAATAGTTTTTCCGACCCATGCGCACACCCCATTATGCTCATAGAAAGCGAACGGTTGGTCCTACTGAGCTCTGGGTGGCCTTATTCGATTTTTTAAAAAGGTAGTATTTTAAATTGATAAAAAATTATGTTGAATGCGTATACAATTTTTCAACCTACACTTTTCACCCTTTTTCAAGTTACTGGCAATGACGACGACAGACGGAAATATTTTTACTTATTAAATTTTTGCATATGCAATATGCACCTTGAATCAAAACCATCCAATTTTGAGAGAAATCAAATTTCTTTTCTTGTTCAATCCCAAAGGTTCATTATTGAAAAATGATTATCGAAAATCTTCTCATATGCTATTTAGTAGGTACTAATGACTTCTGTTTGTTATTTAAGTCTTTCCGATGTGAAAATCGTATGAGTAATAGGAGTTTACTCTGAAATATAATCGTCATTGCTGAAAGAACTCACGGTTTTTTCTTCGCTTCAATACATCGATAACAGTCTGTGATTTACAGCGAGGTTATCACCAGAATCCCTGTCAAGGTTTTGTCAGTCTGGTTATAAAACACTGGTGAGTCAATTACGGACGTCAGTGGAAGATGCCCACTTTGCAAGGTAAGATAAATTATTGTAATCAGCAAGTTCTGGTATTTATGTTTGAACACCTTTATTCGATAGTAATTTAAAATGTTGGGGAGATAACCTCATTGAAATCCTTCAAATTTACGTCAGTAGAAGCCTCAACGTTTGGAAAAAACAGAAAAAAGTTGAATTCCTTGTTACAGTAGAAACTAAGAAACAATCATAAAATTTTCAGATGTTACGTAAACTCAGTCTTAGGATGGTCCCGTATAAATTTCATCTTTGTTGCTACGATATAACCGTTTGCACATGTCCTATATAGTTATAAATATTAGTGAAATTGGAAGGAAGGTTCCAATTGGGTGGGTTGGGATTCGGTTCCAGAATAGCTACTGATTAATGTCATATTGGAGGTTTTACTGTGACGTCATAGACTATCGATAAGGTCAAAATAATCGATTCATTCTTCTAATGACTGCCATGATTGATCTCTTAGTGTGTTCAAACATAGTTTACTTTATTACAGTACATCCTCTAGTATTACAAGGAAATCAAGGTAGACCAGGAACCCAATTCCATAGATGATTCGATGCTTACCTAATATTAAAACATCAACTTCTTCACCGCCAACCGCACAATTACTACACCGCCAACCGCTCAATCCCGGAAAATGTCATCCAATTCGCATGAAAAATTCAGAAGTTATGGCTGTTACTAGGATTTTTCGTCTGCGCATGCACAGAAGCTACTATAGATCCGGGAGCGATGGTGTTCATAGGAAACCATCTACACATCAACCGCCCAATCCCTGAAAATTTCATCGAAGTCCCACAATAAAATCGCATAGTTCAGTCCATTACAAGGATTTCATGACAAACATACACACACTGAGACACGAAATTAAAATTGTTCTGAAGGTCCAAAAACGCTGCAAATCATTGCTCAAAGGTTTATTATTTTCTGTATAGATCATCCCTCTGTATAGATCACTGGTTCTCCATCAATAGCACCTACCACCATCTGTATTCTCCCTTGACCTTCCCTCTCAAATTTCAGCTCCTGCGTTCAATAGGATTGAAAATGGCTTCGGAGCTCACCCAGCTGATCAGTGATCAGAAGAGTGAAGAAGATCTCCTCGAATGCTGGAGACGCCTGGGAGAGCACTTCCATTCAATAGGATTGAAAATGGCTTTGGAGCTCACTCAGCTGATCAGTGATGTGAGGAGTGAAGAAGATCTCCTCGAATGCTGGAGACGCCTGGAAGAGCACTTCCATTCAATAGCATTGAAAATGGCTTCGGAGCTCACTCAGCTGATCAGTGATCTGATCAGTGAGCAATGATTTGCAGCGTTTTTCACCTACCAATTTTTTTTTACCTACCAACTATTGGTAGGTACTACCTACCACACTATAATGGCTTCACACCTTCACAATCAAGTTTATTAGAAAGAACTAAACGCTTCACACTCGATTCGAAAAATAGAAAGCTTGATATGGAAATTTGATTACTGGTTACGCAGAAGGCAAAACTGAATACAACTCGAAGAAATGAACAGCGATCGCATTTTAGTCAGATAAAATTTGAACGGCGATTAGACCTCTTTTGCGATTCACACTCATGATTCTGTTTTATCGAAGGAAAACCTTCAAATACTCGTAGGGACCGAACGGTTTGTCCTACAGAGCTCCGGGTGGTCTCAAAAATTTTTAAAAATTCTGTACTATTTAAAATTGGTGAAAAAACGGTACCTTTATTTCGAGAGTTTTCGAGCTAGGGCACTCTTGAAATTTTCAACCCTTAATTTTCACCCCTTAGAAGTGACCTACATCAACCAAAAGCTTCGCGGCACAACTAGACCCCAAATGGAGCCCATATACCAAATTTGAACCAAATCGGTCCGGTGTTGCTAAGAAAAGTGCCGCGTACGGCGGACGGCGGACGGCGTACGGCGGACGGCGTACGGCGTACGGCGGACGGACGGAAATTTTTTTATTCGATTTTCGGATTCTACGTACCTTGAAACGTAAAACATCAAATTTTGAGGGGGGGTTAAAATTTTTTTTTTCTTGCTCGATTCCAAAGGCTTATTATTGAAAATAATAAACCAAAAGTTAGACGCGAGGGGAAATTTTTATTTTAGAGAAAGTTTTAGCATCAACCTTGAAAAGTAAAAACAATGCTTCCGTTACCTTGGTAGACTCAACTAATGAAACAGGAAATAAAACCGTTTGAACTTGTAAAGAATGGTGGATCTGATACGAAAATGGTCAATGACGAACCATTTTTGCTGCTCCATGGTTGCTCGCGTAACAGTTCTTAATACTCCTCGGTTCATTTTGCACAATTATCGATTATTACACGGTGAAACCACCAATAAATCTAAACCACAGAGGAATTCTGAGAAAATAGAAAATTATCTAAAAAACGTCTGCCAAGTGGGTGTGGCACATAGCTTCCTCGTATCCATAACCCGATTGTATAGATGCTCCGATGCATAGTAGTTAATCTCAAAACACCAATCTCTAAGTACCTTTCACTACCCTCATAAGGGACCATCTACACGCTACTCTGGATAATCCTAGAAAATTTCAGCAAATTCGGACGAAAAATGTAAGTGAGTCGCTACTCAAAAAATTTCTAGGCATGGCTGGGAGTCGTACCCGAGACCCCTAGGATGGAATTTGAGATTCTGACGTACGCACGGCTGTTACACGGATTTTACATTCGCGCATGCGCATCGGCTACTATCTGTCCGGGGGTGATGATTTTCATAGGGGACCATTTACAATCTAATCCGCATAATCCCTGAAAATTTCATTGAAATCGGATGGAAAATGTAGAAGTTATGGCCGTTACAAGGAAATTCACGTTTGCGCATGCGCAGTCGCTTCTATCAGTCCGGGGATGATGATTTTCATAAAGGACCATCTAAATACTAATCTGTAACATCTATGAAATTTTCATTGAAATCGGATGGAAAATGAAGAAGTTATGGACGTTACAAGGAATTCACGTTTGCGCATGCGCAGTCGCTTCTATCAGTTAGGGGATGATGATTTTCATAGGGGACCGTCTACACACCAACCCGCACAATCCCTGAAAATTTAATCTAAATCGGACAATAACTTCGTATAGTTATGCGCGTTACAAGGAATTCATGACAGACACACAGACACGGAACGAAAATTGTTCAGAAAGGTCTAAAACGCAAAACGCGAGTGAAAATTTTGATTTTGGAGAACTTTTTTTTCATCCTTGAAAAGTGAAAACAAAGTTTCCGCTACCTTGGTAGACTCGGAAGCAAAAATCCATCGGAATGAATTCCAGAGTGGAGTCCAGAGAGCGTTTTTTATTTTTTTTCTCAATGTTGGAAACAATCAACTTGATTGTGAAGTTTATGTTTCATTATCACACACACTTTCAAATCATTCTTGAAACAACACAAACTTCAAAACATTATTTAAAAAAAAACCTTCTTATACCCAAAACACTGATCTCTCACGGTATTTACCTCCCTGAACAATTTTGTTTCCGCGTCTGCCTCCCAACCGATTTCCTTGGTCCGTGTTTAATTCTTATGAGGAAGCTTCACTAACCATACAACCTGGCAGAAGATCAGATTGACGAGATTTCTAATTTCGTAATATATTTACTTTTCCAGAAAAAAACACATCTACGAGGGAATTCGACAGGGCCAAACAGGAGCAGGACTGAAGCAGTCATGCTTTTAGCACTTTCGTTGGTGGTTTTTGCAGCTAATGCAGAATGTGTTATGAACAACGTAGTCATCGATCTGTCCCATCATTTGGGTCGAGTGAATTTGACACAAGTGAAAGCCGATGGCATAACGACTGTGATCCACAAATGCACTCAAGGCACAACTTACGTGGATCGGATGTACGACCGGAACAAGGCCGCTGCTGCTGAAGAAGGCCTCACGTGGGCGGCTTATCATTTCGCTGATGGGAGCGACGGTGCTGCTCAAGCTGAGCATTTCCTCAACAAAACTGGCATCGTGAGTTATGAGGTTCATAGCGTCAGCCATGGCGTACATTTTTTTACCTGGTATTTTGATTGCTTAATAACCAAACTGTTCTGAATTTCGTTGTCCTTAAGAGAACGGAAGCTCATCAGTTACCAAGCTGATCTGACATCATCCCAATCATTTTCAAACCTGAACTCACGACATCGTTCTAATTACTCAATAATCTTATCAGATTAGTGTATAAAGTGACAGACACAAGGGGAAATTTCAATGAAGTACGTTGACAGCAATGATCATCTAGAATATCCCAGGCGCTCAGTACCTGTCCCCCCTTTATAGAGGGCTCCATTTCAACCCTTCAGCTGTGATCTAACCGCCACGAAAAGTACTTTATTCCCTGGTTTCTGAAAACCACCGTGTCCCTCAGACACCTTATACACAGGCAACCAAAAAACGTACGTTTTTGAGGATAAATTTGTGTACTCTGCCTAGGCCTCAATTTCCAACCGACTTGCGAAGTTTCTTTCTGTTCAGATGACTTCCGAGTTCCACATTATTTCTCCAGAATATCGAAATTAGCATAGTGGTGTATAATATCCACAAAATATACGATTTTTCAATATTTTTGTTCCTTTATAGCTTACTAATTATATGTACCCGAACTATGAAATTGAGGGGACATTATCAATATAGCTCTAGATTTTCATGAATTAGGTATTCTTTTTGCCACCATGGAACAAATTAGTGGTGCCACCATGGTGCCAGGACGCCAGAAACCGCATATTTCACCGGTTTTCGTGTGTTTCACCTTGAACAGGGATGTGAACTTCTGCGGATTAATTACCAAGACTGCCAACGTTGCAGGAGCATGGGGAGGGGGGTGAACTCGAATTCGCAAGTTGGGTACCGTAGATCATATTTTTTGAAATTCTGTTCAACTTAGACCCCTTGAGACCCCCGTAGACTACTTGGGAGTAAGTTACTTTGTTTTAACTAAAAACGTTGGTTTGACGAAAAATATATTTAATTAATCCATCATGTGTCTCAAAAACAACTTTACAGTTGCTGCTTGTCTATCAGACCCTTTACACACTAGGAGTCCATCAGAGGGTTTATTATACACACCAATATGTTATTTCAGCGATCTATCGTTACAGAAATCAGAGCCGGTAGAATCGAGTAGGAACGACTGCTGCACCTAACACAAATATTTAATTATTAGCTTCTGAAGGAAAGCTTTAAAAGGGACCCTTTTAATGCTTTTAAGCTTTTAAATGATAAAAATTTTATCATTTGACAATTTTTAACAAGAAGTTTCCATTATTTTTCCGACAGTTACTTCTGACAGCACCTTCGCGACCGATCGTAATCTTATGACTCAAGAAAACGTTACCATGTTCATTTCAACAAAATTGGTTAATTTTGTTACGTCATGTGAACATTTGTCGCAAAGTAAACATTTTAAATTTTTTTGGTGGAAAAAATGGCGTAAGATTAATTATTAGTAGGTAAATGATCTGACTGTAGAATGATATGTACGTTTTTCAACAGAGGCCATACCTGGACTTTCCCTTGGGACTTGTGTCGTTTCAATTAGCTTCAAATTATAGTTGAGATCGTAGTACACTCAACTTTAGGAATGATGACAGCAGTTTGCATCTTTAGCATTTTGCATCTTATTTCTGGAGTGGAAATTATGATTTTGGAGAACCCAATTTTTGCAGCATCTCCAGAAATAAGAGAGACAGGTTTTGGTTTATTATTTTCAATAATAAACCTTTGGACTCGAGTAAAAAACAATTTTCAACCTACCAGCAGGTCAAATTTTTTTTAAAATCTGCCCCGTCCGCCGTATGCTGTCCACTTTATTTTGGCAACTTAAAATTCATCAAAATTTATGAAATTTGGTTTGTAATTGTAAGGGTCTAGTTGTGCCGCAAAACTTCTGGTTGCTTTTAGCAGTGCGCAAGGATGCAGTAGGAGCTTTATTTTTTATAATTTATTTACAAACATTCCCCATACACTAGTACGTTTCAATTTGCCTTTTCAACCCTACAGGTGAAGAGATACGTCGTCGACTTGCAGTTGAATCCCAAAGGCACTACAGTTGGAAAGAAGCAGGCGGAAGATCTCGTCAAGACAATCAAAGAGAAAACGGGCGCCCTCCCCATCGTCTACGGCAGTCCAGTTTTTCTGGACTCGCTGAACTCCGAGCCCCTGGCTGAGTGCGACCTGTGGCTGGCGTCGTACCGGAGCACTCCAAGGATGCCCAAGATGTGGAAGTCGTGGCTAATGTGGCAGTACACAAACGGAATCGTCGGCCCTGAACCTCACACTGTCAAAGGCATTGGGAAAATCGACAGGAGTTACTTGCAGGCTGATAGTTTGTAGTTTACCACCAAACTTACCGGAGATCTAAAAATTCCATGATCATTCTACAAATAAATGTATCTTTTAAAAGAATTGTACTATTTTCATTCCTAATTATTGCTTTCTCGCTGTTGAAGATAGCTTCGTATTACTGCAGCAATTGAAATGTAATCTCCAAAATCATAATTTCCACTCGCATTTTCCATTTCAAAGCAACTTAGGCCCCGTGCTTGTCAGTCATTCAGTGGTCAATCTTTGTCTAGGGCATGACTGCACGTAGTAATTGTACAATTTTGATGAAATTATCTCATAAAATTCCTCACTATCGATCAAAAGCAGCGTGTTCAAACCCATAAACACAAGTTTTCCTCATCACCAACTTCTTACGATCATATAGCCCGATCGAACAATGTACATTGATTTCATTACAATTTGAACAGTGAACAATCACCAACGCTATCGCACGAACTACTTCTCAATCACATTGCTGTTAGTTAACCATCAATATGATCGTGAAAATCCAGTATCATGTAGGGAAATTTCTGAGTAGTTAAAATACTGCACAATTTATAGTATAATGAAGCATTCTTACACCTACTTACTTATTCTATAAGAGTTTCCGAGTGAGAAAGGTATAATGCGCTTACAACCTGGCTACTGACCAGTGGGCAGTTTTTCAAAGGTTTTTTGAATTTTAATTGAATCTTCAGAATCAAAATTCCCAATTTCATTTTGCGTTTTCAGAGCACAATGAGGGTTTCTTGTTTGATGGTAAATTGGTCAGTCTGTCCAGGCCATACTGTACGTTTTTTGAGAAAAACCACAACGAAAATACGGTACGATTCTTATCAAATTATCAAGAAATCTGAGCGAGTTAGTTCGTATGATGTTCAATGCTGTTTAACTAACAGTAGCGTGTGCACAAGCGTAATAATCACGAACTTCTTTGAATAAGTACAATTTATCAGTTCTCAATTGCTCCCACTAAATAGCTCAAATTTGGATGGCGTTTTAGGTTCAAGTTGTAAGAAGATTATCTCTATAATAAAACCCCAACCGTATGAACGTAGGTCGTCCGAACGTGGGAGCCCGGTGTAGAGTCACCACAGTGTAGTGTTGTTGCGTTGTCAATCATACTCTAAAATGTGTTCTTATGATTACCAAATATATTCAGTCTTCAACTAAATGTGATTACGACTTTATACCCGGTTTCGATTCCAGGCCGTGACAAAGTTTTTTTTCTTTTAACAAATTACGTGTTTATCTACGAATTGGTTTCGCCTGCTTTTGCAGGCTTTTCAGCTAGTTTCCAATAAATCTAATTGTATTTTGATGTGTAGAAATCACATGTTAATAAAACATGTTTTCACCTAAAACCCCGATTTCTCACGATGTAGTGTTCCGATTTTTGTTGAATTTGGTGGATGCTTGGGCAGGTTTTTCAGAGATTATGTAGGCTAATTCAGAGACATTCACGTCCGACGAATTTCATAGCAACCAATCAGCAGGAGCCACCACGTTGATTTTACAAAATCGTGGGCTCAGTGCTAAAAGTGGCTAACTCGAATTTTCTCGATTTTCAGTTATCTACTCCCTAACATTATTCCAGGTGCGGGCTTTCAAATGCTACAACTAGATTAAGAAAATAATTATTTTTAGGCCATCTAGCGGAATTTTTCAAAAGTAGATATGCAATGACAAAAGTGAAATTTCAGTGTTAAAAGTAGATAACTATAGTTACCTACTTTTTGAATTGGAACCACCACCTCACCGCCTCGGCTACACAATGATGAAAGTAGATAACTACAGTTATCCACTTTAAGAACCGAAACGATGGATACAACTTCGAGATATCCACCAGTGAACGCAAACAGCAGCTGAACAAATGGACTTCTTTTTTAACAGAAAATATATGCGTCCTTTCTGTTACAAGTTATTACGTTTGCGCATGCGCGGTGGTTAAGTACTATACACTTGGGAGCCATTATTTTCATTGGGGACAAGCGCAGTGGCTACTATCAGTCATCATTGAAATCGGATGGAAAATGTAGAAATTATAGCTGTTACGAGGAAATTAACGTTTGCGCAAGCGCAGTGGTTACTATCAGTCCGAAGGTGGTGATTTTCATTGGGGACCATCTAAATACTAATCTGTAAGATCCCTGAAAATTTCATTGAAATCGGATGGAAATCGTAGCATTTATGGCCGTTACAAGGAAATTCACGTTTGCGCATGCGCAGTGGCTACTATCAGTCCAAAGGTGATGATTTTTATTGGGGACTATCTAAATACTAATCTGTAACATTCCTGAAAATTTCATTGAAATCGAATGGAAAATGTAGAAGTTATGGCCGTTACAAGGAAATTCACGTTTGCGCATGCGCAGTGGCTACTATCAGTCCGAAGGTGGTGATTTTCATAGGGGACCAACTGCAACTGAATTCGCATATTCCCTGAAAATTTCATCGAAATCAGATGAGAAATGTAGAAGTTATGGCTGTTACAAGGAATCCATGTTTGCACATGCGCAGTCACTTTTATCAGTCCGGGGATGATTATTTTCATAGGGGACCATCTACACACGAACCCGCACAATCCCTGAAAATTTCATAGAAACCGGACAATAACTTTGTATAGTTACTTATGCCCGTTATAAGGATTTCATGACAGACACACAGACAGAGAGACACGGAACCAAAATTGTTCAGAAAGGTCTAAAACCTAAAACGCGAGTGAAAATTTTAATTTTGGAGAACTTTTTTTTCATCCTTGAAAAGTGAAAACAATCCGCTACCTTGGTAGACTCGGAAGCAATAAGAATGGAAAAATGTTATACAGTTTTTGACAATATACACTAAAAAATGTTTAATTTGACCTCAGAAATCGAATCAGCAACTAATTTCTCATATAAGAATAACTTTTAGTTGTGGTAAAAGGAGGAAAAATAATCCCGTGAAAGAGTTATTGACATTTTCATGTCTTTGCTTTGGCACATGAACTGAAAAATCCTCACGAAAACTAAGCAAATCTTGCTCAGGCGAACAATAAATAAAATAGACTCACTGTGTTGCGTAGAGAACAATCAACAAACTTACATTTTGCTTTGGCACATGAACTGAAAAATCGTCACGAAAACTTTGATGCTTGGGTTGAACTAAAAACCTTACTTCACTACCTTGTTGTGTAGTGGTTGACATGAAAATGTCCCAATGTGTTGCAGACTCGTATGCAAGCATTTCTGATCTCATAATTATGTACAGACTGTACAGTACAGTACAGTACAGTACCTGTATTTTGATGAAATTTTCACCACGAAACCTATTAGGTCGTTTTCCCGAAAGTTGGGTGAAGCCAAGATACGACTTTCTGCAGTACACGGCAGTATTCGGGTAGGTAACAGTAAGAAGGTTCCTAAAGTCACCACTAAATGCTGAGTTTTCAGAGGCAAAAAGTCGTATCATGCCGAATCAGAATGCAAGAAGTCGTATCGTCGAAATTCTAAGGCTGATTCTCGTAACTGTGTCTAGATACGAGTTTTCTTCTTCTGATTCGCTCTGATACGACTAGTTGCTCAGCATAATCAAGTTAACATGCCTTAACGCAAAAATCGGGAGGCTTGTTTGAGGCATTTCTAGTCGAGATCTGACTCTGAAACTTCGAAAATCGATAGAAATCGACCCCCTAAACCCCCGGGTAACAATAACTCAATTTGGTCAAATGTTTACGTTACGACTTTCTGGCTTAGCACGGCAGTATTGTGACATAATTATTTTGATTCAATGAAAAAAAAAAAATACAATAAAAACTATAATAATTTTGCTCGAGTGTTTTCATGTTAATAGAGCTTTAAAGTTGCTATTAAAAGTTAAAATGAGTGACCTTCCCACCCATACCTAGTGGCAACCGAATTAATTTTATTCAAGTACGTGTGTTTTATGTGTAGAAACTGCGTTTTGAACATTATTTAGTAGAGGGTTAGACAAAAATATTGCTTCTTGCTCTCTTCAATTTCCTGGATAACTGTAAAATCTAATTCACAGTGAGTGCTAAAAGTAGGTATCTGGCATTTCAATTGATCAAGTACTGTTTTATCGTAATTAAGTGATATGATTTTCACAAAAAACCATTGGTAACCGTTGGTAAGGGTTTTAGAGAACTGATGGAATCACCAACATAGCCAAACAAACACTATGCAGCTCCCAGTGTGAAGTCAACCGGGCGTCACATCTGTTTTTATTGATTATCTCAAAACTACGAATTTCGAGTTAGCCACTTATAGCATTGAACCCACGAAATAATATATGAAATAATTCTCTAAGTTGTTTTTTGAAGTACACTACCCTCATTTATAGGCCATTTATTTAATTCGGATGGAAAATGTAGAAGTTAGGTATGGCTTTTGGTTTACTATTTTCAATAATGAACCATTGGAATCGACCAAGAAAAAAACGTCTGCCAAGTGGGTGTGGCACATAGCTTCCTCGTATCCATAACCCGGTTGTGTAGATGATCCAATGCATAATTGTTCATAAGTACCTTCCACTACCTTCATAGGGGACCATCTACACATCAACCCGCACAATCCCTGAAAATTTCATCGAATTTGGATGAGAAATGTGGAAGTTATGGCTTTTTCAAGGAATTCACGTTTGCGCATGCGCAGTGGCTACTATCAGTCCAGAGGTGATGATTTTTAGAGGGGACTATTTACACGCTAACCCGCACAATCCCTGAAAGTTTCATTGAAATCGGATGAGAATTTAATAAGTTATGGCTGTGGCAAGTATTTCATGACAGACACGGAACCAAAATTGTTCAGGAAGGTCTAAAACGTAAAACGCGAGTGGAAATTTTGATTTTGGAGAACTTTTTCTTCAGCCTTGAAAAGTGAAAAAAAAGCTTCTGCTACC
Source organism: Apolygus lucorum (assembly GCA_009739505.2). Lineage (NCBI taxonomy): Eukaryota > Metazoa > Arthropoda > Insecta > Hemiptera > Miridae > Apolygus > Apolygus lucorum. Next base: position 48,941,046 of record CM019183.2, on the reverse strand, counting down.
TTGTTAGACTCGGAAGCAAAATTTTTGGTTTACGTTTCAAAGTAGGTACGTAGAATCAGAAAATCGAATTTAAAAAAATGTCCGTCTCTCCGCCGTCCGCGGCACTTTCCTTTGTTCCCGTGGACCGATTTTGATGAAATTTGGTGTATGGGCTCCATTTGGGGTCTAGTTGTGCTCCGAAGCTTTTGGTTGATGTCAGTCACTTCTAAGAGGTGAAAATTAAGGATTGAAATTTTCAAGAGTGCCCTAGCTCGAAAACTTTCGAAATAAAGGTATTGTTTTTTCACCAATTTTAAATAGTATTGGATTTTTAGAATTTTTAGAGACCAAGCGGAGCTCTGTAGGACGATCCGATCGCTCCCTACGATATCGCTCCCTGCGAATCACGTGTGTGAATCGTAAAAGACGCTGTTCACATTTCAGCTGACCAAAGTGAGATTGGTGTTCGCTTCATCGAGTTGTTACTCAGTTTTGCGTCCTTAGCAACCAGTAATAAAATTTCCTAATGATTAGGGCAAACTCAACTTCCTGTTTCTTCGAACTGAGTGAAGCGTTTATTTCTTCCAAATAAACTTGATCGTGAAGTAGGTATGTGGTAGGTAGGGAGTAACTATGGCTGGTGTCGATGGCAAAGCCGTGTTCTTTGCAGACGAGTGATCTATATGGAAAAATAATAAACCTTTGTGAAATACTTTGCATCGTTTTTTAACTCCCCTCAAAGACGGAGGGGCCACACCATAAAAAATAAATAAATAAACAAATCAAAAATTAATGGGGAGGACGCCTGAGGGATGTGGGACGATGAAGGATTTATTGGTGGAAGAGAGGGACGAAGGGTAGTGCCTCTATAGTAAGACCACCAGTGCAAATATTAGCCAAGCTGTACGAGTCTGGTGACACCAAGGAGTACACCTAATGAGATGCCCAACTCACGCAACTCCGTGGCACTTTTCCCGCACCAAACTTCGCGCTATGATGAAGTTGTAGCCATCACCCTGATGTTGTTGGATGCCAATCCTACTATCAGTTCGGGGGCGACGGTTTTCATAAGGGACTATCTGCACCCCAATTGGCATAATCTCAGAAAATTTCACCAAAATCGAACGAAAACTTCACCTCGTTACAAGTATTTCATGACAGACAGACAGACAGACTCGGAACCAAAATTGTTAAGGAAGGTCTAAAACGAAAAATTGGGGGTCGAAATTTTGATTTTGAGACAATAATTTTTTCAACCTTGAAAAGTGGAAACAAAGCTTCAACTACCTCGGTAGACTCGGAAGCAATTTAGGTACCCTTTAGTGTTCTGACCAACGCAATAATTTTGAACCTATTGAATGTATTTACGACCACGTTATTTGCAAAGAATGTGCTGCCAACTTTCCTGACGTTTTCGAGCTTAGAAAAAGGGGAAAAGTTTCTTAGTTCGTGATCCTGAATAGGCGAGTAGTACAGATTTGTGGGATGCACCCGACTCTTTGTCTCGGTGCACCGGCTGTGAACCACAAGGTGGGATAATATTATTATTTCCAGTTCTTCACATAAACTAATAATAGCTCCGTTCTGTCTTCAACCACCGGTCGCAGTTGAGTTTTTTTTTCTTTATTTGCTTTATCTCATTTGATGTGCGTCACAGAGTCAACTCAATCAACGCCGAGACAGAGTTCCATTCAGTCTCCTCTTCATTCTCCGGATACAATCTTCTAGAGTTGATCTAATATTGTAAGTGTTCTTGATTATAAAACAAAAATAATGAATTCGAAATACCGCCAGTGAGTTTGACTGATGTGACATTGTTGACTTACAGTATCGTTCTTTCTGTTATAATTGGAGTCTTCTCAAAAACTTCGCTATATTTGTGGTGTTTTCTATTGAGTCGTCTTCTACTGTCAAGACGCTAGTTATCAACAAACATCATCATAGTTTTACAAATTACAAATTCATATTTATTTAACATACATGGCATAAAACTAATGTTTATTGTTAATTGATTCCCCATGAAAGATAAATAATAAAAGTAAATTAGTGAATGAAAAAATAAATTGAACAAAAAAAGTTTAATGTAATGAACATTGTAAGAAATAAACACCCACGCGGAATTGTCTTTTGGATAAATAAAAATCATAATTGATAATAAAAATCAAAAAAAAAAAATTACCTAAACCATTGCGATAAAACCAAAAATTTTTGATTTTTTTTTTTTTTTTTACTGAAATTCTTTTTTTTTTTTTTTTTTTTGCTTCCGAGTCTACCAAGGTAGCGGAAGCTTTGTTTTCACTTTTCAAGGACGAAAAAAAAAGTTCTCCAAAATCAAAATTTCCACTCGCGTTTTGCGTTTTAGACCTTTCTGAACAATTTTGGTTCCGTGTCTGTGTGTCTGTCTGTCTGTGTGTCTGTCTGTCTGTGTGTCTGTCCGTCTGTCATGAATTCCTTGTAACGCGCATAACTATACGAAGTTATTGTCCGATTTCTATGAAATTTTCAGAAATTGTGCGGGTTGGTGTGTAGACGGTCCCCTATGAAAATCATCATTCCCGGACTGATAGAAGCGACTGCGCATGCGCAAACGTGTAACGGCCATAACTTCTACATTTTCCATCCGATTTCGATGAAATATTCAGGGATGTTACAGATTAGTATTTAGATGGTCCCCTATGAAAATCGCCACCTTCGGACTGATAGTAGCTACTGCGCATGCGTAAACGTGAATTTCCTTGTAACGGCCATAACTTCTACATTTTCCACTCGATTTCGATGAAATTTTCAGGGATTATGTGGATTAGGTTGTAGATGGTCCCCTATGAAAATCATCGTCTCCGGACTGATAGAAGCGACTGCGCATGCGCAAACGTGAATTCCTCGTAACGGCCATAACGTCCACATTTTCAATCCGATTAAAATGAAATTTTCAGGGATGTTACAGATTAGTATTTAAATGATCCCCTATGAAAATCACCACCTTCGGACTGATAGTAGCCATTGCGCATGCGCTAACGTGAATTTCCTTGTAACAGCCATAACTTCTACATTTTCCAACCGATTTCAATGAAATTTTCGGGGATGTTACAGAGTAGTGTTTAGATGGTCCCCTATGAAAATCACAGAGAATTGTTTTTCATAGAGGGATGGTCTCCTGTGAGAATCTCAAATCCCATTAATTGCAGGTCATCGGTAGCTCGGAGGATAAAGTCTCGAATTGAGCTCCTAAGGTCGCGGGTTCGAAACCCATCCGAGGCTATGTATTTTTTTGATCCAATCACATACACCTACTGACTTAATTTTTCATCCGAATTTGATGAAATTTTCTAGGATTGTCCAGATTAGCTTGTAGATGGTCCCCTATGAGGGTAGTGAAAGGTACTTAGAGATTGGTGTTTTGAGATTAACTACAATGCATCGGATCATCTATACAATTGGGTTATGGATACGAGGAAGCTATGTGCCACACCCACTTGTTTCTTTCTGAAACGGTGCCTGAAGTTTAACCAAAAATCGTATAATGTATAAATTATACAATATACCTACTATATAACGATAATAATATAATTTTGTGTCATTCCGAACGATAACTTGAGTAATTGTTTTGCAAAAATGTCGAGTTATTGCCTAAATGTTCATAATAACAAAAGAAAAGACGAGTTTTTCAGCCAGGAAGTTTGGACAAGCCTAAAGTGTTAATATTTCAACAAAATATACCAAAATATTTTTTTTATACCATAATAATCATGGTAGTGTATGGTATATCTGTTCGGATTCATCACAACATTTCTAATACAATTACATATTCAGGAATTAGAAATTGGCAAAAATTATAAATTTATAAAAAACAGTGTATAATAATAAATAATGAAAACGTGTGTACATTTGTTGTGCTCAAAAATGATATAGCCGAGTCGGTTATTTACTCTATCATATATCGGCTATATACCTTAAGAGTTCGAGGTGACTTGGAGAGTATTTTTGAAGTTTTTTAAAATTTTTAACCTATTGTTGAAGAGGCATAAATAAAACACAAGTACTCGTGCACAAGCTCAAAAATATAATGAATCAAAATTGGGTTTCTACTGTCTACAACAAATCTTGGTAACGGTAACTCTAACACTACTTCCTCCTTCTCACAACAAACTCTCTTCTTCCATGTAAGGAGCTAACCGATTATGGTGAACCACTCGTAGTCGTCCTTTTGTTGTCCTGATCCTAAACACGACATCGTTCACAACATCTATGATCGCGCAAGGACCCTCCCAACTTCTTTGAATCTTTGGTAGTAGTCCTTTTCTCCTTGTTGGGTTGTAAAACCATACTTGGTCACCTCTCTGATACTCATTCAGTCTTGATCGCATGCTATACCGTCTTCTCATGTCTTCAACCCTTATCTTCAGCCGCTCACGGGCTACACCATGATTTTCTGTCAACTTCTTCTTCAAGTCCTCAACGTACTCGGGTCCAGACTTTCCCTGTGGTCGTTGTCCCATCAGTAAATGAACTGGCAGAGTCAATTCACGACCGAGCATCATTCTGGCAGGGGTGAATCCTGGATTCGAGTGTTCAGACGCTCTATATGCAAGGAGGGCAATAGGCAACATGTTATCCCAATCTTGTTGGTGATTGTCCAAAACCATACTGGAGAGGAATTGCCATAGAGTCATATTCAACCTTTTTCCTAATCCATTGCTCAGTGGGTGTAACGGCGTTGCCTTGGTTTTATGTCCCCCTAGAAGATGTACTACTACTTGGAAAACTTCCTCTAAGAAACTTTGTCCTTGCTCCGAATGGATCTCTTGAGGTACTCCAAATTGTGAAACCACATGATCAACCAAAGCTTTGGTCACAGTGGCTGCTTTGGCGTCAGGGAGTGGGATGGCTTCTGGCCATTTGGTAACATTATCCTGAAGTGTCAGTATGTATCGATTTCCTCGTCTCGATGTTGGTAGAGGCCCCATGAGGTCGATTCCAATCCTCTCAAATGGTACTCCCGAGGTTCTCACTTGCATTGGCGCTCGGTGTCGACCTTGAATGCGCTCCCGACACTTACTGCAGGTCTTGCACCACAGAGCAATGTCTCTGTGAATTCCCACCCAGTAGTGTCCTGATCGTATCGCCTTGGCTGTCTTGGCCTCCCCGAAATGACCCAAATTGTGATACTGCTCGAACAGCTTCTTCCTCCAAGCTTCAGGAACGATTATCTGCCATGTAACTTTCTTTCCATCAGGAGATTCCCATTTGCGACATAAACACCCCTCTACCAAACCCAGGGATGAGAACATGGTGTCATAACTCAGCTCTTCTCCGGTGCAGCGACTCAGTTCAGGAGTCTGGGGTCGCTCTCCTTTCTCCAACCAGCTTATGACCTTTGCCAGTGTTAAATCCTGTCGCTGGGCTTCTGCCGATTCCTTCAGTCCGTAGGTTGTTAGCAAATTACATCTCCGTATCTTCTGAACCTCCGGTTGTCGTCTACAGTAGAGTTTATTCACCTCTGTTCGTTGTGTAGGAGCTCGCCTTGGTGGTTTTCGGATGGTCTGATGGCACTCCTTGGCTGCTCCATAGTCTACTGGACCTTCTTCAGTTCGTACTTGTGGCAATAAATCTTGCAACGCCTCACTCGAGAGTGACTGACGTTCATCCATTTGAAGTACATCTTGCCCATTACCTATACTGATTTCAATGGAGAGCTGTCCAACTGTAAGGCATCCATGCTTCAAGTCGATCAAGCATTCATTACGTGCAAGAAAATCCAAACCTAAGAGACAAGATTCCTTTATGTCCGCAATGATCACTGAATGATCAAACTCCAAAGCTTCTCCCAGCTTGATGATAGCCATGGCCTCCCCCTCTATTTGAATCAATTCACCTGTTGCTGAATGCAACTGTCTTCTTGTATTAACCTTTTTTAAATGTCTCCCGAAATTCAGGCATACCACCGTCACTGCAGCTCCTGTGTCAATCACCATTCTGCAAGCTTGCCCTTCCACCTCACCTTGCACGACTGCAGTGAAGCCATTCCTTATTCCCAAAATAGTTTCTTTCAGGCCCTCACCTACTCGCTCTGTCTGCGGACATTTCAAGCCAGCGCTCCCCCCATTTCCCAATTCTCGTCCAGGTTCTCTGTTTTGTGGTTGCTCCCTTCCCGTGCCTTTGATAGCCTCATTTTTGGGTTCCTGTGGAAATCCCTCCTCCAGTTTTCTCAATGGCATGCGCCTTGAGACCCCAGCTGCTCTAATGAGGTTGGCCTCTGTTTGCATCGCATAGGTGACCGCATTTCGCAAAAAGGTCGTTGGATACGCCACTACGAGTTTCTTTAACTCAACGTTAATCAGCCCGTCGTAAAACTGCTGCAGCGCCATCGCTTCAACCACAGCGGCGGGAGCGCCAGCGAACGCCTTTGCTGATAACTCCTCCAAATCGCAAGCAAATGCAGCAATGCTTTCCCCACTGGCCTGCCTCCTAATACGAAGTTGGTGAATGAACAACTGTTCCTGGCCTTTGGTACCATACCTACCCTCCAATGCCTGAACCATCTCGTCGAATGTCGCACTGTTACCCAATCGAGCTACAATGGCTAGAGCCTGACCTTGGAGCGCTGCTGTTAGCTGAGTTGCTTGTTCATAGGTCGACCAACCATTTGCCCTACTGACTACTTGGAATTTATGAAAATAATTCCCCCAGTCATTGGTTCCATCATATGACCCCAGTTTAACTTTACTTGCTCCTGAAATGTTGGGTGGGTCTGAGTAAATTCTTTGCTGCTGATTCCGTATGGGCTCATCATTACTTCGTTGTATTTGTGTGATAAGTTCCACTAATGTTCCAATCTGTTGGCGCAATTCAGCTGCTTCCCTCTGCCATCCTTCACTGTCTACATTTTCTCTTACCGGGGTTTTTCCACGAGGGCTGACTAGATGCCGAGAGCTAGGTGCAGGCAGAACAACTCTTCCACTTCGAAGATGTCGCCCTTCATCTCGTTCATTACCAGACATCATCTATGGTGGTAATTGAGAGTAACTAGTACTTAAATTCGCATTACGAACCCTTTCCTCCCCTGCTTTTACTTCTGACACCAGTGTTGAAGAGGCATAAATAAAACACAAGTACTCGTGCACAAGCTCAAAAATATAATGAATCAAAATTGGGTTTCTACTGTCTACAACAAATCTTGGTAACGGTAACTCTAACACTATGCTTTGATTATAGACCTTATTTAAATGATTCGTGCTATCTGCCACACCCACAAGGCTAACTTCCGTCTAATGTAGCAGATATTTAGATTTTCTAAACAATTGCCCCTTCAGTACCGAATTTTTTCTAATTGCCCGAAAAATCTCAAATTTTGTATACGTTCAAACTATTGGTTTAAATGGACTAGGGTCGAAATTTCATCATCCAAGGGTCAATGGTTCAGAAGATAGGGAATGTACAGTATACTGCACAATAGGACTCAACCGTTACTTTTACCTCAACCTGGACTGATATAACAATTTACAAAAATTTCAGTTATCAACGAAATTTATACTCGAAATATTAGTGATTCAAAATTTTTTGAATACGCATCTCTCGGCTCTCAAGCGGGTACCGTACTTTAAAAGTTACCATCCACTCGATGCTCGCACAAGCAGCTACATACGGAATGACGGTTTCGGATGTAAGTAACTGTAACACTCTATTAATCAGAACCCGTGTGCCCTGCGAATCCAGCCCCTATAAGCCCTTGCCTAAAAAGGATGTCAGAATACTTGTGGGTCTGTTAACAGGGCACTGCCCACTTCGATATCACCTAAAGAAGATATTCTGTACTCCTGCTGTAGTCATTTTCTTGGTTGTTGTGGAGAAGGAAGCAGAGGACGTCAATATACTCTTTTCAACATTTATTTGGCTAGCGCTTTCGGGGCAAACTATGGCCCCTTTCTCAAGCCTACAAGAAAACGCTGCAAATTATTACACAATGGTTTATTATTTTTCTATATAGATCACTCGTCTACAAAATCACCAACCATCCAATATGAAGGAAAAAGAAAAAAAAAAAATCAAAATCACCAACTATTGATTACATTTCGATCAGCTCTAATTTGAACGGAGATTAGGCCTCTTTTGCGATTCACACTCGTGTTTTGATTTATATATATATATACATTTCAAAATAAACACTTAAATTTTCGTAGGAAGCGAACGGTTTGTCCTACAGAGCTCCGCGATGTCTCAAAAAATTCTAAAAATTCTACAGAATCTTAAATTGAAGGAAAAACAATACCTTTATATCGAAATTTTTTGAGTTAGGGCGTTTTCAAAATTTCAAAATTGATTTTGGAACCCTTAGAAGTTACCTACCTCAACCAAAAGCTTCGGGGCACAACTAGACCCCAAATGGAGCCTACATACCAAATTTCATCAAAATCGGTCAATGGCGTACGGCGTACGGCGGACGGACGGCCAAATTTTTATTCGATTTTTGGATTCTACGTACCTTGAAACGTAAACCATCAAATTTTGAGGGGGTGTTAAAATTTTTTTTTCTTGGTCGATTTCAAAGGTTCATTATTGAAAATAACAAACCAAAAACAATAAAAAAAGAAAGCGCTAGCGAAATAAATGTGGAAAAGAGTAGGTATATTGACGTCCTCTGCTTCCTTCTCCACAACAACCAAGATAAAGAAGATAGGCAAACTAACAACGGACATCTGCCGCTTCTGCGATATGGAAACGGAGGATGCCGAACATATCATGTGCTACTGTGAAGCACTGGGTTGAGCTAGATTCACAACCCTCGGAAGTGATGTCCTAGCCCCTGACACCATCTCTAAGGTGACCTAATCCGACCTTCTTCACTTCGCCAAAAAGTGGGGAGAAGGGGTGTTTAGTAAACCCTTTTTAGTAGGCTAATATAGCATGGAGGCACTCCACAATAGACCTCATAAGGTCGCAGTGGAAGGAGTTTGTGTGGTTGGTTGGTTTGTGTGGAAGGGGTTTGTATGGTTGTTTGTTGTTTGTGGTGTTTGTCTGGGGGCTTTATTGGACACTAAAGACCTCCTACTTAACTTGAAAAAAAAACCTTGCCAGACCCACCTATTCCTGGTCCATAGAGAAGGGCGTTGACTGTTGGTTCTCTCGCAATCCTATGTACGTTTACTCTGAGGGATGGAGGTAGTTAGCCTAATTTCAGCAGATCAAATGATATCTTTTCTCTATTCTTCAAATAGAACAAAATGGCATGTCACCCATTTGTGTTTTCCTAAGAACCAAGAACCATAATTTTGTATAGAAGGCACTCATAATATTGGGATAGTGATGTTTTGTTTGTTGCGATGCTATACAGAACAATAATAAACCGTTGTGTAATAATTTCCAGCATTTTAAAATTCCTGCATTCATCTTCACAAACATGCACCAAGTCAGAAATTGTAATTTAGTACTCACTTCAAAGATTTTTTTGACTCATGCAGCATGAATGAAGTTTTTTAGAGTTCCCTGAACAATTTTGTTTCCGCGTATTTTTGTCCAAAGTGAAAATAAAAGTGAAGCCCGAAAAAAAATTGTAGGATTTTGATGGAAGCTTGATGCGTATTAGTCATTGGCCAGTTTCTTATGGGTTGTAATTGGAATTGTTTAATTAAGTAAACGTGAATACTTTGAAACCTACAATTTAGCAGTTCCGAATAGTTCAAAACTGCTCAGATTTTGAGGGTATCAGCTCGAGACGATTGGTTGAAGACTGCTCTTCTTTCGGTTTATTAAAAGTTGAGGCTTTTAGCAAAATCAGAAAAACGTATGCCTTGCCCCAGGCAGAACTAGTCGAAAATCAAGGCGGTGCAAGGGGCAAAGGACCCGAACACCTTAAGAAAATTTTTCTAAATATTCCAAGCTGTATTCGTCGTTATCTCAGTATATCGTTAATCAAAATCTCCTCTACAAAATGCTTTATTTTATTATTATTGTATTATCGCGATTTAACTTAGACTGTTGATGTAGTTGTACAATCAAAATTTGAAAAAATAACTACAGACTTACTAAAACAGCGTGATCTGGATTATAAACTCCTTTGGTATACCATTGAATATCCGATACTCATTCCAGCCTTTCTTTATAATTTTTCGTTTTAGATTGGTGTGTATTAATCTCTGAGAAAATACCAGAGAGTTCAACATGAAAGGAATCCTTGCACTGTTCGGGTGCATAACTCTGGTTTCGCTGGTTGCTGCTAAGAAGAACGTGGTGATTGATCTATCGCACCACAACGGTAAAGTTGACTTGAAAGCTGCTCAGGACGATGGCATCACGACAGTCATCCACAAGTGCACTCAGGGAACTGGGTACGTGGACCCGAAGTACTCATCCAATAAGGCAGCAGCAGAGAAGCTGGGACTCACTTGGGCGGCGTACCACTTTGCTGATGGCAGGGACGGCACGAAGCAAGCTGAGCATTTCTTGAAACACACAGGAACTGTAAGTCTTTGATATCTCCTGGCTAGGTTAGGCGACTGACAAACTCTGGCTTTACAGGAGACGTTGGTAGGTAGTTTCAGCTCGCAGATGGGATTATGCCTTCTTTTTGTGGCATATCTACATACGAGTGCAAGCTAAATTTTGTGATATATCGGTTGAGCCGTTTGGCCATGATTGGGTTGGAACATGCAACCAAACAGCTTTCGGTTTATTATTTTCAATAAAGAACCTTTGAAATCGAGCAAGAAAAATAAACTCATCTCTCCCTCAAATAGTGATGGTTTTAAGTTTCAAGGTACATTATGTACCTTGAAACTTGAAACCATCACGTTCAAGGCTATGATAGCCTTTAAAGGCCTTCGGTTCGAAGCCCGAAGCTTTTGGTTATTACCAGTCAATTCTAATGGGTAAAAACCAATGTTTACTATATTATTTTTTTATATTATTTGATTAATTTTTAAATTTGATTAAAACATTTTTAGCATTAATTTTGATTAATACATTTTTCCTAAATATGATTAATACAATTTATATTGGAAATACCGACGATTTTAAAGAATTTTTAGACATCACCTTGAGCTATGTGGTATCAATCGTTTGCCTAATTAGGATAATTTATTACTTAATTGTTGAATGTTTTAGAAGTGTTTCATCAATTTAAGTTACTGTTAATTTTCTAGAAACGAATTATTGGTTCACTCAAGAGACAAGACAACTTCAAAGGCTTGTTTTCACCTTTAATTGACTGAAAAAGTAAAGAAAGGAGGTTGAAATGTTCGAAACTAGTTGGTTTACTCGAGAAACAAGAACTTTAATGATAATGCTCTTATTAGTATTTATGAGCCCAAAAATTGAAATACGTATTGGAAAATCTCTCGAATCCATGAAACCATGCGTTTTAGATCGTTACATATAAATATGCATAAGTACAAGTATTAAAGTATATACTCGTACTAGGACCAAAAATATTTACAATTTTTGTTTTTGTTTATTTCTCTAATTGTTGATTGTACGAGGAGGTACCTTCCATGCCTGCCATGAATTACAGAGAACCAATTTGAGAAATATGAATATCTCGTGGATTACTGTAGGGTTCTTTTTCATTAAGAATGATAATTATAACGTTCAACAGGTGAAGAGGTACATAGTTGATCTTGAAGACAACCCCGCAGGGACCACAGTGGGCAAAGCCCAGGCAGAAGCCATCGTGGAGAAGATCAAAGAGAAAACTGGCTCCTACCCCATCGTCTACGGCAACAAGTACTTCCTGGACAAACTCAACTCGCAGGTTTTGGCCAATTGTCCCCTCTGGCTGGCTTCGTACAACTCCGTACCGAAGATGCCGAAAAACTGGAGCTCCTGGTTGATGTGGCAGTACACAGATGGCTCAGTCGGTCCAACGCCTCACACCGTCAAAGGTATCGGCAAAGTCGACAGAAGTTACTTGAACGAAGACAGCTTGTAAATTCCGTGCTCTTTGAAATAAATATTATATTCTTCCTGATGAGGCTTGTAAATGAATCTTTTGAATTATTGAGGAACATTGATCCGAATTACATAAATATGTTGCATTATATTATATTATAATTACATGCCCAGTATTGTTGTCAAAGTCCTATGGGATAGTAAAATTATATCTGAAGACTAACAGATACTACATCCTCAAATACCTAATCTCCCGGAGTCGGATCTCCTACCTAGCCATATAGATATGGTTTCCGAGCGTTAAATAATGCTGAATATGTTGACTAAAGTAAGTACTTATGTAATGTTAGGTTTTTTTGGGTATATTTTGCTAGGCTGTTTGATTGACTCTATCTGAAATCCAAGAGAGTTTGCTTTCTCTCGTGAGCTAAAGTTGAAAAGGGATGTAATTAGGATGTTAAATCTAACTAAGTTACTGATGCTAACAATTTGCACGGGTGAGTTAAATTTGCTAATTGATGTGGTTGCGTGTAGACCTATGGCTAAAGGATAATGGTTTGACTCTAAATCAACTATATTTTGTGAATAAAGGATTTTTCTACCAACTAAGTGTTGACTTTATGATCTGTATCCTAATCCCTTTCTAAATGTAATGAAAAGCTGTAATTGGTTGAGGCTAGGGATTTCCGAGTAAAAAGGTATCTCGAACTGAAGGTTCAGGAGACAATTGGCTCTACCTATGGAGTCCCTAGGGTTGCTGCCACCACCTGGGTCGGTAATTGACCTCAGGAAATACCCAAATTTCCATCTGCAAATATACCTGAGTCCGTTTGAGTTGACAGGGTAAACCTTCTGAAATAAGTAACACAATTTTGTAAAACACGTAGGGTTTTTATTCAGGTAAGTTATAAGTTTGCTACCGTGAAGCGGATTTATAGTGGTTCTGAGGGAACCAACTTCAAATAAGAAAATATACTTGAAAATATTAATATATCACACTTGTTTCGAATATAATTTGTATTATTTGCAATATTAGGCTTCAAACTTAACTTTAATTCTTGACTTAGGAACTTTGACTTGACTGTACTTATTACGAATTACTTCCATTACTTTACTATTACTTCACAACTCCTTACTTTCTCTTTACACAAGATTACTTTATGGTACAATTCTTCTTTACGTTACTATTTCTGTTACAATACATTTTCTCTTTTACTTTACTTCTGTTACAGGGCGTTATTACTTATGAGGGGGGGTTTTTGCCAGATTTTGATGAGTGTAAGCGCGTGGATTTGAGGAAATGGTGCTCACCCTTAGCCAAGCTTGGATCTAGACTGGAGATCTCCGTGGCGGTGTATTGCGTCCAGGGCCTCTTCCTTGTATGCTTGTAAGGGGGTGCCTGGGATCGGGGCAGACTTGCCTCGGTCCGGGGTCAATCGGCGTACCGGTTCGTGTGGCGAAAATGGAGGTCGGGTAGCAGAGTCTCATGTTCCGCGTCTTGGCTACTCGGAAAGCATAAGAACACTGACTGGCAGATTCGATGTACGACTCTTCGTGAAATGTTCCTTGGATCACTCACAACACTTCTCAGTTCGTTCACCGACTTTAACTTTAGAGGGGATGAGTACTGGATTTGGGTTCGAGACTATGGGTTTGAGACGCATGGCTTCAGACTGACTGGCGAGGGAGGGGGAAGCCCCTTTTATGCCCTCGGCCATCTTGCATTCGGGCGATGGGAGGCCTCGATGGTGGCGTGCTCGGTGTCCTCGGTGGCTAGTGGCGGACATCGCTGTCTGTGGCGGTCGTTGGCGGACATCGATGTTCAGCTTGGGCGTTAGCTGTATGGAAGTTGTATGGAGTGAATGTTGCTGGAGGGATGGGGGAACTTCAGATCCATTACACTTACACAGGTTCAACTCATTCAATTAGTGTAGCATCAAAATGATGAATAATGAATCATGAATAATAAGAAATGAATAATGAATAATGAATAATGAATATTAAACAGTTACAAAAATACAAATCTGCTGGGTCCCCCAAAATTTGATTTTTTTGTGTTCATAGTAGTACTTAGGTACGTGTCAACCCTTGCAGAATGAATAATGAACAATGAATAATGAACAATGAATAATGAATAATGAATAATAAACAGTTACAAAAATAAAAATCTGCTGGATCCTCCAAAATTTGATTTTTTTTCTTCATAGTAGTACTTAGGTACGTATCAGTCCTAACAGAGCTTTTCTGGTACCTCGCCAGCCTGCCCGTCTGCTTTGCGCTTGTCTGTAAGTTGGGTCTGCTCGTTTATCTGTCCGACAAATCCCATAGATGGTCCCTCGTACATTTCATTAAAATCTGACTAACAGCAACAAAACGTAAAGTTCTCAGGCTGAACCCGGAGAGATAGCTCTTCGATTTCATCACGATCCCGTCAGTTGAAGACACGGTAAGGACAAGTCAATCAAGTCCACAAGTCCACAAGTCAATCATTTTTACATCGAATAATTCCATGTTATGTCATTCCATGTGACGAAGCGATATTGCCTACCCAACTTGGATGAGGTTTTTGTATAAGGTTTCGCCCGAAAAACGGAATTGGCTCGGATAGATTGACAGACGTGGAACCAAAATTATATAGGAATCTTCGATTTTGGTAGATTCAAAATTATCTTTCCCTATGCCAAACTGATGTACTGCTTCCCTGTTCTTGGTGGTGTAGAAGCAAAATTGTCAATTTTACTCGAAAAAGCCATAAATAAAGTTTCGAGAAGTTCCTTCTTTTCTCATGAAGGTAATTCGAAGAGCTAATCAGGTTTTCGTCTTGATTCAAACGAGTCGAGACCACATGGTTGTGAATACATTATCTCGAGTAGACAATTTGATGAGGGATCTAGTTGTTTCACAATCTCCTTCATCATCTTCCCGGAAAAATAATAAAAATAGACGAAAGAAGGGGGAGGGAGCAAAAAAATGAGAGTCGCGCATCCCGAAATGTAATCCCTCAAGGTTGGAGGTGGTGCAAGAACCGGTCTTCTTCTGGATTGGAATTTGTGGTAAACAATACAGCTACAACGATACAGTTCCGTGAAATTATGATCAGACATGGACTGGTAACGATTCTTTCCCAAAATTTGTCACCACTTCTCTCAAGAAAGTTTCAACATTTCAAATCTTGCGCATGGGCAGATTTACTATCAATCCGGGGGCGATGATTATTATAGGGTAGCTTCTACATGCCAACCTGCACAATCTCTGAAATTTTCATGAAAAGTTAATTCATGAAATAAGTTCATGGTAATATTTATCATTATTATTGAAATCCTTAACCTAAATCCCCAACCACACCTCTTAAAAATGTCATTGAATTTGGATGAAAACTGAATAAGCAAGCTACGCGAATTTCAAACATTTTACATGCTCGTATGCGCCTGGGCTGAGGTTCAAACGGCGATGAATTTTGTTTATAAGTTCGTGCTTTTAAACAAATGAACATAAATTACTTAGAGGCCCGATAAGGAACGTGTTCTTGAGACCCTCAATGCTTCTGAATCTACCAAGGTAGCGGAAGCTTGTTTTCACTTTAAAAGATCACGAAAAAAATAATAATAATAAAAACTCGGCGCTTTGCGCCTCGGCGGGGGGCTCCGCCCCCCTGCACCCCCGGTTTATTTCTTTTTCCATACTCTGTATGAAATCATAGGAACACAGAATGTGTTTTTGCGATGCTAGTCATCCGTTAAATAAAAAACAACAATAATAAATGTGGAGTCTTTGGCAATAATAAAATAAATAATTGTTAGACATTTAATTTGGTCTAAAATCCAATAAATATTATATAAATAAGTATGTAACTACAAGAAAAATACTATATAAATTGAGAGCTTTCCAACGAATGGTGAACAATTTCTGTGCAATGAACACTGCGGGAGTTCTATTTCCTTACCAACGGCTTGGTTGCACGTGAAAATCATTATAAAAGGCGCGTAACGGTTTTTTCTGTCGCTTTTAACACAGAATGTGTTTTTGCGATGACCTACCGAAAAAAAATCGTCACGAAAAAGCGACAGAAAAAACCGTTACGCGCCTTTTATAATGATTTTCACGTACAACCAAGCCGTTGGTAAGGAAATAGAACTCCCGCAGTGTTCATTGCACAGAAATTGTTCACCATTCGTTGGAAAGCTCTCAATATATATAGTATTTTTCTTGTAGTTACATATTTATTTATATAACATTTATAGGGTTTTAGACCAAATTAAATGTCTAACAATTATTTATTTTATTATTGCCAAAGACTCCACATTTATTATTGTTGTTTTTTATTTAACGGATGACTAGCATCGCAAAAACACATTCTGTGTTCCTATGATTTCATACAGAGTATGGAAAAAGAAATAAACCGGGGGGTGCAGGGGGGCGGAGCCCCCCGCCGAGGCGCAAAGCGCCGAGTTTCGTGACGATTTTTTTTCGGTAGGTCATCGCAAAAACACATTCTGTGTTAAAATAAAAAAATGTTCTCCAAAATTAAAATTTGTACTCGCGTTTTGCGTTTTAGGCGTTCTTGAAATATTTTGGTTCGTTGTCTATGAAATCCTTGTAACGGGCAAAACTACAGAATGTAATACAATTTTAGTAACAAATTGTCTCGTAGCAATTTTTCGTCAGACGGTTAATTTCCGAATTATTTTAATTTTAAGAATTTTTTCGTGATTTCGACCTTAAGCCATGCAAATGACCATAACTCTCTTAATTTACGAGCAATTTGAAACCTTATTACACTGTTGGATAGGACGTTAAATTTAACATATTTCTAGTGGTTACAGAAAACTTTTTGTAAGGTCGTGATGGGTGAAAAATTAAATCGTAAAGTCATTTTTGTCAAATCATCAAAATTCCCTACTTTTTCATCTGATTAGTGAGGTTTTATTTCCACATGGTTTTTCATGTACCTCTACACCAAAATCTGTGCAAAGATCTCAGCTTTCCAATGGTGTAGTTTGTTTTAATTTTACTCCGCAGATTAGGGGTGAAAAATACGTTTGAATTCGAAAAAAAGTGTTTCCGCTCATGAAAATCGAGGTTTTCTGGCTCTATGGACCTTGGGCAGGTTCAAGGAATTAGGGGTGGAATTCAACGTCATTTTCAACGCTATTTGAATGATTCCATCACCCTTGCTATGTGATAGCTCATTATTGAATTTTGGTTTGGTGGTGGTTTTGGGTTGTGGTTTTTTATTTACTTGGTAAATCATAAATCATAATAGGTAATTATGATTAATTAAAAATAATTATTATTTAATTTCTCTAAAGAAGGCATTATTTCTCTTTATTGGTCTATTATTATCAATAATGGACCTTTGGAATCGACCAAGCAAAAAAATTGTTTAACACCCCTTCAAAATTTGATGATTTACGTTTCAAGGTACGTAGAATCCAAAAATCGAATGAAAATTTGGCCGTCCGTCCGCCGTACGCGGCACTTTCCCCACTTAGCATTGACCGATTTTGATGAAATTTGGTATGTAGGGTCCATTTGGGGTCTAGTTGTGCCCCGGAGATTTTGGTTGATGTAGGTCACTTCTAAGGGATCAAAAATTAATTTTTAAATTTTGAAAACTCCCTAACTAAAAAAATTTTGATATAGAAGTATTTTTTTCATCGATTTAAGATAGTATAGAATTTTTAGAATTTTTTGAGACCACCCGGAGCTCTGTAGGACAAACCGTTCGCTCCCTACGAGAATTTAAGGGTTGGACGTACGATAAATCAGAAACACGAGTGTGAATCGCAAAAGAGGCCTAATCTCCGTTCAAATTATAGCTGACCGAAATACGATCGATGTTTTTCTTCATGTTGGATGGTTGGTGGCTTTGCAGACGAGTGATCTATTTAGCAAAATAATAAACCATTGTGTAATAATTTGCAGAGTTTTTTTCATTCCACATCTACACGCTATTCTTTATGAGATATCCCTTTTTTGGTTTATTATTTTCAATAATAAGCCTTTGGAATCGAGCAAGAAAAAAACTCGCCGCTTTGCGCCTCGGCGGGGGGCTCCGCCACCCTGCACCCCCCGGTTTATTTCTTTTTCCATACTCTGTATGAAATCATAGGAACACAGAATGTGTTTTTGCGATACTAGTCATCCGTTAAATAAAAAACAACAATAATAAATGTGGAGTTGACATTAACATGACAACCAATAAACATATCACCAGATGTTTTTTCTGTCGCTTTTTCGAGACGATTTTTTTTCGGTAGGTCATCGCAAAAACACATTCTGTGTTAAAATGTTAACCCCCCTCAAAATTTGATGTTTTACGTTTCAAGGTACGTAGAATACGAAAATCGAATAAAAAAATTTCCGTCCGTCCGCCGTACGCGGCACTTTTCTTAGCAACATTGGACCGATTTGGTTCAAATTTGGTATATGGGCTCCATTTGGGGTCTAGTTGTGCCGCGAAGCTTTTGGTTGATATAGGTCACTTCTAAGGGGTGAAAATTAAGGGTTGAAATTTTCAAGAGTGCCCTAGCTCGAAAACTTTCGAAATAAAGGTATCGTTTTTTCACCAATTTTAAATAGTATTGAATTTTTAAAAAATTTTGAGACCACCCGGAGCTCTGTAGGACAAACCGTTCGGTCCCTACGAGTACTTGAAGGTTTTCCTTCGATAAAACAGAATCATGAGTGTGAATCGCAAAAGAGGTCTAATCTCCATTCAAATTTTATCGGACTGAAATGCGATCGCTGTTCATTTCTTCGATTTGTATACAGTTATGCCTTCTGCGTAACCAGTAATCAAATTTTCTTATGAAGCTTTCTATTTTTCCTATCGAGTGTGAAGCGTTTAGTTCTTTCTGATAAACTTGATTGTGAAGGTGTGAAGCCAGTATGGTGTGGTAGGTAGTACCTAGCTGGTAGGTAAATAAAAGTTGGTAGGTAAAAAAAATGTTGGTGGGTAAAAAACGCTGCAAATCATTGCTCAAAGGCTTCTTCACTCTTCAGATCACTGATCAGCTGAGTGAGCTCCGAAGCCATTTTCAATCCTATTGAATGGAAGTGCTCTTCCAGGCGTCTCCAGCATTCGAGGAAATCTTTTTCACTCCTCAGATCACTGATCAGCTGAGTGAGCTCCGAAGCCATTTTCAATCCTATTGAATGGAAGTGCTCTTCTAGGCGTCTCCAGCATTCGAGGAGATCTTCTTCACTCTTCAGACCAATAAATCTAAACCACAGAGGAATGAAAAAATCCATCTGAGAAAATAGAAAATTATGTAAAAAAATCCATCGGAATGAATTCCAGAGTGGAGTCCAGAGAGCGTTTTTTATTTTTTTTTTTTTCTCAATGTTGGAAACAATCAACTTGATTGTGAAGTTTATGTTTCATTATCATACACACTTTCAAATCATTCTTGAAACAACACAAACTTCAAAACATTATTAAAAACTCTGCAAATTATTACACAATGGTTTATTATTTTCTATATAGATCACTCGTCTACAAAACCACCATCCATCCAATATAAAAATAAAAAACGCTGCAAATCATTGCTCAAAGGTTTATTATTTTCTGTATAGATCACCCTTCTGTATAGATCACTGGTTCTCCATCAATAGCACCTACCACCATCTGTATTCTCCCTTGACCTTCCCTCACAAATTTCAGCTTCCTGCGTTCAATAGGATTGAAAATGGCTTCGGAGCTCACTCAGCTGATCAGTGATCTGAAGAGTGAAGAAGATCTTCACGAATGCTGGAGACGCCTGGAAGAGCACTGATCAGCTGAGTGAGCTCCGAAGCCATTTTCAATCCTATTGAACGCAGGAAGCTGAAATTTGTGAGGGAAGGTCAAGGGAGAATACAGATGGTGGTAGGTGCTATTGATGGAGAACCAGTGATCTATACAGAAGGGTGATCTATACAGAAAATAATAAACCTTTGAGCAATGATTTGCAGCGTTTCATACAATATAGAAAGTTGCGAGAATTTAAAATTCAATTTGTGCATAAATACCAAGTAAATAAAAAAGTCCATTCATGCAGCATGAATTAATGAGCGAATTTTCGAAGAAATCATTCAGTTTAAGGTGTGGTTAAGAAAAGGACCAATGGCGTTGCAATTTGTTGTAGAAAGTTTTTTTTTCGATTCTTGGTTTATATATATATGTATATATTTTTTTTTTACATGCTTTTACACCGATAATCGACGTCCCGGAAGACGTGAAATCACTGGGCTGAAAGCTGAATCTGGGAGCCCGAGAAGCGTTCTGATTGGGGAAGCTCCTGGACGTAGTTAAAGATGAGTGCGACAGATCGCGTTCATGATCACTTGTTCCCATCCTCATCACAACAAGTCATCTTGTTTATCACATATTTTTCTCCTTGGTGCGTTACCTGCTGCATCTAAGTAATTAATTTATTAACATTTAAATAAATTCGCGATATGTACGAAAAAATCGTGTGATTTTCAATAATACACTCGGTTTTAAACGTTTCTATCGGTGGCAGTTGTCGATTAAATATTTGAACGAGGACTCTTTTTTTTTTTTAATCTATATATATATAGCTACAAACTTTTCTTAATTTTGGACAATTTTCATTTTTGAAAAAAGCATTCATATCAGAAATTTTGTGCTGAATCCGAATATACCATAAATTACCATGATTTTCAATGTAAAAACCACAAAAAACGGGAAAAACCCATTTTTTTGGAGTTTTTTAAAATTTTGGACCACTTTGGATTGTCCAAAATTGCTGGTTAACGAACTTGACCTATGGTTTGTTGTTACAAACATTTTGGCAAAAACTAAAAAAAATTTTTTAAACAATTACTCAAGTTATCGTCCGGAATGACACATATATATATACATATGATTTTTGGAAAAACTTCAGGGATCGTTTCAGAATGTTCCAAAACGGATTTCAGTGTGAAAATTTTTCGAAAAAGTCGATTCTAAAAATTTTGAGGCCATTGCAATAGCTTCATTTTCCTTGAAAATTCGCTAATAACACGCTGCAAATTATTGCTGGGTATGCTTTGAAGATCTTAGGAGTCCATATTCATGTTCTACTCGTCTCTACGAACTCATAGAGTACCCACACGGCTACTGCATTTCTGGGTACAACAAATATACGCACGTATTCATTACATATATATATAGCTACAAACTTTTCTTAATTTTGGACAATTTTCATTTTTGAAAAAAGCATTCATATCAGAAATTTTGTGCTGAATCCGAATATACCATAAATTACCATGATTTTCAATGTAAAAACCACAAAAAACGGGAAAACCCCATTTTTTTGGAGTTTTTTTAAATTTTGGACCACTTTGGATTGTCCAAAATTGCTGGTTAACGAACTTGACCTATGGTTTGTTGTTACAAACATTTTGGCAAAAACTAAAAAAAATTTTTAAACAATTACTCAAGTTATCGTCCGGAATGACACATATATATATACATATGATTTTTGGAAAAACTTCAGGGATCGTTTCAGAATGTTCCAAAACGGATTTCAGTGTGAAAATTTTTCGAAAAAGTCGATTCTAAAAATTTTGAGGCCATTGCAATAGCTTCATTTTCCTTGAAAATTCGCTAAAAACGATTCGGACTTACCAAAATTCAATACTGAGGTATCACTTAGGAAAGGTGATGGAATCATTCGAATAGCGTTGAAAATTACGTAGAATTCCACCCCTCAAAGGACCTCGAACCTGCCCGAGGTCCAAAGAACCAGAAAACTTCGATTTCCATGAGCGGAAACACGTTTTTTTTTTTTTTTTTTTCATTCAAATGTATTTTTCACCCCTAATTAGCGGAGTAAAATTAAAACAAACTACACCATTGGAAAGCTGAGATCTTTGCACAGTTTTTGGTGTAGAGGTACGTAAGAAACCATGTGGTAGTAAAACCTTAACGATCAAATGAAAAAGTAGGAAACTAAGCGACTAACAAAAACTTGTAAAGATTCACTTTCTAACTAAAATTAGTTGGAGAATCGAATACCGAAGTATTTCGGTCCTTAACATGGGACACCCTGCATACGAAGTTATACTCCGTTGGGAGGAAATAGAAAATGGGAGAAAGAAGATGAGGAATAGAATTGATGGAGAGATCGGAATAGAGAGCAAAAGTAGGAGCAGCCTTTGGGCTCGAAAAAAAAGGCTCTCCTTGAAGTAATACTGTACAAGTGGTTCCGGGGTGGGTAATGAGCAGAGGGAGTGGGGTTTTAGTTGGTATGCCCAATGCCCAACACTGTTGGGGTTCTCTTAGAGTGTTTCCCCACTCCCGAAAAAAAAAAAAAAAAATACCCCGTTCTCGGTTAAATTTTCTGGGCTTGTGCGTATTGGGGTATAGATGGTCCCTCAATATTGAAATCATTTCACTGGGACTGATAGTAGCCAGTGCGCATGCGCAAACGTGAATTTCTTCATAACTTCTATATTTTCTACATTTGCAATTTTCTCCATTTTGCAGGGATTATACGGGTTGGGGTGTTGATGGTCCCCTATGAAAATCAACGACCTTGGACTTAGAGTAGTCACTGCGCATGCGCAAATGTGAATTCCTTGTCACAGCCATAACTTCTACTTTTTCCATCCAAATTCGATGAAATTTTTGGGAGTTGTGCGGGTTGACGAATTATAGATACGAGGAAGCTATGTGCCACACCCACTCGACAGACTTTTTTGTTGTTTCAACATTGATTTTGACAACCTTGATATTTTCAAGGAGACAAATGGTTTTTAAAATCGTACAAATTTTCATGAACAGAAGAAATTGGGTGAAATTAATATCATCCGCTCGCGCCTTCATGTGCCAAAGCAAAGATTTGGTGGCGGCAACTAACCGCCTATCGCGTTTTTCTTTGTTTCAATGGATTTTTCGAATTTTAAATAAATTGATTACGATCGCAATTGGGATTGATTATCTTGTAAATGAGTTCATACGAAGATTATTGATACAAAATCCTGGACTTTGTCAAACAATTACGACATAGGTACCTGGATTTCCTGTTCTGGTCTAGGGATTTTGAAGTCGGGACTCTGAATGGTCCCTTATAAATTTCATTGTCATTTGTATCAAATTTGAAGGGTAATGATAGGTACTTGGCGGTTGCATTATTGGCTATGCATCGGATCATCTATACAATCGTGTTACGGATGTGAGGAAGCTGTGTGCTAAACCTACGTTCCTTTACAATTCTGTCCGAAAATCGTTTTAACCCTTATTAGGTTTTGGTTGATGTCAGTCAATTCTAAGGGGTGAAAAATAAGGGTTCAAATTTTTAGGAGTGCCGTAGCTCAAATACTTGCGAAATAAAGGTATTGTTTTTTCACCAATTTACCTAAGATAGTATTGAATTTTTAGAGACCACGCGGAGCTCTGTATCTATGGTAGAAAGGTTTTTTTTCTCTTTATCTTGGTTACCGATCATAATTAATTTACAAAAACATTCACCAGTACTAATCCATTGAACATCCCTTTTCCCCTTGGTACCATTGTTGACACCAAATCAATATTGCAAATGACTCGCCAGACCCATGGTGTCTCTGGTGCAACTCAATTGAAATTACCATTTAGAATTTTATGGGCAGAGATGAATTTCGGTTAATTATTTTCAATAATGAACCTTTGGAATCGACCAAGAAACAATTTTTTCAACACCCCCTCAAAATTTGTTGGTTTACGTTTCAAGGCACGTATACATAAACCAACAAATTTTGAGGGGGTGTTGAAAAAATTGTTTCTTGGTCGATTCCAAAGGTTCATTTCATTCTATAGAATCCGAAAATAGAATAAACAATTTTCTGTCCGTCCGCTGTACGCGGCACTTCTCTTAGTTCCCATGGACTGATTTTGATGGTCTATGGGCTCCATTTGGGGTCTAGTTGTGCCCCAGAGCTTTTGGTTGATGTCAGTCACCTCTAAGGGGTGAAAATTAAGGGTAGAAATTTTCAATAGTGCCCTAGCTCGAAAACTCCCAAAATAAAGGTATAGTTTTTTCACCAATTTTATACAGTATTGATTTTATAGAATTTTTTGAGACCACCCGGAGCTCTGTAGGACAAATTGGTCGCTCCCGACGAGAACTTAAGGGTTGAATTACGATAAATCAGCAACACGAGCGTGAATCGCAACAGAGGCCGTTCACATTTTAGCTGACCAAAATACGATAAATCTTCTTTAAATCTCTTCCTTTGAACTGAGTGAAGCGTTTATTTCTTTCAAATAAACTTGATTGTGAAGTCGGTATGTGGTAGGTAGGTAGTAACTATGGTCGGTGGGAATTGAAAAGCCGTGTTCTTTGCAGACGAGTGATCTATGTAGAAAAAAACCTTTTGTGTAATAATTTGCAGCGTTTTGAAACATTTTGGTTTATTATTTTCAATAATGAACCTTTGGAATCGACCAAGAAAAATTTTTTTTAAACACCCCCTCGAAATTCGATGGTTTACGTTTCAAGGTACGTAGAATCCAAAAATCGAATAAAAATTTGGCCGTCCGTCCGCCGTACGCGGCACTTTCCCCACTTAGCATTGACCGATTTTGATGAAATTTGGTATGTAGGCTCCATTTGGAATCTAGTTGTGCTCCAAAGATTTTGGTTGATGTAAGTCACTTCTAAGGGTTCAAAAATAAAATTTGAAATTTTGAAAACGTCCTAACTCAAAAAATTTTGATATAAAGGTATTGTTTTTCCTTCAATTTAGGATTCTATAGAATTTTTAGAATTTTTTGTGACCACCCGGAGCTCTGTAGGACAAACCGTTCGCTCCCTACGAGAATTTAAAGTTTGGACGTACGATAAGTCAGAAACACGAGTGTGAATCGCAAAAGAGGCCTCATCTCCGTTCGAATTTTAGCTTACCGAAATGCGATCGATGTTTTTCTTCATGTTGGATGGTTGGTGGCTTTGCAGACGAGTGATCTATACAGAAAAATAAAAAATGATAAACCATTGTGTAATAATTTGCAGCGTTTTTTGTGAGCTATTGGAAGTTAAGAAATGAAGTTATGACCCCCCAATATCGATGAAAATTTTGTTAAGGTATAAATATTCTTTCTCTAAAATTTGTATCGCTTTCGCACCGACGCCAGCGTCTTCCATTGCGCAGAAGTGAAACTTGGTGAAAACCTCTGCGTCACTCAACCTGTCCAATTTTGCCCAATTTTTAAGGGTACTTGGAGATCGAAGTTTCTTTTATCCTCTACAGTTTGTCTGATTATGATTCAAAATGGGTCGTATGCGGAATCTATGTGCCACGCCCTCAGGGAAAAAGCATATTTTGCTTAGTTGTCTCAAGCTGTACAAAATATCCTTGCTCCATCTATGCATCTCTCGCCGTTCACGGTTGTCTCAACCAGACAAACCTCATTCCGGCGTTTACTACTCATCATAGTTTTTTTCACATATTTTTGAGGATCGTCAATGAGAAACATGTAATTCGCGAAAAAGATCCATTGCATCCAAAAACACCCTGGGGGCACGGGAGGTGACGTGGCAAAGACGATCCCAAAGGTCGAAGATGCAAGGCAGATGATCAGTCCGAGAGGGGATGGACCCCAGGACGACTATATATGCTCGCGGACGCCCCTAGCAGAATCACAGTCTCAACCTCTCAGTTTCAGTCACCCCCTCATACTTTACTTACCGATTCGCAAGATGATCAAGTGTGTAAGTATCAGTGAATCCGTGCATAGTACGATCGCCGACGAGTCGCGAGCTACCTTTAAGGCAATCGAGGATAACATTCGAAGTGGCTACCTAGATCTTAAGGATAATTTCACATGCTGGTATAGACCATACTACAAAACATGTATGGTACAGAAATCGAGACAAAACTCGGCATATATAAATTATAAGTAAATTTATCTCTTGCTACCATCAAAACTCTTCACCTTCAATTTTGAGATGAAATTAACTAATTTGGTCAATAATGAAAAGATGAACACAGTCGACTATTCATGTTTCTAAAACTCAAAACTACATCATAAATATGATTTAAATTTCTCTACAAATCAAAATGTTGTCAATATCCAAATTTTTATAAATTTCTAACATCGATTCTTGCAAAAATTAATTTAAATGATTAATTATCAGGTAATCAATATTAATTCTATAAATAATATAATTTCCATAAATAATTCCATCACATCAATCTAATCAGGGCAAGATTTCAAACTGATGCAGTTGACTGTCCAAAATTTCGAGTGTAGTCCATAGAATTTCCTACATTTCTCAAACATTTTACCCAAAAGTTGTGAATGTCAAGTTCAAGTCGTTTCTTCTAACATAGAAGTCTGCTTATCGTTTTGGTTATATCGATACAGCTTAATTTTGGTCGAATGAATTTTTTGATGTTGTCTATATCAAAATTTGATGAATTTCTAACACCTATTCTTGCAAAAATTAATTTAAATAATTAATTATTAGGTAATCAAGGTTAGAAATAAAATTTTTAAATTTAACACTATCTTGTTGGGATTGAAATTCAGCCAAGACTACGATTGATTGGGTATCATCATTAAACTGAATAATTAGGATTTCAGTAGTGTCTACAATGTTCAATAAAATGCTTTTTTCTATTTAAAAAAAAAAATTGATTAGTAGGGTATAAACGTTTCTCATAGATGTAAGTTCACCTACTCTACCTTAGGAGACGTGCAAAACGATCTTGAATTTCAACAAGAGCCTTAGAATTATTTATTTGATAGAAACAATTTTACGAGTATGTCAACGAGTATGCCTCTCGTAGGTCAATTCACGATCATAATTCAAGGCAGGTAAAACTATCGAGTGGGTGGGCAGTACAGTTTCCTCTCAAAGAATGCACAGACCTACTAAAATTCCTACCTAAATTCGTACACAAAGTGTCCCAGAACTGCTGATCAAGGAACTAATTCATCCTCTGAATTAAACGACTTATTTGCTTCAACTTGTCTGACATAAGTTTTTTTTTTCTGAAAATTCGACCCAACTTTTTCTTCCGAGTCTTCTAAGATAGCGGAAACTTAGTTTTCAATTTTTAACGCCGAGAAAAAATTCTCCAAAATTAAAATTTCCAGTCGCGTTTTAAGTTTCAGATCTTTCTGAAAAATTTTGGTTCCGTGTCTGTGTGTCTGCCTGTCATGAAATCCTTGCCATAGCCATAATTTCTATTATTCTCGTCCGATTTCAATGAAAATTTCAGGGATTGTGCGAATTGGCGTAGGTGGTCTCCTATGAAAATCACCCCCCCCCCCCCCCCCCCGGACTGATAGTAGCAGCTGCGCATGCGCAAACGTAAAATCCTAGTAACAGCCAACAAATTCAGTAACATTTTCAGTAACAAATTCAGTACCATTCCAACAGTAACATTTTCCAACATAACAGACAACAAATTGAGTAACATTTTCCAACAATATTCAGAGATTGTCCCGATTGATGTGTAGATGGTCCCCTATGAGGGTAGTGCAAGATACTTCGAGATTGATGTTTTGAGATTAACTACTGTGTATCGGATTATCCATGCAACTGAATTATAGATACGAGGAAGCTATGTGCCACACCCACTTGTTTTTATTTTAATTTTTTACATGAATATGTCTTTTCGTTGGGGTCAGTCAAAATTTTCGCAAACGATTTTCCCGCAATATTTCAAACTTTTTAGTGTAGTTATTAGTACCATTAGTATTACATATCATAAAAACGCAGATTTTCATGGGCGAGGAGTCGGCATAAAGTTTTGGCATAAATTGAGAGCTTTCCGACGAGTGAATAATGATTTTTCCAAGCGGAAAACCGACTGAGTATCATTTCCCTGGTAGCAACATGAATTTTCCTTCGAATATTCTCCATTATTTCTATAAAGATGTTTGTTTGCCAGAGTAGAGTGTGGTATCCAGGGGTTGTGGGGTGAAATCTGGTGTTTTTCCATGACGGTCCTATTCAGTGCACAAAAACAATATTCATGTCGCAATGTAGGTATCAGGTAGTTGATACTTTCCCCATTCAAGAACCCTTCAAAGAGAACCCCATTATTTTTTTTCCGTGTTTCGATTCTAATTTGTAAAAATGACCGTCATTCCCTTAGAATACACGTTCAAATGTGAGGATACCTATGGAAATAGCATCACATTTTCTCGCTGCTCATTACGCAATACCTCTAAATGTCCAGAAAACATCATTGTTCGAGTCAAATCCTCTATTTCGCTGAACATCACGTTTTCCTGTGTTAAAAATTGAATTGCAGATGTTTTTTTTTCTCCAAAGAGGCTGTTTGAGAACGGGTGAAAATATTGTTTAAAAATAATAAACCAAAATACTGTAAACAGTTGAACTTGACAACGTTTTCACTTTGGCATGTTTTACGTTGATAAAAAGTCGGGAAGAGTGGGTTTATGGAAAAAGTACTATAGTGAAAAAGTTATGGCAAATAAGCCGTAGAATCTGTGCCTGAAGTTTGGATTATCAATTCCCTGAAACCCGGTAAATTAAACTCGATTTAGAATTATCTTCAATTTTTATTGATTTTTCTTTAAAAAAATAGGAGGTAATCGTAGATCGAATTTTTATGAAAATCATCAAAAACTATTCTGTGCTCCCGAAGATCCTTCAAATTTGATTAAAACGGGCGATTTCACTACGTAGAATCGATGTTTTGAGTAAATTAAGTAGGTAATGTTTACGCGTGTGTAGTCGATACGGTGAGGTAACAATAGGACTAAGCAACTGTAGGTAACTATAGGGCATTGTCCTTAAGACAATCTAATGACTAATAGAATGCCAGACTCTTCATCTAAGGAGTCAGGAGCTAGGAATTGGACATTCTGGTGATGATTCTCGAGCGCTGTAGCTCATACTGATACGAATTTAATTATAATTATTTATGCATTATACATTGAAACCTGCATCAGAAAACCTTCGGAATTTGGTCACTTTCGAGGCTACTAGATGCTGAAAAATTCACGCTTACGAATTAAACTGGTGAGGTACTGAACCTCAAAATTTCACGAAGATAGTACTTAATTTACGTTGATTTTTCCTCGGACAGACAATCAAAAAATTGGAAACCTAAAATGCGAGTAAAAATGATGATTTTGAGGAACCATTTTTGCTTCCGTGTCTACCATCGCTTTACTTTTAAAAGATGAAGAAGTCCTTCTAAATTAAAATTTCCACTCGCGTTTAAGTTTTTGACCTTCCTGAACAATTTTGGTTTCTTGTCAATGACTGTCAGTCGATTTTTAAGTCAGCAAATCCTTTAAAAACTCTGCGTTTGGCGAGTTGAAGGTCTCCTGTCGATTTCATCTAGATCGAATCATCGTAGCCACTGCGCATGCGTCGTCAACGTTAAATTCATACTAAAGTCATTCTCACGAAAACGTGAAATAATGGTCTCGAGTAAGATTCGAACAAAAGCTGTAATTATTTAATTACCAAAAACTTCATTAAACGTTAAAAAGTCAGTCCTTCACCAATGTCACAACCTTAATGTTGCCAAATAGAATCATCCTCGAAAGGTAATAATGACATATTTCTCGTAATGATTCTGTATGTAATCATCAGGCATTGTCTTAAATTTCAAAATCCGAAACTCCATAATTTTGTAGATAAATTTAGGATGTGAAACATAATGAAATCTGAATGTCACAGAGGATTGCGGTGCAAAACTTCTCCGGTTTCCATTTAATTTCGATGAGATTTTCAGGGGTTGGGGTATTGAGACTCTGAACGGGTTTCTATAAATGCCATTGCCGTTGCGTCATCAAATTTGGTGGGTGGTGGTATTTTGGCCAGCTCCACGTTTGCTAAAGCTTCGATAGTGAGGTACCAAAATATTTTCCTTTTTAAAATTCATTTCAATAGACACAACAATAGACAAAACGTTGTGAAGGAGTGTCGATCCTCTCCATGGTATTTTCCCAAAGGAAAAAAAAACTTGTCGAATTATGGATGTAAAATTGCAAATTGGCGGGTTTCGTCTTCATCACGAATTCTTCGGTTGAAAATAAAAAAAGATGTTCGCGATGCTTTGCGAGGCAATTTGTAGGACAAATCGGCGACCTTGTGCGGACAGTAGTGAGCAGGACCACGAGTGGAGCCCATCCGTCTGCCCGGGGTGATGTTCCTTCAAATTGTTTAAAACCCCGTCATTATCTCCCGGATCGCCTTCTGATTCATGCAGTGTTGGGAGGTCTCAGATTGATGTTGTTCGGTAATTTGTTTTGCCAGTGATTTTTGTACCCTCGAGGCGATTTCGAGTGTCGTTTTAAATCTCCCCGGTATTATAAATCGTTCATGATAAACCAATCAAGTAGCACGACCAATCTCTCAATTGACCGTTTTTTTATATTCGACCATTTCAAACAGCCAGTATCACCCATTCAGTGTTTAATTCCATTTTGTGGTGATTACACCTTGTTCTCCGTGAAACAGCCACTTAGAATCAAGGTGTGATATTCGTCAAGTTGCTGTCGGTACATCCGCCTTTGATCTGACGACGCTATTTCGCGTATAAATGAGGAAGCTAACCGTTATTGCATCACACTCCTTAACCAGGAACACTTCTAACGTTCAGGACATTTGAAGCACGTGCTGCTCAAAACACCAAAAGTTGGTTAAGGACAGTTTTGTCCGAGTAGATTCTCTGTCTGAATGGTGCTCTGTGGTGTTTTAAGTGTATGAGACGATCGCAGGGCTACCTAGACGTTACGCCCTGAATATTTGAAGCACGTCCAGCTCAAGACGCCAAAAAATGATTGAGGACAGTTTTGTACGAGGAGATGCTCTGTCTGAGTGGTACTCTGTAATATTTCAAGTGTATGAGGCTATCGCATCGGCCTTCGACACCTCAATACAGGGTGTCTACACTTAATATGGGCATAACTTCAGGGTTTGATTCTACAAGCTATTTCCAAAAAAAATGTTTCGTAGCAATTTTTTCTTAACCCACTCAAAATGCCTTTTTTTCACTTCGAAGTTTTTTTTCGCGTTTTCGACGTTACGTCATAAAAATTGTCATCACTCCTGTTATTTACCAAGTAAATTCAAATTTGCAGATATCGTCATAAAGAGTGTTAAATTTCCAAGCTACCTAATGTAAAATTAAAACCTTTTCTAAAAAATCAAGTCAAATAGCAAACCTCAATTTTTTTTTCTAAATATGACTCTCTTTAAATCGAAGTTTTCACTTTGAATCCCTAGCTAATTCGATGGGCGCTCTTCGGAAAAGACATGATCAAATTATCAGCTTTCCAACGGTTCATCAACTTTTCTTTTTAAAAATCAAATTGGAAGAGTAAATCAAGTTTG
This sequence comes from Apolygus lucorum, assembly GCA_009739505.2. Lineage (NCBI taxonomy): Eukaryota > Metazoa > Arthropoda > Insecta > Hemiptera > Miridae > Apolygus > Apolygus lucorum. The sequence goes on along the minus strand of CM019183.2, from coordinate 48,909,889 downwards.
AATGCAAATAGAAAATCGAGTGTTTTAAGCGGTTTATGGTCCCCCTCGGTCTCAAGATGGCTTGACGAGTCTGGTATCATTTCCTATGTAATTTTTTACACTGAATCCAATGGCGATACTTTCAAATAATTCTGACTACTAGAAAATGGATTTTTCGAAGAAAACCTTCGTTTTTTGTACATAAAATACGCATTATTCGTAAATATGGTAGCGAGATAATCAACACCTCAATAAAAACACCAATCAGCTTGAAAGTACATGCTTTTATTGAGCAGAAAGGTGTCCTAATGACGTAGAAGGTCACATTTTATTCACCTCATATCACCGGACATCAGGTTCGAACGATTATTATGTCGAGTTCTATGAGTTGTATGTGTGACAAGTAGTTTTTATGCGAATTCATGATACCACTGTAAACCAAACTCCTTGTAGATCAAAATGTCACAGTTACTAACTATCCATGTATGTAGCGATTAAAATTCTTTTCTTATCTGCGCATTCACGTCAGTACAATTTTAATGAGTCTTCAACTCTCCAACTCACCTCAAAGATAACCCTGTCACCACCACTAGGCGCGTTTACCACGACATATCATTTGCAAAGGTTGAATCTCACCATAATTGTTAACCATAATTGGACCATGGGGTCACTGGAGTCACCGAAAACATCCCACGAACTCCTCAGCTGTACCAAGGTGTCACTGTAGTAACCAAAATTAAAGTACAATGTTAAATTTGATGGACAACGGAATTGTTTGTGGGCCTTTGGAAGTCTCAAAATAATTACGGAAAAATTTTGAAAGAAATCGATGAAAAAAAACAGTAACATTTTTTGTCATAACATAATTTTTTGACTTCTACTGGCAAAAAAATTTCTGTCCAGAAGTTTTTAAATTGCAATTTAAATCTAGTTTACCTGGTGACACCTTGGACAGCTGTGGATTTCCCAAGATGTTTTCGGTGACACGAGTGATACCGTGGTCCATTTAGGGTTAATGATCAATTTTATTAAAAGAAAGATAAGGGTTCCTAGGAATCAGAGATAATATGAAGGAATATAAAATGAAGGACGGTTTATTATTTTTCGTTTTATCACCCGCAAAGAACATGACTTTTCCATTAAAAGAACCTACCAACCAAACAAGGTTAGTAATCAAGGTTATTTTGATAGAAAGTGCCTCCTTGCCAAGCATCGTTATTCCAATGTTGTGGGTGCCTTCATTACGAAATTGGTTTTTAGTTTCAACAAGCACAACTGAGTGACTTGAAATTCTATTGGGTCATTCACTAATTAAATAATTAATTACCTATTTTTATAGGGAGCGAACTGTTGGTCCGACTAAGCTGCGGCGGAAAGTGTCAAAAATTCTTAAAATTTTGGAAATTTTAATTTGATGAAAAAATTAGGTATATCTGCATTTTGGAAGTTTTCGAGCTATTGCGTTTTAAAAATGTTTCCCTCCACTTGTTGCCCCTTACAGGTGACTGAAAATAACCAAAACCTTCGAAGCTCAAGTTAATAATAAATGAATCCGATACATTTATTTAATCAAAATCGGATAATGGAAAATGGCAAAAATAAAAAATTATTTATTCCATTTTCGGAATCTACTTAAACGTAAACCATCGTATTTTAAGGGGGTTTGCACATATTATTTTTTCCTTGCTCGATTCCAATGAGTAAGTTGCGTTCTTCGAGTCACGTGAAACTCGTCACTCCTGCACTGTGGGATATGCTAACTTGCAAGGTCGGAAAGTAATGCTGGTTAGCATCCCCCAAAAGTGATGAGGTGCTCTCGATTCAGGACTAACAACAACTGAATCAGTTGAACTGATCCTGAAGTTAATTGGAAAGTTATTCCTTCCGACTTGTTCCCAATAATGAAGGTTATATTACATTTGGTTATATCAAATTCAAAGGTAACCCTTCTGGGACAATATCAGTCCAACTTTTGTGGAGGGAAAAATCGTGAAATTCAGTAATTGTCTTTTCATTCATATTCTGAACAAGGATTATAGGTAGTCAGAAATATTTTCCTTCGAATTTTCAAAATTAATTATTCAGTTACCGAACCACCCGGGTTACCACAAGATCCAGTTCATCTGGTCGTTGTAAAAGGTGATGTTGATGAGACTACAGGGTTTTGGCTTAGCTGAACGGCAAAATATGCGATCCACTTTTGAAATCCCATCTTGGAGTGCAAACGGTTGGGCACTCAGTATCTTTGGAGGTCTCATTCGATTCCATCAATATCACTTTAGACGTTGGAACGTGAATAACGAGCAGACTTTTTTGGAAAACACGAATTTTAGAAGCCATTGACAGCCTCTTTCATGTGTTTCTCTCGAAGTGTAATACTCCTTTCCAAATTATGATTTCTGTTCTAAGAACTAGCCAAATATTCCCGCCAAATTGAATCAACAAGATAAAAAAAATGATCAGATTTTCGCCGAATGAGATTTTTTGCGCATCTTTTCGATTCCTCTAAATTGTCGTTTTAAACGAAGAGCTTTCCGAAACGTTGTTATATGGTGGGTCGAAAGTTGGTTTAGCAGGAAAAAACGCATACAAGTAATAATTGAAGGATTAGTAATCAGAAAATTGGAGTTTTCGGACGGGGAAACGTGATTTTGCTTGTAAACATCAATTTCTCACAATATTGAGAGCAAATATCGTTTATATCCGGTAATAGTTGGATACTAAGATGATTGCTTAATAAAGAACAAACACCAACAAAATATCGGGAACGAGATCTCGATCGTGTTGACGATTGTTGAATCATTTCACACCCATCCAACTCGGCAGTTCTGTGATGACTAGTTCTATGCAGGAAGACTATGGAAGCGGTGGTTTTCGATTAGCGAACGGCTGCCAACTAGCTAACACCACAATTTATGGTAAACGCGAGGCTGTAAAAATTCTTGAGGGTTTCTTGCTCAACCTTTGGCACCTACAACTACTGTTCATTACTAGTATTTGGCTGAGTGACGCTTCGTCCTTGTGGAGGATGGTTAGATAAAACCTTTTGCATCGCAAATTGCAGTGAAAAAAACAGACGAACGGGGAATCTCTATGGAAGAGCGCCTTCTCATATCCGCTAACGGTTGAAGTTCACCCCGATTATTACCGACCGACTGTATACGGTCACCTCGGCTTTGAAACCGCTCAAGATGGTAATGAAGAGACCGATGAACATCCCGAACGCGGATCTATCATGACATTTGGAAATTCTCCCTCTTTATCTTTGATAAGGTGTCAGAAAAGGAGATGCCAATTTGCTTCCCGTGAAGAAACCCAAGGACGTTGTCACTACTAGAAGATGCGCCATAACTTTCCGAGCTCACTCAACGAAATAAATCCCATTTACATGATTATTAAAGTCGACGTTCCCGTGAACAAACAACCGTCAAATCAAATAGCTCGTATTTCAATATTACGAAGTCACTGTTTACACTGAGTACATTGTAAAGGCAAATCAAGTATTTGACTGCTCACCTGTGTTAAGTTATTGTGTGAGTTTATAGTACTCTCAAACTAGCATTTTCCGGAGGTACTTTTCTTTAGCCATAAATCAGATCGCTGCAAATTATTACACAAAGGTTCATTTTTTCTGTATAGATCACTCGCCGGGGAAGAACGCAGCTTTACCATTGTCACTTTCTACCAGTCATGTTTTCTCTTCACGATCAAGTTTATTTTGAAGAAATAAACAATTCATATTCAAAAAACTAGTGAGTTGTGGGTGCGTTCATTAGAAAATTGGATTATTTGTTGCTAAGGGCGCAATTGTTTCTTTTTGTTGGATATGATTGAAAAAAATTTTTCCAAAAATTGAACATCATCTTTAATATTGATGAAAAAGGTCATGGAACAATCATTAACGAGGCAATTATTTATCTTCATTAGCGAACGGTTCGGCCTTCATAGCTCTAGATGGTGTCATTCGACGCTAAAAATTCTTCAATTGTAAAGTAATGAGAAAACAAAACCTTTATATTGAACGTTTTCGAGCTAGGGCGTTTTGAAAAAGTTTTTCCCCACTTTTTAACACTTAGAATTGACTGACAAAAACCAAAACCGTCGTGGCCCAACTGGACCCCAAATAGAACTGATATCCGAATTTCATCAAAATCGGTCTACGGGAACTGGGCAAAGCGCCTCAGAGACTTGGTTGATTATCAGCTAGGTATGAATATCTGGTTAGATTCCAGAAAAGATGCCTTCCGTCTTCCCGCTTTTATGGTTCTCAGGGGTGTTGAATACAATCACCGGTATTAGAATTCGGTTATCACCATCAGCAGTTACCAACATTTTTCTACAGTCCTGATACATTTACCTACTTAATCGAAATTATTTCAAGAAAATTCTGATTTTGAAGTGAATCAACCTACCTATTTTAATTTCTTACATAGTTTACAGTTGCCTTACCGTGATGATATCAAGCTTTATAGGCTCATATTCGTAGAGAACGTTCGTATTCACAAAAAATTGTTACTGATAATTGGAGAAACCGCTGTAGTTAGCACCACTGGAAACAGAGTAAAATCAGTTCAAATGACGATTGCTGAAAACGATAGGCGGCGTGGAAGTAGGAATTCATTGTACCTATTCATTATTAGAAATATTAGTGAAAGTTGTATTTGATTTATGGTACAAATTATTACTAAAATATATTATTTAGGTAATCCTCATGGTTATATTTATGTTCGGAGGAGGGTGGTTGAAAATTGGCATCTTCTCTGAAAGTTGATGAACAATGGCTGAAAAACATCTTACACCTGGCGCATGTGCTGTAAGGCGTAGGGAGCTGGATATATTTATAAACGTAATAATAAAATTCTAAGTACGACGAAAATTTGATCTGCACAATTCTTCTTCGAAAGTAATTAATGTTATTTTCTTCTACAGGCGGCAGTTCTTATGTTGGTCGGGTGTGCGCTGGCCAGACCTCAGCTCCAGGCTGCATACACGACTCCCATCCCCATCATCTCCCAGTCCCAAAGTGGTCCCAACCTCGACGGCTCCTACTCTTGGGCGTAAGTACTGCCATAGTTGTAACGATAGTTGAATAATATGATTACATCAATATTGTAGTTACATCTATTCTGCAAAGCAACAACACATCCTTGATGTGCACAATACACGCCTATTGACTGGCGATTGATTCTGTTTTCTCTTCTAAATTGATTGATAGTTTGTTCGAAAACCGGGAAAAGATTGAAACAAGAGCATTCTTCGGAAAAATTTTCAATTTTCTTGCCATCTTGAAATACCCAGTCTCTTCATCTTTAACTTTCAAATTATCCATTTTCAGGGAAAACGAAACATAACCTCTGCTAAAATTGCCAATTCTTGCATTTTAGTTTATTTTTTATTTCTGGATTATTCTTTTTATGGGGTCTCTTTTGATTCAAGAGAGAGTTGAGTCGGTCTAGCACCACAACAGAAATGTTGGTGTAGTGTAGTATTCTGACTATTGAATGAAGGACCGCCAAGAACGTTTCTGGGGCCATGTCAGCATGGCGACCCCACAATTTGGCACCATGATGCCTCCACTAGCGTCTCCAAACAATTCATCAAAATTTAGGGGTTCATTCTCTTGAAAAAATTTTTCCTCGAAGTAGGCATTTTAAAAGTTTTCCTCCAATATTGTAACTTTTCGATGTAGATAGTCCAATAGTTTTCCTTCGATATTGTAACCAATAATTGATAAAGATGGAAACCAAAGCTGTTTTGAAGATCTTGATAAGGAACCAATATTGTAATTATATTGGTAAGTAAAAACTCAACTCAAAGAAGTTAATCAAAAATACAGATGGAATCGTCTTGTTAAGTTCTATTTGACAAAAATACAATCACGTCCGATTCGGCCTCCAAACCGGTGAAATCACCAGTTCACTATACTTTTACAAACATGTTTACTGTATGAATGCCATTTGGGACAACCAGTTCCACAATAAAGGAAGGGGTTTTGGTAACCATAGTTTTTAACCTTACATTTAACATAAAATTTACAACCTTCCCTGAGGTTTGCCATATTATTGCGAAAGTCGCCATTGAAATCGCTGTAGCGGTTCGACAGTGATTGAGTAACAAACTGGCTGAGAGACAAATTACCTTCGTAATTATAAATGGTAAGAAATGTTTCGAATTTTGGAACATAGAATCAAGTAGAAGGCCTACAAATTTTCAATTACATTAGACATCCTTGTATATTTTTACCCTCTATTTCACACCTAAAAATTTGAATTCGATATTGATACTTGAGTTGAGAATATTGGTTCGTCTGAACATTTATGTCTGAACATTTCTCTAATGCTACCTAGGTAACAATGAACAACAATTGATTGTTGCAATCGTTGCTAATCCTTTGATGATAGTCTTATTTTTCCCCTCATAAATTAAAATGTCGAAATTCTTGCCACATAAAACACGATTAGACACAATAATTTGATAGAGACCTGAGTCGAATACAAAAATGATCAACCAAATTGATTGTAAACGCAATATTTGGTCCGAAAAAAGTCGATTTTTGTGGGGATTCTTTGGCCTGTATACCTAACGCCTGTACTAAATACCAAATTTTGGTCTGTATGAATAAAATATCTCCAACTTACTTGCAAACACTCTTATATTATATTATTCACTCAATTATCTTTTATTCTACTCGTAAAATAATACCGAGAATAGGATTTGAAGGTAAGGAGAAGTTAGTGGGGTCTCATACGCCCTCCTCTCCGAAGTAAGTAGAAGGTATTGGGATGGATCCGTTCGCGCAGGCCTGGAGTGGAGTCTCCGCGACTCAAAAAAATCCCATGAGTAAGAAAAGGATAGTCGGGCGAGCTAGGAGAGCAGGAGCGAGTAGGAGGTAGAAACTATCGAGCGTCGGCGGGTGGTGACACCTCCTCCCCCATCCTGCTCTCCTAAGATACTGGACTAGCCGTTTTGTGCTAAAAGGGCACATCTCCAAAGAATCAGAAATGTCGCCGCTTTCCACTAGTTGTCCTAGTTCACACCCAGAGCGCTTCGAACGATCACACGATTTTCCGTCCTAACAATATTGCAATATTATGTAAGTGTTTTGCTTCACCACTAACCAAGATGGGAAGCTTTGTATTCCGGCTGTAGTCAAAAAATAAAAAAAATTCCACTAACATCAAGTTTTAGAGCTTTCTGAACAGTTGTATGCATGTGGGCAATTCCTCGCCCCGAGCAACTAAATTCTCTGTACAACTAAATTTTGTGTACATGAAATTCCACTAACTACTCGAAATCTTTGTCAAATTATTCAAGTAATTCCTCAAGACAGGCGACTACAAATTTCATCAATCCGTGAAAATAACAGTGTTCTCGCGCTAACGTTATTTACTATTTCCATCCATCTTCCACTTTTTTTTAATTCCATAAAAACTCAAATTCAACAAAACTATTATTGACCTTCTTGAATAGTTTAGCTTGAAAATTCCTTGAAGAAATTAAAGAATTTCTTCTTCTTCGTATTGAATATAATAAACCAAATGTCATAGTGAGAGTTACGTATGTTGATAAGTTGCCCCAAGACATCAAAAATTGTGATGAATTACACTAGGTATGACATCAATCAAGAAAATGTTGCTGCATAGTGGTGAATATACGTCCTAGATCCGGAAGTGGTAGATAATTTGTTGATCCATCAGTTAATCAAGATAATATTTATACACATTTCTTCAAAATGTCAAATGAGTTGCGTCGATGTCGAAACGACCAAGTTTGATTCGCTTATGATCAACTTTGGATTATTGCGTTGTATGAGATGGTGCAAAATTCGTTGCGCAATTGCAAGATGTTCTCAAAGAAAAGTTCAGCGGGTCAATCTGTCAAGAGGGAACTATTAAACGATGAGTCGTTTGCATAGACTCGCCGGAATAGATGAAACTAGTTGGCCGAGAATCTCACCTCAGGTTGATCGTTATGGATCGTTATGGGTCTCGGATTGCTTCAACGCCTTATTTGCCAATTTATTTCCACTCAGTGGTGTCTCTTTCGTACGATGATAATCCTTTTAGGGGTGTTGGAGGTGTGTATTCGTCCTGAAAATAATTCTTACGCCTCTTTAACCACATTGGAAATCACATAAATAGCAGTGATTGTGACTATTGCCCACAGTTGTGAGTTAGTCCACGAATATTGTCTCAGAGAACCGGTCTTGTTCTACAAGTGTGTATCTAGGTATATTTACAGTTTTTTTAAAACTTTTTTCGACCAATTCACACCAATGTTCAATTATTCATGATCGTTTCACAAACATCGAATGTTATCGAGTTTCACACTTCTCAAATGATTGATTGATTAACCATTTTATTTGCAATCTGTACAATGTTAGGGCTTACATAGCCCTCTCTTTCACAATCAGAAATAAAACAGAAATACAATTAAATCACACTTACATGTCAGGTTTCTTAAACATAAACATAAAAATTTCTTTTATAAATTAAATTGTTGCTTTTGGTTAATAATTTGGTTAATAATAACCTTTGGAATAGATCAAGAAAATTTCTTTTTAACCCCCCCCCCCGTACTTTGAATCCAAAACGCTGCAAATTATTACACAATAGTTTATCATTTTTCTACATAGATCACTCGTCTGCAAAGCCACCAACCATCCAACATGAAGGATGGTTAAATGGTTAAAGGATGGCTTTAATCAATCGCATTTCGTTCAGCTAAAATTCTTGACACTGGTGGTATTGTCAATCAATATTTCTAATAATACCGTAGTTTCTTCAATTTATTTTTTTCGGCCAATACGAGTTCTTTCAACTGAGATGCTCGTTGTTTTGAACTGATTTTCATTACATTACATTTTTGTTGGTTCATGCTAAGCCCATGATTTTCGCACCTCAACAAACTTTCTTGTTAATCAACATTTACTCGTTAGATTTTTTATTGTTGATGCTAAATTTGAAGATCATCAACTTAAAATGATGCTTACAAAATATTAATTTTTTTGGTAGAGTACTAAGGTATAAAGAAAATATTATTGAAGATAAAGCAGACCCTTTGTGATAAATGATACCTGAAATGAAAAAGAATTAATACAATTTATTTATTTATTTTGTTTAGTTACCAAACTGGCAACGGAATTTCTGCTGATGAGAGCGGCTACGTGAAGAACTTCGGCGCTGGCGAACCCAACGAAATCCAAACTGCTCAGGGTCGTTTCTCCTACACCGCCCCCAACGGAGAAATCGTGCAACTGGAATACACCGCTGATGAGAACGGATTTGTCCCAAGAGGTATCACAGAGACGTATAGTTTTTTTTAAATGTTTTGTTCAAATGTACAGAGTGTAAGTTGGGAAGCTGTGTATATTAAGGAGAGTTTGGTTGAAATGGTTAAAAGTCAACCAGCGACGCTACTGTAGACTACAATTGAGGAGTTTGATTCCAAAAGTTACTAAAGACCATTTTCATCGAAATTGAGTTAACACTTTCCCGGGGTTTTAGGGGGGTAGTTCTTCACAAAAATGCGATCGTTTTGGAGCAAAAGATTATCTATTCCCTTGAAAAACGAGGGTAAATGTTCTGTTTCATTTTGAAAGAGTATTTATCCAGCCCTCTTATCCGTTTTGTTTAAAAAAGTATAACCTATATCCATAAATTTGATATTTCAAATCTCGTTCAAAATTTAAAACGTTGAACTAATTTATACTTTGTTCCAGAAATAGGTATTTATTATAATTTAGAAATAGGTATATAAAACATAACATCATTGGTTTATAGCATGTTTTTCAAGTCGCAACGGTTTTTTCGAGTTTTTCTCATGTTTGACCAAAATGGATATACTACCTTTTGGAATCAAGCTCCTCAATTGCTATTCTCTCCGGACGCATAATCAGAACTGGAATTCTCTACAAGACAAACGTGCGAGATATCAAGATATTAAAAACAAATCCGTCCATTAAAGAAAGCCATACACTGGAATCAGCTAAGTTTGAAGATGAGGTGGTTTTAGAAAAACAGTCTTAAACTAGAAAAAACCTTCAAAGTACTGGCTATCAAGCAATGCATGTTTGTACGACTATTTCTTCAAATAAACCTATCAAATTTTATAACCATGCTGTAATCTCTTTCCAATCCGCTCTATTTGACAATCTTTTGGAGCTGCTCGCAACTTTTCTTCATCTGAATATTGCTCTAATCTTGATGTCTTGGACGCTTGCCTTGTAAGCAACAATAGGCCTGATGAGCTCAGTAAGTCCAGCAACGTTGAAGCAGTAAAGTCAATATAAAAAATCTACAATAGTACCACTGGCTGAAACTCAAAATTCAATGACCAATCATTCATTATTCCTGTCAACACCATGACTTGGCTCGATTGTAGAAAATCTGTTTCACGTTTCATAGATTTTTGCTGGATATTATTTCTTCAAAATTGTACTTTTCTTGTCTTAGAGCGTTGAAGACTTCCTCAGCAAAGTCATCCATTTAGTGAAAGCTATTTCATTGTCAATAATGTCTTCAATTGTCGGTTCAGGTTCTCACATCCCCACGCCACCTCCAATCCCAGAAGCCATCCAGAGGGCGCTGGACTTCATCGCTTCTCAACCCCAGAAATACGACGACAACGGCAACCTCATCGGCGGTGGTGCTCCCCAAAGGTAAGAGTCTACAGAAACATCGTTATTCCAAAAATTCATAATTAATCGAAAAACGAAATACACTGTGTGGAGACAAAACTTGGTTCTAAGCAGGAGTCGAATGACCAGATTAAGGCAACACTGCCCCCACAGCAAAGTACAAAAAGAAGTGGATTTCACGACCCTGTTTAGGTCAGTTTCTTCTTTCAGTTGTCACTCTAAGCAGCCGCAATTTACTCATCAGTTTATCCACTTGGTTCCATAAATATCAGGTCAAATGAAGAAAAGACACAGTCCCAAATCGTTATTTTGGTTTACTATCTCCAAGACCTCTCTGAACCAATTTCTCTGTAGGGTGAGGAAACTGTTCCAAACCAAGTTGCAACCTTTTATACCAATTTCCTCAGAACTTGTTTACTCAGTCCCAGGACAACGACCCATGGTATTCAGACAAAGATTCCCCTCATTGTAAGCACCAGAAACGACGTATTATGCATAAACAATACGCTTTCAGGTAGACGAACCACTTCTTTTTCTATAACCGTTAGAAAATCAGCAAAATTTAAAACTTCATGAACACACGTTTCAAACATTTTTGTTGCTGAAACCAACCAAAGTTAATCAGCGAACAATATAATCCTGATTTCAAGAAGTCACCGAATTTCAACGTTACTAAAGTTATTTAAATTGTAAATCGTATTTCGAATTATACTTAGAGAATCGATACCCTAAAAATCGTTTGGCAACAAAATCCCTCAATTTTTAATCAAATTTTTTATTTAAATTGTAAGTTTTTTTTGGAAGTTGTAAATTGTGGTTTTTTTTACGGAAACTGTATAAATTATGGTTTTTAACAAGTTTGAAAGTAGAATGTTAATAATATTGTAGCTCCTGGGTAACATGGCGATGAAAACAAGGTAGTGATAGTGTCCACCATGGAAGACAAATCCTCCAATCCTAGTGAGCGAATTTTCCTCCTTGCTTTGCGTAGCCGAAGAGATACAGCCCGAATGATGGCGAATTGTACCTTTGAAATGATTCCTATTTTGCTTCCGAGTCTACCAAGGTAGCGGAAGCTTTGTTTTAGTTTCGAGTACTGAAGTATACAATCTAATTGTGTCGAAGTTCATAATAAATAAAATACCTAGTAGTTCAGTTTCAAGTAGGTTTCCGAACTCCAATGGTTGAATCTGCGATCTCATCAGACCTCTGAATTTTTTGAGCAATTCTGAAGAATCGTGAATTGTTTTCAGTATTTTTCTGCTTATTGGAGGCGAAATGTCCGGTCCTCACTTCAACAATTGTTGAGACTCATCATAACTTCCCGACGACGTCAGGTTTTGTTATGTAATTTAGGTCGTAATTACCCTTACAAGACTCAACTACGGTCAACAACTGGGATTGTTCAACAGCTCCTTTGTTTCAGTGGATGCTCCCTCCGAGTAAAACAAATGCGAAAAAATAAACTTAACCTCAATACCTTTCTCGAGAACCGATTTTGATGAAATATTGTGGGATGAGAAGGGTTGAGCTTAACCCATTAACGTTCTATACTTTTTTCTCTACATATTTTGGAAATAGAGCTAAAATTCCGTCTTCAAATTAGTCTTTAGAAGACGGGGAAAATAATTTTTTCTTTTCAAAACTGAGATTTAGTGGATCGTATTGTGATCTCACCGGATCGAGAAATTTTCATAGAATATTGGATGCGGAATTCGAGTCGAATTTAGGGATGGGATATCGATATCAGTACTGATATCGGTATCGGGCATCCCTGTATCGATACCAGTAAAATATCGGACCTGTGATATCGATATTCCCGATATCGATATCGGGAATATTGGTACCAGTTGAAGGAACTGCCAAAAAATACGACAATTTTCGAATAAGAATATTTTTTATTAGTTCAAGTCAGGATAACGATAATGAATCAAACATACAGTGGAAGTTAGAACATAGAAAATCAATAGGTATATGCTCGTATTATACAATGAATCAAAAAAAGTAATCCTCGTCCAAGCTCTCCAAAAATAAAAGTTTGGAGAGAGTCTCACCTTTCAATCTGTTGCGGTCAGGTGTCATTATATTCCCTGCTTTGGAAAAGAGTCTTTCTGACGGGACAGACGTTGAAACTGATGATAAATATCTCACAGCGACGGTGCTAAGCTCTGGAAAAACGTTTCTGTTCTCAATCCAATATTTCAGTGGAAATAAAAAATATTTACACTGTGATCAGACAGATCTGGAGAAAAGGATCAGAAAGGTGCCCAGCAGCCTCCAAACAGATTGCCCCTCTTGGTTGCCATATGACAACACTGGGCGTTAATAGGTTAAGGAGAAGTTCTCCCTGAATTTAAGCATACTTATGCTTCCTGGTGGACCTCCCGAAACTGTTGGTACGATTTTTATGGAGATACTTGATTCTCCATAAGTTTTGAAGAAGACCATTGAGTAGTCTGCCCATAATTTCAATATCAGTTTTCACTCTAATTCACAAAGTACTTATTTCATCTCCGCTCAGAAAATTGTTTTTGAGCAATCGGTTTTTCAACACCTTAAAAGTGCCACCTGATTCATATTTTTATTGAAGTCTCCTGGGTGGATCAATTTCCGACCTCACGAATGTAAGAGACGAACAATGTGTCGCCCATCCAACTAAAAACGTACTTACAATAAATGTAAGTAATAAAAGTTCATGTCAGAATATCGTATTGATTTTATTTTTGCGTTGTTCACAGGTACGGACGTCGTTAAGCCTCCCACAAAAAGCATCTTCCTGGACCAATCTGTCGCTCGTCAGAGCGATTTGAAACCACCACGACCCCCGAAACTGTCGACTTCCGATCGATTTGCCGGAAATGACAGCCAAAGTCCCAAAGCCCGCCTTCCGTTTCAAAGGCGTGAATCGACTGACAATTGAACTCCACGTATTCCCCACCTCCCCTTCGCAACCTTTTGTTATGTACCTACCTTTTTTTTACATATGAAAATATTATATTATTTGTAAATAGAAATTCCATTCGTGATCACGTGTACGTGTTGATGCCTTACTCCCACGTTTGTTACACGTGTTTAATACACCTACCAGGTAAATGAGATTTTCTGTACAATTTTTAGGATGAGAAAAATTGAAAAATTTCTTCGTGGAAACAACAAATGACAACAAATGACTTCGTATGACTATGAGGTGTTTTATGTCCATCATTCTAAATTTTGATCATGAAATTCTTGAAAAGGTAGTTAACCTGGGCACTAAGTCGTATTTTTACGACAAAATTTGTCATTTATCACCACCCTCGTAGTAGGTATTTTTTTTCTCAAGTAGTGTAATTTGATCTAGTTAGTCGCAAGAAAATGACTATTTAATAGTCATCAAATTATACTACTTGAGAAAAAAAGTACTACTAGTTCAAATATAAACAGACTTTTAGTTACTAAAATTTTGTTTTACAAGGAAACCAAAAAACGACTGCCAAGTGGGTGTAGCACATAGCTTCAAATGCATAACCCGATTTTATAGATGATCCAATGCATTGTAGTTAATCTCAAAACATCAATCTCTAAGTACCTTCCACTACCCTCATAGGGGACCATCTACAGGCTAATCTGAACAATCCTGAGAAATTTAGTCGAAATTGGATGGAAAATGTAAAAGTTACAAGGAATTCACGTTCGCACATGAGCAGAGAGTACTGTCAGTTTTAAGGCCTTGATTTTTATTGGGGATCATCTACAACCTAATCCCCATAATCCCTGGAAAATTCATCGAAATCGGAAATAAAATGTGGGAGTTATGGATGTTACAAGGAATTCAAGTTTGCGCATGCGCAGTGGCTACTAGCAGTCTGAAGGTGATGATTTTCATAGGTGACCAACTAAATACTAATCTGTATGATCCCTGAAAATTTCATTGAAATCGGATGGAAAATGTAGAAGGTACGGCTGTTACAAGGAATTCAGTGTGCGCATGCGCAGTCGCTTCTCTCAGTCCGGGGATAATGATTTTCATAGGGACCGTCTACACGCCAACCCGCACAATCCTTGAAAATTTTTTATCGAAATCGGACAATATCTTCGTATAGTTATGCCCGTTACGAGAATTTCACGACAGACACAAAGACACACGGACGCACAGACACGAGTGACAATTTTGAGTATTATTATTATTATTAATTCGTTTATTTGTTTAGTCTTTCGACATTACAAGAAGTAGCATATTATGTAAATGTAAAATAAGATAAATTGCTCGACATAATATACAAAAAGACAAGAAATGGATAGAATAGAGATGGATGGATGGTGAATAGATATGAACATGAATACATGAATGGGTGCAAAGGTACATAAAGGCATGAAAGGGGTTCCAGAGACACAGCAAAAATAAAGAGAGGGGAAAAAAGATAAATAATAAAATGAATCAATAATAGTAATTTTTCGCGAAAAAATATAATAATAATAGTAATAACAAGAAATTAAACCAAACATTTGAGGTTGTAAAAATAATCCAGATATTGGAGGTTCCTTTCATCCAGAAAGAGGGGGAAAAAAACAGAATACAAAATACACCAAACTGCACTGAGTTTAACCTCTGATTCTCAGACATTCCCTCACAAAATTGTACAACTGGATTGCCCCCTCCATACCCTCGATCCCCAGTATGTTACACATATTATCCAGAGATAAAAAATCGACCCCGTAAGCCTCAATTCTCTGGCCTGCAATCCCGGGCACACACAAAGAAAGTGCATGAGAGTGTCCGGTTCATCCGAGGAGCACATCGGATATTCCTTAGACGCATCGAAAACGACTCCCCTTCCATCCGCATACACCGAGCACCAGCCACTACCGCACATTCTGATTTGGCATATTAATCTTTTGCATTTTATCCCCATGTCCATGTTTAAGTAAACTGGAGGAGTAATGGGTGCCAAAAACCTATATGTCTCGCTGAACGAAGACACAGTTATTCGTTCCCAATCCTGTTGTCTACACTTCTTCTCCCAGTTCTCCATTATTAATTTTCTGTCCCTCTGAAAACCCAGACAATTCTGCTCTAACCAGAAGGACATACATCCTTGTTTTCAAAGAAGGTTCTCAAGTGGGTGGCCCAATTGTTTTTAACGCGATCGCCGCCGGTCGTTGACAGAGCCATAAGTCGCTTAAAACAGATTCTTGGCAAGCGATTTTCTTCCATCCGACAGATTTTCAACCACCAATTAAGTGCTCTGTTCATCACTTAAATCTTTGTGTAAGACAAACCAAATTCTGATCTGACCATGTAGTCTGGTGTATTTGTGGGCAGAAAGAAAGCTGACTTGAAAGCTCGCACCTGTACTCTCTCTACGACTTCGAGATGCTGCAGCCCCCAAACAATTTTGCTAGAAAACAAAAAAAAAAACGCTTGCATACGAGTCTGCAACACATTGAAACATTTTCATGCCCCCCCCCCCTCCCCTCCCGACACATGAACATTTTCGCCTCAACTGATCTGGGAGCTCGATTTTCGACTCAGCTGATCTGGGAGCTCGATTTTCGACTCAGCTGATCTGGGAGCTCGATTTTCGACTCAGCTGATCTGGGAGCTCGATTTTCGACTCAGCTGATCTGGGAGCTCGATTTTTGACTCAGCTGATCTGCGAGCTCGATTTTCGACTCAGCTGATCTGGGAGCTCAATTTTCGACTCAGACGATTTTTTTTTTAAACTGTAAAGTACCTAACAACTTCACTTCTGATGGTCATAATCATCATTGTGGCGACTTGGGACAAATATCGTTGCAACAAATATCGTTGCAACAAATTTCGTCGCATCAAATTTCGTGACGATTTTTTTTTTATGTGCCATATGAAAGACATGACAACGTGAGTGAAAATTTTGATTTTGGGGGATTTTGTTTTTCAACCTTGAAAAGTGAAAACAAGTCTTCCGCTACCTTGGTAGACTCGTAAGCAAAAAGTCCAATATTTTCCATTTCCTCCCACCAACATAACCGGCACCTGTATATAAGTAGCTACACGAATTTGGAGCAGAAAAAATTGAAAACCATAATTAGAGTGAAAGTGCCACAAAAATGTCAGTGATGGAGTATCAGTTGATTACCTAACATTCCATATCTTGTTCTCTAAATTTATTGCTCCCTGCGTGTGAGTTGGTGCTCAGATTTTGCATCCGATAAAAATGCTAGTGCCCTAGAGTGAAGAACCACAAGAATGCCACAGAAGGAATATCGGTTTTATTTCCTTACTACTCCATATTTTGGCCTGAGGAGCAGCATTTACAGATTTTTATCAGGGGAATTCACAGCGCAACCAGACGGTTCGTCTCTTTGACAACCGTAGCAGACGCAGTGGCAGTCGCATTTTCCATATCGCAAGCAATTTTTCTGCCGACAAACCTCCAAGACTGAATCTTGAGTGACGATCTCGCTCGTGCCTTCTTGAACAGGGCGAGTCAAAGTCACCATGTGTTGAACCTGTCCGGCAATATTCGGGTTGAGAGAACATTGTAAAGGTAATTGTAGAATATTCGAAATTGTATTTCCCCGAGGAGGGAGAACTGTGTGTTATTCCAAAAATCGAACAAGGGTGGGAGTCCCACCGTGGGACGCAGTCCCGCCCCACGTGTAGAAAAGGGTTAAACAACCTCACAATTTGAAGATTATATCTGTTAAAAGCATTCTTTCATAGCTTCAGTTATCGTCATCAAATAAAATTTAAAGGGTAATCGGAAACCGTGAACCCGCTCTATCAAATGGCTCCAGGTTTGAATCAACTCATATCAGGTTCGAGTATATTGAAAGAAAATAGAGGTGACTAATGTTGATTGCATATTTGTACCTGAAAATAACTAGTGGCTTTTACCCTAGTGCTTTCTCTAGGATAGTACAGACAACCACTGCTTCACGTTGGATCCATACGGTACCTCTTCACGGCGACCTCTGAGTCCAAACATGAAGTTCTGCAGAGTAGGCACGTTGGTGTGGTTGTCCTTCACAGTTTGAGAATCGGCAACTTTGGTGGCGTAGGTCTGCGTCGTCACCCACCTCTTCCAGTGACTCAGCCGCGTCTGCGTCGTGTGCGTCCTTCTATGCCGCAAATCAGCCTGGAGCACGAAACAAAAGTTAGGATAGGATGGGAAGTTGTGAGCAGCTGTTTATCGCTTAGCAGGCATAACTGGGCCTCATACCCCATCAAATTCATGCAGTAAACGTAAACACTATGCTAATTCGATAAAAACGATGTAATTTATGTACTTTTATCAGTTTATTCAACTATAATTTCAAAACGATGATAGTTTAAACAATGAATTTATGTCCAGCAACTTTTTAAAGTAGGCTCAATTTCTTGCACTCCAAAATCAGTCGGAGTTCTGCAGATCAAAAACGCTGCAAATTATTACACAATGGTTTATTATTTTTCTACATAGATCACTCGTCTGCAAAGCCACCAACCATCCAACATGAAGAAAAACATCGATCGCATTTCGGTCAGCTATAATTTGAACGGAGATTAGGCCTGTTTTGCGATTCACACTCGTGTATCTGATTTATCGTACGTCCAACCCTTAAATTCTCGTAGAGAGCGAACGGTTTCTCCTACAGTGCTCTGCATGGTCTGAAAAAATTCTGTGCTATCTTAAATTGACGGGAAAACAATACCTTCATATCAAAACTTTTTGAATTAGGGCGTTTTCAAAATTTCAAAATTTATTTTTGAACCCTTGGAAGTGACCTACATCAACCAAAATCTTCGGGGCACAACTAGACCCCAAATGGAGCCTTCATACCAAATTTTATCAAAATCGGTCAGTGCTAAGTGGGGAAAATGCCGTGTACGGCGGACGGCGGACGGACGGCCAAATTTTTATTCGATTTTTCGATTCTACGTACCTTGAAATGTAAACCATCAAATTTTGAGGGGGTGTTAAAATTTTTTTCTTGGTCGATTCCAAAGGTTTACTATTGAAAATAATAAACCAAAATCAAAACTAGGTAGGTAATTTTTCATTAAGTGAAATTTTTGTGTCTGGGTCGCGTTTTGAGGCGTTTGTCATCAAAATTACTCATTTTATAAAAAAAGGGATGCGAGGAGAATTTGAACATAATGCAATTAACTTCAATTCAAAACCATATCAATCTTTAGCTTAAGCTTTTTTTCTGTAGTCTTCTCAAAAATGAATCAAACATAAACAATGGAAAAACATAGGATTATTTAGGGAAACATTGTTGTGAATGTTTTAAAAACATCAGTTTCTCATCCACAAATTAGGCCCTAAAATTTTGATTCATTTACCTATGAATTTTAAAAAATGGTGAAAAAACAATCTCTACCTTCATATTGAGTGTTTTCGAGCTAGGGTGATTTGAAAATTGCAACCATTGTTTTTCACCCCCTGTGATTGACACAAGCTTAACCAAGAGAAAACCATACAAAAAAAGAAAAGTAAACCATAAAATTTCGAGGAGGGGGGGGGGTAATTTATTGAAAATTAAAAACCAAAAAATGGAGGAAAAAGAGAATTTCGGAGGTATTGCTTGGAGATTCTGTGAGAGAAATGTGGCAACGCTGGATTAGAAGAAAGTCAAAAAGTTATGCTTACGGTAAAACTTTGTTTATTTGAAAAATCGTGAGTCAGAATTGTGTATACAAAATTGCCTGAAGTCGTGAAGTGCAACAGCTTTTGAAACACATAGCAGAAATGTAACAGCGATAAGATTACCAGTTGACAAGCATCTTTCTTGAGTTCCCAAATGCTGTGTCTGTAGCGGTAGTCCTGTCCTTCTGGCAGAGGATGGACTTCAGTTTGAACCAGTTTGTCTCTCTTGAAATGCCTCCTGTGCCGACTCCAACCTCCCATTCCCCTTGGAAATTTCAACAGCGCCATTAGGAGACATTGGAAGTGGAAAATGTCAGAAGTTTGTGGTTGGAGTGCCCAAGTGGGTATTTCCTATGAGTTTGAATGACCAGAGTTGCTGAAGTACTCACAAGTACGCACGAGTAAGTACAAAATCAAGTAGTTGTTTATACTTAAACTTACTTGTTCTTAGAGTATAACAAGTTTCCGTTATTTAATTCGTAAATGACGGCTACTTGTGCAGAATTTTATCGAAAAGTGATGGCTAATCGGATTGGACTCGTATGTTCACGCTTAGGGGAACTGATTTGATAGATTGAATGATGAAAAAATTATTTAAAAATAATAAATTATTAGTGATAAACTGATTCCAATTGATGGAAATTAATCCAGAATTTGTTGACAATTGATCCAAATGATTGGAAACTGATAGAAATTGTTGAAAACTAAACCAAACGTTTGGTTGGGAAAATGATCCCAATGGTTAGGAACTGATCCAAAAATTTTAAAACTTATTTTATGGGTTGGTTGAGAACCAACAATCCATCTTTTGGATCAGTTCCCAACTTTTAGATCAGCTGTGAACCATTCAAATCCGTAACTCCGCTATTAGATTCAGTTTTTAATCTTTCGAGTCAGTTAACTCTTTGGATCAGTCTCACCTCCTTGAATCAGTTCTCAATTTTTTGGATCAATTTCCAATCTTTTGGATCTACTAAGTTCTACTTTAAGGATCTACTAGGCTAGTAACCTCGCTAAGGTTACTACAACTCGGGATCCTACAACTTCTGGAACTTCTATGTACTTGTACTTGCAGTTTCGAGGAAGTGTCACTACTCAAATTCTTCTATCGATCTCTTTCGAAACATTATTCTTTTCATTGTGTAATAAAATTCTAATTCTGTTCTTACCATCCGTAGGTCTTCAGCCCAGTCCTTAGGTGTAAGATATCGATGTACTCCGGATTTTGTCGACCAAAAGTGTATATTTTGGAGATAAATCTGAAAATGAATCACCCAACGCTTTGAATTCGTTATACCTGTGGTTACAAACTCGATGAATTCTCCCATGTGATCGGTGGTTACAATATAAAGAAGAATGTTACGTGTAAAAGGAACTCCGTCGCATCCATAACACGGTTGGAAATCATCAAAAAGTACACCTGGATTGCATCAAAATAGTAAAATTCTTACTATTTTGTCATGTTTGCGCATGCACAGTGTCGTCCAATGATCCCTTACTACAAAACTTATCAATGAAGATCACAATGTAAGCCTCAAGTTACCGCTGAAGTTTGAGAAAAATCAGACAATTATGGGAGGAGAAAATGATGAGACTTGGAGAATTTCAAATTTACGCATGCTTTGAGATTGCTGTGAATTCGTGGGTGCAACGAAATTCATAAGGGACCAACCAGATCCAAATAACCCTCACAAACCATGACATTTTCATAATATGTCCGTTAATTCCCATAGTTTCGTCTCTTTCGGATACCGACCGACAGACACAAATTCACATAAATTACCATTAGGTTATACATGGAACCTAAGTGCTATTCATGCAGCAAGAGATACAAGACAAATTTTCAAATGATAGTAATTCTCATCAATAATAATATGTTATCCAATAATAATAATAATAATCATCTTTATTCTCCTTCTTTTCAGTCAAGAATGTGTCGTACAGTACACAAAAATAATGGCGTAATAGTTCCTAATTGTCGCATAGTAACACTTAAAATAATTTTATTACAGGTATATCACAGGAAGAAAACAACAATAATCGCATAATAACACTTAATAATAATTTAAATACAGTCATGCCACAGGAAGAAATCAAAGAAAACATCAATTCATCACAGGAGGATCACCCAAGCACTCAGTTCCCTTTATATTTATAGGAACAACTGTTATATCACAGAAAACATCAATTTATCACAGAAGGAGCACCCAAGCATTTTATTCCACTATATATACTATATATTTTACTATATATTTTATTCCTATAAAGACTTAGCGAGTACGAGTACTTTTATTAATTTTTCTCGGCTGGCTGTAGACAACTACATTTATATTACACTGAATTCATTACACATTTTTATTTCTTCGTATTACATAAGTCACTCGTGTAATTTTAATAATATAAGTCACTCGTATAATTTTAATATAATTTCAAGTCACTTCCAGGTTTTAATAAGGTGTTTCTGTCAAGAAGGACTTAAGTGTGTTCTCAAACATCTTGGTAGAAAGTTCAAGAACTTCAAGTGGCAGCTTGTTGAATATCCTGATGGATGTGTATTTTTGTCTTTGAGTAATAGCGAGTCTGCAGAGTGGTATAGTTATATCTTTTCTTCTTCTTGTTTGATGCGAATGAGTGCTTTTTCGGGGATAGCAGCATGAAACAAATATGTAGTGACTTACAGCTGTCATTGTTCTCATTTTTACAAACAGGGGTTTGCAGTGATCCAAAAATCCCGCTTTGCATATAACTCTAATTGCTTTCTTTTTCATCTTCAGTACGCTGTCCATTTCACTTGAGTTTCCCCAGACATGTAAACCATATGAGCGCTGTGCGTGAAAAACACCGAAGTACACTTCTCTTGGGAATTCAAGAGGTAGTAGCTTTGAAATCTGCCTCAATGCATAAATGGCACCATGTCAGTTTTGGGTTAAAGCAGCAATATGTAAGCTCCAACTCAACCGGTCATCGATTATGAATCCCACCAGTTTCGTTGATTCAACTGTTGATAGTACAGCAGTGGTCCCATCATATTTGGTGCTAATTATGAGGTGCTTGGATTTATCCGGGTTGAGGACCAATTTATTCGAGATAAACCGTTTTCCGTTTTCAGCATCAAATTATTTACTAAATTCCCCCTTAAACCTTATCCGCCGTTCAGCAAATCTTCTTCTCCATCTTCATACTGATTTTGACTTTTTCCATAGTACTTCATCACAACTCAAACCACTGATATATTCATCTCCTGTTTTATTTTAAATTCCATTCATCTGTCAATAGTATATATTTCTTTATTAATTCATTTCCCTCTAACAGTAGTTTTGTATCACGTTTTTTATCATGTAAATTGGGCTTGCCCGTATTATTATAAATAAATAAATAAATAAATAAACAATTCTTTTAAGCTCTTTTTCGAAGATAGTTTCAAAGAACTAATTATGCTAATAATAAATTATTGGTAATAATAATAACTGACAGAAATGTGAAAATCTGATCTACCTCATGAGCTTTAAGCGTCCTTGTAGGTATCCACCTAATCGAAATCGATGTAGAGATTTAAATGTGATTGAGTAACAGAATCACAATCAATTCAAAACTTGCATACGAGTCTGCAACACATTGGGACATTTTCATGTGTGTGGAAGAAAGGTTGTTAGTTCATGTACCCAAGCATCAAAATAAGAAAACAGTTGATTGTTCTCTACGCAACCCAGTGAGTCTATTTTATTTATTGGTCGCGTGAGCAAGTTTTCGTGTCGATTTTTCAGTTTATGTGCCAAAGCAAAGACATGAAAATGCCAATATTTGTATTATAAGTGATGCGTAGAAAGGCCCCTACGTAGACGAACCAACATGTAGCCCCGAGCAACGAACGGGTGACAGACTTAAACATAATACCACCATGAAGGACTTATTTCATAGTATAAAAGATATATTTTATTTGAGTTAGTTAGTTACTCATTTTAAATTTCATCCAAACTATAAAAATAATGTAGAAAAATTGTAATATCGATAATAGTTTTTTACAATGCCCAAGTAGTATTGCATTTTAATAGGTTTCGAAATTTCGTACTCAATACTCTATTTATTGCCATCGCGCCTATTTATCCGAACAATGATCTCGTGAAAAGTAATCAGTCAAACCGCATTTGGATGGAGATTTATCGTCTAAGTTGTGTAGTAAATAACTACTCAGTTTCGGCGGTTTATTGTTTCTCAAGATCAGAACAATGGTGCGTTTTGAGGTCGCGGTCCGTTTAGAGTTTATTACGTCTCAAACTCATCATTTCTTTGAAGTGAATGAACTACGTCAGGTTGATACACTCCAACTTGAGTTTAATGCAAGTGATTTCAATTCGGGAGCAGATCGAAGTTTTGTTTCATAAGCCGAAGTCGATATTACCAAAAGATAGGATGAGGTTGTTGACCAAAATTGTTGGGGTACTACTTTGATATCAAGGTATCTCCAGCACTATGCCCACTCACCCTACCGCTGCAAAGGAGGTAGTTTTGGACCTCTCGCCGAAACATATTCATGTACAAAGAGTGGCCTTCTTGGGGCAAGGCTGCTGCGGCTGGGATACATAAGATCAGGATCCAGGGTCATCACGACAAAATTCTTGAGCAATATGGAGGTGGAATGTCTCTGACAATCACTGATCTTATGGTAGAAAAACAAAACTTTGAAATGCCTTGTAACGTGATCTAAATGATTGAACACCACTGGAAAAAGGGGTACCCAACTTTGCACCTTGTGTGGTACACAGATGGATCAGTTAAGTGTGGAAGATCTGGCAAAGGCATTAATGACCCCTCAGCTAGCCTCGTATAGTACACATATCAAAAAAAGTTTTGCGTCACCCTGATTCATTCAGAAATATGCACAGGAAGAATTTGGGGTTTGGATTTTTGAAAATTGTATCTAATCAACAAATGAAAACAACGAAAAAAAACTTCAATTTAATAATTTTCTTTATAAAAAAAAAAGTTTTCTTAGAAAAAGGCAATAAACTGAAAACTCACTTTTCTAAAAATTGTCAAAAAAAAAAAACACTCGGAATATCGTCCAACAGGTTTGTTATTGCTGAGAGAGCCTTTTGACTTTTGTAATGAGTGTCAGGCTATCTTGAGACAGGCCTGTTGACTTGGGCTCATCGACGTACAGTAAATCTCTCCACGTGCACCTTTATGATGAATCGAAACGTTTTGTCTCCGGGAAAGGATTGAGGAAGAGTACCTACACGAGGCAAGCATTGAAAGGATGGAGTGGCCACCCTTCTCTCCCGACATGAATCCGATCGAGTACGTTCGGGATAATATCTCATATTATGCTCCATAGGGTAGAACATAGCCGACAGAATGTTCCCACCACTGTACAAGAGTTACGGGCAGCTGCTGTTGAATAGTGGAGGAATCTGGATCAAAATGCCATCAACCACTTGATTATAAGCATGCCCTACAAGCCTTACTTAAGGCCAGGGGGCCTAATACAGACTACTGAAGTGATTTTTTTATTTTTTTACAATTTTTAAACAAGTGAATTTTTTTAGTTTTTGCCTTTTTCTAAGACATTTTTAAAAAAATAAAGCGAATTAACCAAATAAAGTTTTTTTTTATACACTTTTCAAAAATCCAAACCCTCAAACCATTTCTGAATGAATCAGGGTGATGCAAAACTTTTTTTGGTGAGTGTATTTCGGAACGAATGCTACAATCTTTCATGCAGTTCAACTGTGCGCTGAAGAAATGCTGAACTTGCATCTCAACAGAGTCAAAGTATATATTTTGTCAGACAGTCAGGCTGCCTTGAAGGCCATTGCTTTATACACTACCTATAAGTTCGAAGTTGATGTGGCCCTGAATACCCTCAAAACTGTGGCCCAGAACAATCTGGTCACTCTTCTCTAGATCAGAGGATCAGAGAAAACGCCCAATAGGGCCAAAACCGATCCTGGGAACAACCAAAAGCTGCTTAGAGAACGTGGTAAACTACTGGGAAAGAAATGAGCGAGTAAAATACTGGCAGAACCTCTCAGGCCTGAGACAGACAAAACTATTTGAGACGTTCTCGAAGAAACGAGCTAGCGAACTCATAGCTATGCCTAAGAAGAACGTCGGAATACTCGTGGGTCTGCTTACAGGCCGCTGCCCACTTCGATATCACCTAAATAAAATATAATTAATAAATATAATAGGCAAACTAACAACGGACGTCTGCCGCTTTTGCGATTGGAAATGGAAGATGTCGAACATAATATGTCTTATAAAAACAGATAATATTATCATGTGCTACTGTGAAGCATTGGGTCGAGCTACGTACACAATCATAGAATTTATGTCCTAGCTCCTGACAACATCATGGCATACACCGATCTTCTCTGCTTTGCTGAAAAGTGGGGAGAAGGGGAATAAACCCTTCTTAGTGGGCTAACATAGCCTGGAGGTTTCCACAATAGACATCGTCAGGTAGCTATGAAAGGAGTTTGTAGATCAACTCTTACTTTTCTAAAAAAAATTGTCAGTCAGAACCATGCTTGCCGATGATGTGACAGTACTAATATCTATCCTAGGCCTATTGTACAGGGATGTCATGAAAGGATGAAAATGAAAATCAAAACATGATTTTCTACTGTTTAGTCGGGACAAAAAACACTGAAAGGAGATACACGAGTAAAAATTGGTTGGTAAAACTGGTTGTTTTAGTGGGTAAATGATGTTGAACCTACGTGTCCGGTGAATGCGAGAATATCATGGCCGCTTTGGTGTCTCTGGAAGCATAATATTTGTCCATGTATTTCATCAAGCCGATCTTTTTGTTGCCCGTCAGCAAAATTCCATCCGTGAGAGTGAGCCAGACAGGACAGAAACCGGCAAACTGGAAAGAAGGTATTCGTTAAAATACACGAACGGATCTGATATTTAAAATGAGAGAACGAATCAAAATGTTCATTTAATTCTCGATCACTGGTGAGGAGGGAATATAACCGTGAATATACCTACTTAGTGGGTAATTGTGGAGATGTTTTGTGTTAAAAACAACCTAAGCATCAAACAATGACAGGATGTAGAAGAAATAAGGATCAAAACGCCTTATCTCTTGTTTTGGTCTTATTACTTCCGAGTCGGCCACAGTAGCAGAAGCTTTGTTTTCACTTTTCAAGGTTGAAAAAAAATCTCCAAAATCAAAATTTCCACTCGCGTTTCACGTTTCAGGCCTTCTTGAACAATTATAGTTTTGCGTCTGTCTGTGTGTCTGACACTATAAAATCACCTATGAAAATCATCACCCCCGGAATTATAGTTGCCGCTGAGCATGCACAAACGTGGAATCCTTAAAACAGACATAACTTCTACATTTGCCATCCGATTTCGAAGAAATATTCAGAGATTGTGCTGGTTGGCGGCTCTCACGGTCCCTTGTGAGGGTAGTGCAAGATACATAGAGATTGATGTTTTGAAATCAACTACTAGTATACTTCGGATCATCCATACAATCGGACTATGGATTCGGGGAAGTTACGTGCCAAACCCACTTGGCTGATTTTTTTAGCCCTAGGGTAACTACCCGAAAAACGTGACGCGGAAGGGGGACGCGGGACGGTCACGCGCTGGTTTGACACTCCAGTCACGGGTCTTTTCCAACACTCCCATCACGCGCCTTTTAGGCTCTCTGGTTTGATAGGCACACTACGGTTTGTTGCTAGGGATAATATAAATTTCGTATTATACCAACCAACGACTAAAGTTTCTGCACTAAATTTGGCTGAAACATGTTTCAGGTTTTTATAATAACGCTGTAGGCTTTAAGTAGATAGTATCTGGGGGTCCATGGGAGCATGCCCCCCTGGCGAGACGCGAAGCACCGAGTTTTTTTTCTGAGTTGAGCTTCGTGAGCAACCAGCACCAAATTGTATTATGAAAGCACCCACAAGTCTCTATATGTTGGTATTGCAGATGAGTAGGCACTGGGCTAATAGTTTGTTTAAACTGCCAGCCGTGTGGACCTTGGTAGAGCGCTAGCTCGCGTTACCAAGGCTCCATTGAAGCCACAGCAGAAGCTGCGCCTCCTCTGCACGTACTTACTACCAAAGCTGACTTATGGGTTAGTCTTTGGCAGGCCCACGGCGGGGAGGCTGCAAGAATTAGATCGAGAAGTCCGCTCTGCTGTGCGCTCTTGGCTGAAGTTCCCACCTGGTGTCCCAAGTGCCTGTATTCACACACCGGTCAAATCCGGTGGGCTTGGTATTGTATCTCTCTCGGCATGTATCGCTTCCATGCGCCCCAGTGCCTGCTAGCCCTTTAAGGGTCGAGCTGGGAGGTCGCCCGTGCAACTGCTGATCTTGATTTTGACAGGCAGCAGTTAGCATGGTGCGCCCGAGCAACACCATCTGCCTCAAAACCCAGTTCGTCTGCTGAGTTTGCTGCTCAGCTGCATGATTCATTGGATGGTAAGGAACTCTGACAGTGCTCCGAAAGCCTTGTCTCAACCCAATGGGTAGATTGGGCTTCGGAGGGCCTTGGGGTCCGCGACTACTGACACTTCTACGCTGTCCGCATGGCAACTCTGCCAACTGCGGTGCAGTGTTCGAGAGGTAGTCATGGGACAACCCTACCCCTTTGCCGTGCCTGTTGGAGTAGAAATGAACATCTATGTCATGTAGTGCAGCTCGGACATGGAGCAGACTTGGCGGGCTAAGATAAGAAAGTATGATTGAGATGATTTACGGTAAGCGGTGTCGGAGCTAAAAGGAGTGGCACCCAACAACATCAGGTTGATAGCTGCAACCTTGTCATGGCACTGGGTGTGGTGCGGGAAAAGTGTCACATAGTTGCGCGAGTTGGGCATCTCGGTAGGCGTACTCCGTCGTATCACCACCCGTGTCCTGCTCGGCTCATATTTGAAATTGTGGTCGTTTTATAGAGGCACTTCCCTTCATCCCTCTCTCCCACCCCCACCTTCCTCATCTTCTCTCATCCCCAGGGCCGGCGTCGGGTGAGTCCTGAGCGTCCTCCCCATTATCATTGATTCATTTATTTTTATTTTTTTTTTAATTTATGGCGTGCCCCTGCGTCTTTCAGGGGAGTTTAATGAAAAAATATATTGTTTTAACCAATAGACAAGCTGTTCTCTGCGTATGGGTGATCTATAAAGAAGAAAAAACCTTGGAGTAATAATTCGCAGCGTTTTATATGAGAACTTCACCCGATATTTCCATGGTTTTTATGAATGTCTTCCTACAAAACAACCAAAGCACAACTAGTATACTTAGTTTCAAATTGCATAACTTTTAATGAGTTTGTGTAAATGAATACGAAGTGACGATTTCAACTAAATAAAATTTATTATGCTAGCTATCAAAATTCTTGGTTCCATTGTCTCAGCGGCTCTCAATGGCGATTTCATATGCTTTAACTGAAAGGTTATGGTTTTTAAACAGCTAATTTAATGCAATTTTGTTGTTCATTTTAATTGTACTGGCAGTAGTTGTACGAAATTTAAAGTTATGATCAACACGGAATTAATAATTTTTATGATTACTTCAGTTGCCAACCTAGCAAATAGGTATCAAGGAAGAGTGTTGTAATGCCAAGCCAACCACGAGGCGACCGTATTTCAGTAGTTCCGTGACAACAAATCTCTAACTTCACTCATCCTCCAACCTGTCCGTCTAAAGAAAACATTTCTTTGCCTAATAACATCCATTGAGACAAGTCAGTCACCTCAGTAGTTTGGTATCAACATTTTGGGATGAGCGCCTCGACTTATCCCTTGAAACAAAGACCTCAAATGTACGTTTAGGACTTTTCGAATTTTCATTGCGAATTTCGAAGAAAATTGAGGTACTGCATTGGCCTGGAGTGGAACATTTGGACTCATCTTGAAACAGTCTAAAATGGTTTCAGGAATTTAACACAAATATTCCTATTAAATAAAATGGAAAAAAAATAATATAATGTAAAATTTAAAATCATTCACCAGTATGAACATAGGTAGGGGAGGGTTTTGGATACATAATATAGATATCAAGGTTTTTTGCTTTGCAGATGAATAAAATGGAATATTTTTTCGATAGAAATATCAAACAATAAAAAAATCAATGATTGGTGGAACAAAGAGTTACTTCTATGGGTAGTGAAGTTGAGTCGTCTTTGACGTGAACAACTTCGATCGAATTTGAAGCCGTCATGATCAGATCTTCAGAATCTTCAGGCAGCCACAATTCGTCTTCAATAGCCCTCGATATAGCCAATGGTATTTCTGGAACCTGAAAAAAATTAATTGGAATTTTCTGGGTTTGGGGGGGGGGGGGAATACTATTAAGACTTGCGTTGAGACTAACGATAATGATACGACAAAGAATAACTAAAACGATTAAATCAATACTAGTGGTAATGAATCAAGACAGGCAATGAATCAACTGGTTATGAATCTGCTGGTAATGAATCAAGAACTATTTAATCAAGACCAGTGGTAAGACTAGGTAGTTTTAAGACTAACGATAATAATTAAGATTAAAATTAAATTATTAAGACAAACGATAATAATTACCAGTAATTTATAGACGAATCCTTTCAGAAGAAAATTGTATATATACATAAACAGTTTATATATTTACATATGTAATGAAAACCTGTCTGTTCCTCCCAAAAATGCAGTTAACGAGTGGGTACTCCAAGAGTTCGCGGAGACGAGTAAAACATAATTGTGGACTAATAAAATGTTTAAAATGTACTCTATGCATACGGTAAGGGGGTTTAAGAGGTATACCGGAAGTCGATAATCAACAGCTAACGAGTGTGTAGTACTCTCTAAGTTCGGGGTAACAAAGAGAGTATTTTTTGAGGTTTTTGGAGTCAAAACATACATTATTGTTAAGTAATGCATGCATTACAGGGACGTCCCATTGGATAAGCATTAGGTCAATTTGAACCAGTTGGTAAGCGATAAACTGTTTCACTAGATGTAATTTATTTAGTACTTCAGGCAAGAAAAAGTGATCTTCCCACCAATGGTGCCAGTCTGCCACCAAAGCGGAAATTCGTCGTAACGTTGAACTTCCACCTATTAGTTTTGGTAGGCAGGCCTTCGGAGTTCGCATCAATATTCAAGGTGAAACACAAACAAACCCACGAAATATGCGGTTTATGGTGCCCTGGCACCATGGTGGCACCACTATCAGTTCCTTGGTGGTATAGAGAATAATTCATGAAAATCTGGAGGCAAAATTGAGAATTTCTCGTAATTTCAAAGCTGAGGTACAATATTAGTAAGTTGTAAAGGAACCTGAATATTGACAACGCTGCAAATTATTACACAAAGGTTTATTAATTCTCTATATAGATCACTCGTCTGAAAAGAACACGGCTTTGCCATTGTTACCACCAACTAACATGAAGAAAAACATCGATCGCATTCGGTCAGCTAAAATTTGAACGGAGATTACGCCTCTTTTGCGATTCACACTCGTGTTTCTGACTTAAAGTCCAATCCTTTACTTCTCGTAGGGAGCGAACAGTTTGTCCTACAGAGCTCCACGTGGTCTCTAAAAATTCGATACTATCTTGAACTGATGGAAAAACAATACCTCTACATCGGAGTTTTTGGAGTTTGGGCGTTTTCAAAATTTCAACACTTATTTTTCAACCCTTAGAAGTGCACAACTACACCTCAAATGGAGCCCACAAACCAAATTTCATCAAAATCGGTCCATGGTAACTAAGGAAAGTGCCGCGTACGGCGGACGGACGCCAAATTTTTATTAGATGTTTGGATTCTACTTACCTTGAAACGTAGATAAACCAACAAATTTTGAGGAAGGGTCAACATTTTTTTTTCTTGGTCGATTCCAAAGGTTCATTATTGAACATAATAAATCAAAAAGATACTTTTGAAAAATTGAGTTAACCCATTCTTTCCCAGTAGTCTTCATAATAAGTTAGTATTCATTATTGCCCTAAGCTTTTTGTTAGATGAGCTTGGTGACTCTTCGACATATTTTACAATTAATTGAATCATTATTTTTATGGATTTCCCCTTTCTCTCGTATTTGCTTGGTCCTTGACTGTCTCGACCAATGAGATGAACGGTCAGTTCCTAGACATTCGCCAAATTCAACCTTCTCCGGAAGCTCTAGCTAATGGGAAATTTGATACCTGCAGTTATACAACAGGTTTTGGTGTATAACCTAGCAAGGTAAATAAACCTAGAACGATGGACTAATGGAAGAGTAATATACCTGACCGGGAATTTTACCGTTTCCTCAGAAAAATCAAAGTAGATCAACAACTAGAGTAATTTGAGGATTACAGACACCATTCGTTATAACAGAGAAACTGACGTAAAACTAACCTAGTTATCATTATTATTAATACGATAATAATATGTTGTGGTTTTTTGACTTTTTCTTTTCTCCAAGTAAGGGGGTTTTTCGACATAAGTCCCACGAGGTTTCTAATCACTTTTAATGGTGGAGAGCTTTCAACAACCCTCTGGGCGGTGGATTGATAATGACAACCAGAGGGTTGTTGAAAGCTCTCCAGTAATAGAAGTGATTGGAAACCACGTGGGACTTTTATTGTCGAAAAACACACCTCTTGCTTTAATATGACAATATTATTCATAATTTAAATTTGCCTTTATTCGTTTTATATTTTCTAAACTTACGTCCGCATATTCCATCATCTTCTTGAGCATTTTATTGTACTCGTTGACCAAAACAAGACGGCTTTGAAAGCCCTTCCAGTGTTGAAATAACTCCAGGAAATCAGGCTAGAGCAGAGAAAATGGATGATTGAATACAAGATACAGTTCAAAATATATACGATTGTTTTTGAATTTTACTTTCGAATGTATTCAAATCAAAATAATGCCAGTACCTCACGATCGGATATTGCATTTTTGAGTAGGGTACATATTGAATTCTGAATTTCCCTGTCAACCTGTTTCATCATTAGTTCTAATGTTGGCCACTTGAAGCTCTAGATTCGTATTTATAACTATCTAATGTACAACCGAAGCCGCTCTGGAACTTGGCTCATATCACGCGGGTATAAAATAAGATATGTGACTTATTTGTAGTGAAATAATCGAGATATAGATACTGGGAAACAGTGATAAACGCAGGATGGCAATCTACTCGAATAAGAAAAAAATAAATAATTCGCAGAGGTTTTGAATTCCCTATCTAATCACAATGAACGTTTCCACATTCCTTCTCCCGGAAAGGTTATTTATTTAGATAATCGTGATTAAACTGTGGTATGTACAGAATAAAAGATGTTTATGCTAAAAATATCAACATTTGCCTCGATTTCACTCATTTTTATCTTCCTGTCTACTTACAAACACGTCTTTGGAAGGAACGCCGACTTTGCAACTCAGCTTGTCCATCATCAGCAGTATTTTGCTCCGCATTTCGTCTTCCGACTTCAACTGCTGGTAGAGGTTGCGAGATACGTTCTTCAGCATTGTTCTGAGGGCGAGAGGACCACAATGAATGTCAACTCGCTGGAATCTTATAAAACTAGCCTTCTGATTACAATTCAGACAATCGAGAAACTTGCTCGTGCAAAGTGATTTCCATCAGTTTTAGTGAATTTTTGGAAAAAAAAATACTTCGAACGACTACCGGAGCAATTATTTTGAAGAATAAAGATCGATGAAGATAAAGATTATTTTTGTTCATAAATATCATTTTCACTTTCTCTAAAATATCATTATTCATCTTTATTTTTTATTCCACATCTACACGCTATTCTTTATGAGATATCTCTTTTTTCATACAATAGAGAAAGTTGCGAGAATTGAACATTCAATTCGTGCATAAATCCCAAGTAAATTAGAAAAAAAAGATTCGGACCTACCAAAATTCAATACTGTGCTTTCACATACCAACGGTGATGGAATCAGTCTAATAGCGTTGAAAATGACGTAGAATTCCACCCCTGATTCGTCGAACCTGCCCGAGGCCCAACGAACCAGAAACCTCGATTTCCATGAGCGCAACCACGTTTTTTAGCATTCAAACGTATTTTTCACCCCTAATTAGCGGAGTAAAATTAAAACAAATTATACCATTAGAAAGCTGAGATCTTTGCGCAGTTTTTGACGTAAAGGTACGTGAAAAATCATTTGGAAGTAAAACCTTAACAATCAAAAGAAAAAGTAGGAAATTTTGACAATTTTAGAAAAATGACTTTACGAGTTGATTTTTCACCCATCAAGACCTTACAAACATTTTTCTATAACCACTGGAAAGATGGCCAATTTAACGCCCTATCCAACGGTGTAATTAGATTTTGAATTGCTTGTCAATTAAGCGAGTTATGGTCATTTTTATGGCTTAAGGTCGAAAACACGAAAAAAATCTTAAAATTGAAATAACTCGGAAATTAAGCGTCTAACGAAAAATTGCTAGGAGACACTTTCTTACTAAAATTAGTTGTAGAATTGACTCCCGAAGTTTTTTGGTCCTTAACATGGGACACCCTGTATATCGACAGATTTCGAGCTAGGGCGTTTTGAAAATGTTTCTTACCACTTTTTTTCCCTCAGGAGTGGCTGTCACTAACACAACCTTCGAATCACAACTAGACCACAAATGGAGCCGATATACACAAAGTGGGCCCATGGAAACTCGGCAAAGTGCTCAATTATTCTGGAGGCCCTTTCACTTGACAAGACAAACAATCTTTCACCACTAGTCTGGTTGCCTCGTGGTCCTCTTTCCTTCCTGATCCTTTCACCTCCCTTTCACCCAGACTATTCAGGGTGTAACACTATAAGAACGTTAATCTAAAAAAATTTCGATTCTAGAACTAATTTCCAATCGAAAATGCCTCATAGCAATTTTCGTTCAACCCCTTGTTTTTCCAAGTTTTTTTCAATTTAAAGATTTTCTCGTTTTTTTTTTTTTTTGACCTTATAGGTATCACTAAAACGTCCGTAACTCCTTTTGGATACCACAAAAAAATTAAAACTAATTATATCGTTGGAAAGGACGTTAAATTTACTATCTCCATGATGGAGAACCAAAGTTTTTTTAAATAGGCGAAACGGATGAAAAATGAACTTGGAGAGGAAAAATTATCAAATCTTGAAAATCTCCACTTTTTCAACCGCTCATAAGTCCCTGCTTTCCAGCGTGTAAATGCTTGCCTGTAAGCCTAAAATTTGACCAAAAGCTCACCTTTCTAACGGTTTAGTCATGTTCATTTTTAAAGTAGGATTTATTACTATTTATAGTACGGATTTATTATAATCGCTATTATAACCGGAGCGTCGATTCCGTTAAAAAAATTCACGTTTTTCCTCGTTCAAACACAAATTTCTTAAATAAATCATACTTTGAAAATGAAAATGACAAAACTGTTAGAAAGGTGAGCTATTGGTGCAACTTATAGGCTTACAGGCAAGCATTTACACGCTGGAAAGCAGGGACTTACGAGCTGTTGAAAAAATTGGAGATTTTCAAGATTTGAAAATTTTTCCTCCTAAGTTCTTTTTCACCCGTTTCGCCTATTTGTGACAAAATAACAAAAAAAAACTAAAAAATTCTTAAAATTTAAAAAAAACGAGGGGTTAAACGAAAATTTCTATGAGGCATTTTCGATCGGAAATTAGTTCTAGAATCGACATTTTTCGAGTTGACGTTCTTATAGTGTTACACCCTGTATAAAAATAGAACGACGGACTGACAAACTTTAGGACTCTCTCGACGGCCTGAAGATGATGTCCTTACATTGAAAGTGCTACTAGCCTCCTGTACTCGACTTGCTGGTTACGATGGATTGTCCAATACGGTACGTAAATAATTATTGTATTCTTATAACTAGAGGAAATGATCCCATACATTGGCAAAGTGCAGCTTACGGCGGTTGGATCATTCGATTTTTGGACTCGACATTCCTCGAAACGCTAACCCAACAACTTTTGAAAGGGGGTTATAATTTTTTACAATTGCTCAACCTTATTGGCAATCTGGGTGGAAAAGAAGCAACAACATTAGATTTGCCATTGAAGATGTATAAATATCTTTAAAAAATTCCATTGTTAGGAGGCCCAATTTACATTTCAAATCGAAACGGTAAAACTAACTGATTGTTGTTGTTGTGGACATCTCAAAGCAGAATCATCACGATAGATGAAGACTGAAAGATGAAGAATTGAACTGAAAGACTGAATGTTGAAGAAATGAACTGAACGATTGAAAGATGAAGGATTGAAAGAAGTTGATGGGGCACATCAAAATTTACACTCCCAACTATTTGTCCTCCAAAACTTCACTTGGTAATCGATTTAAAAAAATTAATAAGCTGAATTATTCATGGACCTACTTCTTACCTGAGGATGAAAGCGGTGAGCTGCCACAAGGACAGCAGATTCTTGGCGAAATCGTACTCCTCGTCGGTGATGTAGGCTTTGGTGTAGTTGAGCATATTGGCGGATTTGAGATCCCACTCAAAACACTCCTCCAACGCCTTTTCCAAGTTCGTGACGGATTTTGAGATTCGAGCCAGGCTCTCTTCAATCATGGATTGCATGGTCGATATTGACGTTACGAGCAACCTTGGAACTGAATTGTAAAAATTTGGATAAGCAGTAATGGTGGTCCTGTGGGGTGAAATAATTTCAATTATTGGTCTCAGAGAATTTAAACATTTTCTGAACACAAAGGGGAGTCGTTTGAAGTATCCCATCGTTCGGAACAGTTTTCCCCCTCATAAACATATTTGACCGAAATACTCATGGATACAAGTGGAGAAACTGGTCCAAATTGATACGGTTAATTAAGTTATTCATTGTTTTGAAAGTTCACCCATCATGGAGCAGAGGTAGGTGGGAGGGAAGGGGTTAAGACCCACGTGTTTACATGAATGTCATAATAAACGCGCATTTACCAAACAATTATTGTAGATCGTTCGGGAGGTAAGCGCCATTAATTTCTTAAAATTTAACGATCTTACATTGATGATAAAACGTCGCGGAACATTAATTATTACTATTCTTAATTAGGTAATAAATTATTCTCGTTAAGTGAGCTCTGGGTAATGACAGTATGTTTTTTTTTTAATTCAGGAAATTTTAAATGAACAAAAAATTGCCCGGAAATTCAAAAGTTTCCTCATCTAAGGCGTTTTGAATCAGTTTTTGGTTCATTATATTCAATAACGAACCTTTGAAATCGACCAAGAAACAATTTTTTACCCCCACCCCCCTCCCTTTAAAATTTGTTGGTTTACGTTTCAAGGTACCTACGTAGAATCCGACAATCGAATAAAATTTTTCTTTTAAGTCCGCCGTCCGCGTATTATGAGCTCCATTTGAGGTCTAGTTGGTGAAAATATGGGGTTGAAATTTTCAATAGTGCCCTAGCTCGAAAACTCCCAAAATAAAGGTATTGGTTTTTCATCCAATTTTAAATATTATTGAATTTATAAAATTTTTTGAGACCACTCGGAGCTCTGTAGGATCAACC
Organism: Apolygus lucorum; assembly: GCA_009739505.2. Lineage (NCBI taxonomy): Eukaryota > Metazoa > Arthropoda > Insecta > Hemiptera > Miridae > Apolygus > Apolygus lucorum. Next base: position 48,873,203 of record CM019183.2, on the reverse strand, counting down.
GTTTGCTCCCTACGAGAAATTACGATAAATCAGAAACACGAGCGTGAATCGCAAGTTTTCGTTTAAATTTTAGCTGAGCGAAATGCGATCGTTGTACGTTTCTTCGAGTTTCACTTAGTTTTGCGTCCTTAACAACCAGAAATCGAATTTCCCAATAATTAGGGTATAATAATATTATTGTTAGGAATTATTATTATACTATAATAATAATTCCTAACAATCACTGTTTCTTCGAACTCAATGTGAAGCGTTTGTTTCTTCCAAATAAACTTGATTGTGAAGTAGGTACATGGTAGAAAGGTAGTATCTATGGTTGGTAATGGTGACAATGGCAAAGCGGTGTTCTTTGCAGACGAGTGATCTATACAGAAAAATAATAAACCTTTTTGTCCAAAAGCTTCGGGGCACAACTAGACCTCAATGGAGCCGATATAACAAATTTCACCAAAATTAGTCTACGGCGTACGCCTTACGGTGTATGACGGACGGACGGTAAATTTGTATTAATCTTTGGATTCTAGATACCTTAAATTTAAACCATTTGTGGGGACAACTACTCAAATCGAACAGTTTTCCACTATCTTGAAAAATTACGTTTGTTGATACCTCGAACACATGCTCTTTTATTCATTCTTGATCAGTAACATTCACCAAGATAAATTCATGCTTACGATCATCGATATCGTCCTCTGAGCCTGGCGGAATTTCGCTCCTCGCTCTGTTGTATATTCTGATGCCAGTCACCAATTTGATGATTTCTTGGAGCTGGCGACGTTTTTTAAATTGGCTCAAATGGATGAATTTGATGACGTCCTTCGTTGACATAACGCTCGTCACAGCAGCTTAAAAATGTAAGATTTATTTGTACAATAGCGACATTAATTGCCAACTACAATATTTGAAACTGAACAATTTTTATGGAAATAATTAAATGTTACTGAGTAAGTTTATTATATAATTATATGTATATGATAGGTGAATTGTTGGCTTCGGTTTATTAACTGTAGAGTAGGTAGATTACTGGTAGAGAAGGTAGAGGAGTATAAAGTCTGCTATTGTTTGACCCCAAAACCCGAGTTCTTATGAATTTGTCAAAAAGTCCAAGCAGAAGTTTCACAAAGTTGTCTCCAGTTGCTTCATCAGCAACTTCGTCGAGAGATAGCGACTGGACATCAACAATTAGAAAACTCCTAATTCATTGAATGTTAACCTGTTACCTGCTATAATAGTTTATACGGTTGAAATCATAAATACGATGTGTCGTAATTAGGTATATCATGATTGGTGTGGAAACATCAGTAGCGAGAGTTTCACCCAGAGCTAATAAAGTAAAATAGGTAACTTTTTAATTTTATAATTTGTATTGGCTCCAGGGTTTGATCTATATTAAGCCGTAACTCTAACATATATATGTTAGAACGTAATGTACGTAACGTAATGTACATAACGTAACATGTATATTTGACAGTTACGAACATAAAACATAAATTTCAATAGTTATTAACATAAATACAACAACAAAATGCACTGCACTTATAGTCTGATTTTACAGTCTATAAGATGATTGTCGTTACACTGTCGTATAAAATAATAATTATTTTAGGCATAGGTAATTATTATGCCTGTTGATTGAAGACAAGCACGACTTTTAAGTTGATTGGCCGAGGGATGGTTTATTCTTCCTTGTTTATTCATTCCTTCGGAAGCTTTGTTTTCACTTTTCCAAAATCGAAATTTCCACTCGCGTTTTACGTTTCAGACCTTTCTGAACAATTTTGGTTACGTGTCTGTCTGTCTGTGTGTATGTCATGAAATCCTATTGACCGGCATAACTATACGAGGTTATTGTCTGGTTTTGATGAAACTTTCAGGTATGGTTGTAGACGATCCCCTTATGAAAATCATCACTCCCGGACAGATAGTAGCCGTTGCGCGTGCGCGAACGTGAATTTCTTGTAACAGCTACAACTTCCACATTTTTTAGCCGATTTCGATGAAAATTTCTCGGATTATGCAGATTAAGTTGTAGATGAGAAAATGTTTACGTCACTGTTTTATTGATAACTATGTACATTATTTAATAATTATACACATCAGTAAGATACACGAGTTACAATATTTATCGTAGGTATTTATTGAGAGAATGCCGAATTCTTTGTCAAATAGTCTACTCACTCTACATCATCAATATTACGGACGTGCCGGAAATTCAACAGTTTCAGATAGCTGTCTACTTAGCTGCAGCATTTAGTAACCATCAAAAGAACAATTTCTTGCAGTAAAACTACTATTGAATCGCAATAACAATAATTAATATATTTCTTATAAGTAAAATACATATTATACCTTCGGCTTCCTTGTAGATGAGACGGTTAGTTGGATCTCCCATCCCCGTCATGATGATGGTCAGCAAGATGATGTGCCTCAGCACCATACCGTGGTCAGGGTGCTGACGGTCGTAAATGACGACATGTTTCAAAAGAGGCTCAGCGTACAAGTTCAAAAGTCTCCTGTGCTGATCTACCACATGCTCTAAAAAAATGAAGACATAACATTTTTTTAGTTTTAGAACATTTTTTTTAGTTTAGAAGTTTTTTACATTTATTCCTTCCGAGTCTACCAAGGTAGCGGAAGCTTTGTTTTCACTTTTCAAGGCTGAAAAAAAAGTTCTCCAAAATCGGAATTTTCACTCGCGTTTTACGTTTCACACCTATCTGAACAATTTTGGTTCCGTGTCTGTCTGTCTGTGTGTATATCATGAAATCTTCGTAATCGGCATAACTATACGAAGTTATTGTCCGATTTCAATGAAATTTCCAGGGATTGTGCGTGGTGTGTAGATGGTCCCCTATTAAAATCATCACACCCGGGCTGATAGTAGCCGCTGCGCATGCGCGAACGTGAATTCCTTGTAACAGCCATAACACTTACATTTTTCATCCGAATTTGATGAAATTTTCTAGGATTGTTCAGACTGGCGTGTAGATGGTCCCCTATGAGGGTAGTGGAAGGTACTTAGAGATTGATGTTTTGAGATTAACTACTGTGCATCGGATCATCTATACAATCGGGTTATGGATACGAGGAAGCTATGTGCCACACCCACTTGGTAGACTTTTTTTTATTGACTTCGTAGAGTTAAAAAAATGAACCACAAACCAAGTGTTGAACCCAAGAAATCGCTGTAGAATGTTCTAAAACATACTTACCCAATATTTCCTCGGAGAACGTCACCAAATTTTCCATACAGCCATAATTTTTTTTTTCTTTCAAATTATTGATGATTTCCTTGTTTTGTCATTTTGTCATATTTCTATATAGATAGATTTCCGTATACTAAGTTATTAATATTCTAGTATTTTTTATTTGTTATTTTAATGCAGCCACCAAGTACATAGCACACCAAATTCTGAAATGTTTTTGACATCCCCAGTCGACTACTAAAGATGATTCCAAATTTGTGTCAGTACTCGACACCCTTCACCAATCAAAACATCTCACAATACCCAAAGAAGTAAACGAACATTTTCTGGTTCTAATAAATTAATATAATAATTAAATCTAATAACTAAATATAATGAATAAATCTGATCAAATTTATTATGGAATTCAGGTTATACGAGTGAAATACATTCACATGTCCGGTCCTTAATTCTTGAATACTGCGGTATAGGTATTATGTTGATTTGAACGATTGGCAAATCACGTGACTCCCCCCCGCCTTACCAACCGATGACATCGCCATCCTTGGCCTTCGCAATGTCATCTACCTGAATAATGCAAACCACTTTAGTTACAAATTATGGAGAACCTAGAGAGAATTTAGTGTGGTTTGAAATACCGTTATCGCAAAATGCATTGGGATGTAAGGCTGAGTGCGATAGTTGAAAGTGGTCACGCAATTGTTAGGGACGTCCCCTGGAATGCACTCTTTACTTAACAAAATGTTTCTGAAAGTTACATCACCTGAGAGGCTCCTAGTTAGTAAGAGATGCAAGATGTTTTATTGAGCAATGAAATTTCAATTAAGTACTTAATTTGAGTTTTTGAAAGCAATACCAACGATTGATTTTACTTTCATTTCCATGTCCTAGGTCAACGTAACGGAAGATAGTGTGATTTTGGGGTAAACTGAAGTTTTTGAGCGGCTATGGAAAATTCTATGTGTATTGAAGATATTGAATAATAGGATGCAAGAACTAAGAATCTCAAACCTCATCCTTGTTTTTAGCTATTGCCCACTGAGGGTGTCTACTATTAGTGCTGAGTCGACCTTCAAGGTTATTTCGATTTTTATTGGCAGTGTAAATTTACATTATTTATTCACAAGGGACCATCTTCAGAAAACTGCCAGTAATGGGTATAAAACTCGTTAGCTTCCAAACATAAACTTCCCTTTTATTGCTTCCGTATCTACAAAGGTAGCGGAAGCTTTGTTTTCACTTTTCAAGGATGAAAAAAAAAGTTCTCCTAAATCAAAATTTCCACTCGGGTTTTACGTTTCAGACATTCCTGAACAATTTTGGTTCCGTGTCTGTCTGTCTGTCATGAAATCCTTGTAACGCGCATAACTATACGAAGTTATTGTCCGATTTCTATGAAATTTCCAGGGATTGTGCGGGTTGATGTGTAGACAATCCCCTATGAAAATCATCATCCCCGGACTGATAGAAGTGACTGCGCATGCGCAAACGTGAATTTCCTTGTAACGGCCATAATTTCTACATTTTCCATCCGATTTCAATGAAATTTTCAGGGATGTTACAGATTAACTTATTTGATGTTTTGAGATTAACTACTATGCATAGGATCATCTATACAATGGGGTTATGGATACGAGGAAGCTATGTGCCACACCCACTTGGCAGACGTTTGTTAGTTGGATTATGATTGATATTTGACGTGAGCATTAAATTACACCAATACGCCTAGCACATTGAAACCGCGGGTATAAATATCTCAGCAAATCTTTAAAATAGATATCGTCTAGCCATTTACAGAAGAGGAAAATTATTTTCTTCTCTGATTACCTTCATGCTTGAAATCTTCAGAGTAATAAGCCTCGGCCAGCAACAGCCTGAGTTTGATGCCTTTCATCGACATGAGGTAGTTCACAGCATGTTCAGTGATTCGGAAAATCAACGTGTTGGATTTTGTATTCTTAACTTTTTCGAAAACTGGATCAAGAGTAACTATTGAAACCTGCAATCGAAAAAAATAAATAAATAAATAAGGGAGAATATAAAGGTAAACCGTGTAGGTATGTAGAGCGGTTTTCGACAGGGGTTTGTAGACCAGGATATCCTTATAATATGAAGTTGCTGGATTGGTAAAGTTACTGTAATGTTATAGCTCACTATAACATTATAGTAAAAGTTGTAGTACCAATGTACCTTAGTACATTACTTTTTAAAACTCTCTTTCAGGAGGGGTTGATGGCTAATCAAACACAAATGCAGTCGGAAAAATGCTCTTACTGCCGGTTTATTATCAATCACCTCTCTCGATTTTAGATACATCGATTCCTAGGCGGTCGATAGTGAGCATCTAACACTTGGTGAGGAGGACGTGGTAGTAGATATTTTTGAAAATCACCTTTGCCTGAACTGCCAAAGTCACAAGGCTGAAGGGGTAAAATCCACAAAATTTGGGCACTTTTGTCTGTTTTTGCTCACAGCAAAAAACTAATCTAAAGGTGCATTTTATGGAAAATTCTATTCATATCGCAGTTGATGTGCGTCGAATTATCCAATCAAAAGTTGAAATCGTTTCAGCTGTATCTATGAATCTATTCACATATTCATGTATGTATCTGTTCAACTATGAATTTCTTGGCTTTTTATGAATCTTTGTCCATTTCTTGTCTTTTTGTATTTCATGTCGAGCAAAATTGCAAAATTTTTATATTGCATTTCTATAATATGCTATTCCTTGTAATGTCAAATACTATACAAATAAACGCATTAATAATAGAATCCACCATTATCGAGCTACAAACAAAAACTTATGAAAGGTCTGATATTTCATGGTTTTTTGGCTCTCAAAAGTTGAGCGCCATTCAGAAACCGTTCCAAACTCATATATGTATACCTACGCCTTATTTGGGTGGCCCAGGATGTATTCAAACCATTTCCAGCTTGTGTTTATTTTTTAGGCAGCACTGCATTTTTGTTTATTATTTTCAATAACGAACCTTTGGAATTGACCAAAAAAAAATTTTTTTAACACCCCCTCAAAATTTGATGATTAAAGGTGCCCGTCCACTAAGTCGACAGCGCGGCGCGACGTGAAAAAAAATTTCTAGAAATATAATGGGAAATAAATGGGAGCCCGTCCACTAGGTCGACAGCGCGGCGCGGCGCGGCGCGGGTCGAAACTTTTTCGCAATCTGCCGCTCTCCAGACTTCTGGAGCGCGGCGTCGCGCCGCGCCGCGCCGCGCTGTCGACCTAGTGGACGGAGGGCGAAGCGAAAAATTGTCGACCTCGGTCATTTTCGTCAGTGTTCGGCTTTTGTAAACGAGACTTAATCAATGTGTGAAGCTCGAAAAACTTCCCCCTCGACATTCTAAAATACTTTATAAACTTTTGCTCGTCTCTTAGCAAATCTTTTAACAGGTGATTGTGCTCCCCCAGGTTCATCCTCTTTATTGGATGGACCCAAAATCTTCTCCTTTTCCCACCGATTTGGTCCTCCCCATCTGCTTCCAAAGCTGCAACTAAAAGGAACATTTCTTCGTCGTCCGATGAAAACATAATACCTATGCCCGACATTTTCCTGAGAAGGCACCGTGGCAAAACGGCGGGTCGAAAAATTTTATCCGCTCCAGTGGACGGAGCCTAGGAATTTCGCGTCGCGCCGCGTCGCGCCGCGCTGTCGACCTAGTGGACGGCCAGCTTTACGTTCCAAGGTACGTAGAATCCAAAAATCGAATAAAAATTTGGCCGTCCGTCCGCCGATTTTGATGAAATTTGGTATGTAGGCTCCATTTGGGATCTAGTTGTGCCCCGAAGATTTTGGTTGATGTAGGTCACTTCTAAGGGTTCCAAATTAATTTTGAAATTTTGAAAACGCCGTAACTCAAAAAATTTTGATATAAAGGTTTTTTTCCTTCAATTTAAGATTCTATAGAATTTTTAGAATTTTTTGAGACCACTCGGAGCTCTGTAGGACAAACCGTTCGCTCCCTACGAGAATTTAAGGGTTTTACGTACGATAAATCAGAAACACGAGTGTGAATCGCAAAAGAGCCCTAATCTCCGTTCAAATTTTAGCTGACCGAAATGCGATCGATGTTTTTCTTCATGTTGGATGGTTGGTGGCTTTGCAGACGAGTGATCTATATAGAAAAATAAAAAATAATAAACCATTGTGTAATAATTTGCAGCGTTTTTGGTTTAATTTGCCCGGGCTGATGAGATGTAGTGATCAATTTGGACCAGTTCCGGGTTCTTTTTCGGTTAAAATCTCTGTCAAATTCTACACCAAAATTAACAAATTGCATCTTCAATTGGTCACACAAGTTGACCCCCAAGGACGTCTTAGAACAAGGGGCCTTCACTCCTCAAGACAGAACTAGTGTTCATTACTCATCTGGTCGAGTCGTGAACTTATGACCTAAACCAGATGAGTTCTAAAAACCAGGCCTTGCGGCTGGTAACGCCAAGAAGATTATTATGATTGCACATTACCGCGTATTTGGCCATTGCCTCGGTCGTCGTGAGCCCCTGACTCAAGCAAGTCATGCATATCTCTTGGATAATCAAGTCCAAGCTTCTCCTCTCCTTGATGACCCCCGACATGCTGGTAGTTTGCCCGTTGCAGTCCCGTACTTACGCGAATCGTTCAGTTTCACTGAAATAAACCTCTAACCACCCGGAAGGTTGATGGATCGCTTACTGGTTGCTAGGAGACCAATGATGGGTCAATATCACCCCGGGAAATCAACAGTTGGTATCTCAACCACCAAGTTAGGTTCTGAACTGAAGAATTAAATATCAATAAGTTCCGGAACCGAAACCTTCGAACAACATACGAGGTCCTCTTTTGAGAGGAAATTTATCTTTCGCCATCAAAGACGATGAGACTTCACTTGTTGTTTTCAATTCCTTGTCAGAATCAGAATCAAAATCAGATTCCGATTTTGATTAAAATTTCAGGGTTGGTGCGGATTAGCCTGAAGACAGTTCCTTTTAAATTAAACAGGATCGTGAGACCATCAACGTTTCACAATATAGGGAGCCGATTTTGCTCAAAACTCAATGGCGTTTTGGAGACTTATTGATTTCATAAAGATCAGAGGAGCCATGGTGGCAATTTGAAAATTTTGAAAAGACGTAAACATAACCAAAAATAAATTTTCAATGTTGATGTTAGTCATTTTAGAAAATCTTGTTTCATCATATATGGAGTATTGTTATTTTGTGAGAGGAACTTTTGTTGTATTTAAATAAAGTGGAATTTTGTAATGAAGAAATTATAATTTATGAATTAAGGTTAAATTTTAAGAACATGAAACATTGTCTGAAACAACCAGTCGCCTACCAGTGAGTCAGCTAGCATTATAAATTAGGTAGGTAAGTAACATGATCTAACGAACCGTCATAGCGTACTCTTAAACGATCATCAAATTTTACTAATCCTTTCTAAGCAATGGGAAATCGTAGACCAGCCCACTGTTCTTACCTATCCTTCGGGAATTGTTATTCAAAGATTCAGAAGGGAACTATGACGAAATGCCCGTTAGAAGGTCAGACGAGCCGTATAATCAGGCGTAACTTGAGATAATGCAATATGCAATATCTTCGCGAAGAAAGTTTCAAGCGGAGTTATTATGCTCCTTTGCCCTAAAATGATGATTTTTTCATGGTAGGGCTAAACCTTTTCTTCACCGCTTGAGTTCTTGCCCTCTCAGTGACTTCTGGAAGCCACAATGGTCATCCAAGTGCGTAATATGGAGCAAGGCTTGAAAGAAATCACTAAGCAGTACTACGCAGCTGCAGGCATCTCTGGGATCAGTGCTTACTTGAAAAATGACAAACCGTTTTTCCTCATAAGGCTTTGGGTGTGGATTTCCACGTGGATCATCCTGCCACAGGTTCTTACTCTCGATTAATTTGGTAGTCGGAGTCATTTCCAATTTCTTATTGCCCGATTGCTCCATTGAGCCTTGCTATTCATGATATTGTGGTAAGAAGAAAGAACATCACGAAGGAATTCTGGTAACAGAGCATTCTACCATTGAAAGATCGCAAGAGTTATTTTGCTATGTGCCACACCCACTCGGCAGAATACTTTTTCATTTCGTCAATGTTTCATTTTCCTCATAAATAGTTGGGTAAGGGAAGGACGTGTACCTTGGGTAGATTTTCTTAATTGCTAAATTTGAGGCAGTTCAAGTAGTTCAAAAAACTGTTTTCCAAGGTATATCAATGCTCTATATCGTTGGCTTTTAGAATACCCCTGAAAATTTTTAAAAATATCTCGTGGTTAATGTGTTATAATTGATTTTGTAAAAATTGGATTTTTGAACATTGATTGTACCTTGGGCACCCATTTTTGGTGTTTCAAACAAATGGAGAAATGGGTGCATAAAATACAAAACACGATAGGTAGGTATTGTAACTTTCTGGAAACACTGCATTCATAAAAGTATAATTTTTTATCAAATATTTGTTTAAAATAGGGTTGCAGTAACTTATGCACGAACCCAAATAAGACTTAAAACGAACTTTGTCTTCATGTTTTGAAAAAATGAAAGTATAAAAATAATTCACGCTATTAATAGTTTCAGAACGCGAACACTATAGTTACAAAGGAGTTTCGCGAAGATTACAAAAATCACTAAATCAATAAAGATCGAACCCAGCAAAAGAAACATTGAAATGTTAAAATAATAGGTTAAAAATAGGCTGAGGCAAAAATTTTATGATGTCCCTGACCCTCACTCGGTATATATCATCAATCTGGAAAAATCAATTAGGAAAGTTTTTCTTTTTTCCTCAAAAATTGTCACTTGGTCACCGTTGGCTTCCAGTACTCGACAGACGTAAATTTTGGCAAGGTTCTGTGCAGAAAAAGAGACCAAAACCCGTTTGTTAACGTTGACCACCTCGTTGATGAAATCCCACTTTCCTCCAATTCATTCCTCGGTTGTCTCTCCTACCATTCCCCTTTCTAGATCGTCCAAAGTTCCATCATCCTCTCCGCCAGAACTCCACACATCTCTTTCGTCTTCAGAACTGCCTTCCTTCTCATCAAGTTTTCTCTTGCATAATATGCTTTTGAATTTTGGTAAGAAGATATTATCTTCTTACCAAAATTCATCTTCAGCAGACGTTTTCTGTCGTGAAATCAATTACCGGAATGCACATGAAATCGAGTGGTTTGTACCTTGAGCAACCCCTTCTTTTTGCCCAAGGTACACGTTCTTCAGCTGCTCAAGGTACACAGAAATGACTTGGAGAATAATTTGACATCGCAATTCAAATCATGAATACCAAACATGAAAAGCGATAGATCTCGTTGAAGCCCATACCCCACAGCTTCTGAACACTTACCAGGTCGCTGGGAAACCTCGAAGTACGGAGGTTAATTACACAAAACTAACAAGTCGACTTACAGCCTCTACAACCGAAGCAAAGCACTCCATTATTCAAGAGCAGTCTTGCCATCATGAAAGCAATATTCTGGCTCGTTCTTTTAATATTTCCCCCATCAAGGGTCTGAGTAATAGAAAGTTGCCCAAGGTACATGTCCTTCCCCTACTTGGTAGTTCTGACGACTTCCTACCAGATCACCGACCGAATCGTGTTACGGTTGACGATGAAGCTATGTGCCACGACCCCTTGGAAAATCTCGTATCACCTAATTTATTGATTTTCCTCATATTTTGGTAGTGAAAATTACTTGAACATGCATGAACACGCTAAAGAGGCTTACTCCTATGCTTATTCCGCGCTAATAACTCAATGTATGTTCGCCATTTCTCCCCACCGCACCATCATCCAGTTATCGGAACCCCCTCAACTCAGCAAAATTAAATTAGTTTGCATCGGGACCACCATCAATACTCGTAGAACGCACAAGGAAGAAGTATACTTCTTCTACTTCCATATACTTCTTCCATGGAACGCATTTCAAAAAGAATCAAACACATTGGTTCCGGAATAGAGAAATGCAAGGTTCAGGAAATCAAGTAGGTTAAGTCTTTTGGTCACACATTTAGTACTTCTGATCGATATAATCGTTTACTAACGCCATAAATACGGACGAAGGTGTGCGCATGGGTCGGAAAAACAGTTTATTGTTATTTTTAATCTCAACTAGACCTCATTCTGAAAATTTTGACACCAACCGCGACCTTCTAGCGTGAGAAGACATTTTTCTATGATTTTTCAAAGTTTCGAATGTTTATGACGTCACAGTGGGCTGGGGGGTCCCGCTCAGGCAGGAGCGGCGCGTGACGTCATAAACATTCGAAACTTTGAAAAATCATAGAAAAAGATCTACTCATCCAAAAAGAAAACGGCAGGTGTCAAAATTCTCAAGATGGGGTATACTTTTGAATAAAATTTTTTTTTAAGAATCAGGCCCCCATTGCAGACTTTCACTGTGCAGAACTCTATTTTTGTAAAGTCCTGTGGAGAAAATGGTTGGACTAATTTTACCCAGTATAAAATTGGACATTGCAAATCTAATTAAGGCTGTATTTATACATATAAATCGTGAAAATACCAAAATGTAGAGACCGAAGAACCGCTGCAAGAAGACCTTAAGGCACTTGAATAGTCACAACATCCTTAGGCTTTCAAACTCCTAGGTAATTCATGAAAACAATATCTCGACCATGTTCATGATAATATATCGATCATAAAAGAAGCAATTTACCTCAAATAAAAGGAACAGTTGTATATAAATATACAGAAAATAACCAAGATATTTAAAAAAAATCCAGGAGATCTTCTGCAGGTCCACGTGAAACATGTTGACGAACAAAATTGTTCAGGTTTCTGTTCTGTGACATCTCTGACCTTCTTCTTCAAAGTTTACTCTGACTGTAGTCATCTGTTTGAGGAAAGTGATACTACTGTCTCCACTATCGGTAGTATCGGTACTACTAATGTGACACCGCGCAAGTAACTTAAGTATAATTTAGAAATCAATTCCAGAGAGAAATTCAATCAGAAATGAGAAATAGTTTCTTATTTATGTTTATTCAAAAGTCATCAATGGTATTGTTCCTAAGAACTGATGGTTGAGTATCAATCTAACAAAACGTGTGCAAATATCTTTAGGCGCTCACTAAGTTTTCCAAACAAGATAATGTTCTTAGTTCGACTCAATCGATTGATGCTCTCGTGACAGAGTATTGCTGTGCTCGTAGTGAGGGCTGGGTGGAATTCCAATGCTTCAGGCCTGCAAAGGCGTGGAGCTGTAGTTAGATGGTCTAGAAATGGTTATTTCTATGGTTGTAGTTCACGTGCGCGGGAAGAAATCGGTTTTGCAGGAAATATATGGTCAGTACCGCGCATCAGCTGGGATATCAGGACTCGGGCCGTATCTCATGAAGACGAAACCAACTTGGCGGTCTATGCTGTGGCTGAAGTTCTCCATGTGGTTCATCCTTCCACAGGTCTTATGTTTATGTATTAAAGCTGTATTGTGCGCATTGAACTGAGGGACAAAAAATTGTACGAGAACGAATTGAACGAAAAATTAAACAAATGAATTGTACGAATTGTACGATTGTTTCTTTATTTCGCTAAAGAAATGTTAATACAAGACGCTTAACCCTAGAGTAGCACACTGTTTCTAGTGTGTAATTTATACATACCGTATAATTCGCAATATTATACTAATTTTCGATCAGCTTTATAAATTGTTTTTTCCCTGAGCTTAACAGGTCTGGTTGAAGGGGACTTTTTATAGATAGAAAACAACTTTAAACGACGAAAGAAAATAATTATCTCATTGAAACCGAGTGAAAAAGTGATCAACGACTGTATTCTAAAACTAAGAAAATATCCTTTGAATTAAGTAAAACTATAATTTTTTAATATCTAAACTGCTTCTTTGTACCATTCATTAAAAAGTAGAATAATTGGGCATCACATTAAAAAAAACAAGTTCATGAAAATGCAAATCAGGGCAAAGATCTTGAAGTAGGAACCTCAGCTTTTTTATGCATAACTTCCAGTGCACTTCGTTACAAGTGCGGTGTTGGCATGAAAAGCAAAAGGGATTTTGTTTTCTTGTATTTTCCTCTTGCACTGGAAACACCTGGCTTGTTCTCATGGTTTTACTGTGGGCAGAAGGGAGAGGCAAATCAACGTGAGACCTCACACTGCGGCGTACTTTTTTGAATTGAGTTTGAATAATTTTTGCTTCCCCTGAGATCCAGACCTTCCCGAATCTATATTATTTCTGAGTGTTTGACACCGAAAAGCCGAAGGGACACTTTTCTTCCACATGTAGAGCCACTCATGGATGATTTTCCTCCCACTAATTATTAGAGTGAGGACTGATGCTGAGAGCCCTTGACATCGTATAGAATCAGATTTTGAGGCGGGATGTTCTGAACTTCCTATCCCGAGGACACGTGATCATTCTCCAAGACATCTTACTCTACTTCATCAAAAAACCTTCCACCGAAGTCTGGGTCATCTTCCTCCTGTTCCAAGAGATGGATAAGGTTTGTAATTTCTTCAGGAGTGGTATATACATCTCTAGTCACCTTTGAAGCAGCAGTTTTTGGAAAAAATCCTAACGCGTATAATGGTCAGGGCACACTGGGGTGTGGGACTCCTCCGACTCACTTTATTTGCTTCTGGTGACGTAGCAAAACAGTGAATAGCCTGTGAAAAGCTAGATCTTGTAGAGGAAGAGTGGAAGAAAATTTACATAAGTGTAGGGGGAGCAAAAAAAAATAAAACTAAAAATAACGGAAAATGAGAGGCTAAGAAACTTTTGGTGGGGTATTGAACACCCCTGTGTGCTGTTCTAGGGTTAATATGATATGAATAACTGCTTAATGAGACAGAAGTGAAAATTACCGGAAATCTCTCACCTCAAGGTACACTGTACTCTAGGTGGGGGATATGGAGATAAATTTACATACAAAGGTAATGTTTCTTTTATAAATTGTGTTCAATTTTTAGAAACGAATGAAACCACCCAGAGCTCTGTAGGACCAACTTTTCGTTCCTTGAAGGACTTGAGGGTCATTGTTGGAAGGTTCTAATTCAGAGTTCGCACACCAGAATTCATATCAAATTGTATACTATAAGAAGAAGTATTTTCTGATGCTCACTAAACCAGGCAGAAGTTCTTTTGTTTGTTTAATTTTATAATGAAACCATTATTATGTGATTTTTACAGGTAACATTGGCTCACATCTACACGGCACTATTCACCGGAATCCCATTGGCGACGAGATTTCTTTCGTTAAGCCTTGGACTGGATCAGTTACAAACTACCATAAAATGTCATTACATGCTCCATAATTTAAACAGGTCGGTGCATGAATTTTGTACATCTTAAATATGAAATGCTTTGGTATGAGTCATTGTATAGTCTTCCACACTTACAATTGATGCCACACAATTATTTCAGGTTCAGAAGTATAATGCTGGATCTTGAGACGTTCAACTGCGTGAATCATCTCGGCACAGAGGCGTTGACCACAATGCTCAAGATGTGCAAGCTCGTCAAGTGGCTGAGAAGTACTTACAACTTCGCTTGCTATTTCACCTTCATTGCTTGGACTCTTGTTCCTGTTGTATCCACACCCAAAGGTACGCAAAATCACCTAAATATGGCAATGTTTTGTCTCCAACTACAAAATAAATGTATTTCGAACAAAATTCAAGAAAAAAAACTTTTTCAAAAACAGGCTTATGTTATTTGTAAATCAAATGAGCTAAAAACTAAAAAATAAATTATCTCTAATAATAAATATAACTGTAAAGATATCACTTTATCACAGTATCAATTTTATAAATAAAAGCGTCTTACATTTTTTAGCATCTTTTTCCTCTTGCTATCACGAAGTAACACGCTTTTATTTATACGTTTGAGACTGTAATAAAGTATTATCTTTATAAAGTGTTATATTTCTTATTTGAGGCAGGTAATTTATTTTTAACGTTTTAGTTCTTTTTATTAACAAATTAAAAAAAGCTTTTCAGCATTTTTGAATCTTCTGAGTTTTTTTTAGTGTTATAACACTTATAAGGTGATTCAGTTTTCGTAGTTCATTTTATTAACAAATAATAAAAGCTTTCTAGTATTTTTGATTCCTTTCAGTTTTTTCTTTAATTTTTTGCACCGTCTCACGATTTGTAAATGCAAGCTAAATTTCAGCTCAATCGGATACTGGGAAGTAAATCAAATTTAACTTGCAAGATTTCCTTGATGACAGACAGACAGACAACGGGACAAGTGAAACTAAATAAAAGCTTGTAATGAACACGTGCTCACCTGACGAAGGTGCGACTGTTTTATTTAACGAACAAGTTCGCAAGGCAATTGTCTGACGACTCAACTACCCTCCCACCCGAGTAGGGAACCAAAACACGGTACTCGGCAACGAATCTAGGAGAGTATAAAAGCTTCTGTCAAGGGGCCGCTGGTACACTTTTACCAACCAACTAGTTTTCTTTCAAATATTGATGTTAGGATGAACATTATTTGATACTCAGAAAGAGCTCGTTTTTTGCGATTCACACACATGTTTTTGACTTATTGTAAGTAATTCCGACTCATAGGGGCTGAGCGTTTGTCCTACAGAGCGTTGGGTGGTCTCATTCGATTCTAAAAATTCAATTCTATTTCAAATTGATGGAAAAACAACACCTTCATGTCAAGAGTTTTCGAGCTACGACGATTTGAAAATTGCAACCCCTATTTTTCAGCCCTTAGAAGTGACTGATAATAATGGTCAGAATGGTGCCTATATACCAAATTTCAACCAAATTGGTCCATGGTGACTAAGGAACGTGCAGGGTATAGAAACAGACGGATTTATACTATTCGATTTTCGGATTCTACGTACCTTGAAACGTAAACCGTAAAATTTTAAGGGGGGGGGGATGGGTAAATTTTATTAATTTTTTCTCTTGCTGATTCCAAGGTTTAACATAGAAAATAATAAACCAAGATGAATAATAACGAGATGATTCCTAAAGACCCTAGGAGTAATTTTCATTTTTAATCAGTAGGTACTTGAGTTCTTTTGATACTACCGAAACTATCTTGGGTAATAATTTTTAGTATAACTATCTTGAGGGTGTTTCATGGCAAAAAGTAATTACCTAATTCAACCGCAAAATTACGATTTAGAGACGGTCGAAGTAGATACCTCGAAGAAGATATTCAGAGGTACTAAACTAGATAGGTCATTTTCAAACATTAATTTGGTAATTAGGTACAGAAAGATGAAAAAATGAGATGTAAAAACATAATTTAACGACTCAGGGCTGGTCAAGTTCATACCTACTCTAATCACGCCATTTGATGAATCCTGAAAAAAAAAAAAAAAAACTTCTCGCCATGTAGGTAACGGCTCTAGTAACAGATAAGGGTCCAGTTACAAACAGTAACGAGTGAGGACCGAAATAATAACCATTTTGGAAGATAAAACTGATGTGTTGCCTTATAGTGTCATAACAGCGAATTCGATGAACCAATTTGTATTTCAAGACAGATGGAAGGTTATGCACAGCTTTCGAAACTGCAACTATCTGGTCAAGTTAAGAACTAGCGTGTTTTCAACCATCAATTTGGAATGTAGAATTTCGAAATGAGGACAAACCCACATCTATTTCTAATACTGGTAAAGCAAGATTATGTTTTTTCCATTTTTCCACTTCGGAACAGGTTTTTCATTTACTTGAACATTCCTACAGCTTCAACATGACTAGTACCTGACAGGGTGTCTGTTACTCGCCATACTTGTTTTGGAACTTCTGATTGCTGCAGAGACCCCTTTTGGTTTGTTATTTTCAATAATGTAACGGTATAGTTATTGTTGAGTTGAAAAGTAATATCAATTTGTATGTACGAACCCAATTATTGTTACCGATGACTCTATGACTCAGGCACAATGGAAATCACACATGAAAACCACTTTATTAATCCATTTTTGCCCGAGTTTTTTCTTTTCTAGATTTCTCAAAAAAGCCGTTTAAAATGGTTTCCAATGTTCTTTTATGATTAGATGGGTGGAAAAATGAACATTTCCATGGTCAAAATCTATCTGTATAGTCGCGTGTTCCCAAATGGGAACACTGGGCATAAATAGGTACTGTACGTTCATCCTCAATTTCATACCATCCTGAAGGTATTTCCCCCAAGTTTTCTCCTTATCGATGGAAGTAACAATGAAATGCATTTTGCTCTTTGTTACCTTTTACACCCCCCCCCCCCTCGCTCTCATCGATCACACAACACTCCTTTTTTCACCTCCTTACTAGTAGACCTGTAGGTATACTCTTCGAACGTTTCCTTAACAAATTTTCTACAACATTCTCAGGAAGCTGCTGCGATCTGTGAAAAGTGTACAGATTGAAATTTTCGGAAGCGTTTAGTTATGGAAACAAACGGATGTTCCTATTAGTAAAAGTAGAGATAAGATGGCCGATAATCCTACACTTCTACACTGATGACGTATTTCTACTCTATTGCTTCCATAATGACTTGTAAGTACTGCTGGGATCGGGTAAAAAATTATACAAACGGCGGACAAACGTTGAGGTCAGCAGATCCCCCGCCCCGTCAATAAGGAACAATAACAAAAACTCCGAAGCCAGTCAAAAATATCGCGTTCTCACTGGGTTGGAAAACGCCTGCTAAAGCTGCCTCTCACCTCCCTGACTAGGTAACGGAGTAGCTATTAGTGTCTAATAAGATTTCCTAACGGGGGGGGGGGGGGGAGATGTTGTGATCAGCGACCTCTTCGCATTTCTGTCCTTCCACTTCCTTAGCTCACGTGGTAGGAGCTCCAATTCAGAATCGGAACGATAGGAGATTGATCCCCGGTCGAGGGAAGTTAATTTTTGATGATTCAACAGTTCATTTGAAGGCCGGAAGCATTAGGAGAGGGGGGGGGGGTGTTAGGAGCTGGCGAAAAAAGAAGGGAAGTACCTCCCTACCATCTCCCTCTTTTTACCTCAAGGTTATCCGTGACAGGTACTTACATATCTTTTTAGCTTTTGAAATTATGATTTGCAAAAATCCCACTCAGATTTACCAATACATGTAAATAACCCAACTCTCACTATCAATTCTAAGAGATTTACCAGGTAGACATGAAAATATCCCAAGTCTCATTTCATTCAACCTGGAAAAGTGTTGTATTGAATGCAACCATTTAGCAATATACTCATATAGTATAGATAAAACAAATAGAATAGGTAAGTAGTAACCAAAAGAATCGGATAGTACCATTCCTAACTGAGCGCGACACTATACAGATAAACACAAATTCTTGAAGATAAGAGACAATTTATAACTTAACTTTACTTGGTACTTGAGCTCCATTTTTTAGTTCAGGATGCTCCCTCTGCTTGAAAATTTGCATAAAATGATGAACAGATTCAAACTGGATGGATAGGATCAATTTTCGCACAAAAAAGTTCACCACGTGTGGCCATCAAGAAGGTTATAATCATCACGTAATCATCACCCTTCTTGATCAGTGGCGACTGGGTTTTTATTATCCACGCCTACAGTGACTAAGATGGACCCACAGATTCAGAGTAATTGCCACTTATGAAGTCATTCTTATAATTTTCTTAAAAAAGGTGTGGGTATTTGTGGTAGGTACTCGTATTATCATACAGAATTGATATAACATACTACTAACAAATTACAGTTTACTACCACTCCTAGTTTCTAAGTGGGTAAAAAACATAATTTCCCAGATACTCGTACTGTCATGCATCTTATCTCAGATAAGGACCTAACATAAAGTTGGTGTTTTGTTCGGTCGAAAGCTGAAATTCTTTATCTCTAATCTTATTCCAAGAAAGGAAGTATACCTAGCTACCAACCTACCACATTCCTAAACTACTCTACCGGTGTTAAGTATTCCAAGTGTTTTTACTATAGTTTCTGAATTTTGAAGAAATACGAGTATGTATTTGAAATTCCATATTTCATCTCTTGAGGTTTTGGTTTATTATTTTCAACAATGAACCTTTGGAAACGACCAAGAAAAAAAATTGTTTAACCCCCCTCCCCTCAAAATTTGTTGGTTCACGTTTCAAGGTACGTAGAATCCAAAAATCGGATAAAATTTGGCCGTCCGTCCGCCGTACGTGGCACTTTCCTACGTTGACCGATTTTGATGAAATTTGGTATGTGGGCTCCTTCTGAGGTCTAGTTGTGCCCCAAAGATTTGGTTGATGTAGGTCACTTCTAAGGGTTGAAAAATAAGGATTGAAATTTTGAAAACGCCCTAACTCAAAAAATTTTGATTTAAAAAAAAAAATTTTTTTCCATCAATTTAAGGTAGTAGAGAATTTTTAGAATTTTTTGAGACCACGCCCTGTAGCCTGTAGCCCTGTAGGACAAACCGTTCGCTCCCTACGAGAATTTAAGGGTTGGACTTACTCCAACGGCTTAGCTGTCCGAAATGCGATCGATGATTTTCTTCATGTTGGTTGGTGGTAACAATGTCAAAGCCGTGTTCTTTGCAGACGAATGAAATATACTTATAGAAAAATAATAAACCTTTGTGTAATAATTTGCAGCGTTTCGTTCTACTAGACGATTATATGACGTATACCAGTGTTGAAACTTCCTCGTTGCGTCTCATTCTTTGTTCATTTGACTTGAATAAGGATTTAATTATGAAAATAAAGAGTTTTTGCTTGTTTTGAAGAAAAACACATAATTTGTCTGTGTCTGTTACTAATTCTTTTGACCTGTCTGGAGATCATCAGATTTTTCGGTGTCTGTTGGGGGGTCGGACCTCATTTGGTAATTTATGAGTGATTAAAGATAGAATTTATCAATTTGGAGGATCCAGTTAGAAGAGACATTGTTGCATGAGAGAAAAATAGTTGGAACACGCTAAATGCAATACAAACCTGAGGAAATCCAGTTGCCCAAAGTGATGTTTTAAGTCTGTCTGTTACTGATGACGTCACCCTATTCGGACACAAGTTGTTGTAATAGTAAAGGCCACATATTTCTCCATATCCACGCACACGATGTCTTTATGATATGAGTTTGTTGTAATCCAAACTTTATTGATGCATTTTTTAAAATACATATAATTTTTAGCTCTATTCTACGCCGAAGACGGAGTCTCCATGATGAAGGTACTCCCTCCAGAATACCCGTTCTCGACAGATTACTTCCCGATGGTACAGTTGATCTACGCCCTCGAGTCCTTCTCCACTTTCGTCATTCTGACATATTTCGCCTCTACGAACCTCATAATGGTCACCGACATCCTCCTGATTTGTCAGCTATTTCGAGTTCTTAACGAGTCGGTTGCTCCCAGTAAAGGTCGTAAGGCCATGACCCTCAGGATGTTTGCCGTCGATCACCAGAAATTGCTCAAGTAGGTCCTACTTTCCCTCGCCTAACAGTTATGATTACCTACTTCTTGAATCGTGAAATATTTCCAGTATTATTTTGCGTTCGCTTGAAATGGGAATTAATTGGAGACCTTCATAATATCTGAACGAAATAACTGTGGAATTTTGATTAATTTTTCAGGGATTGTGTCTGTTAGTCCGTGGTTGGTCGCATATAAATTAAATTACCACCACCATTATCCTCGAAAATTGATTCCTTGCCAAGTTTATCTGATTTCATCAGGGTTCAATCAATAGAAGCCGGTACAGAGGCGAAATCCATGAATATAATTGCGAAAAACTTTTCAACCCTGTATTTTTTGGTAAATTTGGAAACAATCAACATTATCGTGAAATTAATTAATAGTATTTTGGAATTTAACAATGGTATTGATATTTCTATTACTGTAACCTTTTTAACACTACCGAACTAATCATCTAAGAAAAACACCTATAGAAATGGTTTATGGAACGAAAGTACTTCAATGTTATCAAGAGGTCAATGTTATGAGTGCTGTCGAAAGTCTTAATTCATTACTTCTTATCTTTTTTGGGAATTGGTAATCATATTATTAAAAGTCATAAAATTAAAATTAAAACGCATCGGAAGGAAACTGGTCCGAAAATGGCTATTCGAATCGAATCCGTTTCATAACCAGGGGAGAAAATTAGTTCAAGAACGTCGAGTGGTTTGAAAGAAGTTCATATTAATGTCTCCAGAAAATACATTGGTTTATCATTTTAAATAATGAACCTTCTTTAACTCCATCAAAATTTGTTGGTTTGGTTCAATGTAGGTACGTTGAATCCAAAAATCGAATAAACATCACTTCTAAGGGTTGAAAAACAAGGGTTAAAATTTTAAAAACGCCCTGACTCGAAAAAATTTGATATAAAGGTATTGTTTTTCCGTCAATTTGAGATATTCTTGAATTTTTGAAATTTTTAGAGACCACGCGGACAAACCGTTCGCTCCCTACGAGAGTTTAAGGGTTGGACGTACGATAAATCAGGAACACGAGCGTGAATCGCGAAACAGTCCAAATCTCCGTTCAAATTTTAGCTGGCCGAAATGCGATCGATGTATATCTTCATGTTTTATGGTAATCAGTTTTCTCTTTCGGTACTCCAAAACGCTGCAAATTATTACACAAAGGTTTATTATTTTCCTGCTAGATGACTTGCCTGCAAAGAACACAACTGTGCGATTGTCACTTCCTACCAGCCTAATTTCGCTTCACACTCAAGTTTAATTTGAATAAATAAACGATTCACACTCAAATTTTAAAAAATGGTTGCTAAGCACGCAAACCTGAGTACAACTCGAAGAAACGATCAGCGATCGCATTTCGGTCAGCTAAAATTTGAACGGAGATTAGACCTCTTTTGCGATTCACACTCGTGTTTCTGATTCATCGTAAGTCCGATCCTCAAGGTCTCATAGAGAGCGAACGGTTGGTCCTACCGAGCTCCGGGTGATCTCATTCGATTCTAAAAATTCAATACTATCTTAAATTGATGGAAAAACAATACCTTTATATCTAATTTTTTGAGCTAGGGCGTTTTCAAAATTTCAACCCTTAGAAATGACTGACGTCAACCAAAAGCTTCGGGGCACAACTAGACCCCAAATGGAGCCCATATATCAAATTTCATCAAAATCGGTCTATCGGTAAAAGGGGAATGTGCCTCGTACGGCGGACAGACGGAAAAATTTTTATTCGATTTTCGGATTCTACATACCTTGAAAATTAAACCAACAAATTTTGAGGGGGGGGGGGGGGAAGAAAATTTTTTTCTTGATCGATTCCTAAGGTTTGTTAGTGAAAATAATGAACCAAAATACTGTGGAGAGAAAATATTATGAAACATCCTTTCCCCTTGAAAGACCTTTTCCCTTATGGCCATTGTGGACCCCTCGCGTGGAGGAACTGATACAATTCGAGGAGCAGCCATTTTTAGACCAGTTTCCTCTGAATCAGTTCAAGTTTCAACTCAATTCAACATGAACGACACGAAGTCATTTTCAAGAGGGTTTTATTTACTTGATATCTGAAATCTGTTTTGTTCTGACTATAAATGAACTCGTTTTGTAACCAACATCCACAATTCCAGAATTTGTGCTGAGGTCAGAGATCTGTTGTCGCCGCTCTTAGCTTTACAGTTGGGAATAAGCGTGATGACCATAACTCTGGCTGTTTTTGAAATAACAATGGTAGGTAAGTCAACAACGGTAGGGTAATTGTACCAGTTATGACCACTCGCAAAACACATTTTCTACGAGGCACTTTTTTTGCAAATTACTTGTAAAATCGGCCTCTGAAGTTTGGCCGTATCTTCTTCGGACACCCTGTAGAGTTCAAATTAAAAGTGGTGATCCCTGGTAAAATAGCCCTGGTACCCTAAGCCAATCCTTGATCGCTATCCTTTTCTTTGTTATCTCGTTATCTAATAATACATTGAGGTATTATATTATGAGAAATGTCTTCATCACGTGCCTATAAAAATTGAATAACTATGCCGACTCGTGCGCCTTTTCCAGGTCAACCAAGCCTCTTCAGAAGGCGGAATCAACCAAGTCGTGCTGATGTCAAGGAAGACCAGCTACACTTTCATAATATTTGTCGAGCTGTTGCTCTACTGCTGGCTCAGCACGGAACTTGAACTTTCGGTTTGTGTTTTTAGTGTCGAAATCAGAGCTCATTCTCTGTATCCTAAGGTCGTGACCCCGAAAAATTTGACAATGTTTGTTTTCTATCGCTTTTATTGACAAAGAGAGAGTACCTGTTCTGGTAGGTGTGTAGTGCATACTACAATACATACTTTTGATACAACTATGGCCCATTTTTTATGGAATTTTCATCGATTGAAGGGATGATCGGCTGATGGATCTCGGTGGGTTTCATGGGTCCAATAATGGAATACCTGGTTCGACAATCTAACGCCCCGGATTCGCTAAAATTTCGTTTGACTGATGAATTTCACAGTAACTTGATGCGAATGAGAACAAATTTTGGATTGAATTGGTGTAGGTCAGCTACAAATAAAATTGTGAATGTTAATTAACCACAGACGGGCAGAGACGGAACCAAACTTGCTCAAAAAGATACCTAAATTTCATTTTCATTTCGCAAAATGGGAAATTATGATTTTGGAAAGCTTTTTTTTACCTACCGCAGGTATAGAAATATATCCCCTATCTTTATATATAATATAAATATATTTCCCTACATTCTTGCAGCAATGGATCAATTCTCCAAAAATGTTCACTAATTTTTGATTTTTTGAGTATTTTGAACGTTTTTAGTTGTGTTTTGTGGTCAATTACTCTGCGGTGAGCCTAGATACTAATTATTCAATTTTTGGATTAATATTTCAATAATAAACCTTTGGTTTTAAGCAAAAAAGTAACCATATTTCCCCCACAAAATTTGATAGTTCATGTTTTGAAAAACGAATGAAAAATTTTCCGTCCGTCCGTCGTAGGTGATTTTGATGAAATATTTCTACTGGTTCCATTTGAGGTCTGGTTGTGCTCTGAAGGTTTTGTTTATTGTCAGTCACTTCTAAGTGGTAAAAAATTGGGGGAAACCATTTTCAAAACACCCCCTTGAGGTCTGTGGGCCCGACCGATCGCTTAATGAGGATAATTAATAACCTATTTAATTCCTCAACTTTTTTTAATCTATTTAAGATGGTGTTTTTTAACAAATGAAACCACATAGACGATCAATTGAGGTTATGAGCACTTATTTTGAAATTTATCAGAGTACAGCACCAAGGTGGGTAAACCTTTGAGATAGCCCAAGAGTATCCTTACCCTCCTCCCCCATCTACCCCAGGAGCTTAGAGAAGTCGGAAGAAGTCGTGTTCTTCGCAGACGCGTGATCTTTACAGAAAAATAATAAACAGTTGTGTAATAACTTGCAACATTTTATCAGATTTCCAAGGTTGATGTGGGTTCTACAATTCCCGATAATTTTGCCAAAAAACGTTATTTTTCTCTAACATCAATTTGCATTGTGTGTTACCCGGATTTTGCTCAAGGTTTGAGGGTAGTTTAGACCTTGCTTCTAGAAGATGGGTTATTTTTTCCATCACGATTCGAAATAAACTAATCTCGTCTTATCCGAGAGGAAAATGTTTTGGTATTTTACGTTATACCATAACAATTGGGTGAACTTTGTACATCTACAGGTTAAATCCAAAATTATTCGTGCTGATAATAAATTAATAAAAATACTGTAAATTAATCTCGAAAATTGATTATATTTTATTATTCGAAGCAAAAATTAATAGGTACATTTTTATTGGTTACTTAAGGACCTGCACGACCGACACATCAGTCCGAATGTGGAGGAGGCGTTTGCTCAATTATATCTCCTGAAACAATCAAAGAGCAGTAAATTTAAAAAAAAGTTGAATACTAAATTTAGTACTTAGCAAATTAAATTGCAAGTACCAACCCTACCTTCCCTATCATATATCATTAAAAATGACGGTGTAATGGTTACCTACCTAATAGTCATGAGGATAATAATGATCACCTATGCATTGTGTAACTGTTTACAGTGTCTCAGCGTGAGGAACGGCCTCTACAACAGCGAATGGTATAAATATGAACAGTTAGGCACGAAGGATTATCGGAATTACATAATGATTTGCATGCGGGCGTTGAAGCCTGTGAAGCTGACCGCTATGAATATTGTTACCCTGAGTTTGACGACGAGCATGGAGGTCATCATTTATTTCACATATCTAATCAACTCTTCCGACTTGCATTTTGAAATATACAACTTTGCCTGTTACTCTCAGTCTAACTCGGTACCTATGATTTTTCAGGTTCTGAGAATGGCTTACTCCTACTACACTTATCTGAAAAAACTTCGTTGATCGAAGAACGGGACGAATGTGAAGCACTACACTGCAGGACTAGAAATTTCGCACGAGTTACAATCATTGGAGAAACGATGTATTGAGAGGACTACTTGATGATCAAACTCTATTTGCACATCTCAAAATGATTTTTGAAAACGCCTGTAACGTCACGTAATCGTATACTATGGACAAACCAATATTCTGCTTGTATTCAAGTGTATCTTATTTCCCCTCTTATCTCATTCCACCGAGTTATAATACTCCAACATCACGTTTTTGCTAGCTCAATAGGCAGGTACTCGTAAGGTAGAGTGATCGATAATTCATGAGAACTCATTTAGGGTTCCTACGTGTTTGAATGAATCGTTGGAGATGAAATCTTCGCCCCACTTTTGTAGCAGACACACACACATATACATACAGACTCTTCTGTTGCCATTTGTAAGGGCAGCAGACTACTTTTGTTGCCCAGTATACACCTACTAAGGACCAATATTTCAGCCAATCACTCCAGTTCGGGTATGATACTACAGGTAAGGCACTGACTACTTCAGCTGAAAATCTATTCTTACTAAGAACCAGCCATATCCTTCAGTTCCACTCTGATGCTACTGGTAAGGCAGCCTAGTTTTTTTTTTTTTTAATCTCCCCTCAAAGACAAAATGTCTTTTGTGACGGAGAGGGCACGCCATAAATGAAAATAAATAAATAAATCAAATATAATGGGGAGGACGCCCAGGACTCACCCGACGCCGGCCCTAGGGATGAGGGAAGATGAGGAAGGTGGGGGTGGGAGAGAGGGATGAAGGGAAGTGCCTCTATAAAACGACCACCAGTTCAAATACGAGCCGAGCAGGACACGGGTGGTGATACCACGGAGTACGCCTACCGAGATGCCCAACTCCCGCAACTCCGTGGCACTTTTCCCGCACCACACCCCGCGCCATGACAAGGTTGCAGCCATCACCCTGATGTTGTTGGGTGCCACTCCTTTTAGCTCCGACACCGCTTGCCGTAAATCATCTCTATCATACTTTCTTATCTTAGCCCGCCAAGTCTCCTCCATGTCCAAGCTGCCATTGACAACTTGGACATCCAGGATAATGCAAGACTGGTCGGGCTTGACGGCAACAATGTCGGGCTTCTTACCCTGGTCACTTGGCATGTGATACAATCTCTCCCTCTCAACATCCCAGCCGCTAGATGACAAAGCACCTGCTATCTGCTTGGCGACCGCATCATAACGTAGAATGCGACCCCATGAGCCCGAGGACACTGCTGCACTACATGATAAAGATGTTCATTTCCACTCCGACAGGCTCGGCAAAGGGGTAGAGTTGTCCCGCGACTACCTCTCGAACACCGTACCGCAGTTGGCAGAGTTGCCATGCGGACGGCATGAAAGTGTCAGTAGTCACGGGCCCCAATGCCCTCCGAAGCCCAATCTACCCATTGGGATGAGACAAGGCTTTCAGAGCACTGTCGGAGTTCTTTACCATCTACTGACTCATGCAGGGCAGCAGCAAACTCAGCAGACGAACTGGGTTTTGGAGCAGATGGTGTTGCTCGGTCGCACCATGCTAACTGCCGCCTGACAAAATCAAGATCAGCAGCCGCACGGGCGACCTCCCAGCTCGACCCTTGAAGGGCTAGCAGGCGCTGGCGGCGCAGGGAAGGGATACATGCGGAGAGAGACACAATGCCAAGCCCACCGGATTTGACCGGTGCGTGAAAATAGGCACTTGGGACACCAGGTGGGAACCTCAGCCAAGAGCGCACAGCAGAGCGGATTTCTCGATCTAATTCTTGCAGCCTCTTCGCAGTAAGCCTGCCAAAGTTTAACCCATAGGTCAGCTTTGGCAGTAAGTACGTGCGGAGGAGGCGCAGCTTCTGCTGTGGCTTCAATGGAGCCTTGGTAACGGTCCACACGGCTGGTGGTAATGGTGGCCACCCCCATGAAGTCGACTCCAAGGTACCGTCAAACCTCCAGCACGGATAGAGATGAAACTGTCAACTGTCCAAGCTTTTCCTACTGAGGAGCAGCCAACCATTAAATCTCAGGTCTGATGCTACTGGGTAGGCAACCGACTCCTTCAGCTGTCCAGTTCCTACAATGGACCAGCCAACTACTCCAGTTCTGGTCTGACGTGACTGAGAAGGCAACCGACTACTTCTGTTACCCAGCCTGATCCAATCTAGGAGCAGTCAATCACTCCAGTTCTGGTCTGATGTTACTGATAAGGCAACCAACTACTTCAGGAATCCATTGTGGGACAGCAAATTACTCTAGTTACAGTCCTACTGAGAGGCGGCCAACTATCCTAAGACTGGCAGAGAGAGACGTGGATCACTTCTATTTTGTTGGCCTCATCCTTCTGAGACAAGAGCCGACAAAGTGTTTTGTGTTTTTATTCCTTTCTTTATTTATTTTTTCTCTGACATCTGACTCTAACAAGAAAACAGATGAACATCTATTCTGTCCAGACTATTCTTAGCAGTTAAAACTGAGACTTTTGAGAAGTTTCGACTAAGTACCTGCACAGAGATTCTCGAGTCTTTTGAGGACACACGATGTTCCAAGAGGACATGCGCTGCAAGGCTTTCCTTTCAAATAGACAGACTGGCCCAAGACGTTCCCCGTCGGTCCATAATTGCAGACCAGCTGACGGATCATATAATCATCGTTATGATTCGAGTAAATAACATCTGCGCATCCAACTCGTATGGTACTCGCCCACAATAACTGTGTCAACTCGTCGACATCAGCACTGCAATATAATGCTTGCGATAATGAAATGATCAAACCCACTCCAAATTAATGTCTACGCAACATCGAATTAGACCAATCAGTTGTAGATAAAACAAAATTTGAAAAATTTCCATTTTTTGTTAGGATTGTAAATTTGGTCTAAAATTGTCATTTATTTGACGTGGTTATCATTTTTCGTTTTTTGTTTGAATATATTTTTGAATCTGTTGATACATTAAATGTATCAACAGATTCAAAAATGTATTTTGTTTAACAAAACAATTTGTTAATCAACAGATTAACAAATTTTGTTAAATCTGTTGATCCATCACCAGATAAAATTGTAATTTATTCGACGTGGGTATCATTTTTCTCATTTGTTGTTAAATCCGTTAGTACATCACGTGTAGTACCTACATCAAGTCGGTATGAAATAGTACCACAATAAGACTAACAGAAGGTCAATTGGAGTATTCATTTTGGATTTATGTCTGAAACTGTGTTCGTTAAAACTGTCATACTGAATCAATGTTTTTTTTTTTTTTGACAACAACAAAACATTAATTTAGTATGACAGTTATAACGGACACAATTTCAGACATAAATCCAAAATGTTGACTCCAATTGACCTTCTGTTAGTCTTATTGTGGTCGAGATACTCACTCGAGATAGTCACTGTGTGGATAAGGAATGTCGACCAGAGTTTCGAACAAATTTTTGAACAGTTAGCATAAAATTTGTTCCTTTTGATAAGATTTTCCCGTTTCACGCACTACTATTTCATACCGATCGCCTGAACTGATTTATAATTAGTTACATTGTAAATAGTAATGATGAGAGCTCACCCCTCAGAGTTGTAGGAATTCAGTAAAGACACTTCCATGGATACCCACTGTTTGAACCACTGATTCAGTAAGGCGCGAACTGAAGCTTGGCCCACTGTGGTAATATTTCCTTTCAGGACAGCTATGTTTTGACCAACCTTGAATCTGCCTGAAATGATTCTTTCTTATGGACATGCAATACAACAAACCTCGCAAATTATGTAACTCATAAGAAAATTCTTACAATGCCCCCTTTAAGGTCATGGGGGACGACTAGTGTGGGAGTGGGAGGGAAGATGCGAATAGTTGTCTACATTCATCTCAGCTGCCGTTTGACGTATTTTAAAATTTCAGAGTGATCTGAGTAAGTCTCAACCAAATATAAGTAGCTGTAACTGCCGATTTTGCAACAAAAAATCCAAGTGATTAAGTTTTAATTTGTTCTAGAAATAAATGAAATATTTGACAAAACAAAAGCAGAAACTACGCCTGCTTACAATTAGCCCATGTTTACACTCCCCCCCCCCAGACCTGCGTATTGTATTATCTGTCAAATTCTTAAATATCATCACAGCTTGATAACGCTAGGGCGGCTTGTTCTTCAGGTCATCGTCATTAGGTCACGAGTTTTTGCCTAGCAATGATCGACTTACGGAGATCCCTGCAGTCGTCGCGTTCTAACGACGCTGTGCATTGTTGTGCCCATCTAAGTGCGCTTTTTTCGAGTTCTGCATCCCAGTACTGGAAACAAGTTCTTCAATCAGGAAGTAAGTTGGAGTTACCGACCTTCTTGAATATATCTTGAACAGAAAACACTCCGAAACTTACCATCAGCATCATGTTCGCCGCAGGAGGATGGAACGAATTTGCTCTGGCCCCTGCGAATGAGTTGCGAAGTTGGTTGTGAAACCTAAGTATTTCGCTCTTCTCGTGGATTTCATTGAAATGATGGAAATTTTTGCAATACGGAGACGTCCCCTGAAAATCGTCAGTTTGATAAAGTGAGGGGGGTGTGAAATCGATCTTTCTTAAACCCATTTCCTGACAGGTGTGTCATAGTCTTCCTTCAATTTCTTTCCGAATTTCATGTTCTATCGAACATTTAAATCCTTGACTGTTGATACAATCGTTGTCAGTACAAATTATCCAGTCAAAATTTACTATTGAAACAGATGTCCTAGTGTTGCCAAGCCTTGACAAAAAGGTAAGTTCGCATTAATTTTAGGCTCGTTTTCAGTTGTTTTGGGATGTTTCTAGGGACGAAGTTGAGTGATTCAAATGATAATAATGGAAAGCGCCAAATTGAATTACTCACGATGAAGTTGAGGATACTCAAAACAATAAAAACTGACTCAATTAGAACATAGTCCATTTCCATGGTAGTGAGTTACGAACTTAAATCGATTTCGACGGTTAGGGGTGTCAAACCCATGATCTGTTTGTCACAGCAGTCCTCAAAGCAAAAAAGCTGCATGGAAGATGGGAGGAAGAAGATGAGGAATAGAATTAAAGGAGAGGCCAGAAGTAGGAGCAGCCTTTTGGCACAAAAAAGGGCTCACCCTGAAGTAAAGTACAAGGACAAGTGGTACTACAAAGTACAAGTACCACTGTACAAGTGGTTCCGGGGTGAGTTCTAAGCAGAGGGAGTGGGGTTTTAGCTGGTAGGTCCAATGCTGGGGAGTCCAACACTGTTGGGGTGAATTTCCCCTTCGCTCTTAAAGAGTTTCCCCACTCGCTTAACAAAACAAAAAATCCTATTGGCTCAGTGAAGTAATCTAGGCAGAAAAAGTGAAACAGAGCTCGAACAGGGGTGAAGGTAACATTGAGAAGGAGGGGGGGGGGGGGGTACCAAGCTATTGCAGGAATGAACCGGTAAACATGTTGAGGACATTCGCCAGACTTATCACTCTTGAGAATTTCGAACTTTTCGAGAACATCGAATATGCCTCCCTTCGGGAAAAAAGGTTTTGGACCCTTTGGCAAAAGGGTAGCTGGAAGCACCCCAGCACAATCCAGTGCACATACAGAAATGAAATCTCCATTGGCCTTCTAATCTAAAGAAGCGATAGCCTAACTAATCAGGCAAAATTGTGTCAAAATCTGATTGTTTCACATTGGCTAACGTCACCAGTCACAGACTTGCTCAAGACATCATTTGCAGGTTAACTCACTTTTCTGAGCCTTGAAATGAATTTAGAGTTTTCCAAACGTATTCCTCTCAAGCAACAACATCTTCTCTAACGTTTGGCTGCTTCTAGATCTTCTAAATTAGTTGAGTTTATACTTAAACCACTCAATTGTGAAAGAGCCTTTGTATCGGTGCCTGTTACCCCCAGTAACAGGCATCGACACAAAGGCTCTTGCTGGTGCCCGTTACCCCCAGTAACAGGCACCGACAAATCTTATGATCCCCCCAGTAATAAATAGGATAAAATGTTGAGTAACGAAAAGCAATTAGAATAAAATCACTCGCGACGACATTGTGGAAAACCATTTTAATAAAAAGGAGTTGAGTAGAACGTTGTCTACTTCCACGAAAATAATGAGTTAGGTCATCATCAGTAACAAATAATAACTAAACGTACATCACAGAGAGCATAGCTTAGATATTCAAAAGTGAAAGGGAGCTTGAATCCCATTGGTCGAGAAAGTGAAAGTCATACCCAATCAGATTGAAGGAGATAAGTGAAAGGAGAATCCTATTGGCTCAGAGAAGTGAAGGGACCTGGGTGGATCATCAAATGCCAATCAAGGCAGACAAAGTTTACAATTTATATGGATTTATGGAATTAATATGGACAATTTATATGGATCATCTTGAAAAACAAATCTTTCGAAAATTTAAAACAAACAACGTTTTATATTGGTATAGGTATGCTGATGATATTATAATTCTATGGACAGGAACTGAAAGGCAACTAAATTCTTTTCGTGAAAAAACAATACACTAGATCGTTTTGTTAAATTCACTCATGAACTAGGTGGGGCGTTAATTTTCTTGATCTGTCCATCTCATTGATTAACAGAAAGCATGATTTCTCAATTTATAGAAAAGATACCTACAGTGTTATCACTATTCATAGTACATCGAATCATCCCTTAGTTCATAAACATGCTGCTTTCCATAGTATGATTAATAGAGCTTCGTCAATACCAATGAATCATCAAAATTTATCCAAAGAGAAAACTGTTATCAAGAGTAAAGCCGCAAGCAATGGATATGGGGGATGTCTCGTTGATGGAAAAAGTGTAGAGACGGGGTTTCTAATTTGGTTAAAGAAGTTGTGTTTAAAGAGAAAAAGTGGATAAGTATACCTTACTATGGCAAAATTTCTGACAAATTGGCAAAATGTTACATCTAGAGGTTTCAAAGTAAAATTTAAAAATAAAAATTAACTTTAAGCTTCGTTGGGTTCTGTTAAAGATAAAATTAGTATTCAAGATAAAAGTGGCGTTCATAAGCTGAAATGTTCTTGTGGGCTTGAGTATTGTGGTCAAACTGGTAGGAAATTTAGGGAAAGAATAAAAGAGCATGAGAAGGATTTCAGGGATAACAAAGGTGATTCTGCCTTTGCGAATCGCCTGAGAGAATCCAATCATAACTTTAGTTTTGATCTAACAAACGGACAGTACATAGAATTTCCACATTTTTGCCCGAAGGGTGGCGTGTTGGATGTGCTTGATAAGTTTGAGATTCTTAAGAGTGATAGGTTTGGTAAATGACTGAATCAGGTGGTCCCTCAACATGTTCACCGGTTCATTCCTGCAATTGCTTGGTGCCCCCCCCCCCCCCAACACAATGTTACCCTCACCAATATTTGAGCTCCCTTTTACTTTGTCTGCCTTGATGATCCTCCCAGGTCCCTTCACTTCTCTGAGCCAATCCTTTCACTTATCTGCTTCAATCTGATCGGGTATGACTTTCACTTTCTCAACCAATGGGATTCAAGCTCCCTTTCACTTGTGACTATATCGATACCTTAAAGCACAAAGGCGCTATGTCCAAAAACGGAGTTTTAAGAAAAACGCAAAAGAAATTTTCACCAGTGCACAATTCCTAAAATAATGGCTTACCACACTAAACTCTTTAATTCTCCAACAAAATTTCTAGCTATAATCGTTAAGAAGGTCAATAATAGTTTTGTTGAACTTGAGTTTTTCTTAAATTTAAAAAAATTAGGAATTTGAAAGATGGATGGACACAGCGCCTTTGCGCTTTAAGGTATCGACAGAAGCAATGCTCTCTGTGATGTATCTTCAGTTATTGTATGTTACTGATGATGACCTAACCGTCGAAATAAATTTAAGTTGTAACTCATTATTTTCGTGGAAATAGACAACGTTCTACTCAACTCCGTTTTTATTAAAAGCAATTAGTGCAAAACGTTGGGAAACATAACTCCATCTTGCCGTCATACCAAAATCCTATAATGGAAAATGATGGTTGAAAATCTTTGCCTTTTAATACTAAATCGTGGATGTTTATAACCGTACACAACTGCCTTGTGCTTTGTGTTGTAACTCTCTAACGACAGTAGATGGCTACACCGTGCCACATGGACCTCAACCAACATCAGTTTAGCCCTCCTAAAACGCGTATTATTTCTGACCAAACTAGCGACTGTCTGTTAAATTGGACCCTTGTCTGTTACCGGTGACCTTACCCTACTCCTACGACAATGAAGTGAACATTTTTTGTGATTTTATGTTTTTGCAAAACCATCATTCCACTATCCTGGCAAGTGTACTGGGGTACACCGATCTCATGTGCTAGTAAACTGGCAAGGTGCTTTTCGTTACACCTTATTTGGAAACGACCATTTGACGATTCGCATGTATTTCCAGCTTCAGCAATGACTGGATATCAAATAAAAGTAGGAGTCGTTGAGTTTTCTTGATTAATTCACCTTTTGGCATGGAGAGGGTCAATAACTATGGCAAAATATTTTCGTGAATTGCAACTCAATCGTCGTATCAACCAGTGCTTCGGGCAGAGAACGTCCCCTTCACTCCATTTTTCAGGAAAAATATAAACCCTCGAGTCTCCGCACTCCAATGAATAGTTCAGTAATGCTCTATTACTCACCTCAAATTTGCACAATGTATGGTATTCCCCGTTATCGCATTTATTTGAGCAGTAATCTTCCGACGCAGCCAACGAAGTTAACCCCACCAACGAAATCAAACTGTACACAAAATACATGATAAATTTTGAATTGAACAACGTAGATTTCAAATTCCATACAGACCAATTTCATCTACCTGCATATCCAAAATTAGTATTCTTCCGTAACCGGTAGTTACCGAAAACAAATTAGAATATCCAAGTTTCTGTTGTAATCACTACCGAAGAATGTATTGCTTCCATAACTACCAGTGTAGCGGAAGCTCTGTTTACACATTTCAAGGATGAAAAAAAATTCTCCAAAATCGAAATTTTCACTTTCTTTTAACATTTTAGGACTTCTTAACAATTTTGGTTCCGTGTCGGTCTGTCCTTGTGTCAGTGTGTCTGTATTGAAATTCTTGTACAGGGTGTCCAGCGACCTCCGAAAAAAATTCCCAGAGTTTTCCAGGTTTTTCAAGGTCAATTTTCGAGTTTTTCCAGGGTTCTAAATCATTTAAAACATATATAATATGATCATAATCTCAAAATTCAGGTTTTTAAGGACGTTTTGGAATGGAAAAGCATTATAATATAGTAGCTTATCTCAGAACATCAAAGTAAGTACCTATCAGACTGGGCGATGATTTTTGTCTACACTCCAATCCTCACAATCCCCTAAAAATTCCATCGAAATCGGATGGAAACTGTAGAAGTTGTTCACTCTATTAGTCATAGAGTGATTATTTTCATAGGGGATCATCTGCAACCCGATTCGCTCAATTCCCGAATATTAGAATACCTAACTTTTAATAGTTTTGCCCGTTAAAAAGATTTCATGACAGACACAACAGCGACGTCGATTCTTGGACAAAGTCGAAGATTAACACTAAACTCATCAAAACTTGTAGGTTTACTGGAGAGAAACGACCACTTCAAAGGCTTTTTATCTACTTCAGTTTTTCGTTTAAGTCGAGAATGAATGTTGAAATCGTCGAAACTTGTTGGTTTACTCGAGAGAAACGACCACTTCAAAAGCTTGTTTTCCTTCGATTGTTCGAAAAATTTGAGAATCAATATTGAAATCATCAAAACATGAGGTAACAATGGAAGGAAACTGGTTGAGGTAACAATGATAAAGCCGTGTTTTTTTCAGACGAGTGATCTATATGGACAAATAATAAACCTAGGTATGTGTAATAATTTGCAGCATTTTGGTTTATTAATTTCAATAATGAACCTTTGGAATTGACCAAGAAAAAAATTTGTCAACCCCACCTCAAAATTTGTTGGTTTTCGTTTCAAGGTACGTAGAATCCAAAAATCGAAAAAAAATGTTGCCGTCCGTCAGGCCGTGCGCCGTCCCCAACTTAACATTGACCGATTTGGGGTCTAGTTGTGCCCCGAAGATTTTGGTTGATGTAGGTCACTTCTAAGGGCCGGTTTCACCAACAATCCATTAACTCCGTTCGACGAAAACTGCGTTTAAAGTAAACTGAAATTGATCTCCAGTCAAAATTTGTTTCGGTTTCACCAAGTTGAACGGGTTTTCAGACCTCTGGTAAACTTCTTCTTCGCCATCGAAGCATCGAAAATCGTCGTACAACTCTGATCTGGAAGGCAGTGAATTGGTGATACGAGAGATAACGACATTGTTTTGTGACAGTTTTCCCGCAGAATCACTTTTTCGATAGTTATGACTTCATTCAATCCGCGATATTTCATCAATACGTCAACTATCCTCTTTCAGCGCTATAATTTGTGTTGTTCATTATGATTGTTGGAGTTCAGATTTTCGATTGGACGTCTACCTACTTCATCAACGTGAGTACCTTTACCTACTTTTATCCCTGGTGATTCCCTCTTCCAGGCTCTCCGGGTTTTTCTTCAAATGTGC
Source organism: Apolygus lucorum (assembly GCA_009739505.2). Lineage (NCBI taxonomy): Eukaryota > Metazoa > Arthropoda > Insecta > Hemiptera > Miridae > Apolygus > Apolygus lucorum. Next base: position 48,837,165 of record CM019183.2, on the reverse strand, counting down.
CTTACTGCATGACTCCTAAACCATATAGGTACCTACTCACCGTTACTTTCAACTACTCTGAGCTAGTCGACATAGCTAACTGCCTACTAATGTGCGGATGCAAATTTTTGTTTCAGATTTCGGATAACAGGCTACGAACTGTGTGTCAATGATGTCTTTTCTGAACAAATAAGGTGAATTTCATTCTTCATGTCAAGAAAACCCATTATCACTTCAGCATTCATGAAATACTACTACGATCGGTACTTGTGTGAAATTCTATGTACGCATTTTATAAGAATGAATGAATTAGAATTATTGTATTCAATAAAACGTGATACGTATGAATTGATTTGTTCATCTGCTTACACATTTCTCCAAGTCAATCTTATGTTGCAACAAATCTGTTCTTTTTTCTCCTACCTACCTATGCTGATTATGGTGCAAACAAAAATAAATTCGTAGGTAAGTAAATAATAAGAAAAGAATTTTCGGCATAATTGTTTGAGATAATGCGTAATCAAATAATAAGAATAATGATTCAATCAAACAACTATACAAGAATATAAACGACGTAAGTAAGTAATCTTCAGTAAACACCTAACGAGAAAAAAAGAAATATGAAGGGGGGATCTTGCGAAAAAATATGTATTCACCAGATACCATATAGGTATGTAACAATTTTATTTTCATTATGATTAACATCAGCAAAACCAACTACTCACAATAGGTACGTAAAATGCACACAGCAACTGGGAAACGGAAATATCGGAGATGGTAACGAAACTTGTAGGTTGAAATAGCGACGTCCTGCGATGGATTTTTTTGGGACCGCGATTAATGAAATGGTTCACAATTTCGTTGTCCTTTCTCACTCCCGTATGATACCTACGAGAAGGTGCGCACAAAAGCTCGTGACATGATAAAAACTCCAGCAAAACACGGACGAAAAACAGCTCGACGGAATAGGAAAAATAACAATGGCGTCCACGTCCGTCGCTTTAAGGCTAAATGTCCCGAGTTTAGTTGTGAAATCTGCCACCACGTGGCAGCACCAAAATGAAGAAAATTTCGTTTACTCCTCAGTTGAGAACGGATCGAGATATTTTAGTTCCGCAAACGGATTTCTCTTCAAGATCACCGTAGAATTCCGGGTAATTGGTTTAGAAAGTGTGCAAAAATTTTTTGCACACAGTTCCAGCAAAAATTTGTTTAAATTTTGAAAATTTTCAAAAAGTGGCCTTATAGCCACTTGCAGAACCTTCATCAGAATACGAATCCGTTTGCAGAATTTTTCTAACTTGATCATAGCCGTCGGATTCGCGTTTTTACGATATGGAGGGGGGCGAGGGGGGCGATCATGGGCTGGGGGGGAGGGCGGCGATCTAACACCCCGCCGCCCGCCCGACTACCACACATTCATGTTTTGCTAGTACGCACCCTTTGGTCTCTATTCCTTTTCCTGGCCTCCTAATAGGTAGCTAGGTACCATCAACCTTCCCATTTCCAACTTCTCTGTCTTGAGGTTGATCGAATTGGGCGAAATTTCCATAAAAAGCAAGACACATGAACAAATAACTTATGAGACACATTCTGTGTTAATTTGATTCAGATAATGGTTTGTACTACCTACTAAATAGTTAGTTCTAAAATTGTGATAATTTCAGTTCACTGCACATGGACTAGTTAGGTATCTAGAACAACTAGTAATAGATGGTTTGATGAGCATATTCTTGGCGTTTGACGTTGATTTCCAAATTTTGTGAACAGCTAAAGATGATGAAAAAATAATTAGTAGGTAGTTAATTCACTCTGCAATAGTGTTGAAAAAGGTAAAAACACCTTATTTACACATTATTTACCAAAAATTCAAATATCTTTGAAATAATATCAAAATAAATCTAAATAAATTTGAAACTAAAATCCCCCGTGTCTGAATTTTTTATTCCCGAATTCCCTCTTCTAAGAGTTAAATTATCAATTCTCTCTGTTTTTAAATGTCATTCTTGATTTCATGTAATTATAACGCCTAACACTAGCGAAGTGTTGAATTTTGAGGTAGTACTAGGTATACTACTAAATTACAAACATGACTGTCCCAAAATTACCGTTAGTGCACTGTAATAAATAGCTTAGAACTAGTGCTGTGGTCTTACAAGGTAAATACCAACCATACAGATGGCAACCCTACATGTTTACCTTTTCGGATTACTCGAAAAGTTCGAGAAGAGTTCAAGTTCGCACACCTTTCTCATTCGCTAGCAATCCCGGGTACATCGGGCACTGTTGACGTTCGAATACTGTAGGTAGTAGTACTAGGGTACGGCGTTGGTGATTTTACCCTTCAATATTCCGCGATTGTGCAGCGATCACTACATCGTTTTTTAGGACGTCCCACAGTAAGAATTGGGCGTCCATATGCGATTAATCTGGGGTAAAGGAGGACACAATCAACGGAAAAAATCTGCGAAGTGCTATCAGCTCCGTGGTCTTGATTTTCGTAGGGGACTATCTACATGCCAATTTGAACAATCCTGACAAATTTCATCTAATTCTTATGAAATATGTGAAAGTTATAGCTGTTTCAAGGATTTAATGTTTGGGCATGCGCAGATGCTAATGTCAATTTGGAGGCCGTGATTTTCGTAGACCATCTGCACCCCAATCTCCATAATCCCTGAAAATGTCATCGAAATCAGATGGGAAATGAAGAAGTCAAGACTGTTACAAGGAATTCACGTTTTCGCTTCCGCAATCACTACTATTAGTCCGGGAGTGATTTTCATAGGGAACCATCTACTCGCCAACCCGCACAATTCCTGAAAATTTCATCGAAATCAGACAATAACTTCGTGTAGTTCTGCCCGACACAAGGATTTCACGACAGAATCAAAGACAGACAGACACGGAACCAAAATTGTTCAGGAAGGTCTAAAACATAGAACGCGAGGGGAAATTTTGATTTCGGAGATATTTTTTTTCTACAATCTTAAAAAGTTAAAACAATACTTCCACTACCTTGGTGGACTCGGAAGTAAGAAGTGCGTAGGCACCTTATCTATTTTTGCTCTGTACAATTTTTAGTTAATCATAAATAATAATTTTGTGTTCGAGTCTACAACGGTAACGGAAGTATTGTTTTCACTCTTCAACGTTAAAAAAAATATCTCCAAAATCAAAATTCCTACTCGAGTTATATATTTTAGACCTTCCTGAACAATTTTGGTTCCGTGTCTGCCTGTCTGTCATGAAATCCTTGTAACGCCCGAAACTATACGAAATGAATGTCCAATTTCGATGAAATATTTTGAGGCAGGTATATTATGCGGGTTGACGTCTAGACGATCCCCTATGAAAATCATCGCCCCAGTATCAATCAATAATATGTATAACATTCTACCATAATTATGATACCTAACCATTATCTGAATCAAATTAACACAGAATGTGTCTCATAAGTTATTTGTTCATGTGTCTTGCTTTTTATGGAAATTTCGCCCAATTCGATCAACCTCAAGACAGAGAAGTTGGAAATGGGAAGGTTGATGGTACCTAGCTACCTATTAGGAGGCCAGGAAAAGGAATAGAGACCAAAGGGTGCGTACTAGCAAAACATGAATGTGTGGTGGTCGGGCGGGCGGCGGGGCGTTTGATCGCCGCCCTCCCCCCCAGCCCATGATCGCCCCCCTCGACCCCCTCCATATCGTAAAAACGCGAATCCGACGGCTATGATCAAGTTAGAAAAATTCTGCAAACGGATTCGTATTCTGATGAAGGTTCTACAAGTGGCTATAAGGCCACTTTTTGAAAATTTTCAAAATTTAAACAAATTTTTGCTGGAACTGTGTGCAAAAAATTTTTGCACACTTTCTAAACCAATTACCCGGAATTCTACGGTGATCTTGAAGAGAAATCCGTTTGCGGAACTAAAATATCTCGATCCGTTCTCAACTGAGGAGTAAACGAAATTTGGCCCTGATGGTGCTGCCATCTCTTATTTCAGAATCACACTAAAACATCGTGACATTTAGCCTTAAACGAAGATCAAACCGATTAACCAGCCAAAATTGAGCGTTCAGCGCCAAACGCCGGATGAACCGAGGATGGCGTTGATCGCCTCTGGTGAAATCCATTTTCTCGGTTCAGTAGTTGAATCGGCCCTCGAACTCCGATCAAAATGTTGGTGAAACCGGCCCTAAGAGTTGAAAAATAAGGTTTGAAATTTTGAAAACGCCCTAACTCAAACAATTTTGATATAAAGGTATTGTTTTCCCATCAATTTAAGATAGTATTGAATTTTTAGAATCTTTGGAGACCACGCGGAGTTCTGTAGGACGAACCGTTCGCTCCCTACGATAATTTAAGGGTTAGACGTATGATAAATCAGAAACACGAGTGTGAATAGCAAAAGAGGCCTAATCTCCGTTCAAATTTTAGCTGACCGATATACGATCGATGTTTTTCTTCATGTTGGTTGGTGGTAACTATGGCAAAGCCGTGTTCTTTGCAGACGAGTGATCTATATAGAAAAATAATAAAGCTATGTGTAATAATTTGCAGCGTTTTCAAAAGGGCGTCCATGTGATGGATTAGCGAATCAAAGCCCCTAGTTGGGGGTTAAAAATCTGGAAAAATACGTAAAACGCGTCAAATTGATTGCTGAGACAGGGAAGAAAGTTTACCTTCCACAATGTTATCAATAGCGACATACAGGAAGTTTTTTCTTGATTTACGCGCAAGGACTTACGCCCTTTTATAAGAACCGATTAATTTCCAAACGAGCCGTTGAACTTGTTTATTACTCAACATTGCAGATTCATCATTGAACTAATTAAATCGAAACAACCAAGATAGGTTGTTATCTGATATTTGCCAATTATGTCGCAATATAACGATGATATTTTTCGACTATTATGATCCATAAAAACATTGTTATTACATTTAAAAACCTAAATTCATTTTTGTACTTGAATCATTTATGAGCGATTAGCTACTGAGAACACTAAAGGAGTGTTTATTTGTAGCGAATGATCATCAAAAAAGATAACGATTGCTTGACACTAGATCTTCAGGAAACACTAAAATCGCAACTTGCGCGGCTAAATTAGGGTTGTGTTCGAAACCACTCTTGTATAACCAACTAGGTACTCCATTGTTCGTGATTGCTAAACGATTCCCTTAGATCGTTGCAGGGAAGAAGTCGACAGATAATTATAAGTAACGACGTTTAGCGAGCGTTACGGCATTCAGCGGGGAGCATTACTTGATAAAAGGATTTATACAGGTGAATATACAATCTAATGTTCCTGCCTAGCTTTGTTCTTTCGGCACTTTATGCCAAAATACGTGATAAATTATTAATGTTGAGCCTAAAAAGTAGGTAATCAAAGTTTTGATTGTGAAATTTAAATTCATGGATTTTCTTATACAATCCTGTTCAAAATTTGAGCTCCGCCATCTATTTCTTCCTTTCTTTCTTCTTCATTTTATATTCGTTCTATTCTTTCTTCATTATTTCTTCTTTCTTGTATTTTTCCTTTGTTTCCTTGATTTTATTTCTTTTTTTTCGACTTTTTACTCCGCTCAAAATGTCACTTTTTTGCACATTTAAGTTTTTTTCGTGTTATCGACCTTGCGGCACTAAAATGACCATAACTTCCTCATCTCCCATGCAAACCCAAATCTGATTATACCGTTGGGAGCGGTGTTTGCGGCTGGATCAATTTTGATGGGAGTTCTCAACATCCTCCCGTAAGGTGAAGCATCCTGACGACTCACATTTTGTGGGAAGAAGACTTCGTCCATCGATTTTACTCATTTATCCTAAGTTGAGGGGAAATTTGATGAGCATTTTACCTTAATAGGTGAGAGTTTTCAGTAGCTGTGTGAACATTCCATTCATCGGACCCGTGCGAGGTTCGAGTTTATGGGCGATTCCAAATTCAAAAGAACTAGCGGTTCGCATGCGTGTTACTGATTTTTAGATTTGAGTGGTCAGCAACTTGCATTGAAGAACGAGTGTCATTCAAATGTGAGTAAAACCTGAGTATTTGATTGTGTTATGATTTCATCACAGCACTATCAATCACCCATAGTAATATCGGTAAAAAACATTTTTACTTCGCAAGTCAATTCTATACCAATTTATGTTTGCATCCGTCTGGTTTGTACCTCCTGTATCCCCTTGTCATTCATTTCAACAGAGTAAGGGCGGTTTCAGAACACATTATTTTCTTTAGAACATATCAAAGAATTGGAAAGAAGTGGATCGATTTTTTCGGCTCTTTGTCACCTACGATGAGAAATGGGGGGCGGCACCCCATCGGCTAGTTTAGATTGTTTCCAAATTCGTACATTTGAAATCGGCTGATGGCTTTCTGGATCTCGACAAACGAGAAATTCAGGTGGCTGAGAAGGAGTAATTAACAATGGTGACATTTCAGTAATAATTTCGCCGTCTAAGCCTGATTGCGACTCACCAAAAACTATTTCAACAACAGCTAAAAGCCTGATTTCCTGAAAAGTGCAATATTTTCCCGGGCTCATCTTCATCAACAGATTCTTCATCTGTATCTTTTGAAGGAGGGAGAGATAAAAGGCTGAATATTTGGCAAAATATCGCTGAGAAGTTTTATCGCTTCTTGGAATAGCACTCTAGGCCTATAAAAAAAAGTACCCATTAGCGCACAATAATGCCGTTTGGCATACAAAAAAAAATGGAGCCAATTACAAATACATCGGTGCTAGAACTATCCTTTCAACAAATCCAAGGCCAATTACCCTCAAGAAGCACAAAGTACAGTACTTAGGCCAGTAAACGTTGCAAGGCGTCGCACTCGAAATTCTCTTGTATTTTAACATGCCTGGGTAAAAACTGAATGCAGAATGAAAACGAACCCCCCCCCCCCCTCAGGAGGGTCACTTGGAACCTCAGGAATCTGATCAGATAGAATAGAACATGATCGAGCTGCTTTCTGAGTGCCAAACGGCATCGTTGGGCGTTAATGGGTTAACATGAAGTGAGCATCATGAAGTGCAAATTTCAGGATTAAGAACTAAATGTAGTACCTTAGTTTTATTACCATACACTAAATATGTATTAGAAAAATGTTTCTTATAGGTTTTAACTTGGTGCAATAAAACAATATGAAAAAACGCTGCAAATTATTACACAATGGTTTATTATTTTTTATTTTTCTATATAGATCACTCGTCTGCAAAGCCACCAACCATCCAACATGAAGAAAAACATCGATCGAATTTTGGTCAGCTTTAATTTGAACGGGGATTAGGCCTCTTTTGCGATTCACACTCGTGTTTCTGATTTATCGTACATCCAAACTTTAAATTCTCGTAGTGAGCGAACGGTTTGTCCTACAGAGCTCCGCGTGGTCTCAAAAAATTCTAAAAATTCTATAGAATCTTGAATTGAAGGAAAAACAATACCTTTATATCGAAATTTTCTGAGTTAGGGCGTTTTCAAAATTTCAAATTTGATTTTGGAACCCTTAGAAGTGATCTACGTCAACCAAAAGCTTCGGGGCACAACCATACCCCAAATGGAGCCTACAGACCAAATTTCATCAAAATCGGTCAATGCTAAGTGGCAAAAGTGTACGGCGTACTGCGGACGGACGGCCAAATTTTTATTCGGTTTTTGGATTCCATGTACCTTGAAACGTAAACCATCAAATTTTGATGGGGTGTTAAACAAAAATTTTTCTTAATCGATTCCAAAGGTTCATTATTGAAAATAATAAACCAAAAACTATCTCAAATTGAGGGCAGCGTACTTGGAGAGATCCCAACTATTGAATCCTAAGCTCTTCAAGTTTGTTAATTTTAGGCATCTTTCAGTTCTGACTTCACTGACTGCTTCAGCTCACTGACTTCAGAGGCTCGTTTACAGCATGAAGTGAGCCTTCATGGTAGTCCTGGGCCTTCTCGCCTACTCACTCGCATTTGACATAGTTCCTACGTTTTCCAAAGTGACATTTATTTTGGCATACTTCATTTATTTATTTATTTTTATTTTTTTTTCATAAATAGATACCGGTTTGAGATGAGGTTCTTCACCAAACTATTCCTGTTCGTCGCAGTGTTCTACGTGGTGTCCATCTGCGTCTGTGAAGCAGCGAAGAACTCAAAATCGGTGGATCTGCATAATGACTCCCACGATACCGCTTCCGGCCAACATCCAGTCGACCAAGGAATTGTCCAGCGAATTCTTCAATCTTTGAAAAAGATCATCTGCAAAATCCCATTAGTTTGTCGTATACTCGGTATCTAATAAACGGTATCACATGATGTTCCAAAACTTGTAATCCACAAAAGAACTAACAGGAATATAAATATTTAAAAAACAGCGAAGAAAATTAACATTATTTAGTCAGTAAGGATCACCAATGTGCATACCTAGTTTACCATCATAATAAATAGATTGTGTGCATAGGATCATAATAAATAGGCATTCTATTGCTTATTTAGATTGAAATCACACCCCCAAAATTGAAGGTTGGTACCATTCTGAAGTACCTAGAGACCAATGTAAAAATTAGGAGGAGTTTTCTTTCAAACGGGCTTATATCCACTTGGAATGTTTTGAGGGAAATTGAGAAAAACTAATTTCATGGCGAACGAAGTTGTCTAGGGTTCCCAAACTTGCGATGGGTCAGTGCGGTGTCAAGTATTGCGACATCCCCACTACCATGCATCAGCCAAGGCAAACAAACGAAGAGCTGTTCCGTGACCTTGGAAGCAGAGAATGTTGGAAGATGAGCTATGGATTGATTAACCCCCGCATGGCAAAGCATACATCCACCAATCCATATATCACCACCATTCAGAAATTAAAATTAGCTGACCAAAATGCGATTGCTGTTTGTATCTTTGAGTTGGTTTGAGTTTGGTTTTGATTCATTAACAACCAGTAGTCGCCGTTTCTTTCTCGTTCTGTGTCAGTATTTTTCGAAAATGAAGGGGCAAAAACTTAAAAAGTTGTACTTAAATTTGAAATTTTGAAGGATTTTAGAAATTCATTAGTGCATGGACCTAGGGAATTTAAAAACTGAAATATTGCCGCTGGAATCATCAAAATCGAACAATAATTATTGCCAGGGAAATATTTTTTTTTAAAAACATGGAAAAAACCGTTTATTCAGTAGTTTTCCCATTTTTCTCTGGCAATTATTGATAGATTTTGATGATTCTAGCGGCAATGTTTCAGTTTTTCAATTCCCTTGGGCCGTGCACTACCTAATGAATTTTTTAAATCCTTTACAATTTCAAATTTAGGTACAACTTTTTAAGTTTTGTCTTCATTTCTTCGAATGCAGTTTGAAGCCTTTATTTCATCCAAATAAACTCGATTATGAAGCGAATACATGATTGGTAGGTAGTGACCATGGCGAAGCTATGTTCTATGCAGAAAAAACCTTTCTGTAACAATTTGCAGCGTTTTTCAATATTGTTTACTCCTCTGTTTGCCTGACAAATATTCTCACTTGACGCCCCTGCTGAACAGGACAAGGAATCAACCAAAGACGGAAAAATGGAAAATGCGGAGTATGGAAAAAACGTCTGCCAAGTGAGTGTGCCACGTAGCTTCCTAGTATCCATAACCCGATTATATAGATGATCCGATGCATAGTAGTTAATCTCAAAACACCAATCTCTAAGTACCTTTCACTACCCTCCTAGGGGACCATCTACACGCTAATCTAGACAATCCTAGAAAATTTCATCAAATTCGGATGAAAAATGTAAATGTGATGGCTGTTACAAGGATTTTACGTATGCGCATGCGTACAGGCTTCTATAAATTTTAAGGCCTTCATTTTCATTGGGAGTTATTCACAACCTACTCCGCGTAATCCCTGAAAATGTCATCAAAATCGGGTGGAAAATGTGAAAGTTATGGCCGTTACAAGGAAATTCACGTTTGCGCATGCGCAGTGGCTACTATCAGTTCGAAGGTCATGATTTTCATAGGGGACCAGTTAAATACTAATCTGTAACATCCCTGAGAATTTCATTGAAATCGGATGGAAAATATAGAAGTTATGGCCGTTACAAGGAATTTTGTAACGCTTCTATCAGTCCGAGGATGATGATTTTCATAGGGAACCGTCAACACACCAACTTGCACAATCCCTGAAAATTTCATATAAATCGGACAATAACTTCGTATAGTTATGCGCGTTACAACGAATTCATCACAGACGGACAGACAGACAGACACACAGACACACAGACACGGAACCAAAATTGTTCAGAAAGGTCTAAAACGCAAAACGCGAGTGAAAACTTTGATTTTGGAGAACTTTTTTTTTCGTCCTTGAAAAGTGAAAACAAAGCTTCCGCTACCTTGGTAGACTCGGAAGCAAAATTGTGATTTTGGAGTATGAAACTACGAGTACTGGGCATCTTTTCGACCTTCGATGTATAGGTACTTGGAAAGCCAAAAAACTGTTTTCTCCCGATAAAACTAACTAAATCAATTGAAACTCCGTTCCTATTAGGTGTGATACACCTAATTGACCATTTCATAACAATTTTCAGACAATTCGCCTTGGTTATACAAAAATGAGGAACGTATGCCATGTTGCTCTTACCATTTCTTATGCCATGTTGTATCCATAGTTGTTCATTAATTATGATAAGAGGTACCTAATCATGATTTTCTAAAAAAACATAATACTAGTAATTTACGAGCTTTTTTAATGTCAAAAATTAATTAAATGTACCACTCACACTTTTAATGGACCAATTTAAAACATTGGAACCAACTAAATCAGTTTTAATATTAAAATGCGAATACAGAAATTAAGTAACATCACAACTATCAACAAGAACGATAGTGGAAGACTAGATCAAAAGGTAAAAGGTACTTGAAATTCACAAATTTGAGCTTGTTTAATCGGCATAGTTATAAGGAGCGGGAGACAATTTTTAGACCTATAAACTATGAATAGCAAATTGGATGTCAGAAAAATAGTTTTTATCACCGATATTTATAATTATTGTGAAGGAAAGTCAATATGTTTAACCCTTAACGCGCCTTGTGAGTATGTCATACTCACTAAGGATTTTTGATCTGCTGTGGTGGCGGCCCTGCGCCACAGTCGTGATTAAGGATCCAATGTAAATTGGGGGAGATAAGTACCGCGTCAACTGCCGCTAGAGCCACCTCCCTGCATGGACTCTGCGTATCATAAGTATCATTTTTCTGAAACCTATTGAGTATACCACACTCACCTGGCACCTGAGCGGTGTATAAAAAGTGAGTATGGCATACTCACGTGGCACCCAAGAGTGATATGGAACCTTAGAGAAGACCTCAAGAAGAAAAAATATTGTTCACTGTGTCCCTACCAAAAGCCTCCATACACCAATTACAAGTGTGAACAATGCAATAATCCTATTTGTCTTCAGTGTTCAGATGTATAAATTGTTTACAGGGAACAAGATAACTCCCTATAAACTATACGTTATAAAGACTGGTAGGTACTAGGTACAGCAACTTTCGAAACTGAAAAAAAACTTTTTCTCCGAAATTTTTTTTTGTTTTCTAGTCTTGCAGTTAGAAATAACACTAGTCTTCTCGTTGAGTTTACAAAAATTAGCCAAGCCTGTGAATTCTTCAATATTTTTTTCGCCAAGATATTTTTTATTCAAAAATGGCGCGAGGGAGGATTTGGAAGCACCTGGCGCGTTAAGGGTTAAAGGCAACTCAAGAAGTTGTTCAGTTGGTCTTCATGATGTTAATGTCTACACGCCATCGCAATTTGAATGGTATTTGGTTTATTATTTTCAATAATGAACCTTTGGAATCGACCAAGAAAAAAAAATTTTAACCCCTTCAATATTTGTTGGTTTACTTTTCCGAATAAAACATCGAATAAAAATTTGGCCGTCCGTCCGCCGTACGCAGCATTTTCCTTAGTTACCATGGACAGATTTTGATGAAATTTGGTATACAGGCTCCAATTGGGGTCTAGTTGTACCCGAAGCGTTTGGTTGATGTCAGTCACTTCTAAGAGATGAAGAAAAAGGGTCGAAATTTTGAAAACGCCCTAGCTTAAAAAATTTAGGTATGAAGGAATTGTTTTTCCACCAATTTAAGATAGTATTGAAATTTTTGGAATTTTTAGAGACCACGCGGAGCTCTGTAGGACAAACCGTTCGCTCCCTACGAGAACTTGAAGGTCGGACTTACGATAAATCAGAAACACGAGTGTGAATCGCAAAAGAGGCCTAATCTCCGTTCATGTTTTATCTGACAAAATGCGATCGCTGCAGGTACGTGGTAGGTGGGCAGTATCTATGGTTGATAGGTAGAGACAATGGCAAGGCCGAGTTCTTTGCAGACGAGTGATCTATCTTCTTCTTCTTCCACGGCTCGATAGTCCTTCAAAGAACCTGGGTCTCCTCAGTCATCCTCCGCCACTCATTTCGATCCAAAGCAGCCTCGCGCCATCTTCTAGCCCCAAGGTTGCGAAGATCGACCTCCACGTCCTAGACTCATCTCATGCGTGGTCTGCCTCTCCTCTGCTGCCACCGGGATGCCCGTACAATAACGTTCGGGGAACTTTGTTCGGATTCATCCTCTCCACGAGCCCAACCCTTCTTGATGAACGTAACAATGTCTGCTTCGCTGTACAGTTCTCGGAGCTCTACAGCCTTTCCTCGTTATGAGTTTTTGCTCAAATAACAATAATTTACTTGTTTGGTAAAGTTAAGTTATCTTTTCAAGGTTTATGCAAATGACTCTAAATTAATGAATTTCTTACAAAGTGACGCCACCTTGTCCACCTCTGAAGGAGGTGTCCCTATGGTGAAGGAGCAAGTACCCTCTAGATGATGAGGAACAGCTTCACTTCAATGGTAGCAAGTACGTCCATCAAGGGGACAACAGCTTCACCAGTGATGGGAGCAAGTACGGATCTTGAAGAGATCCAACAGCTACACCATCATAAAATTTAGGAGCAACTACGATCTCTGAAGGATGATCAACAGCTTCACTAAATTTTTGTATGGGAGCAAGTTCGGGGCTCTGAAGGAGGCTTAACAGCTACACGATAAAATTTTATTGGCAGCAAGTACGGTCCTTGAAGAGGGCCAACAGCTTCACCAATGAAAGGTAGGAGCAAGTAAGAACCCTGAAGGGGATCCACAGCTACACTACTATTGTAACCATGAGCAAGTACGTTTCCTGAAGGGAGACAAAAGCCCGACTGGTTATTAAATTGAGAGGCAAGTACACGTTACCAGGTAAGGTAACAGCTACACTCAATAATTTTTAGCAAAGAGTTTTTAAATTGAAAAGAGCTTTTAGTTCGATTTTACCAGACAGAAGGTCAGTCTAGGAATGGGGGCCTAGCCTAAGGCCAGCCCCCTATTCAACCAGACCTAGGGTTCCCCTTCTTGGTGTCTTGAGGAATACCCAAGGCCTCAGGGGAATGGCCTAGGCTGTTGGGGAAAACGCTGGTGAATGACTTTCTGTTCTGCCTTTATTTTATATGAATATTTACAATTAATATTTATAATATATAGGTACATATTCTTAACTACTAAGTTTTACAATGATTTATCCTATTTACTAATCTACAAACATATTCTTAATTATTTGTAAAAAGCTTCTGTGAGGTCGAGGTTCCGGTGTCTGTCTGTCTGTCATGAAATATTTGAAACGGGGTGAACTATATGACGTTATTGCCCGATTTCGAAGAAATTTTCAGAGATTGTGAGTTTTTGAACAGTTTTGGTTTATTATTTTCAATAATGAACCTTTGGAATCGACCAAGAAAAAGAAAATTTACACCCCCTCAAAATTTGATGGTTTACGTTTCAAGGTACGTAGAATCCAAAAATCGAATAAAAATTTGGCCGTCCGTCCGCCGTACGCCGTCTGCCGTAAGCGGCACTTTTGCCATTTAGCATTGACCGATTTTGATGAAATTTGGTATGTAGGCTCTATTTGGGGTCTAGTTGTGCCCCGAAGCTTTTGGTTGATGTAGGTCACCTCTAAAGGTTCCAAAATCAATTTTGAAATTTTGAAAACGCCCTAACTCAAAAAATTTCGATACAAAGGTATTGTTTCTCCTTCAATTTAAGATTCTATAGAATTTTTAGAATTGTTTGAGACGACGCGGAGCTCTGTAGGACAAACCGTTCGCTCCCTACGTGTATTTAAGGGTTTAAATTGAAATATATATATATATATAAATCAAAACACGGGTGTGAATCGCAAAAGAGGCCTAATCTCCGTTCAAATTAGAGCTGACCGAAATGCGATCAATGGTTGGTGGTTTTGATTTTTTTTTTTTGATTTTGTTATGATTTTTTTTGATTTTTTTTCCTTCATTTTGGATGGTTGGTGATTTTGTAGACGAGTGATCTTTATAGAAAAATAATAAACCATTGTGTAATAATTTGCAGCGTTTTTTTTTCTCAAGAAGTCTCTTGTGGTCAAAATTACGTAAACAAATCTTTGTTGGCATCAAGACATTGATGTTTGAGGCTCACGAAGCTATCTCAACATTCTTCGAGAGAAACAGTGGAAGATGCAAGTTGATTTTGGCTTTGGGTTAGCAGCCAGATCATTTCTGCTTGAAATATTAGAACTAAAGAGATCGAAGGAGGTTGAATGAATCCGGTAAAGCAGCTCTAGAGATGACGAAAGAGAAAAGCAGAAGAGATCTAGAGCTAAGAGAAAATTACAAAATAGTGGCAGCAGGAAGAAGGCGACACACCATCCCACGCTTCGGGCGGAAGGTTCGGGAAAGGTCTTCCAGCTGGAATTTTGCGATGCTTTTTTTGAAAATGTGCGGAATAAATTCAATTTTAATAATAAATTAGAAACCGAAAATTGAAGTAAGTTCTTTTTGCGGTCGAATCTTCTTAACTTACCGTCAACTGGTACAACTTTGTGCCAATTTTGAGGTTTTTTACGTGTGAATACTTTACTTTTCATTGTATATTATTGAAAAATTTACCCAACGTACCTCTACTTTCCAAGTATCAAATGCCACCATGAAAAAAATTCTATCCCTTATGCAAGAATAGAGAGAAATGTTTTTTCGTGGCACATTCTTGTACCCCATAAGGGTACAACAATGTAGCACAATTTTTTTTAGCTTGAAAATATACGAATATCGAGCAGTGGACACTTCTTGCCCTGGTTTCTTTGTTACTCATCATAGTAACTTTGAAAAGGAACCAAAAACAAGCTTGTTTCTAAAAAATTTTTCAATATTTTTCAACTTTTTAGGGAGTGTGTGATCACAAAAAAACTCGAAACCTTATCTTCTTCATTTTTAATAAAATTCAGTAAGCATAACACAGAAAATATATTTTTTATAATAAAAATAAAACCCTGATTTATATGGCTCAATTCAAAAGTAATTCCAAAACCATGGATGAACGGATGAACCGAAAATTTTGAGATTTTTAGGTAACCATCAGGAGGTTAGTTTTAACAAATCGGAGTGAAGATATTTGGAGTATTTAAATTTTTCAAATGTATGATACCAACAAAAATATATGATAACATTTAAAAATCTAAAATGTAAGCTCATTGCTCTATTTCTTGACTAAAAATATGAAGAATTACAAAAAATAGTCCCTGTAGGGATATCTGATGCGGAGATATATGGGGGAAATGGTTAGGGTTCCGTATGGGTTGGTACCGGGGATGGTATGGGTTCCGTAATTTGGTTTGATTCGTGAACTGTGACATTTGGATCGTCCACGTGATCAAAAAATAGAACAGAACACTTTACTAAATATCAATGCATAAACGGGAAAAAGTTGGTGGCACAAAGTTGTACCCTGTTTGTCCAATTTTTTACTTTCCTGTAAATATCAAAGGAAATAACACACTCATGAAAAAGGCAAATATGGCAATTCGTTGCTGATATTATAGGTTTGAAAATATAAATTTACCAGAAACGTGAACCAAACGCTAGTGGGGTACCCAAAGGAGACTTTTTGGGCAAATTCAACTTACGAAAAAAACCGGGAACTGATACAATTTTATCACTGTCGCTGATGTCCACTGATAAGCTTGTTGAGTTGGTCAACCTGTGCCTATACTATTGCCCTGCCCCTGTGATTTTTCCTGAATTAATAGCTTCATTCCAGGAATCGCTAGGTAACGCTGACTGTGAAAAACGTTTGTGGCACATTGTTGAACGGGGTTGCGAAAGTTGTACCAGTTGACGGTAATACTTCCAAAATGTGACTTATTTCATGCTGCAGCTCAAGCGACGATATGGCGGACGAACGAGATTTTTGTTGTTCTATCTTCGGATTCTATGATTCTACAAATGTTGACCGTGAGGAGGCGAGGGGGGGGGGGGGGAGACCATTAGTTTCCATAACCAATTCAAAAGGTGCATTGAAAATAGTATACGAAATTCAGTATGAATATCTTGCGCACAGTACTTTTACATCAATATACAAATCTTCAACAATTTCAGAATTTAATGAAGCCACCCGAAACCACCCTAACTTTTCTTCTCTTCTTCTCAGCACTCTTGCTGTCTTTTGTTTCCTGATCTCCTTTTTCTTTTTTATGATTATTGGAAAACACTGAGCCCAAGATTTGTTTAATTTTTGTTACATAACTACATATGAAGTGTCCCGGCGTGTTATCCTGTTTTTTCATCTCCTCGCGCAGTGACGCTCCATTGCCTGAATGGTGCGCGAAATCCGCTGGGCAGCACAAAACGGCGATGAGAAGAATAACGCCGAAGTCCATCCGGAACCTAAAGAGTTAGGAAATTCATCAGCAACTGCACCCTTCGATAACCCAATTTATATCGTGGTATATCATAGTTTGTTAACCCTTAACCCTTAATGTCCTGAGGTATATTTTTGGAAGTACGATTTACAGGCTTCCTGGAGCACTGTTTATCCACTTTTAAGACGATTTGTTTCGCCTACTTATACATCGATTGTTTGAACTATCCTTAAGGGAGTCTCAGTCAATCGCCGTTCCGGGTCAGTATTTCACGAAATTGAAGGCCCGAAAGCTTTGGAAAGTTGTACCTAAATTTGAAATTTTAAAGGATTTTGAAAATGCATTACTGCACGGCCCTAGGGAATTGAAAAACTGAAATATTACCGCTGAAATAATCAAAATCGAACAATAATTGCCAGAGAAAACGTTGCAAATCATTGCTCAAAGGCTTATTATTTTCTGTGTAGATCACCCTTCTGTATAGATCACTGGCACCTCCATCAATAGCACCTACCACCATCTGTATTCTTCCTTGACCTTCCCTCTCAAATTTCAGCTTTCTGCGTTCAATAGGATTGAAAATGGCTTCGGAGCTCACTCAGCTGATCAGTGATCTGAGGTGTGAAGAAGATCTCCTCGAATGCTGGATACGCCTGGAAGAGCACTTCCATTCAATAAGATTAAAAATGGCTTTGGAGCTCACTCAGCCGATCAGTGATCTGAGGAGTGAAGATCTCCTCGAATGCTGGAGACGCCTGGAAGAGCACTTCCATTCAATAGGATTGAAAATGGCTTCGGAGCTCACTCAGTTGATCAGTGATCTGAGGTGTGAAGAAGATCTCCTCGAATGCTGGATACGCCTGGAAGAGCACTTCCATTCAATAGGATTGAAAATGGCTTTGGAGCTCACTCAGCTGATCAGTGATCTGAGGAGTGAAGAAGATCTCCTCGAATGCTCGATACGCCTGGAAGAGCACTTCCATTCAATAGGATTGAAAATGGCTTTGGAGCTCACTCAGCTGATCAGTGATCTGAGGAGTGAAGAAGATCTCCTCGAATGCTGGAGACGCCTGGAAGAGCACTTCCGTTCAATAGGATTGAAAATGGCTTCGGAGCTCACTCAGCTGATCAGTGATCTGAAGTGTGAAGAAGATCTCCTCGAATGCTGGATACGCCTGGAAGAGCACTTCCATTCAATAGGATTGAAAATGGCTTTGGAGCTCACTCAGCTGATCAGTGATCTGAGGTGTGAAGAAGATCTCCTCGAATGCTGGATACGCCTGGAAGAGCACTTCCATTCAATAGGATTGAAAATGGCTTTGGAGCTCACTCAGCTGATCAGTGATCTGAAGAGTGAAGAAGCCTTTGAGCAATGATTCACAGCGTTTTTTACCCACCAACATTTTTTTTACCTACTAACTTTTTTTTACCTACCAGCTAGGTACTACCTACCACACCATATTGGCTTCACACCTTCACAATCAAGTTTATTAGAAAGAACTAAACGCTTCACACTCGATTGGAAAAATAGAAAGCTTCATATGGAAATTTGATTACTGGTTACTAGGGGTGTGCCGGTCCAGGTTTTTCCCTGGAACGGTTCCAACGGTTACGGTGACAAAGATGTAACCGTTCCAAATTACCGGTACAGTTCCATTACCAAGTACAGGCGATCAAATCCCACTCACATGGCATGGATGAAGCAGGCAGTCAAATCCCTATCGTCCTTCTTCCATGCAATACAATAGCATCATTTTCCTTGACAATTCGCTAAAAGGAAGGAATTTGAACAAGTGTTACAAAAGAGGCAATTCATTATAAAAAATAGTTACCAAACAATTCCAGGAAAGAATAATGACGTTGCAGTTTAATAACTTAACATGACAATAATAAATTAATAATACTGGAGACAACTTCCATGCTAACCAGTCCAGAAGATAACTTCCCGCTCAAGAGCCATTCCATGAACCATTCTCAGTCCATGGAAGTAGTAAGGGCGCTTCCAGGTACAACATGGAACGGAACTGAGAACAAGATCCATGCTTACCGGTCCAGAGCCATTGAACCATTCTCTATGATATCTTAACAGTCCGGTTCCATCCTTACCGGTCCAGTTCCATCCTCACCAATCAGAATGATCAGATTGATGAGATGATTGATCAGATCATTGTGATTGGTGAGGATGGAACTGGACCGATGGAAAAGATTCTCTTCCCGGTCCAGAGCTATTTCAAGATATCTTATCAGTCCGTGGAACTGGACCGGTAAGGGTCGAGTTTTGGCACTGCGTGGAACCGTTCCAACCTGATACTCGGTTCCACAGTCCCGGTACAGCTGTACCGACACACCTCTACTGGTTACGCAGAAGGCAAAACGGTATACAAATCGAGGAAATGAACAGCGATCGCATTTTAGCCAGATAAAATTTGAATGGAAATTAGATCTCTTTTGCGATTCACACTCATGATTCTGTTTTATCGAAGGAAATACATCAAGTACTCGTAGGGACCGAACGGTTTGGGTGGTTGGTAAATATTCAATACTATTTAAAATTGGTGAAAAAACGATACCTTTATTTCGAGAGTTTTCGATCTAGGGCACTCTTGAAAATTTCAACCCTTAATTTTCACCCCTTAGAAGTGACCTACATCAACCAAAAGCTTCGCGGCACAACTAGACCCCAAATGGAGCCCAGGTACCAAATTTGAACCAAATCGGTCCAGTGTTGCTAAGAAAAGTGCCGTGTACGGCGTACGGTGTACGGTGGACGGACGGAAATTTTGGTTTATTATTTTCACTAGTGAACCTTTGGAATCGGCCAAGAAAAAAATGTTCAAACGTTTCAAGGTACGTAGAATCCAAAAATCGAATAAAAATTTGGACGTCCGTCCGCCGTACGCGGCACTTTTGCCACTTAGCATTGATCGATTTTGATGAAATTATGTATGTAGGCTCCATTTGGGGTCTAGTTGTGATAACACTTTATTTCACTTTATAAATTATGGAAATTACAGTAATATTACGAGAGAATCTGTCCATTCTACCGTATTGTTTATCCACGTCAGTCCAATCCATTGTCTTGGTTACTTGTAAACTCTATTAGAATAAGTAACAGAGTTGGGTCGCTACACTCCCCCTTACTAAGTGTCATCATTGTTCCTACAATGATAGCGAAGGATATTCTTGATAGCTGCTTTCTGTTCATTTTTCTTCTCATCTTCATAAATCAATGTTTTTGGATAGCCGTTTATTCTTAATACTTTTATTAACTTGTACGGTCCTTTCACGATCGGAGTTTTGTTCACAAATCCAGCCTGCACGAGAATAAAATCCCCTTCCTGTAGTTTGGGAATGATTTTGGGATGGTTACTATCGAAATTGCGTTTCATCCTTTGGTGGTATCGTGTTTTGGCTTCTACTGAAAGTGATTTTTCATTGATCATGTCAACCGTCACACCAAAATGTTCATCCGCAGGGAATAGTGAAACTTCTCCAAACGCCATGAAAAAAGGGGAACATCCGATACTTGAAGAGTGTGACCTGTTGAGGTGTTTAACCGCTGCTTCCAAGCATTGTTTCCATCCACCTTTGTGATGAGGATAGGAATGCAGGAATTGTTTCACATCTCTAATCTTTCTTTCGGCTATTCCGTTTCCAGCAGGGTGATAAGGTGCGGTGTGGACCAGCTTAATTCCCTTTTTCTCCAAGAACTCTCTGAATGCTTTCGAGGTGAACTGTGGGCCATTATCGGTGATTATCTTCTGCACTTTTCCGATGATTGGAATTTCCCTCAGGTATCTTATGATGGCTTCAGATGACTCTTTCATGCTCTTAGCATAAGTGTACCTTGAATATTCATCTACCAGAATCAAGAAACTTTTTGTTTTTCCTTGCCCTTCCGATTTTTTAGAAAGTTCTCCGAAATCCAAATGGATTGTCTGAAATGGAGCTGAAGCTGTGGGCGGAATTACCAGTGTGTCAGATTTCGGACGAAACTTGAACTTCAATGTCTGGCACTGGTGACAGCTTCGGACATAATCCAGTATCTCCTTCTTCATGTTAGGCCAGTAGAATCGCTGCTTCAACTTCAAATATGTCCTTAGATATCCATCATGTCCTCCCGATTCAGGCTCGTCATGGTAAGTCTGAAGTGACTCTCCTTTCAAACCAGGATCTATCTTTATTTTTCCCTTTTCATTGTTGAGAATCGCATTTACCGTCGGTCCGTTCAAAGGGCTGGTAGGTGGATACACACATAATCTTGAAAGTGCGTCTGCATCCTCAAGTTCGGTTCCTTTTCGGTGTCGTACCCTAAATCAAATCCAAGAAGGAAAATCTGCCAACGTGCAAGACGGCCCTTAGCTTCCTTGAGAGATATTAGATAGGAAAGAGCCTGGTGATCAGAATGTATGAGAAACTTGCGTCCTTCGAGGTAAGATCTGAAATAGTTGAGAGCTTTTATGACCCCTAGACATTCCTTTTCAGTTACCGAGTAGTTAAATTCAGCCTTAGCAAATGTATAAGAGAAGTACCCAATGACCCGTAGTTGCAACTTCTTTGTTTTGGATTCGTCACGCTGATATAAAATGGCACCGCAACCATCATTGGAAGAATCAGTACATAACTCAAATTTCAAACGCCAGTCGGGAAGCTGCAGTACAGGATTGGAAGTGATTTTGGACACGAGAGTTTGGAAGGATTTTTGGTCTAATCTCCGTTAAAATTAGAGCTGACCGAAATGCGATTGATGGTTGGTGATTTTTTTTTTTGAATTTTTTTGAATTTTCATTTTTTTTTGGTTTATTATTTTTAATAATAAGCCTTTGGAATCGAGCAAGAAAAAAAAATTTTAACCCCCCCTCAAAATTTGATGTTTTACGTTTCAAGGTACGTAGAATACGAAAATCGAATAAAAAAAATTTCCGTCCGTCCGCCGTACGCGGCACTTTTCTTAGCAACACTGGACCGATTTGGTTCAAATTTGGTATATGGGCTCTATTTGGGGTCTAGTTGTGCCGCGAAGCTTTTGGTTGATGTAGGTCACTTCTAAGGGGTGAAAATTAAGGGTTGAAATTTTCAAGAGTGCCCTAGCTCGAAAACTCTCGAAATAAAGGTATCGTTTTTTCACCAATTTTAAATAGTATTGAATTTTTAAGAATTTTTGAGACCACCCGGAGCTCTGTAGGACAAACCGTTCGGTCCCTACGAGTACTTGAAGGTTTTCCTTCGATAAAACAGAATCATGAGTGTGAATCGCAAAAGAGGTCTAATCTCCATTCAAATTTTATCGGACTAAAATGCGATCGCTGTTCATTTCTTCGAT
This sequence comes from Apolygus lucorum, assembly GCA_009739505.2. Classification (NCBI taxonomy): domain Eukaryota; kingdom Metazoa; phylum Arthropoda; class Insecta; order Hemiptera; family Miridae; genus Apolygus; species Apolygus lucorum. The sequence goes on along the minus strand of CM019183.2, from coordinate 48,815,119 downwards.
TTGTATACAGTTTTGCCTTCTGCGTAACTAGTAATCAAATTTCCATAATATGGAAATTATGAAGCTTTGAAATTATGAAAGCTTCATATTATGAAGCTTTCTATTTTTCCAATCAAGTGTGAAGCGTTTAGTTCTTTCTAATAAACTTGATTGTGAAGGTGTGAAGCCAGTATGGTGTGGTAGGTAGTACCTAGCTGGTAGGTAAAAAAAAGTTGGTAGGTAAAAAAAATGTTGGTGGGTAAAAAACGCTGCAAACCATTGCTCAAAGGCTTCTTCACTCTTCAGATCACTGATCAGCTGAGTGAGCTCCGAAGCCATTTTCAATCCTATTGAATGGAAGTGCTCTTCCAGGCGTCTCCAGCATTCGAGGAGATCTTCTTCACTCCTCAGATCACTGTTCAGCTGAGTGAGCTCCAAAGCTATTTTCAATCCTATTTAATGGAAGTGCTCTTCCAGGCGTCTCCAGCATTCGAGGAGATCTTCTTCACTCCTCAGATCACTGATCAGCTGAGTGAGCTCCCAAACCATTTTCAATCCTATTGAACGCAGGAAGCTGAAATTCAAGAGGGAAGGTCAAGGGAGAATACAGATGGTGGTAGGTGCTATTGATGGAGAACCAGTGATCTATACAGAAAATAATAAACCTTTGAGCAATGATTTGCAGCGTTTTATTATTTTTTATTTTATTTTTTATTATTTTTTTTCCCCCTTCATATTGGATGGTTGGTGGTTGTAGACGAGTGATCTATATAGAAAAATAATAAACCATTGTGTAATAATTTGCAGCGTTTTTTATTCGATTTTCGGATTCTACGTATCTTGAAACGTAAACCATCAAATTTTGAGGGGGTTAAAATTTTTTTTTCTTGCTCGATTCCAAAGGCTTATTATTGAAAATAATAAACCAACATGGGAAAAACCGTTAATTCAATTATGATTTTCCCATAAAATGTAGCTAAACTTCAGATTTTCAAGTATTTTAGAAATTCATTAGTGAATGGTTCTTGGGAGTTGAAAAACTGAAAAATTATCGCTGGAATCATCAAAATCGAACAATAATTGCCAGAAAAATATGGGAAAACCCGTTTATTCAGTAGATTTTCCCATTTTGGTTTATTATATTCACTAGTGAACCTTTGGAATCGGCCAAGAAAAAAATGTTCAAACCTTCCTCAAAATTTAATGTTTTACGTTTCAAGAAACGTAGAATCCCAAAATCGATTAAACAATTTTCCTTCCGTCCGCCGTACACGGCACTTTCCTTACTTAGCATTGACCGATTTTAATGAAATTGGTATGTAGGCTTCATTTGGGGTCTAGTTGTGCCCCGAAGATTTTGCTTGATGTAGGTCACTTCTAAGGGTTGAAAAAGAAGGGTTAAACTTTTGAAAACGCCCTGGCTTAAAAATTTAGGTATGAAGGTATTGTTATTATATTGTTTTTCCATCAATTTAAGATAGTATTGAATTTTTGGAATTTTTAGAGACCACGCGGAGCTTTGTAGGACAAACCGTTCGCTCCCTGCGAAAATTTAAGGGTTGGACTTACGATAAATCAGAAACACGAGTGTGAATCGCAAATGAGGCCTAATCTCCTTTCAAATCGATGTTTTTCTTCAAGTTGGTTGGTGGTAACAATGGCAAAGCCGTGTTCTGTGCAGACGAGTGATCTTTGAACTCTGACGAGTGAAATAATGAACCTTTGTGAAATAATTTGCAATATTTTTTATTTGAGTTTGGACTATATTTAGGAACTCAGAAACGTAAATCAACAAATTTGGCAGGTTTAAATTTTATCCAGTTTTCGATCAATTTCAAAGGTTTAATTTTAACTTTTGGCAGCCCATTTTGACTTTTGGCAATCCCTTACGTTTTGAAAACTACTGGAGTCCTTGTCCAACCTTTTCACTTTTACAACTATTTCAAAGGTTTAATAGTGACAAAATTGTTTCTAAAACCACATAAATGTCGTCTGTTATCAATCAAAACTCCAAAATTCTACAGGCTAGCATTAATAACCTAGTTCGGCTCTATTGTTCCCTCCGTACCTATTAGATAGATAAGGTTGCAGATTCTGTAACCAATTTCAAGTTTGCCAATATAGAATGTGTTAGTGTTAGTGTTAACTGGTGCATACTTACCAGGTGGCAACTTCGAGATCTAGTAAATGGTTGGTGAAAAATATCAATATAATGAATTTCCATGAGAATATAATTTATTATCGCCCGTTGAACAGAAAATGTTCAACTATTTTGGGCCATTAGCCAAAAAACTCAACACCACTTCGGAATGAAGCCAATTCGGTATTGTTTCATACGCACAATTTATGATTTTGCATCCGTGAATGACCGGATTCGGTTATCAGATTTCGTTGGAAGCACTGGTCATGGCTCTGACGTCGAACGAACTCCTATTAAATAGGAGTTCGTAGTAAAATTTTTACTACCAGATAGTGTTTCGATGGGCTGGATATTGTTATGACGCTCTCAGAATTCATAAGAAAATAAAATGAATTGAAGATTAGACAAAATAACAATAAGTGGTGTCTAATCACTCGATTATAATAGCAATAGTGGAGACGTTGTCACCCGAGATGAGAGTTGAGCGAGAAGTTGAGTTTGAAATGGTATCAACTGCACTTCCTCTTAAATACTCCTAGGAATGTACTCATTTAGCTGATTAGTGGACGAATAGAATGAATTGAATATTTTATATCCTTAATTTATTAATAACCTGTACGTGTGATCCGTACTATTTACTTAGGTAACTAGGTTATAGATGTTCTATTGACTCATGGAGGCAGCATTGTCATGATGCGGTCACCAAGCAGATAGCAGATGCCATCTAGCGACTGCGATGTAGAGAGGGAGAGATTGTATCACATGCCAAGAAAAACCAAAACATTTCCCTAGTGGGTGTGGCACATAGCTTCCTCGTATCCATAACCCGATTGTACAGGGGACCATATACCATCATAGGGGAACATCCCCGATTTCCACAGGAGACCACATCTACACGCCAATCCACCCAATCCATGAGAATTTCATCGAAATCGGGCGAGAAATGTAGAAGTTATGGCTGTGGCAAGGATTTCATTTTTGCGATTGCGCAGCGGCTACTATCAGTCCAGGGGTGATGATTTTCATACGGGGCCATCTACACGCCCACCCGCACAATCCCTGAAAATTTAATCGAAATCGGATGAGAAATGTAAAAGTTTTGGCTGTGGAAAGAATTTCATGACAGACAGACACACAGACACGGGACGAAAATTGTTCAACGAAGGTCTGAAACGAGAGTGGAAATTTTGGTTTTGGAGAACTTTTTTTCGAACTTGAAAAGTGAAAACAATGCTTCCGCTACCTCGGTAGACTCGGAAGCAGAAAGATAGTTGAACATATTGTTTATTCCATAAAGTACAACATTGTAACTCAATAAAATTTTAATAAATTGATTTAAAAAATCTTGAAATGATTTCAAAATTTTTAAATTTGGCATGATAAATATTACATTTTGTGAAAAAAAATCATGAATTTGGTGAGGATAATCTTAAATTTAATTTGACAAATCTTAAATTGGGTATAAAAATCTCAAATTTAGTATATAAAATCATAAAGTTGGTTATAAAATCTTAAAATTGGTATAAAAATCTTAAACTTGGTATTTAAACTTTTAAGTTGGTTCAAAAAATCTTAAATTTGGTGCACAAATTTTGAATTTGGTATGATAAATCTTGAATTTGATATTGTAAGCCTGTTGTTGCAAACCGAATGCCAGTGATGAGAACGAGTTCTACCGCTGCCAACAATTTGCAAGCCAGATACTCACGTGCTAACGACAGGGAAGGGAATAAAATTCCTATCTATGTCATTAACCCGTGTGCGACTGTGTCGATGAGTTCTGTGGGGGAGAAAAACAATTACCAAAACACTTATTACTAGGTTGAAATTAAGGGTGTTTATAATTACCTGTGGCGAGGCGCAAATCAATTTAGAAGTTCCGTAGTGAAGTTGTGTCGAAATCGTGACGGCCTGAAGGGCGCATAAATTAACCACGGATCACCAGTGTGTCCGGCCTGAGGGGCGTAAATGATGTTTCCTGAAGGGAATTTGCAAACTTGAGGTGTGTCACGCACGTTCCTCGATTGTGTTACCTGAACCAGGGAGAAGTTGAAAGAAAAGCAGCAAATACAACTAACAGCTTAGTTTTATTAATAGGAACAGTTCAATATTTTGTAAACGTTACAGCCTGAAGGGCGACTCAGTGGTGACACATTCGTGACATGTTCAAAAGTATAATGGTTTCGTTCAAAGTTCCATGCGTTTTCAATACATTCAATATTCCAAATCTCGTTAATCAGTTTCCAATATCCAAGTCAAAAATCCAAATGAGGCAGTTCAGTTCAAGTATAAAGTATATCGTATAGTTTAAGATTTATTCTAAGCACCGCACTACTTTGGCCAAAGATGTTACTAAAGTATGGTTGGTTCGTGCACTTACGCGGACAGGGCCCTGAGGAAATCTGCCGGTCAGTGGAGTATGATGAAGGTCGGGATCCTCTGTAGCTCGAGGTCGTTGCAGGGATTCGCGACTTGATAAGGGTTGTCGACTTCGTGGTTGAATCGTGCGCACAAGGTAGACAAGGGGGGGGTAGACAGAATCGGATCGTGGGGTCGAGCGCGCTGCGACCGAAACTGTTGACGGTTGGTAGGGGAGTGAGGCGACGCCGCCAACGCTTGTCTGGAAATTCCGTTGTAGCTCCCCACCCCTCCACTGAGGTGTTGTGCGTGGAGGTCTCTGATTGGCTGCGTCGAGATGTCAGCTGGTCTCGCTCTTCTGGGGAGTTGGGACGCCGAGATGGAGGTGGCGTCCCTCTGTTCTATGGGCTTCAGGAGGGAAGCTAAATTTAGCTCAGCTCCGCTACTGAATTTGGTGATGATTCAGTGAGCGGCAGCTCACACCCCCCCTCCCTCCGGAAGCCAGTGTCGTCGAAGATGACACTGGGTATCGGGAGTGGAAGGGAAGGGTGCGCCCTCCTGAGCTCGAGCTCGTACTGCTGCCTTCTGCAGCCTCGGCAGGCGGTGGGGTTGCGGCGGAGGTCGTTGTGAGCGCAGGCAGGGAGGTGTTTGCCTTGGCGGTGGAGCGTGATCAGGCGCTGCCAGAATTCCTTGCACGCGGGGCAGCGAAAGGTGTAGAGCTTCGCTACGGTCCGCGTGCATACAGGACATTCTGGCTTCCGCTTCCTCGCAACCCTCAACAGGATCTTGGGCAGCTCCTTCTTTCCCTTGACGTCTTCTAGGACGACCTGAGGCTCACGGATGGGCGTGGGCAGGAAGTCCGGTGCCGGGCTTGAGTTTGGGGAAGAGGTGAGCCGCCGTCGACCACGAGTCGGTCGTGACTGGACCAGAGACTCGGGCGACGACTCACTTTCCCCATACGGCACGTTGAGTGGCTCCGGCGTGGCCGGGTCGGAGTGGACCAACGCCGTACCAGCTCCTACAGTCCTCGCCGCAGGTGGCTCTGCGGAGGTCTGGACGGGTGCCTCAGACTCTTCAGTCCTCGCCGCAGGTGGCTCTGCAGCAGTCTGTGCCTTGGCCCTCTCCAAGTCGGCCAAAGCGGCATTCCTCTCTCGTACGAGCTCCTCTCGATCCTTCAACCACTGGTCCCTGCAATTCCGTAGGAAGTCGCGTTCCTGCTGGATCCTTTGGTAGACAGGAATCCATTTGGCTACCTCCAAGGTTTTCAGGAGTGCAGCTCGTCCGTTGTACTGACGCACAGTCTCAGTATCGCCTCCCATCGCGAAGCGAATGAAGTTGGCGAGACTTTCGAGATGGTCTTGGGGGTCGGGGTCAGGTTCGGGGGTTCCCACGAAGCCGCTCTGCTGGTCGTCCAGTTGAAGACTGATGGCTTCCACGCAGTTCCGCATGTGGATGACTAACGGGTCTGGTGCGGTGGGTCCCTCCAGAACTTTCGCCTCTAACTGCTTTTGCGACATCCTACAACAACAGAGAAAAAGAACCCTATGTGACATCCTGCCTAGAAAAAGTGACAAAATGAATTTACTGGATTTTCATGCAATTTTGGTACTTCAAAATTTTGACTGGCCTAAGTAGGGCCGTGAGAGAATAAATCGTGTTGATCTGAAGGATCCAAGGTAAGTCGGGTGATCTGAAGGATCCAAGGTAAGTCGGGTGATCTGAAGGATCCAAGGTAAGTCGTTTGTCAGTCCATGTCGTGTGTATGTCCCTAAGAGTTAGTCAGTTTGTCGTTTACCTAAGTGGAGTTGTCGGTAATTTACATTAGACTCCCTTTTTCTTAGAGTATAGCGTGCAGGAGTTTCAGGTTCATCTCCCTTTGGGCGTTTGCGTGGTGGATCGTTTTCTGCGTCCTTAAACTCTTCTTCTTCGGAGTCAGTTTCATGGTGAGAGGTGTCGTACCGATGTTCTGGTTGATCGTGACGATTTCGTGTGATGTCGTGACGATCATGCGCATTATCGTGGCGATCATGTGCGTTGTCGTGGCGATCACGTGCGTTGTCGTTGCGATCTCGTGCGTTGTCGTGGCGATCTTGTGCCTCCCGAGCGCAGAGATCCTTCTGGCGATCGTGTGCACAGGTCATCTGGGTTTCAGAAGAGCGATCAAAATGGTGATCCGCGTCTCTGAGATGGTCCGTGCCCACTGAGTCGTTCAGTCGGGTCGATGTTCTTCGAGAGGTCCCTTCCAGTGCGTGTGCCTCGGCTGGTGGTGTTCCGACGTGCGCGCTGGTTGACGGAGATGTAGGCATTTCCACTTTAACTCGTGTTTCCCATTCATATTCTTCTAATATGTCCTTCCTTTCTGTTTCAGGTACTTCTTCTACTGGTGCTGGAGTCGTCGTCTCGTGCGGGGTTGGTTTAATGTCAACAGGGTCGATGAATGTCTCGTCGGGAACGCCTAATACAAAGGCTGGTTTTAGTCGGTTGATGTGTACTGTCTGTGTCCGTATGTCGGGTAAATCCCGAATCTCATACGTGACGTCGGACAGTTTTCGCAATATTATCCAGGGTCCAGACCACGGACTCCAGAACTTTTTCACGATTCCGGTAGGTGGCTGAACTTCCTTCAAATAGACCGCGTCTCCTGTCGCGAACGATCGTAATGATCTTCGGGCGTTGATGGCGTCACTTCGTCTTTTCCATGCTTCGTGAAGACACTGTTGGGTCGCCTCACGAGCGGTTCGTAGGTTCTTCATAAGCGTGGTTTCGTCAGCACGGGGTTTTAATCCCTGCAAGGTCTCGTTGGGAAGTCGTATTTCACGTCCGAATGTCAGAAAGTTTGGTGAAAATCCGGTACTCTTGTGTGGAGCTGATCGGTACGCCGCAAGAGCTATGGGAAGCATAGTCTCCCAATCCTTCGTTTTCTTCGTGATCTTTGCTAGGATGTTGGTTAGCGTGCGGTGAAACCGTTCACATACTCCATTGCTTTCTGGGTGATAGGCGGTGGTAAACACTTGCCTAATACCCCATGTTTCACACAAGGCTCGAGTCGATCCGGCCGTGAATGCAGTTCCTCGATCGGAAACCAATCGTTCGGGAACACCATGTACCCGGATGTATCGGTTCGCCAGATTTCTTGCCACCGTTGAGGCTGTGCAGTCGGTCGTGATGTAGGCTTCTGCGTATTTGGTAAAATGGTCTACGACAGTCAGTAAGTATTTCGTCGAGGCTCCAGTAGAAATTGGTCCCACAAAGTCGATCCCAACTATTTGGCCGGGTCGCTCGGGGAGAAGTGGTTTTTGTATCGGGTTCTTGAGGTTAGGCGGTGTGTTTCGGCGGAGACATGCTTCGCATCGTCGAACGTTTTCACGTACATCCTTGGACAATCCGGGCCAAATTCCCAGTTTCCGAACATGCTTTTCTGTAACTTCCGCACCGGGATGTCCAGCCCACTCGTTCTTGTGACAACGGTCGATTAACCACTCGCGGAGCGAGCTCGGAACGAGCGGCACCCACTCGTGACGTCCATCGTGACGAACTTGAGTTTCCCAAACTCCATTGGTGTTGCGTAAGTTTTCTTGTTGTCGGTTCAGGACAAGGGTTTGGACCCAGGTATCCAAATTCTGTGCCGCGATCATCAATTCGCGTGGAAATTCGAGTGTTATGACGGCAATATCTCCCCGACTTAGTCCGTCTGCGTGTCCCATTTGTGATCCGGGACGGTATCTTGCTACGAAATCATATTCAGCCAACCGCAGGATCCAGCGGCCGATGCGTGAGGTAGGGTCGCGGAGGTGCATGGCGGCGGTGAGAGCCATATGATCCGTTTGAAGTTCAAATGTTTGTCCGAGTAAATATTCTTGAAAGTGGCGGACGGCCCATACAACTGCGAGGAGTTCCCGTTCCGTGACTGAGTATCTTGTTTCCGCACCGCTTAATTTTCTACTTGCGTAGGCCACGGGCCTCTCTTCCCCATCAAAATTTTGTGAGAGGACGGCCCCCAAAGCGGAGCCGGATGCGTCGGTTGCAAGAATGAAGGGTTTTGTCAGGTCAGGGTACGCTAAGACGGGCTCGGCGGTCAACTTGCCCTTGAGCTCGTCGAAGGCCTTTTGTTGTCGGTCAGTCCACTCGAAGGGTGCGTCTTTCTTGAGCAGGTCAGTTATGGGGACCACTATTTCCGAATACTTCGGGATGAAGCGACGGTAAAAACCGGCAAGTCCCAGGAACGACTGTAATTTGAGCTTCGAGGTAGGTACAGGGAATTGTTTGATGGCGCTTATCTTTTCGGGTTCGGTCAAGATTCCGTCAGGTGTAATACGGTGACCTAAAAATCGAACCTCATTCTTTAGGAACTCGCACTTAGCGAGGTTCACCTGTAATCTCGCTTCGGTCAGTCGGTCGAAGACCTGTACCAATTTTTCCAGATGTTCCTCTCGTGTCGCAGAAAAGATTATCACATCGTCTAAATAGACGAGGCAATTATTACCCAAAACGCCGTCAAGAGTGTCATTCATGACGCGCTGAAATGTTGCCGGTGCGTTTTTCAATCCGAATGGCATCTTCTCGTATTCAAAATGACGTCCGAGAACCGAAAAAGCCGTCTTTTCCTTCGAATCTGGGTGTACCGGAATCTGGTGGTACCCAGATATCAGATCGATGGTTGAGAACCAGCGGCATCGTCCGAGCATCGAGAGCGTTTCCTGCAAACGTGGGAGGGGGTAGGCATCTCCTTTAGTGATTTTGTTTAACTGACGAAAGTCTGTGCAAAAACGCCAAAGTTGTTTCTCCCCCGGCGGTGTCTTCTTCTTCACTAAGAGGACTGGTGCGCACCACGGGCTAGTTGACGCGCTGATGACTCCTGACGACAACATATCTTTTATCTGGGTTTCGACGACTTCTCGTAATGCGTGCGGAACTGGATAAGGCTTTTGTTGGGCAACAGTGGGTTGCGTAGTGATAATTTCGTGCGAAACGTTGAGGCTACATCCTTCTCCCGTAGGAGGGTTGAACAGATCCTTAAATCGGCTCAGCACCTCCCTCGTTGGTTCAGCGTCTGCTTCATCGAGGTGTTGTAGCTTGTTATTGAGGACTGATTCAAATTCGGGTAGGGGTGGGTCCCATTGGTCCGTGGGTAATTCTTCCCACTCTTCTTCATCACTTGCTTCTTGAATTACATTGATATGACCCCTGTTTTCATAGTTTTGACCAATTTGTAAAGTTTCGCTCATCAGTTCCATGGTGGGTGTTTGGAGCGTCTTCCTGAGTAGTTCAAGGGGTGTAGTAGTACGACAGATGGATGTGTCGATTGGTGTGTCGACATCGTGCGACGACGTGTCGATGGGTGTGTCGATATCGTGTGACGTCATGTCGATGGGTGTGTCGATATCGTGTGACGTCATGTCGACGGGTGTGTCGATACCGTGTGACGACGTGTCGATGGGTGTGTCGATACCGTGTGACGTCATGTCGACGGGTGTGTCGATACCGTGTGACGTCATGTCGACGGGTGTGTCGATACCGTATGACGTCATGTCGACGGGTGTGTCGATACCATGTGACGACGTGTCGACGGGTGTGTCGATACCATGTGACGATGTGACGACGGGTGTGTCGATACCATGCGATGACGTGACGACGGATATGTCGATACCATGCGATGACGTGATGTCGGGTATGTCGACGGGTGTGTCGATGGGCGTTGTAGTTCCACCGAAATGTCGAGTCCAAAACTTCAATCCACCCGATCCGTTGTTTGGCGTGCTGGAGGTAGTTGGGACGTGTGGTGTGTCGATCGCTACTTCGAAGGTAGGGCGATCACATTCAATCGTGTTGAAGGTGGCTGTTGCTACCGAAGAGGTACTAGGGAGGGGTGTGTCTGTGTCGTGTTCAAATCTACGATCAGCAAACAACCCGGTTTCCCGCCCCTCCGGTCGCAACACCACCCCCACATTGTAGGGCTCGTCGATCATGTCGACGGGGGTGTATGGTCGAATGGGTCCCTCTGGTGTGTGGTACTTCATTTCGGGTCCCGTGGTGAATGTGATTGGAACCCTTCGCAAAACATCAAGTCCCAGCAAGTCCAATGTGGCACTCTTCCGTGAGAAAACGAGGAAAGTGTGTTCAAAAGAACACCCCCCGATTCGTGTGTGCAGGCGTTGTTCTCCCGCGAAGTGCAATGGCATACCGTCGGCCCCCCATGCGATCGTGCGCGTGGGAAGGAGTTTTACCCCCTTCACAGGCGTTGACAAGACCGACAGGCTAGCTCCCGTGTCGACTGTCATATATCGTTCTTCGGGGCCCAAACCGACAGTGATCTTCATCGTGCGCGTCATTGGGACTTCTATTGCGGGAATGTGTGCATCTTCGTTGGGCTTCTTGTAGCGAGCTACCTCCATCGTGTGCGCAGGTGCCATGGCGGGTTGGGATACGGGTAGGAGTCTCTTCTTCTTCAGACAGTCGGCCTCCAAATGTTCCCTCATCCCGCAAAAGTCACAAAAGATCGTTTTGTGTGGGCTGAATGGGCAACTCACGGGAAAATGGTTCCGATCGGCACAGAACATGCATGGGTAGCGCGGGATAGGTTTATCCTCGTTCGTGTGTTCGTTCGGTCTATCCCGGCGGCGTTCTTCGTCCTTGTGTCGGTTGTATCGGGGTGCGTGGTCGTCCTTTCGGGGGCACCTGGCGGCGAAATGTTCGTGGCTACCACAATTATAGCATCTTCTATCATTTGTGACGGCCGCCAAGTCCCATCTCTCTTCTATGTCTGTCGTGTCGTCTAGCGTTTCTTCAAGCTCCTCGGCTTTACTGAGCGCATCCTGAATGCAACGGGGTCGATTCGTGAGTAGTAGTGCGCTGATGTTCTTCCCTATCCCGCGTATGAATGCGTTCAGGGTCTTCCTCTCAACCCAATCGTTCCGATCGTGGCGGTGTAAGCGCGCCCCCTCTTCCACTACGGCGCAGCGGGCTAAGCCGCGTACACGATCCGCGAACTGGCGCAGGGTCTCGGATGCGTTCCGTTTGACGGTCCATAACAGAGCGGCAGCGTGTTGGGGGTTTTCCTTTTGAAACCACCTCAGCATGTCGTCCCTTACGGTTTCGTACACGTTATCAACATCCGGTGTATCGTCCCGGTCTATCAAGAATTGCTTAGCTACCCCGCGGGCTTTCGTGCGGAGGAGTCTGTACCGCTGTGGCGACGTTAGACCTGTCGTGATTGTGTCAAAATTGGCAAAAAATGAGACTACATTTAGGGCACCTAGAGCATCTGGGTCCCAAGGTTCTATCTCGAGGAATACCGAGCGCGGTATGTCCTCCCTGTCATGTTCGTGCGTTACTGTGTTGAACCTCTGAAGGAGTATATTCATCTCCCTCATGGTCTGCGTCATGGTCTCTACCGCCTCCGTGCCGGAGGACGAATGTGTTCCAGCCCCCCGTTCACTGGCACCGGAGAGGTTCAATGACATCGTGGCGAGTTTGTGTCTACTCTGGTAGCTGTGTGTAAATTAACCTAGACTACCACTTAGGCAGAAAAGTCAGTAACGTGTGTCGTGTCGAATGTGTGTTGAAGTTAAGGTATACTACGAGAAGAGAAGTCTCCTCGTGTTGATCAAGGCTGAAGGCGAATATGGCGAATCTGTGTCACTTTTCCTGTAATTACAAAAGTTGGATGCACATCCTACCTAGTTTTACTTTTCTGGTTCAGGTAACGTGTTTTGGTAGACTCTACGTTAAATGTTGAACTCGTGTCGACAACAGACCTACTTCGTTTTTGGGTTCGTGTAAGCCGAACTCACAAGAAATCCCACCGCTGCCACCAATTTGTAAGCCTGTTGTTGCAAACCGAATGCCAGTGATGAGAACGAGTTCTACCGCTGCCAACAATTTGCAAGCCAGATACTCACGTGCTAACGACAGGGAAGGGAATAAAATTCCTATCTATGTCATTAACCCGTGTGCGACTGTGTCGATGAGTTCTGTGGGGGAGAAAAACAATTACCAAAACACTTATTACTAGGTTGAAATTAAGGGTGTTTATAATTACCTGTGGCGAGGCGCAAATCAATTTAGAAGTTCCGTAGTGAAGTTGTGTCGAAATCGTGACGGCCTGAAGGGCGCATAAATTAACCACGGATCACCAGTGTGTCCGGCCTGAGGGGCGTAAATGATGTTTCCTGAAGGGAATTTGCAAACTTGAGGTGTGTCACGCACGTTCCTCGATTGTGTTACCTGAACCAGGGAGAAGTTGAAAGAAAAGCAGCAAATACAACTAACAGCTTAGTTTTATTAATAGGAACAGTTCAATATTTTGTAAACGTTACAGCCTGAAGGGCGACTCAGTGGTGACACATTCGTGACATGTTCAAAAGTATAATGGTTTCGTTCAAAGTTCCATGCGTTTTCAATACATTCAATATTCCAAATCTCGTTAATCAGTTTCCAATATCCAAGTCAAAAATCCAAATGAGGCAGTTCAGTTCAAGTATAAAGTATATCGTATAGTTTAAGATTTATTCTAAGCACCGCACTACTTTGGCCAAAGATGTTACTAAAGTATGGTTGGTTCGTGCACTTACGCGGACAGGGCCCTGAGGAAATCTGCCGGTCAGTGGAGTATGATGAAGGTCGGGATCCTCTGTAGCTCGAGGTCGTTGCAGGGATTCGCGACTTGATAAGGGTTGTCGACTTCGTGGTTGAATCGTGCGCACAAGGTAGACAAGGGGGGGGTAGACAGAATCGGATCGTGGGGTCGAGCGCGCTGCGACCGAAACTGTTGACGGTTGGTAGGGGAGTGAGGCGACGCCGCCAACGCTTGTCTGGAAATTCCGTTGTAGCTCCCCACCCCTCCACTGAGGTGTTGTGCGTGGAGGTCTCTGATTGGCTGCGTCGAGATGTCAGCTGGTCTCGCTCTTCTGGGGAGTTGGGACGCCGAGATGGAGGTGGCGTCCCTCTGTTCTATGGGCTTCAGGAGGGAAGCTAAATTTAGCTCAGCTCCGCTACTGAATTTGGTGATGATTCAGTGAGCGGCAGCTCACAATATGAAAACTCTTCTTGGTTACTTGGTTTGAAAAATCTTGAATTTGGTATGGGAAATCTTGAACTTGGTTTGAAAATTTTTGAATATGGTTTAGAATATCTTAGATTTGGTAAGATACTTAAATCTTAAATTTTGTATGAAAAATCTTGAGTTTGGTTAAAAATAACTTGACTTAGATTTGGAAAGTATGAATTTTGGAATAAAAAATGTTGAATTTGGTATGGAAAATCTTAAATCCGGTATGAAAAACGCTACAAATTATTACACAATGGTTTATTATTTTTCTACAGATCACTCATCTGCAAAGCCACCAACCATCCACCATGAAGAAAAACATCGATCGCATTTCGGTCAGCTAAAATTTGAACGGAGATTAGGCCTCTTTTGCGATTCACACTCGTGTTTCTGATTTATCGTACGTCCAAACTTTAAATTCTCGTAGGGAGCGAACGATTTGTCCTTCAGAGCTCCGCGTGGTCTCAAAAAATTCTAAAACGCTGCAAATCATTGCTCAAAGGTTTATTATTTTCTGTATAGATCACCCTTCTGTATGGATCACTGGTTCTCCATCAATAGCACCTACCACCATCTGTATTCTCCCTTGACCTTCCCTCTCAAATTTCAGCTTCCTGCGTTCAATAGGATTGAAATTGGCTTCGGAGCTCACTCAGCTGATCAGTGTTCTTCCAGGCGTCTCCAGCATTCGAGAAGATCTTCTTCACTCTCCAGATCACTGATCAGCTGAGTGAGCTCCGAAGCCATTTTTAATCTTATTGTATGTACCTTGAAACGCGAAACATAAAATTTTTGGTTTGCTTTGAGCAATGGCTACGGAGCTCACTCAGCTGATCAGTGATCTGAGGAGTGAAGAAGATCTCCTCGAATGCTGGAGACGCCTGGAAGAGCACTTCCATTCAATAGGATTGAAAATGGCTTTGGAGCTCACTCAGCTGATCAGTGATCTGAGGAGTGAAGAAGATCTCCTCGAATGCTGGAGACGCCTGGAAGAGCACTTTCATTCAATAGGATTGAAAATGGCTTCGGAGCTCACTCAGCTGATCAGTGATCTGAAGAGTGAAGAAGCCTTTTAGCAATGATTTGCAGCGTTTTTTACCCACCAACATTTTTTTTACCTACCAACTTTTTTTTACCTACCAGCTAGGTACTACCTACCACACCATACTGGCTTCACACCTTCACAATCAAGTTTATTAGAAAGAACTAAACGCTTCACACTCGATTGGAAAAATAGAAAGCTTCATATGGAAATTTGATTACCGGTTACGCAGAAGGCAAAACTGTATACAAATCGGAGAAATGAACAGCGATCGCATTTTAGTCCGATAAAATTTGAATGGAGATTAGATCTCTTTTGCGATTCACACTCATGATTCTGTTTTATCGAAGGAAAACCTTCAAGTACTCGTAGGGACCGAACGGTTTGTCCTACAGAGCTCCGGGTGGTCTCAAAAATTTTTAAAAATTCAATACTATTTAAAATTGGTGAAAAAACGATACCTTTATTTCGAGAGTTTTCGAGCTAGGGCACTCTTGAAAATTTCAACCCTTAATTTTCACCCCTTAGAAGTGACCTACATCAACCAAAAGCTTCGCGGCACAACTAGACCCCAAACGGAGCCCATATAACAAATTTCAACCAAATCGGTCCAGTGTTGCTAAGAAAAGTGCCGCGTACGGCGGACGGCGTACGGCGTACGGCGGACGGACGGAAATTTTTGGTTTATTATTTTCAATAATAAGCCTTTGGAATCGAGCAAGAAAAAAAAATTTTTAACCCCCCCTCAAAATTTGATGTTTCACGTTTCAAGGTACGTAGAATACGAAAATCGAATAAAAAAATTTCCGTCCGTCCGCCGTACGCCGTACGCCGTACGCGGCACTTTTCTTAGCAACACTGGACCGATTTGGTTCAAATTTGGTATATGGGCTCCGTTTGGGGTCTAGTTGTGCCGCGAAGCTTTTGGTTAATGTAGGTCACTTCTAAGGGGTGAAAATTAAGGGTTGAAATTTTCAAGAGTGCCCTAGCTCGAAAACTCTCGAAATAAAGATATCGTTTTTTCACCAAGTTTAAATAGTATTGAATTTTTAAAAATTTTTGAGACCACCCGGAGCTCTGTAGGACAAACCGTTCGGTCCCTACGAGTATTTGAAGGTTTTCCTTCGATAAAACAGAATCATGAGTGTGAATCGCAAAAGAGGTCTAATCGCCGTTCAAATTTTATCGGACTAAAATGCGATCGCTGTTCATTTCTCCGATTTGTATACAGTTTTGCCTTCTGCGTAACCAGTAATCAAATTTCCATATGAAGCTTTCTATTTTTCCAATCGAGTGTGAAGCGTTTAGTTCTTTCTAATAAACTTGATTGTGAAGGTGTGAAGCCAGTATGGTGTGGTAGGTAGTACCTAGTTGGTAGGTAAAAAAAAGTTGGTAGGTAAAAAAAATTTTGGTGGGTAAAAAACGCTGCAAATCATTGCTAAAAGGCTTCTTCACCCTTCAGATCACTGATCAGCTGAGTGAGCTCCGAAGCCATTTTCAATCCTATTGAATGGAAGTGCTCTTCCAGGCGTCTCCAGCATTCGAGGAGATCTTCTTCACTCCTCAGATCACTGATCAGCTGAGTGAGCTCCAAAGCCATTTTCAATCCTATTGAATGGAAGTGCTCTTCCAGGCGTCTCCAGCATTCGAGGAGATCTTCTTCACTCCTCAGATCACTGATCAGCTGAGTGAGCTCCGTAGCCATTGCTCAAAGCAAACCAAAAATTTTATGTTTCGCGTTTCAAGGTACATACAATAAGATTAAAAATGGCTTCGGAGCTCACTCAGCTGATCAGTGATCTGGAGAGTGAAGAAGATCTTCTCGAATGCTGGAGACGCCTGGAAGAACACTGATCAGCTGAGTGAGCTCCGAAGCCATTTTCAATCCTATTGAATGGAAGTGCTCTTCCAGGCGTCTCCAGCATTCGAGGAGATCTTCTTCACTCCTCAGATCACTGATCAGCTGAGTGAGCTCCAAAGCCATTTTCAATCCTATTGAATGGAAGTGCTCTTCCAGGCGTCTCCAGCATTCGAGGAGATCTTCTTCACTCCTCAGATCACTGATCAGCTGAGTGAGCTCCGTAGCCATTGCTCAAAGCAAACCAAAAATTTTATGTTTCGCGTTTCAAGGTACATACAATAAGATTAAAAATGGCTTCGGAGCTCACTCAGCTGATCAGTGATCTGGAGAGTGAAGAAGATCTTCTCGAATGCTGGAGACGCCTGGAAGAACACTGATCAGCTGAGTGAGCTCCGAAGCCAATTTCAATCCTATTGAACGCAGGAAGCTGAAATTTGAGAGGGAAGGTCAAGGGAGAATACAGATGGTGGTATGTGCTATTGATGGAGAATCAGTGATCCATACAGAAGGGTGATCTATACAGAAAATAATAAACCTTTGAGCAATGATTTGCAGCGTTTTTATTCGATTTTCGTATTCTACGTACCTTGAAACGTAAAACATCAGATTTTGAGGGGGGGTTAAAAATTTTTTTTTCTTGCTCGATTCCAAAGGCTTATTATTGAAAATAATAAACCAAAATTGTATAGTGTTATGACGGCGTGTCGGCGTGTGAAGACGATCGGCTTCACGCAGGTTCGTAGTTTGATTGGCTCCTACTCAACGAAGACAAAGGACGGGACAACACTCGATGCACGGCGTGGGTTACCGCAGACCGTGAGCAAGAGTGTTCGGAGACTTCAGCTAGGATACATCCCTAGGCGCGATTGCTCGCCGACCATGGGAGTGCACCACATTTACCTAGGCCTAGTTGGGGCAGACGACTAGTAGGGTAAATGGAAGCAGAAGCCGGCGCGATGAGCTTTATCGCATACCGAGACCTTGTAGATTGCAGAGAGGGCGAGGTAGAGCGAGAAATAAACAAGTCGAGTTTTCGAAGACGAATGCATAAAGGGGAAGCCCTGAGTCCTCCTTTTATATGGACTTGAACAAGGTAAGGAGAGGGTGGAAAAAGGTGACGTCAAGTGACGTCACTGTCCCCCGTACCTCACCTTACCTACCTTGCATGGTGAGTCACTCAGGGTTTCCCTCGACCTTTATTGGAGAACTACACAGTTAAAAGTATGAGTCATTACATAGGTCCCCCAGTTCGTACAATAAAGATAAAATATTAAAATATTACGACAAGAATCGTTAAGGAACAATATAGCATCGTGGTAGATAGAATTCAACAGAATGTGTTAATGAACAAAAATAACATAAATTTGAATCAAATCGAGCGTAGACGAGAAGTCTTGAACTGATGCGAAGACGCGGAGGCGGGTGATAGCGTCGTCTTGAACGGTGAAGACAAGCGCGCCGAACGTAGGGGAGCCACGCTGTCTGGAGCTATAGCGTGAGGCCCAGTGGGGTCTCGTCGGTAGGCTCCGACGCATTCTCCTTCTGGAGAATGTAAGTTCAAGTAGTGAAAATTGCCTGGACCGAAGTTTGGACAATCTCGCTCGGGCTTGACGCCCTTTACGACGGCGAGGCTTCGGCCCAGGTCTTGTTTGAGAGGAATCAGAGGATGGGTTTGTTTTGGAAAGGTTTTGAGTAATCATGGAAATTTCGTGGTTTATTTTATGGTGAAGTCCTTGGACGTATTGCGGGACGTATGGCTCGTGCACATTGTTCTTTCGGGCGTTGTAAAACTCGATGATAATATTTGCCCTTTTCTTGAACGTTGGAAGGCTTATGCGTTGAGTTTTCCATGTAATATTGTTTCGGGGCAGGCTGATACGCTTAATCGTCGTATAGCCCGCTGTAGTCGTGGCCGAGAAGGATGGAGGTCGGCGACGAATGATCCTCTTCGGGTTTCCGATGTCATGCGCCTCGTAGTACATCTGCGTACGAGAGGGGCGTCGGCTGATTTGTTTTGCAGCTTGAGTTTGTAGGGGCCTCGTCGGCCTTTGTGAATGCTGGTTTTCGTACTTCCGAGCTTTTGGAGGAAGCGGAGGATCTTCGATTTGCTGTCTGTCGGTTTGTAACTGCGCGCATGCAGTTTTCGGGCGGAAAATCTCCGCGAGCTCTTGTGCTGTGAAGAGGAGGTTCATTGCTGGGCGAGAGGCAGTCGTCGAATGATTCGACTTCCGTTGTGTTGGGAGGTACCTCAGGTAAGCCGGGTCCCGTCGAGGTGGGGGTAAAGCCGAAAGCCGGCCGACACCTACTGAGTGAAACGGTCACCCGAGACCCGTCGATGAGGAGCGTAGCCGTCCGATCTCCTTTGTTCACGACGTCGTATGGGCCGGAGTAGAGGGGGTTTAAGCCTTTTCGGAGACCCTCTTCTCGCAAAAACATTCTTTTTGCGTTTTGAAACGTAGTTGGGAAAACCCGAGGACGGTTGTCCGTTGAGGGTTTTGCCGGCGGTCGTGTGTATTCCGTCGGTTGAGGTGGAAATAGGTCAGCAGGGAGGCGGAGGGGTGCACGAAAAGTGCGTTCTGCGGCGCTGTAACCGTCCGAATATCGGATCGTAGTGCGAAGGCCCAATAATATTGTCGGAAGATCCTTAGACCATGATGGCGAAGAAGTAGCCGTTTGTAGGGCATTTTTCAAATCTCGATGCCATCGTTCGATTTTCCCGTTTGATTCGGGATGATAGGCCGTCGTACGATTTCGTTTAATGCCGAATTTTTTTAAGAATTCGGAGAACTCGGCACTTTCAAATTGCCTACCCTGGTCCGTGATTATTGTGAGCGGGCAGCCAAATCGTGCGATCCAGTTGTTAAGAATGCCGTTTATAACCGCCGTAGTAGTTATATTGCGAAGCGGAATGCATTCCGGCCAACTGGTGTGTCTGTCGATAAGGGTTAAGAGGTATTTATAACCCTGTGAATCAGGCAGAGGTCCTACTAAATCAACATTCACTTCTTCAAACGGAAGACAATCGTCAAATTCTGCTGGGCGGACTTAAGGGTGGCGAAATTCCTTGAATTTGGAACATTTAGGACATGCTTGGACGTATTCTCGTATTTCGGTATTCATGCGAGGCCAGAAAAGCTTCGACCGAATGAGATCTCGAGTCGCTCGTATTCCGGGATGACTGAAAGAGTGATAGTGCTCGATGAGTTTACGTCGTAGTTGTTTCGGAATAAACGGTCGGGGCATGTCCGATGACGTATCACACCACAGCGAAAGGTTGAGCGCAGGTACCTGGGTTTCTTCGAGGCGGCCGGTCGAAATGAGGTTGCGAAACTCCGATGATTCATCGCTTTGTTGACCAACAGATATTTCTTTTCCGGATGGAAAAGTTGTGAGCTCATGAAGTTCGAGAGAAGGTCGAGATAATGTGTCGGCGACTACGTTGGAGGTGCCAGGCGTATATCGTATATCGGTCGTGAATTGACTGATGAACTCCATCTGCCTAATACGACGAGGCGAGGCAGTTTTTCTGTCTTGATGGAGCGAGGTCGTGAGCGGTTTATGGTCGGTAATTATATGGAATGTACGTCCCTCAACGAAATCTCGGAAGTGTTTGACGCTTTCATAAATAGCGAGAAGCTCCTTGTCGAATGTGGAGTATTTCTGCTGCGCTGTTGTCAGTGTTTTAGAGAAAAATCCGAGAGGGGACGTCTTGTTATCGACCTCTTGCTGTAAAACCGCGCCAATTCCGACGTCCGAGGCATCGGTCGTAATTGATAGTCGCCCCTTCGGCGAGGGATGAGCTAGCGTAGTCGCATTTTGCAAATCGTTTTTGCATTTATTGAATGCGGATTTCATTTGTTCCGTCCATTCAATCGTGAGACGATCCTTCTTTTTGGAAGGTTGCGGAATAGCGTTAACTAACGGCTGTTGGTGCATGGCCGCGTTAGGGATATGCCGTCGGTAAAAATTTAACATTCCCAAAAACCTGCGTAGGTCGGTGACGGTAGTCGGAAGCGGGAACGTCGTGAGATTGTCGACCTTTTTAGGTACCGGTCGAATCCCATTTTCGTTTACAATATGACCGAGACAGGTCACTTCGTTTTTCGCAAGGACGCATTTTTCTTTGTTTACTGTGAGACCCTCAGCAGCGAAGACGTCGAGGACCGCTTTTACATGGCGTTCATGTTCCTTTATGTTTCGGGACGCGATTAAAACGTCATCTAAGAAACAAAAGACAAAGTCGAAGTCTCGAAGGATTTGGTCCATATATCGCTGCCATGACTGCGCAGCGTTTTTCAATCCGAAATTCATTTTGCGGTATTCGTATAACCCAAAGGGCGTTATAATCGCTGTTTTCGGAACGTCTTGAGGATTCACGTCGATATGATGAAACGCACGCGATATGTCGAGCGTGGAGAAAACCGTACATCCGTGGAGGTGAGACGAAAAATCTCGAAGATGCGGAACGGCGTATTGGTCTCCGACAGTGCGTTCGTTCAGTCGTCGATAATCACCGCAAAAACGCCAAGTACCATTAGGTTTAGGTACCGCATGAAGTGGACTCGCCCAAGGTGATTTCGAAGGTTGAATTATTCCGTCGTTGATGAGTTGCTTGAAATGTTCTTTCGTTTGACGGAGTTGCTCGGGGTGAAGACGTCTACTTTTCGCTGTGACAGGTGGACCTTTGGTTTCAATGAAATGCTTGACCGTGGAGAGATGCGACGAGGATCGAGGCTCCGGTTGGTATTTAGCGAGCATGTTGATGAAGGTCGGCGGAGTAGGTTCGGTAGTGACGCCGGAATTGACCGTGTTGACGTACCCTCGTATAGGTTTTTGCGAATTAGGGTTGAATAATGATCGATTTTTCAGGTCAACGTGTAAGCCAAAATATCCGAGAAAGTCAGCTCCGATAATGGGTCGTTTTACGTCCGCAACTACAAAAGTCCATTCGTATATCTCGTTTTGTAGATAAACCTTCGTTGTAAAATTACCATAGGTCGTTATGGCGGTGCCGTTCGCGGCGAAAAGTAGGTAGTCGGACGTTTTGTTCTTCCGGCGAACTAAAGAGTTCGGAAGAATTGAAATACTGGCCCCGTATCGATCAAAAAAGGTATATTATTCTTATGGCATTTGACGAAAAGACGGTTTGAAATGTCTTGGAAAGGGGCGCCCGCCTTGTAAACAGGCGGGCCCGCTAGTTTTCCTGCCATCGTACCTTTTTGAATGAACAAGGCTTTCTGCATTTGGTCGCCTTGTCACAGTATTTAAAGTGGTACCAGCACATACCTTTCTGTTGAATCGGAGATGGAGGTCGATTTTGCTGGTAGTTTCGTGCGGGGCTAGCGCGTCGTGGAGGCTGCTTCGTAGCTACTGCCTCGGTATTACAGTCCGGTTCGATTTGATGAACCGCTGCGGCGCTGCGGATTTCGTGCGTTGCATCGGCGATCGGCGCGAGGAATTCCAGTGATTTGTCCATCCACGGCGCTAGGGAGAGTTGGACCGTGACGGGTAGTGCCTCTATCCAAAACGCCTTCATAATATCGTTAGGCGTGAGGTCCCCCAGATGATGGCGCATTTGGCGGAGGAGCTGCGATGGTTTAAGGTCCCCCAGTGGACGGTGCTCGGTTAATGCCGTGATCCTCGCGTGCCGAGACGGCTCGAAAATTTCGATGAGCCGTTGTTTGAGGTCGTCGTATGGAGTCACAAGCTGGGCTTGTGTTAAATCCGCCGCTTGAACTGCAACATCGTAGGGCAGTAGAGGGATGGTCCGGGTGAAGCGAGCGCGCTGCGTATTTACATGCGCGCCGGTGAAAGCCGCGTCGAGCTGTATAAACCACAGCCGGGGATCCTCTCGGTAGAACGGCGGAAGCGTGAGCAGGATTGAGACCTTCGTGGCCTCGGCGAAGTCCGGTGCGGGCGGTGGTAGCGGTGGGTCCATAATCCTCGAGTTAGCTTCGTGTTGAATAGCGAACCAAAAACGTGCGGGGTCACCAATGTTATGACGGCGTGTCGGCGTGTGAAGACGATCGGCTTCACGCAGGTTCGTAGTTTGATTGGCTCCTACTCAACGAAGACAAAGGACGGGACAACACTCGATGCACGGCGTGGGTTACCGCAGACCGTGAGCAAGAGTGTTCGGAGACTTCAGCTAGGATACATCCCTAGGCGCGATTGCTCGCCGACCATGGGAGTGCACCACATTTACCTAGGCCTAGTTGGGGCAGACGACTAGTAGGGTAAATGGAAGCAGAAGCCGGCGCGATGAGCTTTATCGCATACCGAGACCTTGTAGATTGCAGAGAGGGCGAGGTAGAGCGAGAAATAAACAAGTCGAGTTTTCGAAGACGAATGCATAAAGGGGAAGCCCTGAGTCCTCCTTTTATATGGACTTGAACAAGGTAAGGAGAGGGTGGAAAAAGGTGACGTCAAGTGACGTCACTGTCCCCCGTACCTCACCTTACCTACCTTGCATGGTGAGTCACTCAGGGTTTCCCTCGACCTTTATTGGAGAACTACACAGTTAAAAGTATGAGTCATTACCAGAGACCTTCAAATGCCACATTGCCACGGCGCCACACTAAAATGCCACATTCGGCCCATTTTTCGGTAAAATGCCATATTTCGTTGATTTCTTTGAAAATGCCACATTTTGTGCCAGATTTCGCCTTATTTTACTAATACTTATTTTTACTAACGCCCGAGAACGCCGAGAAAAATATGACGAATGAATGTTTGCTAAAACCAGGTAAGATTAACTTATCATCACAGGTCAACGTGGGTCTTCGGCTGTTGTTAGGGTCTCATGTCCGTTCAAAAACAACTTTCCTGGATGTGGAAAAAAACGTGACCCTTTATAAGAAGTGGATTACTGGTGACAGCAATTTTGCCGTGGACGATGGGAAGATATTCCGCAAGCTGTGCACGAAATCGGTAAGTTTTTTATCAAGTTTTCCAACTTATCCAAGTATGTAGTTGTTACTACCTACGGTTAACTTTTCTCAAATTCATTGCATTGAAGCTAAAGCACGATTTTCGTTTTGAAGTCATTTCTTCACATCGAGTTTCACGTAATTTTTGATTGCCCTCCTCATCCAAGACCATCCTGTTTGTGCAAATCGGTCCTGTCTGCAGGCCCCCTGGCCCAAATCGTAAATCTACCACTGTAACCCAACATCATTATTCCATTTCCTCCCTGTTTCGAAGTCCCTATTCCGAAATACTGGTACTGATTGAACATATTTCTTGCATTTAATTTACAGTATGATTTTAAGAAGAAATGCCAATTCGACGTTCACAAGAAAAGTGATCTGCACCAGGCAAGGGTGAAAGCTCCGAGTACTGATCGGAAACAGCAGCAGCTCCTTAGAGACGTAGTGTCAATGGAAAAGCCAGAGGTCCAGGAATTTTCGAAATACGTCATCCTGGCTTTTCTTAAAGAGAGCATTCCCTTACACAAACTGGAGAACGGTCCACTGCGCGACATTTTCGACAAATACCGTGGCGTCAAATAGCCAAGCGTGAGCACTCTACGACGAATCGTACCTCAGCTGTGTGAAAAGGTAACCAACTTTCAATTACCATTGGAGCCATTGGATTAAGGATTAAAGCCAAGGTACAGGCCGTTCTGGACAGGATTTGTGGCTGGGAAGAAATGAAAAGTATAGCCGCGAATCTCGAAGGGAAGGAATCTTCTCTCAGGGAAGAGTGGGACGCTGAAGACGTCCTTGCAATCAAGTACGCGCCCGCGACTTCTTGTAGAGAGATCATTCTCTAAATTGAAAAATATCCTGAGCGACCGTCGTCTCAATTTATCCATGGATAACATAGCCGCCCACTTAAAATTGTTTTATAATTGAATTTAACATGTTGAAATACATGTAAGTTTGTTGGAAATACATGTAAATTTGTTGGAACTACATGTAAATAGTTGATATACATAATACAGTAGTTGATATGCTTTCAAGTTTCATGATTTAATGGTTTAACATCCCTTTTATGGTGGGGAGGGGGTGGAAAGTTGAAAAAAATAAATACCACATCAGCTGAAATAAATGCCACATTCGGCCACAATAAGTGCCACATTGCCACATTTTATAGTGCCACATTTTATAAAAATAAGTGCCACATTTTGAAGGTCTCTGGTCATTACATATAGTATCTTAAATTGAAGGAAAAACAATATCTTTATATCAAAATTTTTTGAGTTAGGGCGTATTCAAAATTTCAAAATTGATTTTGGAACCCTTAGAAGTGACCTACATCAACCAAAATCTTCGGGGCACAACTAGACCCCAAATGGAGCCTACATACCAAATTTCATCAAAATCGGTCAATGCTAAGTGGCAAAAGTGCCGCGAACGGCGTACGGACGGCCAAATTTTTATTCGATTTTTGGATTCTACGTACCTTGAAACGTAAACCATCAAATTTTGAGGGGGTGTTAAAGTTTTTTTTTTTTTTCTTGGTCGATTCCAAAGGTTCATTATTGAAAATAATAAACCAAAATCTATAATTTGATGTGAAAAATTTTTAAATTTGGAATGAAATATTTCGAGTTTGACTTGGAAATATCAAGAAGATAAAAGTTTGACGGGTGAGAACTAGCAATCAACCCTTGGGTACCGGCCGGGCGGACCCCAGGCCCGCTTTCCAGTACTTAAATTGTGCAATTACTCACTCGTTTTGAGTATCCCAAAAGATCGGGCTAGCTATGTGTCAAGCAACGATCGCGTGACCCGTGTTGAAGCTGCCAGTTTTAATCGCACCCAAGTGAGTCGTAATCACGTGTTGAAGTGAGAAAATCGTGGCTGCGGAATTCCGGTCACCCTGCACTTTTAGATAACCAGTAATTGCCGTTGTACTGCGGTTATAGTAATGATAAATAATAATATTATTCGTGTTATGATTAGCTACCATTGTTTGCGAGTTTGTAGACTCATTCATTCAAGAGCACCCGACACCCTGTATTATGAGATGACTCTGCCCTTGAATCAGATTATTTTTCCTAATTAGAGATCAACCGACATAATACGTGTCCAGCCTACAGAGCGCTAAAGTAAACGCACTAGCAGTCGAGTATTTCGACAGTTATTCTTCGCTCCCACCTACAAAATTAAGTTTTTCCAAGTTATTACCGGCTTAAAGTAGACGCAAAAACCCTCTCCCATGCAATACAACTGGCAATTTCGATTAAATTTGTGTTTAATAGGGTAAAAAAAGTTTTTTTCAAAGTATAATTTTGCACTAGTAGTCGACAGGGGGGAAAAAGATTTATTCAGAAGTCGACATAGGTGTGCATTAGTAGTTGACATAGGTGTGCTAGTAGTCGACACAGGTGTGCTAGTAGTCGACATAGGTGTGCATTAGTAGTCGACACAAGTGTGCTAGTAGTCGACATTGGTGTGCTAGTAGTCGACATAGGTGTGTATTAGTAGTCGACATGGGATTTGTGTCAGTAGTCGACAGGTGTCATGATTTATGATTTGAGCAACAAAATCAAACCAGGTTCTTATATAAACTCACTTTATTTTGATTATAATCAATTACAGTAAATCCAATGGAAAATATTATATTTAAGTACCTACTTACTCAAAGCATAATTTTGATTAGTTCAGGCTTTCTTTGGCAAATCACCGCTCTCTTTCAGTATATGGGCACTTCAATAATATTTTGCAATATAAGTATAATTGTAATTAACGTTTTATAGGTATAGGTTGAAAAATAACAGGCACTTTAGTAGTTGAAAAGTCTGCCAAGAGGGTATGGTATATAGCTTCCTCGTATCCATAACTCGATTGAATAGATGATCCGATGCATAGTAGTTTATCTCATGACATCAATCTCTAAGTACCTTCCACTACCGTCATAGGGGACCATCTACTCGTCAACAAGCACAATAATTGTGCAAAAAACGCTGCGAATTGGAATTATTCCAATTCGCAGTGTTTTTTGCTAAGATTTATGCAAATACAGAAAGGAAACAATGGCGACTTGAAGAGTTTTTAATGTTAGTTTATTAATTAAAAAATTGCCCAAAGGACATGATAGGTAATTAGCAGAATGTATAATAATTGTTGGAAGTTCAAGTTCCCGTTTTTTAGCCGTGGGTGGCCGAGGGCTTACCGTATTTGAATACGAGCTTTGTGTCGAGTTGTTCATTATAAATAATCCTATCAATTGTTGTAAAATAATCTAGTAATGTAATTCGGTATTATAAATAATAATAGGTACGGTAATTGTAAATAATAGTATTGTAATCAGTAATTCAAGTGAGCTCTCCGAGTCTTTCTCTGAGTCTCTCTGAGTCTCCGATACGACTGGTGTGTATGGAGATATACCAGTATCGAGATAATATCAGTATATTATACTGGTACGACGGAGATATGGTTTGTTAAAAGTAGAAAAAAATCAACGATTTAAGGCGAGTAAGTAGTGAATGTTTTCAGGTTGTTGGCAGAAAATATTTTCTTGATAATACGGTATATTTGGAATCAGCGAAAATTTACGTACAAGAGTGAAACATTAAAAAAAGATTATATTTTACAAATTAGCTGGAATGCTGTTGAAACATTTCTTCAAAAATTCCTTCATTTACTCAACTGTTTAGGTTTATAATTTATTCGATTTACTAGGCCAACTCCACCACGAAGAAACGGGTTTTAGGACTCCGACTAGCACCTGTAACCTTTCCAGGATGTTATTGCAAGAGTCCCCAACAGAATCGTTATAACAAACAGACAAAAAACAAATAGTAAGATTTCAACAGGTTGAAACTGAGAACTTGCTCAATTCGCGTGAAACATTTTCGAAAAGATTGAGGATTTTTCCATTTGATGGTTGAGACGGAGAAGAAAAGTGGCAGACATTTTTTATTTTGACTTTTGGTATTTCAACATGAACTGTTTCCTACTTATATTTTACAAAATTTTGATTATTTTATACAATGATGAAATTTTGATGTTATTTGTAGCTCAACCACGGTAATTCAATTTTATACTTGGCGGTCGATGATGGTTCAATGGCAGATAGTACATTTTCATCCAGCGAGTGATGCAAGAGCTGCTTGGCTTATCCTTCCTTCCATAGTTTCCGATTTTGTTCCTGAAACACCATAATTATGATCAATACAGACCAGTCAATGCTCATTTTGTGCTGGTTTACTCTTTGAATTCTCTCGACTTCCCTGGCAAGGTTGGAACTCAGGTGGATAAGTCTGCGTAAGTTGTTCAGCATTGTGGTGACTAAGATGTTTACCTGATACTTACTCAGACCATTTCTACTTGCCTTAGACATGTCTCTCCCTTGAATGGATGAATTAGACATCAGTTCCTTCAAGCCAAAGATCTGCTGTTGTTTATACGGACAGTTGAGTATCTCTGGATTTGGTTCGAGGTGCCAAACAACATGGCAGCATTGTGAAAAGAATAAGAAGACTAGACGGAATATTGCGTGCAGAAGGATCGAATTCTTAATAAATTGGGTGCAGAAGGATGGAATTTCTTAATAAATTGGGTGCAGGGGCATCAGGGGGTGGCGGGTAATGAGGCTGCAGACGCACTGGTAACAGAGGCTGCAAGAAACGAGAACTCCCCAGTTGAGTTTTTCTTGGTCCCAAAATCCTTCTGTGAGGGAATTAGTCAGACCATGACAATGTGGGAGCAGCAGTGGAGGTTAACTGGAAATTGTGCTCATACTCGTCGATTTCTCCCTGATGTAAGAAAAAGATTGAGGGCTTCCTACGGCATTTCTTTCAAGTTGACACAAGTCATGTTTGGACACGTACTAAATGCAGCCTACCTGTATCGATTTTGCTCCCAACTGTGGATGTGGCGCACCAGTTCAGCAGACGTGGGATCATCTGGTGTGTGATTGTCCTGTTTTTGAGTCATCTCGAGCTAGGCTCATCAGGAAGGTGGTTTTAGTCGACGGTCAGTGACCGGTGTCATTTGGCCTCTTGACAACAGAGACATTTTTGAACGAATTTTGTGTTTTTATTAATAGTGTGGATTTTGATTTTATTTTATTAAGTGTTCAAACTTTGAGTTTATGATTTTGATTGTTTAAATTCTATTAACTAATTATTTTATTTTATTAATTATTAGTTATTATTAGTGTAGTGAGTAATCGTATAGTGAATTTCATATAGTAATCAATTGGTGCATGCTGAATAAACGGCCTTGGTCCAGGGTTTACTGGATCAAGGGAAAAAAACATGTCCCTCTTCCCTGTATTATAACTAAGCCTGTGGGTGTCCATGGTTATTCAAGGCAAGTCGCAAAAACCCTGCCAGATGAGACACAGAGAGCGTGGCCATGCCAAACCTTTCGGATTAAGGTCTTCAATATGTACATCGGTCCAATTCCAACTGCTGATTTTGGAGACTTCCTCTGAGGAGAATCGCCCAAGTGGTAAAGTAAAGTAAAGTAAACAGCCATTTCAGGTTGGATTTTTCCGACTGCCATTTCTGACATCGCGGACGTCATCAGCTGTCTTCCAAAGGGAAGATCACAATTCGTTCTGATGATTTCACTCATGGCTTCCCATTGGCCTCACCGCCCTGGGCTGCCGCGAGCCGCGAACGATCGAAAAAGTGCCGGGCATCCGAGATTTGATCTCACGATCTCCTGCAAGGATAAGGTAGTGTCTCGGACCCAGAAACGCTTCGGCGAACGATCTCGGCTTTCCGCACCACCTGGCCCATGTGGTTCTACTTTGAGAATAACGAAACGAGCATGATACCTGGAGGTATCAAACGATTTGTATTTTCCCCAGCACGAAAAGAATCTGCGACAATTAATTTGATGGTTAACTGAACCATGATCCCCTTAAAGATTAAAATCAAACTCTGAACTTATACTTGGTATACCAAGTCAACAATATGGAAGGCAAATGTAGTCGTATTGTTGCGGACAGACAACACTGTCGCTCTTATAGGGCCTACAGTTGTGACAGTGTTGTCTGTCCACAACAGTATGATACAGAAGAGAGTCACTATCGTGACTGTAGAGAGGACATAGGAAAGGCCCCATAATGCTCCCTTGAGGAACACCTGCTCGAGTGACCGACGATTTAGATTCAGCATTTCAGATCTTGACCTCGTATGTTCTAATTGTAGATATGATTGCAGGATTCGATAGTTTGTATCGGGCAGATAATCCTTAATTTTTGCAAAACGACCCTCGTCGTTCACCCGATTAAAGAGGACTCTTCAGCTTCAAGATAAAAACCTAGAATGACCTGGACAACAGCCAGAAGAATACCTCTCAACAATTACCGTGTGGATATACAAAGAGTATGAATGTAGGGGTCAGAGGCCAAACTGTTCCAAGATAATTAAGGGCTCTAGTTGGAGAAGAAGTTCTGGTTGAAAAAGTCTCTTGAACGTTTTTGCCAAAAGAGAAGGCAGGCTTGAAGTTTTTTAACTTGCTATTCCCTTCTTTCTAATTATTATAACTTCAGCGCATTTCTACTTGGTTGGAAAATAGGCAAGGCGATATAAACCTGTGTCAGTTGTAAGAGTTTTGCGTAGGAGGTCTACTAGAAGAGGTCTCGTAATTCCATCAAATCTGTTAGTCTTAATTGAGAGAGACATCGCAATGGCTGCAACGGTTGAAAGGCTTTGAAATGAGTCCTTCCTGGGTAGCAGTTTTATACAAAACTTTCTATATATGGTTCTTCTTCTGACTGTTTGGAGCGAATTCTTCAGCCAATGTACCTACAAATCTACCTTCTCAATAGGTATTACTCGTAAAAGCCAATGATAGAATTGAAGTCTCCTTCATTAGGAATCAGAAGTAGGAGCAACCATTTGGTACAAAAAAAGGCTCACCCTGAAGTAATCCTGTACAAGTGGCCCCGGGGTGAGTCCTAAGCAGAGGGAGTGGGGTTTTAGTTGGTAGCCCCAATTCAAGGGGAGTCCAACACTGTTGGGGTGACTTCCCCTTCGCTCTTAAAGAGTTTCCCCACTTCCGTAACAAAAAACAAAAAAAAAAACAAAAACAAAAGAAAAATGATACAATTGTAGGTATTGAAAGAATTCCAATGAGGTAATTGCGGTTCCACGGATGAACTTCACCACTTCGGATGAACTCTCTCATAAATTCTAATTATGTGTACCTACGAATATTCGTATTATTCGCATAATAATTATTCAAATAAATATTATTTATTTATACCTACGAATAATAATTCGTATTATTCGCATAATAATCATTTTAAAATATTATTTACTTATACTTACGAATAATAATTCTAATTATTCGTGAAATAATTATTCAAAAACAATAACAAATAATAATTTGTATTATTCACATAATAATTATTCTAATAAATATTATTTATTTATACCTTCAAATAATAATTCGTATTATTCGCAATAATTCGCAAGATTGCTCGAGGTTGGGTTCATCAACGCTAGGAAGAAGAAGGACGATGAATAATTCATTATTTGTGATGATTAATGAACATTACCTTTATCGTCAGCTACGAATTTGGTCTCGTGATCCACCCCTTGCTCGTCCTTCCACACCGATTTTCCTTCGACAGTCCAAATTCCGTTCACGAAGCCGCCTTTCTCCTCTCGTATCGTCCCATCATCCGTCTCGTATCTGCAGAAACAAGGTTGAGGGTCAGTATTAACCCTTAATGTCCTGAGGTATCTTTTCGGAAGACGGATTTTTTAAGCATTCTGCAACACTGTTCAACCACTTTTGAGCCAAAACCGATATTCAGTTGACTACCTTAACCAACTATTGTGTTTAAAAAACCGGAAAAAACATCGATGCCTGAGATAATATTGTGTTAAGATCATGACCACCCCATCATGAACTGAGGCACAGTAAAGGTCAGTTTCATGGATTTGTTCAAATACCTTATTGACATTTAATTTTTTTACTTAGGCTCATAAACGGAAAAAGTCACGAAAAAGCGTCTGAAAATTGGTCACAAAATCAGTCACAAAAAAGCGTTACAGTTAGTTGAGAAAATAAAAGCTGTGGCTGGAAGTATCCACGATTAGCAAAAAATTTTGATTTTTCAACGGTGTCTTTTTGGATAGGTTTTTCAGGAGTAGAGGTGGAGAGAAACTCCAGAATGGAGAGGTATTATTGGGTTAACAATTTCAATCACATTATTTCGTTTATTTGTTGTAGAATGAAAAGCCGCTGGTTCCATTCAGTCAAAACACACTCTTGAGGTGTCCAAAAATATATCGTTCAGTTTTAATCAAATTAAGAAATTACATTACATCTCGATCAAAACTAGCAATTCTGTGCACCAAAATCATAAGAAATATCCGAAAAAAAATTTTTTTTTTAACAAGTGTGAAATTAAGGGTTAAGGGGAGTTTGAAGTTGTTTTACTGGAATACGCTTGATAGTTTGCCCTTTCAGTTAGGCTTTATCACTTACGCGAAATCGTACCCATCTTGACCACGATTTTCATTCCTGTATCTGATGAGGTTCGCCACTCTTCTCACCAGTCCTCCGATGAGCCCTTGACTCAACGATTCGTCAGCCAGCAGACCAACAAGAAGACACACGACCTGTAGAATGTTGGAATTATCAAGTTAAACAGTGCTCTTGTATAATCAAACATAGCTTTTCCGAGTTGGAGAGAAGGGGTGGGGGGCTTTCCCGGGAAGAAATTATCAAAATTCACTCTGAAGAGCGAACAAACCACAAAAATAATTGACAAATCTGAAAAATCCAATATATATTCTTAAACGCAGGAAACTAATTGGTCTGCGAAGATGGTTCCTGAATGTAGCACTTGTTGTCCAATTTGAAAACATATACGGTACACGTAACCAAAAAGAGTCTGCCAAGTGATGTGGCACATAGCTTCCTCGTATTCATAACCCAATTGTGTAGATAACCAACCTCTGAATGTTATAAGAAAATGTGGAAGCTGTTACAAGAATTTCACGTTCGCGCGTGTGCAAAAAATGCTTTCAATTCGGGGGGTCATGATTTTCATAGGGGACCATCTCCACCCCAACTCGTATAATTCCTAGAAATGTCATCGAAATCAGAGGGGAAATCTAGAAGTAATGGCTGTAACAAGGGAATAAACGTTTGCGCATGCGCAGTGGCTAGGCCTATTGTCAGTCCGGAGGTGGTGATTTTCTCAGGGGACTATCTACACCCAACCCGCACAATCCCTGAAAGTTTCATCGAAATGATGAGAATTGTAGAAGGTATGGCTGTGGCAAGGATTTCATGACAGACAGACACGGAAGGAACCAAAATTGTTCAGAAAGGTCTGAAACGTAAAACGAGGGTGGACATTTTGATTTTGGAGAATTTTTTTTCAACCTTGAAAAGTGAAAACAAAGCTTCCGCTACCTTGGTAGACTCGGAAGCTATAAATCACGGCTAAAGCATGTTCAATGTTTCTCGAATTTTACCCAAAGGCCCAAAGAGCCGAGTTTTAATTATCATTGTTCAGTGAGATTTTGTTGAGTTGTTGTTGCTGCTTAACAAACATTATTCATATTGCCATTAGGATATGAATTTACGGTACCTACCTACTAAAGAGTGTGAAACAACTCTGAATACCTACTTGGAAAGTTGACCCAATCCTACAATTCTATTGTCGAACTATTTTGTGGTTTATCAGAATAATTGTGTTTCTTCTTTTCTCCTTTAGGCAGCATTTTTCTTATGTTTTTTGCAGGAAAAATAATACTATCGACTGATTTAGTTGTCAGGCGGTTATGGTTGGATGTGCACACCGTCATCCTCCAAAACACGTGCGAAGGAGACCTATAGGTACTGAACTTACAAGCAACTTCATGATGACAAGGTGGAAAGATGAACACTGAGATCAGGAACCGCACGAAGTATAGTAATATCAAGGTATTCCCCACTCAGACGAAGGACCCATCTTGGCGAATTGTGTAACGGAGCCCTGGGAGCTCATAACCTGCAGATGAGATTACCTGAGCTTGTAATCGCGCCCTTGACAAACGGCCTTCCTTGGCGGACTTCTTCATCTAAGTACTTTTCTCGTTGTGATGTCTATCCAAAATACTGAGACCTACAAAAATCTGAAAATTTTCGCGTACAGAAAAAGCCTAGTATAAATTCAAATAAACTCAGATGACTTCAGCAGGTAAGTCCTCAGAATGAGTACGCATAATTAATTTTCAGGTTCTTGAGAATCGGTCAGCGAGAATGATAAAATGTGTTTAGGCCAACGTTTCGTACAATTTATTGTACTTCTTCAGAGCTGAAGAAACTAACAGAGAATAGAAGAATTTGGTTTGACAACTGAATGAATATGACTATACCTAGTAACAAGTATGTAATTACTTTGGACTAACTGACTAAAAAATACTGGGATGAAGGCGGGTCCATGGTTTGAGTGATGGGCACCATTTTATGTTTTTGAAAAAGAGGAAGACTCCCACCTTCACTTAAGTGTTGCTTCCTAGTCTACCAAGGTAGCGAACGCTTTGTTTACACTTTTCAAGGTTGAAAAAAAATGTTCTCCAAAATCAAAATTTCCACTCGCGTTTTACGTTTCAGACCTTCCTGAAAAATTTTGGTTCCGTGTCTGTCTGTCTGTCTGTCATGAAATCCTTGCCACAGCCATACTTCTACAATTCTCATCCGATTTCGATGAAATTTTCGGGGATTATGTGGGTTGGCGGGATGATAATCTCCTATGAAAATCATCCTCCCCAGACTGAGAGTAGCGACTTCGCATGCCAAAACGTGAAATCCTTGTATCAGCCATAACTTCTACATTTTCCAACAATATTCAGAAATTGTGCGGGTTGACGTGTAGATGGTCCCCTATGAGTGTAGTGCAAGGTACTTAGAGATGGATGTTTTGAGATTAACTACTATGCATCGGATCATCTATAGAATCGGGTTATGGATACGAGGAAGCTATGTGCCACACCCACTTGGCAGACTTTTTTTAACCAATCACTACTCACTTACATTAAATGAAAAATTTTTTCATCCGAATTTGATGAAATTTTCTAGGATTGTCCAGATTAGCGTGTAGATGGTCCCCTATGAGGGTAGTGAAAGGTACTTAGAGATTAGTGTTTCGAGATTAACTACTACAACTACGGATCATCTATGCAATCGGGTTATGGATACGAGGAAGCTATGTGCCACACTCACTTTTACATTCAGTTTTCTAACATAATTCTTCTTTGTCCATTTGTTTGTTGCATCAGCCCAGAATATGTACAATAAACTGTACGAAACGTTGGCCTAAAGACATCTATTATTCCCCCTGATCCTCAACAACCTGCAAATGGCGTTAGTAAAATACGCCCAAGAACTCCAACTATATCGCTAAGTACTCATCATCATAAAATATGTATCGTTCTACCGTAAGTACAACTAGTATGTTCGCACGCTTTGCTCACCCATCCAAGTGGATGGGTAGATCATGCTGATAGAGTAGGCGAATTAGGGGGAAAATGCACTTCGAACATTAATAGTGAGATAAATCGTCTTTTATTCGACACTGCATAAGTAGCCGCGCCTCCTTCAAAAATGGATGAAAGCTAAGAATAAGATACGGTTTGAGGTTCTTAATTGTCGGTTACCATTATTCAATCTCTTCTCGATAATAATAAAGATTAATAGTTTCCATGGAAACATGCGAGATAAAAGGACGCCTGAGCTCTGAATATCGAAATCGTTCATCTGACCTCCTTTCTCTGCTGAGTGTTGGCGGTTTTGGGGCAACTGGAAATTCGCTGAAAACTAGTATAACCTGATATTACACAAACAATGTCTTCGTAATTAGGTGTCATTTAAAGCTTCCAGTAAACGTTTATTTAGTTTTTTTTTGGAAATTCGATGATTTGGTGGAGGGGGGTTTGGGGTGTCGTAATTCCGGCTCATTTTGGTTTAAGTATTATTTTCAATAATGAACCTTTGTATTCGACCAAGAAAAAAAATGTTTAAGTCCCCCTCAAAATTTGTTGGTTTACGTTTCAAGGATCGTAGAATCCAAAAATAGAAAAACGCAGCAAATTATTACACAAATGTTTATTATTACTCTATATAGATCACTCGTCAGCAAAGAACACGGCTTTGCCATTGTTACCACCAACCAACTTGAAGAAAAACATCGATCGCATTTCGGTCAGCTAATATTTGAACGGAGATTCGGCCTCTTTCGCGATTCACACTCGTGCTTCTGATTTATCGTAAGTCAAACCCTTAAATTCTCGTAGGGAGCGAACGGTTTGTCCTACAGGGCTCCGAGTGGTCTCTAAAAATTCTATACTATCTAAAATTGATGAAAAAATAATACCTTTCTATCAAAAAAAAATTTTTGAGTTAGGGCGTTTTCAAAATTTTAAAATTCATTTTTCTACCCTTAGAAGTGATCTACACCAACCATAATCTTCGGGGCACAACTAGACCCCAAATGAAGCCTACAAACGAAATTTCATCAAAATCGGTCAATGCTAACTGGAGAAAGTGCCGCGTACGACGGACGGACGGCCAAATTTGAATTCGATTTTTGGATTCTACTTAGGTACCTTGAAACGTAAACCAAAAAATTTTGAGGGGGGGGGGGATAAAAAAAATTTCTTGGTCGATTCCAAAGGTTCTTCAACTATTGAAAATAATAAACCAAAATTTGGCCGTCCGTCCGCCGTAGCATTGACCGATTTTGATGAAATTTCAATTCTAGGCTTCATTTGGGGTCTAGTTGTGCCCCGAAGATTTTGGTTGATGTATGTCACTTCTAAGGGTTGAAAAATAAGGTTCGAAATTTTGAAAACGCAGTAACTCAGAAAAAAATTTTTGATATAAAGGTATTGTTTTTCCATCAATTTAAGATAGTATGGAATTTTTAGAATTTTTCGAGACCACCCGGAGCTCTGTAGGACAAACCGTTCGCTCACTACGAGAATTCAAAGTTTGGACGTACGATAAATCAGAAACACGAGTGTGAATCGCGAAAGAGGCCGAATCTCCGTTCAAATATTAGCTGACCGAAAAGCGATCGATGTTTTTCTTCACGTTGGTTGGTGGTAACAATGGCAAAGCCGTGTTCTTTGCAGACGAGTGATCTATGTAGAAAAAGAATAAACCTTTGTGTAATTATTTGCAGCATTTTTGATATTAGACTGTCGGTGTCGACTTATGAATCATCAGAATTTGGTGTACGACAGTAGTCGTCACAAGCATTTTCTTTAAAAATATACAAATCGTTTACAGAATGATCTGAAATATTAGCGAACGGAATCTCAATAACTTTTCAATACACGTTTTTTCATAGAAATATGAGTAATAAGGAAATTATTTTTTTTAGCACGGCAGCCCGAAACTTGATAGGTAGTTTAATGAAATCGGAAATCGTCGAGGTACCCAACACTATTCGACCACCTTGTTTTCTCCGTTGAGTTTTGTCCTCCAACACCCTAGATTAATCGTTCAAGGATGCCCAAATCTCTCAGTGGGACGTCCTAAAAAGTTAAAATGGGACTTTCAAACCAGATAACCTCCGTAAAAACACATTCTGCGTCCGTATCAAATTTCACCGGTGCGACGCCCAAGGAATGGATCGAGCTTTGAATCGATTACTTCTAACCATCTCATCCACCATTCACAAAATTTTATGCTGTTTACTGTAGGGAAAAATAAATACTTCATGAGTACTACAATCCGGTACAAAAACGAAGAGACAAACATCCAACGAGACATCTCGTACATTCATCTTCTTATACAGTGAAAGGAAGCTGTACTGCCCACCCAACTAGGCAGACGATTTTCGGTAGTTGTTTCTTATGGAATATCAGCCTTTAAAATAAACCTCTTTCGCAATGATAAAATACTCTTTTCGTAAGACCGTATTTTGAAAACATGTTTCTTTCATCAATGCCAACCCTATTGTCTTGAATAACTTTGTAATGATAGTGTTTTTTATCGAGACAATGGTGTTTTGCTTAAGGCGCTTACTCTTTCATAAACTCACTAAGAATTGACGTGAATCATCGAGAAAGTAGGTGAACGATGAAAAGGCGTCCAGGCTGAGTAAATACTTACTAATCTCCATATAAAATCCGAAATAGACAGAACCACGTAGAATCTCTATTTTACTTACTTGTATCCTTCTTAAAAACTTTCCTCGTAAAAAATCTGGTCATGAAAATGGGTGATCTACATGAGCCAAATAAGCCCTTCTCAGACCAGGTGTATCGTAATATTTTGGTTGGTTTCAACTGAAGGTTTGTGGAAGATTTCTTGGCGAAGAAAAAATGAAAACCAGCAAAATATAAAGAAAACACTGCAATTTTATACACAAGGCTTTTTCTATTTAGATCACCGGTCTGCAAAGAACACGGCTTTGCCATTGTCACCATTTAACAACCATATCGATACCTTAAAGCACAAAGGAGCTATGTCCACAAACGGAGTTTTGAAGAAAAAAAAACGAAAAAAAAAATTATCACCAATGCACAATTTCTAAAATAATGGCTTATTACACAAAAACTCTTTAATTTCCTCAATAAATGTTCAAGCTATTATCGTCAAGAAAACTCAATAATAGTTTTGTAAATTTGAGTTTTTCTGAAATTAAACTCGGCGCTTTGCGCCTCGGCGGGGGGCTCCGCCCCCCTGCACCCCCCGATTTATTTATTTTTCCATACTCTGTATGAAATCATAGGAACACAGAATGTGTTTTTGCGATGCTAGTCATCCGTTAAATAAAAAACAACAATAATAAATGTGGAGTCTTTGGCAATAATAAAATAAATAATTGTTAGACATTTAATTTGGTCTAAAACCCTATAAATGTTATATAAATAAATATGTAACTACAAGAAAAATACTATATAAATTGAGAGCTTTCCAACGAATGGTGAACAATTTCTGTGCAATGAACACTGCGGGAGTTCTATTTCCTTACCAACGGCTTGGTTGCACGTGAAAATCATTATAAAAGGCGCGTAACGGTTTTTTCTGTCGCTTTTTCGTGACGATTTTTTTTTCGGTAGGTCATCGCAAAAACACATTCTGTGTTAAAAAAAACGCTGCAAATTATCACACAATGGTTTATTATTTTTCTATATAGATCACTCGTCTACAAAATCACCAACCATCCAATATAAAGGAAAAAACGTCTGCCAAGTGGGTGTGGCACATAGCTTCCTCGTATCCATAACCCGATTATATAGATGATCCGATGCATAGTAGATAATCTCAAAACACCAATCTCTAAGTACCTTTCACTACCCTCATAGGGGACCATCTACACGCTAATCTGGACAATCCAAGAAAATTTCATCAAATTCGGATGAAAAATGTAAGCGTTATGGCTGTTACAGGGATTTTACGTTTGCGCATGCGCAGAGGCTAATGTAAATTTTAAGGCCTTGATTTTCATTGGGAACCATCTACAACCTAATCCGCATAATCCCTGAAAATGTCATCGAAATCGGGTAGAAAATGTGGAAGTTATAGCCGTTACAAGGAATTCACGTTTGCGCATGCGCAGTGGCTACTATCAGTCCGGGGGTGATGATCTTCATTGGGGACCATCAACAATCTAATCCGCATCATCCCTGAAAATTTCATTGAAATCGGATGGAAAATGTAGAAGTTATGGCCGTTACAAGGAAATTCACGTTTGCGCATGCGCAGTGGCTACTATCATTCCGAAGGTGGTGATTCTCATAGGGGACCATCTACAACCTAATTCGTATAATCCCTGAAAATCTCATTGAAATCGGGTAGAAAATGTGGAAGTTATGGCCGTTACAAGGAAATTCACGTTTGCGCATGCGCAGTGGCTACTATCAGTCCGAAGGTGGTGATTCTCATAGGGGACCATCTACAACCTAATTCGCATAATTCCTGAAAATTTCATTGAAATCGAATGGAAAATGTAGATGTTATGGCCGTTACAAGGAATTCACGTTTGCGCATGCGCAGTCGCTTCTATCAGTCCGGGGATAATGATTTTCATAGGGGACCGTCTACACGCCAACCCGCACAATCCCTGAAAATTTCATAGAAATCGGACAATAACTTCGTATAGTTATGCGCGTTACAAGGAATTCATGACAGACACACAGACAGACAGACACACAGACACACAGACACACAGACACACAGACACACAGACACGGAACCAAAATTGTTCAGAAAGGTCTGAAACGCAAAACGCGAGTGAAAATTTTGATTTTGGAGAACTTTTTTTTTTCATCCTTGAAAAGTGAAAACAAAGCTTCCGCTACCTTGGTAGACTCGGAAGCAAAAAATCAAAAAAAAATTTAAAAAAAAATCAAAATCACCAACTATTGATTACATTTCGATCAGCTCTAATTTGAACGGAGATTAGGCCTCTTTTGCGATTCACACTCGTGTTTTGATTTATATATATAAGTATATTTCAAAATAAACACTCGAATTTAAGTAGGAAGCGAACGGTTTGTCCTACAGAGCTCCGCGTGGTCTCAAAAAATTCTATAGAATCTTAAATTGAAGCAAACACAATACCTTTATATCGAAATTTTTTGAGTTAGGGGATTTTCAAAATTTCAAAATTGATTTTGGAACCCTTAGAAGTGACCTACATCAACCAAAAGCTTGGGGGCACAACTAGACCCCAAATGGAGCCTACATACCAAATTTCATCAAAATCGGTCAATGGTAAGTGGCAAAAGTGCCGCGTACGGCATACGGCGGACGGACGGCCAAATTTTTATTCGATTTTTGGATTTCACGTACCTTGAAACGTAAACCATCAAATTTTGAGGGGGTGTTAAAATTTTTTTTTCTTGGTCGATTCCAAAGGTTCATTATTGAAAATAATAAACCAAAAAAAAAAAAACTGGAAGGTGGATAGACATAGCTTCTTTTGTGCTTTAAGGTATCGATATTTACTACCTTCCTACCACGTATCTACAGCGATCGCATTTCGGTCAGCTAACATTTGAACGGAGATGAGGCCTGTTTTGCAATTCACACTCGTGTTTCTGGTTTATCGTAAGTCC
Source organism: Apolygus lucorum (assembly GCA_009739505.2). Lineage (NCBI taxonomy): Eukaryota > Metazoa > Arthropoda > Insecta > Hemiptera > Miridae > Apolygus > Apolygus lucorum. The sequence continues at coordinate 48,774,707 of CM019183.2, read as the reverse complement.
GACCCATAAGTAGCCGTAGGGAGCGAACGGTTGGTCCTACAGATCTCTGGGTGGTCTCGAAAAATTCTAAAAATTCAATACTATTTGAAATTGGTAAAAAAAAACCATACCTTTATTTCGAGAGTTTCCGAGCTTCGTCAAATGAAATTTTCAACCCTTAATTTTCACCCCTTAGAAGTGATTGACATCAATCAAAAGCTACAGGGCACAACAAGACCCCAAATGAAGCCCATAAACCAAATTTCATTAAGTTTGGTTCACATTAATTAAGAAAGGATTTATTCGATTTTTGGATTCTACGTACCTTGAAACGTAAACCAACAAATTTTGAGCGGGGATTAAAGAAATTCTTTTTCTTTGTGCATTCCAATGTTCATTATTGCAAATAATGGACCAAAACTACCGGGGAAGCGAAATATTGATACCAAGCCTCATGGTTTACTATTTTCAATAATGAATCGACACAGGGAATCGACCAAAAAAACAGAAATTTTTAACTCTGCTTAAAATTTGTTAATTAGCCTTTCTAGATACGTAAAATCCAAAAATCGAATAAAAAAAATCGGTCAATGCTAAGTGGCAAAAGTGCCGCGTACGGCGGACGGCGTACGGCGTACGGCGGACGGCGGACGGATGGCCAAATTTTTATTCGATTTTTGGATTCTACGTACCTTGAAACGTAAACCATCAAATTTTGAGGGGGTGTTAAACATTTTTTTTTCTTGGTCGATTCCAAAGGTTCATTATTGAAAATAATAAACCAAAAAATTAGCCGTCCGTCCGCCGTACGCGGCACTTACCTTAGTTACCTTAGGCCGATTTTGATGAAATTTGGTATATGGGCGTCATTTGGGGTCTAGTTGTGCCCCTAAGATTTTGGTTGATGTAGGTCACTTCTAAGGGTGAAAAAGAAAGACTAAACTTTCAAAACGCAAAAAACGCGCGCGCGGGCGTTTTCAAAAACTTATAATTATTATGTATAAAGGTTTTGAGTTTTCATCAATTTAAGTAGTATTGAATATTTAGAATCAAATGAAACTACCCAGAGCTCCGTATACAGAGTCCTATAGGTCCAACCGTTCACTCCTTGAAGGACTAGAAGTTAGGACGGTTAATGAAGCAAAAACAAGAGTGTGAATCGGTTTTGGTTTATTATTTTCTATAATGAACCTTTGGAATCGACCAAGAAAAAATTTTTTTCTAACACCCCCTCAAAATTTGATGGTTTACGTTTCAAGGTACGTAGAATCCAAAAATCGAGTAAGTGCCGTCCGCCGTACGCGGCACTTTTACCACTCAGCATTGACCGATTTTGATGAAATTTGATGTGTAGGCCCCATTTGGGGTCTAGTTGTGCCCCAAAGATTTTGGTTGATGTAGGTCACTTCTAAGAGTTCAAAAATGAATTTTGAAATTTTGAAAACGCCCTAACTCAAAAAATTTTGATATAATATTGTTTTTCCTTCAATTTAAGATTCTATAGAATTTTTAGAATTTTTTGAGACCACGCGGAGCTCTGTAGGACAAACCGTTCGCTCCCTACGAGAATTTAAGGGTTGGACGTACGATAAATCAGAAACACGAGTGTGAATCGCAAAAGAGAAAATTTGGCATTCAGTCAGCAAGTGGGTTACAGTCAGAGGGCATATACAGGCGAGTCAGAGGCGAGTGAGGACCACTTCCTCCCGGCGTCGGTTAAGCACAGTACTATCCGAGAGCTTTTTCGTACGACATAACGACGACCAATTCTTCACAGCCCATAGCTTTTGGTGACTCATGTTCTGCCATTCGGTTCTCCAACTGTTCCACACTTCTCTTTTTATTGAACATTGGTAGTCAGCGCAAACGGATGTTTGGCCGAATGTCCGTTCAAAAACGCTGCAAATTATTCCACGAAAGCAATTATGTTTTTGTATGGTTCACTCGCCTTCAAAGTTCACAGCTTTGCCATTGCCAGTACCTACCATCCTTCATACTCTCTCCGAAGAAAGAAGAGTTGTGGGTTCCTCCATTAGGAAATTTTATTGCTGGTTGCTAGGGACGCAAAACTGAAAACAACGCAAAGAAACGAATAGCGTTGATCAGTTAAAATTTGTACGGAGATTAGGCCTCTTTTGCGATGCACACTCGTGTTTATGATTAATGGCAATTCCAACCCTTGTGTTCTCACAAGGAGCAAACGGTTGGTCCTACAGATCTCTGGGTGGTCTCATTCGATTCTAATTAAACTGCCAAGTGGGTGTGGCTCATAGCTTCCTCCTATCCATAACCCGATTCTATATATGATCCGATGCATAGTAGTTAATCTCAAAACATCCATCTCTAGGTACCTTCCACTACCCCCATAGGGGACCATCTACACGTTAATTTGAACAATCCTGGGAAATTTCGTCGAAATCGGATGGAAAATGAAGAAGTCATGGCTGTTACAAGGAATATACTTTTGCGCATGCGCAACAACTACTAATAGTCTGGGGGAGATGATTTTCATAGGGAATCATCTACACCCAGATCTGAAGAATCCTACAAAATTTCATCAGATTTGGATGAAAAATGTAAGTGTTAAGGCTGTTACAAGGATTTTACGTTTGCGCATGCTCAGAGACTACTGAAAATTTTAAGGCGTTGATTTTCATTGGGGACCATCCACAACCTGATCCGCATGATCCCTGAGAATTTCATTGAAATTGGATGAAAAATATGGAAGTTATGGCTGCTACAAGGAATTCACGTTCGCGCATGCGCAGCTACTATCAGTCCGGAGGTGATGATTTTCATTGGGGACCATCTACAACCTAATCCGCATAACTCCTGAAAATTTCATCGAAATCGGATGGAAAATGTGGAAGTTATGGCTGTTACCGTGGAATCCACGTTTGCGCATGCGCAGTGACTACTATCAGTCCGAGGGTAATAATTTTCATAGGGGACCATCTACAACCTAATTTGCATAATCCCTTAAAATTTCATCGAAATCGGACAATAACTTCGTATAGTTATGACGGTTACAAGGAGATTAGGTCTTTTTTGCGATTCACACTCGTGTTTCTGATTTATCGTAAGTCCAACCCTTAAATTCTCGTAGGGAACGAACGGTTTGTCCTACAGGGCTCCGCATGGACTCAGAAAACTCTAAAAATTCAATGCAAACTTAAATCGATGGAAAAACAATACCTTTATATCAAAATTTTGCTTCCGAGTCTACCAAGGTAGCGGAAGCTTTGTTTTCACTTTTCAAGGACGAAAAAAAAAAGTTCTCCAAAATCAAAATTTTCACTCGCGTTTTGCGTTTTAGACCTTTCTGAACAATTTTGGTTCCGTGTCTGTCTGTCTGTGTGTCTGTCTGTCTGTGTGTCTGTCTGTCTGTGTGTCTGTCTGTCTGTCCGTCTGTCATCAATTCCTTGTAACGCGCATAACTATTCGAAGTTATTGTCCAATTTCGATGACATTTTCAGGGATTGTGCGGGTTGGTGTGTAGACGGTCTCCTATGAAAATCATCATCCTCGGACTGATACAAGCGACTGCGCATGCGCAAACGTGAATTCCTTGTAACGGCCATAACTTCTACATTTTCCATCCGATTTCAATGAAATTCTCAGGGATGTTACAGATTAGTATTTAGATGGTCTCCTATGAAAATCACCACCTTCGGATTGATAGTAGCTACTGCGCATGCGCAAACGTGAAATTCCTTATAACGGCCATAACTTCCACATTTTCCACTCGATTTCGATGAAATTTTCAGGGATCATGTGGATTAGGTTGTAGACGGTCCCCTATGAAAATCATCATCCTCAGACTGATACAAGCGACTGCGCATGCGCAAACGTGAATTCCTTGTAACGGCCATAACTTCTACATTTTCAATCCGATTTCAATGAAATTTTCAGGGATGTTACAGATTAGTATTTAGATGGTCCCCTATGAAAATCTCCACCTTCGGACTGATAGTAGTCACTGCGCATGCGCAAACGTGAATTTCCATGTAACGGCCATAACTTCTACATTTTCCATTCGATTTCAATTAAATTTTCAGGGATGTCACAGAGTAGTGTTTAGATGGTTCCCTATGAAAATCATAGAGAATTGTTTTTCATAAAGGGATTCATTCATAGAGGAACGGTCTCCTGTGAGAGAGACGAGGCTTCAATAGCGCAGAGGATAGAGTCTTGATTTGTGCTCTAAGGATCGCGGGTTCGAATCCCAGTCGAGGCTTAGAATATTTTTGATCCAATCACATACATCTACTCACTTAATTTTTCATCCGAATATGATAAAATTTTATAGGATTGTCCGGATTAGCGTGTAGATGGTCCCCTATGAGGGTAGTGAAAGGTACTTAGAGATTGGTGTTTTGAGATTAACTACTATGCATCGGATCATCTATACAATCGGGTTATGGATACGAGGAAGCTATGTGCCACACCCACTTGGCAGACGTTTTTGAGTTAGTTTTAAATATTGCAATCCTTTTTTTTTCAACCCTTAGAAGTGACCTAGACATTTTGAGGGGGTTAAACAATTTTTTTTCTTGGTCGATTCCATAGGTTCATTATAGAAAATAATAAATAGAAACATCAGATTCCTTGTTTTGGGCTCGACTTTGCAAAATAATGATTTTATTCCGATAAATTTCGTTAAAAACCAACCTGATTATTTTTTGGGGTCATGTACAGCCGCGATCGCTCGAGCATGCGTTTTCGGATGCGAGACACGAACCGACTACTGCGGGAGGTTGTGCGTTCAAATCTCGGCCCTGGGGCGTGTTTTTGTGCGTTGGGGTTCGCCGCCTTCCTCGTCACAACCCAGGGCGGTGAGGCAATGGGAAGCCATGAGCGAAACCATTTGAACAAATTCTTATCTTCCCTTTGGATGACTTCTGCGACTCCAGGAATGGCATTCGGACGAAAATCCAACCTAGAATGGTTGATTACTTTACTTTGTTTTTTAACCTTGAAAAGGTTTTAGCGATGGGACCCCCCGCCGAAAAACGACAGGAAAAATCTACAGTAAAAAGCGACAGGAAAAATCGACAGGAAAGTAGCGCTATGATTTATCATATGCTTGACGACAAATATGCTTGACAACCTGATGTTATTATGAATAAGGAGGTATCTTAAAATTTAAGAAACCTATTTAAGATTTATGTATTATTTAATATTACAGTGGAAGAAAGATAAAGAGGGAGAGGGAGCAAAAACCTTTTCAAGGTATGTCACATTTTAGCCATTAGGCTCTAAGCGGAAATCATCCGGGGGTGCAGGGGGCGAAGCCCCCGCCGAGGCGCGCAGCGCCGAGTTTTTTTTTTTTTTTTTTTTGTCTGATAAATTTTATATACATCACAGGTAGACCCTAAAGCATAATAATGCCCAACTGCTCAAATTTGAAGGGTTATAATGAAAGTCAGTGCCAGAATGATTTTTCACAAATGTTATGCTGATTCGATGACGGTCCGGGAGATATTCCGTGTGGTCATCGATCATATTTTGATGTAACACAGCTGCACCCAAGTTCCAAAGCTCACAAGAAAGAACCTCTCAGGAGGTCCACCAGCGTTCAACTTTTAGAGAGTTTATCAACTACCGACCGGGAGACCTGCGGAGAAAGGATTTCTCAAATGCTGAAACCTAGAAATTACAAAGAAATCAGTTTCGAATACCTGATGACTCGCACTTTATCCGCTCGGAATGACTTCACCGACTCTCAGAATCTGAGTTATCGCCTACATCCGAGACCTGCCGAGTTTTTTCTCATTTTCATGCCGATAACACATTCAAAGCCAGAGAAATTAGGGATATAAATCCCAGCGTTCAGACAATACTCTGGTCACCTCCCCTGAACCACTTCAAGGTGCAACATGGTAAGTATTCCATTACCATATTTGTTAAGTTAAAATCAAGTCTTTTCCGCTTCACTGTAAAACGTATTCATGGAAAAGTATTTTGCCCTGACGGTGTGACTCATAGCTTCCTCCTATCGATAAAGTTAAGGTTTATGATCCAACGACGATGGATTGATGAGGTATCCAACTGGTCAATCTGTAACTGTTTCTCATTTATCACAAGTCCAACCCTTAAGTTCTCATAGGGAGGTTGTTCCTTTAGAGTTCTGGGTGGTTTTTATTCGATTATCGGATTCTATATACTTTGAAACGTAAACTATCAAATTTTTTGGGAGCGGGTGAATGTTTTTTTTGCTCGATTCCATTGATTCAATATTGAAAATGGCTGGTGGGGGAAAAAACCAGGTAAGTAAAAAAAAATGGAATTTCACAGGAGAGCATTTTTAAATTTAAAATTGTATTCCTAATTCAGGAGTCCACAATAATTAATACTTAACCCGGGAATTTTTACACAAAAGTATCCTAGAAATGATAGCTCGAACTGCCCCTCAAATTACATCTTAAATGGCAAATTCAATGGTTTTTAAAAAATTTTCGAGTTACCTGGTTACGTGCAGTTTAATTTCCATACTAACTTGGTTACAAGCTACCAAATTTTCAGACTTACCTGCTCACCCATCATAAGAAAACCTACTTGCCTGGATAAGCACGATTTAGCACACTGGGAAAAAGTAGGTAAACTCAGTTACCGGTCTGTTCTCGAAACAGAAATTTCGGGAATGAGAGAATAACCTCTAACGCCCCAGCCAATAGGAAGCATGGTAGACTTACGCTGATACTCACAAACGAAAGCTGTCACAAAATAACGCCTACAGTGAAGACATCCCAATTTTTGCCAAAAATAAGACTTACCTTGGTTTTTAATAACAAACCAAAATCATGAACTTGTCATAATAGAATTAGTCGGGAAGCCCAAATGGAGCCCAAATACCAAATTTCATCAAAATCGGTCCATGGTAACTAAGGAAAGTGCTTAGATTTTTGGATTCGACATACCTTGGAACGTAAACGATCAAAATTGGGGGGGGGGGGTAAATATATTCTCTAGATCGACTCCCAAAATTTTTATTGAAAATCAGAATCCAAAATTGGAAATTCTGTCCTCTTTGGATGAAGCATAACAAACTGATAACATCATTACATCCGTTTGCCATTCGGCTTTTCAAGATCAATTTTTGTTTCCTCCTTCTCGAAGGTTTAGAGACTTTGAATTCGTGAAGCTGGCAACAATGTTGGGGTGCTTCAGGATAGAAAGTTCAACTCGCTTTCATGCTTTTGAGCTTTTTGTACTTTGGAAGAATACCATACATCAATAAGGTACAGGGACGGACCGTAATAGGTTCCTTTCCGATAGACTGATAGTATCCAGCGTGAGTGCAGGCACAAAACTAGGACCTGTGATATCTCAGTTGCTAATTGTCAAATTCATCGTTCAAAATCAGTTCAAAAATAATTCATCGTTCAAATTCAGAGGTTATTTGACTATAACAAACTCAACGAGCACATACGAATTTCGTAAAATTTCGATGTGTAATAACTTGCGGCGTTTGAAACATTACCATGATGTGTGAAAGAGTGATATCTCGCTGATGACACACTATTTTTAATTCTCGATAATTGATGCTACATTTGTCTCTTCTGCACAGGTAATTAAGACGTTCGCCATATTGTGCATCGTTGCAGCGGTGGGTTACGGCTACCCAAGGGGACAAAACCATGACTCGGAAAAAGCCCACCAACACCCGTGGATGAGTTATTTTTTCCCTGAATCTGTGAGCGAAAACCATGGGCAAACGAATCGTTGGAAGAGGCACAACCAAAGACCGACCACTACTAGAACTACAACCACTAAACCCACTACTACAAAAAGCACCACTACTACGACAACCACAACAACAGAACCTACAACTACAACCACTGAACCCACCACTACAGAGACCACCTCTACTACTACAACTACAACCACTGAACCCACCACAACAGAAAGCACCTCTACTACAACCACTGAACCCACCTCTACGGAAAGCACCTCTACTACAACCACTGAACCCACCACTACGGAAAGCACCTCTACTACAACAACTGAACCCACCACTACGGAAACCACCTCTACTACAACCACTGAACCCACCACTACAGAAAGCACCTCTACTACTACAACTACAACCACTGAACCCACCACTACAGAAAGCACCTCAACTACTACAACTACAACCACTGAACCCACCACTACAGAAACCACCTCTACTACTACAACTACAACCACTGAACCCACCACTACGGAAAGCACCTCTACTACAACCACTGAACCCACCACTACGGAAAGCACCTCTACTACAACCACTGAACCCACCACTACAGAAACAACCTCTACTACAACCACTGAACCCACCACTACAACTACAACCACTGAAACCACCACTACAGAAACCACCTCTACTACAACCACTCAACCCACCACTACAGAAACCACCTCTACTACAACCACTGAACCTACCACTACAGAAAGCACCTCTACTACAACCACTGAACCCACCACTACGGAAAGCACCTCTACTACAACCACTGAACCCACTACTACGGAAAGCACCTCTACTACAACCACTGAACCCACCACAACGGAAAGCACCTCTACTACAACCACTGAACCCACCACTACGGAAAGCACCTCTACTACAACCACTGAACCCACCACTACAGAATACTATACCACTGAACCCACCACTACAGAAACGACCTCTACTACTACGACTACAACCACTGAACCCACCACTACAGAAACCACCTCTACTACAACTACTGAACCCACCACTACAGAAAGCACTTCTACTACAACCACTGAACCCACCACTACAGAAACCACCTCTACTACAACCACTGAACCTACCACTACAGAAAGCACGTCTACTACAACCACTGAACCCACCACTACGGAAAGCACCTCTACTACAACCACTGAACCCACTACTACGGAAAGCACCTCTACTACAACCACTGAACCCACCACAACGGAAAGCACCTCTACTACAACCACTGAACCCACCACTACGGAAAGCACCTCTACTACAACCACTGAACCCACCACTACAGAATACTATACCACTGAACCCACCACTACAGAAACCACCTCTACTACAACTACTGAACCCACCACTACAGAAAGCACTTCTACTACAACCACTGAACCCACCACTACAGAAAGCACCTCTACTACAACCACTGAACCCACCACTACAGAAAGCACCTCTACTACAACCACTGAACCCACCACTACAGAAAGCACTTCTACTACAACAACTGAACCCACCACTACAGAAAGCACGTCTACTACAACCACAGAACCAACCACTACTACTACTGTAGGTCCACCAACTACAACTCCGCCCAATAACGGAACGATTATATGCCCAAATGTTAATTTGGATGTTGTGCGCAAATATTTGATGGATGCGGTCAACACGCTACAGAATTATCCAGTATGTTACTGTTGCCCCTCCAACTCTACATCAACCACCACCACCTCTACCACTACGACTACTACTACTACTGAACCCACCACTACTGAAAGCACCTCTACTACTTCAACTACAACCACTGAACCCACCACTACAGATAGCACCACCACAACTACAACCACTGAATCCACTACAACTACAACCACTGAACCGACTACGACTTCAACTAGTGAATCCACTACAACTACAACCACTGAACCGACTACGACTTCATCCACTGAATCCACTACAACTACAACCACTGAACCGACTACGACTTCAACTACTGAATCCACTACAACTACAACCACTGAACCGACTACGACATCAACCACTGAATCCACTACAACTACAACCACTGAACCGACTACGACTTCATCCACTGAATCCACTACAACTACAACCACTGAACCCACTACCACTTCATCCACTGAATCCACTACAACTACAACCACTGAACCGACTACGACCTCAACCACTGAATCCACTACAACTACAACCACTGAACCGACTACGACGTCAACCACTGAATCCACTACAACTACAACCACTGAACCGACTACGACTTCATCCACTGAATCCACTACAACTACTACCACTGAACCGACTACGACTTCATCCACTGAATCCACTACAACTACAACCACTGAACCGACTACGACGTCAACCACTGAATCTACTACAACTACAACCACTGAACCAACTACAACTTCATCCACTGAATCCACTACAACTACAACCACTGAACCGACTACGACTTCATCCACTGAATCCACTACAACTACAACCACTGAACCGACTACGACTTCATCCACTGAATCCACTACAACTACAACCACTGAACCGACTACGACTTCATCCACTGAATCCACTACAACTACAACCACTGAACCGACTACGACTTCATCCACTACAACTACAACCACTGAACCGACTACGACGTCAACCACTGAATCCACTACAACTACAACCACTGAACCGACTACGACGTCAACCACTGAATCCACTACAACTACAACCACTGAACCGACTACGACGTCAACCACTGAATCCACTACAACTACAACTACTGAACCGACTACGACTTCAACCACCGAACCCACTACGACTTCAACCACTGAACCCACAACGACTTCAACCACCGAACCCACTACGACTACAACCACTGAACCCACCACTACTGAACCTGGCGGTGGTCCTGGAACCTCAACTTCCTGTCCTCCTACCCTACCTTTTAACTGTACAGATGTCCTTTTGAAGCTGCACGAAATTGAAGAGAAGATCGAGTCATTGAGCGACTGCAGGTGCTGCTGTAATGGTAATGTCACAATTATTGTCACTAAAGATGGTGTTCAACACTCAGTAATAGCTGTTTAGTTTTTTAATTGCAGGGTTTTTTTGTGTCACTACTTTTATATTCAATTCGATAAATACATTGATTTTTATGGTTGAAAATATATTAACACTGCAGCATTTAGAATGTGGCTAGTATCAAGGATATGACTCTTTTTTTTTTTTGAAAAAGAGAGAGAGAAAAAACACTTTATTGAATGTTTTATTAATGTTTATCAGAGATTTACGTTTCTTATTATATTTTATAAACCTATAATTGATAAGAGCAACGTTCTAATTCCTTGTTTTTCGACGGAAGATGACAAAAAATAAATTACTATTTAATTATACTTTCATTCAATATTATGAACAATACCCACTCATTCGCCTTGAGCAAACTGTTCTTTGAATTAATTATACTTTTCAGTAACATAGTTACGTAGAAATTCTTATTGTATTGAATAATAATGGGTTAATAATTATTACGGCATTATTCATCCAAGATGTTGTATACGAGGATGCTAGAAAACGTGAGTTTTACTGAAAAATCGAGTGTTTTACGCGGTGCATGATTACCTTCGATCTCGAGATGACTTGCAGAGTTTGGCATCATTTCCGATAATTCTGAGCGCTAGAGAGTGGATTTGTTTCACTCGGTATAAGTTCCCCAATGGCAAGATTGGCAGACAATGTGGCTGAGAGGTGAGCAGCTTTCTCCCGAATTTTCCGGTTCCAATTATATTTTAGCTAATTTTCAAGGAAAATGAAGCTATTGCAATGGCCTCAAAACTTTTAAAATGGACTTTTTCGAAAGGCTTTTACACTGAAATCCGTTTTGGAACATTCTGAAACGATCCCTGAAGTTTTTCCAAAAATCATACATATATGTGTGTGTGTGTGTGTGTCATTCCGCACGATAACTTGAGTAGGTAATTGTTTGAAAACTTTTTTCTTAGTTTTTGCCAAAATGTTCGTAACAACAAACAATAGTTCAAGTTCGCTAGCCAGCAATTTTGGACAATCCAAAGTGGTCCAAAATTCAAAAAAGTGAAAAAAATGGGGTTTTCCCGTTTTTTTGTGGTTATTATCTTCAAAATCGTGGTAATATATGGTATATTCGGATTCAACAGAAAATTTCTGATATTAATGCGTTTTTCAAAAATGAAAATTGTCCAAAATTAAGAAAAGTATGTATCTATTTATATATAATGAATACGTACATATATTTGTTGTACCCAGAAATGCAGTAGCCGTGTTGGTACTCTATGAGTTCGTAGAGACGAGTAGAACATGAATATGGACTCCTAAGATCTTCAAAGCATACTCAGTACATACAGTATGTTGGTATGGTATACTGAAAATTGAAAAAAAAAAGTCTGCCAAGTGGGTGTGGCACATAGCTTCCTCGTATCCATAACCCGATTATATAGATGATCCGATGCATAGTAGTTAATCTCAAAACACCAATCTCTACGTACATTCCACTACCCTCATAGGGGACCATCTACTCGCTAATCTGGACAATCCTAGGAAATTTCATCAAATTCGGATGAAAAATGTAAATGTTATGGCTGTTACAAGGATTTTACGTATGCGCATGCGCAGAGACTTCTGTAAATCTTAAGGCCTTGATTTTCATTGAGGACCATCTAATACCTAATCCGCGTGATCCCTGAAAATGTCATCGAAATCGAGTAGAAAATGTGGAAGTTATGGCCGTTACAAGGAAATTCACGTTTGCGCATGCGCAGCGGCTACTATCAGTCCGGGGGTGTTGATCTTCATTGTGGACCATCTACAACCCAATCCACATAATCCTTGAAAATTTCATTGAAATCGGGTAGAAAATGTAGAAGTTATGGCCGTTACAAGGAAATTCATGTTCGCGCATGCGCAGCGGCTACTGTCAGTCCGAAGGTGGTGATTTTCATAGGGGACCATCTAAATATTAATCTGTAACATCCCTGAAAATTTCATTGAAATCGGATGGAAAATGTCGAAGTTATGGCCGTTACAAGGAATTCACGTTTGCGCATGCGCAGTCGCTTCTATCAGTCCGAGGATGATGATATTCATAGGGGACCGTTTTCACACCAACCCGCACAATCCCTGAAAATTTCATTGAAATCGGACAATAACTTCGTATAGTTATGCGCGTTACAAGGAATTCATGACAGACAGACACACAGACACGGAACCAAAATTGTTCAGAAAGTTCTAAAACGCAAAACGCGAGTGAAAATTTTGATTTCGGAGAACTTTTTTTCTCGTCCTTGAAAAGTGAAAACAAAGCTTCCGCTACCTTGGTAGACTCGGAAGCAAAAACAACAATAGCCGTGTGGGTACTCTATGAGTTCGTAGAACATGAGTATGGACTCCTAACATCTTCAAAGCATACACAGTGCATACCGTATGTTGGTATGGTAGGCATACTGAAAGAAAACTTTCTAAAAGAAATTGCAACACCGTTGTTCTTTTTCTTAACCATACGTTCAACTGAAAGATTTCTATGAAAATTCGCTCATTAATTCATGCTGGATGAATGGACTTTTTTTAAATATTCTTTTCTGGACAATATATTGGCAATATTTAAGAAGAAGAGTTCGAATAAGCGACTTTTGAACCGGTTAAGTCTGTTTTGATCTTACATATTTTCACATATTTCGCTGTAAATACATATTTACAAATATCTAACTGAAACATATTGTTTAGTAATGCATGCATTCCAGGGGACGTCCCATTGGATAAGCATTAGATCAGTTTAACCAGTTGTTAAGTGATAAAACTGTTTCACTCGATGTAATTTATTTATTACTTTTGGCAAGAAATACTGACCCCCCCCCCCCCCCCCCACCATTATCCACCTTAACATTTCTAGTGGCATGGGAGCCTCGAATCTGAAGAGCATTTTAAAATCCATGATCTACGATACCCAACATGCGAATTCGAGTTCACCCCCCCACCCCCAACATCACCCCAACGCCAACAATGGTGCCAGTCTGGCACCAAAGCGGAAATACCTCGTAACATTGAACTTTCATCTGTTAGTTTTGGTAGGCAGTCCGTCGAAGTTCACATCCGTATTCAAGGTGAAACACACAAAAAAAAAAAAAACGAAATAAGCGGTTTATGGCATCATGGCACCATGTCCTGGCACCATGGTGGCACCACTATTAGTTCCATGGTGGTACAGACAATGATTCATGAAAATCCGGAGGTATAATGAGAATTTTTCCTCAATTTCAAAGCTTGGGTACAATTAGTAAGCAGTAAAGGAACCGAAATATTGAATAATCGGATATTTTCTGAATATTATCCCCCCACTCACCCCCTCCCCTTGCGAATTTTGGTACTCTGGTAAAATCATGCACAACTCGGAAGTTATTTGAGTCAAACAAAAAAAGAAACACGCAAATGGGTTGGAAATTGAGGCCTGGGCAGAGTTTACAAGATTATGCAAGCAAACGCACGTTTTTTAAGCATTAACCCCAACTTTCTCCCTCTTAAAAAGCAAAATCCAAAATTCCGGCGCCGTAGTGCACAACTAGATAGTATTCCGCGTCAAACGAAAAAAGAACCACGAAAATCGTTCGAGAACTAAGGCCTGGGCAGAGTACACAAGATTATGCCCAAAAACGCACGTTTTTCGAGCATTAACCCCCCCCTTTCCTCCCCTTAAAAGGCAAAATTCGAAATTCCGGCGAGGTAGTGCACAACTAGATAGTTTTCCGCGACGAACAAAAAAAGAACCAGGAAAATCGGTTGAGAACTAAGGCCTGTGCAGAGTACACAAGATTTTGTTACACACACACACACACACACACACACATACACACACACAGACATACACCTATGGTTTTTTTCGCGGATTTGGATTCAGAATGGTCTAAAACGGATTACTGTGTGGTTATTTTTTTTTCTGTTGAGTGTTGTCCAACTTTACCCCAGATCGATCGCATAAGGACGCCCAAGTCTTACTGTGGGACGTCCTAAAAAACCACTTATTTTTGCTTCCGAGTCTACCAAGGTAGCGGAAGCTTTGTTTTCACTTTTCAAGGACGAAAAAAAAGTTCTCCAAAATCAAAATTTTCACTCGCGTTTTGCGTTTTAGACCTTTCTGAACAATTTTGGTTCCGTGTCTGTCTGTGTGTCTGTGTGTCTGTCATGAATTCCTTGTAACGCGCATAACTATACGAAGTTATTGTCCGATTTCTATGAAATTTTCAGGGATTGTGCATGTTGGTGTGTAGACGGTCCCCTATGAAAATCATCATCCCCGGACTGATAGAAGCGACTGCGCATGCGCAAACGTGAATTCCTTGTAACGGCCATAACTTCTACATTTTCCATCCGATTTCAATGAAATTTCCACGGATGTTACAGATTAGTATTTGGATGGTCCCTATGAAAATCACCACCTTCGGACTGACAGTAGCCACTGCGCATGCGCAAACGTGAATTCCTTGTAACGGCCATAACTTCCACATTTTCCGTCCGATTTCAATATAATCTTCAGGGATGTTACAAATTAGTATTAGAGAGTTTTAGCATGCCAAAAGCACCGTGGTATTCACGTCAACGTGAGATTCTCCTAGGACGAGCAATGTGAGATGCTAACCTTCATTCTTGGGGATCAACGTGACCCTACAAACCTAGAGTAACGTCAAGTGTCACACCAACTCTGTATTTCTGTCTTGTCGTCTTGTGGCCCGAGTTTCATGTTTGGTGAAAATCAATTCGGAAATATCTAATGGTTCATTTGCAATAGCAATTATTTTGCTGTAGTGTATTACGCCAGAACGATGCTTTTGTGATTCGTGCTTTTTATCATGGAATACCTATCTAATGATCATTCATCAGTCTACGTCCGAATTACGTCGAACAATCAACTGCCTATCCACCTAACTTCGAGGTAAGAAATCGTATTGAAATTTATTTATGTGTGATAGGTACATAGTTTACCTACTCATATTACTACCTTCTTACCGGTACTTTCAACTAGGTACTTGGAGAGAGAAGAGTAACTGTAGTATAGCTAACTGCCTGCGGGTACTAATTTTTGTTTCAGATTCCGGAAAACATGTCCCCAGACGTCTTTTCGGCACAAATATGAATTTGAATGATGAAACAAGAATGAATTTGAAATTAAATGAATGGAAATATATACCTATTGCTTTTAATGGAACATGAGATTTGTTAATTGATTTGTTCGTCTACCTACAAGATAACTTTATGTTACAATTTTCACCTGCCTCTACTGTAATCTCACCTATCTACGTTGATCTTAGTTGCAAACAGTATTAGGCAAAAAATATTTTTGCAGTTAAAAGTAGGTAGGATAGTGATAAGAAGAGGATTTCCAGCTCAAATATTTGCGCAAAAAAGTCTCCATTTTTCTGAGTTTCTGCATTTTAGGGGGTAGGTAATTATTTATTATTAAAAATACTATTTTTGCGCTAGCAGGCATATTTTATCGGAAAGTTTACATAACATCAAAGTTTGAAAATTTCCCGAAAATGATGAATTTAGGCTTTTTTATTTCAACATTTCTATTGTTTTTCAATGGACATCATCATTCAATTATTCATATAGAAGATTCTCTTAATAGTTTTCTGGATTGACAAAACCTCAATTCAATTGAGAATTCATTCACGATTAGGTAGTTAGTACTTAGTTACGTGAAAGAATATTATTACGAGTTTTGTTCAAAATAATAGTAGGTACCTAGGAGAGCAAAATCATAACGTTGAAATCAATTCGATAACAAATTAAAACATCGAATTACCACTATTCATGAAGGTTGGATTATTCAATACCGACTATACCACAATTTTTACAAGAGTAATTTCCACTGACAACCTCGAAAAACACGTTTTCGAACCCTACTTTTTGAAAATTGTACTACTTAGGACAGTTCTCAAATGTTGGCCAACAAACTAACAGTTTCCCTTATTATTATGGACATTTTAGCAAAGGAATGTTTACTTTGTAAAATCTATAAAAATGATCAAAATAGTTTTCAAAGCTAGGTACATACTTACAGTAGGTATATTTTGAGACACAATTTTGGTTTTCCCCCCAATACCTTTGTTTTCTTCAAAGTGCAAAGAAAATTCATAAGAAGATTATGAATGAATTAAATGTGTATGAAAAAGAGAGGAAGAGAATGATACCTAATGAATAAAGTCAATTAAAAAGAACGATAATGGATGAATTAAATTACGTACAAAATGAGCAGTCGTGAATAAGTAAAATGATGAGGTAAAAATTATAACTAGGTACCTATGTAGTTGTTACTGAAGAAAGTTTGTAAAATATGTGCATTGTTTGAAAGATTGAAGGAACAAAATTTGGCATTTAATGCCAAAAAATGCGAGAAAATGCGCATTTTTCCGCCTTTTGATTGGAAGGGGTTATAAGTGGCGTAGGTTATAACATCTCGCGGTGCCCGCGACGTGGTTCTCGCGTTGGACGCTCGTTGAGCGTCGACCGTGACTCGCGGTGCCCGTGAGTCGCGGGCCCCGCGAGATATAGCATCCATGATGACGCGTTCGCGGTGCCCGTGAGTGGTCTGCTAAAACTCTCTATTTAGATGGTCCCCTATGAAAATCACCACCTTCGGACTGATAGTAGCCACTGCGCATGCGCAAACGTGAATCTCCTTGTAACGGCCATGACTTCCACCTTTTCTTCCCGATTTCGATGAAATTTTCAGGGATTATGCGGATTAGGTTGTAGATGGTCCCCAATGGAGATCATCACTTCGGGACTGATAGTAGCCGCTGCTCATGTGCAAACGTGAATTCCTTGTAACAGCCATAACTTCCACATTTTCTACCCGATTTCGATGAAATTTTCAGGGATGTTACTGAGTAGTGTTTAGAAGGTCCCCTATGAAAATCATATAGAATGGTTTTTCATAGAGGGATTCATTCATAGAGGGATGGTCCCCTGTGAGAATCTCAAATCCTATTCATTGCATCACTAGGCCTCAATAGGTCAGAGGTAGCGCTTAGAATTATCCCCCAGGGGTCCCGGGTTCGAATCCCAGCCGAGGCTAAGCATTTTTTTGATCCAATCACATACATCTACTCACTTGCATTTTCCATCCGAATTTGATGAATTTTTCTAGGATTGTCCAGATTTGCGTGTAGATGGTCCCCTATGAGGGTCGTGAAAGGAACTTAGAGATTGGTGTTTTGAGATTAACTACTATGCTTCGGATCATCTATACAATCGGGTTATGGATACGAGGAAGCTATGTGCCACGCCCACTTGGCAGACACTTTCATTTTGAGCAGTTTTCCTTAATTTTGAGGAAGATTCCTTCGTTTGAGAGATGATTATTTGTTGAGATGTCCACAGATGGTTGTCATAGCTGAGAATCACGGATCAAGGGCTGAAAACAAAGTCAAGGCTCTTTACACATTTTCAGCCTGTGTTTTTGTGCTGACATCGATAGGGTGTGAGTCATACGAATTTCCATTTAGTTGTTGTGATGCGTCAATCTTATTATGATCTTTCTTGGTTTGGTTTCTTGGTTCTTATGGATTAATTTTTGGATTGGAGTGCGATATTTCATGTTGTGAAAAAAAAAAAACGGGCGGAATCTTCCCTGGGCCTCGCCTTATTTACTGCTTAGAGCTGGCTAAAATTCAAGATACATGGAACACACTTTAGCAGCGCTTTTCGGCGGAACAGGGATGGGGGAAATTTTTTTGTTTGGTAGGTATATTTTATTTAAATTAGCAACCACTTTTGGTATAAACTTGCATAATTTTTATAGTCACAAGAACATCTCTTATCAAAATTCAATCTCTATCAACTTCTTCTAGGTATTGTTGTTTACTACTCTAAACAGGAATAACTCCCGAGTGGCACTTATCGAATAGTTGCTCCAAGGCTAAAGCATGTTCCATGCTCAAATAAAATCTCAAACTGACAGTTGATCGTTAAATATCTGGACAGAGGGGTGATTGGCCATACGTACGATTGCGGATATTCTCAAAGGGTCTGAAATTTCCAGTGATTATGCTGCCTTCACTCCCAACGAGATCACCGCCTTTAAGAACGAACCGATAACTTCTGTGGTTGTTCAGTCGGTACAAGGCGATCGTCGTCGCTTCACTTTCGAACATCTGAAGTTCCTTGTCGTGGCGAATAATTTCAAAGAGAGAATTCCACGTTTCAACCTTCTTTTTCAACAAACCAATTTTTTTCTTTTGAACAACTGTTCGTTTTGAGCTTATAAACATTTTTGAAAACATTCCAACATTCTTACATATTTACCGCATATTATACGAAAATGAATACATGGGAAAAACGCACCATGTCCCATTTTGTAAACTTTTCAGGAAATAATTTTTTCCAGCAAAAACCCAATATTAGTTCGAATTTGGTCGATACAATTGTTAAAAAAAATGGGATTTGTATCTCAGCGTACTGCAGAATGCGGTGGTACAATCAAAACTACGGCAAAAAGTATTTTAAAACTCCATATTGCTCTCCAAAGTTGCAAAGGTCCATCTGTACAGAGAAAGAACGCACCATGAACGTGGATTGCTGGTTTTTAGGACGTCCCACAGTAAGACTTGGGCGTCCTTATGCGATCGATCTGGGGTGATGTTGGACAACACTCAACAGAAAAAAAAATAACCACACAGTAATCCGTTTTAGACCATTCTGAATCCAAATCCGCGAAAAAAACCATAGGTGTATGTCTCTGTGTGTGTGTGTGTGTGTGTGTATGTGTGTGTGTGTGTGTGTGTGTGTG
Source organism: Apolygus lucorum (assembly GCA_009739505.2). Lineage (NCBI taxonomy): Eukaryota > Metazoa > Arthropoda > Insecta > Hemiptera > Miridae > Apolygus > Apolygus lucorum. Next base: position 48,755,205 of record CM019183.2, on the reverse strand, counting down.
TGACAAAATCTTGTGTCGTCTGCACAGGCCTTAGTACTCAACCGATTTTCCTGGTTCTTTTTTTGTTCGACGCGGAAAACTATCTAGTTGTGCACTACGTCGCCGGAATTTCGAATTTTGCCTTTTAAGGGGGGGAAAGGGGGGGTTAATGATAAAAAAACGTGCGTTTTTGGGCATAATCTTGTGTCGTCTGCCCAGGCCTTAGTTCTCAACCGATTTTTGTGGTTCTTTTTTCCATCGACGCGGAAAACTTTCTAGTTGTGCATTACGGCGCCAGAATTTTGAATTTTGCTTTTTAAGGGGGGAAAGGGGGGGTTAATGCTTGAAAAACGTGCGTTTGCGGGCGTAATCTTGTAAAATCTGCCCAGGCCTCAATTTCCAACCGATTTGTGTGTTTCTTTTTTTGTTTGACTCAAATAACTTCCGAGTTGTACATAATTTCACCCGAGTACCAAAATTCGCAAGGGGAGGGGGCAAGTGGGGAATAATATTCACAAAATATCCGATTTTTCAATATTTCGGTTCCTTGACTGCTTACTAATTGTACACAACCTTTGAAATTGAGGAAAAATTCTCATTGTACCTCCGTATTTTCATGAATTATTCTCTGTACCACCATGGAACTAATAGTGGTGCCACCGTGGTGCCAGGACACCATAAACCGCATATTTCGTGTTCTTTTTTTGTTTTTTTTTGTGTGTTTCACCTTGAATACGGATGTGAACCTTGACGGACCGCCTACTAAAACTAATAGATGAAAGTTCAATGTTACGACGTATTTCCGCTTTGGTGCCAGACTGGCACCATTGGTGCGGGAAGGGGGGGGGGTGAACTTGAAATCGCATATTGGTTATCGTAGATCATGGATTTAAAAATGCTCTTCAGATTCGAGGCTCCCATGCCGCTAGAAATGTTTTGGTAGATAATGGTGAGGGGGGGGGGGGTCACTATTTCTTGCCTAAACTAATAAACCAAATTACATCCAGTGAAACAGTTTTATCGCTTACCAACTGGTTAACTGATCTAATGCTTATCCAATGGGACGTCCCCTGGAATGCATGCATTACTAAACAATATGTTTTTATTCATAGTATCCTGCCATAAGATTTCTCTCTTTATCGGGGCATAACGGTTTCGTGACATTTTAATAATTTAAATAATGATTCGGTATTTTCAAAAGTTCACTCACGAAGAAGTTTTGCAAAATATTTCAATAGAATAAAATCCCGGAAATTCATTTTTGTTCTTGCAAAAAAAAGAGTAGGTATTCCAAAAAAAATTAAGGACATTAACATTGTATCTATCTCAAATAAACTTATTGGTATGAAGAAAATAATATTTATCACCGCTAAGAATCGAAAATAATACCGTGAAACCCAGGAAAACCGCATGAATGCTTGAATCACAAAGATCCATCAGGTAGGGGAATACGACCTGGGGGAAGGCGCCAAAAGTTGGCACGTTCTTCCCCGGTTGCGCTTGGCTTGGTGCGTTCTTCCCCAGTACAGTTTTTCGTTTCTCGCATTTTTCTCTTATATTGGATCGTTTTTGCCCATTTTGGTTGTCACCATCGAGTCCGCCGTGAAAAAATCTATAAGGAACCGTCATAACCTATTTTTCCCATAAAATCGACTTGGTGAGTTCTTCCCCTGTGGTCTTCATATGTTAAATATTTTGCATTTTTAAATACATAAAGATCCGATCCCTACTGATCAGACATCGTTGAGTACCAGTATCAGACAGAAGTGCCTGATACTGGTCAGATCTTGATAAAGATCGTTGAGTAGGTATCAATATCAGACACCCCCTGATTTTTTAAAATAAATCAGGACTGCCGCAAAAACATTGGAATTTATGTGATTTTTTTCTTCTATCTTTGTACGAAAAGCGTATGTACATAATCAAATAAAACTCTCAATATGAATGAAATTCAAGAAAATAACGTTTGCGTTTGAGCACTGGCCAACATTGGTCCGTTGGAGACGAAATTGATATGGAAACGTCTACAGACTAACCCCCACAAATTCTGACAATTTCATCAAATTTAATAGATTTACTACAGTTTTGCACGGAATTGACAAACCACCAATACATACAGACCTGGCACAAAAATAGGAAAAGAAATGCTTGCATACGAGTCTGCAACACATTGAAACATTTTCATGCCCCCCCCCCCCTCCCCTCCCGAGACATCTGGGAGCTCGATTTTCGACTCAGCTGATCTGGGAGCTCGATTTTCGACTCAGCTGATCTGGGAGCTCGATTTTCGACTCAGCTGATCTGGGAGCTCGATTTTCGACTCAGCTGATCTGGGAGCTCGATTTTTGGCTCAGCTGATCTGGGAGCTCAATTTTCGACTCAGCTGATCTGGTAATATCAAACTGTAAAGTACCTACCTAACTGTAAAGTACCTAACAACTTCACTTCTGATGGTCATAATCATCATTGTGGCGACTTGGGACAAATTTCGTCGCAACAAATTTCGTGACGATTTTTTTTTATGTGCCATATGAAAGACATGAAAATGTCAAAATGTTCTTAATAAAAGAGTTTTTTGGTGTTGGATTGAAGTGTCTGTTTCTGGACTTGGAGGGCGTCTGGTACTGGCGCCATTCTAATTTTTTTTTTTGTGGAAAAACCACGTTAAAACCGAAAAACATAAGACGCCTACTATTTCCAAGTCTCGGTGAGTTGCCAAGAAGTTGGGGGCTCATAATTATGCCCGATAAATGTCTGACGAAATTTTAGTGTGTGATACTGGTGTTTTCACCCTATGGGGTTTTTGAGGTTGGAAAAGTTTCTTGATGGAGAAGCGGAGCACCAGAATCATTCTTGTCTGTGTTGAGTGTTCAACGTCGAGATTGATGTTAACACGTGCAACGCACGGGTAACCGACTAGTGGTTTTAATAACCCTCCTCACCATTAGATGCTAAAATCGGGTTCATTGGTGCTGAACAAGCAAAAAATCTTATTTTTTTGTTCCGAATAATTTCTAGTAAACAATAAACACAACGTAGTGCAACTATGAGTCACAACGGTATTAAGATTGTCGTTGGGAAAATTCTGAGATAGCCGGTTTTGAGAGGATAGCGTTTGCGAGGTTTGAAATGCAATCCCTTGAATGCTGTTTATTCACAACTCATTGTTCTACTTGCTAGTCATTACATCATCAAAATAATGTACCAGTCGAGTAGCAGGAGAATATTATTCGTCTTGGATTATTCCAGTTCTTTGTCGAAGGTGGGCGGAAACAGCTTGTGCCGAGTAGATAAGTTCTACTCCAATTCCAAAGAGCAGTTTAATTAATGGAATTTCGTAAAAACACCGATCAGACCCCATTGTAGCCGAGTCAATTTTAATCGGGGTTTTTTCAAAGGGCGTAAGTCCACAAAAATGCCATTTTGGTCGTTTTTGGTTTATTATTTTCAATAATGAACCTTTGGAATCGACCAAGGAAAAAAAAATTTAACACCCCCTCAAAATCTGATGGTTTACATTTCAAGGTACGTAGAATCCAAAAATCGAAAAAAAATTTGGCCGTCCGTCCGCCGTCCGCCGTACGCCGTACGCGGCACTTTTGCCACTTAGCATTGACCGATTTTGATGAAATTTGGTATGTAGGCTCCATTTGGGGTCTAGTTGTGCCCCGAAGCTTTTGGTTGATGTAGGTCACTTCTATGGGTTCCAAAATCAATTTTGAAATTTTGAAAACGCCCCAACTCAAAAAATTTTGATATAAAGGTATTGTTTTTCCTTCAATTTAAGATTCTATAGAATTTTTTGAGACCACGCGGAGCTCTGTAGGACTAACCGTTCGCTCCCTACGAAAATTTAAGGGTTTATATTGAAATATATATATATATATAAATCAAAACACGAGTGTGAATCGCAAAAGAGGCCTAATCTCCGTTCAAATTAGAGCTGACCGAAATGCGATCGATGGTTGGTGATTTTGATTTTTTTTTTTTTTTTTCTTCTCTTCATATTGGATGGTTTGTGATTTTGTAGACGAGTGATCTATATAGAAAAATAATAAACCATTGTGTAATAATTTGCAGCGTTTTTTTTTTTTTTCATTTTTCCGTTCTTTAACCCAAGGCGCATCGTATGCAATCAATAGGGCACGCGAATGACGTCTCTAACATGATAGAAAACGCTGAAAAATAGAACATAAAATATATTTTTTCCCATATAGTTCACTCGTCTGCAAAGAACACGGCTTTGCCATTGTTACCACCAACCAACTTCGAGAAGAACGAGTAGAACGTGAATATAGGCTAACAGAATTTTCCAAATATGCCCTGTGCATACGGTTTCGTGGTATATATACCTATTTTGATAAAGCTCATGATAGCGAAGCAACTGATTCAAAGGAAAAACGCTTTACTATCCCTAGAGGAGAATAGATGAACTAATGATGTTTATACGTTTGTCATACCTTGAGCATAACATACACATATTATGTGTCTCAGTCGGTCGCCTTTCGTTCCTCGTTCCGGGTCAGTATTTCAGGAAATCGAAGGCGCAAAAACTTAGAAAGTTGTATCTAAATTTGAAATTTTAGAAATTCGTTAGTGCACGGCCCTAAGGAATTGAAAAACTGAAATATTACCGCTGGAATCATCAAAATCGAACAATAATTGCCAGAGAAAAATAGGAAAAAACAGTTAATTTAGTCATGTTTTTCCCATAAAATGTAGCTAAACTTGACATTTTTAAGGATTTTAGAAATTCATTGGTGCATGGGCCTTGGGAATTTGAAAACTGAAATATTTCCGCTGGAATCATCAAAATCGAACAATAATTGCCAGATAAATATGCGAAAATCATGGGAAAACCCGTTTATTCAATAGTTTCTTTGGCAATTATTGTTCGATTTTGATTATTCCAGCGGCAATCTTTCAGTTTTTCAATTCCCTTGGGCCGTGCACTAATGAATTTCTAAAATCGTTTAGAATATCAAATTTAGGTACAACAAAGTTTTTGCGCCTTCAATTTCGCTAAATACTAAAAACGAACGGCGACCGATTGAGACTAAGTTACAACTAAGTTATACAACTGTCTCCTCTACATCTATGTAACAAAAATGCAGCACCTTTGATCATTTGAGGATTCAGTAGTTATCATGGTTTCGAAGGAAGAGGTTGTGCGGGCCGCAGCGGCCTGAGTAATTTCATCAACTCGCCGTCAACCAACTGAGCGCAGGGTGCGACCTTCGCTGGAAGCTCGACATCGGTACAGTGAAACTCACCTGATGGAGGATCTGATGGAAGACGGTAAAGATCCCCTTAGTGGGGGAATCAGGGATGATGGGAGTTTTAAGAATTTCTCTCGAACGAGCAGTTCAGACTTTGAATATCTCTTGATTAATGTTGCCCGAACTATTGCAAAGCAGGACACCAATAAAGGCTTGCAGTTACTTTCAGATTTTTGGCGAGTGGTGATTCCTATCAAAGCTTGAGTTACTTATTCGAAATCCCAAAGCAGAGTATTTCCAAGATTGTTCCTGAAGTCTGTGGGGCCCATATCGGCTTCTTGAAGGAAGTAATCAAGTTATGTAATGTACTGTTATTATATTCAAACAAATATTCTATTATGTAAATTGCTTCCGAGTCTACCAAGGTAGAGGAAGCTTTGTTTTCACTTTTCAAGGATGAAAAAAAAAGTTCTCCAAAATGAAAATTTTCACTCGCGTTTTGCGTTTTAGACCTTTCTGAACAATTTTGGTTCCGTGTCTGTCTGTGTGTGTGTCTGTCATGAAATCCTTGTAACGGGCATAACTATACGAAGTTATTGTCTGATTTCTATAAAATTTTCAGGGATGTTACAGATTAGTATTTAGATGGTCCCCTATGAAAATCCCACCCAAGAGTCCCAGGTTCGACTCCCAGCCTTGCCAATCACTACCCACTTACATTTTTCATCCGAATTTGATGAAATTTTCTAGGATTGTCCAGATAAGCGTGTAGATGGTCCCATATGAGGGTAGTGAAAGGTACTTAGAGATTACTGTTTTGAGATTAGCTACTATGCATCGGATCATCTACATAATCGGGTTATGGACACGAGGAAGCTATGTGCCACACCCACTTGGCAGACGTTTTTGTTTTCATTCTTTCAAAAATGCTGAATAAAATGAAGAAAAAAATTAAAAGGGCAATTACAAATCCAATAAATTTAAGGGGTCAGTCAAATCAGTCGAACATTGGTAAGCGGGTAAGCTTCAACAGATTTCCTAGCTCCAGATTAAGCATGTGGTCTGAATAATTAAATTACATCGAGTGAAACAGTTTTATCGCTTACCAACTGGTTAAACTGATCTATTGCTTATCGAATGGGACGTCCCCTGGAATGCATGCATAACTAAACAATATGTTTTTGTATCGATACCGATATTTGTATCGATACTTTTGATGCAAAACTCAAACCGATATATTGGTATCGATACTTTTGCCTAAAATATCGGAGGTATCGATACTTTCTTGACGATATTATCAAAAATTTTGCGAAAGTAAATATTGGTGAAAAAATACCAAATAAGTAGGTACCTAACTAGAAAATAATACCATATATTGTCTGCCACAGAATAACACTCAAAATATTCTCAGAATAGTATCAATTGAAACGATGTATCGCCACGATAGCCTCAAAATAGTATGAATATCCAATGTGAGTTTGGAAGGAATTTAAACCCGTTTTCCCGAACTTACAAGAAGACGGAGGCATGCAAAATATTACTCGTGATGGCGACATCAGTCAGGTGCCAACGGCTTTTTTCGAATAATAAATAGTATTATTTGTATTGTAACTGATTTGTTACTTGATCCTTTCGATTTCTAGTGGAAGAAAAACATCATTTCTTTGAACAGAGATTTCTTGCAAATAAGAATTAGAATCGAAATAAAATGGAATGATTATTCATTTTTATTGAATTTTAAATTATTGGCTTTTATTACATTTTTAATTGCCATTGAATGTTATTACATTTTGAATTATTGTGTGTGTGTTTACTTGATAGTGTAGGGTGTTTATTTGGAGTGAAAAATCATCGGTTGGTTAATTTGAAATATTGGTGGTATCGATACTTTGAGCCGACATTATCGAAGTATCGATATTTTATAATATCGGTATCGAAAAGATATCGGGTATCGATACTTTCTTAGAAACATCGTTTCGAAAGGAGTATCGATGCTTTGGAGTATCGTGCCGTCCCTACTTGCGGGCTACTACCAGGGTGAACTTCCATCAACTGATCAGGAGGCCCTGCAGGCAAGAGGTGTCACAAAGTCGTGGTCTATCTAACTTCCTTTGATCTTTACCGACAACCTGTGGGTAACATGTAACCTGCTATATAACAGAACAAAAGTTACACAACATCGTGTTATAAAACATTTTTTCAGTTGAATATCTAACAAGTTACATAACTTTGGTTATGTTTGTAACACGTTTTGTTACTGGTGAGGACGCGCCTTTACACGAAAATCGAAAAAAAAAAAAACAATTATACGAGTGGGTAGGTACTCTATGAGTTCGAGGTTTCGAGGAGAATTTTTTTTTGAAGTTTTCGAAGTCAATATGAAACTTGTTGCACGAATAGGATTTTTTCTTCCTCCACATTTCATTAACATAATGAGTCTCCCATCCTCAGCTGAAACTGGTATATCACCATCGTGGGAAGCAGCAAGTTGAGCTTCAGCTTGTTTACGGTGTCACCATACATGGACAACAGAAACTCTTTCTTAGCTTCAAACGATGTTCCTACATCAACAACCAGGTCCTCAAATAACGAGAGAGGAAATTTGAAGCCATATTGGTGACACGAGTACATTATCTTGTCCTGAATTGTGAATCGAGCTGAATGTCAAGCAGTCGCTGGACTGCATCTGGTTAATTTCAGCCACATGTTTTCCAGTGTTGGCTGGCGAAGGAACAAATGTGGCGGTACTTTTCTTTTGGCTGACTGTTGAATTGACGTTGCCTTGTTGAGCTATTTAACGCTGAATATTATCCACGGCGTTCTAGACTTGTCCGTTTTTAGTACATTTACCTACTTTTCTCATTTTTATTGCCAAATAGAGCTGAAAGAAGGAAAATTCCTCGTAAACGCTCCTTAACTTTTGCATAACACGTAAGAACGGACTACTTCTTTATTTTCAAATTCACACATAATCATCAGCTTTGTTCCGACGTGTATTTATTTGTAAGGATGTCACAGTCCTTCTTAGCGGTAAATGGACGGGGCTAGGTGTGTTTTATCACTGCCAAATAATCTACGCTGCTTACTCACCCCGCGGATAAAAGGTGCGCTCACCGCTGATTCAAATTATTCCTCAATGTTTCTCCCCGCCCGCGTGGTTTGTATTTAATAGGCGAATCCACGCAAATATTTACATTCAACCACCGCTTCTCAATCATGGTGAGTACTACTTAGGTACTGTTACGACTGACACAGGTCAATTTGGTTCAGAAGGTTGGAAAATGTCTAGGTACTTAATCATAACCATGTAAAATTCATGTAAACTCATGTAAATCCATCATGTAAAATTAATTGCAAAACTAGAAAATTCAAAATTTACAAAACTTCAAAATTTTGAAAAATTAGGTGAAATATTGGCTGGAAAATCTCATTTTGGATTTTTAGGTTAATTCAAAAATTTTAAATCATGGAACCAAACACAACATGTACATCCTCCAACTTTAAAATGTACCTACTCATTTTTGAGACATGTGAGTTTTTTTAACAACTTCGGTTTCTTGTATCTATACAAGAATATATAACCTAAAGTTATCTATATCTTAAAGATAATATCTTTATTATCGTTATATATTATATAACCTTGTCTGTTGTCAATCCTTCTCAAAATCATAGTCCATTTTTTTTCCAAAAATTTTTTGAACATTGGTTTCTTGTATTATCTGTTTGTTGTCACTTCTTCTCAAAATCATGGTACAATTTTTTTTTTTGTGTGTTTAGTAGTTTTGAGACGATCACATTTAAATTTTCAAGACAGATATTCATTTTTTCTTGGAACGGCGATCAAAATTTTCATAAAATCTTGAAGAGAATTCCGTTTTCAAACTCGGACAACACCGTTCCGTTCTCAAATGAGGAGTAGTCGATATCTGACCCAACAGGTGCTGCCATCTCTTATCTCAGAATCCCACTAAAAACTCTCGGCATTCAGACTTGATATGATTTTTCAGGGTGCAATCGCCCAATGGGGAATTTGCCTCACATTTTTTTTTTTTTTTTTCGAATGAGGGTTTATTTTTATGGAATAAAACCATAGTGAGCTGCTCGAAAACGCATCAAAAAAATTTAGAGAATTTAAGGAAGATGGAAATTTTAAATGTGGTGGCAATGTGTAAGAGGCAGCCATGTTTGAAACGTAACGGATATTCTACCAATCTGACTTCAAAGGAGGTTCTGTGGCGCTTACCACAGAAGCGGAACATACACGAACTTTTAGCTTCCAAGTAGTGCGCACAAGAGTGCGCCGCGAACTGGCAGGAAGAACCCAGACACGAAAGTGACCAAAAGAAACAATATTACTCACTTTTTTACAATACGAATCTACCTACTAGTTTATCAAGCATTATTAGTCTTCATCTTCTCTTATTTAGTTTCAAGATTTGAATCACATTATTCGAGTAGCCATTTCACTGGATCGTTTTGTGTGGCGGTGCTAGAACTCTGTCTGTTGTCGGAGTTGTTTTCGCGTCGTTTTTTTTTTCGTATGACGTCAACAATATTCCTCGATTTTCGCGGTGTTTTGTAACAGAGGTTCACTTGTTTAATCATTTTCTCCTACGGTAATTTTTTCCCCTTGGTTATTCCTAGTGTTAAACGTTATTCTAGGGCCCTATTATAGGATTTGACTTGAAATTCCAGAATCTAAAATTGAGGCAAATTCCCCATTTTGCTTCGATTTAAAGAGTAGTTGGAAGTTTGTTCCAGAATCGTTGGTGATGAATTTCATAGCGGTCCAATCATCAATGGAATTCCGAGTTTATGGCAAAATATTCTCAAAATTCAAAAATAATCAACTGCGTTTTTGTTTTGAATGTAAGAAACCCGCATATTGACCGTGAAGATCAGATTCGGTAAAACACAATTCTAGTCTGCACTTACTCACTTGTGCTCTAATCGACAGATTCTGTGACAACGTTATTCTCTGGGATGATCTTTGCGACTCACCCAACGTAGTTGAGTTTTCTGACTCTTCTTTTGGGAATTTGTGTTAATTTGTTGTATGTATTTTGGTATAGGTACCTATATAATTTTTTCATGTATTTTATCGAGAGATTTTATGGTTGAGATAATTTGTACCAGAAGTGGCAAATAGACGAAGATCAAATCAACTTAAATTTTTCGCTGATATCAAGAAATTTCATTCCAGATGTGGCAGACTAAGAGGATTTGGTTGGTACTGTGTTTCTGTGCGGTTGCAGTACGTTGCCAGAACCAGGACGAGAATGCAAATGCAAATGTTTTAGCAGCAGAGGTAGAAGACAAAGCCATTTCCAAGTCGAGTGCAACGGCTAACTGCAATTATCCTCCTCAAGAGTGCTCAAGCGAAGTTATCCTCAAGATGCTTTGTTTGGTGGAAAAGTGCGTCAACATTGTGGTGGAAGGGAGATGCTGTGCGGATCCCAACCGATCGACCAACATTGGCGTCCCTGCTGAGCAACCCAGCTCATGCTACTCACCCAACAACCCTGGAAGTTACTCTTGTTGTCAGTACTATACTGGAGCTGACGACAAATCTTCACAGTACCGTTGTAACCCTTACAGAACCTATTAAAAAGGTCATATTCATAAAAGGTTTTATGTATTCACGACTCCTTGAAACCTCCCTTTATTATTTCAACACACAGAATACACTTCTACAATGTTTTCTCACAATGACCCAAATGTTACCTCAAGATACTCAAAAATCGGTGCCATGACTGGCGCTGGCAGTTTTTGCAGCCAATGGGCAACGTCAGCCTCCAAACATGCTTGCACGCCATTTTAATGTTGGCTTTCTGCTCTGTTAACTTGTCTCTGGTGCTCTGTGGTCACGGGACAGCCATGTTCAGGAATTCTAAATGAACTCCGCCAAAATTGGCAGATTGATCGTCATCAATTGTCAACATCAACAAGTTGTGCTTTGTGAAAAGGTTCCACAAGCACATCAATGGCCTAAATAAACTAATAATTCATCTGTATAGCCATGGAAAAGTTTGTTTTTTCGGTTCCTCCAGTAATTATTAGCTTTATTAGATCCCTAGCAACTGGGACACAGGATTTATACGTTTTGCACTGTGTTTTAGAAGTGGTTACCATAAGTGGTTCATTCACTTTTCATTTGGAATTTCCTCTAGCCACCCAGTAAAGAGCTATTGAATCTCCTAAATAAATACATTTGAGTATATCAGTGTAATTATTTTCTGTTTACGTATAAACCGGTGATAGTGGTGACCTACAACGGTTTTAATTTAGTAATTTATAAATCTGACTCCAAAAGGTATATGCAAAATGGCCGGAAATATTTGAGAGAGAAAATATATTTTTGTAACGCAAATTTGAAAATTAGAAATGACGACTTTTTAAATCTTGAATCTTGAAACTTGACTTTTGACTGACTGACAATGACTGACAACGAAATTTCTTGAATTCAAAAACAGTAACCAAAAATCCAACAGGTGTAAAAACACAAAAATAAACCGTAGTAACCGCTACAGGAGTCCCCCTCCAGCAAAAACGACTTTTTTGCGACGGGCAGCTGGAGTACACGGCTGAGATCTGGTGTCATCAGAACTTGAAGATATCTCCGAACTTTCACCCAAAGTAAATGCTGGCTTGAGGCGGTCGACCGATATGGCTGTGTCTTTGCCGTTGATGCGAACACGGAAAATCTTCTCACCGCGTTCCAGTACAAGGTATGGGCCATCGTATGGAGGTTGAAGCGGGCGTCTAACGGCGTCATGGCGTACAAATACATGGGTAGTAGCAGACAAATCTTTATGAACAAAGGTGTGCTTGGAACCATGACACGCTACTGGTACCGAACGAAGCTGGTCCATGCTCTGAGCCAGGCGACCCACTAGATTGGCTGGATCTTCTGGTTGTAGTGGAAGAGACTCTATAAATTGTCCAGGAAGCCTGAGAGTTGTTCCATACACGAATTCCGCAGCGGAATGCTGCAAGTCCTCGTTGACTGCTGATCGTAGCCCTAGCAGAATAATTGGAAGGATGTCTACCCAGTGTTCTGTAGCATGGCACCGAATGGCTGCTTTGAGACTTCGGTTCCATCTTTCCACCATACCATTCGAAGAAGGATGAAAAGCAGTGGTATGAATTCGTCGAGCTCCCAAGATTCGTGTCAACTCTCGAAACATGGAAGACTCAAACTGTCGACCTTGGTCAGTGGTTATTCGCAAAGGCACGCCAAAACGACTGATCCAGCCCATGCAAAACGCTCTAGCGACAGATTCAGCTGTGATGTCGCTAACAGGAATGCATTCAGGCCATCGCGTGTAACGGTCAATGCATGTTACGCAGTAACGATAACCCTGACTAGGCGGAAGAGGTCCAACAATGTCCAAATGGACGTGAGAAAATCTTTCATCGGGTACCATGAAGGAACCTGGTGGACTAATGTTATGTCGATGTACCTTACTTTTCTGGCACTGGAGACACGCACGAACCCATGTGTTGCAGTCCTTGGCCATTGACGGCCACAAGAAACGTGCCTTGAGGAGCTTCAGGGTACCTCTCATGCCAGGATGTGCTAAACCGTGAATGAGGTTGAATGCAGCTCTTCGAAAAGTTGGCGTTATGTATGGACGAACCATGCCCGTTGAAGTGTCACAATATATGGGTACATCTGAATCAAACATACATATTTTAGAGAATTGAAATGAATTATTTTTAGCAGCTATAAGATCTTGGAGTTCTTCATCACTCTCCTGAGCAGTAGCCAATTTCTCCCAATCAATATTCAGGACAGACTCGACTTCTTCTATGCGTGACAGGGCATCAGCGACCATGTTGTCTTTGCCAGAAATGTGTCGGATGTCTGTTGAAAATTGTCCGATAAAATCAAGGTAGCGTAACTGCCGTGGGCTAGCTTTATCTAATTTCTGTTTGAACGCATGAATGAGTGGCTTATGGTCAGTTAGGATACAGAATGTGCGCCCTTCGAGCATATAACGAAAATGTTTTACAGCAGCATAAATAGCGAGGAGTTCACGATCATATGCGCTGTACTTTCGTGCTGCATCACTCAACTTTTTCGAGTAGAAACAAAGCGGTTGATAGTGACCATCTACTAACTGCTCTACGACTGCCCCTGTACCTGTGTCTGAGGCGTCAACTGTTAGCGAGATGGGTGCTTCTGGAACAGGATGAGCCAATAGGACAGCAGAACACAAACTGTCCTTACATGTTTGGAAGGCTCTTTGTAGATCTGGGGTCCACTCAATCACAGTTTTATCTTTCTTTTTATTCCCACTATGCATTTCGTGGAGAATAGCTTGAGCCTGTGCAGCTTTGGGAATAAATCTTCGGTAAAAATTCAACTTTCCGAGAAAACGACGAAGTTCTGCGACTGTCTTCGGAAGAGGAAAATTTTTTATCGCTTCAACTTTGTCAGGAAGTGGTCGGGTTCCGTTTTTATCAACGAGATAACCTACAAATTTAACTTCAGACTGACCAAAAACGCTTTTTGTAGTGTTGATTATGACGCCATAGTCTCTGAACCTATCCAAAACTAAACGGATGTGCTCCAAATGCTCTTCTTCGTTTCGAGAAGCTACGAGACAATCATCCAGATAGGGATAGCAAAAATCCAAGCCCCTCACAACTTCATGAATGAAGCGCTGAAATGTCTGAGCCGCGTTCCTCAGTCCAAAAGTCATGCAAGGGAACTCGAAAAGCCCAAATGGAGTTACTATGGCGGTTTTATCGATATCAGTTCGTTCCATGGGAATCTGATGGTATGCCCGGACCAAATCGATAGTACTGAAAATTGTACATCCAGCTAATTTGTTGCACATATCTTGGATGTTCGGCAGTGGATAACAGTCATGAACTGTTGCAGCATTCAACGCGCGAAAGTCCCCGCATGGCCTCCATTCTCCATTCTTTTTTGGAACCATGCGCAAAGGACTGGACCAACTACTCTTTGAAGGACGACAGATGCCCTGCTCCATCATATAAGCAAATTCCTTGCGCGCTATAGCCTCTTTTTCGGGTGTTAGGCGACGAGGTTTTGCAGAAATGGGTGGACCAACAGTGACAATATGGTGGGTAACTGAATGTTTTGGAACGACCTTCCCGACAGCATTTGGATTGGTAATATCAGCATATTTGGAGAGTAACTGTTGATATGGCGACTTCAACTCGGGAGAAACAGTGGAAACTGAGGAATGAGGCACATGACCAATTGTTGCTTTAGTATGTAAGGAAGTGAGACTGTCAACTAGCCTACGACCTTTCAAGTCCACAAGAAGTCCAAAATTCTTCAAAAAATCAGCACCGATGATAGGTTTGTCTACATCAGCCACAGTGAATGACCAACGAAATGGACGTCTGAGACCAAAATCAATTTCGACGATCCTATCTCCATAAGTATGAATAGTGGATCCATTAGCAGCATATAAACGAAAATCGGAAATTGGAGGTTTGAAAACACGATTGCCAGGTGGGATAACCGAAATATCCGCTCCAGTGTCTATCAAGTAGCGACAACCAGTTTTCTTGTCAGATACGAATAGGCGACTGTTATACTGGACCGGAGCTTCTTCTACTGTCGCCTCTAACGCCGGTCCGGCTCGTTTTCCGAATGTGCTGTGATATTAGATTTGTAAGAACAAGGCAAAATACATGTGAAAGCTTTTTCTCCGTACTTATTATGCCACTTACAAACACCATTTACATGAGACTTGAGTCTAGCTCCTGGTGACTTTGATCTACTCCTGGAATTGCAAGTCCCTTGAGGTTGAGACCTAGATGAACGCTCAATGTTATCTAGCCTGCGTAGTATTTCAACCATCTGCTCTGACAATTGCTGAATACTGCTGCTTTCCTTAGATCTAGGATGGCTTGTACTAGCTTTTACTTCAGGAATGGGAATTTGAATAGTACTGACACCAGGCATGGGAGTAATCTCTAGAATTTTGTCAGCCATGGTAGCTAATTTGTTCAGTTCGTCATTACTGCAAGTTATAATGGCTTGTGCCTGAGTCGGCAATCGTTGAAGCCATAACGATTTTAAAATTGCGTCACTTACTCTACCGGCAGACAGGTCTCTCATTTCTCTTAGAAGTTGGCTTGGTCGTCTATCTCCTAGCTCCAGTTCACTCAATAACTTCCGTAGTTGTTTCTCTTCGGAGTCTGTGAATCTCTCTTCAAGTCTAGCGCGGAGCTCTTCGTACATGTTGGTTGCTGGAAGATTCAGGATCACATCGCTAACCTGGGAAAGTACATCACTGGAGATGGCGCCAACAAGAGTATGATATTTTGTTAAGTCACTGGTAATACCTGCATTGAAGAATTGGGATTCAATTTGGCGGAACCAGAGTCTGGGGTTTGCTTTCCAGAACGGCGGAACCTTGACTGCAACTCGCCCAACTTGAAGCGCGCCTTCAGCAGCTGGCGCATGATCAACAGGTGCCGGTGGAATCGAATTGTTATGAGCCATGATGCAAAATTTTGATCACGTCGGGGTCACCACTTGAAGGTTTAGTGGTGACCTACAACGGTTTTAATTTAGTAATTTATAAATCTGACTCCAAAAGGTATATGCAAAATGGCCGGAAATATTTGAGAGAGAAAATATATTTTTGTAACGCAAATTTGAAAATTAGAAATGACGACTTTTTAAATCTTGAATCTTGAAACTTGACTTTTGACTGACTGACAATGACTGACAACGAAATTTCTTGAATTCAAAAACAGTAACCAAAAATCCAACAGGTGTAAAAACACAAAAATAAACTGTAGTAACCGCTACACAATAATTATCAGCCTTACCAACCCTACAGGCTTTCCCATAGATCTGCCGGTTTTTTGATCCATCTACGGGTCGATGAGAACGTAGGTGAAATCTACGGGTGTTTTGCAAATAACGGCTGAAAGCCAATTTATTGTAATTAATTTATGTTCTTCAAAAATTTTCTGCTTTCTCTTCTTCCACCGACCAAATAATATACTCAGGAAACGTTGATTTTCTAAGTCTGGTGACTTGGCTGTTGGAGGTCGCTAGTCAAATGGCCGCCATTTCATTCCTCCGTACCCTGTTAGGCCCACCAACAACCGCACAGCTTATCTGATAGGCTTTATCAAGTTTTTTTTTTTTTCGCACACTACGTGTTTTTCATGATTTGGATTTTAAGGATTGAAGATTGTAAAACCATTTTGAAAAAGTCAATGTTTCGTTAAAAATTCTGTGATATGATTCTATTCACTAGTCGCGTTTTCCGAAAATGCCATAAGGAAAAAGGATTGGTACCATTATTTTCTGTGATTCCCACTCAAACCTCTTCATTATTTACGGTAGATACTCCTATTTTGTTGTTTGAGACTGGGTTAGTAGGTATACGACTAAGTTGTAGGTAGGTACTTGCCTAGTTCTAGGTGCAATGGCTGTTACCTCAATAAAATATTTGGACGAGCTCTCCTCAATTTAATTCAACGATCCCAAAAGGTGTGGCATCCTTTATAGACCGGGTGTGTGGGTAGATTCCTACGGGAAATCCTACAGGATTTGAGATATAAATCTACAGGTTTCTACGGGGTTTTGACACGATCGGGTTGGTAACATTGATAATTATTTGTGTTTAGAGTTGTGTCCCAGGACAGATAACTAAGAAGTAGAAGAAGATTTGTGTCCCTAGTTTCTTTCCTTGCATTACCATCAATGCGTAGTTTTTACGAGGGGTATCTTGACATTCAAGCTCCTGCTGTTAAGGAGCTTCTCGTAGACCTCCCCTCTTTGGTGTCGCTTATAAATCAAGTTACCATCGAGGAAGATCACTCCTGAACTTCATGGTCCCTAAAAGTTAGTGGGTCAAAAATACACAATGTTGGCAGAAAGGAGGTATCATTACCTCCTCTCTACGTAAAAACGTCGTATGGTTGATGTATACGTGTAAATTGCTCATAGATGGTTCCCAAATTTGAGCGTCAAAAAAGCACAGTTTGCAAAAATGCCTTCTCTTCTTTGTCAGATAAACGTATTGTTGGTGTATACATAAATATGAATTTCGCATTGCTAATAGAACTAAACAAACTTGAAACTATTTGTGCTTTTTATGCATAGTAATATGAACCATAAAGACGAGCTATTTATTATGAGTTTATTATGTCTGATGAAGACATCCGAGCTGAACTGCAACTGCAAAGTAAATTTGATGGCAAAGATGATCTCCACATCAATGAAAATTTATCGGGAGACATTTAAAAGAATAAAGTCGGTTTAAAATCGTAGGATAAGATGACAGTAACTCCGGAATTTCATTGCTGAAAATTGGTAATACTGACTTCAATATACCTACACGTGTCTTTTGTATTTGGTTTTCTTTTTGCTGAATATTAGTGACTGGGAAAATTTTTAATAAGACTGAAATTTCTTTAGAGAATAAATGCCACTGGCATCATTTATAAAAATGCTGTTTCCCATGTATTATAGAAAGATCCAACAGTTTATTACTTTTGAAACATATTTTATGCAAGAAGAGAGATTGAATTTTCCTCATTTTAGTTTGTATTATAAGAGATAGCGAGATATTGATGGGTTTTTCAATTTTATAGCCACAAGTGGAAGATCGATATTAAATATCGACAAATTTTGTTGGTTGAAAAGCTACAATGACTAGGCTGAGGAAGTTACACAAAACTTATCGAAACTGTAATTAAATTATTATAATTACCTGATAAGTGATCGTAGCGGTCTCGAAGGTTCGTGGTGACTGCTTCAGTAAAGTAAAAGCCTGAATGGCAAAAGTTGAAACACTAAATGTGTCAGTGTCTGAGGAACTTACGAATGGTTTTCCTTGTACAAGTGAATGAAAATCGTGCCTGCACACGGAAAATATGTCTATTACTGATGAGTAACAGGTATAGTCAAAGATGAAATGCAGAAAATACAACTAATAGGAACATGTATATTTATGCAAACGTTTTTAGTGTCAACATAGACACTAAAAGTATGTTTTTGTGAAATGCAATTAAAGTTATGATTGATATTAAATTTGAAGTTATAAAAAATAAAAGTGATATTTTACATGCAGTAGCAAATTATTGAACACTCCTCCTTTCCAACACAGACCTTACCATAGATCAGTTTTCGGTTGAATTATCAATGAGAAAAGCGTTCAGTCGTTTCTCCAAAAATGATATCAATTCCAATTTAGTTTTACTTGACAAGATTCGAAAGTTATAAGCTATCACTCCTAGCACGTGTACCATTGGCCAAGGTAATGAATTAGTTTTTTTCACCCACATTTGGGGCCCATAGGAACTTGTTTGGTGAAGTGGAGATGTTGAAGTTGATTGCAAATTCCAAATGTGGGGTGGACTTGCTGCTGTTTGGAATTGCAAAGGGGATGACTCTCACTGAACTTGTGAAGAAGGGGGTTCGACAGGGTCTAGTGTTTTACAGAAGATTGTGGGGGGATTGAGTCGGAGGTTCAGGACATTATGGCAGCCAAGGCGTCAGTTTGCTCCAGAGCAGTGTCTTCCCCCACGCCTTCTCCAAGGGTTGCTCGAGAGGGGGTTGCTTTCATGAGGAGGTGGAGGTAAGTTCTAAGGAGCGCCAGAGGTGGTATTGGGCTATCCTGGAGTGGGGATGGTGCCTGAGCTCACTCCTGCTGACTAGACGTTAGGTGTCGGACCGGCGCTAGTTCTCCCTTGCTCCACGGGGAGCGCTGGATAATTGAGGTGACCGACGTTACCGATAATTGGAGCGCAAAATCCAAACAACCGCCAATTTATCGCTTATTAGAATAATTGAATTGATCTACAACATTGCATAAATCTATAACCAAGACGAGTAAGCGCCAGCCCTTTTTATCATTTTACACATTGTACAATGGTACCTAATGATAATATCGATACCTTAAAGCACTAAGGCGCTATGTCCAAAAACGGAGTTTTGAGAAAAACGCAAAAGAAAGTAGGTATCACCAGTGCACAATTCCTATAATAATGGCTTTCACACTTGACTCTTTAATTTCTTCAATACATTTTCAAGCTATAATCGTCAAGAAGGTCAGTACCTAATAGTTTTGTTGAATTTGAGTTTTTCTGAAATTCAAAGAAAATAAAAATGTGGAAGATGGATGGATATAGCGCCTTTGTCCTTTAAGGTATCGATATATTATCCTTGTTTTATTACATAACTCTTTTATAACTTCATCTTTGATTGGCCACACAATGGGGATGGAATATTCAACTTAAGTAGTTCTTTTTGATTTTCTTATTAAATAATAAAGAATGAAAAGTATCAACACTTGCGAATATCTTATAATTATATCCCATTTTAAATAAATAAATAATGATAAATATAATGATATTTTATTTGGTAATATCATATTATTATTATTGATTTTATAATAAAATGTGAATACTGGAGAATATTAAAAAGAAATGTGGGAGGTATCAAATTTGTCAGGCTATGGTAAATGAATATAGCCAAAGACTATGGTCAGTAAACCTATCATTGCTCTTCTTCTTCTTACTCTTCTTCTTTAACAAAATCCAGCCGCCCTTTGAGTCTATCTATATCGTCCTCTACATCTTTCCCGGAAATCAAAGATGTATAAAATGGCTGGTCTACTTTGGGAATTAGATGAAGCATGCTTTGTAAGTCATTCAACATGGGTTGTGACACGCATTTCTAGTGGAGAGATAAGCAAATTATATTGATGTTTGTGGCACGAGTTTTTGAACCCCCTTTCTTGCCGAGATCGAAGATCTTTTTACCCTTTGAAATCATACTAATCAAGGGAACAAGCTCTCTGAATCGAACATTTTTTAATGAATATTTTAGGTGAAGAGAAAACACGAGTACACTCATACATGAACGAGATCAGTAATCAGTACAAAAAGAAAAGAAAAAATGGGTCCAGCTTGCCCATACACTGCGAATTTATTAATTTAGCTGTTTCAACGAAAGAGATACCTACGCAAATACATAATACGAAACAGTAAAATGAGGCCCTCGCAGTTGCTCCTGGGAATCCAAACCAATAACCAATATTCATGTGTCGTTTGTTTGGTAATTACATGACTTTCTCATGGTGTTTCGTAGGGAATTGTGAAATTCAAAATGCCTTTTTTAGCGAATGTCGCTTAGTAAGTACTTACCTATATTAGGAATTAGTTCCATTTTATAACAAAAGGAGGACGCAAGTACCCAAAGAAATCGGTTCTACTTGGCGAGATGAATCCAACGATAGGTACGTTTGTATTGTAGGGACGATAGATATTTTGTCACTTGAGAGGTATTTTCGCATAACGCGGTCCATTTGATGTTAAAGCGTGATCACTGGGCTGAAAGCTGAATGTGGGAGCCCGAGAAGCGTTCTGATTGGTGGAGCTCCAGGACGTAGTTATAGCGGAAAGAACCAGATCGCGTTCACGGCCGGTTCACGATCGTTTGTTCCCAACCTCATCACAACAAGTCACCTTGTTTATCACATATTTTTCTCATTGGTGCGTAACCGGCCGCATCCAAGTAATTAATTTGATAACATTTAGTTATATTCGCGATATGTACGAAAAACGCTGCAAATCATTGCTCAAAGGTTTATTATTTTATGTATAGATCATCCTTCTGTATAGATCACTGTTTCTCCATCAATAGCACCTACCACCATCTGTATTCTCCCTTGACCTTCCCTCTCAAATTTCAGCTCCTGCGTTCAATAGGATTGAAAATGGCTTCGGAGCTCACTCAGCTGATCAGTGATCAGAAGAGTGAAGAAGATCTCCTCGAATGCTGGAGACGCCTGGAAGAGCACTTCCATTCAATAGGATTGAAAATGGCTTTCGAGCTCACTCAGCTGATCAGTGATGTGAGGAGTGAAGAAGATCTCCTCGAATGCTGGAGACGCCTGGAAGAGCACCTCCATTCAATAGGATTGAAAATGGCTTCGGAGCTCACTCAGCTGATCAGTGATGTGAGGAGTGAAGAAGATCTCCTCGAATGCTGGAGACGCCTGGAAGAGCACTTCCATTCAATAGCATTGAAAATGGCTTCGAAGCTCACTCAGCTGATCAGTGATCTGATCAGTGAGCAATGATTTGCAGCGTTTTTTACCTACAAACATTGTTTTACCTACCAATTTTTTTTTTACCTACCAACTATTGGTAGGTACTACCTACGACACCACAATGGCTTCACACCTTCACAATCAAGTTTATTAGAAAGAACTAAACGCTTCACACTCGATTCGAAAAATAGAAAGCTTGATATGGAAATTTGATTACTGGTTACGCAGAAGGCAAAACTGAATACAACTCGAAGAAATGAACAGCGATCGCATTTTAGTCAGATAAAATTTGAACGGCGATTAGACCTCTTTTGCGATTCACACTCATGATTCTGTTTTATCGAAGGAAAACCTTCAAATACTCGTAGGGACCGAACGGTTTGTCCTACAGAGCTCCGGGTGGTCTCAAAAATTTTTAAAAATTCTGTACTATTTAAAATTGGTGAAAAAACGATACCTTTATTTCGAGAGTTTTCGAGCTTGGGCACTCTTGAAAATTTCAACCCTTAATTTTCACCCCTTAGAAGTGACCTACATCAACCAAAAGCTTCGCGGCACAACTAGACCCCAAATGGAGCCCATATACCAAATTTGAACCAAATCGGTCCAGTGTTGCTAAGAAAAGTGCCGCGTACAGCGGACGGCGTACGGCGTACGGCGGACGGACGGAAATTTTTTTATTCGATTTTCGGATTCTACGTACCTTGAAACGTAAAACATCAAATTTTGAGGGGGGGTTAAAATTTTTTTTTTCTTGCTCGATTCCAAAGGCTTATTATTGAAAATAATAAACCAAAATCGGGCGATATTCAATAATACACTGGGTTTCAAACGTTTCTAAGGGTGGCAGTTGTCGATTCAACATTCGAACTACTGGCGATAGGGACAACAACAATTGCATGAGGAACTCTGAAAATATCTTTCGCCTCGATTGGTTTTTCCAAGTAATTTTTGCAAGTTGAAATGATGAAACGAAAAGTTATCATTTTCTGGTCATTCGAAAGGATTTGAAAAGAAGCGGTATGAAGAGTGTGGCCTCTCCTCCCCGCCTCTCCCGTAGTAGTTCCTCAATCCTAGCTGAAAGTAGATAGCGCCACTGAGGCAGCCTCAAAAATACTTGCACACCATTTTAACGTTGGCTTTCTTCTCTGTTAACTTGTCTCCATTACTCTGTGAGCGTGATTAACAAGACTTCGATAGTTAATAATATTATATACATTTGACGTCTATAATTTGCCTCTGCTGCACTCTCGGGGCCGCCTTGTCAATCACTCATTAACATCAAATTTATCGGTAACATCGGTCATCCCAATTATCCAGCGCTCCCCGTGGAGCAAGGAAAAACTAGCGCCGGTCCGACACCTAACGTCTAGTCTCCTACTAGCCCCGATGACCTCAGGACCAACTGTGCTGGCCACAGGTGGCTACGTTGGTCCTGTGTTGAAAGAAAGCATGATGGAGCCTGCTCAGCCCCATCAGTGTGGTGGTAAATCATTGAGCTGGGGCTCACAGTATGATACACACGAATTGTTGGCAATGAAAGGGGTGAAAAGCTAGTTAGCAACACAAGGTCAGCGATGTATTTTAGCTCTCGCCTGCACATAGCGCACAAAACCAGAGCCCCCTACCAGCACATTTCTTCTCAAAATCACGGAAATTTGTCTTGACATTTTCTTCGTTATTCTACAAGTTAGAAGTTTCACAATGCTACATATGAAGAGTTTTCATAAAAAAAAAAAAAAATGCCGATGGGAGTTGGGCTAAGAGTAATCAAGACAAAGCAGCGATTTTTGCTGATTACCTAGCAAACATATTCACTCCAAACATTGCTATGACAGATGAAATGACTCTAGAGGTCACAAATGGTATTGATCAAGATGTCGACATTCCACCCGTTACTATCAAAGAGATTAAGCTCATAATCGATAAGGAAATCAGTCCAAAAAAGGCTCCTGGCTACGACCTTATCACTGGTCAGATCCTTAAGCATCTCCCGCGTAAAGCCATTGCAAAAATAACCATGATTATTAATGCAATTATAAAACACCGTTGCATTCCTCAGTTGTGGAAGATTGCCGAGGTCATAATGATTCCTAAACCTGGAAAGCCTCCCACGGAGCCAAGCTCGTACAGACCATTCTCACTTCTACCAGTATTATCAAAATCATTTGAAAAACTAATCCACAAGCGACTAGTACCCATAATCGAAGAACGTAAGCTGTTTCCAAGGCACCAGTTTGGCTTTCGACAGAAACATTCCACGATCGATCAAGTCCATAGAATAACACATATAATTGAACAAGTCCTTGAGGAAAAGAAAGTCTGCTCAGCCGTCTTCCTTGACGTCGCTCAGGCGTTTGACAAAGTTTGGCATGAGGGACTCAACTACAAGCTGCGCAAAACTCTCCCAATAAAGTATGCTGAGCTGCTTCAGTCTTATCTCACCAATCGCTACTTCAGAATAAAGCAAGAAGACGCCTACTCAGAGCCAAAGCTAATCAATGCAAGAGTCCCACAAGGGAGTGTTCTTGGACCGCTCTTGTATGTTCTTTATACCAGTG
Source organism: Apolygus lucorum (assembly GCA_009739505.2). Lineage (NCBI taxonomy): Eukaryota > Metazoa > Arthropoda > Insecta > Hemiptera > Miridae > Apolygus > Apolygus lucorum. The sequence continues at coordinate 48,731,379 of CM019183.2, read as the reverse complement.
ATCTCCCAGAAATTGAAATGAACACCACAGCCACCTTCGCAGATGATACAGCGATTTTGGCAGTCGGAGAATGTAACACTGAATCCACCAACAAGTTAAATCAATCAATATCCAGCATACAAAAGTGGACAGCAAAATGGAGAATCAAAATAAATGAAACTAAGTCGGTACATGTCGATTTCACTAACAAGAGAATCGAGTATATTCCGGTACATTTCATGGGAAAAGTGATTCCAAATGCTAATGAAGCCAAATACCTAGGCATGACATTAGACGCCAAACTTAGATGGAAAGCCCATGTCAAAAAAAAAGAAGGAAGAACTCCTTCTAAAATTCAGAAAAATGCATTGGCTAATGGGGAGACGGTCGAAGTTGTCAATCCAGAACAAGCTTACATTGTACAACCAAGTCCTTAAACCAGTCTGGACATACGGAGCTCAGCTTTGGGGCTGTACAGCTCAGTCAAATCGAGACATCATCCAAAGATTCCAGAACAATGTGCTAAGAACGGTGGTCAATGCACCATGGTACTTTCGAAACGAACGTCTCCATCATGAGCTTTGGATCGAAACAATAAACGATGCTATAAAGCGACAAGCTGTGAGACACCTACAGCGGCTAAGATGTCACATCAACGAGGAAGCTGTCCAACTCCTTGATACAAGTGACATCATCAGAAGATTGAAGCGAACCAAACCACTTGACCTAGCTTACTTGTGAAGCAGTGAAGTGAAACATCCACCATAATCAACAAAACTCAGTGATGTATCTTAGTTTTGAATATATATCCATATTTTGAAAATAATATTGTTAATAAGTTATACTTGGTGCAATAAAGAATATTAAAAAAAATATATAAAAAAAATTCACTAATTTAAATTTTTATTTTCCGGGCATTTTGGCCCGTATTTATGAACTATTATGTATGCATACCCAAAAAGAAAACGTGAAGACACTACTGAGACACTAGGTACCCCAAAGAAGGGAATTTTTGTAAAAAAAAAAAAAAAAACAACAAAAAAACGAATTTTTGAAAATATTTCAAAATTAATCTATACAATGTAATGAATTGATTGCTCCAAGAAATATTTAAAAAGGACATTGGGAAGTAGGCTAAAAATACGTACAAAGTCTGGTATCTCAGTGTATAACAGCGCCATACGCAGTGCCACCTCCCTCCTCCATTGCAAATGCCACATAGTTTGCAGCTCACTAATTTAGAGTTTTTTTTCGGGCATTTCCGAAGGATTCAACATCAATGTAAAGTGAGTTTTTAGTCTCATAACTACATCATAATCAGCAATAGTTAATGATAATTTTCTTTCAGAAGATGATAGTGTGGAAGTTGAGGCAGGAGTAGGTACCTATGTACTAACCATATTCACTTCTTCTGAGTTCACATCAGGGACACGCTCCACTACAGAGTTGTCTAGGACCTCCTGAGAGGTTCTTGGACGACCGGATCCCTTAGAAAAACGCCTACCTGATGGTTTCCTAACAATTTTTTGAAAATAAGTTTTGATCTTGGCAAATTATTACACAATGGTTTATTATTTTTCTATATTGATCACTCGTCTGCAAAGTCACCAACCATCCAACATGAAGAAAAACATCGATCGCATTTCGGTCAGCTTTAATTTGAACGGAGATTAGGCCTCTTTGCGATTCACACTCGTGTTTCTGATTTATCGTACGTAAAACACTTGAATTCTCGTAGGGAGCGAACGGTTTGTCATACAGGGCTCCGCGTGGTCTCAAAAAATTCTAAAAACTCTATAGAATCTTAAATTGATGGAAAAACAATACCTTTATATCAAAAAATTTTGAGTTAGGGCGTTTTCAAAATTTCAAAATTGATTTTTGAACCCTTAGAAGTGACCTACATCAACCAAAATCTTCGCGGCACTACTAGACCCCAAATGGAGCCTACATACCAAATTTCATTAAAATCGGTCAATGCTAAGTGGCAAAAGTGCCGCGTACGGCGGACGGCGGACAGACGGCCAAATTTTTATTCGATTTTTGGATTCTACGTACCTTGAAACGTAAACCATCAAATTTTGAGGGGGTGTCAAAAAAATTTTTTCTTGGTCGATTCCAAAGGTTCATTATTGAAAATAATAAACCAAAAATCACACGGGAAGGTTTAAAAAGCAAGATTATGATAGCAAAGCAACTCAGAAGGTTTCTTTGAATCATGGAAAGTCTAGATAATACATGGATATTCGACAACCACAGAGTTTAACAGAAACAAGGACATGAACGGGCGGGAAAGTTTGAATTTCGAAATTCGCCTCTCCTGTAAAATTACATCTTTTTATCACAAAAGTAGCTTTACTCTGGCTCCAACCAATAAAATTGAATGGATTTTTTTCCATGCGTGTACCAACTATCGATACACATTTAACTCAGACAACTTTTTAGGACGTCCCACAGTAAGACTTGGGCGTCCTTATGCGATCGATCTGGGGTGAAGTTGGACAACACTCAACAGAAAAAAAAATAACCACACAGTAATCCGTTTTAGACCATTCTGAATCCAAATCCGCGAAAAAAACCATAGGTGTATGTCTGTGTGTGTGTGTGTGTATGTGTGTGTGTGTGTGTGTGTGTGTGTGACAAAATCTTGTGTCGTCTGCACAGGCCTTAGTACTCAACCGATTTTCCTGGTTCTTTTTTTGTTCGACGCGGAAAACTATCTAGTTGTGCACTACGTCGCCGGAATTTCGAATTTTGCCTTTTAAGGGTGGGAAAGGGGGGGTTAATGCTTAAAAAACGTGCGTTTTTGGGCATAATCTTGTGTCGTCTGCCCAGGCCTTAGTTCTCAACTGATTTTTGTGGTTCTTTTTTTCATCGACTCGAAAAACTATCTAGTTGTGCACTACGGCGCCGGAATTTTGAATTTTGCCTTTTAAGGGTGGGAAAGGGGGGGTTAATGCTTGAAAAACGTGCGTTTGCGGGCGTAATCTTGTAAACTCTGTCCAGGCCTCAATTTCCAACCGATTTGTGTGTTTCTTTTTTTGTTTGACTGAAATAACTTCAGAGTTGTACATAATTTCACCCGAGTACCAAAATTCGCAAGGGGGGGGGGGTGAGTGGGGGGATAATATTCAGAAAATATCCGATTATTCAATATTTCGGTTCCTTTACTGCTTACTAATTGTACCCAACCTTTGAAATTGAGGAAAAATTCTCATTATACCTCCGGATTTTCATGAATTATTCTCTGTACCACCATGGAACTAATAGTGGTGCCACCGTGGTGCCAGGAGACCATAAACCGCATATTTCGTGTTTTTTTTTTTTTTTTGTGTGTTTCACCTTGAATACGGATGTGAACCTCGATGGACCGCCTACTAAAACTAACAGATGAAAGTTCAATGTTACGACGTATTTCCGCTTTGGTGCCAGACTGGCACCATTGGCGGTGGAGGGGAGGGGGGAGGGGTGAACTCGAATTCGCATGTTGGGTATCGTAGATCATGGATTTTAAAATGCTCTTCAGATTCGAGGCTCCCACGCCGCTAGAAATGTTTTGGTAGATAATGGTAAGGGGGGGGGGGGTCACTATTTCTTGCCTAAAGTAATAAACCAAATTACATCGAGTGAAACAGTTTCATCGCTTACCAACTGGTTAAACTGATCTAATGCTCATCCAATGGGACGTCCCCTGGAATGCATGCATTACTAAACAATATGTTTGAAATTTGTAGCGGATTTGAAAAAATAAATTTTTTAAAGTCAACATCTCACTAGCGTTTTTTATTGTTTGTGTAATATGGCACTAATTTTTTGTATGCAGTATTTCCAGACGTTGTCTGGCTAAAAGTTACATAATGATATTTATAACAACTCCTAATAATTTCAAATTGATATCTTCAGTACATTTGGAGAAAATGGTACTTGGATATGGCCACTTTATAGGCTTTTTTCGATATGGAAAAAATTTCCTTCTACCCTTAGAGCACTCGCACTTAATGCTACGATCCTAATGTCGTCTGCAAACGCAAATACCTGCCACATCCTGCCAATCACTGCCCTCGACCTAACTTGCATCCTTCACGACTTAGTATAAAGCCAAAATGAAGAGTGTGGCAGACAGTCCATCGCCTGACGCTCTTACCTATGCCAAATGAACTGACCAGATGTACAATTGACCTTGCAGCAGTACAATAGATAAGATGAAAAGGCAAAGGCGTCAATCAAACAAGCAGTTTAAATGTGAAATATATATGTATATTTACTTATAAAAACTTATCTATTTACCTCCAAGTTGAATTCTACGTGAGAATTCACATGAATATTATTCGTCGCTTATGATTTTGAGAGATACACTCGTAAATTTGACCCTAAGGTATTCATTCAGTAAGTTCTTAATTGACCCCTAAATTTTTGAAATTACACTTCTAACAGTGAGTACTTAATTTATAAAAATCAATTATATACAAATGGAATCAAACTCAATACTTGATAGCGAAAGATTATACTTTGGTAAGAAAACCTTCCAACTTATTCCTTAAAGCTGACACCAGTCCTCATTGGAAACGCTGCAAATTTTATCACAATGATTCATAATTTTCCAGTGAAGATATAAATCGAGGAAAACTGCTTTCCCACAGTGCCTAGCATGCACATTGTCACAAAACAGGTTAACAATCAAGTTTAGTTTTACAGAAAGTACTTATCAGCTTGTGGGTGCTTTTAGTACAAAATTTCATTTGCTAAGAAAGCAAAATTGAGGGACTCGAGATTCTATTTGAAGAAACAGAAAAATCCCATATTTATTTACATATTGTTTCTGACTCATCATTTAAAGTTCAATTACCTTCTAAGGATGATGGCTAGGCTCGCAGGAAGGAACTCGTAATTCTGATTAGTTTTACAATAAACGCTCTCGAAGGCTGACCGTACAGAGTTCTGGATGATCTTATTCATTTATGAATACTGATCACTTTTAAATTAATTTAAAAAGTCAATGGTAATTCATGAATGAGGTAATTAATTATCCTCATAAGAAGCGAACGGTTGATCCTACAGAGTTTCTGGTGGTCTCATTCGATTCTGAAAAATCGTTTGTATTTAAATACGAAAACATCCGAAACGAAAGTGAGCTAGAAGGTTTTGAAACTCTCAACCTCACTCATCATCCCTTGGAGGTGACTGACAACAACCAAAATGTTCAGGGTTTTACTGACCCCTAAATGGACCCAAATTTCATAAATTTCATCAAAATCCGTGTGCCCAAATTTCTTCGACTAACCAACAAATTTTCATCTCGGTTGCGCAAGTTATAGCATTGTAATTTATAATGTTTATGGCACCTTTGACCACTTCAAGGTTCCATGCGCCTCATAAAGAAAAATGAAAAGATTTTTGGCACCAAGTTGATAGATTTCTGAATTGACGAAAAGTTGATGATTTTCCACTTATTTGGTTTATTATTTTCAATAATGAATCTTTGGAATCGAGCAAGAAAAACAATTTAACCTAAATAGTTGGGTTTATATGGGCACCATTTAAGGGGCAGCTGTACTGCCTAGCTTTCATATCTTTGAGGTTCAAAATAGGTGTTGTAGTTTTCAAAATGCAATCTCGTTTCTCCGAAACTCTCGACGTAAAGTTAACGTTTTTTCATTAATTTAAAAAAATCAATAAACTTACCTTGTCAGATCAATAAACAGACCTTCAGCTTTACAATATGTACAAGTATTTGGATGATTTATTGGATCTCGATGACTTAGATTGTAGTAGACAACATATTTCTAATGTAAATGATGTTTGTAATCGGAACTGGATGACAAACTATACATTTTTTGATGTTTTTCGAAACTTCTCTGCGTCGAGTCGCTGATCATCGTCAAATTAACGAACTTGCAGTTGTCGTCATTGTTGAGTTGGTCTCCGTTCGATTTCTAATAACCTCTAAATACCTCAAGATTATATCCATGAGAGGGCAAGCAGAACAGTTCTGATCTTCGCCAGATGACCCGGAAACAGACGTAACCGCCACAAACATGAACAGCAGCAGGACAATCTTTCGGATCTGGGAAACACAACGGAATGATCGAGAGATTTTAGGTAGTGGAAAAATGAGAGATTGAAGCGTTGGGAAATAAGACTGATGAATTTCCCCTTATGTATCACGAGGTTCACTATCACGAGTATGTTGATGATTTTGTAATTTTCCCGTGGCTCCAACTGGGGTTTACTTTGATGGGATCTACGTGGAGGGAAATTTATGGCTGGGCCTCGGAAGACTGCGAATCGACTCGATTATGATCATACCAGTTGGAACCGTGGAACACGTAGACAATGAAAACGCTGCAAATTATTACACAAAGGTTTATTACTTTTCTATATAGATCACTCGTCTGCAAAGAACTCGGCTTTGCCATTGTTACCACCAACCAATATGAAGAAAAACATCGATCGCATTTCGGTCAGATAAAATTTGAACGGAGATTAGCCCTCTTTTGCGATTCACACTCTTGTTTCTGATTTATCGTAAGCCCAACTCTTAAGTTCTCGTAGGGAGCGAAAGGTTTGTTCTACAGAGCTCCGCGTGGTCTCTAAAAATCCAATATTATTAAATTGATGTAAAAACAATACCTTTATATCGAACTTTTTTGAGCTAGGGCGTTTTCAAAATTTCAACCCTTATTTTGAAGCACTTGAAAGAGACCTGCATCAACCAAAAGCTTCGGAGCACAACTAGACCCCAAATGGAGCCCGTATACCAAATTTCATCAAAATCGGTCCATGGGAACTAAAAAAAGTGCCGCGTACGGGACGGACGGAAAATTTTTAATTCGATTTTCGGATTCTACGTACCTTGAAACAAAAACCAACAAATTTTGTGTATATTTTTTTCTTTTTTGATTCCAAAGGTTCATTACTGAATATAATAAACCAAAATCGATTGGAAATTTTAATTTTGGAGAACTTTTTTTTTCTACTTCGAAAAGTGGAAACTTTACTTGGTAGCATCTACTATCTACTATCTTGGTAGCAGGAATAATACACGGCTATAGCATGTTCAATGTTTCTTGAATTTTAGCCAAAGGCTCTAAGCCAGTTTTAATTATAATTTTTCACTGAGATTTTGTTGAGTTGTTGTTGCTGCTTACCAAATATTATATATATTGCCATTAGGATATGAATTTACAGTACCTACCTACCAAAGAGTGTGAAAGAACTCTGTTTACCTGGTACTTGGAAAGTTGGGTCATTGAACACGTCAAGACACGTTTTCCGAGTGTTTTAGGGCAATTTGTCGGTTCATAAACCAGAACAAAATAGGAAATTGAAATCTACGTTAGCTTAGACTTTTCAAGAGTCCGTCAAAACATAGGTGTATGTCTGTGTGACAAAATCTTGTGTTCTCTGCCCAGGCCTTAGTTTGCAACCGATTTTCGTGGTTCTTTTTTTGTTCGACGCAGAAAACTATCTAGTTGTGCATTACTTCGCCGGAATTTCGGAACGAAGGGTTAATGCTTAAAAAACGCGAATCTTCAGGCATAATCTTGTTTACTCTGTACAAGCCTCAATTTCCAACCGAATTGCCTGTTCCTTTTTTGTTCGACTCAGAAATTTTCCGAATTGCACACTTTTTCACTAGAGTATCAAATTACCTAGCATGGGGAGAGGGCGAATGGGAGGATAATGTTCACAAGATATCCGATTCTTCAATATTTCGGTCCCTTTAAGCCTACTAATTGTACCCAAGCTTTAAAATCGAGGAGAAATTCTCAAAATACCTTTGGATTTTCATGAATTATTCTTTGTGCCACCGTGAAAGAAATCAGTTGTTTCATTTATTTCGAGGGTTTTTGTGTGTTTCACCTTGAATACGCATGTAAACTATTACTATTACTATATAGATGAAAGTTCACCGTTACTATGTATGACCACTTTGGCGCCAAACCAATTAAATTTACCTAATTCTTATCCAATGGAACGTCCCTTGGAATACATGCATTACTTAACAATATGTTTGTTACAAGGATTTGTGAGCACACATGCACGAAACCAAAATTATTTCGAAAGGTAAGAAATATAATACAATTGATAATGATTATATACAATATAAATATAATATAGGTATAAAAACAATATTTAAAATGCGAGAGAACATTTTGGAGAAATTTTAATTTTCAGATCTTCCACAAGTGTACTTACTATTCCGTCCAACTTGGTTTCCTTGTGAAACTCCTCATCTGAATTTCTTGTTATTCTTCTCAGCACGAAATCTATGTGCTGAAGCGTAAAAAGCGGACTTCCACGAGTTTTGACCACATATCGACGTTTTATTATTAACATGGAACATGTTTTAGCCATGGGGTAACAACCCGAAAAACGTTACGCTGGAGGGGGACGCTGGACTGTCACGCGCCTTTTCAACACTTCGCCAGTCAGCGCCTTTCCAACACTCCGGTTATCGAGGCGCAAAGCGCCGAGCTTTTCAATACATTTTTGATATGTTGCTAGGGATAATATAACCTTTGTATTATACCTACCTGCGACTAAAGGTTCTGCACTAAATTTGGCTAAAACATGTTCCATGTTTTTTAAATAATTTACGCCGTTGGCATAAGGGGGTCTCAGTCGGTTGACGTTCATTACTCGTTCCGGGTTAGTATTTAGCCAAATCAAAGGGCAAAAGGTTAAAACGTTGTACTTATATTGAAAATTTTAATGGATTTCAGAAATTCATTGGTGCACGGCCCTTGGGAATTGAAAAACTGAAATATTGCCGCTGGAATCATCAATATCGAACAATAATTGCCAGATAAATATGGGAAAAACATGGGAATAACCTTTTATTCAATAGTTTTTCACATTTTTCTCTGGCAATTATTGTTCGATTTTGATGATTGCGGCGGCAATATTTCAGTTTTCAATTCCCAAGGGCCGTGCACTAATGAATTTTTAAATTCTTTTAAATTTCCAATTCAAGTACAAATTTTTAACTTTTTGCCCCTTCGATTTGGCAAAATACTAAAAACGCCTTCCCCTTCATCACCGTTGTATACCTGAATGATCTCCCCCGCCATATATTTCTCTGTATCCGCTCTTATAGACAAACACAACCCCCTCACTATTATAATTGTATAGAGAGAAATACTTTTGGAAACTCACCATGGCGATTGCTGTGCTTACAACCAGTACTGGACTAAAAGGAAATCAGGCGGATGCTGGCTAATAAAGGTTTGAAAGTTACGTAATCTTGTCTGATAAACACTATCACTGAGGTCTAATTGTCTATTGTCACGTCGCTGGCGATTTTGCAGTTCATGTTGGGGGTGTTTCTTAACCAGGATGTTTTTGATACTCCGACTTCATTTACAAAATTATTTTCACCAAATTCACGTAAGTTTTAACGATTTTCTCTGACGACAAATCGGATGAAAACACGGAAATGTATTCTTGGAAATTCTTCGTAAAACTATGAATACACAATCACAATTTTAATTAAACATAACTAATTACAGCAATTGTAATCCAAGTTATTTACAAATCCAGTAATAGTGTAGACATTTATAAATTAAATACCAAATAATGGTCATTTAATTTAGTGATTTACAATTTATTCTTAATTCTTTTTATAGATAAATTGAACTGTTCACTGGTCAAGCTGGTCAATATTTTCATATTTCATATTTTCCATGTTTCAATATAACCAATTCAAAATGTAACGCCCATATTAATAATATAATCCGTTGTTACTGAAGCCAAAGAAGAAGGAGAATAAGATAAGAACTGTAAAAAAATAAAGATATTATAACGCCCATATTAATAATACAATCCGTAATATCTAAAGGCAAAGAATGAGTGGAATTTTAAAAAAAGACACCCAACATGCGAATTTGAGTACCCCCCCCCCCCCCCACCATACCAACAATGGTGCCAGTCTGGCATCAAAGCGGTAATACTTCATAAGGTTGAACTTCCATCTATTAGTTTTGGTAGGCAGTCCGTCGAATGTCACATCCGTATTCGAGGTGAAACACCAAAAAACCCACGAAATATGAGGTTTCTGGTGTCCTGGCACCATGGTGGCACAACTGATTTCTTTCACAGTGGCACAAAGAATAATTCATGAAAATCCAGAGGTGTAATGAGAATTCTTCCTGATTTTCAAAGCTTAGGTACAATTAGTAAGCTATAAAGAAACCGAAATATTGAAAAATCGGAAATTGTGAGAATATTATCCCCTACTCACCCTCTCCCTCTGCAAATTTGATACTCTGGTAAGATAATGGGCAATTTGGGAGATTTCTGAACAAAAATCGCTGCAAATTATTACACAATGGTTTATTATTTTTTATTTTTCTATATAGATCACTCGTCTGCAAAGAACACGGCTTTGCCATTACCACCAACCTACTTGAAGAAAAACATCGATCGCATTTTGGTCAGCTTTAATTTGAACGAAGATTAGGCCTCTTTTGCGATTCACACTCGTGTTTATGATTTATCGTAAGTCCAACCCTTAAATTTTCGTAGGGAGCGAACGGTTTGTCCTACAGGGCCTAAAGGGGCGCGTGGTCTCAACAAATTCTAAAAATTCTATACAATCTTAAATTGATGGAAAAACAATACCTTTATATCAAAATGTTTTGAGTTAGAGCGTTTTCAAAATTTCAAACCTTATTTTTCAACCCTTAGAAGTGATCTACTTCAACCAAAATCTTTGAGGCACAACTAGACCCCAAATGGAGCCTACATACCAAATTTCATCAAAATCGGTCAATGCTAAGTGGGGAAAGTGCCGCGTACGGCGGACGGACGGCCAAATTTTTATTCGATTTTTGGATTCTACGTACCTTGACACGTAGGTAAACCAACAAATTTTGAGGGGGCTTAAACTTTTTTTTCTTGGCCGACTCCAAAGGTTCATTATTGAAAATAATAAACCAAAAACACGCAAATCTGTTGAAAATTGAGGCCTGGGTAGATGTTATAAGATTATGCCCACAAACGCAAGTTTTTTAAGTATTAGCCTCTCTTTCCCCCCTTGAAAGGCAAAATTCGAAATTCCGGTGAAGCCGTGCACAACTAGATAGTTTTCAGTTCCTTAGTTCAGAACTAGGCCTGGGCAGACGATACAAGATTTTGTCACACACAAACACACACCTATACACACACACGCACAGACACAGACATTCACCCATGGTTTTTTTTCGCGGATTTGGATTCAGACTGGTCTAAAACGGATTACTGTGTGGTTTGTTTTTCTGTTGAGTGTTGTCCATCTTTACCCCAGATCGATCCCATAAGGACGCCCAAGTCTTAATGTGGGACGTCCTAAAAACTGTAAAAATAAAATGCCAATGTTAATGATATAATCCGTAGTTACTGAAGGCAAAGAAGGAGGAGAATAAAATAAGAACTGTAAAAAAAACATTATATTTTATCAAATCCGAAATAAACACATTTCTGTCAAATATCACAAATTAGTCTAAACCTAAGTTGTTCTGAAAGCCCTGAAAGTGAAAATTTTGGTTTCTATACTTGCAGGTGTTGATTTGATAGGAAAGCAAAACACTTTGTTGAACTTCAATGCAGAAGCCATGCAGAGGAAGCAGCAATGCAGATTATGAAGAGATCGTGACTTGGAAGTTTATTTATTACTGAGAGCTCGCAACATACATTATTTCAGAAACAATGTTTGTGACTTCAGTCACCTTTAAACAACGTTATTTTCTCGCGTTGTAAATCCCTTCATGTTTTCGCTCGTCCAAATGAGGATTTTTGAAGAATCGCTCGATCTCTGCATCACTCATGTTATTCTCTCGTTGTCTCTGAATGAACGGACACGTTCTTCGACCGCAGCTCTCCAGTAGGTCGATTCTCTAACTCGTTATGGGATAATAGCGACAACGAAGTGTCGTTATGATAACAATAACGATTAATAGCGACGATCGCGATTCTGCAGACGCGAGATAGCGACAACTGTCGCTCAGTCGTCGCTATTTCGGCCGAAAAGTGTCGTTACCATCTCGACGGCTCGAAACCCCCCGGTATGGATTACGACAACCGTCTTTATGAAAAAGTAGCTTAAAACGCTCTTCAATTCCTAACCTATTCGAAGTCATATTTCAGTTTCAGAGTTGCTCTGTTCATTTCCGTATTGTGGGTTATTAGTTTTGTTAATCAAATCATTTTGAGAATAAAATTTATACATTCGTACATAATTTCTGGTGAATATTTAAAAAATAATATCCGACTCTCATAATGAGCAGTTTATTCGCCGTTTTAATTTGTGTCTTACTTGATTTTTTTCTACAATTGTATTAAACAAAAATTGTAGTATTTATATTATTTCAAGCTGTTAATTCGTATAGAAATTCATGCACTATGCTGATCATAGTAAAGGGAGTATTTTCAATGGAATTGAGTTTTTGACAAACTATCAACAGCATTTTTTATAATATAAATGTTGATATTATCAACATTGAATGATGATAAAAATAATTATACTGTCATTTTCGGAAATTGGTAGGTAAGTACATAAAATTAAAATAGTTAGCTTATAAAATAGGTAGATTCTATTTGAATTTTTAACTATTTTATCAAATGTGCGCCTGCATAAAAACTTCCTAAAATGAAGAAAACCCCTACAATTGATAATTTTTTGCTAAAATAATTGTGATGATAATGCTCTTTTTTATACCAACTTACCTGCTATTACCTGAGAAAATATTTACCACGAATTTACGATTGTTTATATCCGTAATCGACGTCGACGGTAGGAGAGAATATGACGTGGTAGATGAAAATTGTAACATAAAATTGAATCAAAGAAATATGAATGTGAAGGTAGATAAATAAATTACGTCATGAATCTTACGTTTTATTGAATACAATAATATGTTCATTCACTCTTATAACATACCTACATGAAACTTTACATGAGTAAAACAGCGATTCATAAATTTTGAAGTGATATTAGGTTTTTTTACCCTTGAGAGTGAAATACATCTATTTTGTTCTGAAAAGCCATCGAGAACTCCGAAATTTTCGTGAGTAGGGGTTAGGTAGGTACTTGTTCCCCGGAACTGGTGGTCGTTTTATAGAGGCACTTCCCTTCATCCTTCTCTCCCACCCCCACCTTCCTCATCTTCCCTCATCCCTAGGGCCGGCGTCGGGTGAGTCCTGGGCGTCCTCCCCATTATTTTATTTATTTATTTATTTTATTTTTATGGCGTGCCCCCTCCGTCAAAAAAGACATTTTGTCTTTGAGAAGAGATTATTAAAAAAAAAAAAAAAAAAAAAAAAAAAACAATAATGTATACCGCACACAATTAGGCAGTTAGCTACGGACTTCTCACTCAAAGTAGTTGAAGGTACCAATAAGTATGAATGTGTGAGTATGAATAAACGATAAATAACGAGACGATTCATTACCTTGTAGTAAGATGGACAGGCAGTTGATTATTCGAAGCATCGTGGACGGACGAAATTCATACCAATGTGACTGATGAATCCGATTTATGAAAAGTAATTCTTTCCATTTATCATTATTCCATGATACAAAAGCACGAATCACGAGAAAAACTCCGTTTTTACGCGTCATTCATTTGTATATTCACCACGGCAAAAAATATGAATCCGACATTTTGCAAACTGCAGTGATCTTCTACCCGTGATAACAATTGGAAACTATTATCAATACGTCTTCCCATTGGCTAAAAATCATGCGTTGCTACCTTTCGCTCGCTCTAGACCGAAATATTGTCGGATCACATAGCGACGTCGTTATTTTGAAATGCAACGACCAAACTTCGCTATGCCCGATTAGAGAATTCCAATGTCGTTATCGACCTGTCGTTGCACGGGAGGGATACCGAATCCGACGCGATAACGTCAACCAAATAGCGAGTTACAGAATCGACCTGCAGGTCTGATTGGTTAGATGCTGGTCTTGCAAGGCACGAAACCAGCACGAGAAGGCCGACGAGGACGAACACTTTCAGCATCTGTGGTCAAAATAATATAAATAATAATATTATTTCTGAAATATTATTTCAGACAAAATGAAAATCTTATATTGGGATTTAAATTTCACAAAACCAGTCCTATTACAATTTTGGATAATGGTTAAATAACTTGCAACTGCAAAGCTGTGGTTAGAGCATTTTTGGACATTTTTGCTTCCGAGTCTATCAAGGTAGCGGAAGCTTTGTTTTCACTTTTCAAGGTTGAAAAAAATTGTTCTCCAAAATCAAAATTTCCATTCGCCTGTCTGTCATGAAATCCTTACCACAGCCATAACTTCTACATTTCTCACCCGAATCCGATGAAATTTTCAGGGATTGTGAAAGTGTGTGAAGTGGATTGTGTTTGAAGGGGTTGGCGTGCAGATGGACCCCTATGAAAATCATTACCCCCGGACTCATAGTAGCCGCTGCGCATGCGCAAACGCAAAATCCTTGCCACAGCCATAACTTCCACATTTCTCACCCGATTTCGAAGAACTTCTCAGGGATTGTGTGGATCGGAGTGTAGATGATCCCCTATGAAAAGCATCACCCCTGAAGTGGCAGTAGCCATTGCGCATGCGTAAACGTGAAAACTTTGAGTTTTCAGGAATTGTGAGGATTGACTTGTAGATGGTCCCCTATGAGGGTAGTGCAAGGTACTTGGCGATCAAGGGCGTCAGGTGATAATATTCGTCAAGCAAACCGCTTGGCCAGTCATAGAAGGGGAAAAAAGTAATGAAAAACGCTCCAAATTATTACACAAAGGTTCATTATGTTTCTGCATATGTCAAGCGCCAGCAAAAAACACAGCTTAGCCATTGTCACCATCTACCAACCATGTTTCCGCTTCATAATTGAGTTTATTTAGATGAAATAAATACATCACACTCCATTCGAAATAAAAAAAAGAATTCCTCCGTTTAGAAATTTGATTACTGGTTGCTAAGGAAGCAATACCAAGAACAAACCAAAGAAACGATTGGCGGTGGCATTTTGTTAGCTAAAATTTGCACGGTGATCAGGACACTTTTGCGATTCACACTCGTGTTTCATATTTATCGTAAGTCCAACCCTCAAGTTCTCATAGGGAACGAACAGTTTGTCCTACAAAGCTCTAAGTGGTCTCATTCGATTCTAAAAATTCAATGGTTGGTACCTATCTTAAATGTGTGAAAAAACAATACCTTCATATCGAGAGTTTTCGATATAGGGCGCCTTTGGAAGTTACAGCCCTTCAGTTTCACCGCTTAGGAGTGACTGATATCAACCAAAAGCTTCGGGGCACAACTAGACCCCGAATGGAGTCCCATATATCAAATTTCATCAAAATCGGTTATGATAATTAAGGATAGTTCGGCGGACGGACGGATTTTTTTATATTCGATTTTCACCAACCTCAAACGTAAACCATGGAATTTTGAGTGTGGTCAAAATCACCCCGCCGATCGTCGCCTCTCACTCTAAACAGTCCCGAAAAATTCATTTTTTTGAACTGCTTGCCTTGCATCGCCGGACCCCGCGCTAGTTCGCGTATCATCCGCAATCCATCGTAGTTAACGACCTTTTCAACTCTCTGGGATTCCTGATTTTAGTTAGAATATCCAAGACAAAATACGTACTTATTCCATTCTCCTATTTAATCTAACTTCCTTCATAATGATGAAATATTCCCTAAATATTATAAAAGTTTTCCAAAATCGGCTAAATATTACCTGCAAGAAATGGAAATATAGGAGAATCTCAACAAATATTTATTTATTTATTTTGCATATTTGTAGTAAGGCAAACAGTGTTTGCTATGTTTGTCTGGAGGAGACGCCACTGTTGGCGATAGTAGTTTTGAGATTAGCCACTATCGTACCATCTGTCTTTACAGTCGGTTCATGGTTACAATGAATCTATGTGCCACACCCACTTGCCAGGGTTTTCTAGTGCTTTTTCATTTCAAAATGCCTTTTAAAACCTGGACTAAGCATGAGGAATTATGATCACACTTAATTATATTTCAGTTCATTTATAACCCTGGAAAAATTCGAATATTGACTCTGGAAAACTCTGGGGTTTTTTTCCAGGGAATTTTTAATTTTTGATTTTTTGAATCTTGATTTTTTTTATTTTTGATTTTTTTTTTTCAGGGAACTTTTTGATAGAGCCACGGGAGGTCTAGATCGTGATCTAGGAGCAGGTGACATTTTCTGAGCGTCTGGTTGCCTATCAGGGAGCTTTTAGTCCCATCCGAGTCAACTGAGTAACTACAGGTTGACATCATTCGCTGACCTGCGGTATTCTTTTTTTAGGTGGCATAGTAGAGTATTCCTGGTAGGTTTGGTTCGACCTTTTATAAATCCGGCGCCGTATTGTGATAAGAACTCGCCGTATCCGAATCGGCGCCGTAATATTGCGGTAGAATCCGGCGCCGGATCGGATACGGCGTGTTCTTATCACAATATGGCGCCGGATTTATAAAAGGTCGAACCAAACCTACCAGGAATACTCTCCACTAGGCTCTCAAGGTATCACTAGGTATCTCAAGTCTTAGTCCTTTTTTCTTGAATCTATTCGAACAGGCCCCCCCAATGTAACAAAACCAGTCCAATTATAATTTTGGATAATGGTTTAATAACACGGCCAGATAACAACTAACTTTTATAAACATTCAACGTAAACAAAACAGTTTAACAACAATAACAGTGTATTAAGGGGGCCGTTCGTTCCTCGTTGCGTGTTAGTATTTCTCTCAAGAACTGGTGCTCAAAGTTCAAAAACTGTACCAAAATTTGAAAATTTCAAGGATTTTTGAAATTTTGGGAATTTAGTTAGTAAATAAACGGTTTTTCCCCACTACTCACCGGCAATTATTGTTCGATTATGATAATCTTTTAGCAATCTTTTAGTTGTTCAATTCCATAGGTAGGTAGATGCACTAATGAATTTCAAAACTCCTTGAGAATTTCAAATTTAGGTACAACTTTTAAACTTTGAGCGCCGGTTCTTAAGAGAAATATTAACCAAGAACGAGGAACGAACGGCGACCGACTGAGACCCCCTTAACCACTACACTATCAATATATTACGTCTCCCTCTTCCTCTTTATCATCTTTTTAGACCTTTCGCACAAAGTTCTCAATCGTTAAAAGAGATGATGGTGTATTCTTGGACGTTCACAAATTTTCATGATGAGCCTTACATAAACTTAATCAACAGCTGATTTCCCGTGAATGAATCACATGATTGTGAAAATTAGTATGAGATCACTGATGAGTAGGATGACTGTACATCCCGAGATACTCCCTCTCCTAGGGGAGCCTATAAAATCAGACGAAGGAGGTACAGTAAGTGGGAAGCACTCTAAGACTAACAGATGGTAAGATTTTTTAAATTAATAAAGTAGCATAATTCTTAACAGAAAACTACATGATTATATTCCTAATTGGACCATGGTATCACTAGTGTTACCCAACACATCTCAGGAACTGCACAGCTGTCCCAAGGTGTCACCATAGTAACCAAAATTAAATTGCAATTTGAAATTTAATGGGCAGCAGAATTTTTTATGGGCTATTGGAAGTCTCAAAACAGAGTCATGACAAAAATTTCCCAAGAAATCGATGAAAAAATTTCAAAATTTTTGTCATAACATTTTATATTTTTTAATAAAGAACGAATGATAGTTCAAAAAATTCAGTTATAACTGAACATATATATCCATCAATTTTTAAATTGCAATTTAAATCTATTTAATCTGGTGACACCTTGAAACAGCTGTGGAATTCCTAAGATGTTTTCGGTGACACTGGTGACACTAGTGACACCATGGTTCAGTTAGTGACCATGCCTACCAAGTTTGGTGGGTAGACATATTGATTGAAAAATGATTGAATGTCATTTTTTCAAGTAATCTCTCGATAAACTTTTGTTGAATCGGTTTTTCAGATTCCGAAATCAGTCATCTTTTTGTTCGTCTGTGTCGCGTTGCGGGAAGCTCAGCTGAGGGCCTCCAAAGAATCCGAATTAATCGATGTTTTCAAAAAAGCCAGCTCTTCCATACGTGAAGGAGCCCAGAAAGTCATTGGCGAAGATGAGGTTTCAATGGTGAAGACATTCGAAAAAGTTTCCGACGCAGTTGGGGATCTAACTACCATTACCACCGAGAAACCAAGTTTTTTCGAAAGAATACATCAATTCTTTGGTAAAAATTAATATGTAACATGTAGATGAGTGTATTATGACTTTTTGTGTAAAAACAGAATTTCAAAATACGAGACCTTATAAACAAATTTATTGTGTTTTTTTAATTTGAATATTATTAATAATTTTGAAAAGTTGGATATTTTTTTCTCCCCCTCACTTTAGTTTATAATTTTCAATAATTCAAGGTTATTAAAAATGTTCTCCAATATGAAAATTTCTCCCTTTCTACTGACCGGACTGATGGAAGCCTCTGCGCATGCGCAAACGTTAAATCCTTGTAATAGCCATGACTCTTACATTTTTCATCCGAATTTGATGAAATTATCTAGGATTGTTCGGATTGGCGTGTAGCTGGTCACCTATGAGGGTAGTGGAAGGTACTTTGAGATTGATGTTTTGAGATTAACTACTATGCATCGGATCATCTAAACAATTGGGTTATGCAGCTATGTATGTGCCACACCCAGTTGGCAGACTTTTTTGTTTTTTGGTTGTTCAGATAAATTTAAAATAATTTATGTAAATAGTAAAGCATTGTAATTTTTCAAACTTGCATCCGTGTATATAAAGATTTTTTTGAGGACGCATTTATATCTGTTTAAGGTGCACGAATAAAGATTATTATTATTGTAACATGCAAAATTTCCATTTGAGCAATGGGATGCTCAATCAAAGATGCCACCATGAAATCATGTTCATCTTCATGACATTTTCATGGTTAGAGCAGGAATCATCAATTTCATACATATTGGCCCAATTTTGCCTTAAATTTGGAAGGTCGTTTGGGACTGACCCTTACAGCGAGATGCTTGAATTTGCGTGTTGACTATGCTGTTCATGGATCCAAAATGCTGAAGACTTGGTACGAAATGCCCTATTTTTCTGTTCGAATTCCTTCTTCACTCCACGAGCTATTTATAGGGTCTCCCGAGGTATCAGTAATGAACAATAGTTCACTTTCTCATCCATACAAACGACCGACCGTCGTAGGACGACTCCGTGGGCGGCGTATCGACTAAAACGTGCTTCCCTTGGCCAGGAGAGTTTTCAATGAAACGATTGAGCAAATTTTAGTTATAAAGGCAGCCGCTCGACTATCAAGTCAGTTCACATGGCAGCGGGTCGCGTATCCCGACGAAAATGGTAAGTGTCGAGTTGAATCTCTCTTCTCAACTTTCATTAAACAAATTAAGATGGCACAAGTTTGAGACTGTTTGATCTTTTTGAGGAAAACACGATTCAGGCGATTGTACCTACAGAATAGGTGATTCACCACGATGAAAAACGCTGCAAATTATTACACAAAGGTTTATTATTTTTCTTTGAAGATCACTCGTCTGCAAAGTCACCAACCATCCAACATGAAGAAAAACATCGATCGCATTTCGGTCAGCTATAATTTGAACGGAGATTAGGCCTCTTTTGCGATTCACACTCATGTTTCTGATTTATCGTACGCCCAACCCTTAAATTCTCGAAGGGAGCGAACGGTTTGTCCTACAAGGCGTGGTCTCAAAAAAAATCTAAAAATTCGATAATATCTTAAATTGATGGTTTACGTTTCAAGGTACGTAGAATCCAAAAATCGAATAAAAATTTGGCCGTCCGTCCGTTGTACGCCGTACGCGGCACTTTTGCCACTTAGCATTGACCGATTTCGATGAAATTTGGTATGTAGGCTCCATTTGGGGTCTAGTTGTGCCCCGAAGATTTTGGTTGATGTAGGTCAGTTCTAAGGGTTCCAAAATGAATTTTGAAATTCTGAAAACGCCTTAACTCAACAAATTTTGATATAAAGTTTTTTTCAATTTAAGATACTATAGAATTTTTAGAATTTTTTGAGACCACCCGGAGCTCTGTAGGACAAACCGTTCGCTCAATACGAGAATTTAAAGTTTGGACGTACGATAAGTCAGAAACACGAGTGTGAATCGCAAAAGACGCCTAATCTCCGTTCAAATTTTAGCTGACCGAAATGCGATCGATGTTTTTCTTCATGTTGGATGGTTGGTCGCTTTGCAGACGAGTGATCTATATAGAAAAATAAAAAATAATAAACCATTGTGTAATAATTTGCAGCGTTTTCAATGGTAACTAGTGATGATACGTGCTGTTGTCGCTGGATTCCTGATATGTGGTGTTGCTTGAATGGCGATTTCAGCGATCTCATTCTGGAAAATGGTGTAACTGAGACATTCAATCAAATCTTCGCGAGATGTCGCGTCCAACGATACCAAAAACTCATTTTCGGCGAAAATGTATGATACGTGGTGTTGCTGAGCTTATTAGGCAGCTTGCTCGTAATACAGCGAAGGCCATACGAACACGGAGCCATTCACGCACTTCGCTTTGTGGCCACCCCAAAATTTCTGAGAGCCTCTCCGCCAGAATCTTGATGAAGGCTATCAAGAATCTACTTTCATATAATCCCAAAATCAAATTGACATTCAAATTATCGGTTTGTGGAGAATGTGCCCACGATTTTTTTTTCTCGATTTATGTTCGTTAGTTCTCTAAAATGCTTCAATTCGATCATCTGCCTGAACCATGTCAGGCATTTTCCAAAGTGTCTAGACAGTTGGTGAGACATCAGAGTCTCCAAAATATTTCCCTGTCTACCAGGGTTCAGGCAGATGAACGAATTGATGCACTTTCGAAACTGCCTGATTTCCCGATGTGCCTGCGACATAATACACACAGAAGTTCCAAATCCAGAAAATGGAAGAACGTTGTATGTTCCGCAACCCTGTTCTCAACTTCTAAAATAGTCTGAAGGTCCATGTCAGTAATATCTAAGATTATTTTTTTTAACTTTTCCATCTCAAATGAGATTAGGAGAGAACGTTGTGTTGTCCAAAATCTCAATAATATGTCAGTAATATCTTTGATTGTTTTTCAACTTTTCAGTACAAAACTGAAGGTATGGGAGAAAGTTCTACATTCCAATTGGGGGTCCAACTGTTGCAAAAATATGTAGTACTTCTGTAGTTTTCTCAGTTCCTAATAACTTACCAATAAATAAGCGCCGTTCTGCTACACAACCGTTTAATTATCTAATACATAAAATCCCAACCGTAAGTAGATAAGTGTATCGCCCGAACTTGAAAGATCCAGGTTTTCAAACATCAAAATTTATTTCACATATCTACGATTTGTTTTTGCCTGCTTTTAACAGGCTTTTCATATAGTCATTAATGAACCAATATTACCGTTTTAATGGGCTGTCATATTGGAGTGACTATCACCGTAAAATTTTTGGATTATTGTTTGGCATTTTGGTTTATTATTTGCAATAATAAACCTTTAGAATCGAGCAAGAAAAGAAAAATTTAGCCCTCCTCAAAATTTGTTGGTTTACGTTTCAAGGTATGTAGAATCCGAAAATCAAATATGCAAATTATTACACAATGGTTTATTATTTTTCGTAGATATCACTAAACTGGAAACAACCTTGCTTTTCCATAAGCTTTACCTAACTAGCATATTTTCCCTCAAGGTTCACTATAAACTTTATTTTGACAGAAAGTAGGTACCTACGAGAGAAACATCGTTACCTAGGAATTGTGGTGACAGTAGTGACTTGAAACACTATTCGGAAAGAGAAATAGATCGCCTTGAATCAGCTGAACTTTGAACGGAGATTTGGCCTACTTCTTGGAACTTACAGAGAAAATACAATTGTGACCCCCCTCAAAATTTGTTGGTTTACGTTTCAAGGTAAGTAGACTCCGAAAATCGAATTAAAATTTGGCCGTCCGTCCGCCGTACACGGCACTTTCCTTATCATGTTCCGACTTTTATACAATTTGGTATATGGGCTCCATTTGGAGTCTAGTTGTTCCCCGAAGCTTTTGGTTGATGTCAATTTATTCGAAGGGTTGAAAAATAAGGGCTAAAACTTTCAAAACGTTCAATTTAAAAATATTGTTTTTAACCAATTAAAATTAGTATTGAACTTTCAGAATCGAATGAGACCACCCAGAGCTTTGTAGGACTAACCTTTCGCTCCTTACAAGAACTTGAGGGTTGGACTTTGATAAATCAGAAACACCGGTGAGGCCTAATCTCCGTTCAAATTTTAGCTGACCAAAATGCGATTTTTGTTTGTTCCTTTGAGTTATACTCGGTTGAGTATCCCTAGCAACCAGTATTCAAATTTCCTGATGAAGACACCCACAACTCCTTATTTCTTTGAATTTATTGAGAAGCGTTTATCTCTTCAAAATAAACTTAAGAGTGAAGCAAAAAAATGGTTGGTAGGTAGTGGCAATGGTAAATATGTGATCATTGCAGGAGAGTGATCTATAGAGAAAAATAATAAAACTTTGTGTAATAATTTGAAGCGTTTTTAAAATGACTATCGTTGATCTAGAGGTAAAGGCATATTAAAGCTCGTCCATGGTAGCTAATTTTGACAAGTACAATTATTTCCAATGTAAAATGAATAATTTTTTGTTTTTATTATCTTCTATTGTAGATCTCAATGGGAATAGTTATTCTCATATCATCAGTAGTGGTAAATGGTCAAGAGTCACAGGATTTCCCAGTCAAGATGGATGATCTCTATGAAAAAGCTGATAAGAACTGTTCAATACTTCAAGGAAGATCTGAATGGGTAGTCGATGATCAGTCCATGAACAACGAAACTGCTCGCAACAAGCGCCAAATTGCGTGCTGTTATGGTAACCAGTATCCAATCATAACACTTCCTTCTTGTTCAATACCGTACACCATCATCAATGGGACGTGTTACTTGGCAACATGCCCCAAACCGTGCGATAGACGTTTGCTGGGGCATCACACTTGCATGAATCATTCGATAAGACCATATAGACTTGAATGTCAACCAGTTCGAGTAGAAATTAGGCAAGGACAATTAACTCAGAAGACAAAAGGTAATACAACTACCACATCTGGGGTTTCTCAAGGTTCAGCAGTGCCAGCAATTTTCCCTCCAAGTATCAAGCCGAGTGATGATTCCATCCTGTCTTCAAATTCAGAGATGCACACCTACTCCAATCACACTACCCCCTCTACTATCTCCACTATGGCACCCACCACAACCTCTACTACCCCCACCACAACCTCCACTACCCCCACTACAACATCAACCACTCCCCCTTCCATCACCACCACTCTTAGCCCCACTACTGAAGGAACAACACCAGGAAAACAAGTTCACAATTGTTCCTACATTTCTTTCTTCTGTGGCAACAATAGCACACCCTACAACATGTATGGCACTCATAAAAACGAGTGCCAAGTATGCCCGTGTGTTTACAATCCAGTTTATTGTGAACCTGAACTCCAATTGGGTGTACACAGACCGGTGGATAACTTCTTAGGAAACATCAATCATGATGTAAGTGGTTATCCCACGTGCTGCTCCTACAGTGATAACACCCAAGGATTACCAAAAAAGGAGACTGCTGGACTGATGAGAGGCTCAGGCAATGGAGAAGGTGGAAATACGATCATCAGCAACGTGAATATATTGGCAGGGCCATCTTGCGAAGATCCTTGTGGCAGCCAGAATGCCTGTATGCTGTCACATTCTGGTAATGGAGATGGTGGCAATAAGATTGTGGCCAATGCAAATTACATCAATGGAGGTAACTTGCTTTGCTGCAGTGGCAATGGAAGAGGAGGTAACTGCATCAGAACCATGGTGAACATCGTCGGTGGGAACAGTGCCAGGGTATTGTCTTCTTGTGATGGACAATTGCTGAAGCACATGTGCGACTTCCTAGCAACTGACTTTTGTACGACAAAAACTGCTAACGTCTCGGATCCAACCACAGAACCAACCACAGAGCCAACCACAGTGCCAACCACAGAGCCAACCACAGAGCCAATCACAAAGCCAACCACTGAATCAACTCAGACCACAGAGCCGATCTCTGAACCACCTCAAACCACAGAACTGAACACTGAGCCAACTAACACCTCAACGCCGTTAACAGAGCCACCAAAAACTGATGAGACTCCTTCACAAGTCAGAAGATCTGCAGGTCCAAACATCACCAAGGAAGATCGCCTAGATACGACAGATGGCATCACTCCAGTCACTTCTCAACTTTGCGGTCCGCATACATTTCTCAGGCAACCTAATTATTGTGTTCCACGTTGTCCACCTCCAAACTATTTTCTATTCCCAAGCAAGAACACTTACTGTTGACTAATTCATATTGTAATAATATACAAGATGTATAATTTGGGGAACCGAAAACTTTGAATTTTGTATTGCATTCTTGTAGCAATTTGAAACAAAAACTTTCTACAATTGTTGTTTAACTTATTATTGCTTGGGAATTTTCCACGAGGTTTGACATGAACTATCGTAGAACTGTAATTTTTAAAATACGAAAAATAATCATTTAACAGAATTTGTCATGTATATCAGTGTAGATGAAATAAACGAAGATGCAAAAAATTTAAGCTAGAGTTCCATGACCTGGGAAGGGGAGTCTGTGCAGTCCTTTATAAGACCAGGGCTCCCAGACCTAACAACCCATTCTTCTCTAGCTTCTTGATTTGCGTTCTTGAAACAAAATAACTGCCTTTTCCTCTCTAGCTAAAAACTATGAACATGTGTAGCTGGATTCTCCTTGGATCCATCTTGATGTTGCAAGGTGCAAGAAAAATCAAAAATAGCGTTTCTTTATACATATGAAATTTTAATCAAGTTTTCATCGTTAATGGAATTAAGAATGTGCACTGCTATTTTCTTTTAGATTATCACAGCTTATTTTGAAAGTAGTTTTTCTAAGCTCTTCATCTAATGGGACGTCCCCTGGAAACAATATGTTTTTCAAAAAATTGATTTTTTTATGTGGAAATTGTAGTTTATAAATCGTAAGGCGGCTTTCACACTGGTTAGACACGAGACATCAGAGCAGTAGACACACAATACGCTTCTTCCAAATCCAACCCATTGAAATGATAGAGCTTTCACACTGAAGAGACACGTGCTTCATGTTTTCTTGAAACATGAAACAAGTGTCTGAAGAGATCCGGCAGGTTGGAATTCGGGGCAGGCCACATGGCATTGTGGGTTCGTATAATCTGCA
This sequence comes from Apolygus lucorum, assembly GCA_009739505.2. Classification (NCBI taxonomy): domain Eukaryota; kingdom Metazoa; phylum Arthropoda; class Insecta; order Hemiptera; family Miridae; genus Apolygus; species Apolygus lucorum. The sequence continues at coordinate 48,706,133 of CM019183.2, read as the reverse complement.
ATGGCAGGCGTCCCTGAGTTCCAGACTCTCAAATCACGCGTCTGTAGTCGGTTTATGTGATCCACATTTTTCAGTTTGTGTCCAATAATTTGCTTCCATAATCAGAGTGTTGTTCCTCGTACCTCGGAGCTTGTAACGTCCGTGCGTGAGATAGAAGTTCTTCGGACAACTCATACGGTGTTCCTCCGCATTTCACCAGTAGAAATGAACCCACAGTAGAGTATCGAGAAGCATTCTTCTCCTCCTTACAACCACAGCAATAATTAATAACTCATCATCTTATGATGAACTCAATTTGAGTGATAACCTATAGACAATATGGCTAACTTGACTAAATACAAAAAGCACATGTCTCTTGTACGTGAAAGAGCTTGTCTAATGTTTCAAGTCGCGTGTCTACTGGTCTGATGTATGATGTCTCGTGTTTAACCAGTGTGAAAGCCGCCTAAGAGTGGAGACATTTACGATAAGAAGAATTAAACAAATTACGCAAAAAGTAGATTTTTTTGAAAATCCAAAAAAATACAAATATAACGAATTGCATGTTGCATTCACCACGGGATACGGGTAAATGAGAATGGAAATTATCGGTATGAAGGCGGGTACATTAAACTGAATTACAGCGGTAAAAGACGGTAATATAAGCAGCGCAAAAGACCGGGGTAACAGTTTTGCATGGCCTGAGGAAATATGGCGGAGCAATTCAGAACCGGGGGCGCAAGTGTGTCGCTCTGAACTAGTACTTTCGGGGGGTAAACTTAATCGGTGATAATCAGAAATGTTTAACGTGCTTCTATTGTGCAAAATTATACTCGTACTGGTTCTTGTAATCCGGTTTACGGATTATTGGGATACGGGTTTTAATCGGGTTGAGAACAGGGCGGTAGCGCTGACCTCTGTCGGGGCCCATCCGAACCAGATCTAGGCGGTTGATTTGAAATCACTGTTTGTGAAGCGGCGGGGAGTTCAAACACATGTAATAAAAAATAATGTGGATCTACTCAACAGACTAAGTCAATTGATTGGGACTGGGGTCAACTGGAACTTTCAGTACAATTATTGCCTTCTTCAGGGCTCGAAGGATGTTTTATGTAGTGAAACCACCAAACGTCAACATAAAAAGAAATGGTGAAAACGCCACCATAATTATTGAGGTTCAAAATTGTATGGTAAAACGAAAAAATGAACGAAAACACCGGCTCTTGGTATAGAATAATAAATTGTACAAATATAAAGACTCGCAGGTTATAGAGAATAATCAAGGTGTTGAATTTCCAGTTGACCCCAGTCCCAACCAATTGACTTAGTTTGCATGCGTATTAGTACATTATTTAAGTAATATAGTAAGAGTAGAAGAATCATATTAGATGAATATCTATCGACTGAAGTGTAAATGCAGGAACTTCGCGCAGTGCCATATTACAATGTAGTATCGAATACTCACGGTCATGTTGGTGTTTTTGCTGTCACATCATGACATGACGTGACACATTGTGTGTAAAACAAATCGAGTTAAATTCGCACCCAGCAGAAGTAGTCGTGAGTCAGATAATTTATTAATGTTGTATGAGTTCATTTATTGTTGAATAAATAAGTTGGTACTACTAGGTACGTGTATTTCTTATAAAATAAGTCTTAAGTATCGGCTAAGCTTTATATCATGTTTTTTGTACATTTGGAAGGTTGTCTGCAACATTCTTATATGAACCTAAGAGATTCGTAACAAAAAAATATACTAATAAATTGAAGAATAAAATTTATAATTTTATGCACCGTTATTTTCCTGAGCGAAGTGATTTGATAACAGAGGGAGCTATTGGGAGAGGTTTTATATTTCAATAACCATCTTGTGAGAAGTTATTTACTGGTAATTATTATACCATAAACACAAGACTGTTTTAGGTAATGATTGATACGTCTCTTATTGGTCATACTTAGGTACTTACCGTAACAGATTTCGATCCTTTGCTACTTGACAACGTCCAATAGTAACAGTAACGATGCACTTCGAAATCTAAAAAAATATAATTCTTATAGAGCACCTACAAACACAAAGGTAGAATATTATACATTTTATATGACTATTTAAAGCAATGTTGAGTTGATATAACAATATCAAAAGATTACACCGAGACTCCCTTCATATTACCTCCTGGGTTATGAAATTTTATAGACGAGTTTGATAGTAACATGAGTGAGAAACACCAATCTTCTTCTCTGGTGATCGACATGATTCCGGGATAAACGTATTGTTTAGTAATGCATGCATTCCAAGGGGATTGGTTAAGCATTAAATCAATATAAACCAGCTGGTAAGCGATAAAACTGTTTCACTCGATGTAATTTGTTTAGTATTTTAGGCAATAAATAGTGGTCCCCCCCATTTCTAGCAGCATGGAAGCTTCAAATTTGAAGAGCATTTTAAAATCCATGATCTACGATACCCAACATGCGAATTCGAGTTCACCCCCCCCCCCCCCACCCAGGCAAGGGTGTCAGTCTGGCACCAAAGGGGAAATACGTCGTACCATTGAACTTTCATTTAGTTATTGTAGGTAGTCCGTCGAAGTTCACATCCGCATTCAAGGTGAAACACACAAAAAAAACACACGAAATATTGTTTATGGTGTCCTGGCACCATGGTGGCACCACTATTAGTTCCATGGTGGCACTGGAAATAATTTATGAAAATCCGGAGGTATAATGAGAATTTTTCCTCAGTTTCAAAGCTAGGATACAATTAGTAAGCTGTAAAGAAACCGAAATATTGAAAAATCGGATATTTTGTGAATATTATCCCCCCACTTGCCCCCTCACTCTGCAAATGTTGATACTCTGGTGAAATAGTGAGCAATTTGGAACATTTCTGAGTCGAACGAAAAAAGAAACACTCAAATCGGTTGGAAATTGAGGGCAGATTTTACTAGATTATGCCCGCCAACCCACGTTTTTGAGCATTAACCGCCCCTTCCCCCACCCCTTGAAAGAAACGCTGCAAATTATTACACAAAGGTTTATTATTTCTATATAGATAACTCGCCTGCAAAGAACGGCTTTACAATTGTCACTACCTACCCACCAAATTTTCGCTTCACAATCAAGTTTATATGGAAGAAATGAAGAGTTGTGGGTGCCTTCGATAGGAAATTTGATTACAGGTTGCTAAGGACGCAAAACTGAAGTTAACTCGAAGAAACGAACAACGGTTGTATTTTGTCAGCTAAAATTTGAACGGAGTCTCTTTTGCGACTCACACTCGTGTTTCTGATTTATCATAAGTTCAATGCTTACGTTCTCATGGGGAGCCAATAGTTGGTCCTACAGAGCTCCGGGTGGTCTCATTCGATTCTGATAATTCAATAATATTTTAAATTGATAAAAAAACAAGGTTTTTAGCTAGGGCGTTTTCAAAATTTCAACCCTTATTTTTCAACCCTTAGAAGTGACTGAAATCAACCAAAAGCCCAAACTAGACCCCAAATGGAGCTCATATACGAAATTTCATGAAAATCGGCCTATGGGAACTAAGGAAAGTGCCGAATACGGCGTACGGACGGCAAAATTTTTATTCGATTTTTGTATTCAACGTACCCGGAAACGTAAGGCAACAAATTTTGAGTGAGGGTATGCAATTTTTTGCTTGGTCGATTCCAAAGTTTCATTATTGAAAAAAAAATAAATAAACCAATACTGCAGACTAGCTTGGTCATTTTCTCCACCTTCATATCAAAGTATATATGGTATAATTTAATTCTAAACTGCATAGCAGATTCATCGATGTTTTAATAATTATTGTTTTTCGACTAACCTTCGATAATTAATTTATTGATATAATCTACCTAATTTACTTTAGGCTGAAGAAGGCGACAATTTTTCGCCGAAACGTGTACTACTGACAAACAATAAAAATTGAACAATAGACTCCAACTCTTTATCATCAACATGTTCATTTATCTTTTAGTTTTGCACAAGTTCATGAACCCATAAATCGACGTTTATCATACCGAACTGAGTGACCTTCCTTCTTTGTTGAAGTCGTTCGAAAATAAGCACGCGATACACAAAGATGACTCGTACCTGATGTCTTGCACGCCTGCTCGGTGAAAACTGAAGTGCTTTCTCTCCTTTCCACCCAACATGTCCACCACAATGTTTTTATACACTCGAGCGATAACTTACCAAATTCTCGCGACATCTCCACAATCCGAACGATAAGGAAAGTCGACGCATCGCGCAAGAATGACGCGAATCTCACGTTTTTGCCGGCGAAAACAAGAGGAATATCAAAATGCTCCAGTCTCTAATCGATTGGGCAGGTTCCCCGAAGTTGAAATCTGTCGTCCCGAGGAAGGTGGGGGAGGAGGCTTGAAACGTGCTTCACTAGCTGGTTTTATCATTTGAAAAACCATAGTTGCCTTTCAGGTATATAATCTTGGGTCCCTTTTTCACTGTCAACTCAGTCGAAGTGAACTCGTCGAAGTGTAAAGGCAGGTGAGATCGACTCATGCTGAAAAATTTCCCGAAGGATTAAGTACGACCCGATTTCAAAAAATGGTAAGTACTCAAAAATCATAATTTCAGTCAATATAGTAATTTAATTGCGCTGTTTCAACTATAAATTAAGACGTTCCATAGCCGAAGCGCATATAATATTTTCCTGAAAACGTATCAAAATGAAATCTTGTTCTGATTTCTGTTTATTTCACTGACGATAGTTAACATTTGTTTATAATAGTAAATACAATTGATAAAATTGACCGAATTTTCGGCCGCTATATAGGAAAATTCCAGTCAAATTAAAAAATGAATACCTACAATTTTTTTTTTTAATTTAGAAAAAAGTTCCTTGACCTTGTATTTTTTGTGTGTGAAAAAAAGTAAATGTTATATTATGGTAAGATGTTATTTTTCCATGTTTCATTGTATTTTATATGTGTGGGAAAACGTAAATTAATGTTTCATTTTTTATTCAGCGTCAAAAAAAATAATGAATTAACTGTATTTTATAGTAACAATAGTTATTGATTCCAAGTCTTCCAAGGTAGCGGAAGCTTTGTTTTCACTTTTCAAGGTTGAAAAAAAATTCTCCAAGATCAAAATGTCCTCTTGCGTTTTACGTTCCAGACGTTTCTGAACAATTTTGGTTCCGTGTTTGTCTGTCTGTGTGTCTGTCATGAAATCCTTGTAACGGGCATAACTATACGAAGTTATTGTCCCATTTCGATGAAAATTTCAGAGGTTGGCGGGTAGACGGTCCCCTATGAAAATCATCACCCCGGACTGATAGAAGCCGCTGCGCATACGCAAACGTTAATTTCATGTAACCGCCATAACGTCCACATTTTCTATCAGATTTCGATGAAATTTTCAGGGATTGTGTGGATTAGGTTGTAGACGGTCCCCTATGAAAATCATAACCCCCGGACTGATAGTGGACTCTGCGCATGCGCAAACTTAAAATCCTTGTAACAGCGATAACACTTACATTTTTTATTCGAATTTGATGAAATTTTCTAGGATTGTTCAGATTGGCGTGTAGATGGTCCCCTTTGAAAATCATCTCCCCCATACCATCCATCGGATCATCTATACGATCGGTTATGGATACGAGGAAGCCATGTGCCACACCCACTTGGCAGACTTTTTTTTCATTCAGCGTCAACAAAATAATGAATCAACATGTGCCACACTGTTTGTTCTTTTTAAAAAAAACAATTTCGGTCCGTCGTGGGTTTGCAAAATTTTGAGAGTTCAAGGAGCCGGGTTGCGCTCTATAAAATACAAATGAGGGGTCAAAAATTCCTGAAATGTCTCGTAGAATCCAAATTTGCAATACATTGGGGAAAGTACCAGCGTGAAACGTTGACATGGTGACATGAATATATTTATGTATCTTTGCAATTAGTAGGTATTTGCGGCATCGTTAGTCACAATGCGAACGATAATACACGATAAAAAACGTTTACACCTTACAACCACTCCTCGTTGCCATTCTTGATCTAACAAACATCCATTAAAAAATAATAGAGAATGTTCGAAGGAAAATTCATGTAAAACCTGGTTACACATCATCTCCCTTGCAACATTTCTGATAGGTTGAGCTGGTCTTCATCAATGTTTCTTTCATAATAAATTAAATCATCTGGCCATTCATAAACAAACTCAACGTTGAGAAACTTGTGAATAATCCGACCTGAAGGAAAATTTCAAACCTCCGACATTTAAGAAAAAAATTGACTTTTTTAACTCTGTAAAAACCCGACAGCATTACGTAGGTAACTAATAATCAGCGATGAAAAATAATGGAATTCTGTTTTAACGCTGAGAGTCAACTCTAGACAAATATGTGGTGAAATCCCTGGATTTAAAACTCGTTAAACTAATGCTCTTTGAAAAAAAAAGTCAGAAAAGAAGTATGTGTCGCCTACGTTTGAACATCTGAGCACCGCGCAAAAATCTGATATTTCAATTTCGCAAAAATTTGTTCTTGTTGAGTTCTCTCGGTAGATCGTGCTGAAGATAATTTTTTGTGGATGATAATAACATATTATTGAAATGTCTGTACCTACTTACTCATACATCCTATACTGTAAAAAAACAAATCAAAAATTTTTGATAAAAATCCATCTGCTGTTGATTGCCTTGATTTAATATAAATTACAGTATTCCAAGTATTTCAACTTCCACCTAGGTTCCTCTTTGAAATGTTTGATATTTTTTGTAAAATTGAAATATTCAGTAGAATGTTTCTTGTTTATTATTCGTAATCTACTATTATAGTAGATTATAATAATTATAATAATTGTAATAATTATAATAATTATAATAATTATAATAATTGGTTGATACTCAACTAATATTCATGTCCTGGCGAAGAAAAATTATTTTTTTAACTAAATTCGCCGAAAGTAATACCTTTTGAGCCAAAAACGCTTTTGGTTTAATTAAACAACTTCCGAGAAATTTTAGATTGAAAGTGACGGATAACATAATCAAAACAAGTTTTTTCTTGAAAAATGGCGAATATATTTGTTTTGGTTAGGTTAATACACGTGATGTATTACGAAAATCGTGTTGCATAGCTCACATTTCATCTTGGGATGTCACAACTTCAGAATTTTGTAAGTTACATACCATTTCAATGTCACAATTGTATCTGTATGCTTATAATTATTGCAGGGGAAGAGGATATTGCTCGTCTGCGTGATAGTAACTGTTGCCAGTGGAGGAGTGATAGAGAAGATCAAGCACCATTCACGATTCTCTAGGGCGGCACATTACGATGAAGATCATAAGGTGGATCTCCCCACGATCTCGGAGGTACCACCGTTAGAACTGAATAAGACTGAGTCAACGTTATTAGCTCAAGAAAAGGATGCGGTTGAATCGGAAGTAGTTGAACATCTCAATAAAACTAGAACAACGAGAGCAGCTAAATATTTTGACGATAATACGGGTTTTCATTCGCAGCCGGCTTTTAGAAGACATACAGTTGAAAAACTGTGTAATCCATCCAGGGTTGTGAGAGCGGCAGTATACCATGACCTACCAGAGCATTCTTTGAATGATTCAAAGTCCCCAGTAACTACCAGAGAAGGCCACGAGCAATCTTCCAGAGCAGAAGAAGAAGCTAAGTTGGACGAAGGTCATTCTTTGCTACCAGAGAATTATGGAAAATTCGAAGGCAGGATTGAGAGACTTGATAATCCCTCTAGATCTGTAAGGCAGACGAATTCATACTACCCTCAGAGGTACGCCATCAATCCTTGCTACTACCCCACTTCAACAGCTTGTCCACCTACCACGGCAGCTCCTGTTTGCCCAATCATCTGCCCTCAAATAAGTCCGACGACGATTGCACCGCCGTGCTATCCTATCATTTGTCCCACTACGAGTGCTCCGGGAATATGTCCGCCAATTTACCCTCCATCATATCCAGGTAATTGTCCTCCAGGATATCCAGTAAATTGTCCCACCACTACTACTACTACAACTACTCCAGCACCGCCACCATGTTACTACATCCTGCCGCCATCTTCTTCTTCTTCTGGAAGTTCATCTCAATCATACTTGCTTGCAGATCCAAAATCAGGGAAAGGAAAAAAACCGTACATCTGTCCAACCACCACGGCTGCACCTTCGAAATGTCCAGGCTCTGCTGGGATCTTGACGTATAGTGGTAACGGCAAAGGCGGCAACGACATTCGTAGCACCATCAACGCAATGACTTCTGATCCATGCGCCTGTTTGGTGAATCATTCTGGCAATGGAGACGGCGGAAATAACATCACTGCCAACCTGAATTACATCACTAAAGGCAGTTTGGTTTGCAATTCTGGCAACGGCAGAGGCGGTAACCGTATATGTGCCGGCTACAACATTGTCGGCGACGGCGGAAGTCTGATTGATGGATCTTCTGGTGGAACTACTTTGTTGCAGAGCTTATGCAACATCATCGTCGACCAGGATGGCCCTTTATTCTGCTGCAACGATGACTGCAACGATGACGACGATGACGACTCCTGCGAATATGTCGATCCTTGCACCACAACACCACCTCCAGACCCCTGCTGCGCCCAGCAACCCGTTTATCCATGTCCTCCAGCGGTGGACCCTTGTAATCCACGACCGACTGACAATAATTCACCATGGATTTTAGTGCCTTCGTGCTATTGCAACAAAAAGAAATGAACAAAGACTCCTTCCTAACACCCACTTTATAACGAATATTTTCACTCAAATAGCTTAATTTGCACAAACTTGTAACCACATTTATAATGAACAGCAATTGTTAAATTAAATGTTAAAATTGTTAATTGTTAAATGTTTAATTAATTAAAATATATCACCAATGTTGCATAAATTACCATCCAACAATACTTGAATTTATCCTACAACACAAGAACGTCATAGTGGATTAACACAGTGAATTCTTCACACATGAAACTCCTTCTAGACGGTGAATATTTCAGATATATTTAAGATACAATTATAATTTTTTCAAATACAAAAAATAAGCAGCTGCTCAACTGAAAACTCTAGTTTTGGAAGGAGTGACCTAAAATAAATTTCAATCATATTGTAAATAGGAACTTCTTCTAAATCAGGTCATACAATGATGTTTTACCACATCGCCAGAGCACAAATATTATGCTCTTCATCACACGATCATTCATTACCTATTTTATAAAACTGCGCACTCTCGACTCAAAATTTGAGATTGATCTGACTGTGATTATGTTTTGCTCAAAGGTGTGTCTGAAACATGGCGTGTGAGGCTGCTTGTAGTTACAGAGTCTTCTAGATGTTGATTGGATCTAAACCGTCTTCAACGAAAACTGAAAACCAAATTTCAAAAATTTCAATCAATTTTTAGAAATTATTACAAACTGATTGAACTACCAAGAGAAGTTTGCAAGTTTAAAACTACTTAGAAAATGTTCAGAATTTGAAGCATTTTTGTATGGAACTTTCAATCTTAAATGTTATTAGGATTAAAATGTATGGTTTCGTATTCAAACGACGAGTAACATAAAATGGTGCTCTTATAAGTACCCCTATGAGAAGATCAGCAGTTCAGGTATGAGCCAAGCAGGACGCGGGTGGTGATACATGTGCCGAGATGCCCAACTCGAGTAACTCCGAGGCACTTTTTCAACACCGTACCCTGCGCCATGACACTGTCGCCGCCATGAATCTGAAAGCAACAAAACAAGAAAACAAACAAATATTAACCCGGGTATCGTCCACCTCAATAATAAGTATGTTGATGTACGAATGATGAGGTAATCACTATCCAATTTTGTGGATTCCGTGTATGCTTTTCTATACCAAACCAAAAAAAAAAGAGTTATTGGTGATAAATTCGATGGAGCTCCGAGAAATCGGCTCCATTTAGGGTCTAATTGTGCTCCGAAGCTTTTGGTTATATTGTACCTACATCGAAAACGTTCGATATAAGTACATTTGTAGTTTTTGATAGGTTAAAATAGTGACGATTTTCAAGATTTTAATGGCACCACCCAGCGCTCAGTGAGACCTACCGTTCGCCTAATGAGGATAATGAATTACCTCATCAAAGAATGTTCATGGCGTTTTTTCATAAATTATTGTTCAATTTCTAGAAAACAATGATATTTCCAGACGATCAAAATTGAGGTGTTTTGGTTTAGTATTTTCAATAATGAACCTCTGGAATCGACCAAGAAAAAAAATGCAACACCCCTCAAAATTTGTAGGTTTCAAAGTACGAGTATCCGAAAATAGAATACAAATTTTGCCGTCCGTTTGCCATGCGCGGCACTTTTGCTTCCGAGTCTACCAAGGTAGCGGAAGCTTTGTTTTCACTTTTCAAGGACGAAAAAAAAAAGTTCTCCAAAATCAAAATTTCCACTCGCGTTTTGCGTTTTAGACCTTTCTGAACAATTTTGGTTCCGTGTCTGTCTGTCTGTCTGTCTGTCTGTGTGTCTGTCTGTCTGTCATGAATTCCTTGTAACGCGCATAACTATACGAAGTTATTGTCCGATTTCGATGAAATTTTCAGGAATTGTGCGGGTTGGTGTGTAGACGGTCCCCTATGAAAATCATCATCCCCGGACTGATAGAAGCGACTGCGCATGCGCAAACGTGAATTCCTTGTAACGGCCTTAACTTATACATTTTCCATCCGATTTCGATGAAATTTTCAGGGATGTTACTGACTAGTATGTAGATGGTCCCCTATGAAAATCACCACCTTCGGACTGATAGTAGCCACTGCGCATGCGCAAACGTGAATTTCCTTGTAACGGCCATAACTTCCACATTTTCCACCCGATTTCGATGAAATTTTCAGGGATTATGTGGATTAGGTTGTAGATAGTCCCCTATGAAAATCATCATCCCCGGACTGATAGAAGCGACTGCGCCTGCGCAAACGTGAATTACTTGTAACAGCCGTAACTTCAACTGTCCCCCAGGGGTCGCGGGTTCGAATCCCAGCCGAGGCTAAGTATTTTTTTGATCCAATCACATACAATGTATGTGCTAGTATGTAGATGTCATCTACTCACTTACATTTTTCATCCGAATTTGATGAAATTTTCTAGGATTGTTCAGATTAGCGTGTAGATGGTCTCCTATGAGAGTAGTGGAAGGTACTTAGAGATTGGTGTTTTGAGATTAACAACTATGCATCTGATCATCTATATTATCGGGTTATTTGTATTATGGTTATTGGGTTCAGGACCGTTGGGACAGCTCCCCCCCCCCCCCCCCCCCCCCCCATGCGACAATACAACCAACAATACCCATGCCTTGTATACAATAATCAAACTTTCCTTGCTAAGGCACCCACGAAGTTTGTAGAATACGTGAGTAAATTTACGGAGTTTTTGAGTCAATGCCAACACGTGACTATCCCATCTCAGATCTTCATCAATTGTTACTCCCAAATACCTTGTGGACTGGGCACGCTCGAGCACTGGGCAGTCGCACGAAGTGCACATGCCATCAGAACCGCATACGTGCAGTTTAATTGGGATATTGATGGATTTTTTAGAAAGTGACTTGGAAAAGACTAAATATATTTTGCTTCCGAGTCTACCAAGGTAGCGGAAGCTTTGTTTTCACTTTCCAAGGACGAAAAAAAAAAAAATTCTTCAAAATCAAAATTTCCACTCGCGTTTTGCGTTTTAGACCTTTCTGAACAATTTTGGTTCCGTGTCTGTCTGTCTGTCTGTCTGTCATGAATTCCTTGTAACGCGCATAACTATACGAAGTTATTGTCCGATTTCTATGAAATTTTCAGGTATTGTGCGGGTTGGTGTGTAGACGGTCCCCTATGAAAATCATCATCCCCGGACTGATAGAAGCGACTGCGCATGCGCAAACGTGAATTCCTTGTAACAGCCATAACTTCTACATTTTCTGTCTGATTTCAATGAAATTTTCAGGGATGTTGCAGATTAGTATTTAGATGGTCCCCTATGAAAATCACTACCTTCGGACTGATAGTAGCCACTGCGCATGCGCAAACGTGAATTTCCTTGTAACGGCCATAACTTCCACATTTGCCACCCGATTTCGATGAAATTTTCAGGGATTATGTGGATTACGTTGTAGATAGTCCCCTATGAAAATCATCAACCCCGGACTGATAGAAGCGACTGCGCATGCGCAAACGTGAATTACTTGTAACAGCCGTAACTTCAACTGTCCCCCAGGGGTCGCGGGTTCGAATCCCAGCCGAGGCTAAGTATTTTTTTGATCCAATCACATACATCTACTCACTTAATTTTTCATCCGAATTTGATGAAATTTTCTAGGATTGTCCAGATTAGCGTGTAGATGGTCCCCTTTGAGGGTAGTGGAAGGTACTTAGAGATTGGTGTTTTGAGATTAACTACTATGCATCGGATCATCTATACAGTCGGGTTATGTATACGAGGAAGCTATGTGCCACACCCACTTGGCAGACTTTTTTTTATACAATGGACCGATTTTTATGAAATTTGGTATTATATAAAAGTATTGTTGTTCCATCAATTTAGGATAGTACTGAATTTTTATAATCGAATGAGACCACCCAGATCTCAGTAGGACCAACCGTTTGCCTATAACCCTAAATTACAGGCGCTCAAACTTTAAAAATTGTACCTAAATTTGAAATTTTCAAGGATTTTCGAAATTCGAGGCAACCGACTGTGACCCCTTAAAGGGTTGGAATTGCGATAAACCAGAAACACGAGTGTGAACCGCAAAAGAGGCCTAATCTCCGTTCGAATTTTAGCTGATCAAAATGCGATTGTTGTTTGTTTTTTTCAATTTTATTGTGAAATTTATCAGAACTCACCAGGGTGCCTGGAGGGCTAGGTCTAGCCCCTGAAGGCCTTAATTTTTCTCCCCCATCTACCCCTGGTACTTTGAAGGTTGACAGTTCTATCGCAAGGTCTCAGTCACTCAACGATGGACGAATGAAGAGTCAGAAACACGAGTGCGAATCGCACACAAATGTTCCTTGACGGAAGTGAGCCATATTTCAGCAGACAATTGTGATTTTTTTTTCGTTCCTTTGAATCGAATTTCGTGTCACTCACTTGTGCTTCCTTAACAGCCAAGAATCAAATGAATTTCGCACTGAAGGCTCCCACAACTTTAGGATAACGACGTTTTCCTGGTAGGAACTTTCTGTCAAAATAAACTTTATGGTAAACCTAGCTCGATAATGTAGTTGGTAGCGGTAGGTGCTACCTACTACTCTTCGTAAGCGGGTGATCTTTAAATAATAATAAAAACCCGTTGCGCAATAATTTGCAGCGTTTTTCGATTTTTGTTTGGTTTACCATGTAAGAAATAAAAAATCGGGATATATTATTTATTGCCAGTGTTCATACTGTTCGGTGTGGTGACCGTCATCAGCTGTTTTCCAAAGGGAATATCAACCCAAAACTGTATAGCAAGTGGGTATGGCACATAGCCTCCTCGTATCCATAACCTGATTGTATATATGATCCAATGCATTGTAGCTAATCTCAAACATCAATGCAAGGATTTCCTAATATCCTAATATTCCTAATTTCAACTATCCTAAAAGTTGACCATCTACACGTCAATCTGAACAATCCCTGAAGATGTCATCGAATTCGGATCGAAAATGTAGAAATTATGGCTGTTACAAGGAAATTCAGGTTCGCGCATGTATACAGGCTACTTTCAGTTCAGAGGCAATGATATTCATAGGGGACCATCTGCACCCCAACCCGCACAATCTCGGAAAATTGCATCGATTTCGGATGGGAATCGTAAAAGTTATTGCTGTTGCAAGGACCGTTTGCGCATGCGCAGTGGCTACTGTCAGCCCGGGGGCAATGCTTTTCATAGGGAACCACCTAGTACCCAATTCATACAATTTCTGAGAATTTCATCGAAATTAGATGGGAACTGCTGAAGTTATGGATGTAACAAGGAAATACATGTTTGCGCATACGCAGTGGCTATTGTCGGTCTGGGAGCAACGATTCAAAAGGTTGATTATTGATAATAAACCAAAATTGGGCAGCTATTTCGGAATTTTTTAACCAGGAATTCCTCTATCTTCTTCTCTTTTATTTGTAGTGAGACTCCTGATTTGAGTGCAATGAAATTGATAGGAAACCACCTCCGAATTTGGACTTCTATAAACTTAAAAACGTCTGCCAAGTGGGTGTGGCACATAGCTTCCTCGTATCCATAACCCGATTGTATAGATGATCCGATGCATAGTAGTTGATCTCAAAACATCAATCTCTAAGTACCTTGCACTACCCTCATAGGGGACCATCTACAAATCAACCCGCACAATCTCTGAATATTATTGGAAAATGGAGGAGTTATGGCTGTTACAAGGAAATATACGTATCAGTCAGGAGGCAATGGTTTTCATGGGGACCATCTACAACCCAATCTACACAATTCCTGAAAATTTCAGTGAAATAGGACGAGAATTGTAGAAGTTATGGCTGTGGCAAGGAGTTCATGACAGACACAGAACCAAAATTGTTCAGAAAGGTCTGAAACGTAAAACGCGAGTGTTTTTTGTTTAATTTTGATTTTGGAGGACTTTTTTTTCAACCTTGAAAAGTGAAAACAATGCTTCCGCTACCTTGGTGGTAGGCACGGGAGCAGAAACACTTGTTGATATCTATTTTCAAGAATATCCAGAAGTAAAATAAGGTGTCTAGATGCAAACAGAACCAGGTTAAAATTAATTACAACTCTTCTCACTAACCATCCACCCAACTATGATTAGATTTAATTATATTACAACTGAGAAATATTCTATTAATTGTATAATAAATTTTGAAATGTAAACTGTGTGGTTGGTATGGTTACATACCTGTCCCCTGACGGTCTGTCAAAGTTCCTGAACGGACTGCCGACTTATTCCTCCAACGTTCATGACTCCCAGTTCCCAAATAAAAGGTATGAGTGGAGATCGTTGTTCTCTATTATTCAAAGGTGATTCACGTTTCGTAATATTATTATCCGTCGGATTTTCTTTATGCAACCCGTCATCACGTCAGATTGCGGAGTTCGGTTGACATCACGCGTTGGACCTCACGTTTCTCGTAACTCTTTCAATTACGCACCTCTCCAGGGTCCGTCGGTTTGTCCTTTGTGTTTTGGCATCCAATAGCTACCAAGATGACTGATAGCTACAAACTGAAGCAGCCAGAAGCCCAATGCTTCGATTTTCGGGGCGAGTTCAAACAAAACAATTCATTGATAGGTTACCACAGAACTTTCCTGCTGATCATGAATGTACCTACAAATTAAGTTTGATCGTCATTTGTACTTTGTAACTATATGGGCTCCATTCGACCCATGTGCCATATGATCCATGTGCCCTGAAGCTTTTGGTTAATCTCACATGTAAGGGTAGAAAAATAAGGGCTGAAATTTTCAAAACGGCCTAACTCAAAAACTTTAGTTATAAAGGTATAGTTTTTTTCATCAAATTAAAGTAGTAGTGAATTTTAGGAATCAAAAGAACCCAGAGCACTGTAGGACCAACCGTTCGCTCCTCATTAGCACTTAAGGGTTGGACTGACGATAAATCATAAATACGAGTGTGAATCGGAAACAGGCCAAATCTCCGATCAAATTTTATCTGACCAAAATACGATTGTTGTTAATTTCTTCGAGTTGTCCTTAGCAACCAGTAATCAAATTTCCTAATGAAGACACCCACAACTTTGGGGCGGAATTCAAAGACAACGCTCAAGTACAAGCGACCGCTCACACCCAGCCAAATAAGTGGTCAGCCAACGCTCAACCGTCCGAATTCATAATGCAAGACGTCCACTGAAGTAAAGCCCCGTTTACACTGCTCGAGTATCCTCGATCATCGAGCATTCGCGATCGAGCATTTGCCGGTTTTCAACGAGCACGATTGCAACGAGCACCGTTGTTGACACCCCCCGAGCATTTCCGAATATCAGTCGCTCGCGAGCATTTAAGCTGCGGTTAAAAAAAACTATTAAATCTATTAAATATCTATTAAGAAAACTTTTCTCCACTCCATCGCGAAACAGTCGAAATCAAATCTTAGAACAATTTAAAAGTGACAAAATTGAAACAATCTATAAAAATTACAAAATTGAACGTAAAAATGGGAGAGATGTGACACCTTCAACAACTTGGCTGGAACTAGATTCGATTCTACGAACATTGATCCGGGGTGTTTACACTGAGCGAGCATTCCTTAGAAGATTCGTCGGAAAACCGACATCGGGTGGATCAGCCTTGAGCACGAGCAAGCCTTCCACGCGAACATTGCTCGGCTCGAAGCGACTTTTTACTCTGCCTGAGCCTCGAACGAATGCTCTTTCGAAGCCCCTGCTCGCGGTAAATGCTCGAGCAGTGTAAACGGGGCTTTTTAGAGGGCTTACTCAAGAGCAACCAACCGCTCAAGCAGTCGCTTGGCTCGATTTTACCGAACATTGGCAAGCCTGGTAGTCAAAGGAGGGAACGTTTTCCCATTTTGGGGGGAAAATAGGGGGATTTTCTCCTCTCACATTCCTCACTGTCTATAACACTTCCGAATTGAGTGCTAAGCGTTTATTTCTTCAAATTAAACGTGATTGTGAATCGAATTGGTAGGGAGTAACAATGGCAAAGCTGTGTGCTTATCCAGGCGAGGAGTTATCTATACAGAAAAAAAATGAATCTTTAGTGTACTAATTTTCAGCTTTTTTGGTAATAATACAGTACACGTATAATTTTTTTATTTTTTTTTTATTTCGATATTCTTGATTTCTTCTTTTTTCCTGCACTTTTTTTACTCATGACGCTCTTTTTACTCACTATGCTTTTTCTGGTTTTGTCCGCGAATCTCCCAACTGAAATAAGAACCAATTACAATAAATTAAATTAATTACTGGATGGACTGGATATTCCACTCAACATGAACGGTAGAGGTAGAAATCTTTTTATTATCAAATAATTTTCAAGTTTTTGAAGTTTGGATTTGAATTTTGATAAAACCCGATTGAAATGTCGGAAAAATAAAAATTGATTTCTAAATGCTAGGGCCACTCAATAAGACTTATATTTTAAAGAAATTGTTTAAGTATTATTTTAGAACTAGGTATGTACCAGAGGCTATTTCTACACTTAATTCCTCTACCGATTCTGAGGCTTTCCACCAGATTTGATAAACCAGTGTCATTAAATTCACCATCTTGCTCTCTCAATCATCGTTGCACTTCCTCCTTGATCTCATCGTCATCGTCCAAGCTTGGCTACTCAGGTGCTGTTTAAGATGGGTGGGTGAGAAGGTAGTAATCACTTGATGCCAAATCAAGACTGTTAGGTGGGTGTGTCACAACGATCAGGTTTGAAAGGTATGCAAAGTTTATGTAGCAGTGACACGAAGATCTCCGCTCACCAATACGTGACAGCTGCAATAGGTCGTAGGTAACTTCTTGGCTGTATTTGAACTCATGAACCCATTTACTTACATTGTTAACCCCCTTACATCCCTCTCCATAAAGCAAGAGTAAGCTGCCTATGAACTACAATCAACGGCATTTTTGGGCCGTGAGAAACCTAATAACTTTGCGAATATCGCACTTTGGCGGTGACGGGAATCGCTAAATCCGTTTCAAAGGGTTGTTGCTAGACTAAAACAGCTAGAGACAACCAAATGCACTTGTTTGAAGAGGGGAACCTCTGGTATACTGCAAGCGGGTTAATCTTTTTGCGAGCATCCTTCCAATCGATATCGCATTGCAGAACTTACTTTTTGAGTGACCCTCGTATCATAAATTACAATAGATGGAGAGGTGTATTTTGAATTCATTGAGAATCAATCATTATGTTTGATAGGTACCTATGTAAAGATCATTCCTTCTTTGCATACTAACTTCAATGTTATTTGTTATTTGAAGTATGAAGTCACATTAGTCTACTTTTAACCACCAACCATTACCACAGATAATGAAATGATGATTATGAGTATAGGTATGAAAATAAGAATTTTTCTGTACAACAGTGTCCTTAAATCGGTTGACAAAAAAAAATCAATTATTGATTAAATTGAACAGATTTTTTTTTATCGAATTTGGTTTATTATTTTTAATAATGAACCTTTGGAACCAAACAAGAAAGAAAATTTCTTAACCCCCTCTCAAAATTTGTTGGTTTACGTTTCAAAGTACGAAGAATCCAAAAATCTAATAAAAATTTGGCCGTCCGTCCGCCTTACTTGGCACTTTCCTTAGTAACCATGGACCGATTTTCATGAAATTTGGAATATGGGTTCTATTTGGTGTCTAGTTGTGCCCCGAAGCTTTTAGTTGATGTCAGTCACTTCTAAGGGTTGAAAAATAAGGGTTGAAATTTGAAAACGCCCTAGCTCAAAAACTTTCAATATAAAGATATAGTTTTTTTTATCAATTTAAAATAGTATTGCATTTTTAGAATCTAATGAGACCACCCGGAGCTCTGTAGGACCAACTATTGGCTCCCCATGAGAACTTAAGCATTGAACTTATGATAAATCAGAAACATGAGTGTGAATCGAGTTTTTGGAAATCGAGCCAATACATAGATTTGTTTCATAACGATCTTTATAGTTCGTTAGAATGAAACGCTGCAAATTATTACACAATGGTTTATTATTTTTTATTTTTTCTATATAGATCACTCGTCTGCAAAGCCACCAACCATCCAACATGAAGAAAAATATCGATCGCATTTCGGTCAGCTTTAATTTGAACGGAGATTAGGACTCTTTTGCGATTCACACTCGTGTTTCTGATTTATCGTACGTCCAAACTTTAAATTCTCGTAGTGAGCGAACGGTTTGTCCTACAGAGCTCCGGGTGGTCTCAAAAAATTCTATAAAATCTTAAATTGAAGGAAAAACAACACCTTTATATCGAAATTTTTTGAGTTAGGGCGTTTTGAAAATTTCAAAATTGATTTTGGAACCCTTAGAAGTGACCTACATCAACCAAAATCTTTGGGGCACAACTAGACCCCAAATGGAGCCTACATACCAAATTTCATCAAAATCGCTCAATGCTAAGTGGCAAAAGTGCCGCGTACGGCGGACGGCGGACGGACGGCCAAATTTTTATTCGATTTTTGGATTCTACGTACCTTGAAACGTAAACCATCAAATTTTGAGGGGGTGTTAACATTTTTTTTTCTTGGTCGATTCCAAAGGTTGATTATTGAAAATAATAAACCAAAAAACCAAAACGCTGTTCTTACCTTCGACGGGTGCTGCAAAGTCGTCTTCAGTACATTGAATCTCTGTGTCCACTTTGATGGGCTGTGGCTGGCGGTTCCTTAAAGTCGAGGGCGCCACTAATTCCATCTGGTAGGAGTCTTCCGTGTTAGAGCTGGTGCTATCTGTCTCGTAGAGCTCGCGATTGAGGTTCAGACCGTCTGGGTTTTTCGGGTCGATCCGGAACTGAGCGGGGCGCGATTCTTCGCCACTCGCAGACTCCTCGACCAACTCCCCTGAAACATCCACGGAGAATCATCTTCAGGGAGATGCTAACAGGTGGCAACTGGGATGGGCGATAGGTGGATCTTTGAAGCCTGGTTTCAGATCCAGCTTACACCAGGCTAACCTAAACTATGGAATCAGGAACCCATGCCAAAACAGGTCGTCCTGCGATAATTGAAAAGACTCCTCATAAACACTAAGGAAGTTACTAAGTAGATACTTTGCAAGTAAAGCTCAGTTCCATGGTACCACTAGGGGGTTTCAGTCGGTTGCATTTGTTCCTCGTTCCGGGTTAATATTTCTCTCAAGAACCGGCTCTCAAAATTTTAAATTTGTACCTGAATTGAAATTTTCAAGGATTTTCGAAATTTATCATCTGCCAAGGGAATTAAATGCAATTGAAAAACTAAAAAATAGCCGCTAGAATCATCAAAATAGAACAATAATTGCCGACGAAAAGTGATGATTCCAGCGGTAATCATTTAGTTTTTCAATTCCCTAGGTGGATGCACTAATGAATTTTTAAAATCCTTGAAAATTTAATATTTAAGTACCTACAACTTTTAAACGTTCTCTCTTTCCGGTTCTTGAGAGAAATACTAACCCGGAACGGGGAACGAACGACGACCGACTGAGACCCCCTTAACACCTGTTGATGGACGTTTTCTCCACCTACATTCTTGAAATTCTGGCATTTAATAAGCAATAAAGCCTCAACCACCGTCTTTGATCTGTACAATAAATCAATCAAAGACCCCGATTGTAAACAACATCCACACAATCTAAACTTACCTTTAGCATTCATGGTATTCTTGGGGCGCTGGCGTTTTCTCCTTTCCTTAGGAGGACACATGGAGACGTAATATTGACCATGCTTCTTGTGCAAGTGGAGCGTCGGAGTTAGGTCTATCGGGAGAAACATCGGTGCGTCCCCGCCTAAAATTTATTTTAAAACAGTCCAGTAACTTTATCAAGACCAAACAAGAAATAACGTAACAACCTGCTTTTGGAGGCGTTGATTTGGACACAACTGACACTTGAAGTATGTCAGTATAATGGATTTAGGGCTTTGAGCACTGTAGTCACACTCGAGCAGTGAAAAATTCAATGAGTGACCCCACCATAAGTCCACCAACTAACTGACACCTGTGACCAACTAGTGACACCCACACAACTTACCCACTAAGTATAGTTCTATGGTACATTTGGGCACCTAAACTAAAATGCCTAAAATTTGATTAGAATATTGGAGAATTCAATCAGAAACATGTTCGATTCAATTAGAGAAATGTTGAATTCACTTTGAAAACCAGTGATCAACGAGGACTTGAAACCACACGTACCTCCAGTTGCCAGTAATCTGCCTGATTCAGCTTTTCTAGGGTGATGATCAGACCTCGTGGCTTTCACAGCTTTTTTGTCTTTGCTCTGTTTATTCGTGGTCGTCTTCACGTTGTCCATGACTTTCATTACGTTGGTTTGAATCGACCCAGGTCTCCATCCTCGACCAGGCTACAATGTCACGCGAAATAAGAATCACTATACGTCGTAGGTACATCAGAAAAAAGCTATTCAATGTGTACAAAAATGAAACTCCAACATACTCATTGTTAGAAGAAAATCGAAAAATGTTTAGCAGAAAACGTGGAACAGTTATAGTTGCAAAATGAGATACAGCAGGACTTCGGCCAACCTTTACTGGAGGGTCTTGCGATGGACATTCAATTTTAAATTTGGTAACCTCCCTCAAAATTTGATTTTTTACGTTCAAAGGTACGTAAAATCCAAAAATCTAATTTAAAAAAAATTTCCGTCCGTCCGCCGAACATTCCCAACTTCCCAAGGAGCAATTTTGATAAAATCGGAAAACTGCTCCGTTTGGGATCTAGTTTTGCTTCCGAGTCCACCAAGGTAGCGAAAAGCTTTGTTTCCACTTTTCAAGGTTGAAAAAAAAATTTTCCAAAATCGAAATTTCCACTCGCGTTTTACGTTTCAGACCTTCCAAAACAATCTTGGTTCTGTGTCTGTCTGTGTCTGTCATGAAATCCTTGCCACAACCATAACTTCTACAATTCTCATCCGATATCTATGAAATTTTGAGGGATTGGGCCGGTTGGCGTGTAGATGGTCCCCTATGAAAATCATCACCCCCGGATTGATAGTAGCCGCTGCGCATGCGGACCAACCATCCAACATGAAGAAAAACATCGATCGCATTTCGGTCAGCTATAGTTTGAACTGGCACTTTTGGCCAGTTTTGCGATTCACACTGTGTTTCTGATTTATCGTACGTCCATCCCTTAAATTCTCGTAGGAAGCAAACGGTTTGTCCTACAGGGCTGCACATGGTCCTAAAAATTCTATACTATCTTAAATTGATGGAAAAACAATACCTTTATATCAAAATTTTTTGAGCTAGGGCGTTTTCAAAATTTCAAAATTCATTTTTCAACCCTTAGAAGTGACCTACATCAACCAAAATCTTCGGGGCACATCTAGACCCCAAATGGAGCCTACATACCAAATTTCATCAAAATCGGTCAATGCTAAGTAGGAAAAGTGCCGCGTACGGCGATACGGCGGACGGACCAAATTTTTATTCGATTTTTGGATTCTACGTAACTTGAAACGTAAACCAACAATTTTTGAGGGGGGGGGGGGGTTAAAAAAAATGTTTCTTGGTCGATTCCAAAGGTTCATTATTGAAAATAATAAACCAAAAGTGGAGGAAAACATCTTCCCTTCTTCTTAATGCCAGTTTCAAAACATCAGTTATGCTGTGTGAGCGTTAAAGCCAACTGCTCTTCTGGTAAGTCATTGAGCGTTGAACTTATGTATAACCGCTCATAAGGGTTACCTAAGGAACTCAGATCAGAGGATTTTGGTGAAGCTAACTTCCGTCAATATTATTATACCCCATAAAGATCTCTGAAAGTGATCGAAAGAAAGACGGATAAGGTGAGCTACAAGCCAACTTCTCTCCCATGTTTGTCCTAAAGCAATGCTTCAGAAGAAATGAAAAGAAGAAAGCATAGAAGAAATGAAAATTGTCATGTATAAATTAGATTAGCTGCACCATGTAACACCAGATTACCAATCTATGCACCAAAATATCTTATACATGTGAGCCTGGGCGAATATAACTATGGGTGATTACTCTAAAAACGTCACCTTCATGAATCCATCAGCGTCTTTTATGTTCCAAAGCCATCCCATTCGTTTAGGAACCAGTCTGATCACTGGCACACAGTTTTTATGACCAATCACCATACCAGGGTAGATCCCAGCTGTGGGCGTGTATGCGATGTTGAGTTCTTTGTCCTGCGAGTCTGGAGGATGCTGTACTTGGTCTTTCAACTTTCCATCTGCCCTTCTGGCACCCTTTCTCTTCTTGGAAGTTGGAGTCATATCCGAAGTTAAACTAGTTGTTTTCGACGTTTTTTCTTCTACGTCTCGGTTATACGTTTCTGGGGCATTGGTCGGTGTAGTCGTCTGCGCAGTGCTTACTTCTTCTTGGAGAATTTTGTTCACCTTGTCTTTCGTTCCATGTTTTTTGGTTTTCACCTCAGGAGTAGTTTCATCAGTTGTTACTCCTGATTTTGGATTCATCTCCGATCCGAGAAAAGTTGCACTTTTCTGTCTCTCCGTGTGTCCTCCAGTCCGGTCTGGAGATTCTTTATCGGGTTTAGCTGATCGAAAAACTGGTGGATCTGGAGATCTTCCAGGGGAGTCTTGTTTGGTAATACCACCTCTAGATGGGTCTTTCGATTCATTTTGAGCTTCCTTGA
This sequence comes from Apolygus lucorum, assembly GCA_009739505.2. NCBI lineage: Eukaryota > Metazoa > Arthropoda > Insecta > Hemiptera > Miridae > Apolygus > Apolygus lucorum. Next base: position 48,682,865 of record CM019183.2, on the reverse strand, counting down.
GGAGCTTAGCGAGCGGACATTCGGGAGAAGGAGGAGGAAGACGAATCGGCACTGGAGGACAAGGCGGGCAAGACGATGATGCTCCTGGCTGCATCATAGATTGCTGTTCTGGTGGAGGACAACTATATGGCATATCGATCGGCTTTAAAGCCGTGAGAATATTACTACACTCGCACCTCAACACACTATTTTGCACAGGAGGAGGTATCACTGTAGGCACTTTTGGACACGTGCACAGAGATGGCATGTTCCGGGATGAATCTGGTGGGCATTTGGGTGCCATGAGAGTAGGCTGAAGTAGGTTCTGCAAATTTCTTTGGTTTGGATCGGCCAGGGCTTCAAGGCCGCAAACAACATTTCCAGTAGTTCTTGTGTCAGGAGAGTTAGGGCATGGGACGTATCGAACATCGGGTCTGACTATACCACCACTTTGTTGAGGAGCTTTTTCAATCTTCCCGCCACTGTACTCTTGTGTTGATCCTAAAAATGCACTTCTCAGGTGTGGTGGAGCTTGCTCTATTGGAGGGTAGTCTCGAGACCCATCCATTTGAGTGTTGGAACATACATAGGACTGTTGGGACTCCAAATTACCACCCCAGTTAGAACCACCGCTCCGTGTATTTGGGATGTTAGGGCAAGGTACCATCTGCGCTTGATTCATGCAACATCCACCTCCGCGATTCTTCCGGCTTTTGGTAGAGCATGCACAACGCTGCACTTCGCTAACCCAGTCTGCTCCAAACTGGCACGCAAATTTCGTACCTGGAGGAATGTCTAAAGCTCCCCTCCCAGTACCTCGTTGACCCGGAAGAAGTCTTTTGATGTCGCTTGGCATCGAACTTCCAAATTCTGGAGGAACGTACATCGTTGAAGGCAGTTCTTGCCCCCGACAACATGCTCCCTCGAATATGTTTCCTGAAATCATTGGCTGCCCTGGGTAAAATGACCGTCCAGCAGACCCACCCAAGCTCGATTGACCAACAGAAGGAAACATTTGATCAAAATCATATAGTGGGCAGTCTTTTTTCGCTTTCTGTGCAGCCGATTCCTTGAACAATCTCTTGGGCCCGCAAACTTGTGGGGTGATGGGGTCTTCGTTCAATTTTCTCCAAGGAACCGGTATTTTGAACCTTTCATCAGCTGGTGATGTGTGTGATGCATACATACCCAAATTCTCAATCCCGGTAAAATACGGCATCCTTTCGTCCACTGTTACGGCTTCAGTTTTCGGTTCACTTTTCTGAATTGTTCCCACTTCACCTTTCGACTTCATGACTCCTTCACTGGTGCTAAATTTGAAACCTTTTTCACCCTGTATGTATTTGAACTGAGTAAAAATCGTCGCTCCGAAACAGGAAAGCCTAATCAGAAGACTCAAATTGCCGGTAACATCCCCAAAAACGTTTGTGACCTCGAAGTCGTCCTCAATGAAGGCAGATATTGGCAGAACGGTGGGCGTCGTAGCAAGAGCCACAGCATCAATGAACTCCTGCCCGAGATTCATCCTCGTCTTCCCGATGAGGTGAGCAGGTTCGCTCTCCGTGGCATCTCTATGAACCTGGACTTCTATCGGGTGCTTTCTGATCACGTCCATCATTTCTTTTGGAACCATTGGGAACAAACACGACTTTCCTGAAAAAGTGGAAAACACCGTTTATTATACTCGGCAGAATGGTGAAATGAAAATAGAATTCCTCATAAAATAGGATTTTGAGGAATTTTAGGTTTTGTCTATGTTTGTTTCCTAAACATGGAATCCCTATGCCCCATAAGGTAGGCCTGTAAAAAAAAAGCAGTTTGGTCCATTCTCTCATCAATTCTATCGCCTCCAATTAATAAAAAACAGACAAAAACTACTACCAAGTTATAGCGGTGCACTCTGCTAAATTATTTTGTATTTCAGGTATGATTATGGTCGCTGAAAGGACGGAAACTTTGCCGAAAATAGATCAAATTTGCTTAAACAAATGGAATTTTCCTCCAATTAAAAATGTCCTTAAAAATTTTCATGTAATTCAAAATAACAGATCAATTATGACTCACCACTCGTGAACTTGTTGGATGGAGGTAATGGGCCCGGAAATTCTTTAGCCACAGGAGCTTGTGATTGTTTTCTCCCTTCCGATTTCCACCGCGCTTCCTCAGCCTTTTTATCTAAAATCAATTTTCAAGAATTATAAATAAATCATAATTGTAATGAATGAATCATGTTTTCTAATTATTAATTAAAAATTTAACACAATACAAGATTTGCTTCTTCCCGCCCTCTAGACTATTTAGATTACCGCATGATTTTACTTCCTAACTATAATGTTTCAAATTGGTTGGGACAGTTGGTGTACATTTTTATGCCAATTTGGAACCATTTAAAATTTGAATATCCACAGAACAGACGACATCTCATCTCAATTTTTTCGATAGCCAAATTGAAAAGGTTTTCAAGCTGTAAGCTTGATTGGAACAGATCTTTATGAGCGTTGCATTGCCACATGCATCTACACTGATGGCTCAGTTAACATGGGCGGAGTAGGATGCTCATTCTTCGACCCCCAAGCTAATGTGAAGAGACAGTTTCGACTGTGGGATAAGTCATCAATATTCTGTCGAAGCATATGCGATCCAGGTAGCACTCAAATATGTACTCGACACAGGAGCAGCAGAATCTTCACTGATAATCATATCCGATTCTCAATCAGTACTCATGAAAGTGAAATCTGCGAACCCTTCCAAGAAAATGAGCTTCTTTGAAGCAGAAATCTTGAGATTGGTTGGTCTCTTACGAGCAACTGGCGTACAATCCAGATTCATCTGGATCAGAGGTCATCACGGCATCCCAGGAAGCACTACGGCTGACTCATTGGCTAAGGAGGCCACACTACTCCCACTCCGTCAACTCAGCGTATTTCCAGCATCGGACCTAAATAGATCTATCAAATTGCAATTGAGAGAGGATTGGCGCCAAATGCATATAAATTACCATGCAGGTAAATCATAATTAAGGGTTTTTCCAAATCCAAAGACTAGATCTTGGACCGCCAACATGCCATCCCGTTCCAAGTCTTTTTATAGATATATTTCAAGGGTCCGGACCGGTCACTGCGTCACCAAGTCCTACTTGATGCGGATTGGCAGGGAGTCTACGGACCTCTGTCAGCAGTGCCGGGAGAGAGAAGACCACACCATTTGATAATGACATGTAACCGTTTCATCAGTCAGCGAAACATACTCTTCCAGAGAGTTACAGAACATGTGACGAGTCCCTTCAATTTGGAAGTACTGCTGTCATCGGAAAAGATAGACGTGTACGAGGCCTTGGTACATTTTCTAAGTGAATGTGATATTAATCTATAAAAGTAATGTTTAATTTTATGTGTGAAGATTGAAGTTTAGTTTTTGTTTAATGTAATATGTCGGCTGAAAAGGCTATGCCTGATGCCAATAAATAAAAATTAAAAAAAAAAAAAGCGTTGCATTTCAATCTTGAAGCTTGATACGAGAATTTAGTAAATTTGCCAGTAAATTATCAGTCAATGAACGTCTACATTTTCTTCAGATAAATTGCGACTTGAGAATTTTGCTTATCAGGTAGGAAAACAGGATTTGAGTTTAGAGTAAGGGCAAACTGATTGGGATAAACGAGAGTAAGAACTTTACAGTTTTAGAATAAATCATTTTCAGACAGGCAGACCTAGAGAGAGAAGTTTAATCAGACAAGTAAGCAAGTACGCACAGCCAGTACGTTTCCTTATAAGGGAAGGATGTCGAGGTGGGAGATGAGTTCTCAATCGGGAGGTGTCTCCCCACTGTCCTTCTTTTTGATAGTTCTGAGAGTGAAGCTAGTTCTGCTAGAAGATAACTAATTATAAATATAGGTATAAATATAAGTATTGACAGCAAGTAATTCATTATGAATTCTTACTTTTATAGATGGGATCGTTCTCTCTGAGAGCCGACTGCACAGTAGATTTTGATCTGTCTTTTTCCGTGGCTACCGAAGGCTCTTTGACCTCTTCTGTCGAACAAATGTTGAAAGTGGAATTACGAAATGAAAAAATTAATAATAATTTTGAAGATGAGAATCAGTCTGAAATTGTTGGATGACCCGAGAAATTATTCAATAAGAACAACCAAATAATATGTCGTTACATCCTGGCAATTCATGAAAATTTACAAAGTGAAATCACTTGCTAACCTTGAAAAACGAATCCCAACCTATTCGGGTTAAATATTTCCTTTCCTTAGGATTTACACGAAAACCTCTCGAGATTGAATCTAAAAGAAATTAACACGAAGAACACGAGATTAACACGAAAGGAAATTTTCCTTTCGTGTTATCGTCTCTATTATTCTTGCGAAGTTATGCCGAATTGAAAGACCTTCTTTGATGAAGTCGATCGAAGCTAATCTACGAGAAATTTGGTTAATTTTTGAATATTTCAAGATAATTTTGATATTTTTTTGGCAGGATTTCAAAATGTCAAAATGATGGTTTTTTGACAAATGATGAAAATGTGTACATTCCAAGTATACTAAATGTATGCATAGGATTTTGAGGTTAAATGGATTTGGAATGGTAATGTAGGATCTTTGGAAAAAACTCATGTTGTGACAATGGGTTGTGACAATGACATCTTTACAGTCCCTTTGGGTCCCGCAAGATGGTTAAACTTTTCCAATTTGGGCCAATTTTCTGTGGGCCAGATTATTCTACCCAGTAATTAAATATTTATGAGAATTACTCTAACCTTCTTCTTTGATTTCCGGAGGTAGCTGTTCTTCGTTCTCTTTGAATTCGCGTTCTTGTATTTCGATCGTAGGAAAATCAAAGAATTTCACCAGAACCCTGACTGGACCTTGCTTAGGTTTTTGGGGCTCGTCTTCATTGCCTTGACTCTCTTGGACGGGCGTCTTTTCCTTTGAGCAATCAAAAAAACAGCTGATCATCTTAAATTGACTGTCTTATCGACATCTTAATAGAAACAAGTTGGTTGCTCAAGTTATTTCATGGTTAGGTGGGAGACTGGTTTGGAAAAACAGAGCTCCCAGAGGAAAAAGGACGACTCCAGGCAGTAGATGCCCTCGCCCACGCAGAATCCAAATGATTGTCCACTTTATCTCTATCATTGAAGCATTCTGCGCAACCAGCAGCTCAACTGTTGAGAAATTCTGCGCGGTATTGCTTTAACCCTAATCGCAAAATCGTGTCACTGGTGTAACCGAAAACATCTCAGGAATCCTACAGCTGTCCCAAAGTGCCACTAGATTAACTAGATTTAATTGCAATTTGAAAAATTATTGTATAGAAACCATTTTTGTAAATTATTAAAACCAAAAAATAATATGACAGAAATCTTGAAAATTTTTTTCATCGATTTCTTGGGAAGTTTTTGTAGTAATTCCGTTTTGAGACTTCCAGTAGCCCAAAAAAATCTGTTATCCAATAAATTTAAAATTGCAATTTAATTTTGGTTACTCCGGTGACACTTTGGGACAGCTCTGGAGTTCCTAAGATGTTTTCGGTGACACCAGAGATACCAGTTCAATAAGGGTTAAAGCATCCAAATCAGAGTATAGTAGGTAGAGGAGTATCCAGAGCTCAGTAGAGTGGGTACTGGAGTGTCCACAGTACAGTATAATATACATATTATATACATATACAGGGTGTCTCACGGGAACCGGACGAAAAACAAATGAATGTAACTCCAATGGTTGAAGTCTTAATTTTTTTACATTTTTATCAGAAGGTAGGGAATTAAATGCCATTTTAAGTTTTGAAAATAACATCGGACAAATGGTGCCCATCTTGTTCGAAACACGTGGCAAGTCTGTCCAGGAAGTTTCGGTGGACGCGCTCCAGTAAGTCTTGATCAATTGACGCAACTTGAGACGTTATTTCTTCCTTCAAAGCTTCCAAAGTGGAGGGTTTTGATTCATAAACGCGTGATTTAAGGTATCCCCAAAGGAAGAAGTCACACGACGTCAAGTCTGGGGACCTTGCGGGTCATTGCACGTCCCCAGAGCGTCTCCAAAGCCCTGGCCGTTCTGTGCGCAAACGAGCTCAATCACTGCACATTTCACCCGCTTCTCTCAATCGAATCATCAAGCGTAATTTAAAGTGGCATCCGTACAAGTTGTCAATCGTTCAGCAGTTGAAACCTACTGATTACCCATAGCTTGTTTGGTTTCAGCAAGATGGGGCTCCCCCTCACACTTCCAGAGCCGCAATCGCCCTCTTGCGCCAGATGTTCCCCAATCGCCTTGTGTCACGCTCTGGGGACGTGCAATGGCCCCCAAGGTCCCCAGACTTGACGTCGTGTGACTTCTTCCTTTGGGGATACCTTAAATCACGCGTTTATGAATCAAAATCCTCCACTTTGGAAGCTTTGAAGGAAGAAATAACGTCTCAAGTTGCGTCAATTGATCAAGACTTACTGGAGCGCGTCCACCGAAACTTCCTGGACAGACTTGCCACGTGTTTCGAACAAGATGGGCACCATTTGTCCGATGTTATTTTCAAAACTTAAAATGGCATTTAATTCCCTACCTTCTGATAAAAATATAAAAAATTTAAGACTTCAACCATTGGAGTTACATTCATTTGTTTTTCGTCCGGTTCCCGTGAGACACCCTGTACATACATAATATACATATAATATACATATTATGTATAGTCGATCCTGTGCCGTTGTCATCCATTCATAGCACCCAAGTCGTGCTGTGTCCTCTTATCACCCCCTTGTACCATTTGGTCTGGAGAGCAGCAGCTGTTTAGATGAGTCTTTGTCACCCATCTCAACCTTCCCACCTTCACGAATTTGACTACATCATTAACCTCGTTCAGCTGGTACAGTTCTTCATTGTTTCGTCGACTTAAAACTCCAAATCTGAGTATATAAGGCACTCAAGTTTCCAAAACTAAGTACTTATAGTTCTTACTAAAATAAACAAATTACCTGCCCAATATTAGTGTACTCAAATATTCAGAGCTTCGTATAGAAGATACTCGAGTATCCTTCTATAGTATCCTTCTCGAGTATCCTTCTATCCGAGCCTTCCTCTCCTTCTTGAACCATTTGGTCTGGAGAGCAGCAGCTGTTTAGATGAGTCTTTGTCACCCATCTCAACCTTCCCACCTTCACGAATTTGACTACATCATTAACCTCGTTCAGCTGGTACAGTTCTTCATTGTTTCGTCGACTTAAATATCCAAATCTGAGCATATTAAGGCACTCAAGTTTCCAGAACTGAGTATAGTTCTTACTAGAATACCCAGCACTTACTAGCCCAATATTAGTGTACTCCAATATTCAGAGCTTAGTGTAGAAGATACTCGAGTATCCAGAGCTCAAAACTTAGTAAATTACCGATCATCTTATTCATTGCATGAATGGCGCTTTTGTTTTCCATGTTAAATTTTACATTTATTAATACTTTCTTTTTCATGGCGGCCTTGAGATATTACCTGGAATGTCTCCAGAATCCCCTCTTTATAAACATCTAGGCTGTCTACAATGACCTCCAACAGGTACAGTTGCTCATCGGGCTCATCTTGATTCGGCTTCAATTTGGTAGAAGACATTTCTTAAGAATCTGCGTAAATACTGAATCCCAAACATAAAATGTCCGACAAAATGAAATAGAAAATAAATGGAAGGACAAACTGTAACGAGTTTAGAATTTCGATCCAGAAAATTTTTCGGCCTCTGAAAAAAAGTAATATAAATCATGAAACTTGTACACAAACCCCATATGTTGGTGAAGAAGATGTCAGTGTGAGGTATGATTAACTGTATCTAGTTGATACGATTTGTACTTGACTGAATGAAGTGAAGTTAATGTTAATTTAAATGCCAAAAGTGGATTAATCTTCGGATTAATCCAAAAGTGGATCTTCTTTTTTCGGCTGTTGTCGAATAAAAGGACGAATTTTTTCAAATTGCGAGCTTGAACTTTACAAAAACAAACCCTCTGACAGATAAAGTTTCCCACGATATTATTAGTCAACGATATTGTAGAGATTTAAGAAGATTCGATTGGAAATCTGTGAACACAGACAGGCTTGTGGCTGGTAAGAGCGACGTCCGCTGGGCAGAGACACGATCAGATCAAGGATTTGCATCGTTCCATCAACTTTTTCCTTTTTTCAGGAAAATGTGTTCGCAAGTTTTTTTTTTTTTTTCTCAGTGGTATCCAAACTATCAGTCGCAAAGGAGTGGCAGGATTGCTCCGTCTTCTGTCCCACATTTGCTTGAAAATTCGTTAAATGCTTTTTGCTCAGAATGAAGATAAGAAAATTTTGTTTACCCAAAATTAGGTACATCAAAATTTTTACTTTTGTAAAATTTAATTACTTATTATAAATTTAATATACATTGAATTTTGACATATTGACCAATAATTGACCCCCCCCCTCTTATTTTGTTGTTATTTTCAATAATGAACCTTTGGAATCGAACAAGAAAAAAAATTTTAACACCCCCTCAGAATTTGTTGGTTCACAATTCAAGGTAAGTAGAATCCGTAAATCGAATAAAAATTGTCAACCCTTAATATCCATTTGGATTCCAAAATGAAGAATTGAAATTTTCAAAAATGCCCTAGTATTATAGTATTATAGTAGTAGAGTTTCGATCATGTCGTGCGAGATTATTGTTGTGACCCATCCACTGGCAGATGAGTAACTATTGTTGATGGATAGGAAGCCTCACCCACCCATGTTTTTGGCAAGAACAGAAGAAGGATTTGACAATATTCTCATCGACTGAAAAATTATGAACACCTTTTGAAATCGTTCTTTCTTTTGAACTTCAAATAGTTTGACCTCATCGTTTCGTTGGTCAGAAGAGAAAACTAATGAAATATGGTAGAGCAGGAGTTCCAGAACCTACCTATTTCTGCAGTTTTGATCCGATTTCGATCAAATTTTCAGCGAGTAGGAGGGGTAAATCCTAGATGGTCCCGTATGAATTTAAAGCCCCTGTGCATGTAAGTGATGAGGAAGCTATGTGCCAGTTTGGCAGAGTATTGCTTCTGACTCTACCAAGGTAGAGGAATTATTGTTTTCAATTTTCAAGGATAAAAAAAGTCCTCCAAATCAAAATTTCCACTCACATTTACGTTTCTTCCTGAATAATTTTGGTTTCTTTGTCTGTCTTCTTCTTTGGTTCCGTGTCTGTCTGTGCGTCCGCGAATCCTTGTAACGACCAAAACTATATGAATTTACGGTCCGAATTCACATTTTTCATCCGAATTCGATGACATTTTCAGGAATTGTGAGTTCGGGATACTAGATGGTGATACATAACGATCATAACGTACATAACGATCATAAAATAAGCTCATTGCGATGGTACTTTCAGGGATTGTGAGGTTGAAACTCTGGTTGGTTCCCTATAAATTTAAATTATTGAATTTTTGATAATAAATATTATCATCATATAACAGCCATCTGTAACAATCGGGTTATGGGTACGAAGTAGATAGGTATGTGCTACATTCACTTAAGTAGACTTTTCAGGTGTGAAAGAATAGCATAATAATAGTTTATGCATTTCTTAATGCAAAAACATGTCTCTCTTTTCAGAGGGTTATATATTCATGAGAAGAGAAAACGTTGGTTTTGTACTGATCTTCTTGTGAGTCATTCAGCCTCACAAATTCATTGCCATATACGCCAGGCTCAATTCAGTAATTCACAGTAAAATTTAAAACATTGCGGGTTTGCATAGCCTCGACGCGAAGGCGGCGGCTGCTCACTAGACCAGTCGGGTCGTAGCCGCCGCGGCCGCCGCAGACGCGCCAGGGAAATCGCACCTTTAGTTCCCATCTTCCCACGGACCCATTTTGATGAAATTTGGAATAAGAGCTCCATTAGGGGTCTAGTTGTGCCCCAATCTTGTTTTATTTAATTTCGCTCCTATAAAACCGTGTGTCATCCATTCAAAAGAAAACTATCGATCAAGTCAATATATTAATTTGTAAAATGTTCTTGTGGGATGTAAATGTGTGAAAAAGTTAGTCAGGGAATGGAAAAGGATCTTCACGCCGATTGAGTTCCAAAGCGTTTCCAAAACATGACAACCGGACGTACAGCGAAAGTATGGCGGTTGGCTTTTTAGATTCGTCAATTACATCGACGACCTCCGTCATTTGAGCAGTAGTTGGCAACGGGGGCGGCTGGATGGGGTCTGGCGAAGGGTACAACAACCAAGCTGGCCCTGCAAAAGTTAGGTTTAATTACTCGCGGACACAAAGCATTTTTGGCACATTGATCATCTCATAGTTTGACATCTTCGTAAGTAGTATCTGACATTTTGACAAAAAATTGCCAGGCCAACCTCTTATCTAAAACGATGTCAAATATTACATAATGTTTCATCATTTTGTTTATTATTTTCAATAGTGAACCTTTGTAATCGACCAAGAAAAAAAAATTGTTTAACACCCCCTCAAAATTTGTTGGTTTACGTTTCAAGGTACGCAGAATCCAAAAATCGAATAAAAATTTGGTCCGTCCGCCGTATCGCCGTACGCGGCACTTTCCCCACTTAGCATTGACCAATTTTGGTGAAATTTGGTATGTAGGCTCCATTTGGGGTCTACTTGTGCCCCGTAGATTTTGATTGATGTAGGTGACTTCTAAGGATTGAAAAATAGGGTTTGAAATTTTTAATGTTGATATAAAAGTATTGTTTTTTCATAAATTTAAGATAGTGTAGAATTTTTAGAATTTTTTGAGACCACGCGGAGCCCTGTAGGACAAACCGTTCGCTCCCGAGAATTTAAGGGTTGGACGTACGATAAATCAGAAACACGAGTGTGAATCGCAAAAGTGGCCTAATCTCCGTTCAAATTTTAGCTGACTGAAATCCGATCGATGTTTTTTTTCATGTTGGACGGTTGGTGGCTTTGCAGACGAGTGATCTATACAGAAAAAATAAACCTTTGTGTAATAATTTGCAAAGTTTTCTGTACAGAATCATCTGTAAAGACCACGGCCTTTCATTAATTGAAAGTATTGTAATAACAAACCCCCAATCAGCCCAATATCGTGGGTCGGTAATGTGCTCGATCTTCAACCTTTCACTGCATCCTAGCGGCGATCAGAGGAACAAGAAGTTTATGGTTGCTACAATCCTGGTAAAGCATTTGTATTTATGATGAATTTCTCGTTTGCCTCTCCAGTTCTATAGGGAACGAACTGATTTTAAATCAATAGAAAACTGAAACTTTCTTAAATAAGATTTTGAGCAGAGGCATTTTGAAATTGCCTTATTGCCTCATCCGCTTATTCCTACGTACCTAATTCCTCATTCTACGTAGGTACCTTGAAATGCAAAAAATCAACTTTTCAGGGGAATAACAACTGTTTTTGCTCAATTTCAAAGGTTCGTTATAGGGAATAATAAACCAAAAAGAGGAAATAAAAAGCAAAGATTATCAAGTCTTCTTCACCCCTTTGGAACAGCAGTCCACTCACGGGATGCTCAAGCAAGAAGCAACAGTACTATTGGAAAAGCAAAATGCCAAGAAAGGCCGCCAAGGGTTTGGATATCTTAATATCTGATCATTTTACTGATTGTTAACATCTGATCCTCAACTGGGTCCATTCCTACTCCTGCCGTCACTCAGGACAGTCCCACTCTCATAATATAATAATAGATAGGTAGTTGGCATCTCAAATTGCTCCTTATTAGAAAAACAATAAGCAGTTGTCGTCAAAGAGGGAACTCTCTTCTAGGCAATTCGGATACACGCCACCAAGAGTCCTTGATGAAAACCACGAGAATGTGGGGTCATCTACAATCAGCAAGATCAACTATTAGGTATGATTTCCCTAGACGTTTGGGGCTTGGTGGCCACGTTTTTGACGCAAGTTTGAGCGTTTTCACAATGGTCCAGGGAAAGACGATGCTGAGGGTGTCAAAAAATCATAACCTGATGGGTCAGAAAATCAGTAAGTAAGTATTTCCTCTAGTGCTCCGTGAAAATCCTTTGCCCATTAGATATTTAATAAAGAAAATTAAGGGGGTCTCAGTCGGTCGCCGTTCGTTCCTCGTTCGGGGTTAGCACAGGTTCTCTAACTTTAAAAGTTGTACCTAAATTTAAGATTTTCTAGAATTTTCGAATTTCATAGTGCAGCAGTCTAGGGAATTGAAGAACTAAACGATTGCCGCCGTAATCATCAAAATCGAACAATAATTGCCTATAAATTTCCCATTTTTCTCTGGTAATTATTATTCGATTTTGATGATTCCAGCGACAGTCGTTTAGTTCTTCAATTCTCTAGACTGCTGCACTAATGAATTTCAAAATCCTTAAAAAAATGTAAAATTTAGGTACAACTTTTAAAGTTTTAGCGCCTGCAATTTACGGAAATGCTAACCCGGAACGAAACGAACGGCGGCCGACTGAGACCCCCTTAATAAAATACATTTAAATAAGAAGAAACATGCCAAAACTAAACGGCTGTTGAAGAGTACTTGCACGGAGAACACACAGAGGTGCAGGATTCAGGGGGTCATGGAATACCATGGTGGTGGTCATGGTGGTTTGGAAAATCGGCAGACTTGGAATCATCTGCTCTTTGAGCGAAGGTACGTTTAATATTTTCAATGTTTGCCCTTTTTGACCGACTCCATAACCCAAATATAAGAAGACTGAAATCATCTCTCAGTTACATGAAGTCACGAACGAACTTTATTTTTGCAAGTAGGTGCATTATTCGAAACAGAAAATACATTTTTACACACCTTTCTTGTCAATTGTCATCCTCTTCTTCTTCGGCGGCTTGGGGGGCGCTATGTCTTTGTAAGTCAACGGTTTCCTGTGGCATTCATCTCCGTCTGCTTCACAGATGGGGCAAGGTGGAGGAAGAGCATCGAGCTCACATAAGTTTTTAAACCTGTGAAAATCAAGCAATCATATCAAGCTCAACAAAACTTTTAGGATGAATATCCTTCAATTCTGCATCACGTAAACAGCCAAAAATAGCCATTTTTACCAATTTAACGGGTGAGGAATGTAGTGTTTATATTGATGTAATTTACGCAGATTATTATGTGTTAATGATACGTTTTTTAATAATACTAAGAAAGGGAAAATCCGTTTGCAATAAAAACAAGGTGACTTTAGAGCACGTTGGATAAAGTTTTGGTTTTGAAGACCACCAGGAATTATCTGCAATTCATTTTCCTACCAATTCTTTGTGTCAATTCTTATACCCTAAAAAAAGTTACACGACGTTAATATTACCTACGCATGCTTTTATGTAGATAGACCTTTAATATTCTAAACAAGCCTCAAATATGTAGGCGGACTTACCTCACTGCCAGATCTTTCTCTTCCTGGCTGATTTCCAAAGATTTTCTGAGAGCCAACTGCCTCTGGGCTTCTTTAACTTCTTTGATCTCTATTTTCCTGGAGACGAGTGAAATAATTATTTATTATAGCGTTATGAATCATCTAATGAGAGAAGGGCAGGCATGGAAGGGGTAATCTTACTTACAATATCTTTAAGTCTTTTAGTTAGACCGAAACCGATAGCTTCCAAACGGATACCCAATATTTCTTCCAATATTTACCAACTTTGGTGCACTTATACAGTATGCCTATGGAAATACAATAGGCTATGTCGTGCCTCCAAATATACACAATCGTCGCCAACCCTCCTCCTCCTCTCCGAGATCTAACCGGAAAATCGGTACTTGGCCAGGGCAAGGGGTAGGGTATAAAAATACCCTTTTCGGGGTCCCACCAAGAAAAACCACCTACAAATCCACAAGTGAATATCACTATCTCCTCCTCACCTCTCAAACTCAAACTTTAAAAACCTATCAACAATCTCGGTGTCCTGATTTCTACTCAGACCAGAAGCCTTTTAACTTCCCTTCGGTAACCGGGGTTTTAAAGACCAGAAACCATAAATATCAACAAGCTGGTTTCTACACAGAGCAAAACTAAAACTCATTTCTCAATCAGTAAATTCATTAACTTCACAAGCTGGTTTCTATACAGACCAGATCCAAAATTATCAATTTATCCTTTTATTAAATTCACCTTCTGTAAATTCAAACCAAGTCAAAAACGTCTACCAAGTGGGTATGGTACATATCTTCCTAGTATCCATAACCCAATTGTACAGATCAATCTCCAAGTACCTGCCACAACCCTCATAGGGGACCATCCACAAGCTAATCTGAACAATCCTGAGAAATTTCGTCGAAATAGGATGGAAAATGAAGAAGGTATGGCTATTACAAGGAATTCACGTTTGCGTATGCGTAGCAACTACTATTAGTCTGGGGGAGATGAAAAATCACATAGGGGACCATCTACACGCCAATCTGAACAATCCTAGAAAATTTCATCAAATTCGGATGAAAAATGTAAGTGTTATGGCTGTTACAAGAATTTTACGTTTGCGCATGCGCAGAGGCTACTGCCAATTTTATAGCCTTGATTTTCATTGGGGACCATCTTCACGCCAACCCGCACAATCCCTGAAAATTTCATCGAAATCGGATGAGAAGTTATGGCTGTGGCAAGGATTTCATGACAGACAGACACGGAACCAAAATTGTTCAGAAAGGTCTGAAACGTAAAACGCGAGTGGAAATTTCTATTTTGGAGAACTGTTGAAACAAAAATTGTGAGGGAAAATTTGAACACTTTGAAAAAATTTGACCTATTTCTATCAGTGACTAATGATGGAAATTTGTAAAAACGCGTCAAGTATTCACCGTCTAGGGGACCCCAAAAACTCTGAAAATTTGAATGGTAATCAGACCCCGACATCGAACAAGGAATTGACCAACGGCCAACCGACAAATAAAATTTTGATTAAATGACGTACCAATCTAGGTGATTCTACTTACGTCACGAATACATATTTAGGGTGTAGTTCGTTATCCATGGATAACGGTGCACCCCCATTTTGTTCTCTCTTTTGCAAGCACACCCGACCTCCTTTTTCAATTTTTGAGGAGTGTTCCGTAAACTAGATTTCATGTACTGTATGAATAATATACCGCACTTATGTTTTCAAATACTCCAAGCAATGAAACTAGACATTGAAAAAAGTGGGGGCGTATACCGAACTATTTCCCTAGAGAAAAAGTTCGATAACCGCCCCCACGACCGAATTGCATTGATTCAGCCTGGGACGTTTTCTTGGGAGAGATAACTGGTGAGGCACTTTGATAACTTGATAACTGGTGATAACTTTGATCGAAAGTTAAGAGGTAACAATAATGAGCGATGAGTGGCGAGCATATAGTCGTCTCTCAACTTTGCAGTTTTCACATCAAACGGTGAATCACGCCCTTCATTTCGTGGTCCCATCAACGCTGGCTCACACGCAAAACACCGAGTCGACGTGGCGTGCGGTTAAACGAAATATCAATGCTGGAGGAAACATCACCAATCTTCATTCACACGTGTGCGAATTTTTGTGGAGGAGATGTGTGAAGTCAATAGGCATAGATCCATTTGAGCATTTTTTGGACTGCATCAAGAATTTTTATGACCCAACCATAGAATAATACAACACCACAGTATGTGTCAGAAGTAATAATCATATTAATAAATGAATTATTTAAACCAAAAATGTTGTGTTTTCCATTATTAACTATGTGGGGGCGCATACCGAACTTTTTCACTGGAGAAATAGTTCGGTATTCGCCCCCACTTTTTTCAACACCTAATTTCCTAATCTTAACCAATCAAAAAAACGTCTGCCAAGTGGGTGTGGCACATAGCTTCCTCGTACCCATAACCCGATTATATAGATGGTCCGATGCATAGTAGTTAATCTCAAAGCACCAATCTCTAAGTACCTTTCACTACCCTCATAGGGGACCATCTACACGCTAATCTGGACAATCCTAGAAAACTTCATCAAATTTGGATGAAAAATGTAAATGTTATGGCTATTACAAGGATTTTACGTATGCGCATGCGCAGCGGCTACTATCAGTCCGGGGGTCCGGGGGTATCTTCATTAGGGACCATCTACAACCTAATCCGCACAATCCCTGAAAATTTCATCGAAATCGGGTAGAAAGTGTGGAAGTTATGGCCGTTACAAGGAAATTCACGTTTGCGCATGCGCAGTGGCTACTATCAGTCCGAAGGTGGTGATTTTCATAGGGGACCATTTAAATACTAATCTGTAACATCCCTGAAAATTTCATTGAATTCGGATAGAAAATGTAGAAATTATGGCCGTTACAAGGAAATTCACGTTTGCGCATGCGCAGTGGCTACTATCAGTCCGAAGGTGGTGATTTTCATAGGGGACCATTTAAATACTAATCTGTAACATCCCTGAAAATTTCATTGAATTCGGATAGAAAATGTAGAAATTATGGCCGTTACAAGGAAATTCACGTTTGCGCATGCGCAGTGGCTACTATCAGTCCGAAGGTGGTGATTTTCATAGGGAACCATTTAAATACTAATATGTAACATCCCTGAAAATTTCATTGTAATCGGATAGAAAATGTAGAAATTATGGCCGTTACAAGGAAATTCACGTTTGCGCATGCGCAGTGGCTACTATCAGTCCGAAGGTGATGATTTTCATAGGGGACTGTCTACACACCAACCCGCACAATCCCTGAAAATTTCATTGAAATCGGACAATAACTTCGTATAGTTATGCGCGTTACAAGGAATTCATGACAGACAGACAGACAGACACACAGACACACAGACACTGAACCAAAATTGTTCAGAAAGGTCTAAAACGCAAAACGCGAGTGAAAATTTGGATTTTGGAGAACTTTTTTTTCGACCTTGAAAAGTGAAAACAAAGCTTCCGCTACCTTGGTAGACTCGGAAGCAATATAATTCGTCACGATTGTGCTCAAGAAGATGAAATCTAGTTTACGGAACACTCCTCAAAAAATGAAAAAGGTGGTCGGGTGTGCTTGCAAAAGAGAGAACAAAATGGGGGCGGATAACGAACTACACCCCATATTTATCCTCCCTACATTGGGTATTGCGTAAAAAATAAATATTTATGATGAATATTTGAACCTGTATAATTGCTTCGGCCACCAAATATGGCCTTCTCTGGCGATCATATCCCGCATGGCGGAGGAATAAGCGGCTGTCACGACGGCTTCGAGGAAATTCGAGGGAAACTCGACGGTGGCAGTCCCTAGAGTCAGAGTGTACATCGAACCTCCGTCTACTTTTATAGAGAGCTTTTCCGTTTTCAACAGATCAATCATTTCAGTGGGTTTCATCCGAATCAAAGTGGACTTTCCTGTTCAACCATTTAATAGGTATAATGAGTGCCTCAAAAAGTCAGTAGATACCTACTGAGACAAATAAAAACCTGAATCCTTTGGGCTACCTACCGGATAAGTCAAAATGTTGAATCGTTATTTTTTTAAAAAGCTGCAAATTATTACACGATGGTTTATTATCTTACTTCCCAGATTTGGGATGTGTAAAGGAAAATCATACCCACTTTCTTAGAATACTCAGTATTCTCTGTACCCATCAAACTGATGTTTCATAACCTGAGTACCTATTTTAACTGATGATATTTTACAATTTATTCTTATTTTTCCCGTTTTTGTATTGTCAAATGAAGATGAAATTTTTTATTTAAATCTAACTAGCTAACTAACTAACTACACAGCACTACACCGATGTGGCCCTTGGCTTCCCGAACTCCCCTCCGCCACCGGGCACGGTCACCCGCCTGAGACCTTCGCAATCCCACCACCTGGAGGTCCTCAAGACATCATCAAGCCAGCGACTTCGAGGACGACCTCTTCGTCTTCTAGTTTCCATCCTAGCTCGCAGCATCATTCTCGGGCAGGCCTCCACCGGCATGCGGTCGACATGTCCCAGCCATTGGATGAGCCCAGCTTTGATGAATCAGACTGTCTTCATGTTTTAATAATTCATCAATTTCTGCATTCGGTCTTGCTCTCCACCCTTGGCCCTCCCTGACCGCTCCATAGATCCTTCTTATAATCCTTCTCTCAAATATCCGTAGTCTAGCCTCATCCTCAGCCCGCATGGTCCAAGCCTCCGATCCATAACAAACCACAGGCCGCACCAGGGATCTATATAGCCTCATCTTCGATGATCTGGAGATCACACGGCTCTCGAAGAGTTTTATATCGGCATAAAATGCTCGGCTGCCTGCCATTATTCGTGAGCACATCTTATCCTGAACTTGATTTCTATTCGTGACCAAGCTCCCCAGATAGGTGAAGGACCTGACTTCATCAAACTTATAAGAACCAAACGTCACCCCTCTGGGCACCCGCTGGGGGAGATATCTTGAGGTATTTAGTTTTGCTTTCATTTATTCGCAGACCCATTGGCATTCCCCCTTCATGCAAAACCCCAAAAGCCTCCTGCAGGGCATCAAGACTTCGTCCCAATAAAGCAATGTCATCGGCATAAGCCAGAATCTGCCATGTTCTGTCGACAATTGTTCCCTTGACAGCCTGTGCATTCTTGACAGCCTCATGCAGAGCTAGGTTGAACAGTGTGTCTGACAGCGAATCTCCCTGTTTGACGCCCGAGCTTACCTCAAAGGGTTCCCCGCAGCGGTCACCAACCATAACCTTCGAAGTGCTTCCTTGAAGGGTAATTTCGATTAGGTATTCGATGGTCTTAGCAGAGTGGGAATAATGCACGCGTTGAAGAGAAATGGGATTCCTAAAAAGCTGATCAGGCTAATCGAAATTACCCTTCAAGGAAGCACTTCGAAGGTTTTTATTTAAATCGTAACTAAAAAATCAATTTTAAAATCCAATTTTTCGGACATTTTTTTTAATTTTTGAAATAATTAGGAATTGATTTGTATTCCTACAATTGAATAGAGTAGTCAATACTATGCAAAGTCAAATTTCAAATTGTGTAACAACCTCTAGTGAATCTCTTCTCAGTCAACATATCAGGATTCTTCTTTTTCGTGTCTTGGTACTCCTTCGGGCTCAGTCCTGCAGCTCTGGCCTGACGCTTTTCCTCCATTTCTTTCTCTACATAACATATTTCCAATCGCACAGTGATAGAATCGAGGAAAATTCGAAACTGTTCAGAATATCAGGGAAATTGGACACAACTTGTCCATTGTGTGCACAGAGTGCTGGAGACAAGTTAGGTGATTGTATGTAATCATAAGGGCTAATAACACAACTGCAACAACCCTAACTGGAGACTCGAGGCCTTATATTGGGCACTTCACAATCGTGTAAACAAGCTTTGATCAAAAATATCCTGCTTTCTTGTCTACTTCCTATCTGTCATGCATGAGGGAAATTTATAGGAAAAAAAGTACAATGAAGGCATAAAGAACTACTTTCTGATGGAGTTGCGATCTGTCAAGTACGTTACGGTTGAGGTGTGAGCCATCTTTATTTCCCACTATACATTGAATTCTAGACTTTTCAAATACATTTTCTGATGAGAGTCCTATAAATGAGAAGGGCTGTTCTGAGGTCGAATTGCTGGTTTTTGAAAAAACGGCCCAGTAAAAATTTTGTCGATAGGTATTTAGGTTTCCGAAGGATTATTTGACATATTATATGAAACAGGTCCGGGGATTTGTTGTTCTATTCCAACAAAATCAATTATTCGGAACATCATGAAAAAACGCCAAGTATTCAACTTTTGGTGAAAAAAAATCGCTGCAAATTATTACAAAAAGG
Source organism: Apolygus lucorum (assembly GCA_009739505.2). Taxonomy (NCBI): domain Eukaryota; kingdom Metazoa; phylum Arthropoda; class Insecta; order Hemiptera; family Miridae; genus Apolygus; species Apolygus lucorum. The sequence goes on along the minus strand of CM019183.2, from coordinate 48,663,183 downwards.
TTTTTTTTAAAATAAATCACTCGTCTGTAATGAACATAGCTTTGCTATCGCAACTAACTACCAACCATATTCTTGCTTCACAATCAAGTTGCTAAAGACGCACAACGCATTTTGGTCAGCTAAAATTTGAACTAAGATTAGGCCTCTTTTGCGATTCACACTCGTGTTTCTGATTTATCGTCCAACCCATAGGGGGCGAACGGTTGGTCCTACCGAGCTGTGGGTGGTCTCATTGGATTCTAAAAATTCTACATTAAATTGAATTAAAAATGATACTTTTATATCGAAAGTTTTTGAGCTAGGGCGTTAAGTGACTGACAGCAACCAAAAGCTTCGGAGCACAACCAGACCCCAAATGCAGCCCATACACCAAATTTCATCTTTATCGGTCCATGGTAACTAAGGAAAGCGTGTACGGCGGACGGACGACAAAATTTTAATTTGATTTTTGTATTCTACGTATCTTGGAACGTAAACCAACAAATTTTGAGGGTAGTTAAAGCAAATTTTGTTTGTCGATTCTAAAGGTGTGTGAAAATTATCAACCAAAATGGTCACTAACTAATGTCGCTATGTAGACGGAGGACAATTAAATTTGAAATTTCAAAGATATTTCCTATTTTTTTCAAGAAGTGACTCATTTCATGTATACATTCTTACTACACGTTTGCTGACTCTCAAATTCATAGTGAACTTGAAGTGAGTCCAAAATGAAAGGTCTGAATGAAATAGCTCTAAAAACCATGTTATTCCATAAACCTAGGAATTCCGTCGTGCCGAAATTGTGCGTTTTAGGTTCCAAATTCTGATTAGTTTGTCCGTGAAAGAGGAGAGAAAATGTCATGTGACTGTGATGTAGATAGTAGGTACCTACTTACGACAATAGATAAGTAGGTAACTGAAGTGTGAAGTGTACCTTTCTCAAGCTTTGCAGATCTAATGCTTCGATCTCAAGTCTGTCAAGATCACATTCGAGCCGATCGAAGTAAAGGGGGTCTCAAGCGGTCGCCGTTCGTTCCTCGTTCCGGGTTAGTATTTCCCTAAATTACAGGCGCTCAAACTTTAAAAGTTGTTGTTCATTACTGCAGCTAGGGAATTTAAAAACTATAATATTTGCCGCTGGAGTCATCAAAATCGAACAATAATTGCCGGCAAAAATGCGAAAACCCGTTTATTCAGTTAAGTTTTTCCCATTTTTAGCCGACAATTATTGTTCGATTTTGATGATTCCAACGACAATATTTTAGTCTTTCAAATCCCTAGGATGATCCACTAATAAATTTCGGAAATCCTTGAAAATTTCAAATTTAGGTACATCTTTTAAAGTTTGAGCGCCGGTAATTTAGGGAAATACTAACCCGGAATGAGGAGCGAACGACGACCGACTGGGTACATAAAAATAGATGTCGAGGAACCTGCCTGATCCCATTTCCTATTTTCAATCAATAACATTTTTGAGTTTGAAGAGTAAATTAGGTGGATTCTGGTTCGCAAAACCTCAAGAGGACCTCTCAATTTGAATCATCGTATATACATATAACAAATTATCTTCTTTGTCACATTTATCAACCATAGATTGATCAATTTAGGGGCGCAAAACGCAAGGTTGATCTCATATGAAACGTAAAAAGCTCCTGCAAACTTCAACACCAACCTCCGGTTGATTGGTGCATTTTCAAGGAAGCTATCAATAGATTTAGAGATGGGTAAAAACCCCCGTTAAGTACCTCCATCGAGCATTTCTCAGACTTGGAAGGTCTAATTTTCATTTAATTCAGTTCATTCCAAGTCCAGCCACAGGTTTATTCGTTAACCCTAATTGGACCATGGTATCACTAGTGTCACCGAAAACATCTTTGGAACTCCACAGGTGTTCCAAAGTGTCACCGGAGTAACTAAAATTAAATTGAAATTTCAAATTTAATGGACAGCTGAATTTTTTGTGTGCTATTGGAAGTCTCAAAATAGAGTTAAGACGAAAATTTCAAAAGAAATCGATCAAAAAATCTCAAAATTTTTGTCATAGCATCATGTTTTGACTTCTAATAATGCACAAAAAATTGTTACGAAATTCAGCCCTAACCCTTTATTTTTAAATTGCAAGGCGACACCTAGGGACAGCTGTGGAATTCCTAACATGATTTTGGTGACACTAGTGACACTATGGTCCAATTAGGGTTAATTTTAAAGGAACCTAAACAAGCTAACAGTAGTCACTGTCTTATCGCTCATAAGTTCTTGATTCGCTTTGTAGGTATAATAATTGACTATCAAGTCTCGTCGAAACTACCAAGACGGTATTTCATGCTAGACAGAGTCGCACCAACCAGCGATCGCTTCATTTTCAGGTTTCCCGTCCGTCTTCATTTCTTCCTTCGTCGTTTCTTTTGATTTTTCTCTTTCCCAATCAGAAGTTGAATCTTCATTTATTATGATAGGCTCAAAATCACTGAACAGTACAGTAACGCTGCAACATGTTAAATTGTTATTAGCAATGAAATTTGTTACATCAATTTACCGATAGTAAATTATTTATTTATACAGGATGCTGCGCGCAAGGGTTTGGAGGTGCTGTTGTGCAGCAAGGATCGACAAATCCGCAGGAATCGTCATCCTCCGCAGCAGAATAAAAGGCAATCTTGATTGACGATGACGTTGCATTAGCTCTGCAACAGGAGATCCATCTACCAGACACACATATTATACGCGGTTACCACCTCTGCCGTTATCAGAATTGCAACACAAACTGCCTTTAGTGATATAATTCAAGCACACAGTGATGTTATTTCCGCCGTCTCCACTACGGAATGATTCACCAAACAGGCGCATGGATAAGAAGTCATCGCATTGATGTGGCTACGAATACCGTTGCTGTTACCACTAGACCTACATATCGAATCCTATAATTTTTTTAGGACGTCCCACAGTAAGACTTGGGGTTCCTTATATAATTAACCCCTTCAGTCCCTTTGTACTGTATACTGTACACAACTTTTGAACTGTGCTTGTCGTCACTAGGGTTTTCTCAGAGACATTATTGTCGGTCCCGCAACAACTTCAAGTTCTACAGACAACGTTAGTGTGACTTTTAGATGGAAAATAAGCGAGAAAGCGATCATTTTCGGTTAGTTTACAGCGACATTTGCGCCATCGTGGATTCCATCGGTAGGTATCATAACTTCAAGCTCATTTATGCATTGTAATCAATTTATTATTATTACTTTAATTTTTTCCTGCTCCTGTGGTTATAATTGATTTTTGAGAGTCTCCAGTTGCTTAAGATCTCTTCATCAAGTTGTTTACTATAGAAATATGGTTTTGAAAACTTCTTGTTTGCGGTAAGGGTTTTTAAAATTTTGATCCTAATATTTCAAGTATTCATTTCGTTAAAAACTAAAATTTTTGAAAAATTATCATTTCAAATCAGGTTGAAGACAAAAAGTGTACAAAATCTGGGATTTTTCGGATTAGTAGAAACAATTTAGGACTGAAGGGGTTAATCTAGGGTAAAATCTGTGACAACTCCATGTGTGTGGCAAATCTGGTATACTCCGTCCAGGCCTTAGTTTCCAACCGATTTGCGTGGTTCTTTTTTGTACGACTCGTAAATCGATCTAGTTGTGCACTACTATCTATCTACTTTTAAAGAGAAGAAAAAGGTGGGTTAACGCATTAAAAAAGTGGGTTTTCGACCATAACCTTGTGTACTCTGCCCAGGCCTTATTCTCCAACTGACGGAACTTGGATTTGTTACCTCCTAATAAGCCCAAACATATATCTCCTTATACTCGAGAAAAACAACCACTTCAAAAGCCTGTTTTCACCTTCGATTGTTCGAAAAAATTGAGAATGAACGTTGAAATTATCGAAACTTGTTGGTTTATTCCAGAGAAACGACCCCTTCAAAGGCCTTTTTCGATTTTTCGAAAAAGTCGAGAATGAACGTTGGAACCTTCGAACCGGGGGCAGGAAGGGCGATGGTGAAGGCGGAGGATGGCGAGAGGCATCCTCACTTCCTGAGGGCTCATTAGGTCCTCTCTATCCTTCAAGGTCATCTGTGATATTATACATCACAGGATATACCATATTTTTTCGTGATTGGCCATCCTGTATGATAACTTGAACCGTGATATTAAACAAGGGTAGGAAACAACGAAATAAAGTTCGTGGGTATATTTTTCAAAATTCACCAATAAAAAGCCACTTGGATGGGTTTGCATAAAACTCATTTTTATGGCCACTATGGCGCGGCCACAATATGAATTGGGCACTTCCCCGCGTTTTGGAAAAAGCCTACATTTTGCGTAGGAAGACACATCCAATCTATTATGGCAAGTTTCACGGAATAAATTGACTACCTACTATGTCTATCATTTTCATGTGTGAGTATTTTTCCGTACTAAAACCTATTCCCCTCAGATAATAATTAATTAACATAATACCATAATATGGTATTATGTTAAGTCATGTTATTATACATAAGCATATTATGTTAAGTCATGTAAAATCAACCCGTGTGCCATATTAGGCGCCGCTCTATCAAAGATCAAAAAGTATCACATTTTGAAAAACGTCTGCCAAGTGGGTTTGGCTCATAGCCCATCCATAACCAAATTTTATAGATGATCCGATGCATAGTAGGTAATCTCAAAACATCAATCTCCAAGTACCTTCCACTACCCTCATAGGGGACCATCTGCACGCTTATCTGAACAGTTCTGAGAAATTTCGTCAAAATCGGATTGCAATTTTTTTAGAAGTTATGGCTGTTACAAGGAATTCACGTTTGCGCATGCGCAGCAACTACTATTAGTCTGGGGGAGATGATTTTCATAGGGAACCATCTACACGCCAATCTGAACAATCCTAGAAAATGTCATCAAATTTGGATGAAAAACGTAAGTGTTATGGCTGTTACAAGGATTTTACGTTTGCGAATGCGCAGAGGCTACTGTCAATTTTTAGGCCTTGATTTTCATTGGGAACCATCTACCACCTAATCCGCCTAATCCCTGAGAATTTCATCGAAATTGGATAGAAAATGTGGAAGTTATGGCCGTTACAAGGAATTCACGTTTGCGCATGCGCAGTGGCTATCAGTCCGGGGGTGATGATTTTCATAGGAGACCGTCTACACCCCAACCTGCACAATCCCTAAAATCGATTTCGACGGTTAGGTCATCATCAGTAACAAACAATAACTTATAAGTATTGTTAATTACAATAAGTTATTGTTTGTTACTGATGATGACCTAACCGTCGAAATCGATTTAACTTGTAACTCATTATTTTCGTGGAAATAGACAACATTCTACTCAACTCCGTTTTTATAAGAGTGGTGCACTTTCTCATGTTATTCTTGATGATGATGTATTAAATAATAGGTACTTCTATTAAGTATTGATAAATCGAATTCTAAGTTAATTCTCAAGTTAATCATAAGCTAAGTGTAGGTACCTGCATAGAGGAGTGACGGCTCCTGACAGTCTGGTGCTTTCGGATCCAAGAAAGTTAGAATTCATCTATAAGTTGAGAAAAAAGAAAAGATAAATAAATCTATATTCATCCGAATTCATTGGCTCGCCAATCAATGAAGTTCTATATTTATAGTGATATATCGTTTTATAGCCAACGGAATTTTGAGCTGAAAACTGCTCTGAAAAACTGCCAATTTGGTAGACATCTAACAATAATTGATTCGGTACCCATCAACCTTCCAGCCTCCTATTGAGAGAAATCTGTATCCAACCCTGATTTGATTTTTGAAATTCCGTTTCTCCATATTATTGGTGTGATATTGCGTTTCTTGGCGAAAGCGAAAATAAGATTTCACAACGCCAGTTTACTCCTCTTGGAAGGACTCAGTTCAAAATCTCTCGCGGTCGGTAGTTAATACAAACTAGCAATGCACAATGTCGGATTCATGAGGCAACTTCCTTCAAAGACAAAGAGTGCCGTAATCTGAACACAAGTCGCAAACCGGATGACAATGCAAAAGTGGCCGTCCTGAAGAATAGGTTGGTTCCTGAGAGAACGGGGTATCGCATCAGACAAAACAAACTTGCTCCGTTGATAGCCTCCCAAACTGGAAATGACCCAGAAAGAATGAAAACATGAAGAGAACGGTTGGACATTTTTATGGCCTTCGAGTATGAAGGACGGATAACATGGGTATTCCTAGCGTCGCGGGAAGCATCAGCGGGGAAGCTCAGAATATTGATGATGATTTCTCTCATGGCTACTCATTGCCTCACTCCCTCATGTAGAGAGGGGTTCAACAACGACCCGACTCGAATTGAAACATGTGAGCACACTCGTGACCAGACACCAATCCCAAAAAAAACCAACTGACCCAAAATTCGGAGATCCCACTGGAACCGGTTCATTCAACCAGCCAATGGCCGTTGGCAAGGGAATATGACTGAACCACCTATAGGTTCACAAAAATTTCGAAACCATAACTGAACCGTCAAAAATGTTCAAAGTTGGGCGAACACTGAGTAGTCCCATTCATACCGATTAGTTCAATATTACTTCAATTTATGTTAGGAATTGAGCTTTTTACAGTAAACTAAGAATGAATGAATGAATGAAGAGAACTTTATTCCGAATAATACAGAGTGTCTACACTCTGGGCACAACTTCAGGGTTCGATTCTACAAGGTAGGTATATCCAACAAAAAATTTCTCATAACACTTTTTTCACGCCACTCAAAACGCCTTTTTTGGTTTTTTATTTTCAATAATGAACCTTTGGAATCGATCAAGAAAAAATTGTTTTTAACACCCCCTCAAAATTTGATGGTTTACGTTTCAAGGTACGTAGAATCCAAAAATCGAATAAAAATTTGGCCGTCCGTCCGCCGTACGCGGCACTTTTGCCACTTAGCATCGACCGATTTTGATTAAATTTGGTATGTAGGCTCCATTTGGGGTCTAGTTGTGCCCCGAAGATTTTGGTTGATGAAGATTACGTCCAAGGGTTCCAAAATGAATTTTGAAATTTGGAAAACGCCCTAACTCAAAAAATTTCGATATAAAGGTATTGTTTTTCCTTCAATTTAAGATTCTATAGAATTTTTAGAATTTTTTGAGACCATCCGGAGCTCTGTAGGACAAACCGTTCGCTCACTACGAGAATTTAAAGTTTGGACGTACGATAAATCAGAAACACGAGTGTGAATAGCAAAAGAGGCCTAATCTCCGTTCAAATGTTAGCTGACCGAATTGCGATCGATGTTTTTCTTCATGTTGGATGGTTGGTGGCTTTGCAGACGAGTGATCTATAGAAAAATAATAAACCATTGTGTAATAATTTGCAGCGTTTTTCACTTCGAAGTTTCTTGTCGCGTTTTCGACCTTACGTCATTAAAACCTTCATAAAACCGAATATTTACCAAGTAAATTCAAATTTGAGATAGGTATCGTTAGAAAGAGCGTTAAATTTACAAACTACCTAATGTAAAACCAAAATCTTTTAGGAATAAACTATTTCTAAAAAACCAAGTCAAATATCGAACTTCAAATTTTGGTTTATTATTTTCAAAAATGAACCTTTGGAATCGACCAAGAAAAATTTTTTTTTAACACCCCCTCAAAATTTGATGGTTTACGTTTCAAGGTACGTAGAATCCAAAAACGCTGCAAATTATTACACAATGGTTTATTATTTTTCTATATAGATCACTCGTCTACAAAATCACCAACCATCCAATATGAAGAGAAAAAAAAAATCAAAAAAATTCAAAAAAAAATTAAAATCACCAACCATCGATTGCATTTCGGTCAGCTCTAATTTGAACGGAGATTAGGCCTCTTTTGCGATTCACACTCGTGTTTTGATTTATATATATATATATTTCAATATAAACCCTTAAATTTTCGTAGGGAGCGAACGGTTTGTCCTACAGAGCTCCGCGTGGTCTCAAACAATTCTATAGAATCCTAAATTGGAGGGAAAACAATACCTTTATATCAAAATTTTTTGAGTTAGGGCGTTTTCAAAATTTCAAAATTGATTTTGGAACCTTTAGAAGTGACCTACATCAACCAAAAGCTTCGGGGCACAACTAGACCCCAAATGGAGCCTACATACCAAATTTCATCAAAATCGGTCAATGCTAAGTGGCAAAAGTGCCGCGTACGGACGGCCAAATTTTTATTCGATTTTTGGATTCTACGTACCTTGAAACGTCAACCGTCAAATTTTGAGGGGGTGTTAACATTTTTTTTTTTTTCTTGGTCGATTCCGAAGGTTCATTATTGAAAATAATAAACCAAAAAACGAATAAAAATTTGGCCGTCCTTCCGCCGTACGCGGCACTTTTGCCACTTAGCATTGACCGATTTTGATGAAATTTGGTATGTAGGCTCCATTTGGGGTCTAGTTGTGCCCCGAAGGTTTTGGTTGATGTAGGTCACTTCTAAGGGTTCCAAAATCAATTTTGAAATTTTGAAAACGCCCTAACTCAAAACATTTTGATATAAAAGTATTGTTTTTCCTTCAAATTAAGATTCTATAGAATTTTTAGAGTTTTTGAGACCACCCAGAGCTCTGTAGGACAAACCGTTCGCTCACTACGAGAATTTGAAGTTTGGACGTACGATAAATCAGAAACACGAGTGTGAATCGCAAAAGAGGCCTAATCTCCGTTCAAATTAAAGCTGACCGAAATGCGATCGATGTTTTTCTTCTTGTTGGATGGATGATGGCTTTGTAGACGAGTGAATCTATATAGAATGAATCTATATAGAATCTATATGAATCTATATGAATCTATATAGAAAAATGAAAAATAATAAACCATTGTGTAATAGTTTGCAGCGTTTTTTCGAAATAATATTTCGAGACATAATATTATTATGTCTCTTTTTGAAGCGAAGTTTTCACTCGGAATTCCTGGCTATTTTGACGGGCGCTATTCGGAGAAAAAACATGTTCAAATGGACAGATTTCCAACAGTCTATCAATTTTTTTTTTTTTAATTCAAATTGGAAGAATAAATTAAGTTTGAATACCAAAAAATGTGTGTTTTACTAGAAAATCGAGTGGTTTAAGCGGTGCATGGTCCCCCTCGATCTCAAGATGACCTGACGAGTTTGGTGTCATTTCCTATGTATTTTTGGTTTATTGTTTTCAATAATGAACCTTTGGAATCGACCAAGAAAAAAAAATTTTAACACCCCCTCAAAATTTGATGGTTTACGTTTCAAGGTACGTAGAATGCAAAAATCGAATAAAAATTTGGCCGTCCGTCCGCCGTACGCGGCACTTTTGCCACTCAGCATTGACCGATTTTGATGAAATTTGGTATGTAGGCTCCATTTGGGGTCTATTTGTGCCCCGAAGCTTTTGGTTGATGTAGGTTACTTCTAAGGGTTCCAAAATCAATTTTGAAATTTTTAAAACGCCCTAACTCAAAAAATTTTGATATAAAGGTATTGTTTTCCCTTCAATTTAGGATTCTATAGAATTTTTAGAATTTTTTGAGACCACGCGGAGCTCTGCAGGACAAACCGTTCGCTCCCTACGAAAATTTAAGGGTTTATATTGAAATATATATATATATAAATCAAAACACGAGTGTGAATCGCAAAAGAGGCCTAATCTTAGTTCAAATTAGAGCTGACCGAAATACGATCGATGGTTGGTGATTTTGATTTTTTTTTTAATTTTTTTGAACTTTTTTTCATATTTCTTTCATTTTTTTTTTTTCATTTTTTTTTATTTTTTCCTTTATTGTGGATGGTTGGTGATTTTGTAGACGAGTGATCTATATAGAAAAATAATAAACCATTGTGTAATAATTTGCAGCGTTTTTACGCTGAATCCAATGGTGATACTTCCGAATAATTCCGACTGCTAGAAAGTGGATTTTTCGAAGAAAACCGTCGTTTTTCGTACATAAAATACGCATTATTCGTAAATATGGTAGCGAGCATAAGTAACACCTTTCTACTCAATGAAAACATCAATCAGCTAGAAAGTTGAAGCTTTTATCGAGTAGAAAGGTGTTATTGAGAGGTTGAAAGGTGTATTGAAAGGTTCTTTCTTAGCTCTTTTTACACAAATCGTTCGAAACTCGTATAGCACGAAGAATACCTCCAGTCATCCATGGTGTCAATTTACTCACAGCATGAGAAACGGATCTTCGTTCAGACCCCCTCATGCAATCAGTCAAATCTAGCATGGAAACTGCTCTGTTTATATCATATATTTTTAGGGGACGTCCTAAAGAAGTAAGAATTGGACGTCCTTATGCGATCGATCACGAGTGAAGGAGGACAACACTCAACAGAAAAAAAATAACCACACAGTAATCTGTTTTAGACCATTCTGAATCCATATCCGCGATAAAAAACCATCGGTGTATGTCTGTGTGTGTGTGTGTGTGTGACAAAATCTTGTGTCGTCTGCCCAGGCCTTAGTTCTCAACCGATTTTCCTGGTTCTTTTTTTATTCGACGCGGAAAACTATCTAGTTGTGCACTACGTCGCCGGAATTTCATATTTTGCTATTTAAGGTGGGGAAAGGGGGAGTTAACGCTCAAAAACTGAGCGTTTTTGGGGATAATCTTGTAAGCTCTGCCCAGGCCTTAATTTTCAACCGATTTTCGTGTTTCTTTTTTTATTCGACTCAGAAATCTTCCAAATTGCACACTATTTCACCAGAGTATCTAAATTAGCATGGTGGGGAAGTGGGGGGTTAATATTCACAAAATATCCGATTTTTCAATAATTCGGTTCCGTATGGTGGATAATGGCAAAGGGGGGGGGGACCACTGTTTCTTGCCTAAAATACTTAATAAATAAAAAGAAACAGTTAACGCTTACCTACTGGTTCAAATTGATCTAACGCTTTTCCAATGGAACGTCCCCTGGAATGCATGCATTACTAAACAATATGTTTATTATATTATTCCATTGATGTCTGTCAATTTCACTATCCATTTTATCAGGGTTAATTTTTGTTTTCATCTCTTGTTTGATGCATGATCTGTGTTGGCCTCTATACCTTTTTAGTATCAGTGAGGTTGCAATCGAATAATGGTCAGTAATTTAACATTGCAGGATTCCTTCCTGTGTGTCGCGTATGCCTCTATAGAATATGTGGTCTATAGGTACATGTTGAGGAGGCACCAAGAACACGAGTTGGCCTATTTATGAGCGGTCGAAATCCTCTCTCGGACAATGAGTTAGCGTAATATAATGATTGCAGCTATTGTTCAGAATATTTATGTTCATGTCACCAATCACAAAAAAGTTATCCAAATTATGTCTCGTATGGACAAAGTCCGATAAATCATCAGAGAATTTTACCATGTCTCCTTGCCCATTACGATAAAGACCAAGAATAGCAAAGGTCTCTGCGTTCTGCTTCAGGCATAAATACCAGTAGCTAGGTGAAATTTCATCATCTCCACCGAGCTAAAGTATGCAGATCTGATGTACATTTAAGTCAGTTAAGACATAAGAAGTGACAAGGTGTCAGGAATTATGCTGATAAAACTCATCAATGAAGAATAACCATTTACCAACTCTAAGCACATTCGCGTTTTCAGATTGAAAAACTTCATTACATTCGGATGAAATTCATTCAACTTTTGATCCGCAATAACATGTATTTTCAATACCTGATGAACGTTGGAATCGAGCAAGAATAAAAAACGCTACAAATTATTACACAACGGTTTTTTTTAGATCACCCTTTACTTCAATTTTTTTTATATTAATTAGTCAAAAACCACTGATATGAAAAGTGATATATGAGATGAATTCGTATAGGCTGACTCTCGTAGGGGCATTCATGAAAGTACGTAAAGAGGAAAGAAAATATTGATGATGTTTGAACGCGAAAATCAGCATTGAAAATTTAACATGATCATGAAAAAGTTATCACTAACTGCTTACCATTTTGATTCCATCTGTGGAAGTTGCCATAAAACCAGTCATTCCACTTGACACTCGACCTTTACTCTGCAAGTACAGATCGAAATAATTACATAAAGACATTGGTTGCACTTACACCCATGTAACCCCTTTTTCACTAGGGAACCCTCGGAAGGGAGCAAAGTAAAGTTCTCAAAGTTAAAATGTGTTAACTAATAGAAAACCCTACTTTAGGAATCTTATGTTTTGGCTCTAAGGTAAACTAATGTGCGGAAATAAAGAACTTACCTTAGCTGTCTGTTGTCTTCCCTGAAGATATGTATGCTGCCACCACCTACGAATGTAGGACTTAATCCTTTGATTAAGTATGATAAATATGAAATGAAATGAAGTTAATTGCAAGTGAAGTTACGTTAAGTTTAGATTGAAAAGCAAGTGAAGTTACTGAAAGAATCTACTATGAATTTAATTGTGAAGTAATACCTGGTTCAGTGGGAGTAGTCAATGAAAGCAGATGGTACTTCCGTATGGTTGTTGTATTAAACGATTGAGCAAAAATAAAATATGTCTCACAACAACTCTTATTACTACCTACCTACTATCACGCAAAAAGGAACATTCTCTCTCTCTCTCAATATATGTGAACAAATGTGGACAATATAGTCAATGTGAACTATGTGAACAAGGTGAACAAGGTGGTGGACACGGAAGGTGTACACCACGTGTTAAGATGCAAGTTTTACAATTTAAATTTACAAGAAATACAAGTTTTAATATTATAGGGGGGGAATTTAGGATCGGGCCATTCTCAGTCTTTTATCTATTGGCAGGTGAATCTTGCGCCTGTTCGCCAGTCTTTTGAAAGAGGAAAAATCACTTATAACCTAATCCGTTCGAAAAGTCTATATACAAATAGAGGAATAATCCTACCAGTCCAGAAAGTCAGTGATGGGCAGGTGCTGTCCAGAAGTTCTTGTAGAGGTTGAAGTCTTGTCAGGGTGAAACTAGAGTGAACACAGCAAATGTTGGGGGGCCCCAGTCTCGGCGGGCTTGTACTCTCGGCCACTTGAAGGTTACTCATAGAATGAAGGCCTCAGGGATGAGCATGGGGGTCCTTCGGTTTGGGAGGGGCAAGGGGGTGCTTCTGCGCCTGCGCGCGGAGTGGGAGAGCTACTGGTGGCGCCGCTGGTGTTGACTGGGCGAAGCTTGATCTTGGTACTGGTGGCGCTACTGGTGCTGGCTGGGCGAAGCTCGGTCCCCGCACTGGTGGCGCTGCTGGTGGGGAAGCCGCGGACCTAGCCCGCGCTCTTTCAATTGAAGAATGGCTAACCGTAATCCTCGGGGGTGGGACCCGGGGATTACACTCCCCTCCCCTTCGGAAGCCGATGCCCTCATCGGCGTCATCTGAGTCTTCAGGATGTAGTATCTCAGCTTCTAGGGCATCTAGCTTCTTGGCTCTGCATCCTCGACAGTTGGTGGTGTCGGGTCTCTGTTGGTGGTGAGCGTTGTTACAGGTGAATGGATGTCCTTCCGCCGCAGCTTTTCAAGAACGTCGCAGAAACATCCTGCAGGCTTCGCACCATAAACGTGAGTTGTGAGCTGTGTTTCTGTTGCAGGCGATGCATTGTCTCTCCTGGGCCGGATGGTCGGACTCCTCATCTGGTAACGGGTCCTCGAACGTCTCCTCCATTGGTTGAGATGCAGGCTCAGGTGGAAGTTCTGTCACTTGGGCTGGTACGCAAAGGCTCATATTCACGCAGCTCCTCAGCTTTTCCAGGATGGCCTCAGCAATGGCAGCAGCGTCATGGATTGGCGAATAAGTCGGGCTCTGAAGTTGGGCGACCAATTCCGCGATCTGAACTGCTAGGTTTGGGTTTGCAGGTGGTATGAGTGGCTTCACGGTATCCAAGATTTCACGCCCGATCTCTCGTGGCGTTGGGATCAACACAGGTGGCAGTCGCATGGCACATCATGTTCACTCCGCTCCCAAGGACACTCCATTCTCTTTCTAAGTCAATGCTTGAACGTATCACTCCACTGGGCTCCATTACACTAACACTTGGCTGGGGCAATGCTGGTTCCTCTGATGGTTCACTATTATAACTCTCGTCCTGGTTCACTCCCTCGGTCATCCTGCGCTCAACGTCTCTGAACATGGCTTGCAAATCCTTTCCTCCTGACATCGCCGTCTTAAATCACACACTGTTCACTTTTGCACTTTGGTCTTAGGACTGGCTTAAGTGTATTGACAAACTTGCAATTACTACTACAGTGTACATGTTACTACTGGGTGCCAAACTACGTGTGTGTGTGTGTGCGATGTGTCATTTGGATTCAGTTGGATGGGATTTGCGATCTTAACCAAATTTTGTGCATCCTAACCCGTACGACTTCTGCTGGTAGGGGGGGGGGGGGGGGGGGAGAAATGAGAGATAATTGACTAGTCAACCCACAAACGGTCGCGTTTGCGTTCGCGTAAGCGTTGCGGCCGGTATGGAAGAGTGAATACAAGGAAAAATGATAATAAAACAACCACTGGTAAGTAAATTTTCAAAATTTTTCAGATTTTTTTTTTTTTTTTTTTTTTTTTAAATAATATTGTATGTTTTTATGTTTCAAGTTTCTGGCTTTTGGAGGACTTGCCCGTATGCAGCTGGTGGTAGTCCTTTCTCGGAAGGTCGCGAAGCTGGCGGGGGGCAGCTGTCTCCTCCGCTGTCAATTTCTGTAGACTTCTCTGCTTCAGGTGTCGTCGTCACAGGGGAAGTCTCCATCAGCTCTTTGGACTCCTGATTCTCATGGAATCGGGCTACTGGGTAAGTATCTTCGTTGGGAATGGGTTTGTCCAAATCTTCAGTTGGGAACTCTTCCGACGGATCCAAAATTGGGCAATCATCGGACGCGAGGACGTCTACGTCAGCAGATTCCAACAGGTGTGAAGGGTCAAAAGCGTCGGAACTTCCGACGACTGCAACTCGAGGTCGCATCGGCTGTGCTACATTCGGCATGGGAACTGGTCGAGCTGGTGCTAAATAACCTGTAATAACTTCGCTTATTACCACGGATTGGCCTGTTTTGGGGTGCTTCATTCTCACCTCACAACTGTCCAAATGAATGGAAGCTGGGATCCTACGCAGTAGGTCTAAACCCAACAAGTCCAATCCGGCGTGGTCGCGCGTGAAAATTCGGAATGCGTGCTTCAATTTGATGGGTCCAATGACGACTTCAACATGTTGTTGCCCAAGAAATGGCATGGGTTGTCCATCTGCGCCCCAGGCCAGGATTCGGGTCGGTACTATTGGAACGTCCGGTACAGGGTGAGTCAACACGGAGATCTGCGCGCCGGTATCTACGATCATCACACGTTCGTGTCCGCTTAGACTCAAGCGAATTCGCATCGTTTGTTTAAACGGTGAGTCGACGGCGGGAACGCAGATGTCCGGTTCTTCCGTCCTTGAGGTCGGCGTTGAAGGTGCATCAGCAGTCTTCTTTTCCGCTCGGAGGCTCACAGCCTGCTGAGGGTTCAGTTCGTATGCTTCGCTCGTGAGAGCAAGTACCTTACGAGGCTCCGGCCGGTGGTTGGCTTCCATCTTGATACAGGTTTCAGTCTTCTGGGGACATTCAGCTTCCAGGTGTCCGTAATAGCCACAATAGTCGCACATCGGCTCGTCTGCGTAGTGACTCAACTTCACCCTACAGTCGGACTCTTTATGACCGTAGAGGCCGCAATACTCGCAGGGAAGATTCTTGGGGTTTTTGAGACAATGAGCGGGAAAGTGCGTTCTACCCCCACAGTAGAGGCACGGTTTCTGAGGACTTCCCATGGCGTTTCTTCGTTGAGGCGGAGGAGTAGGAGGTCGCGGTATGTTAGGGCATCCAGAAGCGATGTGACCTAATTCGCGACAGCGAAAACACCGCTTATCTTGGGTCTGGATCCGTGCGACGTTCCAGTGGTCAGCTTCTCGGGGCTCCAAGGCGTCTTCCAGTTGCTCAGCCTTTTTCAAGGCTTCTTCGAGTGATGCGGGCGGATTATTTACGAAAAATCCGGCATACTGTCCTGGGAGTCCTCTCAGGAAAGCTTTGACTGAACGAGCTTCGATCCACATCCGTCTCTGCACATCGTCCATCAGCAATCCATCTACTTTCGCAGCTTGCGCCGCGGTGTGTCGTACCCGCTCGGCGTACTGTCGGAATGTTTCTCCCGTCGATTTCTGCATGGTCCAAAGTCGCTCTGCTGCTTTCTCAGGATCTTCTCGGCTATACCAACGTATAAGCGCTCTTCGTAGTCCATAGTATGGTGTAGGTCCTTCAAGCAAGTGTCCATTATCGAGTAGGAACGTTTTTGCTGTTCCTCGGAGTTTGATTCGGAGAAGTTGCACTTTTTGGGTTTCGGTCAGGTCCCGCGTTATACCGTCGAAAATTTCTAGGAAAGTTCCGATAGGTACGACTTCAAGTTCGTCGGGATCCCAATGATCGATTTCCAACAGCATCGATCTCGGAATCTGCTCATGTGTTGCATCAGGTGTACTCCTACTGAGGACTGTTTCAAGGCGACTCATAGCCTTAGCCACAGCCTCAAGAGCTACGTCTCGTGGTTCCGGGGATATTGACATCTTTGAAGGTGGTCACGAATTTAAGAAAATCACCAATTTGTAGTTCAAAAAGAAAAGAAAATTCAAAAAGGGAAAAAGACTGAAGGTCTAGTTCCAAATACGAAATCAAAACTGCACTTCAATACACACCCGAACGCTCGGTCACGCCGCGAGAACCGGTTGTAGGCTGACAAGGTAGGGTAGGCAATTTGAAAGTATTGGGAACCAATTTGTAGAACCAATTTGTAAATTAAAAAGCCACCAATTTGTATTAAAAAAAAAAAAATCAATTTGTATTATCGCTATGGGGTGAACAAGGGTGTACAGGCGAAAGAAAAATTGGCCTGGACAGGTCTTTAGGACACGCCCCTTGAGGGTGGACAACAATGGTGTACTTAAGGTAGACTGAAGGTGTACCGAAAGTGAACTAAAGATGTACTAAGGGGGACAAGGGTGTACAGGCGAAAATAAAATCGGCCTGGACAGGTCTTAAGGACAAGTCCCTTGAGGGTGGACAATGATGATGTACTCAAGGTAAACTGAAGGTGTACCAAGAGTGAACTAAGGGGAACAAGGGTGTACAGGCAAAAATAAAATCGGCCTGGACAGGTCTTAAGGACAAATCCCTTGAGGGTGAACAACGATGGTGTACCAAAAGTAAACTAAAGGTGTACCAAAGTGGTCAAAGGGGGACAAGGGTGGACAAAAGTACACCCACAAAACCAAAAGTTAAGAATGGGGTTTAAAGATCTCGGACTTTAAAATTGAAAAGTTAATGTTTATACTGGGAGTTTGTAAACAGAAATAAGCTATGGTGGACAACAATGTGGACAAAGGTGTACTTCCAAGTGGACTAAGGTGGACTCTATGTGAACTCACGTGGACTCTAGGTGAACAAGGGTGGACACCTAGGTTAGAATCAATCTTAGTGGTGGACAATCGAAATTCCTGCAAGGTAAGGCTTAAATAGTGCAAACTCACTATTCCACAAGACAAACCAACAAAATAAGCATACAATTCGTATCTTAAATGCAATTGTTCAATATCCACTCGTCCTAGTACTCTTCCTTTATCCTGTTGCTAAGGGATTTCAAAAAGGTTGGGTCGAAAAAGGGTAATGACTTCCTTCACGTGGGAAAACTAAACGAGGTCAAAAAGGGATAATACGCTGAGGGCGAACAAAAGGTTGGGTTTTGACCGCTGGGAAAACCCACAAAGGCTAGTGACCGGGTCAAGTACCTTCAAAACCAAAAGGGTCGGGAGTCGTTTACCTGGGTTATTGTCTGCTTAAAATGACAAAAATGGACGCTTTTGCAAAATAGGAAATGATTTTCTTTGGCAAATCCTTGTTTCAAGTTACGAATGTCTCTATTCTGTCCCAAAACTCCACTGTATGCAAGAAATTTATATACGCGCAGGAAAAATCCTGCTGATCAAATTTCCTAAAAACGTAAGGACCGGAAAAATCCTGCAAGGGTGAACAAAAATTATGTCCACGGTGGACAAAAGTGGACAAAAATGTAGACAAAAACGTACTGGGGTGTACCAAGGTGGACACACCCTAAACTTGAGGTTTCTGAGTCGGAACTTTGCAAAGGGTATCTGCACTTAACCCGTGCAGCACAAAGAACAATATGAAATGTGTCAAAATGTGTGAAATTGTATGAAATGTGTGTAGGCACCCTTATGATAACATGCACATTCACAAATCTACTTAGTCTAAGTACCTTTTCTTCTACTCACTGACCAATTACTTCACCACAAATGAATTTAAAAGGGAAAGACAGCTAAGTTCCGCACAACAAATAAATGAATTTAAATAAAAATCAAATAAAATCGGTAAAATCGGTAGCTACTGATTTTATGGCAGTCGAGGCGTTAGTGTTGCTGGTGTTCCAACACAAGTTCGAATCAAAATTTAATCTGCACTGCTGGGAACCAACACAAGTTTAGTTCGCAGTGCTTTACAACCAAATTCCACCGCGTGCCAACAATTTGTAACCCCTTTTTCACTAGGGAACCCTCGGAAGGGAGCAAAGTAAAGTTCTCAAAGTTAAAATGTGTTAACTAATAGAAAACCCTACTTTAGGAATCTTATGTTTTGGCTCTAAGGTAAACTAATGTGCGGAAATAAAGAACTTACCTTAGCTGTCTGTTGTCTTCCCTGAAGATATGTATGCTGCCACCACCTACGAATGTAGGACTTAATCCTTTGATTAAGTATGATAAATATGAAATGAAATGAAGTTAATTGCAAGTGAAGTTACGTTAAGTTTAGATTGAAAAGCAAGTGAAGTTACTGAAAGAATCTACTATGAATTTAATTGTGAAGTAATACCTGGTTCAGTGGGAGTAGTCAATGAAAGCAGATGGTACTTCCGTATGGTTGTTGTATTAAACGATTGAGCAAAAATAAAATATGTCTCACAACAACTCTTATTACTACCTACCTACTATCACGCAAAAAGGAACATTCTCTCTCTCTCTCAATATATGTGAACAAATGTGGACAATATAGTCAATGTGAACTATGTGAACAAGGTGAACAAGGTGGTGGACACGGAAGGTGTACACCACGTGTTAAGATGCAAGTTTTACAATTTAAATTTACAAGAAATACAAGTTTTAATATTATAGGGGGGGAATTTAGGATCGGGCCATTCTCAGTCTTTTATCTATTGGCAGGTGAATCTTGCGCCTGTTCGCCAGTCTTTTGAAAGAGGAAAAATCACTTATAACCTAATCCGTTCGAAAAGTCTATATACAAATAGAGGAATAATCCTACCAGTCCAGAAAGTCAGTGATGGGCAGGTGCTGTCCAGAAGTTCTTGTAGAGGTTGAAGTCTTGTCAGGGTGAAACTAGAGTGAACACAGCAAATGTTGGGGGGCCCCAGTCTCGGCGGGCTTGTACTCTCGGCCACTTGAAGGTTACTCATAGAATGAAGGCCTCAGGGATGAGCATGGGGGTCCTTCGGTTTGGGAGGGGCAAGGGGGTGCTTCTGCGCCTGCGCGCGGAGTGGGAGAGCTACTGGTGGCGCCGCTGGTGTTGACTGGGCGAAGCTTGATCTTGGTACTGGTGGCGCTACTGGTGCTGGCTGGGCGAAGCTCGGTCCCCGCACTGGTGGCGCTGCTGGTGGGGAAGCCGCGGACCTAGCCCGCGCTCTTTCAATTGAAGAATGGCTAACCGTAATCCTCGGGGGTGGGACCCGGGGATTACACTCACAATCAGTGTACTTACCTGCCACAAGCAAGGCATAAGTTGTAACTACTACTTTACCACAGGGAAGACAATGGTTGCACCTACACCTACAATCAGTGTACTTACCGATCACAAACAAGGCATCGGTTGTAACTACTACCTACCACAGGGAAGACATTGGTTGCACCTACACCTACAATCAAGGTACGTACCTATCACAAGCAAGGCATCGGATATAACTACTACCACACGTAAGACATTGGTAGCACCTACACCTACAATCACCACTTTATATTGTATCTAAATTAATTCTAAGGAAATGGTTCACATTTTGACTTCGGACTCCTATAAACTGTTGAAAAATGAAGTCCAAACATTTTCCTCATTCATGCGGTACAAAACTTGACAGTGCCCAGCATGTTCCGTATGTAAATACGTACACAACTATCTGTCAAACCATCATTATTCAAAA
The DNA here is from genome assembly GCA_009739505.2 of Apolygus lucorum. Lineage (NCBI taxonomy): Eukaryota > Metazoa > Arthropoda > Insecta > Hemiptera > Miridae > Apolygus > Apolygus lucorum. The sequence continues at coordinate 48,643,034 of CM019183.2, read as the reverse complement.
ATTAAGTAGTAGATACCCGGAGATTAATAAATTAATAGGTATCTAAGTAGGTATTGGTTATCTTCCTTAGTTTATCTACTACAGATCTATTTATTGCACTGGTACCTTCAAGATGTGTTCCATCCCTTCCAACTACATTATTGTCAAAATATTATTATTACATCACCGATTTGCAACACTTTACATTAAATCCGACGGCTTTCTGTCTGTTTTTTGGATTTTCTCTTATGTCCAGTCTATCGACTATCACTTCAATTAGGAATGCCTGCGTTGAATTCATTTTATTCGAGCTGGAAATGAACACAAATAACCAATTTAGTATCTACTTGAGTCTCCAATCACGAATTATTTTAAAAAGTCACTTCCAAACTTTTATGTAGATAATATAATATATTATCTACACTAATATAATATAATATCATATTATGAATGTCCCTCGAAAGTATTATTTGGAAAGGAGTTGGTTTGATCGAAAGGAGAACAATTTACTCGACAGATCAAATAACGCTGCAAATTAATATACAATGGGTATTATGTCTATATAGATCTCCCACCAGCAGAAGAACAAAAAGTTTTTCCTTTAGCGAATCGTTAGATAACTCCCTACGGGAGTCTCAGTCGGTCGGCGTTTGATCCTCGTTCCGGGTTAGTATTTCACGAAATCGAAGGCGCAAAAACTTAAAGAGTAGTTCCTAAATTTGAAATTTTAAATGATTTTAAAAATTCAATGGTGCACGGCTCTATGGAATAGAAAACCCGAATTATTGCCTCTGGAATCATCAAAATCGAACAATAATTGCCAGAGAAAAATGGGAAAAACCGTTAATTCAATTATGTTTTTCCCATAAAATGAAGCTAAATATGAAATTTTCGAGGATTTTCGAAATTCATTAATGCACGGACCTAGGGAATTGAGAAACTGAAATATTGCCGCTGAAATCATCAAAATCGAACAATAACTGCCAAAAAAAATAAGGGAAAAACATGGAAAAACCCGTTTATTCAAAAGTTTTTCCCATTTTGGTTTATTATTTTCAATAATGAACCTTTGGAATCGACCAAGAAAAAAAAAATTTTAACACCCCCTCAAAATTTTATGGTTTACGTTTCAAGGTAAGTACGTAGAATGCAAAAATCGAATAAAAATTTGGCCGTCCGTCCGCCGTTAGCGGCACTTTTGCCACTTAGCATTGACCGATTTTGATGAAATTTGGTATGTAGGCTCCATTTGAGGTCTAGTTGTCCCCCGAAGCTTTTGGTTGATTTAGGTCACTTCTAAGGGTTCTAAAATCAATTTTAAAATTTGAAAACGCCCTAACTCAAAAATTTTGATATAAAGGTATTGTTTTTTCTTCAATTTAAGATTCTATAGAATTTTTAGAATTTTTTGAGACCATCCGAGCTCTGTAGGACAAACCGTTCGCTCACTACGAGAATTTAAAGTTTGGACGTACGATAAATCAGAAACACGAGTGTGAATAGCAAAAGAGGCCTAATCTCCGTTCAAATGTTAGCTGACCGAATTGCGATCGATGTTTTTCTTCATGTTGGATGGTTGGTGGCTTTGCAGACGAGTGATCTATATAGAAAACGTCTACCAAGTGGGTGTGGCACATAGCTTCCTCGTATCCATAACCCGATTATATAGATGATCTGATGCATAGTAGTTAATCTCAAAACACCAATCTCTAAGTACCTTCCACTACCCTCATAGGGGACCATCTACACGCTAATCTGAACAATCCTAGAAAATTTCATCAAATTCGGATGAAAAATTAAGTGAGTAGATGTATGTGATTGGATCAAAAAAATACTTAGCCTCGGCTGGGATTCGAACCCACGACCCCTGGGGGACAGTTGAAGTTACGGCTGTTACAAGTAATTCACGTTTGCGCATGCGCAGTCGCTTCTATCAGTCCGGGGATGATGATTTTCATAGGGGACCATCTACAACCTAATCCACATAATCCCTGATAATTTCATCGAAATCGGGTGAAAAATGTGGAAGTTATGGCCGTTACAAGGGATTTCACGTTTGCGCATGCGCAGTGGCTACTATCAATCTGAAGGTGATGATTTTGATAGAGGACCATCTAAATACTAGTCTGTAACATCCCAGAAATTTTCATTGAAATCGGATGGAAAATGTAGAAGCTATGGCCGTTACAAGGAATTCACGTTTGCGCATGCGCAGTCGCTTCTATCAGTCCGGGGATGATGATTTTCATAGGGAACCGTCTACACACCAACCTGCACAATCCCTGAAAATTTCATTGAAATCGGACAATAACTTCGTATAGTTATGCGCGTTACAAGGAATTCATGACAGACACACAGACAGACAGACACAGAGACAGACAGACACGGAACCAAAATTGTTCAGAAAGGTCTAAAACGCAAAACGCGAGTGGAAATTTTGATTTTGGAGAACTTTTTTTTTCGTCCTTGAAAAGTGAAAACAAATCTTCCGCTACCTTGGTAGACTCGGAAGCAAAATAAAAAATAATAAACCATTGTGTAATATTTGCAGCGTTTTTCTTTGGCAGTTATTGTTCGATTTTGATGATTCCAGCCGCAATATTTCAGTTTTTCAATTCCCTAGGTCCGTGCATTAATGAATTCCTAAAATCCTTGAAAATTTCCAATTTAGGTACAACTTTTTAACTTGTTGCCCCTTCTATTTGACTAAATACTAAAAACAAACGGCGACAGACGTTGGCGCATGCGCAGTGGCTACCAAGGAAATGATCTCGACGAAGTAGATATTAGGCCGTTTTGTGTCCCAAACACACAATCAGTGAACATTCATTATTTAGGTACCTAATTTGTTATTTATTTTATTTTATTTATTTATTTATTTTTTTTTTTTTTACGTAAGACACAATTTATTTTCAACAACTTAGAACGAAAAACAAAACAGGAGCCGCGTGAAAGAGGATTAAGAAAGAGAGAGCTGATGGAGAATATTTTCGAAGAAAAGATGATAAAACGTATAAAATGGTGAAGATGGTGAAAACAATATTGCCGAATTAGGTACCTAATTAATTATTTCAATGGGGAGCGAACAGTTGGTCCCACAGAGCTCTAGGTGGTCTCATTCGACTCTAAATAAAACCGTCTGTTCTTTTATTTATTAAAAAACACAATACCTTTATCACGAAGTTTTCGAGCTAAAGAGTTTTGAAAATGCCAAACCTCATTTTGGTTTATTATTTTCAATAATAAACCTTTGGAATCGACCGAGAAAAAAAAATTTTAAGACCCCCTCAAAATTTGATGGTTTACGTTTCAAGGTACGTAAAATCCAAAAATCGAATAAAAATTTGGCCGTCCGTTGTACGCCGTACGCGGCACTTTTGCCACTTAGCATTGACCGATTTTGATGAAATTTGGTATGTAGGCTCCATTTGGGGTCTAGTTGTCCCCCGAAGCTTTTGGTTGATGTAGGTCAGTTCTAAGGGTTCCAAAATCAATTTTGAAATTTTGAAAACGCCCTAACTCAAAAAATTTTGATATAAAGGTATTTTTTCCTTCAATTTAAGATTCTATAGAATTTTTAGAATTTTTTGAGACCACCCGGAGCTCTGTAGGACAAACCGTTCGCTCACTACGAGAATTTAAAGTTTGGACGTACGATAAATCAGAAACACGAGTGTGAATCGCAAAAGAGGCCTAATCTCCGTTCAAATTAAAGCTGACCGAAATGCGATCGATGTTTTTCTTCATGTTGGATGGTTGGTGGCTTTGCAGACGAGTGATCTATATAGAAGAATTTAAAAAAAAACATTGTGTAATAATTTGCAGCGTTTTCACTTCTAGTGAGTGATGTACTACAATATTTCATCAAAATCGGTCCATGGGAACTGGGCAAAATACATTTGACGGACAGACATTCTTTCAATTCGATTTTTGGATTCTACGTATGAAATAAACTATAACATTTTGAGAAAGTTGAAGGTTTATTATTTTAAATAAACCAAAAGGGCTAATAACATGAAATGTGTCCTTAAAAATTCGCCCATCCAGCAAAAATCGAACTTTTTTACTGACTCAATGTGGAACGTTAGGAGTATTTTGATCTCCTAAGGACATAATTTATTGCAGTACGTATCCAGTAGGCATGAACTAAGAATACGAATAATAGGTACCTAATCAGACAAATAAATAGTTGTGGGTGCTTGAAGAAATTTACCTGGTAAACGAGTCAGGCGAAAACTGAATCCGTGGCGCCCCCTTGTGAGCGGCTGAAGAAGGAAATGACGCTGCTGACTTGTGATGTGGTGTTGTATGTGTATACTTGTATTGTATTTATACTGGCATGTATTGTTACAGTTTTGCTGTTCAACCGTAACCAAAGCACTAATCATTATTATGGATCGTAGATTTCTGTACTTTTAACTTTGAAGTCCTTAACAAACATATTGTTTAGTAATGCATGCATTCCAGGGGACGTCCCATTGGATAAGCATTAAATCAGTTTAACCAGTTGTTAAGTGATAAAACTGTTTCACTCGATGTAATTTATTGATTACTTTGGGCAAGAAATACTGACCCCCCCCCCCCCCCCACCATTATCCACCTTAACATTTCTAGCGGCATGGGAGCCTCGAATCTGAAGAGCATTTTAAAATCCATGATCCACGATACCCAACATGCGAATTCGAGTTCACCCCCCCCCCCCCCCCCACACACACCACCTCCCAACGCCAAAAATGGTGCCAGTCTGGCACCAAAGTGGAAATACGTCGTAACATTGAACTTTCATCTGTTAGTTTTGGTAGGCAGTCCGTCGAAGTTCACATCCGTATTCAAGGTGGAACACAAAAAAAACACGAAATAAGCGGTTTATGGCATCATGGCACCATGGTGGCACCACTATTAGTTCCATGGTGGTACAGAGAATAATTCATGAAAATCCGGAGGTTTAATGAGAATTTTTCCTCAATTTCAAAGCTTGGGTACAATTAGTAAGCAGTAAAGGAACCGAAATGTTGAAAAATCGGATATTTTGTGAATATTATTCCCCACTCACCCCCTCCCCTTGCGAATTTTGGTACTCTGGTAAAATCATGTACAACTCGGAAGTTATTTGAGTCAAACAAAAAAAGAAACACGCAAATCGGTTGGAAATTGAGGCCTGGGCAGAGTTTACAAGATTACGCACGCAAACGCACGTTTTTTAAGCATTAACCCCCCCTTTCCCCCTCTTAAAAAGCAAAATCCAAAATTCCGGCGCCGTAGTGCACAACTAGATAGTATTCCGCGTCAAACGAAAAAAGAACCACGAAAATCGTTTGAGAACTAAGGCCTGGGCAGAGTACACAAGATTATGCCCAAAAACGCACGTTTTTCGAGCATTAACCCCCCCTTTCCTCCCCTTAAAAGGCAAAATTCGAAATTCCGGCGACGTAGTGCACAACTAGATAGTTTTCCGCGACGAACAAAAAAAGAACCAGGAAAATCGGTTGAGAACTAAGGCCTGTGCAGAGTACACAAGATTTTGTTACACACACACACACATTCACACACACATACACACACACACACAGACATACACCTATGGTTTTTTTTCGCGGATTTGGATTCAGAATGGTCTAAAACGGATTACTGCGTGGTTATTTTTTTTTCTGTTGAGTGTTGTCCAGCTTCACCCCAGATCGATCGCATAAGGACGCCCAAGTTTTACTGTGGGACGTCCTAAAAAGTGGGTGTGGCACATAGGTTCCTCGTATCCATAACCCGATTATATAGATGATCCGATGCATATTAGTTAATCTCAAAACACCAATCTCTGAATACCTTTCACTACCCTCATAGGGGACCATCTACAACCCAATCCTCGTAATCCCCAAAAATGTCATCGAAAACGGGTAGAAAATGTGGAAGTTAGGGCTGTTACAAGGAATTCACGTTTGCGCATGCGCAGTGTCTACTATCAGTCCGAAGGTGGTTATTTTCATAGGGGACCATCTAAATACTAATCTGTAACATCCCTGAAAATTTCATCGAAATCGAATGGAAAATGTAGAAGTTATGGCCGTTACAAGGAGTTCACGTTTGCGCATGCGCAGCGGCTACTATCAGTCCGGGGGTGATGATCTTCATTGGGGACCATCTACAACCTAATCTGCATAATCCCTGGAAATTTCATCGAAATCGGGTAGAAAATGTGGAAGTTATGGCCGTTACAAGGAAATTCACTTTTGCGCATGCGCAATGGTTACTATCAATCCGAAGGTGATGATTTTCATAGGGGACTATTTATATACTAATCTGTAATATCCCTGAAAATTTCATTGAAATCGGATGGAAAATGTAGAAGTTATGGCCGTTACAAGGAATTCACGTTTGCGCATGCGCAGTCGCTTCTATCAGTCCGGGGATGATGATTTTCATAGGGGACCATCTACACACCAACCCGCACAATCCCTGAAAATTTCATAGATATCGGACAATAACTTCGTATAGTTATGCGCGTTACAAGGAATTCATGACAGACACACAGACAGACAGACAGACACGGAACCAAAATTGTTCAGAAAGGTCAAAAACGCAAAACGCGAGTGAAAATTTTGATTTTGGTGAACTTTTTTTTCGTCCTTGAAAAGTGAAAACAAAGCTTCCGCTACCTTGGTAGACTCGGAAGCAATTGGTATTCAACGAAGTTTGTGCGCGTTGGGTTCCGAAAATAGATTGATAGAAGATCATAAAATCGATGTGGAGGTTCTTGAGAATCGGTCGGGATTCTCAAGAACCTCCACATCGATATTATTTCAAAAAAACGTCTGCCAAGTGGGTGTGGCACATAGCTTCCTCGTATCCATAACCCGATTATATAGATGATCCGATGCATAGTTGTTAATCTCAAAACATCAATCTCTAAGTACCTTCCACTACCCTCATAGGGGACCATCTACACGCTAATCTGGACAATCCTAGAAAATTTCATCAAATTCGGATGAAAAATTAAGTGAGTAGATGTATGTGATTGGATCAAAAAAATTCTTAGCCTCGGCTGGGATTCGAACCCGCGACCCCTGGGGGACAGTTGAAGTTACGGCTGTTACAAGTAATTCACGTTCGCGCATGCGCATCGGCTACTATATGTCCGGGGATGATGATTTTCATAGGGGACTATCGATTTTCATAGGGGAGAATCGGTCGGGATTCTCAAGAACCTCCACATCGATATTATTTCAAAAAAACGTCTGCCAAGTGGGTGTGGCACATAGGTTCCTCGTATCTATAACCCGATTATATAGATGATCCGATGCATAGTTGTTAATCTCAAAACATCAATCTCTAAGTACCTTCCACTACCCTCATAGGGGACCATCTACACGCTAATCTGGACAATCCTAGAAAATTTCATCAAATTCGGATGAAAAATTAAGTGAGTAGATGTATGTGATTGGATCAAAAAAATTCTTAGCCTCGGCTGGGATTCGAACCCGCGACCCCTGGGGGACAGTTGAAGTTATGGCTGTTACAAGTAATTCACGTTCGCGCATGCGCATCGGCTACTATCAGTCCGGGGATGATGATTTTCATAGGGGACTATCTACAACCTAATCCACATAATCCCTGAAAATTTCATCGAAATCGGGTGGAAAATGTGGAAGTTATGGCCGTTACAAGGGAATTCACGTTTGCGCATGCGCAGTGGCTACTATCAGTCCGAAGGTGATGATTTCCATAGGGGACCATCTAAATACTAGTCTGTAACATCCCTGAAAATTTCATCGAAATCGGATGGAAAATGTAGAAGTTATGGCCGTTACAAGGAATTCACGTTTGCGCATGCGCAGTCGCTTCTATCAGTCCGAGGATGATGATTTTCATAGGGGACCGTCTACACACCAACCCGCACAATCCCTGAACATTTCATCGAAATCGGACAAAAACTTCGTATAGTTATGTGCGTTACAAGGAATCCATGACAGACACACAGACACACAGACAGACAGACACGGAACCAAAATTGTTCAGAAAGGTCTAAAACGCAAAACGCGAGTAGAAATTTTGATTTTGGAGAACTTTTTTTTTTCGTCCTTGAAAAGTGAAAACAAAGCTTCCGCTACCTTGGTAGACTCGGAAGCAAAACGGTCAAGAATTCCAACTATTTTGAAGATCATAAAGTTCAACGAATGAAGGCACTCATCAATATCGAGACTTACCTACCGGCATACAAAAAACCGTCTGCCAAGTGGGCGTGGCATGTAGCTTCCTCGTATCTATAACCCGATTATATAGATGATCCGATGCATAGTAGTTAATCTCAAAACACAAATCTCTAAGTACCTTTCACTACCCTCAAAGGGGACCATCTACACGCTAATCTGGACAATCCTAGAAAATTTCATCACATTCGGATGAAAAAGGTAAATGGTATGTATGGTGGTAAGGCAGACAGACACAAAGACACCGAACCAAAATTGTTCAGAAAGGTCTAAAACGCAAAACGCAAGTGAAAATTTTGATTTTGGAGAACTTTTTTTTCCGTCCTTGAAAAGTGAAAACAAAGCTTCCGCTATCTTGGTAGACTCGGAAGCAAAAAGGTCTACTAAGTGGTTGGACTTCCTCGTGACCACAACCCGATCGTTAAAAAAAGTCCATTCATGCAGCATGAATTTATGAGCGTATTTAAAGAAAATTTCAGTTGAAGGTATGGTTGAGAAAAGGAGCAATGGTGTTGAAATTTCTTTCAGAAAGTTTTTTTACAAGATTCTTGGTTTTTTCGATTTTCAGTATACCATACCAGCATACTGTATGCACTGGGTATGCTTTGAAGATGTTAGGAGTCCATATTCATGTTCTACTCGTCTCCACAAACTCATAGAGTAACCACACGGCTACTCCATTTCTGGGTTCAACAAATATACGCACGTTTTCATTATATATACCTATATAAATATATACATAATTTTCTTCATTTCGGATAATTTTCATTTTTGAAAAACGTATTGATATCAGAAATTTTGTTCTGAATCCGAATATACCATACCGTAATATACCATACCGTAGTCCATAATATACCATAGGTACCAGGTATGTTACTATGATTGTGAAGGTAATAACCACAAAACATATTGTTTAGTAATGCATGCATTCCAGGGGACGTCCCATTGGATAAGCATTAGATCAGTTTAACCAGTTGTTAGGTGATAAAACTGTTCCACTCGATGTAATTTATTTATTACATTAGGCAAGAAATACTGACCCCCCCCCCACCCCCCCACCATTATCCACCTTTGTAATGGGCCGCCACTCAGGTCAGCGGTTCTTGCAGCATCCACCCACTCCATGGATAAATCAGCTGACGAATCCGACACATCGGCCAATAAGCCGAAGAAAGGGGCTTCCATACGACCCGCAGAGCATGGAGGAAGATGCGACCAGGGGCCGGGTAGGTGGCAGCACCGAACGGAGGGAGACGAGGCACTAACGGAGTGGGGGAGCACACGGGGAGGGGCGGACGACCGTTGCGACGCCATCCCACAGCGTCAGTCGTGTCTTGATCGAGCGCCTCACAACAACCCTTTGCAAATTTAGAGCCCACACACCCATGATACTGTGATCCGAAGCTGTGTGATCCGGAGCAGTGATCAAGAACAAGTGATAGTAAAGTGATAGAGAACTTTGTTGAAGAACATTAGAGCCCACCTTATACGAATATTGAACATTTTGGCAACTCGACCCCGTTATACTAAGGCATCTGGATCACGATTCGCCCTACCAGTTGAGCTTGGAACGAAGGATTCGAGGACCTCTGCATTCCAACGGACCACCATACAACGCCACGCTTCTACCCCGTCCATACCGGTAAAAAGATTGTAAATCTTTTATTTCTTCTTTAGTAAAATCGCATTGTATATAGAAACTCCTCCTAGGTATTGTTCCTTTTTCTATTTGAATAGTTGTGAAAGCTGCAAACATATATTTTCTTTATTGACGCCATTGTTTGGAGGTACCCCATTTGGGCCCTCGGCAGTAAGGGTATCTTATTCCCTCATTATCTCTATATTTTCACTGATCTTTTAGGAGTAAAGATAACATACTCATTTCAACATTTATTAAGAATTTTATTGTACGAAGTACATTTTGTTTGAGAAATATTCACCATTCTGTCTACACCAAAAATAGACAATTCTCGTTCGGTAAATTTAAACCTTGTAGTTTATGTTCTGACTTACCTGATCAATTTCCTGGTGCTTGGTAAAACAAAGGCAGATATAACTAGAAAAATAGAATCAACTTACCTTATTCGAGTCTTGCTGAACTGCGTAGATCCATCGGGGGTTAGTCTAGGGATATTCTACTTACCTGAAGAAGTCCAATTCTTGAAGAGTACCTGAAACAAAAGATAGATAGTTAACATTGAAAGAAAGCAATAACTAGGTTCAATAATTCACAAACTAAGGGGAAAATACTTACCTCACGAAGAACTAGGTGAAATGGGAGACCATTTTTCGGTGATTCCAAGGAACACCTAGTCAACGACTCCGACGCCACACCCAGCCGACGAGAACCCTAGATCTTCACCACGGTAAGTGGATCCAACTATCCTAGTCGTAAAGCGCAGGGACAAGTAATCGTTAGATTTTCATAAAATTCCAATCCATCGGCCACGTAGGAAAATCTGACTATTACACCTTAACATTTCTAGCGGCATGGGAGCCTCGAATCTGAAGAGCATTTTAAAATCCATGATCTACGACACCCAACATGCGAATTCGAGTTCACACCCCCCCCCCCCCCACCAATGGTGCCAGTCTGGCACCAAAGCGGAAATACGTCGTAACATTGAACTTTCATCAGTTAGTTTTGGTAGGCAGTCCGTCGAAGTTCACATCCGTATTCAAGGTGAAACACAAAAAAAAACACGAAATAAGCGGTTTATGGCATCATGGCACCATACCCTGGCACCATGGTGGTACAGAGAATAATTCATGAAAATTCGGAGGTATAATGAGAAATTTTCCTCAATTTCAAAGCTTGGGTACAATTAGTAAACAGTAAAGGAACCAAAATATTGAAAAATCGGATATTTTGTGAATATTATCCCCTCACTCACCCCCTCCCCTTGCGAATTTTGGTACTCTGGTAAAATCATGTACAACTCAAAAGTTATTTGAGTCAAACAAAAAAAGAAACACGCAAATCGGTTGGAAATTGAGGCCTGGGCAGAGTTTACAAGATTATGCACGCAAACGGACGTTTTTTAAGCATTAACCCCCCCTTTCCCCCTCTTAAAAAGCAAAATCCAAAATTCCGGCGCCGTAGTGCACAACTAGATAGTATTTCGCGTCAAACGAAAAAAGAACCACGAAAATCGTTTGAGAACTAAGGCCTGGGCAGAGTACACAAGATTATGCCCAAAAACGCACGTTTTTCGAGCATTAACCCCCCCTTTCCCCCCCTTAAAAGGCAAAATTCGAAATTCCGGCGACGTAGTGCACAACTAGATAGTTTTCCGCGACGAACAAAAAAAGAACCAGGAAAATCGGTTGAGAACTAAGGCCTGGGCAGAGTACACAAGATTTTGTTACACACACACACACACACACACACACACCTACACACACCCACACACACACACACACACAGACATACACCTATGGTTTTTTTCGCGGATTTGGATTCAGAATGGTCTAAAACGGATTACTGTGTGGTTATTTTTTTTCTGTTGAGTGTTGTCCAACTTCACCCCAGATCGATCGCATAAGGACGCCCAAGTTTTACTGTGGGACGTCCTAAAAAGTGGGTGTGGCACATAGGTTCCTCGTATCCATAACCCGATTATATAGATGATCCGATGCATATTAGTTAATCTCAAAACACCAATCTCTGAATACCTTTCACTACCCTCATAGGGGACCATCTACAACCCAATCCTCGTAATCAGACGTCCTAAAAACTGGAAAACCCCTTTTTAGGACGTCCCACAGTAAGACTTGGGCGTCCTTATGCGATCGATCTGGGGTGAAGGAAGACAACACTCAACAGAAAAAAAAAATAACCACACAGTAATCCGTTTTAGACCATTCTGAATCCAAATCCGCGAAAAAAACCATAGGTGTATGTCTGTGTGTGTGTGTGTGTGTATGTGTGTGTGTATGTGTGTATGTGTGTGTGTATGTGTGTGTGTAACAAATTCTTGTGTACTCTGCACAGGCCTTAGTTCTCAACCGATTTTCCTGGTTCTTTTTTTGTTCGTCGCGGAAAACTACCTAGTTGTGCACTACGTCGCCGGAATTTCGAATTTTGCCTTTTAAGGGGGGGAAAGGGGGGGTTAATGCCCGAAAAACGTGCGTTTTTGGGCATAATCTTGTGTACTCTGCCCAGGCCTTAGTTCTCAAACGATTTTCGTGGTTCTTTTTTCGTTTGACGCGTAATACTATCTAGTTGTGCACTACGGCGCCGGAATTTTGGATTTTGCTTTTTAAGAGGGGGAAAGGGGGGGTTAATGCTTAAAAAACGTGCGTTTGCGTGCATAATCTTGTAAACTCTGCCCAGGCCTCAATTTCCAACCGATTTGCGTGTTTCTTTTTTTGTTTGACTCAAATAACTTCCAAGTTGTACATGATTTTACCAGAGTACCAAAATTCGCAAGGTGAGGGGGTGAGTGGGGGGATAATATTCACAAAATATCCGATTTTTCAATATTTTGATTCCTTTACTGCTTACTAATTGTACCCAAGCTTTGAAATTGAGGAAAAATTCTCATTATACCTCCGAATTTTCATGAATTATTCTCTGTACCACCATGGAACTAATAGTGGTGCCACCATGGTGCCATGATGCCATAAACCGCTTATTTCGTGGTTTTTTTTTTTGTGTTTCACCTTGAATACGGATGTGAACTTCGACGGACTGCCTACCAAAACTAACAGATGAAAGTTCAATGTTACGACGTATTTCCGCTTTGGTGCCAGACTGGCACCATTGTTGGCGTTGGGGAGGTGGGGGGGGGGGGGGGTAACTCGAATTCGCATGTTGGGTATCGTAGATCATGGATTTTAAAATGCTCTTCAGATTCGAGGCTCCCATGCCGCTAGAAATGTTAAGGTGGATAATGGTGGGGGGGGGGTCAGTATTTCTTGCCTAAAGTAATGAATAAATTACATCGAGTGAAACAGTTTTATCGCTTACCAACTGGTTTAACTGATCTAATGCTTATCCAATGGGACGTCCCCTGGAATGCATGCATTACTAAACAATATGTTTTAGACTATTTTTGAAATTTGGACCACTTTGGGTTGTCCAAATTTTCTAGCTAACGAACTCGTCCTTTTGTTTGTTGTTACAAACATTTTGGCGAAAACTAAAAAATGTTTGCTAGACTCAAGTTGTCGTCCGAAGTGACACATGTGATATAAATATCTACATATGATTTTTGGGAAAACTTCAGGGGTCGTTTTTAGAATGTTCCAAAACGGATTTCAGTGGAAAAAAATCAAAAAAACCCATTTTAAACATTTTGAGGCCACTGCAATAGCTTCATTTTCTTGGAAAATTCGCTAATTATAATTACGAAGCTGATCATCTCAAAACATCAATCTCTAGTACCTTTCACTAACCTAAAAGATGATCATTTACACCCCAATCCGCATAATCCCTAGAAATATCATCGAAATTGGATAGAAAATAAAAAAGTTATGGCTGTTACAAGGAAATTCAAGTTTGCCCATGCACAGTGGCTAGTTTCAGAACGGAGTCGATGGTCTTCATAGGGGACCATCTACAACCCCTTGAAAATAACTTCGCATAGGTAGTTATGCTTGTTTCGTGGATTTCATGGCAGACACACACACAGACCGACAGACATGGAACCAAAATTGTTCTGAAACGTAAAACGCAAATGGAAATTTTGATTTTGGAGAACATTTTTTTTTTTTTTTTTTTCAACCTTGAAAAGTGAAAACAAAGCTTCCCCTACATTGGTAGACTCAAAAGCAATACCTATGTATTATTATTTGCTACAATAATCATTTTGACATTTTCATATCTTTGCCTCGGCACATAAACTGAATAATCGTCACGAAAACTAAGCAAGTCTTGCTCACGCGACCAATAAATAAATAAAACTGTCGGCGCATCCTATTATTTAATAATGAACTTATTAAATAGAGATTACCTTTTTGGGATCCAACAAAGGACGAACAACTCTTCAATTTAACAATAGGTATAATAACTATTTAAACCATACAAACGGTAAAAAGTAGAGTTGAAACGAAAGAATATACTACGCAATATAAGTACAAAAATATAAAGTGAAGCTCAAAGGTGGGAAGCCGCTCAACTCTCCGAGAGGGGTTGGCACCACCCCTATGACAGTGTTGTCGTAGTCGTTGAGGCAGTTGAATCCTTTTCACTCCCTCCCAACTGCTTCACCGAGTAGGTTGGTGCCATTAAATCTTGTCTCCAAATTCTTCTCATTATAAAAGCGTCAATATGAGGATCTAAGTCCCATCATTCAGATATATAAACTGTGTTAAACAAATTAGTAAAATCTTCATGTTGAAAATTATGACAGTCTATCTGGAATTGAGCAGAGATACAGAAATTAACATTCTTTTATACAAATATCAAACAATATCATGTTGCGAATTTTAATAAACTTGGCTTTAGGAAGTGCCTTGGTGAATGTATCCGCAATTTGATTTTCAGTTTCTATCCACTTAATTTTGACATTTCCCCGTTTCACTTCTTCTCGCACGTACAAGTAAGACAGTCTAACTAAATGTTTGAGAGTAGATGACTCGTCAATTTCAGCTAGTCTGATAGCTGGTTTGCAATCTTCAAACACAACGGGTGTTAATTCCAGCTCCAAAATATTTTGGCACATGACTCTCAAGCTCGCCAGGTCCCTGCAGGCTGTGCTCATCGCTACAAATTCGCTCTCAGATGACGATAGCGCAATATGGTTTTGTTTTTTTGTGCGCCAAATCACAGGGTCTCCGAACAAAGTAATGATGTACCCAGTGGTGGAGAAGCCACCCTCTGCTGATAAACCTAGTGATGCGTCTACAAAACAATTTACGTCGTCAGAGCCACCAGAGAACTTGAGACTTAGCTTTTTAGTTCCTCTTAGATATCGAATAATTCGGATTACTGAATCCCAATCTCTTAGGGTAAAATTAGCCTGACGTCTGCTAAGAATATTGGTAGCAAATGAAATGTCAGGTCTGGTGCCATTTTGGAGGTACAGCAAGGATCCAATGGCCTGTCTGAATGGAATTTTTCCAAGGTTTTCAGAGCCCACTGTTTCATCCCTTACCAGACCTGATTCAGCTATCATTGGGGTTGTAACCGTCTTATCACTATTAGGATCGAATTTTTTCAATATTATATCAATGTGCCGTTCTTGGTGTAACCAAATAGTTTTATTTGCCCGATCTCTAACTATTTCTAAACCAAGGAATTTTTTCGGTTCCCCAAGATCTGTGATGGAAAACTCTTGCTGAAGAGTCATTTTTATTTCTATAACCTTCTGCACAGAGTTGGAAGTCAACAAGATGTCATCTACATATAGAAGCATAATGGCAAAGTCTGACTTGTTCCTCCAAAGGAATAGACAAGGCTGAAACTCATAGGGTTTCATTCCTAATTTCTCAATTACCTCTGAAAATCTAGCGAACCATCGTCTTGGGGAAACCTTCAATCCGTAAAGAGCCTTGTGTACTTCACACACTGAGTTGTTTTTAACGCTATCTCCTAACTCTGAATATTCACTAAAACCTTCAGGTATTTCTATATACACCAATTTCTCCAATGTTCCATTACGAAAAGCCGTTTTGACGTCAAACTGTATCAATTTTAGGTCAAATTTGGCAGCTACTATCAATATAAACCTTACGTCAGGGAGCCGTGCAACAGGAGCATACATCTCAGACAATTCATAAGAATTGCTATCTCCAAATCCCTTAACTACCAATCTGCTTCTATACCGAATTTCACCATTCGCTTCCAATTTCCTCTTATGCACCCAGCGTGTTTTCATAACTTTAGTGGATTTGGGAACTTGGTGTCTTGGGATTAACTTCCATGTGTCACATTTATCAAGAGCACCAAATTCCTGATTGATTGCTTCTCTCCACTTGTCACTCTCCACGCTATTGATAGCTTCCAAGTAAGAACTAGGATCTGAAGTAAATTCCTCGAAGATTCCCTCAGTCAGAAATACTAGGGAGTTGATTTCCTTTCCCTCATAGAAATCGTAATCGTTACTCCCTCCTATCCATTCACCAGGCTCGCTAGTCGACGCACTAACATTCTCTCCAATCTGTTTATTCCCCAGCTCACTTGATTCTGACTCATTAGTTAGAACTGGAAAATTTGTTGCGTTAAGATTGTCTGAACCTATTTCTAGATCTACAAGGTTTTCAATAATAGGAGTAGCAGATCTATTAGGAAGATCTTTCAAATAATCAGCATACACTCTGCTCTCCACAAAGTCAACATGCTTAGACCTGATCACTGTTTTATTCACCACATCAAATAAAGTATACCCAGTTTCTCCACATTCCAGCAAGAAACTCAATTTGGCTCTGGGAGCAAATTTGGACTTAATCTTAGCCTGATTATCGAATACATAGGCCTCACATCCAAATCTTCTAAGATATTTTAGGGTTGACTGATAGCCTGCAACGATTTCAAAGGGTGTTTTAAAATTAATGGATGCATTGGGGGTACGATTATGAACGTGAATCACGTGCCTAAGTGCAAATGCCCAAAAATGAGTGGGGAGTCCAGATGAAATTAAGACAACCCTGATCTTTTCCTCCAGTTCTAAATTTAACCTCTCAGCACAAGCATTGTGTTGTGGAGTGTAAGGAGCACATACAGTTACAGAAATATTTTCTCTGGCTAAAATGGATTTCATTTCAGTTGTTTTGTATTCCAATCCCCCATCTATTCTAATCTCGCTAATTTTTGTATTTGGACCTGAAATTCTCCTAATTTCCTCAAGGCAAGTCAACAGAGCTAGATTAACCTTAGTTTTGTCCGATATTTCATAGGCTAGAACATATCTACTAGCATCATCGGTAAACGTTACAATGTATTTGCATTGAGAACGATATGCAACTGGTTTGACTGGACCTAACAAATCGCTGTAAAGCCTATGGAATACAATGTCTGATCTATGTCTATTTTTGATACACGGTTTTCTCTTAGCTTTGGCTAGTTTGCAATCTGAACAGTCTAAAATGTCACTCTCGAATTTGACTCCTTTTAATTCCGGACAATGCTTTCCCATTAACTCAAAGTATCTTTTTGAGGCATGATTAAGTCGGAAATGCCATTTCAACCCTAAATTATCTCTCAGATTCATTGAATTTTCTGTAGATTTGGACCTTTTTATGGTACCACTCCCTCCTAAATCAGTAACGGTGGATCTTTTCAGAACACGCTCGTTTGAAACTTGAGACCTAGAGGTAGATGGCATACTATCCTCAGAAACAGAATCGCTTGTCCTTTTTTCATCTGTTACAAAATTAGCGGGCATAAAAATTTGATTTACACTTGATATGATTTTTTTACGTTCATCAGATGAAGCCTTTGCCAAAGGAAGAGTGAATGACAGCCACCAAAAACGGCCATCAAATCTCCCTGATTTAACTGTATCACCTTATTCTTTATCAAAAATTGTTATCGAAGTGTTATCTGTAAGTCGGGGGATGGGGCGGTGGAGCGGATGACGTCACGACGGGCGAGTCAAGCCAGCCGGACCTCTACGTCAGAGCCGCCCGAGGAGGGGCAATGATTCTTCGGAGCTCCTCGGGGATCGTCGGGCGTCGTCGGCTTTCCCGCCCCGGCAGCGACCAGCCACCCTCAACCGAGCTCCCCCACCGTCAGTCAGCTTCCTACGTTTGACCAGAGTGGTTGTGCTCACCAGGGCCGTCGTCTTTTTGCCAAAGACTGGTGTAGCGAAAGTAACAGTTTTCACATCTTGATCGTACCTAAAGTCACGGTGGTACGCTCACCCCTTTTTCTTCGTATCCTGCCGACAACTACCTTCGGGCTTGTCAAACTCTCTTTGGACACCTCTACTACTGGATCAGGCGCCTTCACGATTGGTACACCCCGTGCCACACCTTTGAGACGACTCCAGAATCTCTGTAGTACGGTAATCCCCAGCTCATATTACTTCCAATTGTTTTGCTACGTGCCAGTTAACTCGCTACATTCCAGATTCTATATATTGTTCTGAATAAGATTATTAATCGGTACAAACGCAACTTTGGTTAGGTACATATGCAACCTATTGTAAATTCAGTAATTGTGCAACACTTTTCGGTACGAATAACAGTACGCCATCAGCATTTATAATAATTCGTATTTTGGTACCTTTGGTACATCGTAATAACTCATATAGTAATTTTGATACACGTAACGATACGCTTTTCTTTCATCATATACCTTGTGTAATAGTCATTTCGAAGGGTACATATTTTCAGTACGCCTGTCTTTTGCATAAAACTTATAATACGTATTTCGGTACTCGTTTTGGTACAACTTACCTTTTGCATATATTTCATAGCCCACACTTAGTCTTGAATTGTGTGATATTATTTCAGTCAGTACGCGTTGCGTACCATTTCCTATTTACCCACGTGATACGTTTTATTTTCTCATATATATCTATATTTTGAAGTACTATAAGCCAGGTACTATTGATACGCATATTCTTTGTAGACAATTTCATTTATTTCGATAATACAATTTTTGAACAGCAACTTGTGACCTGTGTTGTGTACATTTCTTGTTCCCATCATCCAAGGTGTCTAAGGTACTGGGAGTATCAGTGATTCTCTTAGTATCATTTTGTTAGTTTCACGGTTTTGAATTACGCTACCATAGTCTCCCTCAGAGCATTTGCATTTAGGCTCAGTCAAGTCTATATTTCGAAACCGAAAAAGCTTACAAAATTGGTGGCAGCGGTTAGGATCTTGTGTAGGTACGCCACACAGAACCCAGGAAAAAGACACTTGGTGATTGGTAACAGGAAGGGTGCACGTATTGCAAAGATTTTGAGAGGGTGTGTACAAACGGTACGCATTCCACAAGAATTTTCACACGGATTGTACAGGTGGGGTCGTTGGGTTCGTCAACCTACCAACGCAGGTACGAAACGAGGGATTAGGCCGGTACGGATTTTCCTCATCCAACATAATGGCGACCGCGGGATCGGAAAGGGACTCGACGGCCGAGATGTTTTCGCAGTTAGGGACCCTGTTGAAGACCTTCAATGACCTGCACGTGGAAAAGGACCAGCGGGGGGGGGGGGGGGGAATAATCTCGACATTCCGAGGTCAATGTTCTTGGAGTTGGACCCCTGGGATCCCGATGAGGCGGGAGCGATATCGGTATCCTCATATTTCCGATTATTTGAAGACGTCGCAGGTACCCTCGACCAACAGAAACGACTACGACTGCTACGCTCGAAAATGAGAGGTACGGCTAAGCAGTTCATGATTGACAATATGGGTTCGTACGTAGGAGAGAACCCATACCTTTACATGAATCAGGCTATGGTACAGTGGTACGAACGGGGTAACCCCGGGAAAGCCGCCGCTTCACTTTGGACCGTAAAGAGACAACCAAACGAGACGTTGCGACAATTCGCAGAAAAAATCCGACAGTTAGCACAGGTAGCGGTACAGGAAGAAGGCGCTGAGTTAAATGCGGCTCAAAAGGTACAATGGGTACGCCGAAAGGTACTCAAGGCTTTCATCCGAGGAGTTGGAAAGGAATTGAGCTCGCACCTTCTGAGTACCGAACCTGCAACTATTGAAGCAGCTCTCAAGCGTGCCGAAGAAATAGAGGAGACGCTAGGGGAACACGACGAAGTGGAGGTACGATGGGACTTGTCTGCGGTACAACCCGGAGACCGAAAATGCTACGCCTGCGGCGCGTTCGGGCACTTCGCGGCTCGATGCACTTCACGCGGTACGAATGGTACGAACGTCGCGGCGCCAGCACCGAAAATTACCAACCGCCCGGTACCCAGATACCCATGCATGTTTTGCGCAGATACGCAACACTTCCCGGTCGACTGCCCAAGTAACCCTCAGAAGACCATTTTTTGTGATTATTGTGGAGTCCGTGAACACCTTGAAAGGGACTGCCATAAAAAGAAGCTGCTTACACCTGTATCGCACCCGCAGGGTACGAATGAGAAGTTCACAAACTCCAACAACGAATTGGTACCAGTATCACGTGAGGTGGGACATATCACCATCATTGAAAGACCCCTCAACCGAACGCTACGCATCAACGCGACGTTGAACAATGAGTCTCGCTCGTTGATCCTAGATACGGGCGCTGCGGTATCGGTATTAACAGTTCCGGTACGCGGTACTCCTATTCTACCAACGAATGCTACTGCATGGGGGGCGGACGGATACCCACTAAAATTCCGTGGTGAACAAACGGTACGAGTGAACTTGCGAGGCATAACTTTTGATCACACGTTTCTTATATTTGAACGGGAGGGAACCGGATTGGACTTACTGGGAATGGACATCATGAAGAAGGTACCCATGGTCATACGAGCAGACCGTCACGAAGTAACCTTACTGAGGAACGACGAGCAAGAATCGGTACCCGTGGCAGGGGTACAAGCAACGAGAGTAGTACCCGACCTCTCCGATACAGTGGTACTCAACAACACTGGTACGGTGGTACTCGACCCACCCGATACGGAGGTACTCCCTGAACCAGGTACGGTGGTACTCGACAAACCCGATACGGAGGTACTCCCTGAACCAGGTACGGTGGTACTCGGAAATTTCGGTACGGAGGTACGCCCAAAAGACGAAGTACCAAACATTCCCCAGGAAATTCCAAGAGTAGCGGAACCCTCGACAAGCGAACCGGATCCATCGGACGAAGATGAGCGGGAATTCACCCCCACCGAAAGATGGACCGCTACGGAACACGAAATTATCGAACAATTACGACGAAAATGCATGGATGTGCCGGAGAAAGAAGCTAATCAGTTGCGAGATATTCTAGTAGAATATCATCAGGTCTTCCAGAAACCCAGCAGGGACGGATGTCAATTAGAGGTAGCACACCGGATCGATACGGGAGATCAAGAACCTGTTAATGTGCGACCGTATCCCATACCTCATGCGCTGAAGGAAGAAGTTGAAGAGCAACTCATGAGCATGCTGTCGGACGGTGTTATTCGACCCTCCAGTAGTCCCTGGAACGCACCTGTTGTTCTCGTGAAGAAAAAGACTCCGGCCGGTGAACCGCAAAAATGGAGATTTTGCACGGATTATAGAGGTCTTAATAAAGTAACCAAACCTGATGCATACCCGATGCCAAATTTGCAGAGTACGGTGGCTGCACTGGGCCAATGTGCATGGTTCAGTAAGATTGACTTGGTGGCTGGATACCACCAACTACCTATTCACGCAGACTCCATCGAGAAGACAGCGTTTTTGGCGTTGGGGCGCCACTTCGAGTACCAACGGATGGCGTTCGGACTTCGGAACGCTCCGGCAACTTTTCAACGAACGATGAACGACGCACTCGACGGGTTAATTGGAACCCATTGCCTGGTCTACTTGGACGACATTGTGGTGTTTTCTCCCACACTAGAAGCCCACTTTGATAGTCTGGTGAAAATCCTAAGTAGACTACGGGATGTCGGGTTGCGGGCCAACCATGAGAAGTGTGAATTTCTCAAATCCGAAATTCGATATTTGGGACATCGCATCACGAGAGATGGCATCAGGACGGAACCCGAAAAAACCACCGCAGTAGAACGCTTCCCAGCTCCTACCGATGCAAAGCAGCTACAAACGTTTTTGGGGATGGCCGGCTATTACCGACGGTTTATCAAAAACTATTCCGGTATCGCCGCGCCACTTACGTCGCTACTCAAGAAAAACGTAACCTTCGTTTGGGAACAGGAACACAAGGTTGCCTTCGAGACTTTAAAGAAAGCGTTGACCACTGACCCGATTTTGGCACACCCGAATTTGGACAAACCTTTTGTCCTCGCGACCGACGCTTCGCAAACAGCTATTGGCGCGGTGTTGTCTCAGCGCGTTGGAGACCAGGAGCGACCTGTGGCGTATGCCAGTAGGAAACTTAACCCAGCTGAAACTCGATATTCAACGACCGAAAGGGAGTTGTTGGCTGTGGTGTGGGCAACCCGCCACTTCCAAGAATATTTGTTGGGAAAACAATTCCAGCTGGAAACCGACCATATGGCGCTAACCGCCGCTATGAGGTTGCGAGACCCCACGTCGCGAATCGGGAGATGGACGTTGCGGCTCGCCGAATACGATTTTGTACCGGCGTACCGACCCGGCAGTCAGATGGGCCACGCCGACGGATTGAGTCGAAATGGAGTAGCTGCAATAGAATTGGATATCCCCGGACGACTACTGGCTGCTGCGCAAGAAATTGATCCTTGGGTCCAGGGATTGGTGAAAAAAGGAGCTGCGGGCTTGGTAAGGCGGACGAACCTGTGGGAAACTGCCGTTGTGATTGAGGGGGAGGAGCACGTTGTCCCCTTGATCCCGAGCACCATGCGCGAATGGATAATAAAAAACTGTCATGGTTCCAGTTGGGCAGGCCACCCGGGGGCGGACGTAACAGAAAAAATAGTTCGCAAGGCGGGGTACTGGCCCAAAATGTCCCGTACCATAAAGGAATACATCGCGGCATGTGAAACTTGTCAGCGGCGAAACAACCCACAGCGTTCGGAGGCCCCCATTCAGCGCCCTTTGATTCCCAGTTCTCCGGGGGAGATCGTGGGAATGGATTTTGTTGGTCCTCTACCGACTCCGTCGGGACAAAAGTATCTTCTCACGGTGGTGGATCATTTTTCAAAATACGCGGAGGCGTATGTGGTCGGCGACACGACAGCTGAAACTGTCGCAGAGTGTCTTGCAAACCGGTACATTCCGACGCACGGAGTACCGAAACGGCTAGTAACGGACAGAGGAACTGCGTTCACGTCACAAACGATCCAAACGCTATGTCGACGATGGGGAGTGGTAAAAATTCAAACGACAGCGTACCACCCACAAGCCAACGGAGTTTGCGAGCGATTTCATCGCACCATCGCCAATATTGTTGCGAAACTGGTACGAGAGACTAAGAGGTGGGAAAAGGCTATACCGATCGCACTCGCTGCATATCGTGCAACGCCCCATAAAAGTACGGGCTACTCGCCGAATATGTTGACGTTTGGTCGCGAGCTAAGGATGCCTAATACCATTGAATGGCGACAAACTTGCCCAGTCGATCCAATAGACCCTCTCCGTTCCATCGAAAGGATACGCCAGATCGCGAAAAAGAGTTTGGACAAGGCATGGATGACGCAAGCGGAACGTATCAACCGCCGGAGGACACCTCGATCGTTTGAAGTTGGAGATCGCGTCTATCTCAAAACGATGCAACCACCCAAAGACGTGTGTAAGAAATTTTGGAGCCCGTGGACCGGACCATGGACGGTACTAGAAACGTCATCACCGGTAACGTACCGAATCACAGACGTACTGCAGAAACGTACCCAGGTGGTACACCTGAACCGCTTGAAACCAGCCGCGGAAAATGGCGTACCGGATGGTGCACTGACGGACGTACCGTTCGGAACTGTTGTACAGCCGAGGCCTATTACACCAATACGACATGAAAACTTAAACCCAGAAAAGGAGCATGAGTGGGAGGTACTCATGGAAGACGAGGAGGTGCGAGTCGAACCACACGCTCCGCCACCCGTAACACCCAAGATTGAGACAACGGTACCGGTGCTTGGATACAGCACGCCAGGGGATAGCATACCATCCACCAGCGTACCGACTACCGATACACCAACTACTTCCACACCCTACAACTTGCGACCACGAAGTACTAAGGACTACCGCGCGTTACATCGGAAAGGTTACCTGTCAGGAGTCGGAGTACTGGAAGACGAGTTGTCTGCTGCTGACGACGAGTTGAGGGAACTGGAGGAAGCCGTAGCACGGATCGGTGATGTAGTGAATAAGGTACGCGTACCACCGGTACGCAACTGTAACATAAATAGAACAATGTAAAAAAAAAAAAAAAAAGCTGGAAAGAGAAAAAATATCTGAAAGTAAAACAAAATAGTATGCGTAGATTTAGCCGATACTTACCTTCATTGTAGAATTTTAGTTAACCCCTTGCCCTTTGAACATTGTAAACCCCACTTACCTGAATGTAGCGAATCTGGAAACGTGGTTTAACTGTTGGTAGTATTGTGTTCATGGAGTTGTCGTATGAGTACTATAAGAGATTCTTCTGTTACAGCACGGAGTCACAGCCATAACCATGGCCATGCAACAAATTGAGACGGGCGACAAGGAGGGACCACCCACCGATGAACACAGTGTCGTCAAACAGATTCGAGAAACCTACAAAGCACAATCTCAAGAGATGTTCAAGCAGAAGGAATGCCAGGTAGACTTGAACCAGGCCCAGGAAAGGGAGGCCTTACGAATGATCGAGGCGGCCGCCTTCATGATTGACACCGCATCGCAGACCCATAACACCTACGCTATCCACAGTGCGTTGCAGAGTGGTATGACACACGTGACCCGTATCGCAGCTTTACTACCAGCCTGGAAGCACCTACGCGCAGCATATCAGGGGTTGGAGCAGCAACTGGAGTTAGAAAGAGCAGCAAAGAGAACAGCTCACGACGAAGTAACGAAGCTCACTAGAGAAAAGCGCCAACTTATGGAAAAACTCGAAGCACTCCAGCCCTGCGTCAAGCTAACCAGATTGGATGACAGCGACGAGGGACCCTCCAAAACCGTAACGTCTGTCAGGAAGAAGCCGCGTCATACCATTTTCAGCGATGACGACGATTCGGATGACGACTTGGAGAACCCTGAGGATGACATGCCAGAGGGAAGCCAAACACCATTGACCTCGTCACTCACCCCAGAAGTCATACTGACGGAGGACCAGACCGTCTCGCCACTCACAATTAAACTGGTGACCTGCCCTGTCTGTGGAGTGAAGGTGAAGAGACTGACTGCTTTCCGATGCTTGTCCTGCAAACAATTTTGGACCCGACTCATCAAACGCCACCGAGAAGGAACCCTCAATACAGCCTGTGCTGTATTAATTTGATTTACACTTGATATGATTTTTTTACGTTCATCAGATGAAGCCTTTGCCAAAGGAAGAGTGAATGACAGCCACCAAAAACGGCCATCAAATCTCCCTGATTTAACTGTATCACCTTATTCTTTATCAAAAATTGTTATCGAAGTGTTATCTGTAAGTCGGGGGATGGGGCGGTGGAGCGGATGACGTCACGACGGGCGAGTCAAGCCAGCCGGACCTCTACGTCAGAGCCGCCCGAGGAGGGGCAATGATTCTTCGGAGCTCCTCGGGGATCGTCGGGCGTCGTCGGCTTTCCCGCCCGGCAGCGACCAGCCACCCTCAACCGAGCTCCCCCACCGTCAGTCAGCTTCCTACGTTTGACCAGAGTGGTTGTGCTCACCAGGGCCGTCGTCTTTTTGCCAAAGACTGGTGTAGCGAAAGTAACAGTTTTCACATCTTGATCGTACCTAAAGTCACGGTGGTACGCTCACCCCTTTTTCTTCGTATCCTGCCGACAACTACCTTCGGGCTTGTCGAACTCTCTTTGGACACCTCTACTACTGGATCAGGCGCCTTCACGATTGGTACACCCCGTGCCACACCTTTGAGACGACTCCAGAATCTCTGTAGTACGGTAATCCCCAGCTCATATTACTTCCAATTGTTTTGCTACGTGCCAGTTAACTCGCTACATTCCAGATTCTATATATTGTTCTGAATAAGATTATTAATCGGTACAAACGCAACTTTGGTTAGGTACATATGCAACCTATTGTAAATTCAGTAATTGTGCAACACTTTTCGGTACGAATAACAGTACGCCATCAGCATTTATAATAATTCGTATTTTGGTACCTTTGGTACATCGTAATAACTCATATAGTAATTTTGATACACGTAACGATACGCTTTTCTTTCATCATATACCTTGTGTAATAGTCATTTCGAAGGGTACATATTTTCAGTACGCCTGTCTTTTGCATAAAACTTATAATACGTATTTCGGTACTCGTTTTGGTACAACTTACCTTTTGCATATATTTCATAGCCCACACTTAGTCTTGAATTGTGTGATATTATTTCAGTCAGTACGCGTTGCGTACCATTTCCTATTTACCCACGTGATACGTTTTATTTTCTCATATATATCTATATTTTGAAGTACTATAAGCCAGGTACTATTGATACGCATATTCTTTGTAGACAATTTCATTTATTTCGATAATACAATTTTTGAACAGCAACTTGTGACCTGTGTTGTGTACATTTCTTGTTCCCATCATCCAAGGTGTCTAAGGTACTGGGAGTATCAGTGATTCTCTTAGTATCATTTTGTTAGTTTCACGGTTTTGAATTACGCTACCATAGTCTCCCTCAGAGCATTTGCATTTAGGCTCAGTCAAGTCTATATTTCGAAACCGAAAAAGCTTACATATCAAACTCAGCTACCAATCCATTTTTCATTTGCTTGCGAAGAGAGAATAGATTTTCCACTATTTCAGGGGCGTACAAAACGTTCTGAAGACAGCCATAAGAATTTGTTTCTTCATTAAAAAAGATTATGTCACCTACTTTTCGAATTATGAGATCTGCATCTGAACTATTATTTGCACAAGAAATGATTTTAGGCTTTATCAAATTTCTAATGTTAACTAGTACATTTTCATTATTCACAATATGTTCTGTAGCTCCAGTATCAGCAATGAAGTGAATTTCTGATGAAACTTTATACTTACCATCCACCAAGGCCATTGCAGACCCCTTTGCGTATGTTGTTTCCAAAGTACTATGCTCAAAACGTTCGGTAGCAATGTTGGCTGTGACTTGGTCAGTGACATCTTCCTCAGACGTATTCATGGAGTCCACGAAGCACATTTGCTCTTCAAGTGGTAAATCTTCGGTGTCAGAGTCAATGCTAATCGCAAGTTTCGCTTTTCCTCTTGCTTGACGAAGTGCCTGGGTGAGAGGCATCCTCATTCCCATCTTCTTGTTTTCTGATTTTTGTTTATTGATTCGAGTCTTAGCTGGTGTTGCTTTATTTCCTGGGAAGGCGCGTGGCCTAAAATCTCTTCTTAATGAGGGAAGACTCCCATGGCCATATTGCTGCCTAAATTTCTTGGTTCTATCTGTGGGAGAATTGGGACAATTACCTGAAAGGTGACCATCGAAGCTCCCACAATTATAACACATTTTTCCAGATTTGAAACAGTCAGAGGCAACGTGACCTTGAAGACCACACTTGAAACAGGTCACTTTAGCTTGTTTTACTAGCTCACTGTTCCTGTCAGTCCAATTATTGAGGGCTCTCTTTGGAGCCTTTTGGTAAACTTTGCCAACCATAGCTCTTCCACCTGAACCCTGATCTCGACGTACTCCTTCTTCGACCATACTGAACTCCTCTAGCATTGCCTCCCTTATATCTTGCACGTTCATGTTTCTTCCTTTGTCCAAGGCATTATTCTTGATTGTTGGGCAACTCTCACTTATTGCAGCAATAAGGTTTCTTTTCACTGCAGCATCAGACAAATCAGAATCTGGATATCTTCTGATTTTATCAACTAGATCATCAAAACGTGTAATGAAGTCGAGAACAGTTTCCTTAGCAGGATCAAATTTCGTGTTGACAAATTGTTCAAATAATGCAAATTCCATTACGGATGTAGTTGGTTCCATTATTTTGTCCAAGGTTCTCATCATTTCTTTTGGGTCCTTCGACTTTCTAACCATTCGCTGTTTTTGTTCAGGAAGGTTGGACATTATATAAGCCATTACAGTATTCTTCATTCTCAAAACTTCATTGTCCGTATACAATTCTGAAGACACTTCCCCATGATCTAACACAAACATGCAATCATTTGCTTTGAGTTCAAGAATCACCCTATCTCTCCATAGAGAATAATCTGTATCTGGACCAAGCTTGTTATCTCCACAACGAAATCTCAGTCGAAGTTCACCCCTCTTCTTATCATTATCTTTGATCTTATCTTCTATATTCATCAAGCTAGCATTATGAAGATTTGGATGATGCTCACTAGCAGCTTCTTCTTCAACGTCAACTAAATTGTTCCAAGCTCCCTCCATATTAGCTGAAGAGCCAAGAACGTGACTGGATCCAAGACTTGCTATGGCGTTGACTTCGTCTTTCATCTGCTGAGCTTCAGTAATGAATGAGATCGACAAACCTCTTTTGAAACGTTTTTCTCTACGCACAACTTCCTCAAAAATCTGTCTTTCATTAATGTTTTCCATTGTTGTCCTACAAGGAAAAGAATCAGAATTACTAATGGATAAATGAATGATGATAATAAATACATCCTGAAAGAATGGAAGATTAACGTTGGAACATAGTGAAATAAACATTGTGAACAACTTGGAAGATTGGAAGGTACCTATCTACTCAACCTAATTTAAATAATAGTTTATTTCTTTAATAATGATACCTCTACTTCCTTTCAAGAAGACTCTGAAATTTCATTTAAATAACCTAATTTAAAAAAAATTAAAACTTTACATTAGTGTAACAAATGCATATATAAAATGTTAATGAAGTCATTATTATTTGCTATTATATAATGTCATTTCCATTTTTTTTAAGTTGTTTTTTTTTTTTTTTTTGTTAATAATTAAATACAAAACATCGTATGCGCTCGATATGAGATGGAATCAGAGGAACTATTATGTTTACCCATTAACATTGGTCAAAGTGCTGAAACCATTTTCGGAGGTGTAGGAGTTGGTATGTTAGGGCTTTCCCTGAGTTAGGTACTGGGTGTCCTTCCCCCACCCTAACATTGACTCCTACTAATGATTCACAATGCACCAGTAAACACGCCAACTTAATGAACGGTGTTTACCAGGACCTGGGCATTATATTGGATACTCACACTCCATAGTAAGTACTCCTTAATACTCCGTAATGCTCCGTAATTCTCCGTGATGCTCCTTGATACTCCGTGATGCTCCGTAATACTCCGTAATTCTCCGTAATACTCCGTAATTCTCCGTAATACTCCGTAATTCTCCGTAATACTCCGTAATTCTCCGTAATACTCCGTAATTCTCCGTAATTCTCCGTGATACTCCGTAATTCTCCGTAATACTCCGTAATTCTCCGTGATACTCCGTAATTAGTTCTCTGATTCCATTTCAAGACGCCTGCCCTTTTATGTTGAATTGCATTTGCCTAACTATTGAAGCAAACCTCCATCAGTAACTTATAATTAGTTACTTTACCCAGTTGGAAAATAAAATTAGAATAACTCAAGCCTGGAAATAATCTGGGTTACCTCATTATCCACAGACCTCAAAAAAAAAAACGGACAACCTATTTTAAACAAGTAATAGGCTAATTTCTGAACAAGAATAAACTAGAACTGTCCATTTAAGAAAACCAACTCATAAGGAAACACAAAAATATTCCAAAACTCGGACACTTCAAGTTCCAAACCATTCCAACTAAAATCGAGAAGAATCATAGATTGAATCGAGAGGGTACTACAGTTCGAGATAATCGAAACATCGACGATTTGTGTCACCAAGAAACTAATCAGATGCAACAGAAATACCAAAACAAAAAGTAAATTAAATGATTAGGCAGCTGGATTTAGAAAACTTGGATGTGACTATCTAATTTGCTCATAAATTGTTGATTATTTCATAACAACAATGATCGATAGGCAGACATCGGTGATTGTAATCGATATCAACATCGATAGGTAGACACCAATGTTTCAACCCCTGATCAGGCTAATCTCAGATCTCAGTAGGTAGTTGATGGAACAAGTGAAATTACTATCTTATTATATAAAGATGATTATGACACCTGTTTGACAGAGAATCGAATCATTTATGGTAAACGATCGTCATCAACCATCCATAATCCATACGAATACATGACATTCCTCATCAACAACACGTGGTTTTTCCTTACTCTCCTCCATCTATCCATATTACTCCGTACCATCCTGAGACAAGACTCCGTACCAATACTTCATAAAATAGTCAACTACTTCAAAAGTCATGCCTCATTATCAGGCAAGATATCATAGAATCATGAAAATCGTCGAGTGATGTTCCTTGGAGAGAACCAAAGTGGGTACTTTGCAAGGTTATCAACAGTCATGAAAAACATCGAGACATTCCTGTAACAATGCTCAACATAGGAATCCTGAAATGTTATTTTAGATATTCTACGGTGGCGAGGTGAACCTCAGAGTGCAGAATCATACAAAGTTGTTAGGCAAAGAAACAATGGTTCAACATGACCCCTCCGAGGGTCGGGCTGAATTCATGTCGGCGCATCCTATTATTTAATAATGAACTTATTAAATAGAGATTACCTTTTTGGGATCCAACAAAGGACGAACAACTCTTCAATTTAACAATAGGTATAATAACTATTTAAACCATACTAACGGTAAAAAGTAGAGTTGAAACGAAAGAATATACTACGCAATATAAGTACAAAAATATAAAGTGAAGCTCAAAGGTGGGAAGCCGCTCAACTCTCCGAGAGGGGTTGGCACCACCCCTATGACAGTGTTGTCGTAGTCGTTGAGGCAGTTGAATCCTTTTCAAAAACAGTGGAGAACAATCAACTGTTTTCTTATTTAGATGCTTGGGTTGAACTAACAACCTTACTTCACTACCTTGTTGTGTAGTGGTTGACATGAAAATGTCCCAATGTGTTGCAGACTCGTATGCAAGCATTTATAATTTTGAAGAGTCACTTAGTTTTTGAAACACAAAAACATGTTCTTCAACATTAGGTATGTATAATATTGCAACAAATGTACATCCCACAAAATCACGACATGAACTGATGCTATTAGGTGTGTTAAACTTCGGAAACATGTGACTTTTGATTGCACTCGGACACTCAATGGAAGGTATATTATAGGTTATTATAAAAATACCTATGTAAAAAAAAGTCTTACCGCTGGACGTGTTAACAATTCGATTTTTCTATAGTAGTTATTAAAAGTAGGTACCTACTTATTTTGAGGATGACTTCAAATAATTGAAATTTTGAGTAGACTCCTAGTTGATAAATTTGAGGAATTAGAAAAAGCTCTGGGAAGAAGAAAGAGCGGCAAAGTCACTCGAATTGCACGATGCGACATCTGGCGGAAATTCCTGGTGGTGGACGCGTCACAACGCTTTTAGCGCGAAAACCTCTTCGATGGATGTGGGAGGAGGGAGCCTGGCTATAGCATCCATGAATAAGAGGATTCCTCCATGCCGCTTTATTTTCCTCCAACGCCATGGACTACCGACACCATGGATTTATAAAATTATTGGTCCTTGCTCTGCGCACCTACTCCATGCACTTGTACACAAGTTGACCAGCTAATAATGTAATAATGTAATAAAAAATATCGAAAAATTTGGAAATCGTGAACTGTTTAATAATTAGTGCTCTGTTTCATCAATCATGGACTTGATAAGATAATTCCTGGAAAACCAACTGTTGTCGACCGCCAAGGCGCCAATCAAAACAAGACTCGTCAATCTTTTGACTTCGACTACTCTTTGACCTTCGTTATTCGTTTCATCATAGACTTTCGTTATTGTAGGTTTCTGCGTGTTGCTTCTACGATAGTGCATAAAACTGAATTTTGTGTTCGTTGGATAAAATTGTTAAGGTCTCTGGCGATTTGGAACTTTCGAACGGTAGGTATCCACATTATTTTCTACTTATACCAGATATGTGCCTTCTTATTTTGACTCGTAGAAACGATCAAGGTGAAATTGTGGCTCATTATGCATTATGACTCGTGCACAAATATTAATGTTCTCGTGGGTTAATATTACAACCCATATTAACCAATCAAGACACCAACCGATCAAGATGTCTATGTAAAATCCTGTAGGTAAAAAAAAAATCCAAAAAAAATCCAATCAAACAAGCTACTGCGCAGTGTGCGTGGACCCATTTACACCTTTTTCTTGGACTCGTATGGTGCTGGTCTCAAAACTTCTGCGGAATAACTTCAAAATTTTACCCCTGAAGACTTCTATTTAGAACATTACCATTAAAATGTGGAGTTGGATCCCACCATGTCAGTTGGTCAACTCAAAAAACTA
This sequence comes from Apolygus lucorum, assembly GCA_009739505.2. Taxonomy (NCBI): domain Eukaryota; kingdom Metazoa; phylum Arthropoda; class Insecta; order Hemiptera; family Miridae; genus Apolygus; species Apolygus lucorum. Next base: position 48,610,841 of record CM019183.2, on the reverse strand, counting down.
CATTTCCACAGATCGTTCTCAGAAATTCAGTAAATACATAGACTGATAGACACAAAGAGTCGGTAGACTTGAGAACAAAAACGTTTTTAATAATTAGACAAAGGTTAAATGTACCTAATACACAATGAAATACAATTATGTCACTCGCCAGCATAGAACACAGCTTATAATTATTATTGTCAGTGCCTAAGTAATGTACCAGAAAATATGGTACTACCAACCATATGTTCGCGCAAGGTACACTATTAACTGAAAGAAACGTAAGTCCAGTAAAGCATCGTTATTTGAACCGATGTTAGACCCGTTTCCGTCAGTGATACTCCGTTAGTGTTTCTGATTTATTTGAAGTTCAACCTCATAGGGTTGATCGTATAGAGTTCTGGATGGTCTCATTCGATTCTAAAAATTCCATTATAATTTATATTTTTGAAAAAAGCACATTTATATCGTGATTTTGGTTTATTATTTTCAATAATAAACCTTTGGAATCGACCAAGAAAAAAAATATTAACACCCCCTCAAAATTTGATGGTTTACGTTTCAAGGTACGTAGAATCCAAAAATCGAATAAAAACGCTGCAAATTATTACACAATGGTTTATTTTTTTTTATTTTTCTATATAGATCACTCGTCTGCAAAGCCACCAACCATCCAACTTGAGAAAAACATCGATCGCATTTCGGTCAGCTTTAATTTGAACGGAGATTAGGCCTCTTTTGCGATTCACACTCGTATTTCTGATTTATCGTACGTCCAAACTTTAAATTCTCGTAGTGAGAGAACGGTTTGTCCTACAGAGCTCCGGGTGGTCTCAAAAAATTCTATAGAATCTTAAAATGAAGGAAAAAAAAAACCTTTATGGCTAAATTTTTATTCGATTTTTGGATTCTACGTACCTTGAAACGTAAACCATCAAATTTGGAGGGGGGGTTAACTTTTTTTTTCTTGGTCGATTCCAAAGATTCGTTATTGAAAATAATAAACCGAAATTTGGCCGTCCGTCCGCCGTACGCGGCAATTTTGCCACTTAGCATTGACCGATTTCGATGAAATTTGGTATGTAGGCTCCATTTGGGGTCTAGTTGTGCCCCGAAGATTTTGGTTGATGTAGATCACTTCTAAGGGTTCCAAAATGAATTTTGAATGTTTGAAAACGCCTTAACTCAACAAATTTTGATATAAAGGTATTGTTTTTCCTTCAATTTAAGATTCTATTGAATTTTTTGAGACCACCCGGAGCTCTGTAGGACAAACTGTTCGCTCACTACGAGAATTTAAAGTTTGGACGTACGATAAATCAGAAACACGAGTGTGAATAGCAAAAGAGGCCTAATCTCCGTTCAAATTAAAGCTGACCGAAATGCGATCGATGTTTTTCTCAAGTTGGATGGTTGGTGGCTTTGCAGACGAGTGATCTATATAGAAAAATAAAAAATAATAAACCATTGTGTAATAATTTGCAGCGTTTTTTTGAGCTAGGGTGATTTGTAAATTACAACCCCTTTCTTTCTCCCCTTGTAAACCATCATATTATTTTTATCGTCCCCCCCCCCCTCTCCTTGGTACATTTTTGTGTAGCAATACCCTCTCTGGAAGATACAGGTGGTTGAATAGCCTAATGATGCCGATTGGCACTATAGTTAATAACACCTTTTTGCACAATGGGGTATTTCAGTCAATTTTTATTTAATTTTTTTTTTCAAAAGAGTATGGCTCAGGAATAACGGTAATCGGGGGGTCTGTTCGTCGAGAAAATGTTTTTAAAAAATCAGAGAAGCTAAGGAAAGTTGAAGATTTGAATGGTGTGACGTAGCTAGCCAATCGTGACGTAGCTAGCCAACTGTCTTTGAAAAAAGTATCCATGCACAGAGAAGAGATGAAACCCTTGGAGGACCTCTTGGATACTATGAAATACTTACTACTCACACTCACGCGCGGCATATGTGTGTGTGCATTAAGGGAGGCCCACCTTTTTTTCAAACGTGTGATCTCTTCAATTAATTTTTCTACCACATGTTATAGTATCATTGGGCTTAAAGTTGGAGTATATTGGTTTTCGAGGGTGCTGAATCCAAATTTGAGGTCAAAAACCTGAATTTCCGACCCACCGAAAGACCCCATTGGGGGGATGTGAAATTTTAAAATTATTTTTCCCATATTCTTATACTGTTCCCATATTCCTACCCTTAATGTCCTGAGGTAGCTTTTAGCGAATTTTCAAGGAAAATGAAGCTATTGCAATGGCCTCAAAATTGTCAGAATGGAATCGAATAATTTTTTCACTGAAATCCGTTTTGGAACATTCTGAAACGATCCCTGAAGTGTTTCCAATAATCACAATATGATTATTACGAGGACATATTATGTCCGCACGATAACTTAAGGGGACTTACGAGGTTTTTTAACAAAAAATCCATTTTTGCGAGAAAAAAATATATTTTTCTATAGAATATACCCGTCATCTAGAAAAAAAACACAGATAAATCGGACCACGGGAACCCCTTCAAATCCACGGGCAAAGTTGCGTGGTTACGCGGCATAGCGTAGGTAACGAAAACTCAAAACGAAATTGGCAAAAGTCAAAAAAACGTTTGAAAACCCTCAAAAAACAGCAAAACGACGCAAAAACGGAAAATAACCTATGATTCTTGTAGTATAACCACCTAAAATAGGTTCTACTTCCATCTCCTTAGTTTACTTCCATTTTTCTATGCCAAGGCGGACACTATCAGAATGAGAAGTGGTTACCTACACAAAAATGGCTCTCCTGAAAAATCACGTTTTTCAGTCTTGGGGATTTTTTTCCTCGGCAACCACTTATCGCACAGCGCTGAAATTTTTAGACACTGTTCGTAGCATCCATAAGAAGAGTCCGTGCCAACGGTTTCTCCTCAAATTGTTTCTGGCGGGAAGGGCAATTTTTCAAAGTAGAAAAAAAATCGGCAAATCGAGGTGGCATGTTTGAAGTAGTGCCAAAAATCAGCTAATCAATATTTCGTAAAACCGCTGGCACGGACTCTTCTTTATATAGTAAAGAACAATGTGTGAAAATTTCAAATCCCTACGATGGTTACACACCTAGTTACATTGTACCAAAGTTGACTTTTTAAAAGTTTACACTCAGATTTTCAATTTTTTTTCTAATGAAGGGAATGGGACCATATTTGGTGGATATGTCCTTTATAATATAGAGAATAAGTGGTAAAAATCTCGAATCGATTGATCAACTGGTTGAAAAGTTATGACGAGTGGAAGCTGTGCATGGTTGGTTCCACCAAAAAACCTCATAAGTCCCCTTAAGTAATGGGGAATTCGCCTCACATTTTTTTTTTTCGAATGAGGGTTTATTTTTATGGAATAAAACCATAGTGAGCTGCTCGAAAACGCATCCAAAAAATTTAGAGAATTTAAGGAAGATGGAAACTTTAAATGTGGTGGCAATGAGTAAGAGGCAGCCATTCTTGAAACGTAACCGATATTCTACCAATCTGACTTCAAAGGAGGTTCTGTGGCGCTTACCACAGAAGCGGAACATACACGAACTTTTAGGTTACAAGGATTAACACAAGAGTGCGCTGCGAACTGGCAGGAAGAACCCAGACACAAAAGTGACCAAAAGAAACAATATTACTCACTTTTTTACAATACGATTCTACCTACTAGTTTATCAAGCATTATTAGTCTTCATCTTCTCTTATTTAGTTTCAAGATTTGAATCACATTATTCGAGTAGCCATTTCACTGGATCGTTTTGTGTGGCGGTGCTAGAACTCTGTCTGTTGTCGGAGTTGTTTTCGCGTCGTTTTTTTTTTTCGTATGACGTCAACAATATTCCTCGATTTTCGCGGTGTTTTGTAACAGAGGCTTCACTTGTTTAGACATTTTCTGCTACGGTAATTTTTTCCCCTTGGTTATTCCTAGTGTTAAACATTATTCTAGGGCCCTATTATAGGATTTGACTTGGAAAACCTGAATCTAAAATTGAGGCAAATTCCTCATTGTGTAGCGACAAACAAAAGGACGAGTTCGTTAGCCAGGAATTTTGGACAACCCAAAGTGGTCCAAATTTTAAGAATAGTCCAAAAAACGTCCCGTTTTTTGTGGTAGTTACCTTCCCAATCACAGTAATATTATGGTATATTCGTATTCAGCATAAAATTTCCGATATCAAAGCGATTTTCAAAAATGAAAATTGTCCGAAATTAAGATGTATGTAGGTATATTTGTAATGAAAAGGGGGCAGCGGTGTGGCTACGGTCGTTGGTGCGTCGTTGTTTGGCGGTGGACTTTGGACCGACCTCTGCGGGGATCGTGGGTTCAAACCTCATCGCCGGTAGCGTGCGTTTTTCGGCGGCCAGGGCTCCCATTGCCCCCCTCGTCCCAACCAATGGTGAGGCCAATGGAAAGCTATGAGCGAAATCATCAGAACAAATTCTTATTTTCCCTTTGGAATACAGCTGATGACGTCTCCGACGCCAGGAATGGCAGTCGGACGAAAATTCAACCTGAAATGGTTGTTTACTTTACTTATATAATTAAAACGTGCGTAAAATTGTTGTACCCAGAAATGGAGTAGCCGTGTGGGTACTCTATGAGTTTTTGGAGATGAGTAGAACATGAATATGGACTCCTAACATCTTCAAAGCATACCCAGTGCATACAGTATGTTGGTATGGTATACTAAAAATCGAAAAAACCAAGAATTGTGTAAAAAAAGAACTTTCTCAAAGAAATTTCAACACCATTGTTCCTTTTCTCAACCATACCTTCAACTGAAAGATTTCTTTGAAAATTCGCTCATTAATTCATGCTGCATGAATGGACTTTTTGGTAGTCCGATTCACAAGTTTTGAACAACTAAAGATGTTGGAGAAATAAGATTTGTGGTTGGAAGTACCTTTGAATAGCAAAAAAATTAAATGGGGAATTTGCCTCAATTTTAGATTCTGGAATTTCAAGTCAAATCCTATGATAGGGCCCTAGAATAACGTTTAACACTGGGAATAACCAAGGGGAAAAAATTACCGTAGGAGAAAATGCCTAAACAAGTGAAGCCTCTGTTACAAAACACCGCGAAAATCGAGGAATATTGTTGACGTCATACGAAAAACAAAAACGACGTGAAAACAACTCCGACAACAGACAGAGTTCTAGCACCGCCACACAAAACGATTCAGTGAAATGGCTACTCGAATAATGTGATTCAAATCTTGAAACTAAATAAGAGAAGATGAAGACTAATAATGCTTGATAAACTAGTAGGTAGAATCGTATTGTAAAAAAGTGAGTAATATTGATTCCTTTGGTCACTTTTGTGTCTGGGTTCTTCCTGCCAGTTCGCAGCGCACTCTTGTGCGCACTACTTGTAAGCTAAAAGTTCGTGTATGTTCCGCTTCTGTGGTAAGCGCCACAGAACCTCCTTTGAAGTCAGATTGGTAGAATATCCGTTACGTTTCAAACATGGCTGCCTCTTACACATTGCCACCACATTTAAAATTTCCATCTTCCTTAAATTCTCTAAATTTTTTGGATGCGTTTTCGAGCAGCTCACTATGGTTTTATTCCATAAAAATAAACCCTCATTCGAAAAAAAAAAAAATGTGAGGCAAATTCCCCATTGTTCAATGGTGTCTTTTTTGGTTACGTCAGTACCAGGGCTTTCGGATAGTGAATTACTGAAAACCTCAGCCCGAGGGACTACATCAATATCCCAGGAGAGGGAATCTAATTTAGCCAACTATTTTATTGTTGTACCTAATTATGTAGTTTATTGGATTTCCGAATAATACACTTCTGATTGGGAATATATTCGAATCAAGAGTTGGATGAAGAAAATCCAGGCATTCTACGACATTTGATTTGTCAAAATACACCAAAATTTCAAACCAGTTCCAAAAGTTGTTTCAACAAGTGAGAAATTGAAAGTTAAATGTGACCACCATAAGAAATTTGAATTCAAAATTTTACTGACCTATTACGGTCTCTAAAATGTTAATTTTGATCTTAAATTAAGGTAAAAACCTTAAGGTAAACCTTTAATTGAGGTATTAGTACTCACAAAATTTTTGTAAACAGGGTGTCCAGCGACCTGGAAAACCTGGAATACTCAGGAAATTTTACTCTACTGGAAAACTCAGGGAATTTCATTTTTCTTCCGAAAAAAAAACTGGAAAAAGCCTGAGCGTCGAACATTTTTGTGGGAAGTTCCGGCTCTGAGAGAGAAAAGTTTTAGTAGTATTTTTCAATTATACCTAGATGTTCCAAATAATGTAGACAATTTTCTCAACTATAATATTTCGAATTTAGGTTTATATTTTTTTAAATTTTTACATATTTGTGATTACAATTTATAATGCCGTTGCAATCGCATAATATTTTCTCGAAAATTTGCTAAAATAAGGGCACACCTCTTGCAGCTAATGCACACCGTACTTTGTTTCTAGTCTGATTCTTGTTCCAACCTCTCATTTTCATAATGAGATTTTGCTTTTGAGTGGATGTGGCTCATAGCTTCCTCGTATCCATAACCCGATTGCATAGATGGTCCGATGCATAGTTGTTAATCTCAAAACATCAATTTATAAGTACCTTGTACTACCCGGATAAGGGTCCATCTACACGTCAACCTGCACAATGGGGTATTCCAGTTTTTTTTTTTTTTTTCAAAGGAGCATGGGTCAGGAATAACGGTAATCGGGTCTGTTCGTCAAGAAAATTTTTAGAAGAAATTAGGGATGCTAATGAATGCCTTGGAATGAGACTTCTTTGATAGTGACCAATTTGATGAAGGTTAGGTTTGATACTGAAAATAATCGATTATTGACTATCGCAGATAACAGCAATATCTGACTATTTCAAATCACCCCTCAAAGACAAAAGGTCAATTTGACGGAAGGGGCACGCTATAAAACAGAATAAATAAAATATTCTGGGGGAGGACGCCCAGGAATCACCCGACGCTGGCCCTAGGGATGAGGGAAGATTAGGAAGGTGGGGGTGGGATGAAGGGATGTGCCTCTATAAAATGACCACCAGTTTAAATATGAGCCGAGCAGTACGTGTCTGGTGACACCATGGAGTACTCCTACTGAGATTCCCAACTTGCGAAACTCTGTGGCAATTTTTCCCGCACCACACTCCGTATCTGTTGTCCCACAACTACCCTTTGAACACTGTACTGCTTTTGGTAGTGTTGCCACGCAGATGGCGTGGAAGTTCCAGTAGTTGCAGAACCCAATGCCCTCCAAAGCCCAATCCATTGGGATGAGATGAGGCTTTCGGAGCACTGTCAAAGTTCTTTACCGTCTACTGACTCATGCAGCGCAGCAGCGAAATCAGCAGACGAACTGGGTTTTGGAGCAGATGGTGTTGCTCGATTGCCCGTTCAGCAACACGGGCGACCTCCCAGCTCGACCCCTGAAGGGCTAGTAGGCACTGGCAGAACAGAGAAGGGATACATGCGGAGAGAGACACAATGTTCAGCCCACCGGATTTGACCGGTGCGTGAATACAGGCACTTGGGCAAATAGGTGGGAACCTCAGCCAAAAGCGCACTTCTCAATCTAATTACTGCACCCTCCCCACCGTACGCCTGCCAAAGACTAACCCGTAGGTTAGCTTTGACAGTAAGAACGTGTGGAGGACGCACAGCCTCTGCTGTGGCTTCAATAGAGCCTGGCACACGACTGTGGCACACGGAATGCACACGGCTGGCAGTAATGGTGGCCACACCCATGAAGTTGACACCTAGGTACCGCCAGACCTCCAACACAGATTGAGAAGGAATGGGGGCTTGTATTATGACAAAATCCCCATCCACAACCTTCACTTTATGTTGGCAACCAGAGGGATCAAGGAGACCGACCCACATTTATCAGAGTTGACCCCAAGTCCACACCTGGATAGCTGCTTAGCGAATGCATTGAGGGCAATCTGCAAGCCCTTGCAGGTTTCTGTTAGTAGTATTACATCATCGGCAAAGGCCAATGCTCCTAATCATACCCCAGGGGTGAGATCAAACCCTACTTCTGTGGTCAGCTTACCCACGGCCATATCCTCTATCAAAGGCCTTAACAACATCCAGAGGGGCAAGGTACACCAACAGTTTGGAGAACTGTAAGGTTCACCACTGGCCAAAACGCTCTCTGGACGTCACCAATGACACCAGCCACCTGGAGGGGAGATCCCACGACTATTTGGAAGTAGTGGAAGACTGCCGAGGACACATCAGTCGAAGGTTTCCTGGCCCACTTCCCCCTTTCTTGGGGATAAATACGGTTCAGGCACGGGTTAACGCTTTCAGGGGTCTTCCCGCAAGGAGGAGCAGGTTGAGGATGAGCAACTTAATCGTGTTTGGTGCTTTATTCCAGCGATGGGCAGGAATAGCATCCGGTCCAGCAGAAGTAGAGTTCTTGACACAGTACTTGTGTGCCTCGTCAAGTAGCACTGGCAAACACAAGATGATGCATAAGGAATCCCTGGTGGAGACTGGGGGAACCACTTGCTCCCCAGGGTTGTGACTGGGAGCACTCAGAAGTGGCTCCTGGAAATCCACAAACTCCTGGAGAGGGGGCTGAACTTGATCTTCTACAGGCTCCTCCAGTACCTCAGCAGCTACACATGCCAGATGCTCCCTCCACAAACTCAGAACCCGGTGGTACTCCCGCCATCTTGCTTGCTTAGCTGCTCTGCGACCTCCATGCAACACCACTCTGGGAGGAGGTCCCCCTTGGTGATGTGTCACAGTTGCATCCCCAACCTGCGGGAAGATTCTCCCTAGATAGGCCGCAACCTTGTCCTCCCAGTTGTCCATCCCTTCAGCAGCCCGCCTCTCCAGATCCTGCAGCTATGTGCTTTCATAGCCTTCAATACAACCTACCTGCCCCCCGAGCCTCAAGACCTCGGTATTCAGATCAGCAAGAAGACTGGAGGTCCTAGGGGAGGGATACTGAATGGCAGACTGCTGCTCCAAGCCAGCAATAGGAGATGTGGGAGAAGCCCCACCACTATTTGCCAGGATAGCTTCCTGGGCAAGCTGCTTATAGTGGGGCTTCAGGCAGAGGTTCTTTATGGCAATTACTGTGCGCATAGGAAAATGTTCGCTTAAATAAACATTTATATTACGTACCCCATTGTGCACAGCCACCACCTCATCTGCCACCATCCTGCGCAAATCCTCAGAAGCATACCTAGGCTGCACTCCTTCAACATCAATATCATAATTTGCAGCAACAGGATGCTTCCATCTGACGTGGACACCAAGGCAAGACCAGGAGGTGAATGCCCGCTCACAATGGGCTCACTGATGGTCTAAAGAGGCAGTCTAAAGAGGGTAGGGATGAGGGAGAGGATAGCTGATACCCATGCCTGGGGCGCCTCTGAGCACATCTAATAACACCCTGCGAGCGCATTATTAACACGTCCGCTGCGGATCATGCCCCTGGGGCGTGAGGTGAGCCCGACCAGACGGGCGGGTCACGCCTCAGGGGCGTGAGTGGTTAGAATGAGTTTATCCCTGATTTTCTTCACTTCGCCCGTAAGAATCGTCTCCTTCTCTTGCTACGCTTGCTAGGAAGGTTCCGTTGGACCGCCAGAATGCGCTGTCGGGGGATTGAAACTGTGATTCACATGTCTCGTTAGTCAACTGCGATTTTGAAGCGTATTACGGAAAAAATCGGGTCAGCACGGTGGGTCAGCTCCCAAAAATTGACCCGCAGTGAACGTGTTAAAAGGGTCAGGGAACCCATTGACAGGTGTCCCCTCCCTAATTGCCAGAGGGTCATTCAGCCACCCCTGGAAATTCAAGAGGAGTCATTCAAGGAAACCTAATGGGACCACCTCTTTCCATCCCAGGGGGCCTGGGTTGTGCGATGGGGACGCATGACCTTGACTTGGGTAGGGATAAGAAGGGCTCCGAAGAGATAGAAACACCCACTATTATCCTACCCCAAATACAGGGAATAAACGTTGGCGCATGCGCAGCGGCTACTATCCGTCTGGAGGCGATGATTTTCATAGGGGAACATCTAAACGCTAACTCGCACAATTCCCGAAAATTTCATCGAACTTGGATAAGAAATGTAGAAGTTATGGCTGTGGCAAGGATTTCATAACGGACAGACAAACAGACATGGAACCAAAATTGTTCAGGAAGGTCTTAAACGCGAGTGGAAATTTTCATTTTAGAGAACATTTTTGTTTTTCAACCTCAAAAAGTGAAAACAAAACTTCCGCTACCTTGGTAGACTCTGATGCAAAATGTCGGGAAATTTCTGGACACCCTGAGAAAGCAAGGAATTTGCCGTCGCTCTTTTCCAATTCTCTTCTAACATACAGCCGTGTGATAGTTTTGCTCTTTGCAAGGATCCACCCAATATTAATTTGCTTTTTCTTATCCGATGGTACCTCAATTATAACAGCATATTCTGAACCAACTGATAGAATCGACCATGTGTGCGCGAGCTACCTTAAATAAATTAATTAATGGGGAATATATTTTCGTTAATTAAGGAATACCTACGTTGGTTTCTTGAAACTAATTTATCTGAACAAAACCAGATATTCTGATGATATGAGGGATTGATGTTGATGACTTGTTAGGTATCGAATTCAATTAATAACTGATATTTGAATGTATTTTTCAGGTGACTTCTCATAGGAATCTCCAAAGTCATTCTGCCTCGAAGAGGACGACTCCTCATCAGCACTGCGATTGATGGAGAACGAGAGTGCTTTTATAAAGTTAAGTTTATGATAGAACATCAGACAGCTTTTCTGTGTTATTTCTAATACTCATTTAGTCCTGAATTCTTTGAGTTTCCTTCTTTCATGATGAGTGATACATCTACTGATGGAGAACCTATGGATGTGGATAGCTCGGATACGGAATGGACTGGAAACACCAAAAACGTGACCAGCGATGAACATAATTTTAACCATCCTTCGGATGAAAAAAGGAATCAATCGAAAGAACTGGAAGCCTCTATTTTACAAAACAATCTATCTGAAACGCCACTCGCGCCTGATTTGGCTGAACATGAGGACACCGCAGATGTTGATGAATCTGAGAGCTTCCTTCTTGCTACAGATCGCATGCAAATTGGGGTTACTGCTAGTGCAGTTCCACCTGATAACCCGGTTGCAACTGTTTCTGTCATCCAGGATAATAACAGGAGCGTTGATACTCCTAATTGTTTCAATGTCTCAACTGGCGAATCTAACTGCGTTAAAGATGCCTGCGGAAGTAAAAAACAATCCTACGCAGATGTTCTTGTTCATGGGTCGAGTTCAAATCATCCTGAAAACCAAAGTCCTTCGTTTGATACAATTTCTGCAGCGTCAGCTCAGACCAATGATTCCAACCCAACTATGAAATCTTCTGCCTTGGCGACAGCGGAACACCTTAATAAACCAGTGATACAAAGCCGCTTGAATATTACAATACACCAGCCGAACCCATCACAAAAAGCAATTGCTAATGCTGTTCAAGCAACTGGGCTTCAGCCAGCTCTGTCTTCTGCCAAGAAAACATATGCGCCAACGATTCATCGATCCAATGAAAAGATAGAAATACCGACTACTTCTGCAGGTGATCATAATTTGGATCCTCGTCCCAATGTGATCGCTAATCCGAAACAAAATGTGGCTAATGGAAAGGGAGATTTTGTAGGGGTTAGAGTGTCTGGAAGTACCTCTCATGCTGATGATGGAAGGGAATCTGATACCCATCAATCCTCCTTGCTCAATCAACCCAGTGGTTCGGAGGACTACAAGTGGCAAAATCGTAATTGTAATAATTTTTCCGTTACCTCAGATTCAAAAAGTTCAAACATTGATACAGAGGATGATGACTTTTCCGATATTGAAGACTTAATCAGTGGGCTCAAAGAATTTGAACGCTTCAAGTGGGTTCCTTCCTCAACTTCTCATCGGTTGTTAGTTGGGCGTCATGGATCTTGGTACGATGGAGATTTCGATGGAAACTGTATGTCCGGATTTGGCTGTTTATTCAGCCACGACAGGCGCCAGTTCGTTCAGGGATCCTGGACAGAAAATAAATTGGTCGACCTTCAATCATTTCAATTCATTGATCAGGGCGCTGGTGAGGGCACCATCTACTTGAGGAAGCAGGCCAACAGCTACTTGCTCACTTTTGATGAAGATGAGTTTGTCGCTAGAGCACAATTGCGTTCCAGAATTTATGTTGATTTTACTTCTTCATTCCGTGACATTAAATTGGCTTTCTTTAGAAATCTAACCATCTCTAACGTGATTAATGACAGAATACAATCGAGCAGACAGTCAGCACTGTGCGAATTCGAAAGAGCTTTGAAGCACGTGTTGTATGAAACAAATAACTCAGTTGACTTTGCTTCTGCTCTAATCACACTCCGTAAATTCTTTAAAGCAACTTCCCAATCAATATTGGAGGAATTGTCCACAAATTCGTCTCTCTCCTCAACTCTGCGCAAAGCTGCAGACGATTTGCTGAAAGCAGAAAATATGCTGTCAAATCGAAGGCTGGAATTACTCAAGTTTTCCCAGGACTCACAGCCACCTAAACTGAATGTTGTCTCCATAGTGCAATCCGTGTACGCTGAAGCAGTAAGACATCATAGGCAACGTCTGGTAGACAAATGCCCTTCTGTTCTTCCTAAACTAATGGAGAGTATAAATGAAGTCATTCCTGAGAAAATTATCTATGTTTCCAGATCTGACATTGAAGTTTTTCATCACATGGCTTCTCTGACCAGAGAACATGATGTGTTCCTTGAATACCTGCATCGTGGTTTGTTTGAAAAGTTGAATAAACTTGATAGTTCTTGCCCTCCCAATGATATCATGCCCTTGACCACCCCTGTGTGCGGGTTTCTCTTCAAAAGCTTCTTGGAAATCTGCTCAGAGATTTGCCTTCTAGCCCAACAATGTAACATTGAAACTTTGCTAACTCAAAGTGATGGTAAGTGGAAACTTCTTGATGAAATTCCGTGGGATCAAGACATGAAACAATCCAGAAGGTTATTATCAACACAAGAGTCTCTTGATTGCCAGTACCGCTTCATCTTCAAACTCTTGCTCCACTTTGAACCTAAGAACTATTATCGTGGTAAACAATTCAGATATGATTTCAAAGTTTTGGTTAGTGATGATCCAGTTGATGAAAATTGGTATCTGAAGCAATTCAAGAAGTTTAAAGATCGATTCATTGGGAAGAAAAACTTTGCAAACGTGCCAGAGGATCGTCAAGTTTGGCTGTACATCCTTGACCACACAATCCACGAAGTACTGTTCAATAATAAATCGAACTCCAAGTCCTCTCTGGTACTAATCAAACCTATGCTGGACGGCCACGTCGCATTCTTGTCAAGTTGCCCTACAAACAGTTACGAATCCTTTAGAATGATGACGCACAACATCTTACTGTTCATCATACAAACGTATCCTCATTTCGAAGATAGCGGAAAACTAGTAGATGAAGATTTGGAGATTTTGGAGAAACAAATGAAGTATATCAGTTATTTGTCGACCACCTTGAAGAATGATGCGTCAGCTGCCGGTGATTTCAGGGATCTGGTAAATGAATACAACAGGTACTGGCGATTGCGTCATTTGATCACATTAGACGAATCTAATTGCCCTGACTATTTAATCTCTAAAATAAAGAGAGTACACGAGCTGTTACTACAGATGGTGGATACAGCGCTGGGAAAAACTGTACAAGTTACCTCGCTGGTGAATTATCTCAGAGAGTTGAACGATTTCATGGAGGACTTGAAGGATATCGACTTTCCATCCATCTGGTACGTCAAGAGTGACATTGATTTGGCTGGTATGATCGAAAAGGTAGACAACAAACTTGCTTCTGAATCCAAATGTTCGTATAAAGTTACAGACTTGAAAGGGTTTACCGAAAGGTTCAAGAGTGGAAGCCCTCCTCAACATTATATCATCCAAGTTGTGCAGAAATTGCTGGAGTGTGCTTCGGAGAGTCTGTCTAAAAGTTGGATATCGTCTTGTGAGCAGCCTGAAGCCCAGCTGGAAGGCACAGGTGCATTGTTGGGAGCGATGAGGAGCTCGTTCCTTTACTTGAAGGAACAACCCGACTACAGGGATTTTGAATTGTTCTGCGACGAAAGTATTCAACCATTCAATCGGGTGTTGAATGGCTGCAATGATCTCAAGGAATTCAAAACTAGAGTAAACATCGTGAAAGAATCATTCTGGTACATCAGGAAGATGGACGAAATCGGTGTAGTAAAGGCACTGCAACTGTTCAATAGAATTAATAATGGTTCGTTGGATGCAGAGAAACTGGAAAAGTGCTACAATACCTACTTGAAGAAGTACAACGAATACATCAGTGATGCAAGTGCAGCAACTGGTGTTGATAACATAGTTCAGTCTATGAATAGCGGAAGAAAAGATTTTGAGGAGTTCACAAAGTGGGGTGATGATTTTAAAGTTGTACGAATTCCAGAAATATTGGCGGGTCTCAGCGCCGTTTGGTCTTTGTTAGTTTCAAAGGACGTGTCCAGTACTGGGAAGTTCCTCAAACCTCACTGCATCCAGATCCTGTGCATCATGAGGTTGTTGAGCGTTGATAATTCTAAACTGGGAGTGGAGCACCATCTTGCGCAGGTTCTGACAGGACAGGGCAAATCCGTAATCCTGGGCCTTCTGTCGGCATTCTTGGCATTTACTGGGTACAATGTAAGTGTGGTTTGCTACAGTAGTTACTTGGCTGAGAGGGATAAGGCTGATTTTGAAGATTTTTACAGTGTTATTAATGTTGACGACAACATCACCTACGAAACCTTTAATGTTATGTCTTGGCGATTATTTATGTCTCCAAAAATTGATGGGCGAGTAATTAATCTGGGTAATTTGGTGGAATCTTTGGTTCTTGAGCACCGATCTTGGGAGCCTCTCGGTCTTTCTACTTCCGGCGTAAAGAAAACCATACTCTTGATCGATGAGGTTGACGTATTTTTTTCGGAAAATGTCTACGGAAGTTGTTACCGAACTGGCACTACTATTGTTATCCCAGCTCTAACTCAAATCCAGGAAAAAATCTGGTCAATAGTAGATGATGGTAATTATGGGCCTCAAGCCTTGTATGACAGTATTGCAGCATTCATTGATGAACAGATCAAATCGGGAAAAGAGGAGTTCAGGAAGTACAACGCGTTCAGGCTAAAACGTGGCAGCTTTTCAGTTTTGGCTGACGAATCGGACAACTTGATAGCGAGAGAATTCACAAACCGATCTCTTCTGGAAACGCACGTCAAGGAAATGGTTGATTCAGCGATCAGAGTATCAAGAAACCCTATTAGCGGGAATGATGAAATCATCGATGGAAAAATATATGGAAGGGATCCTATAAATGGGGATTTCAGACAATGCGGTGGATATGGTGTTATATTCAGGTATTTCAAATTGAAACAAGCAGACTTTGCCCATATGAACTTTCGTAATTACGGTTACATACATTTACATTTGGGAAGAATATCGTACGCCAAGCTTCCTGAAGAGTTCCCTTTGATTCTGGGTGTCAGTGGGACACTGAGTGACTTGAGAAATCACGAAAGTGAGGCCATCAAATCTTACAAAATCCAATCGTTGAGTCTTTTGCCTTCGTATTTTGGTGACTCAAATTTGAAGTTTAATCAAGTCGATAATTTCTGCATCGTGAAATCGTTAGATGATTGGCGCAGTAAGATATTCGAGCGCATTAACGCAGCGATCGACGCGCAGAGATCAGCCCTGGTTTTCTTCGATACCGAATCAATATTGACGGATTTCAAAAACGAGTTCGCCAACAAATTCGATCGCTTAAACGTGTTAACAGAAAATACTGATGGGGATTTAAAGGCGAAGTACATCGATGAAGCGGGAATAGCGAGCACCGTGACTCTCGCCACGCGGATGATGGGCCGTGGTGTCGATTTCAAATCCAGCATGTCTGTGGAGAAGAAAGGAGGTGTTCACGTTATTCAGACGTTCTTCTCGCTAGACGTCAAAGAAGAAACACAAATCAAAGGAAGAACCGCTCGGAAAGACAACAAAGGGTCGTATGAACTAATTTTGTGTGAGGAGCATCTGATCAGAAAAAGGCTTTTGGAGGCAAACGATCAATCACCACGAAGTTATGATAGTTTGCATCAAACTAGATTAGAACTATCAAACATTGAAGGAGCGAAAAATGCTGAAAAAATCCAGAAATGTGAAAAGGATCATAACACAACCATGCAGTACTATGGATTGCATAAAACAGAATGAGATGAGAGCAGTGTGTCTCCGTCACCTTCCCTACTCTTACACCAGCAAGTATGAGTGAAAAATTATTTTGAAATTCTACCGAACCATTTCCTCCTGTTTTGTACTTTGGTTTTATTATATTAGTCTTTGAACTACCTACATTCTAAGATAACTGTTCAATTGGATGTTTCACCTTGAGACAAATGGTTTATCGTCATATTCTGGAACAATAATGTAGTACCTACCCTTATATGTTCAAACATAATAATTATATTTGTTATTTTATATACTTATCCTATCTTATCGTACATTTTTTTTACATTTTATACCTTCTACTTATTCTGGTGAAGTCGCGTGTAGTCGGCTACCACATTTTTTCTTTAAATAATAAGGACTATTAGAACTACGACGACTTTTCCTTTTCCATCAAGAGACTGAAACACCAACAGGTTCGCCAATCCTTCAAAGCCAAATTACAAAATCGATCGTTTATACCGGTTTACTTAAATTTATCCCAGGAATTGAGCTTTTTCCGGTAAACTAAGATGTCATAACACTCATCAACGTGAAGTTACTTCGAATTTGAATTGAAATCTCGAAAACTACAATGGGGAGTTTGCCTCAATTTTAGATTCTGTAATTTCAAGTCAAATCCTATAGTACAGGGTGTAAACGTTGATAGCGCACCATCGGCTAGGGATCGATTCTACAACTAATTTACAACAAAAAATGTCTAAGCAATTTTTTTAAGAGGCTTCGTTTTCGAGTTTTTTCACTTTTAAGATTTTTTTTTCGTGTTTTCAACCTTGTTCACTAAAACTCTCATAGCACCGTTAATTGATGAAAAAATTCAAATTTGATTGTACCTTTGGAAAGAGCATTAAATTTCCTGTCACAATAGTGCAAGTTTAATTTCTTGTAAAGAGATTTAAATGTAAAAAAAAGCTGCAAATCATTGCTCAAAGGTTTATTATTTTCTGTATAGATCACCCTTCTGTATAGATCACTGGTTCTCCATCAATAGCACCTACCACCATCTGTATTCTCCCTTGACCTTCCCTCTCAAATTTCAGCTTCCTGCGTTCAATAGGATTGAAAATGGCTTCGGAGCTCACTCAGCTGATCAGTGATCTGAAGAGTGAAGAAGATCTCCTCGAATGCTGGAGACGCCTGGAAGAGCACTTCCATTCAGTAGGAGTGAAAATGGCTTCGGAGCTCACTCAGCTGATCAGTGATCTGAAGAGTGAAGAAGCCTTTGAGCAATGATTTGCAGCGTTTTTTACCCACCAACATTTGTTTTACCTACCAGCTTTTTTTTACCTACCAGCTAGGTACTACCTACCACACCATACTGGCTTCACACCTTCACAATCAAGTTTATTAGAAAGAACTAAACGCTTCACACTCGATTGGAAAAATAGAAAGCTTCATATGGAAATTTGATTACTGGTTACGCAGAAGGCAAAACTGTATACAAATCGAAGAAATGAACAGCGATCGCATTTTTGTCAGTTAAAATTTGAACGGCGATTAGACCTCTTTTGCGATTCACACTCATGATTCTGTTTTATCGAAGGAAAACCTTCAGGTACTCGTAGGGACCGAACGGTTTGTCCTACAGAGCTCCGGGTGGTCTCAAAAATTTTTAAAAATTCAATACTATTTAAAATTGGTGAAAAAACGATACCTTTATTTCGAGAGTTTTCGAGCTAGGGAACTCTTGAAAATTTCAACCCTTAATTTTCACCCCTTAGAAGTGACTTACATCAACCAAAAGCTTCGCGGCACAACTAGACCCCAAATGGAGCCCATATACCAAATTTGAACCAAATCGGTCCAGTGTTGCTAAGAAAAGTGCCGCGTACGGCGGACGGACGGAAATTTTTTTATTCGATTTTCGTATTCTACGTACCTTGAAACGTAAAACATCAAATTTTGAGGGGGGGTTAAAATTTTGCTTCCTCACTACCGAAGGTAGGGAAGCTTTGTATTCGTGAAAGAAGTGAAAAAAAAAAAAATGTCCTCCAAAATCAAAATTTCCACTTGCTTTTTGCGTTTTAGAGCTTCCCGAACAATTTTGGTTCCGTGTCTGTCTGTCTGTCGGTCTGTCTGTCTGTCTGTGGTCAATCCTTGTCCCGGGCAAAACTATACTAACCTGTGGTCCGATTTTGATGAAACTTTCAGGGATTGTGCGGGTTAGGTCCTAGACGGTCCCCTATAAATTTCAGCACCTTCGGACCAATAGGAGCGAGTGCGCATGCGCAAACGTGAATTTCCTGGAACCTCGGTTTCTAATAAACCGATTTTGCTCAAATTTGGAGGTTAGTTAGGGACTAACTTCTAAGAGACGTCTGCCAAGTTGGGTGGGCAGTATAGCTTCCTCACTCATTGTAACATGGACGTATAGAATCAGTTGGCGAAAAACAGGAGAGGAAATGGCCTTGGAGCTCACTCAGCTGATCAGTGACCACTCAGGCACCTTCAGCATTCTCCATTGACCCTGCCTCTCAAATTTCAGCTTCCTGCGTTCAACAGGAGAGAAAATGGCCTTGGAGCTCACTCAGCTGATCCGAAGGTGCTGAAATTTATAGGGGACCGTCTAGGACCTAACCCGCACAATCCCTGAAAATTTCATCAAAATCGGACCACAGGTTAGTATAGTTTTGCCCGGGACAAGGATTGACCACAGACAGACAGACAGACACGGAACCAAAATTGTTCGGGAAGCTCTAAAACGCAAAAAGCAAGTGGAAATTTTGATTTTGGAGGACATTTTTTTTTTCACTTCTTTCACGAATACAAAGCTTCCCTACCTTCGGTAGTGGGACGTCACAGTGGGCTGGGGGGTCCCGCCCAGGCGAGAGGGGCGCGTGACGTCATAAACGGTTGAAACTTTGAAAAATCATAGAAACAGATCTATTCACGCTTGAAGGTCGCGGTTGGTGTCAAAATTCTCAGGATGTAGTCTACTTTCGATTAAAAATCTTAAAAAAATCAAGGCGCACACCCCATTAGTTCCATGTTCTCCAGAAGAATGCGCCAAAGGGATGCAAAGTTTCTTTGGTAGACCTATAGCAGGCCAACCAACAGGACCTCGAAAATCGCCCCT
The DNA here is from genome assembly GCA_009739505.2 of Apolygus lucorum. NCBI lineage: Eukaryota > Metazoa > Arthropoda > Insecta > Hemiptera > Miridae > Apolygus > Apolygus lucorum. Next base: position 48,591,474 of record CM019183.2, on the reverse strand, counting down.
AACTCATCATCAACCAAAATGGGGGGGGGGGGGGGGGGGGATGGACACATAGAAAATATTTTATAAAATAAAATCGTTAGAATACTTGAGCGCAGATAATTATAATCCAACAATCCGAACCATAAGAACTACTGAAACTTCACCACAGAAAAATTAGGAGAACTAGGGTATCTACATTCTTTTTGTCATCACCCTACCTAGATCTTTGGTTTTGGGTACTCACACAGCCTTGTGAGTGGCACTATTCGATTCAGCGAGAAAAATTTTCACTTGGAAAACCGTCTCAAACTTTATTCGCCCACAAGTGATGAAAGTCACTACGACATGCTGAACCCACGAATTCGATAAAAATGTCACGCTTTTTCACTCAAAAACACAAATTTCTCGAAAAACAAAAGTATTTAGAAAAAATCTGAATACACTGTTGGAAAGGTGAGCTTTTGGACCAACTTTTAAGACTACTGCAGGAAACAAAACCGTGCATTTAGTTGGGCTAGCAAACGATTGAAAAAACTGAGAATTTTTGATGATTTACACATTTTTGTCTTTGGGCTTATTTTTTTACGTTTAAAACTCTACAAAAAATTAAACTTGCACTATTGTGACAGGAAATTTAATGCTCTTTCCAAAGGTATAATCAAATTTGAATTTATTTCATTGAATGTGAGTCATTAAGCACGATAACTTGAGTAATTATTTAGCAAAAATTCTTTAGTTTTCGTCAAAATGTTCGTAACAACAAACAAAAGGACGAGTTCGTTAGCCAAAAATTGTTGACAACCCAAAGTGGTCCAAATTTCAAAAATAGTCCAAAAAATAGGGTTTTCCCGTTTTTTTAAATTGTTTACACAATCCTAATATGTGGTATATTCGGATTCAGCACAAAATTTCTGATATCAATGCGTTTTCCAAAAATTAAAATTCTCGAAAAATTACGTAAAGTATGTATATATTTATACATATAATAAAACGTGCATCTATTTGTTGTACCAAGAAATGCAGTAGCCGTGTGGGTACTCTATGAGTTCGTGGAGACGAGTAGAACGTGAATATGGACTCCTAACATCTTCAAAGCATACCCAGTGCATACAGTATGTTGGTATGGTATACTGAGAATCGAAAAAACCAACAATAGCCGTGTGGTTACTCTATGAGTTCGTGGAGACGAGTAGAAGGGTTAAATCTTTCTTTTTCCTAGGAATTAATCAAATATTTGACAAAAACATGTCCAGCACGTATGTATACTTTGTACTTATAAGTCCAAAGTCGGTTACCTCAGCTGTCGGTTGATCGATTTCAAAGTGATCTGAGTTCATCTTAAACAAATAGGCGAAGCTGTAATAGCCGATTTTGCGAAAAAATTTAATTGATTAACCCTGCTACGCCAAAAAAAATTTTTTGTCGGCGCATTTTGAAATCCTCATGATTTCCTCACCATTTAGCTTCTAAATGAGCCCAATAAATGTAATGTTAAAAAAATAATAAATAAATAATGTTAAAAATCCCCGAAGCTTCTGGGTGTCGTGAAGGGCAGTGTCCATGTGAACAAACTCGGCGTTATACAGTCCAAATGATAGAAAGTATCGAAACGAAGATTTTCATCAGAATGTTGGTATTTATTCAAGAATTAAACTATGAAAAGACAGAGAACATCAATATTACTCATAAATAATCATTTAGTTCCATAAATTGGCCACGTCAAGCTCACTCCATAGCATTTTCAAAGTCCAACAGACCAGTTGGACTTACACCCTGTAGAAACAATTCAGGAGTAAATACAGGAGACAAAGAATTATTGCACAATAAAACTTTATTTTTGTAAACATTATAACATCACTGATGAGTCACTAAATTTCAGAGTACATAACTATAAACACTGTACAATATCCCAAACGCTTTGAGATTCAAGTATATATACAAAATAGCGTAACGCCTCATGGCTCCTTCAAACAGGTGGATCTTACATTAGGAAAAACATCGGGCAGGTGACTAAAACAAACTTATTAATTATTATATTGATAGTCAACTAGGCAGATCAACGAAAATGAATAACAACACTCCAGTTTGATTTAGAATTCCAAAAATCAAAATACGTAATATGAGTGAATTTTTATACCGGGTGTAACACCTATGTTCCTGCCATAGCCTAGGGATTGATTCTATAAGTACGACTTTTTCTTAAACCCCTTAAAATCCGACTTTTTAGGACGTCCCACAGTAAGACTTGGGCGTCCTTATGCGATCGATCTGGGGTGAAGTTGGACAACACTCAACAGAAAAAAAAAATAACCACACAGTAATCCGTTTTAGACCATTCTGAATCCAAATCCGCGAAAAAAACCATAGGTGTATGTCTGTGTGTGTGTGTGTGACAAAATCTTGTGTCGTCTGCCCAGGCCTTAGTTCTCAACCGATTTTCCTGGTTCTTTTTTTGTTCGACGCGGAAAACTATCTAGTTGTGCACTACGTCGCCGGAATTTCGAATTTTGCCTTTTAAGGGGGGGGAAATGGGGGGTTAATGCTCAAAAAACGTGCGTTTTTGGGCATAATCTTGTGTCGTCTGCCCAGGCCTTAGTTCTCAACCGATTTTTGTCGTTCTTTTTTTCATCGACGCGGAAAACTATCTAGTTGTGCACTACGGCGCCGGAATTTTGAATTTTGCTTTTTAAGGGGAGAAAAGGGGGGTTAATGCTTAAAAAACGTGCGTTTGCGGGCGTAATCTTGTAAACTCTGCCCAGGCCTCAATTTCCAACCGATTTGTGTGTTTCTTTTTTTGTTTGACTCAAATAACTTCCGAGTTGTACATAATTTCACCCGAGTACCAAAATTCGCAAGAGGAGGGGGCAAGTGGGGGATAGTATTAAAAAAATATCCGACTTTTCAATAATTCCGTTCCTGTACTGCTTACTAATTGTACCCAACCTTTGAAATTGAGGAAAAATTCTCATTATACCTCCGGATTTTCATGAATTATTCGCTGTACCACCATGGAACTAATAGTGGTGCCACCGTAGTGCCAGGACACCATAAACCGCATGTTTCGTGTTTTTTTTTTTTTTTTTTGTGTTTCACCTTGAATACGGATGTGAACCTCGACGGACCGCCTACTAAAAGTAATAGATGAAAGTTCAATGTTACGACGTATTTCCGCTTTGGTGCCAGACTGGCACCATTGGTGGTGGTGGTGGTGAACTCGAATTCGCATGTTGGGTATCGTAGATCATGGATTTTAAAATGCTCTTCAGATTCGAGGCTCCCATGCCGCTAGAAAGGTTTTGGTAGATAATGGTGAGGGGGGGGGTCACTATTTCTTGCCTAAAGTAATAAACCAAATTATATCGAGTGAAACAGTTTTATCGCTTACCAACAGGTTAACTGATCTAATGCTTATCCAATGGGACGTCCCCTGGAATGCATGCATTACTAAACAATATGTTTTCACTTTTAAGATTTTTTTCGTGTTATCGACCTTGTATCATTAAAATGTCAATTAATCCTTCAATTTACTAGATAAACTCAAATTTGACGATACCATTGGAAAGAGCGTTAAATTTCCTCACTCCATGATGGAGAACCAAAGTTTCTTAAATAGGCGAAACGGGTGAAAAAACGAACTTGAAGGGGAAAAATTGTCATATCTTGAAAATTTCAACTTTTTTCTACCGCTCATAGGTTCAGTAATCCGGCACGTGAATTTTTACCTGTAGACCTGAAAGATGCGCCAAAATCTCAGCTTTTCAAATTTTTAAAGTAGGATTTCTTACAGGAATTTGTGTTTGAACGCGGAAGAACAAGAATTTTTTCAACGGAATCTGCGCTCTGGCTAAGACGATCTGAAGATTTCGGGTAGGGATGAGCATCGATGGTCGATACTATCGAAGTTTTGCATCCGATAATCGATGTTTTCACCATCGATGATTTAGAACCGATGTTTTCACCTTCGATAGTTTGAAACCGATGTTTTCACCATCGATGATTTAGAACCGATGTTTTCAACTTCGATAGTTTGAAACCGATGTTTTCACCTTCAATAGTTTGAAACCGATGTTTTCACCATCATTAATCGGGTTTAGTAATCAGGTCTGTTCGTCGAGAAAATGTTTTTAAAAAATCAGAGAAGCTAAGGAAAGTTGAAGATTTGAATGGTGTGACGTAGCTAGCCAACTGTCTTTGAAAAAAGTATCCATGCACAGAAACCCTTGGAGGACCTCTTGGATACTACAAAATACTACTCACACACGCGCGCGGCGTAGTCCTTGCGTGTGTGTGCATTCATGGGGGCCCGCCTTTTTCAAACGTTTGATCTCTTTAATTAATTTTTCTACCACATGTTATAGTATCATTGGGCTTAAAGTTGTAGTATATAGGTTTTCAAGGGTGCTGAATCCAAACTTGAGGTCAAAAACCTGAATTTCCGACCCACCAAAATACCCCATTGAGGGGGCGGGACTGATCTTTGCGGATGTCAACTTTTGGAGCTGAGTGTATCGTTTTGAAAAATTAGATATTTTGCGCATTACGGATGAACTTCGACAATCTTCGGTAAACTTCGTAACAAACTCTCGTCATTTGTTCTCAGAAAGTTTATTGACTCGGTCTCATTTATTAACAAAACAACCAGAATCATTGTTTTCATTCATCGTACTGCACGCTACTGTGTAAACGAGTAATCATTCATCCATGTGAATGGTCTTTTCTGCATTACGTAACACCCCCACTTCTCTTTTTACGCATTACGGACTTAACGCACCACATGTGAATCCAGCTGTTAGTATCGAATCACTGTCATCAATCGGTATCAGAATCAAATTCAAATATTCTTGTTTGCTGTTCTCTTCGTTAAGTAGGTAAACTGTGCACTGAACTTTGTTGGGACAAATCGTCAACCGTTCAAGTAATTCAGGAGGGGAGAATACGACAAAAGGATAAGCTATTTCGATAAGGAGTTACTTAAATCCCATCTTTTAGCGTATTTTCAAAAGAAAAATTGACATTGGTTTTTTTCCATGAATGGTTGATTTAGTTAGACCTGAACTGAGTTTCACTGAAGTTTGTATAATACAAATGGCAAAGATATAATATATCTTTCTTAATTCTTTGATAATTCTTTGATCAAAAATAGATAGAAGAAAAAAATAGAAGATCTATTTTTGATCAAAGAATTATCGATACTACAGAAAACCGTCGATAGTTAAGTGCCGATGGTTTCCTACAATCGATGGTTAACTTCGATGGTGACTACCGATAGTTTTCAAACGATGCTCATCCCTAGTTTCGGGAGCCTCGCTGGCTCCTGCGCCCCCCCCCCCCTCTCATCGGCGAACCCCTGAAATCGTCTTAGCCAGAGCGCCGAATCCGTTGAAAAAATTCACGTTTTTCCGCGTTCAAACACAAATTCCTGTAAGAAATCCTACTTTAAAAATGGAAATGACTATTCCGTTGGAAAGGTGAGCTTTTGGTGCAACTGTTAGGCTTACAGTCACGCATTTACACGCTGGAAAGTAGGGACTTATGAGCGGTTGAAAAAAGTTGAGATTTTCAAGAATTGACAATTTTTCCTCTTCAAGTTCATTCTTCACCATGTTTTGCACTTGAAAAACTTCATCTCTCCATCAGGGAGATAGGAAATTTAACGCTCTTTCCAATAGTGTCGTCAAATTTGAGTTTATCTAGTAAATAGGAGTTATTAACATTTTAATGATACAAGCTCGAAAACACGAGAAAAAAAATCTTAAAAGTGAAAAAAGTCGGACTTTTTTGGGGTTAAGAAAAAAAAAGTCACAAATTACCAGTAGAATCAATTTCTAGGCTATGGCAGGAACATATCTGTTACACCCTGTATATTTTGGGTATCTCGTCTAATCGTCAATACAAATTTTCCTAGACATCTTTTGGTTCAAGGATCTACCTAATATACTACATTCGATGACATCCAGCGATTCTATAAGGTTGCGAGAGGTTTATTCTTAAAAGTCAGAAAATCCAGGGGGGGGGGGGGGGGCTCGTTCAAATATTCAAGAAACAGCTGCTGTATTATGGGAGACGAGTTGAAATTGATTACTTATGAGTATGAAAACCGAATCGAACGAATACAATTGAGGTAAATACTTACTAATTTGAAAATAAAAACTAACGATGGGGAATTTGCCTCAAAATGTTTTAATTTTTTTTTCGAAAGAGGGTTCATTGATATGCAAGAAAACCTGCTTGCTGCTCGAAAGCGCATCCAAAAAATGTAGAGAATATAAGGAAGATGGAAATTTTAAATGTAGCTGCAGTCTGTGATGTGACGAGCCTTACAACAGCAACGCTACCTCTGAAAGCACACATCAAACCTCTCTAGCTTACGTGATTGAACACAAAGAGTGCGCCACGAACTGGCAGAAAGAACCCAGACACGAAATTGATTTATTTTTACAATACAATTCTTAAAATTTATTTAGTGGAGGTCCTTCGACATTGGAATTGGTCGGCCGAGGAATGGGTATCCCAGTTGCTGACCAAACAATGCACTCCCTGCTCTTTCCGGATGACCAGATCATCATGGCTCAGGATCAGCATGATGTTGTGTTTTTGCTCAAGAAGCTAAACGAGGCATTCTGGGCTGCAGGGCTTACGATCAATGCTGGTATAACAGAATATTTGGTTGTAGGAGGAGACGGTTATGACATAGAGGTGCCTGGGAACTGTGAAATCCGTCGAGCAGTTCAAGTATCTGTGTTCAATCCTCGATAAATCCGGGATGAGTGGGGCTGATATCGATCGTCGTATCCAGCTTGCTAGGGCAGCGACACGATCCATGAATGGGACCCTCTGGAGTCAGGAAGTACATCTAAGCACAAAGAAGTTGATTTTGAACGGCATCTTGGAAAGAATTCTGAGTTATGGATGGGAGGGGTGGTCCCTCACCCAGAGGAATCGTCAAAGGTTGGCTGATGTGGACAAGGACGGGTTGCAACAGAGCTGCAGGGTATCCCAATTGGAGAGGATCCGTAATGAAACCATTAGGAAAACAATTGATTAGCCAGAATCTGTGGTTGCTCGTCTTGAAAGAAAAACCCTGGAATGGTCTGGGCACCTCAGGCGCATGCTTGACTCGAGATGGCCGAAGAAGATGTTGAACTGGTCACTGAGGAAGAAAGGCCGCCCTAGAGTAACATGGAGGGGAGTTTTTGGCTCCATGCGAAGGCTGTCTTTGGACGATGACCAGTGGCAAGACAGAAGATCTTGGAGTCAGGCAGTAAAGGGCAACCCCTGACAAGTGGAAAGGCCTTCAAAACTAAAAAAAAAGTAAAAGATTCTACCAATTAGTTTATCAAGCATTATTAGTCTTCACCTTCCCTTATTTTGCTTCTGTATTAGTTAGTTTTGATATTTGAACCACATTTGAGTGGATTTTCATGTGGTCACAAGGGCGCCTACGACTCTACCTGTTGACATTCTCTGACAGTATTTGCCGAAACTCCTTTTACGCTTCGCCAGAGCACAGTCTTGTGCGAGGAACCCTGGGGAGAGACATGATCGATTTCCCTCGATCATCGCTGTTTTTTTTTACAGAAGCTTCACTTGTTTAGGCATTTTCTTGTACAGTCGGTCGCCGTTCGTTCTTAGTATTTCTTGAAATTGAAAGGGCAAAAACTTAAACAGTTGTACCTAAATTTAAAATTTCAAAGGATTTTAGAAATTTATTAGTGCACGGCCACAGGGGATTGAAAAACAGAAATATTGCCGCCGGAATCATCAAAATCAAACAATAATTACCAGAGAAAAATGGGAAAAAACAAACTGAATAAACGGTTTTTCCCATATTTATCTGGCAATTATTGTTCGATTTTGATGATTCCAGCTGCAATATTTCAGTTTTTCAACTCCCTAGGTCCATGCACTAATGAATTTCTAAAATCCTTTAAAATTTCAAATTTAAGTACAATTTTTCAAGTTTTTGCGCCTTCGATTTGGCAAAATACTGACACGGAAGGAGGAACGAATGTCGACCGACTGAGACCCCGTTAAACGTTATTCTAGGGCCCTATTATAGGATTTGACTTGAAATTACAGAACCTAAAATTGAGGCAAATTCCCCATTACTCCTTGATTGCACCAAAACGAGTTCCAAATTTCATCAAAAATAGTCACTAGCTTTAACACATCACAAGTCAATAGAGAGTTCCTGATGGGTTTGGTCCGGCTTAGATACGGAGTGACGTATTACACACACACAATAGAGAGTTCCTAGTAGGGTCGATCCGGCGCGCTGGAACCGGATCGTCCGCCATGTTTTCAATACGGCGCGCCGGATTGCCTCCTAGTGACGTATTCGACCGTAACAATACGGCGCCGTATCGGATACGGCGAGTTCTTATCACAATTTGGCGCTGGATTGAGAGTGTGTGTAATACGTCACGCCGTATCAAAAACCACTAGGAACTCTCTAATCAATCTGGCGCTGTATTGTGATAAGAACGCGACATATCCAATCCGGCGCCGTAATATTACGGTAAATACGTCACTAGGAGGCGAGCCGTATTGAGAACATGGCGGACGATTTGGTTCCAGCTCGCCATATCTAAGCCAAATCAACCCTACTAGGAACTATTTATTAAGTATACAACAGAACTTCCCACTTATACCTTCCTATAACAAATCAGTCAAATATACCAACTAATATTACGTCTTTATCATACTGATCGAGGATAAATATTGTTTTGATAGGGTAGGTTCAAGAAGAAATTATAGGTACTTGAAGTGAGTAGCTCCGGAGTTGCTATACCGGTATGCACAACTAGCACTTCCGGCGGCTTTGAGTAGGGATGGGATATCGATAATATCGAAACATCGATGTTTTGCTTGTAATATCGATGTTTTTAACATCGATGTTTTTCAAACATCGATGTTTTGGTCCGATGATATCGATATGTCGACGAGATGGTCTGATAACATCGTTTGATAAATTTGACCTACTAGGTACTGCAAGTGAACCAGACAAAATCCAATTTCAGACCAGATAACTTCATTGAATTTACTTGGAATTTGAAGAAAATCTCCTACTTTTCAATTGTTGTGATCAGCTACCTTTTCGCATTTCTGTCCATTCACTTCCTTAGCTCAGTGGTAGCGAGCTCAGACTCAGAAGTGTAAATTTAGTTTGGTCGGAACGATAGGAGGTCAATCCCCGGTAAAGGAACGTTAATTTTTGATGATTCAACACATTCACCATTTTATGTAACAATATAATTACTGGAAAACAATAGAAAAAAGTCTCTTTATGCTTGAACCAATAATGGAAGTGGGGAAGGTATGGGATATCGAAATGAAGTGCAGAAAAATCGGATAATTTATCACGAATGAAAAAAATTATAATGGAGTAGTTTATCCAGTAAAATAAAAGCACGTCCAAAAAAAATTTCCACATCGTATGAATGGAGGAAGAGCAGCCTCATCAGGTTTTCTCCCTTGATTTTAATTGGTTAACAGATGAATTAAATTTCCCGCTTTTTAAAAACATCGATTTTTCACCTTACGATGTTATCGACATCGATGTTTTTCATGCGATGTTTCATCGATATCGATGTTTCTAGAAAATATCGACATCGACATCGATTTTTTCTGTTCGATGTCCCATCCCTAGCTTTGAGTACTAAATACAAGGGCTAAAGTGAGATCTAAAAGAGATTATTTTTTATTACCTCCTCTAGGGACTACCTGATGATAATTAACACCATGGTAAATCAAAAATACTGAAGATATAACACAAATTTAAATTTGATTGTTTATTCGAAAGGTATATATCGTCGATGTCAGAGCAACATGGCACAACTGCGTTTGAGCTACTTTCCAGGAGAGACAAAAAACTCATTTGAAATGCTCATGGTGGATTACTTGATCATTTTTTTCATTCGTCGTTCCAATCTTCAAGCGACCTAAGATCATTGAATCCATCATTATATTGGGTACTTGTGCCAAGTTGTCTGAACATTCACAAACAGTAGTGCCACGTTGCTCTGACAGCGACGATATTATTCCTTATAATTCAAAAAATAACAAAACAAAACTAAATAAATAAAATATTTGTTAATGTTTTAGAATCACATCATTCTATTCACCAATTTCTCCAAGACTAGACATTTCTCCACTAACTTTCCATACTCAACCGAGAAAAGCCATTTGTCAATACCTACAAAAAACAGCTCTCAATTTAGGAACATAAACAAAAACTTTTTTTTAATGAAGAAGGACTCTTTTTTCCACGTGTACGAGCTTTCCACATATTTGTAAGGACTGAAGAAACAGGAACTTTTGAAAATAAGAGCGAATGGAGGGTTGCTTAGGAGGGAAGGAGGTTGATCGAACTTCACCACTGAATTTTCAAACAACTTTGTCGCAGTAGTGTTCACAAGTGAGAAACAACAAACATAAATAACGACCCCCCCTCATTTACTCAATGAGAACTGGAAGATTATAATTTGATTTTACTAAGTCTGATCAAAAACTTTCAGGACTATGGGCTTGCAATGTGGTAATAAATACATGGATTATGATTATTTCGGCAAAAGTACAAGGATGAGTAGGCGCACATCCCTATCTAGATGAGTTCTAGATCAACTTTAAGTAACTTCGTAATGTTATTTTCACTTTTATGGTCACCTAAAAACATTCCCTGGTTCTAGGTTCCGTGATGCTCTTTGGAGTGACGTTAACAATACATCACTCCCATAATAGATATTTACATTCGCTTCAACATGATGTTAGAAACATACACCATGTTAACGAGGATCGATCCCGTTCTTTTCGAGTAAGACAAAATAAATAAACAAATCGTATCTTGCCAGAGAGCTTCTCGAAAACTGGAACACCGCGGCTGACTTGGTCCCTTCTACGGAGGAAATGCAGCTGTCGACAGGAATATCCGCAACGATCGGCGAAAAAATCTCACAAATCGAAGAAACACTAAGTCTAGGACCTGAAACACACAATAAAATCCATAATGTAATTAAAAACACAGGAGGCAGAAGCGGGACTCTTCAATATAAGTCAAGGTTCAGAAGAAGTCCGTAACCCAGCAAATGGTGATAGTTAGGTGAAGCCGTTACTCTTCCAGTCTCCGATAAATTTATTTATATATATATTTTTTAGAAGGGCCTGACAATACCGTCAGCCCTGAATGGAATACAAAAATACTTTAGCTAACGACGCTTTAGCTAACGTTTGCAATACTCGGAATAGTAGAGCTTTCAGAGGTACTCATTCCACGAAATGATTCCATAAATCATTATTTGCAGGCGTCTTCACCAACATTCAGTAGGTAGGTATTAGAAAAAAAAACATTTTCTCATTCCCCTACTGACTATGGAACTTGAAAAAGTAACTTGACTCAGTTAGACAAATGCATAGGCCATTTATTATGATCAATCTTATGACCAATTCATTACAATATTTTTATTACATCGTTGTCGAATATCATATACCTACCTGGTTCCCAAACTATCACTTATACATAAGTTGCTCCTATGGTTGGACCTCTAAAATGAGGTGTTTTGGAACCCTTTCAACATTATACTTAGCTAACGACAGCAAACGAATAATTTTAAACTAGCAGTCGTCAAAATGCATCACAGATGACGCAAATATTGAAAGGAAATCTTGGCGAAATTAAAAAAAAAGATAATCCAGATAAGGAATGGGGTATTTCGGTGGGTCGGAAATTCAGGTTTTTGACCTCAAATTTGGATTCAGCACCCTTGAAAATCTTTATACTCCAACTTTTAGCTCAATGATACTATAACATGTGGTAGAAAAATTAATTAAAGAGATCACACGTTTGAAAAAGGCGGGCCGCTATAAGTGCACACACACTTGGCAAGGACTACGCCGCGGACTACGCCGCGCGCCTGTGTGAGTGGTGTTTTGTAGTATCCACGAGGTCCTCCAAGGGTTTCTGTGCATGGATAATTTTTTCAAAGACAGTTGGCTAGCTACGTCACGATTGGCTAGCTACGTCACACCATTCAAATCTTCAACTTTCCTTAGCTTCTCTGATTTTTTAAAAACATTTTCTCGACGAACAGACCCGATTACCGTTATTCCTGAGCCATACTCTTTTGAAAAAAAAAATAAAAAAAATTGACTGAAATACCCCATTGTTTCTAACAATTAACAAAAAAACGGACCGACCTCAAAACTGATGATGGCATCCCACTAAAAAGGAAAAAATAATAACGACAACTTATTCAGATAGGTTGGTAGGTAGGTACGCATTGAAGTCGCCGCCGTGCCCATCTGCAGAGACAAACATACACAAGTAGATTCCACTTCCATCTGGTTAGTATTACAACATGGGTCGATAGTGCAATACAAAACAGGAATGAGAGTGGGTACCTATCATTGAGGTAATGCATGTGTTCCAAAACTATTAGGTAGTACGTCACTGCTTTCGTATGAAGGAGGATGAGAGAGTGACAATAAGTGTGAATCCCCGTACGAAATATTTGGATTCCAACAAACCATCTCTTGATTAGATAGTATCTAATAGTTATTTATCTAATTATACGTGATCAATCTTTGATTACATAATATCTAATTAATCTTAAATTCCATGTATGGCATATTGAATGTAGAATTGTCTAGATCATGATGTGGGTTTGTGATATGAGTTCATACTCAAATGAACCAGTTAGTGTTACAACATGCGTCGATAGTGCAATACAAAACAGGAGTAGGGGTAGGTAAGCAAGTAAACAACCTTCTCATGTTGAATTTTTATCCAACTGCCATTTTTGGTGACGCAGACGTCTTCAGCTGTTATCAAAGGAAATATTCTTACTGAGATTCACACTTATTGTCACTCTCTCATCCTCCTTCATACGACAGCAGTGACGTACTACCTAATAGTTTTGGAACACATGCATTACCTCAATGATAGGTATCCACTCTCATTCATGTTCTGTATTGCACTATCGACCCATGTTGTAATACTAACCAGATGGAAGTGGAATCTACTTGTGTATGTTTGTCTCTGCAGATGGGCACGGCGGCGACTTCAATGCGTACCTACCTACCAACCTATCTGAATAAGTTGTCGTTATTATTTTTTCCTTTTTAGTGGGATGCCATCATCAGTTTTGAGGACGGTCCGTTTTTTTGTTAAAAAGTTTTTTATTTTACTATTTTTGTATTTTCATAATTTTTTTATTTTTTACTTTTTAGTGATATTTTAAATTTATTTTTAAAATTTAATTTTATAAGTCAATTGTTTTAATTTTTAATTTATTATTTTTTTTCGAATTTAATTATTTTAATTTTACATAACTTGCCTACTACCAAGTACTTTTGTTTACATTTTTTAATCATTCGTTTTAATTTTTAAGTTATTAATTTTTTCGACTTTTATTATTTAATTTTTTTTTTAATTTTACATAATTTACCTACTACCAAGTACTTTTGTTTAAAGTCGGTATTCTTTGAGTTACCGACCGTCAACCTTTTTTCTACATTTTTCGCTATTTTTCTTATTTAAATCTTTTACTTGTATTTTTTAATTACTAATGGTTTTTTTTATTGTGGAATTAATTATTACTTTTTGAGGTTTTTTATATAGTAGGTAACTTTATTGTTTAATTTTTACATTTTATTTTAGTACCTATACCTACAGTATTATTGTTTCAAGTAGTTATTAGTGAGTCCAAAAAATTATTAAACATAATGTTTAGTAATGCATGCATTCCAGGGGACGTCCCATTGGATAAGCATTAAGTCAATTAGAACCTGTTGGTGAGCGAAAAAACACGCATTGTTATTTCGCTTCCTCCTGCACCAAACTGTTTCACTCAACGTAAGTGACACGGGGGCGATGATATCCGTAGAGGAGTATCTACACTCAAATACGCGCAATCCCAAAAATACCATCAAAATCGGATGGAAAATGTAGAAAGTATAGCTCCTACAGGGAATTCACGTTTGCGCATGCGCAGTGGCTATTATCAGTTCCTTGGCAATGCTTTTCATCGGGGACCATCTATATGCCAATTTGCATGATCTCTGAGAATTTTCTTGAAATCGGATGGAAAATGTGGAAATGATGGCTGCTACAAGGAAATTATCGTTTGCACATGCGCAGCGGCTATCAGTCCGGGGGCAATGATTTTCATAGGGGACCATCTACACGCCAACTCGTACAATCTCTGAAAATTTCATCGGAATCGGACTAGAACTTCATATTTTAGCCCGCTGCAACATGTTTTGGATGATGAGAAGGCTATGTGCTAGACCCACTTGGTAGTCTACTGGAATTTGATGGTTATCGGAAACCCCCTCATAAAGCATCTCATTTTTTGTGAAGCTTAGAATCGGACCTTAAGTTTGAATGTACACAGACATGTACACAAAGTCGGGAAAGTCGAGCGGGTGGGTGGCTTCGAAGAGTCGGGCGGGGGGAGAGGATGCGGAACAATCTTCCCGAAAACCACGTTTTTTGAACTATATTCACAAAATTTCGATACTTTTAACAAAGCAAAATGAAATCTGATTAAAACGGGACCGCTATGGATACTTGTAGAACACTTTTCAAAAAGAATCAGGCAGATTGGTGCCCGAATAAGAAAATGCTAGTGGTACAAACATACAGAAAAAAAAGAAAAAGAAAAAAAAAATCGTCGTCCCATGACACACCGAACTGTATACCTCCTTCCTTCGGCGCGGCTTCGCCGCGCATGAAGTCGATCAAATACAACAGAATCTGTTGTGATATCACATTCAAATATCACATCTGATGTGATATTCAAAGAATAATGAACAAAAGCCACTAGTTTCTTATTCTGAGAATAATGAAACAAAGTGTCAGAATTAGGAATTTCAATTTGAACTCCCCAAAGAAGGCAATTGGTACTAAGACCCCCCCCCCTTTTTTTAAGAAAGTAGATATTTCAGCGAAACCAAAGTGCAAAATGTAACATCCTCCTGAAAATGTATAAGTCATATTGAATAATGAAACACGAAAAAATTGAACAGTGTGGATAATACAAAGGGCTCAAGCACGGCCAACTTTGTAAATAAAAACATTAAATTATTATTGGTTCCCTCATGAGAACTTCTAAAGCAATTTTTCTGATGGCGATAATGCACAATAGGACATTCCACTTCTCATTTTCGTAACTTTCGACATCATCGTGTAATTGCAGAACTTCATCATGTGTGATGTGAACAAAAGTTTCTATAAGAATAGGAAAAACACATTATTTCTCAAATAAATGTATCTAGTAGGTAGGTAACTACTTCTGTCCAAATCTATGGACTAAATATCCCCAATATTACGAAATTATCCATCTTATGGGATTTTTGCACTAATGAGGCAAAATCAGCTCACCTAATTAGTATGCTTGAAACCATGTACTGACTGCCCACTGTTGGCCGGGAGCAACAATCTACCAGCGCTGGCTGCTAAACGTTGCATGGGAGCAACAATCTACCATCACCGGCTGCCCAATGTTGCATGGGTGCATCAAACCTATTTTGACTTCTAGCAAAGTTAAAAATGGAGAAAACTTGCCAGAAGTAGATGCTACATGATCTTTACAACTATCCCAACGACGAAAGATGAAATTTATCGAAAATAGATTTATTCAAATAGGTAAAATGCGGTGGTAAACTTACCTTCGTGCGTCATAGCGCCATGTTTAGAGCGGTATCACGGAATCAGAGATAAAACCCTCTTTATCTGCTATTATAATGCTACCAACATAACCAAAAAAATACACGAGCTCTTGAAGGTTGTCTAATAAAAATAAAACCTTCATCAGCCAGAAATAATTGTCCGCTTTTGTACAAAAAATCGCGGAAGTTCATGTTGCATGGGTGCATCATTGGGCTATTAGGGGTTAAAGGCACGGACCCTTCAGGCATTATGATATCCAACCCCATGGATCATGAACAATCCCACCTCTGGGGTGGGGGGCGCTAGGTAATTTTCACTATGAGCTGTTATAAACGAGAAACGTAACCAGAAAAGTCCACATTAATGTTCAGAACAACCATGTTTCGTGATATCATTCGGTTATACTGTTCGATTGAGAAAAAAATCTCTTATTAACTTACCTCAGTCGAATTCATCGCGTGTAGTATACTTTGTAGTAAAGTGTTTTTGATCGCCATAGGCTGTACGAGTTGTCAAACTTGAGAAGATAGACGCCGGTGCCAGGATATGCGTGGGAGCCTGCGTAAACTTGTTCCATGCAGTCCCTCCTCCGAACTGGTAGGATTTCCGTCAGAGGCGGTCGGATGGGATCGAGATTGTACCGGTTCATTTTGGACATTCCTCGCTCTACGTCATTGGTCCTCAACCCAAATTCTGTATAGAAAAAGTAAGAATCAACACAATCCTTGATAATGGCTACATATCAAGTGAGTAATGAATGTAGCTCAACATGTATATATCAAGTCTAGTTTTTAATGGAAGTCGACATTTAATGTAAGCTGTGAAGCAAATTCAGCACATTTACCTTCCTGCTGGAGAGCTTCAAATATCTGCACGCACTGAAGGTGAAGAGGTTGGATTCCCACCCTCCTTATACTACTTCCAAGGTAGACGATAAGCAAGAATACATGTATCATATAAAACGTACCTTCGTCTTCTTCGTCGTCGTCATCGTCATCCTCGTCATCATTGGGATAGTCTTCGTCGTCTTCACTCTCAGACACGTGAACTGAGACCTGATTGGTAGGTGATTTCGTCCATTCGAAATAAACTCCAAATCCGATGTCGTAGTAATCTGTAGCAAACTCCCAGAAAAGGCAAGTGCCTTCTTCGTTTGTCGGGACTCTCACCTGAGAAAGTTGAATTGAACAAAAACATAGGTCCAAAGGTCATACAACAACAGGCATGAACTTACTCTATCACGAATTGCTTCAGTAACTGCTACATTGCTAAGGAAGCAAGAGGACTAGTAGTAAAAATCCAACTGCAACTGTAGAGGGTACACAGCATTATGTTAACGACCTCTGTGTCCGCACACCTCACAGCATTAACGACTTTTAAAAAATAAAAATATATTCAGTTTCACTTGGGAAAACTGTTGACGAAAACAGACCAGCTGTGAAAAGGCTGGGAGGGGGGGAAGGGGCTACCGAGTGCCGTTTCGTATGAGATTACACTAACCCACATCGAGGAAGAAACGACGACTGACTGAGACCAAATAATGTACAAGGGGTGACGTACATACATGGCTAAGGCTCAAACAGCATGTTTAAAACGATGTACGTATACATCAAAAGTTTCAAGTTCCCAAAAAGGTTTAGGAGTGGGTCGACACCACAGAGTAATGGAGACAAGTTAACAGAGAAGAAAGCCAACGTTAAAATGGTGTGCAAGCATTTTTGAGGCTGCCTCAGTTGCGCTATCTACTTTCAGCTAGGATTGAGGAACTACTACGGAAGTGGCGGGGAGGGGGAGGCCACACTCTTCATACCGCTTCTTTTCAAATCCTTTCGAATGACCAGAAATTGATAACTTTTTGTTTCATCATCATTTAGATTAGCAAAAATTACTTGGAAAAACCAATCGAGGCGAAAGGTATTTTCAGAGTTCCTCATGCAACAACAATTATTGTTGTTGTCCCTATCGCCAGTAGTTCAAATATTCAATTGACAACTGCCACCCATAGAAACGTTTGAAACCCAGTGTATTATTGAAAATCGCTCGATTTTTTCGTACATATCGCGAATATAACTGAATGTTATCAAATTAATTACTTAGATGCAGCAGGTAACGCACCAAGGAGAAAAATATGTGATAAACAAGGTGACTTGTTGTGATGAGGTTGGGAACAAGTGATCATGAACGCTATCTGTTTCTTTCCGCTATAACTACGTCCTGGAGCTCCACCAATCAGAACGATACTCGGGCTCCCACATTCAGCTTTCAGCCCAGTGGTCGACACCTGAGCTCAGATAACCTTCATCCAATCGCGTGGGCGATGAATTTTGCGCGCCAAAACATAACTTGGCACGCAGGAGAGAGGGAAGATGCACTTGTATTCTCTAGTTGGTCACTTTTCCAAAAGATGCTATGAAGAACAAACTGATTGATTGAAGAGAATGTGATAGATCAGTCATTAGGCAGTAACCTCAAGAAGAATATTATTTCGTCATTTTAGCGAATTTTCAAGGAAAATGAAGCTATTGCAATGGCCTCAAAATTTTTAGAATCGACTTTTTCGAAAAATTTTCACACTGAAATCCGTTTTGGAACATTCTGAAACGATCCCTGAAGTTTTTCCAAAAATCATATGTATATATATATATATATATACACATATGTGTCATTCCGGACGATAACTTGAGTAAATGTTTAAAAATTTTTTTTTAGTTTTTGCCAAAATGTTTGTAGCACCAAACCATAGGTCAAGTTCGTTAACCAGCAATTTTGGACAATCCAAAGTGGTCCAAAATTCAAAAAAACTCCCAAAAAAATGGGTTTTTCCCGTTTTTTGTGGTTTTTACATTGAAAATCATGGTAATATATGGTATATTCGGATTCAGCACAAAATTTCTGATATGAATGCATTTTTCAAAAATGAAAATTGTCCAAAATTAAGAAAAGTTTGTAGCTATATATATATATAATGAATACGTGCGTATATTTGTTGTACCCAGAAATGCAGTAGCCGTGTGGGTACTCTATGAGTTCGTAGAGACGACTAGAACATGAATATGGACTCCTAACATCTTCAAAGCATACCCAGCAATAATTTGCAGCGTATTATTAGCGAATTTTCAAGGAAAATGAAGCTATTGCAATGGCCTCAAAATTTTTAGAATCGACTTTTTCGAAAAATTTTCACACTGAAATCCGTTTTGGAACATTCTGAAACGATCCCTGAAGTTTTTCCAAAAATCATATGTATATATATATATATATATATACACATATGTGTCATTCCGGACGATAACTTGAGTAAATGTTTAAAAATTTTTTTTTAGTTTTTGCCAAAATGTTTGTAGCACCAAACCATAGGTCAAGTTCGTTAACCAGCAATTTTGGACAATCCAAAGTGGTCCAAAATTCAAAAAAACTCCCAAAAAAATGGGTTTTTCCCGTTTTTTGTGGTTTTTACATTGAAAATCATGGTAATATATGGTATATTCGGATTCAGCACAAAATTTCTGATATGAATGCATTTTTCAAAAATGAAAATTGTCCAAAATTAAGAAAAGTTTGTAGCTATATATATATATAATGAATACGTGCGTATATTTGTTGTACCCAGAAATGCAGTAGCCGTGTGGGTACTCTATGAGTTCGTAGAGACGACTAGAACATGAATATGGACTCCTAACATCTTCAAAGCATACCCAGCAATAATTTGCAGCGTATTATTAGCGAATTTTCAAGGAAAATGAAGCTATTGCAATGGCCTCAAAATTTTTAGAATCGACTTTTTCGAAAAATTTTCACACTGAAATCCGTTTTGGAACATTCTGAAACGATCCCTGAAGTTTTTCCAAAAATCATATGTATATATATATATATATATACACATATGTGTCATTCCGGACGATAACTTGAGTAAATGTTTAAAAATTTTTTTTTAGTTTTTGCCAAAATGTTTGTAGCACCAAACCATAGGTCAAGTTCGTTAACCAGCAATTTTGGACAATCCAAAGTGGTCCAAAATTCAAAAAAACTCCCAAAAAAATGGGTTTTTCCCGTTTTTTGTGGTTTTTACATTGAAAATCATGGTAATATATGGTATATTCGGATTCAGCACAAAATTTCTGATATGAATGCATTTTTCAAAAATGAAAATTGTCCAAAATTAAGAAAAGTTTGTAGCTATATATATATATAATGAATACGTGCGTATATTTGTTGTACCCAGAAATGCAGTAGCCGTGTGGGTACTCTATGAGTTCGTAGAGACGACTAGAACATGAATATGGACTCCTAACATCTTCAAAGCATACCCAGCAATAATTTGCAGCGTATTATTAGCGAATTTTCAAGGAAAATGAAGCTATTGCAATGGCCTCAAAATTTTTAGAATCGACTTTTTCGAAAAATTTTCACACTGAAATCCGTTTTGGAACATTCTGAAACGATCCCTGAAGTTTTTCCAAAAATCATATGTATATATATATATATATACACATATGTGTCATTCCGGACGATAACTTGAGTAAATGTTTAAAAATTTTTTTTTAGTTTTTGCCAAAATGTTTGTAGCACCAAACCATAGGTCAAGTTCGTTAACCAGCAATTTTGGACAATCCAAAGTGGTCCAAAATTCAAAAAAACTCCCAAAAAAATGGGTTTTTCCCGTTTTTTGTGGTTTTTACATTGAAAATCATGGTAATATATGGTATATTCGGATTCAGCACAAAATTTCTGATATGAATGCATTTTTCAAAAATGAAAATTGTCCAAAATTAAGAAAAGTTTGTAGCTATATATATATATAATGAATACGTGCGTATATTTGTTGTACCCAGAAATGCAGTAGCCGTGTGGGTACTCTATGAGTTCGTAGAGACGACTAGAACATGAATATGGACTCCTAACATCTTCAAAGCATACCCAGCAATAATTTGCAGCGTATTATTAGCGAATTTTCAAGGAAAATGAAGCTATTGCAATGGCCTCAAAATTTTTAGAATCGACTTTTTCGAAAAATTTTCACACTGAAATCCGTTTTGGAACATTCTGAAACGATCCCTGAAGTTTTTCCAAAAATCATATGTATATATATATATATATATACACATATGTGTCATTCCGGACGATAACTTGAGTAAATGTTTAAAAATTTTTTTTTAGTTTTTGCCAAAATGTTTGTAGCACCAAACCATAGGTCAAGTTCGTTAACCAGCAATTTTGGACAATCCAAAGTGGTCCAAAATTCAAAAAAACTCCCAAAAAAATGGGTTTTTCCCGTTTTTTGTGGTTTTTACATTGAAAATCATGGTAATATATGGTATATTCGGATTCAGCACAAAATTTCTGATATGAATGCATTTTTCAAAAATGAAAATTGTCCAAAATTAAGAAAAGTTTGTAGCTATATATATATATAATGAATACGTGCGTATATTTGTTGTACCCAGAAATGCAGTAGCCGTGTGGGTACTCTATGAGTTCGTAGAGACGACTAGAACATGAATATGGACTCCTAACATCTTCAAAGCATACCCAGCAATAATTTGCAGCGTATTATTAGCGAATTTTCAAGGAAAATGAAGCTATTGCAATGGCCTCAAAATTTTTAGAATCGACTTTTTCGAAAAATTTTCACACTGAAATCCGTTTTGGAACATTCTGAAACGATCCCTGAAGTTTTTCCAAAAATCATATGTATATATATATATATATATACACATATGTGTCATTCCGGACGATAACTTGAGTAAATGTTTAAAAATTTTTTTTTAGTTTTTGCCAAAATGTTTGTAGCACCAAACCATAGGTCAAGTTCGTTAACCAGCAATTTTGGACAATCCAAAGTGGTCCAAAATTCAAAAAAACTCCCAAAAAAATGGGTTTTTCCCGTTTTTTGTGGTTTTTACATTGAAAATCATGGTAATATATGGTATATTCGGATTCAGCACAAAATTTCTGATATGAATGCATTTTTCAAAAATGAAAATTGTCCAAAATTAAGAAAAGTTTGTAGCTATATATATATATAATGAATACGTGCGTATATTTGTTGTACCCAGAAATGCAGTAGCCGTGTGGGTACTCTATGAGTTCGTAGAGACGACTAGAACATGAATATGGACTCCTAACATCTTCAAAGCATACCCAGCAATAATTTGCAGCGTATTATTAGCGAATTTTCAAGGAAAATGAAGCTATTGCAATGGCCTCAAAATTTTTAGAATCGACTTTTTCGAAAAATTTTCACACTGAAATCCGTTTTGGAACATTCTGAAACGATCCCTGAAGTTTTTCCAAAAATCATATGTATATATATATATATATATATACACATATGTGTCATTCCGGACGATAACTTGAGTAAATGTTTAAAAATTTTTTTTTAGTTTTTGCCAAAATGTTTGTAGCACCAAACCATAGGTCAAGTTCGTTAACCAGCAATTTTGGACAATCCAAAGTGGTCCAAAATTCAAAAAAACTCCCAAAAAAATGGGTTTTTCCCGTTTTTTGTGGTTTTTACATTGAAAATCATGGTAATATATGGTATATTCGGATTCAGCACAAAATTTCTGATATGAATGCATTTTTCAAAAATGAAAATTGTCCAAAATTAAGAAAAGTTTGTAGCTATATATATATATAATGAATACGTGCGTATATTTGTTGTACCCAGAAATGCAGTAGCCGTGTGGGTACTCTATGAGTTCGTAGAGACGACTAGAACATGAATATGGACTCCTAACATCTTCAAAGCATACCCAGCAATAATTTGCAGCGTATTATTAGCGAATTTTCATGCGAAAATCATGTTTTGGGGAAAGAAAAAAGAAAAGAAAGAAAGAAAGAAAGAAAGAAAGGAAGAAAGAAAAAAAAAAAAAAAAAAAAAAAAAAAAAAAAAAAAAAAAAAAAAAAAAAAGAGTCCTCGTTCAAATATTTTATCGACAACTGCCACCGATAGAAACGTTTAAAACCCAGTGTATTATTGAAAATCGCACGATTTTTTCGTACATATCGCGAATATAACTAAATGTTATCAAATTAATTACTTAGATGCGGTAACGCATCAAGGAGAAAAATGTGTGATAAACAAAAGGTGGCTTGTTGTTATGAGGTTGGGAACATACGAGCATGAACGCGATCTGTCGCATTCATCTTTAACTACGTCCTGGAGCTTCCCTAATCAGAACGCTTTTCGGGCTCCCAGATTCAGCTTTCAGCCCAGTGATTTCACGTCTTCCAGGACGTCGATTATTGGTGTAAAAGTATGTAATAAAAACATATATACATATATATAAACCAAGAATCGAAAAAAAAACTTTCTACAACAAATTGCAACACCATTGGTCCTTTCCTTAACCACACCTTAAACTGAATGATTTCTTTGAAAATTCGCTCATTAATTCATGCTGCATGAATGGACTTTTTTTGCTTCCGAGTCTACCAAGGTAGCGGAAGCTTTGTTTTCACTTTTCAAGGACGAAAAAAATGTTCTCCAAAATCAAAATTTCCACTCGCGTTTTGCGTTTTAGACCTTTCTGAACAATTTTGGTTCCGTGTCTGTGTGTCTGTCTGTCCGTCTGTCATGAATTCCTTGAAACGCGCATAACTATACGAAGTTATTGTCCGATTTCTATGCAATTTTCAGGGATTGTGCGGGTTGGTGTGTAGACGGTCCCCTATGAAAATCATCATCCTCGGACTGATAGAAGCGACTGCGCATGCGCAAACGTGAATTCCTTGTAACGGCCATAACTTCTACATTTTCCATCCGATTTCAATTAAATTTTCAGTGATGTTACAGATTAGTATTTAGATGGTCCCCTATGAAGATCATCACCCCCGGACTTATAGTAGCCTCTGCGCATGCGCATACGTAAAATCCTTGTAACAGCCATAACATTCACATTTTTCATTCGAATTTGATGACATTTTCTAGGATTGTCCAGATTAGCGTGTAGATGGTCCCCTATGAGGGTAGTGAAAGGTATTTAGAGATTTGTGTTTTGAGATTAACTACTATGTATCGGATCTTCTATATAATCGGGTTATGGATACGAGGAAGCTATGTGCCACACCCATTTGGCATTTTTTACCTAAGTTTATAAAAATTTTTAATAAAAGTTTTTGCATGGTTTCTTTTAATAATGTGATTCTGTATCTTCTGCTATGAAGAACTATCTGGTTCATTTAACAGAATGAGATAGATTAGTCATTAGGCAGTAAGCCCATGAAGAATATTAGTATGACAACTGAAGTTGTCGACCTGGGAGTCCTTTGTGATGAGCGATTGAGTTTCTCCAATCATATTGAGGGGCTGGCTGCAAGAGCAATGAGGGCCCTCGGTTTCATTAAAAGAAACACTCGTGAGTTTTGTAGTATTGTTGCCATTGTGTCACTCTACAAGGCCCTTGTGTTGCCCTTGCTAGAGTATGCCTCTATAGTCTGGTCTCCTCTATACGCTGTTCACAAATATCGCCTTGAACGTGTTCAAAAGAGGTTTTTGCGCTATGTTGCGTATAAGATCCCTTCTGAGGACATTAATTATGAGGTCATACTGCAGAGATGCCACCTGGATACCCTCGAAAGAAGACGGAGTTCAGCGGACTTCGTGCTCCTCTACAAACTGCTAAACAATGCCATTGACTGCCCCTCGCTGCTCCAGAAGCTGAATCTTGCCGCCACCCGTACATCCACCCGCTCATCCACTTTGTTTCATGTAAATTTTTCTGCCACAAACTACGACCAACACCGTCCCCTAAACCGGCTACCCCGTAGTGCAAATCTCTTTCTCACCACCTATCCACATTTTGATTTCTTCCATAGTCCCTTATCATCGCTTAAATCCTTAGTTTCCTCTTCACCCATCCTATTCAGTTAAAATCGCTTTTCCTTTCATTGTAATTGTATTTTCTCGATCCCCCCTACCCTCATCTATAGTATTTTTCTATTATATAAGTTCTTATATAAGTTGAATACAACTATAATATGTTGATTATAAATTGGGCTTGCCCGTTAATAAATAAATAAATAAATAAATAAATGACGTTATTCATGTTTTACCAAAGTTTGTGATCATTTTTACTAAAAGTTTTTCATTCTAAGTAATGTGAGTAATGTGTAAGATCTCACTTACAAGATGACCAATCCAAATCCTTGTCGTTATCGAGTTGAAGTACCAAAGAAACCATTGAAATACGGAAAAATGTGACGTGCGGCTGTTGGCCGCCCCGCTATCCTAGTGTGACTCAAGAGAGCGCGAGCGGATGAAGGATAACAGAGTTCAAAAGTCCGATGAAGTAATCATTACCACCAGTAAGTACCTACTGAGTTAAAGAAATAAACAATACATATACTAGTTGAGCAGCATACCGTGACAGTTTCGCCATGTCCAACTTTGATGACGGAATCGCCACCTTCTTTTCGAATGGAGTCCTTGAATTCCTTGATGTCTTTCCTCGTCCACAGGGAAGCGGGGTTCACCGACATTGAAGAGGGTGCTGTCGGACAAAAATATTCGAATTTCAGATCGATAACAAATAACAGTAAAATTGAGCCATACCTCCCACTCTTAGCTGTTTTTATTCAAATAATAAACAATTCTTGCACTAATGAGGAATTTCACCATGTAGGAATTTCCTATTTTTGACACCAAAATCGGATTCAGCACCTCGTAAAACCCCCTACGAGGAACTTTCAGCCCGTACTTCGTAATTTACGAATAAAAAAAACAGTGTAGAAAATATGAACGTTTAAAAAAACCGGGAGGATGACGTCAACCAGAAATAGTTCATTTATGGCCGCTTGAAGCGCTGAGATCGTGAAATCTCACTTTGTATAGTCCTCGGAGGCAACATTTCACAAAACCAGTAAAGATCGAAATCCAAGAACCGAAGAGAATAAATAGAAAAAGCAAGATGGATAAAATGAGGTTTCCCCTGTTTTTGTTTGATAACTTTCCTCTTAGATAACACGATTTTGTCGTACCATCGGGCAACACAGGGAGGGGACGGCGATCCAAACAGCCAATCAGCGAGCGTTTCTGCTTCACATTCAAGAGGTCTGTTCTTGGTTATTTTTTGAAAACACAAATTTTGAATGTCTCCCAAAAATAACAGGAGACTTATTATCCAAAATCAACCCGATTTTCATCTATCCCACACCATTAACTATTCAGGAAAAATGCGAACAGAATTCGGTGAAATTCCTCATTGTGTACATTTGGCCAATAGAGAAATTAATAAAACCCTTTATAAACTCCTACATAAATTCATATTTAGCCCAATACCAATGACATATTCGGAGATAGCTCAGTTTCTTCCTTTCATGATGCCACCACCCATCGTGGTGCTGTCAGATTGAGTCAACAGTAACCATTACCCACTTGCATGCACGAATAGAAGTAAACAAATCCAGAAATTGACTTTCAGAAAAAAGTATCGTTTTCCTTATTTGAATCTACTCAAAATTCAAATTTAGTAATTGAACCAATTTGGAGAGTGAATTTCCGTCTCAACATTATGATCTTGGTGAATGGCAAGGGGGGGGGAGGGTCAATGGATATTTTACAGTGTACAACATCCATGTTTAGTCTGTGGATACAACGATTCCATCATCCATCAATAGAGAGCACAACAATAGAGTCTGTTGTCCTGAAGAGAATTATATCGTACGTAGAAGAGAGGGGAATCATTCATGAGAGACAGTTTGGCTTCAAGAAAGGACGTAGTACATGTGACGCAGTAGTTTCGTTGATCAGGTCAGCCTTGGCCTTCTTGGAGGGATATAATCGTGTGGAACTTGAACTCTAAGATCTTTCCAAAGTATTCGATTTGGTTCCACATGATCTCCTACGAAAGTTGGCCTACTACGGTTTTACGGTGGGGCGGTCGATTTCCTTGGGAGCTATCTTCGAGGTGGTCTCAGGTTGAGTCCTGCAATGGTGAGAGCAAAACAGGGTTCTGTTTTGGGACCATGCCTTTTTTTATTATATATGAACGATCTGTCATACCAGTCTATAGAGTCAGGGCATCTGATCCTTTATGCAGATGACTCTGAATCCCTCAGCAGCAACGTTTCAAACTCCGAAGACACGGTTAAAAAGTGGTGTGCTGTGAACGCTCTAATCTAGAATAGCAATAAGACCCAAGAGTTAATTTCATAATTTACTCAACAGCCGCTTCGAGATCTCAGTTGATATCCTGGGTATCTCAGTGGACAATAGACTGTCCTTGGCTTAGCCACATAGAGGGGCTATCTTCAAAGTTGTCCTCTTGCATTTTTCTCCTACGCAGACTCGCTTACGCTGTGTCCCCCGAACTCATGGTGTATCATGCGTGTATCGCCTAGCCGTCTCTCGTACTGCGTAGCACTGTGGGGGAACTCTAGCCATGCTGAGGCGGCACACCCTCTAAGTAGAGGGTGGAAAAGACAATTGGGGTGGTCCTCCACTGGAAGCGTTTTCATCCGTATATAAGCGACTAATCCTACAAGCTTAAAACGTATTAGAGGTCCTCCACTGCAAGCTACATGAACGACGCGACTCGCGTTTTGAGGCGACGAGCGACTGATCCCATCCGGATGGGATCAGTTGCCTGTCTTCGAGCGACCTGAATGTGGGCTTCCCCCTCCCATATTTTCCCAGAGCACCCTCCGAATGTGATTCACACTATCCTATTCCTGCCTTCTGGCCATGATTCACATAGACTAGTCTGGTTTTTTTTTTTTTTTTTGTTTCTCTGATTTTTTTGATTTCTCTGAAGTGAAAACAAGGATGCATAGCATTCAAGATGTAATCGTACGTTTGTAGGTCCATCCTATAATAATTTCGAAACTCCTCTGAATCTCCTTCAGCTCGTCATGGAGGTGGTTGAATTCACCCAAACTTTGCCATGCGAAGGAAATATACGAGAGCATTATCCAGCACATAATAATTATCTATGTCTTCCATTGTGTAGTACTTCACCAAAAATAAATGCAGTCCACTACACACCACCACAGACTTCACCGGAGGAGCTCAGTCGCGTCCCAGTCGCCTATAATCGCCTTTTCGCTTGAATACGCTTCCAGTGAAGAGCCAGGCTGGAGTGTGGCAGACCAGAATCAGAATTTCGATGGAAAGCGAGTTGATAAGTGTCCTGGTATTATTGTCGAGCGTTTGACAGATCAGGGACCAGACACACCCGACAGCAACGTTTTGAATGGAGAAAGACACCAGAATACCAGTACTCTGCATTGCCAGTTCTCAGCTTCCCACCATCAATCAAACCAGGTTACACGAGATTCACAGGAAAAAGCTCTTTCCCAGTTTGTGAAGATTCCAAAGTTTCCAATCTTTCTGGAAAGTTACACTCTTGTAACCTCTTCCCATTCGATAATGCAGTTTTAATTGTACGCTTCGAAGTCAATGCAGAAACTAATAAAAACTCTTTGGGATGATCAGAGACTTCTATTTAACGTCCAATAAGTCTAGTGGAAAGGAGGTCTTCCTCAACGCCATAAAGATACTGCTCAGTGCCAACACCAGCGCTCGAGAGTTAATATGAATTGAAAATTGTGACTAACGATAAAATCACAATATAATTCTAAAGACAGTTGGAATAATCTACGGAAAAAAACATGCAACATAATAAAGACTACGAGAATCATCCGTTTATTGAAAATACGGGTTGACCAGCCAAAATAGGTGAGTACCTTCTTCCTCGCTTTCTGCAGGGTACACTAGGTGACCATTAGTTCCGTTGTACTGCAGAAACTCTTCTTGTTCTGTGTTCTTGAGTCTCAGCATCATTTGCTCGATATATTGCTGATAGTGTTGTTCCTGGAGCTGAGTCATCATTTGCTCTTGCTGGAAAAAAGTAACACTGTTTATAACCTGGATATGATGGGGAGTGCGCTTTGACATCAAAACTAATTATTTTTATTTTACCTTGGAAATACTCATTGAGTAGAGTTCAGAACTAAATCATTGTCTATAGGTATCAGCATTGATTTATTGTCATTTAATGAAATACGTGGGTAATTGCATGCATTTAATAGACCAATTTCGAAGTATCCATGCATAAACCAGTGCTAACAGCGCCTTGCAGCTATGGTTGAAATAGAACTCCATCACACCCATTATGAACACATCTCTTCACCAAACAGATGTAATGGAGTCAGCACCTAAAGCAACCAAACTTGCTGATTGCACCTGAAGCAAGACTCAGTCACATCCTCATGTCCTCTGCATGGATATTTTAGAAAAAGCTAAGAACATCCATGGTATCCTAATTCCCTGTCTGCTCTTGGAAAGGGCCACTGTGTATGCCTTGGACCGGTATGACAACAGACCATACATTGTGATTATTTCAGACTCCCAAAGCGTACTCCAGAAACTCAAACACAAAGGTCCCTCAACGAAACTCAGCCACATAGAAATCTCCATTGTCAACGCCATAGACATCCTCGAAACGAGAAATCAGCTGGTGAAGTTCATCTGGATAAGAGGCCATAAAAACATCCATGGCAACACAATGAGGAATTTCACCGATTTCTGTTTGCATTTTTCCTGAATAGTTAATTGTGTGGGATAGATGAAAATCGGGCTGATTTCGGAAAATAAGTCTCCTGTTATTTTTGAGAGACAGTCAAAATTTTTAATTTCAAAACTAACCGGGAAAACAGACGTGCAGCGGGGACGCTCGCTGATTGGGCTGTTCGGATCGCCGTCTTCTCCCAGTGTTGCCCATTGGGACGACGAAATCGTGTTTTCTAAGAGAAAAGTTATCAAACAAAAACAGAGGAAACCTAATTTTCCCCATCTCGCTTTTTCTATTTTTTTCTTCAGTTTTTCGATTTTGAACTTTACTGTTTCATGAAATTTTGCATCTGGGGATTATGGATTTCTCGATCTCAGCGCTTCAAGCGGCCATAAATGAACTATTCCAGCATAACGTCATTTTCCCGGTTTTTTTAAACATTCATATTTTCTACACTGTTTTGTTTATTCGTAATTTAGGAAGTTCGGGCTGAAAGTTTGCCTTAGGGGGTTTTTAGAGGTGCTGAATCCGATTTTGGGGTCAAAAATAGGAAATTCCGACATGGTGAAATTCCTCATTGCGGATCATGAAGCCCGAGAAGCTCTACACTACAACCCTTCAACTTAGACACCCTCCTTGCAACTGGAACTGATCCTTCAAATTTCTCTCCCCCATAAACTTCAAAGTGTAATTTAATTTATATATCCTAACTTCATAGCAGTTATGGCTGTATGTAATTCTTTTGCGAAGCCAAAAAAAGGGGAAAGAAAAAAAAAACCACTTTGACGAACTACCATTCCTGATTACCATAACTACCATTCCAGATTACCATAACTACCATTCCTGATTACCATAACTACCATTCCTGATTACCATAACTACCATTCCTGATTACCATAACTACCATTCCTGATTACCATAACTACCATTCCTGATTACCATAACTACCATTCCTGATTACCATAACTACCATTCCAGATTACCATAACTACCATTCCTGATTACCATAACTACCATTCCTGATTACCATAACTACCATTCCTGATTACCATAACTACCATTCCTGATTACCATAACTACCATTCCTGATTACCATAACTACCATTCCTGATTACCATAACTACCATTCCAGATTACCATAACTACCATTCCTGATTACCATAACTACCACTCTAAAGATTGATCATTCCTGATTACCATAACTAACATTCTAAAGATTGTTGTCTCGTAATCGTTTTCGTTTCTCTTATTGTTTACTCTCTGAACAGTTATGTACGTGAAAAAGATGCCAAGTGTCGTTTTATGTTGCAAAACGTTCCCAAAGTCATTCAATTTCAAATCTGATCTCCAAAATCGTCACTGGTTCATGTTACAGAAATATGAGAAACGAAAACAATTACTAAATAACAATCATTAGAATGGCAGTTATGGTAATCAGGAATGGAAGTTCGTTGAAGAGGCGGGAGGTAGCGCTGAAACCCGACAAGGATTGTTGGGGGCTAGACTCTCATTCAGATTTTGTGGTATCATCAAAAATATGTTTTCTAGTGTTGTGCTTGGTGGTCGTTGATGGAAATGCCTGACGCCAGGATTATTCTCATTCATTCTAATGTGAGATTCATTCCCATCGAATAAACCTTCTCAACGTTCGAATTCACAACCGTACTAATTCTACAGGTTTCAAGGGGTGTGGAATCCACATGTGGCATGAAAAAACGTTTGTCCGTCTGCCCGTAATATGATTATTATTAAAGCCTACTTACGAGTTCGAATATGATCAGAGCTCTACTTGATGTGGGCTTTCAAGTAAAGAATGTGTATTGATGAATGATTACTTGGGATAATTAGAGGTTAAAAAATCAATGTAAAAATATTTTGTAACGATTAGGTAATTTTTTCTTCGTGGAGATTCAAGTTTTCAAGATCGACATAAATTTTGTTTCATTGAGGAAAATCGCTTGGAAAGATGGATGTTACAATAGAATTATGACGTAGCTTAACAGCAATGCATTATCTGAGGCGGATCTTCGAGGTCAACTCGAAGATACAAGAGAATGGTGTGAGAAATGGAGGGTCAGAATAAACCCAGCCAAATGAGTAGCGGAGCCCTTCACATTATGCCGTCAAACCTTTCACGGATCTCTTCTTCTCAACAAAGAGTCGATCCTACAAGGCCACGCAGTTCGTTACCTTCAAAATTGTGACAGATTTCCCAAGTAATCTTGTATGTGGCCTTGAAAGGAAGCTGATGAGCATGTGTCCTCTAAAGCTGGATTCACATGGGACGGAAAGGATGGAACAATGGAAAGAAATAATGCTATCTGATTGGCTGATTTTCCCCAGTGGAGAATGGTGGCCGCCATCTTGATGGAACGGTGGAAAATAGAGGTTACACTAGGGGTGGCCGACTGTTGAAAGTAGCCAACAATCGATTGTTTCGATGGGATCGACGCGATTGATACGTTGAGGAGTTATGATAATGTATTCCCAGAATCCCAACTGTGCTAATTTCTAAAAACAATCCAGCAAGCAATCCAAGGGCAATATTATTCTTTTGTCGAAAAAAAGCATCGAAATTATCGATTGTTGGAAAAAACAATCCATTGTTGCAATTGACAATCAGCCACCTCAAGGTTCCACACTCGCGCTCATTTGTTTGTTTATTTTCTCGCTCTGTCCTTTTTTCGAATTTTTTATTTTTAAATTTCAACGAGGAATGATCACCACTCTTTCAAAACACTGTCAACAGAGGTTACAGATCAGAGAAGGTTATAATTTCACAGGCTTCCAGGAGGAAGGTTATCATTCCGTCCTTTCCATCCATGTGTTCCAGCAACTCTGCCTACCCCCTCCACTGGTTTTCTCGTCTTTCCGACCTTTCCATCCCATGTGAATCCAGTTTAAGAACTAAAAGGTAAATGATTATACAATCACCATAACCTGTATCAGCAGCTAGTTACTTTTTTTCGAAGAAAAGGAAACAACAGGTTCATTTTTACCTCTTCATCAAATCTAAAGGATGTGAGTTTATAACCTAACAATAAATACCTGAGTTGTATCACCGGGGAAGTGCTGTTCAACGTAAGCCTTGAACTGCCCGTAGGTCTGTCGATTCAAAGCCTCCATAATGCTTCTTTTGTGGTTCTCGATGTTCGCCACGTTCATGTTATTAGCTTCACCTTCATCAAGGCTCGAAGTTTGGGTCGCTTCGTTCTCCGTTTCCAGTTTTTCCTTCTCTCCGGCTTCTTTCAGTTCGTTCGCCTGCTCCCTACAAATAATGGATTAGTAGTAAAGTAAAATAAACAACCATTTCAGGTTGCATTTTCGTCTGACTGCCATTCCTGGCATTGCAGAAGTCATCCAAAGAAAAGATCAGAATTTGTTTCGATGATCTCGCTCAAGGCTTCCCATTGCCTCACTGAGATTGCCCTGGGTTGAGACGAGGGAGGGAGGGGGAGAGTCCCGGACGCATAAAAACGCACCCAGGAGCGAGATTTGATCCCATAAACCCCGCAGAAGTTGGTCCAAATCCCACCATCAATGAACGGGCGCCCCAGCAACCACGGCTACACCAGACCTGAGTGTATGATCGTTGGGTCCCGTCGCCCAAAAAGTGTCAGACCCAAAGGTAATGCGTGTTTCGAGTCTGGATGGGTTCAAGAAAAAGTTAGTGGTTACCGTTGACTCCCATGGGGTTTTCAGCGTGTGATCATTGGGTCCCGTTGTTCGAACAGTGAAAGTTATAAAATTATTGTATACAACACGAAAGTTGTTGACGTTGGGATGATATGTTCATTGGTTGTTACAAATCACGAAGATAACACTCTTGTTTTCATCTCTTTATCTAAACACCTTGATAACTATCATCTTTCTACATTCAAGATCAGTAGTTTGAGAGCCATGGCGACGAGCGCAATAGCACGTGGATCAGAACGGGGTGGGAACGTAATTTTTCTAAATAAATAAAAACATAAATTTCATAAGTCGCTCGCGAATGGTGAGAGGTGGGTGTGTGCATCAAAAACGATCTATAAATGCAATGCTTTCCTAAAAACAGAGGACGGCGTAGACATTTCTGACAGTGGGAATCATGCGCACAACTAGCCAGACTCAACAGTAACATCTTGTTTGGCACGCCGTACCCAATGGTAACCCTCGGTGGGTTTACCGTTGGGTCTGAGAAAAAATGTGGGACCCAACGATACACTCCAAATTGGCAACGGGACCCAACGGTAAAGCTCCCCGGACCAGATAGATAAATCAAGTGACCATAATATGGTAAACCATACTGTTCAACGAAAACATTAACTCTTAGTTATTTCCGTATTTACCAAGTGTTTGTATTTATTTTATAATTTTTCTTTGTTATAATCATATTTAATTTAATTTAGTTACTATTTACTTCCGTGTTTACTGATTCGACGTCACTAATGAAAGCCTCCTCCACATGAAACAGGACATCTAGGGAATTCCAATGTAGTCTCATATTCAAACTAGAACTCACTTTTCAATTTGACAAATAAAACCATAAAATTTGTTCACATTTTCATAAAGAACTCACTGGGCTCTTTGGGTTTCCATATTTGCGCGGTGGGCCTGGGCGTAGGGCCTGAAGAGAGGACATCTGTCATCTATGAGTTCGACGAATTCAACCATAGCGTCCTCTGCTGAGAGATCACCGAGACTCTGCCAAGCCACTCTGGAAAATACATAACATGCGTTATTTTGTTTAACCCTAGAGTGATTGTCTACTTAAAAATTACTTAATGAGTGGGGAAAATGAGACCCCTACAATCCCCCCTCTCGGCCTTCTTAATAGGGTATTTCGGTGGGTCGGAAATTCAGGTTTTTGACCTCAAATATGGATTCAGCACCCTTGAAAACCTATATACTGCAACTTTAAGCCCAATGATACTGTAACATGTGGTAGAAAAATCAATTAAAGAGATCGCACGTTTGAAAAAGGCGGGCCGCTATAAATGCACACACACTAGGCAAGGACTACGCCGCGCGCGTGTGTGAGTAGTATTTTGTAGTATCCAAGAGGTCCTCCAAGGGTTTCTGTGCATGGATACTTTTTTCAAAGACAGTTGGCTAGCTACGTCACACCGTTCAAATCTTCAACTTTCCTTAGCTTCTCTGATTTTTTAAAAACATTTTCTCGACGAACAGACCCGATTACTGTTATTCCTGAGCCATACTCTTGAAAAAAAAATTTTTTTTAATTGACTGAAATACCCCATTGGGCCTCCTCCAGTGGTATCGGTACCTAGCAGTGAAATGACCTGTGTGGTGTCCAGACCTCATCTCGACTTCATCCCGTCAGGATCTTGGTTTTCCATAACGCCTACAGGTCAAAGATACGTAGTCTACTATTTGTTGAAGATGCCTTAGGTAGTTAGTAGGTACCTATGGTTGGCAGGGAGGGACTTCAAATAATTTTCAAAAATTTTTTGAAAACGTCAACCCTTCGTTTCCCTTTGGTTGGTAGTTGGGGTTGAAATTTTCAAAAATGCCCTAGTAGGTAGTAGGTACCTATGGTTGGCAGGGAGATCCCTCCCAACAGAAGGGTGATCTACAGGGTGTTTCACGAAAAGGTTACACCCCCTTCATTTTCGCAAAATACAGCGTAAAAAATTCCGACCAACGCAATTCTTCATGATTTTTTGTGAGGATCTCAGGAAAAATACTTTTGCGCAAAAAAAGTTGCGCGCAATCGTGCGCAATTGACACTAACTTCATTTTTTCAAATGGAACCCCCCCCCCCCTTTTTTTATTACAGATTCGGATTCTACGTCAAATTTCATGAAAAATGCATACCCGAATCGATTTGTTTTATTGCGCGCAACCTGGCTTTTTGAACGCTTTAAGTTGCGCAACTCCACAATTGCACAAAAATTAGGTTTTGGAGAACCCTTAGTGTGGCACATGTTTTTTCATCATTTTTTGACGCTGAATTACAAGGTGTCATCCGTTTTTCAATTTGACTGGAATTTTTCAAAATAACGGCCATAAATTCGGTTGTTTTTAGTGAAAAAATCGCTCTTTTTAAATCGTTATGAGTTTTTAGGTAATTTTATTCAGTTCAAGCATGATCGTGCTGCCAGTTTTTGTTATTAACTCCACCGTAGACGGCCCCAAGCCCATGGTTCAAAAGGAGGTGAGAAAATAAAAAATAAACATGATTTCGACCACAAAACTGATGTTTTCGTGAAAGAAATGTTAATTTTTCCTCATGAAATCTTAGTCTTCCACAAAACGGATGACACCCTGTGATTCAGCGTCAAAAAATGATGAAAAAACATGTGCCACACTAAGGGTTCTCCAGAACCTAATTTTTGCGCAATTGTGGAGTTGCGCAACTTAAAGCGTTCAAAAAACCAGGTTGCGCGCAATAAAAAAAATCGATTTGGGTATGAATTTTTCATGGAATTTGACGTAGAATCTGAATCTGTAATAAAAAAGGGGGGTTCCATTTTAAAAAATGAAGTTAGTGTCAATTGCGCACGATTGCGCGCAACTTTTTTACGCAAAAAATTTTTTCCAAATCGAGCATCTTACAGAACCACAAGGTCTTGTAGCCGCCATACTCGCCTCCACATATGTATCATTCAGAAAGATGAATTTATGTGGGTCACTGGCACTGAGTAACGTATACTAGTTAGTGCCAGTGACCCACATAAATTCATCTTAACGTAGTAACGTATACTAGTTAACAGAGGAGAAAGCCAACGTTGAAATAGTGTGCAAGCATTTTTGAGTAACGTATACTAGTTACTCAGTGACCCACGTATACTACAGTTACTATACGTATACGTTAATAGTAACGTATACGTATACTAGTAACGTATACGTATACTAGTTAACAGAGGAGAAAGCCAACGTTGAAATAGTGTGCAAGCATTTTTGAGGCTGCCTCAGTTGCGCCATCTACTTTCAGCTAAGGAACTACAACGGAAACTGAAGTGGTGGGGGGAGAGGCCACCCATTTCCTTTCGAATGACCAGATATTGTTACTGTTTTATTTCTTCATCATTTAGACTAGCAAGAACATAGAGTACCAGAGACAAGTTATAGGGGATAGCCGATGTTAAAATGGTGTGCAAGCATTTTTGAGGCTGCCTCAGTTGCGCCATCTACTTTCAGCTAAGGAACTACTACGGAAACTGAAGCGGTGGGGGGGAGGCCACTCTCTCTTCATGCCAGTTCTTTTCAAATCACCCACTTCCTTTCAAATGACCAGAAATTGTCAATGATTCATTTCTTCATCATTTTGATTTGCAAGAATTTACTTGGGAAAACCAATTGAGACAAAAGGTAATTTATAAAATTTTCTTTTCAATTGTTGTTGCTCCTACAGCCAGTTCAAATGTTCAATCGACAATTGACACCCATAGAAACGTTTGAAACCCAGTATGTTATTGAAAATCAGCTCGAATTCATAAGTATCGAGAAATAACTATATGTTATCAAATTAATTACTTTGATGCGGCTTGTAACGCCCCAAGGAAAAAAATATGTGTTAACAAGGTGATGATGTTGATAGAACACGATCTGTTGCCATCAGCTAAAACTAAGTGCTGGATCCACCAATCAGAATGCTTCCCAGCTCCCAGTTTCCAGCCCAGTGGTCACTGGCGACTGCAGGTAAGAAACATTTATTTACTGTTTTTTTCGCAGGCCTTACCTTCTGTCTCTGCCGATCACATCAAGGACACCAAGAGGCGGGCATGTATCAGGGTTGAATTTACCAATGGTCACCTGCCGAGTCAGAGCTACCAACTTCAATTTATCTTGGTACGACAGGCTCACTGCTTTGCCTTCTTTCTCTGGAAGAAACAACGGAATTTACTCACACAACACCATCTAAGACTCAAAAATCTCTTACAAGATTATGCGCTGACTAATAACGCAATAGCTCAGGATGAAAAGGGTCCACTCCGACACAGAAAGTGCACCATTAGATCAATAAGATCAAAGATTAGGTAACAAGATTAATAAGAAACAAAATCTGCCAAGTGGATTTGGCACATTGCTTCCTCGTATCCATAATCCGATTGTATAGATGATCCGATGCATAGTAGTTAATCTCAAAACATCAATCTCTGTACCTTCCACTACCCTCATAGGGGACCATCTAGACGCTAATCTGAACAATCCTGAGAAATGTCATCGAAATTAGATGGAAAATGTAGAAGTTATGGCTGCTGCAAGTAAATCACGTTTGCGCATGCGCACCAACTACTATTAGTCTGGGGGAGATGATTTTCATTAGGGACCATTGACAACATAATCCGCATAATCCCTGAAAATTTCATCAAAATCGGATTGAAAACGTGAAAAATTATAGCTGTTTCAAGGAATTCACGTTTGCGCATACGCAGCGGCTACTATCAGTCCAGGGGAGATGATTTTCATTGGGGACTATGCACACGCCTACCCGCACAATCCCTGAAAATTTCATCAAAATCGGATGAGAAATGTAGAAGTTATGGCTGTGGCAAGGATTTCCTGACAGACAGACAGACACACAGACACGGAACCAAAATTGTTCAGGAAGGACTGAAACGTAAAACGCGAGCGGAGATTTCGATTTTGGGGAACTTTTTTTTTCAACCTTGAAAAGTGAAAACAAAGCTTCCGCTACCTTGGTAGACTCGGAAGCAAAATAGTTCAATTCAACATACCTTTGTAGAACATGAGAGCCATTTTATAAAGGTCTCGGAGCTTGAATCCCCATTTCCTTATGAAATCTTCATCGTATTTACTCGTCTCGGTGTCAGTTTTGAACTCGTCCGATCCATCGATGCTCAATCGATCAAAGTGAGGGTCTGCAGGAGGTACTGAGTTTCCAGGTTCCTCAGAGGTGGTCATCGTGATTTGTGGTGACCTGAAACATGAACGTCCAGTAATCATCAGGAAAATAGAGAAGACAAAATCCACAGCCTTAACGAGTAAATACTGTTAGGGAGTCGAGTTTTCCAAGAATCGTTATCGTTATAGATTATGTGTTACAAACATGAGGATGATTTGCGAAGTATAAGAAGTTCGGTTCTGGTATTGACACGTTATGTTTCTCTGAATGAATGGGGTATTTCGGTGGATCGGGAATTCAGGTTTATGACTTCAAATTTGGATTCAGTACCATTGAAAACCTCTATACTCCAACTTTTTGCCCACTGATACTGATACACTGATACAACATGTGGTAGAAAAATTAAATAAAGAGATGACACGTTTGAAAAAAAGGCGGGCCTCCATGAACGCACACGCACTACTCCACAGGAGTGTGTGCGTAGTATTTTGTAGTATCCAAGGCCACGAGGCGTTTGAGACTGCACGGGATTAGTGGAATGTCTCGATCCAAGGTCAGCAAGTTAATACGTCACATCATTCAAATCTTCAACTTTCATTAGCTTCCCTAATTTCTTCTAAACATTTTCTCAATGAACAGACCTGATTACCGTTATTCCTGACCCATGCTCTTATGAAAAATTTTTTTTTTAAATTTACTGAAATACCCCATTGTATTCTACTGGAGTGTATCCAGGTATGATTCTAGTACCTAGTGGAGATTCATAAAATTGATGTCAGAAGTGGTGGCAATGAGATGCAATGGAACAGGAATGGAAGATGCCATGAGAGGAAGTGGCAATGATCAATAGAGTTCCTAGTGGGTTTGGTTCAGCTTAGATACGGCATGACATATCACACACATACTCACACAATCTGGCACAGTATCCAATCCAGTGCCGTAATATTAGAGAGTTTCTAGTACGGTCAATTTGGCTTAGATACGGGGCGCCGGAACTGGATTGTACCAGATTGCCTCCTAGCGACGTATTCTACCATAATATTATTATGGCACTGGATCGGATATGGTGTATTCTTATCACAATACAGCGCCGGATTGTGTGTAGTGTGTGTAATACGTCATGCCATATCTCAGCTGAGCCAAACCCACGAAGAACTCTCTACTATGGTAGAATATCACTAGGAGGCAATCCAGAGCACCTTATCAAAAACATGGCGGACGATCCGGCTATGGAGTGCCGTATCTTAGCTGAAACAAACCTACCAGGAACTCTCTACAGTGACCGTGGAACACAAATCAGAAGTTGGGCCAATGCTGATCATTAGTTCTTCAAAGAACAGAATTGAGGTAATGAGAGTCAGAGGCAACCGATGACAGGGGGTAGCCAGCGCTATCTATAGGTCTGCCACAGAAACTTTGCATCCCTTTGGCGCATTCTTCTGGAGAACATAGAACTAATTGTCTCTTATCATCAAGCAGATTCCTGTGCGTACGATAATTTGTCGGGACTTTCTCCCTTCAAAACTGGCATGATTTCCCTCCTACTGCAGCTTGAAATTCATGCATTTCCGAAATTGAAATTTCGTAGCACTACACCAACATCAAATTTCTCAAGGCTCCAATTTCTGTGTCAAGGTTTCATCATGGAAGGTTGACTCGATCGTTGAGGTTTGCGGATCCGCCACCTAGGGGGCGCCACATGGACGCAAAGTTTCTAGGGTAGACCTATAGAGGCTTGTCGTTGTTTGAACCCTTGAGCTTGGCAGTGAAGTTGAATGATTGGGGGAATAGTCAGATGTTGAACGATTGAACAAGCCAGTCCAATGCAGAGAAATTCCAGATTTTATGGCACTAGCTCGTTGGGCTGCATGGATGAAGTGAAGACTAGCAGACAATGTACATGTAGGAATCATGATGATGCGAAGAAAACAGTAAAGGTGGGTTCACAAGCATCCGACTCTGCAACTCTTTCTGAGATTCCAGTTGGGAGGCCACAGGCGACCAGTTTCCAGCGGGACGTTATGGAGGGAAAACTCCACCCTCCTCCCACCACCCACTTTTACCACTCCCTCTCCGACCAAATATCCAATTTTTCGGATTTGGACATTCCCTCTCAAAAGTGCCTCTCCGACTAGATTACCCACCTCTTTCCAACTCTCTCCATCTCTTTCTGGTCAATCAGCGGGCAGAAAAGCGAGTCGGAATCACAGAGTCAGACGCTTGTGAACCCACCTTTACAGTGCTAATCACGTTTGGAATTTTGTAGAGGTGCGAGATGAGATTTGTTTCAAAGTCCAGTATTCTTGATGGAAAACAAGTCGAAAATCATATGCTCTCACAAGAGAGCAGTCATACAAAGCAGAAGATCGTGAGAATGAGAAAGCAAAGGAAATAAAATTGGTTGGAGAGAAAATAAAGAGGAGAAGGGCGAGATAAACCTGAATGGCGAGGAATAACATTCGTGTTTGAGATGTGTTCCTGAAGAGGTCATGTTATTTGAAGTTCGTCTGACGGAGGATGACAATGGGTCGGAAGCGCAGGAGAGGAAGGTTTGGAGCAGGATTACAAAAGAACGAGAAGGAGCAATTAGAGAAGAACAGGAATCACATAGGTATGAGGACGTATCGAGAGGAGAGAAGCAGGAAGAAGAGACTGGTGCCATAGGTGAAATGGAAACAGGGGCTTGAGGGAAAGGGAAAGTCTCTTAGAAGACGAAGTATCTTCATCAACTGTTCAGGAGTGAATTGGAAACAGAATTATGGACCTGGAGCCTACAACGAAGACATGTCCTTTTGAAGAGTATGGATCTTGAAGAGGCTAGTTTATCTGAATTAATATAGGCCACTTCAGTGTACTAGGGACCCATTGGAGACTCATAACAACAAGGATGCAGGTGTGAAGTTGAAGCAGAACATAATAGAGGCATCACTATCATAAACTGCATAGAATGAATGAATCCCAGGCAGAAAGTTGGTTTGTGTAAGACTATACATTTTTAAAACGCGATAAGCCCCAAGCTGTTATACAATGAAGAATCACACCAGTGGCGGTTCCAGCCCTGAAACTCAGGGGGTGCACAGAGATCAGGAGAGGCTATCGAGAAGGGACAGAATAGGTGATTTTCTCTGCCAAATAGAAATTTCAACGACATGCAAATGGGATAAATCTTTGTAACTTTTTCATCTTAAAATTGCAAACGGTACTAAATACGTAGTAAATAGACACGAAACATGTTCTCTAGTGGTTAACAGAAATTCTGAAATACTTAATCATCAAAGGTCTAAACCCAAGAAATTCATCCATCTAATTGCAATAACTGAAATGTATACAGGGTGTTTCACGAAAAGGTTACACCCCCCTTCATTTCCGCAAAATACAACGTAAAAAATTCCGACCAATGCAATTCTTCATGATTTTTTGTGAAGATCTCAGGAAAAATACTTTTGCGCAAAAAAGTTGCGCGCAATCGTGCGCAATTGACACTAACTTAATTTTTTCAAATGGAACCCCCCTTTTTTATTACAGATTCGGATTCTACGTCAAATTTCATGAAAATTTCATACCCACATCGATTTGTTTTATTGCGCGCAACCTGGCTTTTTGAACGCTCTAAGTTGCGCAACTCCGCAATTGCGCAAAAATTAGGTTTTGGAGAACCCTTAGTGTGGCACATGTTTTTTCATCATTTTTTACGCTGAATCACAGGGTGTCATCCGTTTTGAGAAAAACCAAGATTTAAGAGGAAAAATTAACATTTCTTTCACGAAAACATCAGTTTTGAGGTCGAAATCATGTTTATTTTTTATTTTCTCACCTCCTTTTGAACCACGGGCTTGGGGCCGTCTACGGTGGAGTTAAAAATAAAAACTGACAGCACAATCATGCTTGAACTGAATAAAATTACCTAAAAACTTATAACGATTTAAAAAGAGCGATTTTTTCACTAAAAACAACCGAATTTTTGCCGGCTATTTTGAAAAACGGATGTCACCATGTGAATTAGCGTAAAAAAATGATGAAAAAACATGTGCCACACTAAGGGTTCTCCAAAATCTAATTTTTGTGCAATTGTGGAGTTGCGCAACTTAGAGCGTTCAAAAAGCCAGGTTGCGCGCAATAAAACAAATCGATGTGGGTATGAATTTCTCATAAAATTTGGCGTAGAATCCGAATCTGTAATAAAAAAAGGGGGGTTCCATTTGAAAAAATGAAGTTAGTGTCAATTGCGCACGATTGCGCGCAACTTTTTTGCGCAAAAGTATTTTTCCTGAGATCCTCACAAAAAATCATGAAGAATTGCGTTAGTTGGAATTTTTTACGCTGTATTTTTGCGAAAATGAAGGGGGGTGTAACCTTTTCGTGAAACAGCCTGTATTTGCCCGTGACAATTCAAAACATCGTCCAATTCGGAAGAAAAATTAACGAGCCCCTTGAAAACTCCGAGATTCGAAGAATCTTCCCCTCTCATGCCCACGCACGGCTAGCTCGAAAACACCACAGAACTTGATACAATCAATGATTCGGGATAAAAAAATGTACCTTTTTTTCGATCTTATGACGATGTGCACTATCGAGTTGTTGCATTATATTTTGACGACACACTACTTATACGCAAATCTACCAGAGCGTTCTTATGGGAGACAGCCAATGCGTTTTTCAATCTTTTGGCTAAATGGGAGATCACTTATGCCGTCTTTAACTCGAGCCTCATTTCGGTTGGTAGAACAAAGTAGGCGAAATAGTCAGTTAGTCACTTCACACCCACAAAGCCAATCTACCTTCTTATAATAGTCGACATTAAAACTTACGGTACGAATCTGCACGGTTTTTAAATTTCAACGTCTGCTGGAGTCCAAGGAGAGACAGCAAGGGGCTGCCAGTTTCTCGAATATCGCACTTTTCCACAATCGACAAACGCAAATAGTTTACTTTACTTTAACGTAAACTACTCATCGTACCTACAACACTCCTAAGTAATCACAATACTTTGATCAAAACGGTGCGTACCGAAACGGTAGTAAACCAAAAACGTAAAACGGAATTCCCTCATCTGGTTTGTTTGTTTACTTATTTCTCTATAAGGAAATCCGGATTGCAGAGCTCTCTGACGGGGGAGCAACGAACCAATTCTGCACAAGACGAGAAAATGTCCTGCTCTCTGATTGGTCAATCTCACGTGCCTGCCTCCCTTGAAAGATGTCAAGATGACGTCACTTTCCCCAGAAACGGTGCAGAGGAAAGGTGATGCACCAAACGGGTGTGATTG
Organism: Apolygus lucorum; assembly: GCA_009739505.2. Classification (NCBI taxonomy): domain Eukaryota; kingdom Metazoa; phylum Arthropoda; class Insecta; order Hemiptera; family Miridae; genus Apolygus; species Apolygus lucorum. The sequence goes on along the minus strand of CM019183.2, from coordinate 48,548,233 downwards.
GTCAGAAAAGAGGGAGCTCCCGCCACAGTTTTCGCGCGTAGATTCAACTAGCACAGTACATACGATCATGTCTTCTGTCCTAGCCAACTTACTCTTCAAACGAAGAGGAACAAACTTTGAATTTTTTTTCTTTTTTAATTGGCTGGGGGTGCACATGCGCCTATGCTCCTATCAGTAGCCGCCCCTGAATCACACATAACAGTGTCATCTGACAGAAAGTGGACAGTGGTAAATATGTAACCACAGGAAACCTCTTTCCGTGGTAGCGGAAATCTAATTTGCTTGGTAGGTTTGAGATTGATTTGTGAGCGTAATGAAAGTCCGAGTTTTGATCAGGAATGGGGTATTTCGGTGGGTCGGAAATTCAGGTTTTTAACCTCAAATTTGGATTCAGCACCCTTGAAAACCTATATACTACAACTTTAAGCCCAATGATACTGTAACATGTGGTAGAAAAATTAATTAAAGAGATCGCACGTTTGAAAAAGGCGGGCCGCTATAAATGCACACACACTAGGCAAGGAATATGCCGCGCGCGAGTGTGAGTAGTATTTTGTAGTATCCAAGAGGTCTTTCAAGGGTTTCTGTGCATGGATACTTTTTTCAAAGACAGTTGGCTAGCTACGTCACGATTGGCTAGCTACGTCACACCATTCAAATCTTCAACTTTCCTTAGCTTCTCTGATTTTTTAAAAACATTTTCTCGACGAACAGACCCGATTACCGTTATTCCTGAGCCATACTCTTTTGAAAAAAAAAAATAAAATAAAAAAAATTGACCGAAATACCCCATGAGATAAATCAGGGTCTTCTAGTGATGTTTCATTCTTCCAAACCAATATCACAAAACGCTTCAGTATGCAACAAATATATAGGAACTCAGTTATTTGAACCTGGACAGTCACTATTCATAACTCAATAACTCGTATTGAGTAGATAGAAGTTAAACAAGGGAAAACTGGCATCATGAAACCCGTCCACTACTAGGTACCTAGAGCAAACCCAATGTCGACTACGGAAGAAAAGTCGTCTACTGGTGTCGACTAATAGAGCATTGGGATTTTCTGGCAAGAAACATTAAATTCAATTTCAGTGCGACAGGACACAGGAACACAGAATACCATAACAGTTTCACCACCACAGCACCTACAGAACTGATAATGAGGTAGGTTGGGGAAGCCTACAAGACATTTCCGACAAAATCGTGCCTATCCTCGGGATAATTGTAACCAACAAAATCGTACAATTGGAATTCACAACGATCTAGAAACTTCAAGGCTGTGACATAGAATAAGATCACGTCATCGGCAACTACGTGGTGGGTCGGTCAAGAAGCCGTTCACGTGCGAATAGGTGGAGTAACAAAAATCACATCAATGAAGGTGAGAAATCTGCTGTCAATTTGTATCTACTTACCGAAGAAAAACGGAAGATTTGATGAGTATTTGCTTCGTGAAAGGGCGTTGGCTGAAATCGACTGTCTCGGTGTCGGCCTCGGGTGGTACGGATTAGGTCGTTCGCTAGTTCAGAAGATGTGACGGTGTAACTTGTGTAGGTAAGTTAAACAACTCAAAACAGTCACTAATAGTTAACAGAATGCCAAACAATGGTTTTACGGAAGGAAAATTAGTGTGTACTTCTGATGAATTACAAAGATAATTCACATCAAGATTTCAGCCATCTTCATCTCTCTCTTTCAATTTGGGAATGCCAACAATACAACGAATCGATATGACAACAATCGATTCATTTGTCCGACATGGCGATTAGTAAACCTTCCATGGTGGTGGTAGGCACATGGAAGGTATAAGGTGAACTATCCATGGCACCATGGATCAATATCCGTTAAGTAATATACATGGATCTGGACCTCATGTAGAGAAATGGGAAGTACAAAATTACATTTCGAACAGCGGAAATAGTTCAAAACAGTCAAATTTCGGCTGTTTGTTTTGTATCTCTTCTATGTGTTTCTATATTTTAACAAGGAGACGAGGTCGGAAACAGTAAATTTAAAGAACAATTACCAACCTACCTAATTTGTAATCAAATCTTCTCCATCAATTAATGTGCGGGGGAGGGATCTCTGCCACTTCAAAATTTCTTCGTGCTCGTTTGAAATTTGCGGAAATTTCGACTCATTTAGTTTATGGCTGGCTAACAATTCACTTGCAAGCTCTTATGAATTATTTATATCATATTTCCATAGGCGGAAAGTCCCAAATTTGGAGAATTTTGATCTTAGAATGGGCAATGGGCCTACTAGAGTTGATGGCCGAAAGTTGCAAAGGGGGTTTTAGATTCCATTTATTTATCGGTGTAGGATCATTATTGTGATATTATTGACGTCTATTAGCCTCGTATCAAAGTTGAGAACCCACCTATTAATTTTTTCATCTTTCCGATTACTTAGTGTTTGAATCGGGCTGATGGAGTTGGGAATGATGAAAAAGTTTTCTCCTGTCGAACAATGAGGTATTTTCGCAGATTGATGAGTAAACGTGGTCATGTTCAACGCGCGGGTAACCCACTGGTGATAGTAGGATTGGGTGGAAAACCATTTTAATTTTGAAATAAACACTTCAGTGTGAAACTGGATCCTACGTCAACGTTATCTTCCCCTGCTGCATCGTGGGAAGTGATACTAGTGATATCGCAGTCATCTTCCCAAGGTCTTCTCGAATTCCATGTTGTGTATTCGGAGTCGGAGGTCTCAGAATCCTAGTCATCTGAAATCATTTGTGCTGGGCCATCAGATCCCCAGTTCCGTCTTCTTGGCAAGAAGTTCTTGCAACTCTTTTGCACTGTGAGTAGTTCATTCATCACCCACTTCCGAAAATATCCTATCGTTTATCGTGCCACACAAACCCTGTGCCAGGTCTCCATGAACGTTCCAGGCGGAGGTACCGTGTTATCGCATATTCCGCCGTTGAGGGTTCCGGATCTTTATACCTCCGATACGCATTTTTGTGCATAATCCATCAGCTTGGGCCGGAGGAATTCATAGGTAATAATTTTAAATTTCGATGTAAATAGTTCGATTCGTAGATGTCGATTGTAGTCATATTCACATCATTCCAAAAATGTGATTCACGGTATTTCGTTCTCCTCCGCTTTTCCAAGTGTCCAAATTGAAACATTTCTAATTAAAACTGTGCATACCTAGGTACTAAAAGTTAAAACCTTTTACAGAGCCACTCCCTTTCCACGTGCCTGGAGGTGTAAAATTGATTGACTTCATTGTCGTTGCAGCAGTGACAGAACAACGGTCTTCCTGCATATGAGCTTACTTCGAAACGGTCTGGTAAGATAGTTTTTGGTTTGGATTTTCAATAATGAACCTTTGTAATCGATCAAGAAAAAAAATGTATATAAGTATATAATATATTATATTATCTATGTGGGTCATTTTTCCAGAAAGGGCGAATCGTTGTCCAGAGAAGATTCCGAATGCACATTTATGATTTGGGTGTAAAAAAAAATTCTCCATAAACTACCTATCAACTTTGTTCTACTTCGGGCAATCAATAAAATATGCACTTATTCACGCTAAAATATAGAAATTAAAGTTTAAACTGCTAAATGTTCAGTAATCTACCATGTCCGGATCCCTAGGTAGTCAACTTTGCTTGAACACTATGACTCACCTATGAAAGCAACGGCCTGAATTTGTAGTGATTCTTTATTGCATATGGATAAAGAGAGTGACATGAAAAAAATGGATTTGCAGATTTTTTCAGAAGCAAATAAAGCGAGCAGGAGGATAAAATGTGCTTGTCCGGAGGTTTTTGTCTTTAATCTGCCTTTTTTGTGTTTTCGTATTTTGGCAGCTTTTTATCGTTTCCTGCGGTTTTACTACCTCTGTAAGAGGTGAGGTTAGTCGTTAGGTTATCAAAGAAAGCGGCGGGAAACGTATTCCTTCCGTGTGGAAGCGTGCCCAAGTGGAGTCAGTTGCAAAATTGTGGTGTCACAGTCACCGTCTGTCTTTCATCTGCACTCTGTGAAACGGTAAGAAATCGATATTATTTTTTCTTTTTGGTCTCTAGTTCTTGTTTCTACTGAGCTGGTTCCAGCGATATGGTTACACTTCAGCAGAACAGCACCAGAACGCGGGAAAAGCTGAAAAACCTAAGTGCCACCCAGGAATTTTGTGTCTTTTTTGGTGTCTTTCATCTGCCGGTGATGGTGGTTTTTGGAGAGATGAAAGACTTTTTTCAAGTTGTTAACAATTTATTTTTATTTTATTTATTTTTGTTTTATTTGTTTTTTGTTTTTATTTTATTTTAATTTTATTTATTTTTTGTTTGAATTTTCTGTTGCAATTTAAAAACTTTACATTTTTCGACCTCAAAACTGTAATCAGCAACTGTTAAAATCTCCTGGTACCTACCAAGTTTTGGCTCGAAAAACTGATAAATTGAGATTACTTGGTTACTTTCGGAGGTTTCTAGGTTGTTATCAGAAAAACCGTGTTCCACGTTGGTTTAACCCTTTTCTACACCTGCGTCCCGCCCTGGTTCAATTTTTGGAATAACTCCCAGTTCTCGCTCCTCATGGAGATGGGGTTCCGAGTATTCTCCTTTACGCGGAAACCACGCCAATAGGTTTCTTTCGATAGGTTTTCTTCTTTAATTTTTAATTAATTAATTAAGCGTCCCACTGTGTGTTCTTTCGTCGAAATTCAATCAGTATGGTGTGAGGTTAATCCCTGATTTTTGGCAGAACTTGAGTCGAACTTCAAGTTTTCTGAAATCTTGGGATACCGATTGTACCTTTCCAGGAAAATGACCCATGTATATATATTATTATATATTCTATTATATATCTATTCTATTATATATCTATTCTATTATATATATAATAGAATGATACCAGGCAAAGCTCTGTAGGGCAAACCTTTCGCTCCCTATCAGACTTATCATAAAGTAGAAACGCGAGTGTGAATCACAAACACTAAAGAGGTCTACTCTTCGTTCAATTTTTTGCTGGCCATAATGCGATCACTGTTCGTTTCTTCGAGTTGTCCTCAGCAACCAGTAATCCTATTTCCTAATGAAGGCACCCCAACTCCCTATTGGTTTATTATTTTCAACTAGCTGAAAAGCCTGGTAAAAGCAGGCAAAAACGTAGATATAATACGTAGGTAATTTATTAAATTAGACAACATTTTTTAACCCCCCCTTCAAAATATGTTAGTTTACGTTTCAAGGTACGTAGGATCCAAAAATCGAATAAAAATTTATCCGTCCGTCCGCCGTCCTCGGCAATTTCCCCACTTAGCATTGACCGATTTTGATGAAATTTGGTATGTAGGCTTCATTTGGGGTCTAGTTGTGCCCCAAAGATTTTGGTTGATGTAGGTCACTTCTGAGCAGGGGCGGCTGCTGATAGGAGCATAGGCGCATGTGCACCCCCAGCCAATTAAAAAAGAAAAAAAAAATCAAAGTTAGTTTCTCTGGGTTTGACGAGTAAGTTGGCTAGTGACAGAAGACACGATCGTAGGTACTGTGCTAGTTGAATCTACGCGCGAAAACAGTGGCGGGGAGATCCCTCTTTTCCGACCAATCAGCGGCGGTTCGCGCAAATCCAGTTTTATGCGCCTTTCTTGACTAGAGTCACGTGATTAGATGGAGGTGTGCTCGTGAGATTGACCAACCAGAGAGCACGAAATGTGACCTTGGGGAGCAGCACGGGGGCTGTGCACCTCCGGTGTGTGAGTGAGTGAATTTCCAATTTTATTATTTTGTCTTCCTGGCTCACTGGTTTCCCGGTTTCCTTATCTTAAACAAACAGAACTGATAAGGACCCGTTTTTCGTTTTCGGTCCACCGTTTTGTTCAAAGTAGGTATTGTGATTATTTAGGAGTGTTGTAGGTACTATGAATAATTCGGTGCATTACATTAACGTAAACTATTCGTGTTTGTTGGTCGTGGAAAAGTGCAACATTCCAGAAACTGGCCGCCCCTTGCCGTCTCTACCTGGATTCCAGCAGACGTTGGAATTTAAAAACCGTGCAGATTCGTACCGTAAGTTTTAATGTCGACTATTATAAGAAGGTAGATTGGCTTTGTGGTTGTGAAGTGACTAACTGACAATTTTGCCTATTTTGTTCCACCAACCGAAATGAGGCTTGGGTTAAAGACGGCATAAGTGATCTCCCATAAAAAACGCATTGGCTGTCTCCCGTAAAAACGCTCTGGTAGATTTGCGTATATTGGGTCGTCAAAATATAATGCAACAACTCGAGAGTGCGCATCATCTCAATCTGATGCAAAAAACCAAAACGGTTAACAAAAATAGGTTCTCCTACATTCTGTCTCGAATCATCGTTAATTTTTCTTCCGAGTTGGACGATGTTTTGGATCGTCACGGGCAAATACACATTTCAGCTTTGCAGTAAGATGGATGCATTTCTTGGGTTTAGACCTTTGATGATTAAGTACCTATTTCAGAATTTCTGTTAACCACTAGAGAACATTATTTTTCGTGTCTATTGCACCTACGTATTTAGTACCGTTTGCAATTTTAAGATGGAAAAGTTACCAAGATTTATCCCATTTACATATCGTTGAAATTTCTATTTGGCAGAGAAAAGCACCTATTCTGTCCCTTCTCCATAGCTTCTCCTGATCTCCGTGCACCCCCTGAGTTCAGGGCAGGAGCCGCCACTGCTTCTGAGGGTTGGAAAATAAGGTTTGAAATTTTGAAAACGCCCTACCTCAAAAATTGAGATATAGAGGTATTGTTTTTCCATAAATTTAAGATAGTATTGAATTTTTAGAATTTTTTGAGACCACCCGGAGCCCTGTAGGACAAACCGTTAGCTCCTTACGAGAATTTAAGGGTTGGACGTACGATAAATCAGAAACACGAGTGTGAATCGCAAAATAGGCCTAATCTCCGTTCAAATTTTAGCTGAACAAAAAGCGATCAATGTTTTTCTTCAAATTGGTTGGTGGTAACAGTAGCAAAGCCGTGTTCTTTGCAGACGAGTGATCTATATAGAAAAATAATAAACCTTTCTGTAATAATTTGCAGCGCTTTTTGCCTCCGAGTCTACCAAGGTAGCGGAAGCTTTGTTTTCGCTTTTCAAGGTTGAGGGTGTCCAGATACCTGGAAAATTCAGGAAATTTTACTCTACTGGAAAACTCAGGGAATTTAATTTTTTGTGAATAAACCGGGAAAAAGCCTGACCGCCGAAATGTTTGAGGAAATTCAGGCAGTCTGACGGAGAAAATGTTGAGTACGGTTTTAGCAGTACTTTTCAATTATAGATGTTCCAAATGTACAAAATTTTCTCAACTGAGTAGGGTAAAAAGGGCGGTTCTGGCCCAGTTCTCTAGACCCCAAATACCCTCAACTTCCCCTCCCCCCACCCACCGCTCGTCCGCTTCCCTCCCCCCCCGCCCACCCATCTGACTCATCCCCCCCCCCGCCACGGCTCCCCCTCGCCAACCCTGGATACCCCCCCCCCCCCGCCCCGCCCGTCCTCACAACCGCTCCCACCCCCCACCCCCGCCCACCAGATCACCCCCCCCCCCCGCCACGGCTCCCCCTCGCCCACCCTGGATACCCCCCCGCCCCGCCCGCCCGCACGACCGCTCCCACCCCGCCCGCCCACACGACCGCTCCCACCCCCCCCCCCCCCGCCTCGCCTCTTGCCGGGCCTTCCCACCCCCCGCCCGTCCATCTCGCGGCCACCAGGCGCCTCTGCATGTTTTTGCATGCACGGCGCCCTCATGCCGGCGCCTATGGCATGTTTGTGCATGCATGGCGTCCCTAAAATTCGTAGGGGACCATCCTCCCATTCGTAAGGGGACCCTACCTCCAATTCTTAGGGGACCATTCCCCAAGTCTTACAGGACCAACCTCCAATTTGTAGGGGACCATCCTACCATTTCATAGGGTACCATCTTCCAATTCGTAGGGCACCATCCCCCAATTTGTAGGGGACCATCCCCCAATTTGTAGGGGACCATCCCCCCAATACGTTACCCTCCCTACCAATTCATAGAGGACTATCCTAAAACTTCTGTTCGCCCTTGGAAACAATCTTTTCCCCATTACAAAGAAAAATCATACAGCCCACCTCCTTGGCAGATAATCTTCATTCATGACAAAAAAATAAAATTGTAATGCCCACCCCCTGGGCAAACAATTTTCATCCATGACAAATATTCATACAGCCCACCTCCTTGTCAGCTATTCAGTACCTCACAACTACACATAAGAAAAAAAAAAAGTTGTATTGCCCACTTCCCTTGGCAGACAATCTTCATCCATGACAAATATTCATACTGCCCACCCCCTTGGCTGTCATGCTCTGATTTGCTCAATCACAACAGGACAAACCTACACTAAAAGTGTGGGACCAACCAGTCTGGAAGGGGAAGTTATCAATGGGTAGCATGGTGCTTCTAATGTGGTGCTGCCACCTAGTGGATATTCCCTCAACTAAGTGAGGAAGTGTGGTTCATAAGCCATCCGCTAGATGGCAGCATTACAGTGCTCGCTGTGGTCCTCACTTCCCGAGTGCTTGGCCCCACCTCTTTCAGACTAGTACTCACCTTCCCCTCCACTTTTCACCCTTAAAAACGTGATTAACTGCTAGAGCTATTTTCAAACAATTAATCATTAAAATCTATCTCCATTATTAATATGGCTACTTCATCTAAATCTTGTTCAATTGTAGGAGGGTGTTCCCTAATCCAACAAGATTAGTGGAACATGAGACAGGCTGTGGATTGAGTGAGAGTTTTCTCACTCATGATACAGTTAGTCTAGCACCTGGAAAGAGATCGTATCCATCAATTGATGAGAATGGATCTAATTTTGGTGGTATGTGTAGATACTGTGGATGGTGTTTTCCTACAGATTCGGACAGGATGGTCCATGAATTAATTCATATTTCCCCATCTTCCCCCAAAAAGATGAAAATCCCAGATGACGACTTTACTTCTTACTTTGACAATCTCTGTTCATATTGTGGTCTCAATTTCTCTTCTAAGGTTGAAAGGGAGACACATGAGACAGCTCAACATGTGCGGAATTTTTGCACCAAGTGTGGACTAAATTTCAATGACAACTCAAGAAGATTGACTCATGAACTTGAATGTTCTATTGTTTCTGTTTGTGAAAAGTGTGGGGCAACTTTCACAAATGCTTATCTTTTTATTGCTCATCACAATCACTGTTCACTTCTTCCACAAAATAATAACAGTAATGAGAGACAACAGTCTGATCCAAATATAGGAGAAATGTTGAGCATTGCCCCAGATATTCATCAATAATTCCATACTCCTCTGCATTTGTGAACAGGTTAGCTTCCTATTTCATTCAATCAGACTTTGCATTGGATTTACCATCCTTTTTGATTGATATCAGACCTAAACTAGTGAAATTACTCACCCAATCACTGTTAGATCATGGTGCAGTGAAATTCCATCTAGTTCTTGACTGTTTGATGGAAAATATTTTGGGTGAAGAAATGGATTGTAATTTGAAAGTAAAGAATTCAATTCTATTGCATACATTAGATTTTGATACAATCCTCAAAACCATGAATGAAAAGTTGATTAACGAACTTTCTGAACTGGAAACTAAGAAAAGTGGGTGGAAATTAGGACTTATCTATGGGTTGAGATTGAAAATCAATAAGTATTCCCCATTACGCGGAGGTATGTTCATTCAACTCCCCAAGACAATTCGTAATAGAAAAGCTTGCATAAATGTTGGAAAATCAAGATAACTTCTGTTTCATGTATGCAGTCTTAGCAAAATTCGTGAATAACCATCAAGAGAGACCTTCACAATACATAAATCTGAATGATCATTACGATTTTAAATGCATCAATTATCCTGCTACTATGACTGATGTTAAGAAATTTGAAAGAGTTAATAACATCTCGATCAACATTTTCATGCTGGATCAAGATGACAATGTATATCCCAAGAAAATAGTAGACAAAGAATTAGATGATCATAGAGACTTAATTCTATTGGAAGATAAATCTGAAAGTGGAGAAGTTGTGAACAGTCACTATGTTTATATAAAAGATTTTAATAAACTAGTTCGATCACAAGTTACAAAAAAGGAACACCGAATCAACCTTTGTAAGAGATGTTTATGGTTCAAACAAACAGATAACTCTGGGGATATAAAAGCCCATGAAAACTTATGCAATTTGAATAAGCCTGCAGTCCCCAAGATTCCTAAGAAAACTTACATAGAATTTGAAAAAGTAGCAAGATCAATGAGAGTCCCATATGTGGTTTATGCCGATTTTGAATCGATGTGTGAGGAAATAAACACCCCTTCTTCATACCCAAAGGATAAATCTTTCACTCGCCCATTCAACAAGCATACCCCCACTTCAGTTTGTGCTTATCTCC